>OY390725.1:5272653-7672653 GCA_959613375.1 Heteropelma amictum
GTGCTTTCCTCAATGCGTTGCTTACTTATCTCTAATAATATCGCCACTTTGTACATTGCTCTTTGTGCGAGATTTGTTGCACGCAGTCTCGATTTAAGAGGGGAAATTTTACAGAAAATCTTTTTATCCTCGCTCATGTTGAATCGGATCAAAGTAATTGACGAAATTAACATCTTTTTTTCAAACTGAACGAAAAAGCAACCGCCGTACGTTTTTCAAGCCCCACGAGGACTCGCTGCGAGATTCGAAAACTCATTTCGAGACTCCGCTTTGCCGGTTGAGCGATATGTCATTTTTAATCATTAAACAGAGGATTTTATCGGTATACCGTGAACAAAAATGAACGTATGCTGATTCGTAAAATTTTCATTCATTTTTGATCGATTACAAGAAATAGCTTATCATTCGGTCAGATAAGCATGTTACCATTAAGGTAATCGTCTGTATTCACAATTTTAATCTGATTTAGATACAAAACGTTGAAGGTTGCGGATCTTTTATGTGGGAAAATAAAGAATCCAGCAAAGACTATAAAACCAGAACGATTCATCAGCAGTAAATTATTTTCACATCCCCAAAAAAATATCATCACGAAAATGTCCTCTTTTATGCGATTTGATACTCCCGCGTGGTACGTCCATTCGAGACCTCCCGTGTGTTCCAAAATTTGTTACATTACGCACCTAAAAAAAGACTTTCCTCTTCGTCAAGTCTAAAAATGACGGTACGTTTATCGAATCGTAAAAAACATCACATATCAAGTATACTTTTGGGGTAAAAGGAAAGAAGATTGAACATCGACGTGATGGATGTTTCACCGACTGGATTCTTTCTTCCCTTTTTTTTTTTTTTTTGCTTTTTACCAATTTAATACCGATTCTCCTGTGTAGATAACTCATCGGAATCTCAATTGGGAGCTTCCGCAGCTCAATTAAAATCCACGAAGGAGATATCGATCGTGTGTGCTGCCGCGAACGAACGAGACGATATATATAGGAAAACAGGAGCAGGGGAATGGTTGATATTCGAACGAAATGAAAGAAAACCACTTCCGCGAAAGTTCATCCGGGAATCTCTGTCTCTCTTCTCTCATCAATCGTTTTTCGACCGGGGGTGTTCACCCAATCTCTTCGATCATTCTTTTTTTTTTTTCACCGCGAACATTTGTCGTGATTCTCCATCGCTTTTCGTTGTTCCTTTTTTTTTCTCAGGTTATCCTCAGCCATTCATATTTCTCTGCCGTTTCTCCATTCTCCGTTTTTACTATTTTACGTACACTCGTACACGTTACACGCCGTTATTTCGTGTGTACTTTCTACTTTATATTTATACACCGACGTATAACCATTTGGCGTTTCAGCCCCGAGGGGAAACATACGCCCACAGGCCTGCCACAAAAGATATCCGCCTGTAACGAAACAGTGGCCACTCAAAATCGATCCCGGCCATCGCCGGAAAATTATACGTTTGCCGACAATCTCCCTCTTTCTCTCTTCGTCGTTTTCGTTCTCTCGTTACTTTCCGAGAGTTAATCGGTTTGAAAATCTGCGGCGATGCGTCTGCATCGAACCGCATCATATGTATATAAATATATATATATATGTATACATGTAGCAGCATGTAATTACCGACACTCAAACGCTGCTACAAAGAGAGTATTTGATAAGCCCACTTTTCATTGAACAATCATAAACCGACGTTTTTTCTTCTCGGTACGTCGCTTTAATATTTTTTTTAGCATTTTCATTTCTCGATACATTGCAGACTGATTTTTCTCTTTCAAATACGTGTACGTATAAATACATAATCGTTCGAACGCCGCCATTGAGATATTTCTAATGGGATGATCACCGGCGGAGGAGCAAAAAAAAGGAGCACACTTTACGTAAGTCCATGAAGATCTCTGGAATATTTCGAGTCAAAGATAAAGGAGAGGCTTACGGTGGGAGACATACGCAAGTGACCTGCGATCTTACTCGCATTTTCGCTAATACCGATTTACTCGACGGTAACACGTCGACTCAAATTTTTTTAACGTCAAATGGATAAGGATAGAAATCTCAGAAATCCGCTCTAGGAGCCATCGGAGATACGCGATATCGGGGTGAAGATTTTACCGCGATTGTCGAAATTTCCAGCTCTCTTTCCCTCTTTTTCCCTGCTTTATCAGTCGGGATCGCTTTTTGAAAAAATTTACGGCGGAGGTTCAAAATTTTACGATCAACATCGAGAAGAGAGATCAAGGATCTCTGTAAGCTTTTCGGCTCTTTTCGTGACCGAGTGATTCAAAGACAACTGCGCGAGTACGAAACAAAGAGTGCTGATTGAGTCGAAACCATTTTGGATGTAGTTTCGGGCCGTCGTACGCTTTAGGCGAGATCGTCGGGTCACGAGACACTCGTGATACGACGAAACGTTTCAGAAAGAGATATTTATCATCGTAAATGGAATCTGCTCAAGTAGAATCCCCGCTGATGAAATTTAATCCGAAGACAGTCAATGTCCATGTAGAGAAACGAGGAAATAAAAACAGCAGGGAAAATTCAACCTAACTTTTTATAATATTTTTATATTATTTTAGAATATTTTTAGCTTAAAATGATGGTAATTAAAGAATCTAAAAATTCATTTTCGGAAATTCTTCGCGGCTCCATTTCCGAGTCAAATCTTCATGAGTCGTAAACTTTTTGCTTCTTGTCACGCGTGCACCTTTCTCTCATTGAATCTCAAAGAGTTGAGCCATTATCTCTCCTGTTCGATCTATTCGGCACCCCATGCGGTATTTTATTTCCCTCGCGATATTACGTTTATTCGATTTATCAGCAGGCACGTGATCAAACGATCTTTTATTAAATTGAGATGTGTTGATTTTAATAAAAAGGCTTTGCGACATCAAGATCGATTCATCGCGCGATGAATGATTTTTCAATAGCGAACCGAGATAAGATTGGTGTACGGATCAACGTATACAATTGTAATCTTCCGTTTGTACATATTTACATCGCAGTTTTAGCATCTGAAATTTCAGACTGGTATTAAATGTGAAAAATTCTATTTGGGAAATTTGTAGAAAAATCGACGGGCATTTGGTCCAGAAATCGCCAGTCAATAGCAGAAAAAAAACTGGATCGCACGCGCATTATGTGTCTTTGCTCCGAGAATTGTGAAGAATAAGAAACTCGGATTTACTGATCTTCTTATAGTGAATGTTCGATGACGAGAAAGTAGAAGCCGACGCGACTCCCCGCGTGTTCGCTTCATTGTGCTTTCGAGTGGCCGGATCCGATCGTCCGCGTTAACAATCGGAGAGTACAAGTACAGAGCATTTGGAGATCTTTCGGTTCACGTGGCTCTCACAGTGGCGGTTCAATGTCGAAAAGAGCATCGCGAAGAAAATCGAGAATAAACAGTCTTACACGGTGTATAGATCGCACACAGTAGCGACCGAAATTCAAAACTGTTTGCGATAATCCCTGTTTGAGCGACAGAGTACAAACGGACTCGAGACTAAGAGATCACGCGTATACAGGCCGCAAGAAAAAAGAAAGAAACGCAGAAAAAAATGTGTAGATTTCCCCTTCTGTTCCAACAATCAGAATTTTTCCCGCGCGAGTCCCGTAATACCCGCAAAATTAAATCGTGTACGCGGCTGCTGAACAACGAGATCGACGAAGAGCGCGTTCTCGTCCTTCGCGGTTAGATGGCGCAGCTGCCGCGCTTAACGCGCGCAGGCGCCGCGATCGCGCAACTCAGATAAGCCTAATTTCTATCCTGGGATCCCCCGAACGACGTCGCGGTTATTCTTCGCGTCTTCATTCAAGAGAAAAAAAGAAGATGTAGAGGTAAAAAAAAAAAGAGTCCGTTCATTCTGCCGTAAAAGAAAATCCGCTCCGATTGAAAAAAAAAAAAATTCTCAATGCGTCGTCGGATCACGAGAGTGTTATGCGGACGTAGAGAGGGGAGGCGGGCAGAGTTTTAGAGGAACTTGGTGGTGGGTTGGAGGCGCTAAAATGCGTTTTCTCGGTTCCTCTTAAGCTATTTTCCGCTATACATAAAACATAATGCACTATTATATTGGTATACTTAAGAAGTATTATAAACAGTCGTGAAGTGCAAATATATATTATAACTACGAGTTCATACAGAATCAGAGGATTTACCACCCGCTCTGTTTACCCCGGATCTACCGCCATATTGTGCGCCAGGCAGTGCTCCAATTCTCCGCTGTATGTGCTCGTACAGGACAGCTGAAACGCAAAAGGGCGTATTTTAAATTTCTTCAGCAGTGTGATTTAGGCCATTTTACTTCGTCGCAGAAGTGCCTGCGACCGAAATACCGTACTGGTGAATTCGAATTTACCGGAGAGTAGAATACAGCGACGAAGCGATCCGCACCGCAAAAGAAATCTCGTCGCCGCGGGTGGCAGACCCGTGCTCTCGCACTGTCATAACCTTTATTTATAATGGCGTCCTTTTCGCCTCGTTGATGCACTCGAATCTTTTTCACGTCTTTGGCTAACCTCGTAGGAGCCACGAGAGAGAGACGACACGATGACATTGTTGGACGTGTCTCTTAAACATCTCGGAGATGCATTGGAACACACACGGACTTTGCTACTGGATGCCTAGCTGTGTATTTATACTGTTGTTATATCTCTTTCTGACAAGTTTGGGAAAACTCGCAGCGGGTGGTTTGCTTGTGTATGTATCCTTGGTTTCCCCTATTCTATTTCAAACGGAGTAGCAATGCCACAACAGAGCGGCGGGGGCTGTATAGGCTCCAGAGGTGAGAGGATCTCCCGAGATTTCCGGCGCCTAATCCTGCTGTTTCGCGCCGAAACAAGCCCTTCCTCATTCCGCTCAGTCCCCAGCACTCGCTGTCGATACTAAGCCTCGATGCTTCAATTACGCCGAAGGAAAACGAGAGCAAAAAACCTTTTTCCACGCTTGTTCTCAATGGACAGGGTACATTTGTTTTTCCCTTCGCAGAGCTTCAATTTCTTCCGCGGAATAGATGGCTCTAGTCGTAATGGGGTATCTATCAGGACCTATCGCATCGAAATTGTAACCTTTGATCCTCGATTGTTGCGTGGGCTTCTATCAGTAAGACTAATTATCCGGTTGATGCAGAGACACCGCATATCAGTTATCCATTTCAAATGCCATTCCTCTTTAATCGTCCTTGCCATCTAATGGCCACATCGAAACTCTCCCATATCCGGTTTCGGGCGAGAGCCAAACGCGGTGAAGCAGCGTGGGTGGATGTTGTCAAGGGTAAGCCATGGAGATGACCTTACCACGGCCTGCACGGTATGCCAATTTATGGAAAAATATATGGACACAAGGAACGAGGAAGCTATTCGCTTTAGGTTCTCGTTACATGTAAACTGGTAGATTTTTGCAAGGTCGGAGGATGCGAGCATTCCACCAATTCCGTACCAGTTCAATTGCAGAAAAACGTGTGTAGACTTTACGAGTGGAAAAATCCAATCCTTGTCCAGTCCTGTCCAGTCTAGTCCAAAGTACCAATCTTTGTTCTCCTCCGTAGTCGGGTATTATTTCCTTATCGCTTATCGGACCAATTGCTCGTATATATCTTCACTTAGACATGATGAAGTCCACCCGTCGAGACGCCGCGGTACTCCAGGTTTAATTAACTGTGCATACACCGCAGCCATGCAGTCGACTACTACCGGTGTCTTGATCTTGATCTCTCCAATTGAATCGCCTCTGCGCTCGCCTGTTATCTGACATACCGAGCATTCCCTCTACAGTCCTAACTCTGTCAACCCTATGAAGCATTTCTCAAATCCTGATGTCTCTATGCATCTCCACTGTATGTGCAACGACAGAGGCGGTCTTGGCTATTATCCCTACTCTTCCCGACGACGCAGATATCTCCGAATGTCACTTCCGCTTCAGTGGCTTTGGTAATCGCTCGAATAAGTTTTGCTTCACGATTTCAACTAGTTCCTCTACCTGCATCTTCATACTACGCTAAATATGTCCACAAGATCCACATAAACAATGGAGATCCGTGAGCTTTTATTTTTTAGCTTTTAATAGTTTACGAGCAAAATCTATACTCACAGAGTACACAGCATCCGTACAATTTTGGTTGATTGATAATTCAAATAAATTGCTGAGAAATCATCTTCGCATTTGGGTAAAAGTCCTTTGGTACACTCTCGTTATTAAAGGCTAGAATTGAAAATGATAGCTCGATTAAGAAATTATAACGTCAATACGATTGACGTTATCGCCCGGTAAACTTTTTACGCCGGGGATGAATTTTTCCACGTCGAAATATATTTTATGAACATTGTATCAATCAAATGCATAGTCGGTATTATGTATATACTCGTATGAACCGACGAACCTTAAAACCGACGAATATACATATAGTCGTCGAAAACAAATATCTCTGTGTTTCAGCCACCCGCTACCCAGACCCCTTTTCAGCCGGCTTGCTGCAGCCCCCGGCATCGACGTTATTCACCCGTAGAAACGAGATTCGTCGGCGTACAAAAAGCACAAAATTAAATTTCGTCCCCTCGCTCGCGGGGGTTTCCCTCGCTCGCGCAACTGAACAAGTGTGGCGCGTGTATGAGATGCTTATGTCTATATCGATGTTGTAACCATGTATAACCGTGAAAACGAAAGAGGAAAAGAGAAAAGTGTGATGATGCCAGTCGGAAAACGAGACAGAAACAGCTCAATGCTCTCTCCGCTCTCTCGTCCGTTATGTCCGTGCTCTCCAATGGCGTTTAGCGGTACGTTAACTATCATTTGGTCTCTGGTTGTTGGCCCCGGGGCCAATTCCCTAACCCGGTGTTTACCGATGCCCAGGGCGCTGCTAAATAAACTACAACGCTGACGACGCACACCCACGCGAAGGGGCGAACCATCATCATCGCCCGTACATGGACATTATATCACCACCTCGTATATCGCCACCTCGTGAAGCCTTATTTTGCAGCATACTCCGCCGGGATAAAA
Source organism: Heteropelma amictum (assembly GCA_959613375.1). NCBI lineage: Eukaryota > Metazoa > Arthropoda > Insecta > Hymenoptera > Ichneumonidae > Heteropelma > Heteropelma amictum. The sequence continues at coordinate 5,279,653 of OY390725.1, forward strand.
GACGCGCGTTTCAATCGAAACCAGACTGAATTAAACATCAGACGTTTGCCACATACATTTTATAGACACTCTTTCGATTTTACTAGCAATTATCGTGTGATTCATCTCGTCGATCTGACGATTATCTCTACAGTCGTTTGACGCAGCATTGCAGGAAAAATCGCACCATTTTTACTTGTTTAAGACTTCCAACATTTCTTTGGCATACAACCTGGGCAATTTTCATTCGATGTCCGTTCCAAGCGGACTGCTAATCGTTGTCAAATACAGCGGCATAAAGATAACTCACTTGCCTCAACGCTGTCGGGGTCCTTTGAGATGTATCAATGTCCGTTGTTGGAGTTATTCGATTTGAGAGTTGAGATTTCACGTATGTACGCACGCTCCGTTTGTTATATACCGTTACATATGTAGAAGGCAGTGTTTATCGAGCCGTTAATCCAGACTGCACTCCTTCGGGGTCCTTCTTTATTACTTTTGCTTCTATACCCATTTGATCTTGTTCCTCTTGCTGGGTGGCTTTAGGGTCTTGTCGTTATCGAATTCGAAATCGATTACCGAAAACCCTTTATGCAACATTCACGAATCTCGTATCGTCATCGTTGCAGATGGACCAAAAGAGCTTCCTGCTGGGTCCATATGTTGTGCAAAATATTCTATACTGTACGAATTTTCTATGTACGTTTGTGTCCGAGTGTTATATACTTTTACCGGTTCTTGTGATCGCAGACTCTCTGTTTTAATGCGTGTGTATATACGGAAGACTGTCAGGGTGTGTGAGCGAGTCTGCGCTTACATTTTCACAGAGGTATTTATCCCTGCTGGATACTTTTGTATCTGATGGACGAGTACCCTTTGAGGAACCATGTGCTGCTTTGCCATTTATACACAGAAGATCCATTTGTTTAATCCAAGGAACGACTTGTCGCTGAAACTTTCAATCCCACTTTATTTTATCGGGACTCGAATAATTAGCAGGCAGCATCACTGGTCCCAAAATCACGCACGTGCATAATATAATCCATACACATATACAGGGCGTTCCAGAACTGTCTGTCAGAATTTTGAAGCAAGAAGCAAAAACACTCCTTCTCACCCTTCGTGCAGAGGCTCGACAAAAACGGAAGCTTCGCACAAGGGAAAACCGCGTTGTTTGCCGTTTTTCTGTAGTTTTCTATTGTTATTCCACTTCATCGGCCGTCAAGACGATGAAATCTAGTATTATCGACGAGTGACACACGAGTGGTTCGATCTTTCAAAAAAAAAAAAAGGAATCAGGACTGATAAGGTTGGCATAAAACGCTCTGTACACGCTCAACGTTAGCATACGTTTGACGGAATTCTTTTGCAAGGGTGACGAAGAGCAGAGTGAATTTTCCAGGCTGCTGCTACATAGAAATTCCCAGGTCCCTTATATACGGTGAACTTTCGAGGCTCGCGCAGCTTCGGAAAATTCTCTCGCTGGCTTTTCTCATCCTTTTTTCCTTCACTTTCGTTTTCCATCCATCTTTTTTTTTATCCATAGTAACGAAAGCGTAACGACGACGAGACGGAAAACGAGGTATACGCAAACGCTGTAAACGTGTGTGTGAAAAAGTTCGCGCTTTTCGCGGCAGTGCTCCGCGCTTTGTAAATTCCCTGCACGGGTGTATACCCGCGTAGTTCGCGTCTCTCTCGGGGTTTTGTGTGACGAGATTCGGATATACGAACCGACGATAGAGGAGAATGCCTGTATGTGCATCCCCTCTCGCTTGTACACGAAAAATGTACTTCCTAACCGCGCACCCTCCCTCGACACAAAAACCACTATAGCGCATGTACGCGCGCGCACTCATACTCACACAAATACCATTTTGCCGAGCGATTCAGTCAGCCATGTTTGCGGGTTTATAAATTGGGTTCGGCGCTGGGGATTTTTCTATTAGGACAAAATTGGTTCTTTCAACCGCCACCAGAAAATCGCCGGGACTCTGTACACAGCCGTACACACATACGAAAGAATCATACGTGTACATATATACATAACACATAGCGAACGGCTTCCTGTGCATCAGACACACACACGTACACGACAAAGTCGAATCTGGATTCCGGACAGTTTGATGTTCATTCGCTTTAACCTCTTTTACCGGTATTTTTCGATGTAATGTAGCATTTTGGTTCGCGAAAATAATCCCGTTTGTTCTAAAATTCGTACGTATTACAGACACGTTGCTGCGACGAAATCCCCTTGTTTTTCGAACGCAATCCATTTATGGATCCTACGATTTCCCGTGAATTTCCATCGCAATTACGATACATTTAAATTGCAATCATCGATGTATAATTACAGCAATGTTACAGTTGTTTATGCAGCCAGGTGTTACGTTATTGTAGAGATCGTTTCAAATTTTTGTTTTTTCTTCAATATTCGTGTTTCATCCAGAATGGATTCCATCCAGTTTCCGGAGAAACGGTGTGGATAATCGCGAGCTAGTGTTGTATAGAAACGTTCCTCCGCGAGAAGCCTCCAAAGCGGATGCTGTGACGGTAGACGACGGATCTTGTGTACAGATACATTTGTAAATGTAATACGTATTGCGTGCACTATATACGTATAGTGGTTTAAGCTAGAAACAGATATTTGAGGGGTTGCGGCAACTCGCGAAAGTCGATATTTCCGTCATCGGTTGTTATCAGCGTTTTCTACACTTTGCTCAGTAGCTCCGCCATAAACGGAGTAAGTAAATAAGGAAAATCACGATGAAAGAACAAAAGATTGTAGATATCGAAGGAGACCTTTATTCCTACTGATTTGAGCAGCTGCCAGAGAGAGAGAGACTACTTTCTTATTGTCCAGTATAATTTGTATGCTCGCTCACTTTTCTCCTAGACGATCGACTTGTATTTCGACCGGGGAATCATCACCCTTACTATCAAAAATCATAGTTCACCGCTTTGTTAATTTTTCGATCAATTAATATTGTAATCCTATCGCGCTGTTGTCGTTAAAAAATTTGCGCAATCGTAGCGGGACTTTTGCAAAGTTTCATCTCTGATTAAAAAAAAGGCCTGGGAACGATGTTGTAATACGCAATTGCTCGCGCGTTACCAACGCGTATATATAAAGTTCCGTTAGGTGCGATTGTTGTTGAGCCAATTTTCCATCCACTCTTTCCCCTGTGCACCCCGTACCGTTTTCATCCCTCAATGTTTTCACTCCTCCCGCAAGTGTAACAAGCTCTCGTCGCGTTACTGCCCACTCACTGGTGCTTTTTTTTCTTTTTTCGTGTATACGATGCACTCTGTATGTCTCTCTCTCTCTTTCTCTCTGTTTGCTTTTTTTGATCGTCAAGCAATCGATTATCGACGAACGAGAGAGGTGCGCGCGGGCTTTCGCATTGACATCAGCCTCCTTCCTCCATTCCTCTCTCGGCTTTTTCTCTCATATTTGACAGAGCAAGAGTGAGCAAGAACGGCCGGAATCGAAGTTTAACGAAGTTGGGCGTGTCGAGTCCTGTGGGGTGAATATTCACCCTCTCCAACCATCTCCCAGCCCATGTCCATATATTCTCGCACACACACACACGCACACATGGTACACGCGCATCTAGATACAGAAAAAAAATACTGGAACGCGCGAAAATGCATCGCGAATGCGTGCTAGGACGATCATCGTTTCGACATCGTTCTATACTTAATTCTATTATTCGATTTTTTCCGCACATCGCAGTTTCGTTTGGCGATAAACCATGTACACTCAGACTCAACGTTAACTCGCGTCTCTGCACTTTCCGAAAATGCATTTTAGAACAATGTACACGTTCGTATAGTGTTTGCGAGTAAAGTCCGTTGAAAAATTCAGTGTCGAAGCCAAAAGGTCGAAATATTTCATGTATTCCTATAAAATTCGATATGACGAGATGCAGGAGGATTCGAATGTTCCGGGTTCATCTTATTCCGGCAGAAAAAGGGTAGGAGGTAGCTAAGTGTTTGACTGCCTATGGGATGGTCGAGGGCGAAAGACTATTAAATTTTCTCGAGTGACTCGACGTAGTCCCTCTTACGTGCGCTAAATATAGCTATACTCGTGAAACTCGAAGGGCGGTTTGGTCATTTGGCTTGACTTCATAAGTTATTAGAATCAACCCCACAGCGAGGCGTCCTAACTTCTCGTTTGTCACAAAACACCCGGTACATGAAGGATACATGCATGTACAATGTATGTGTGTCTCTATGAATGTATATGTGCGTAAATAATAACTAGGACGAGAATACGACGAGGATATAAACGGTGGATTTAGGAGAGGGCGGCTAACCAAATTACATCAATCCCATTTCACATCGTTTTGACATGGCAATTGAGTTGAGCCTAGCGCAACTGTTGTGTTTTCGTTCACTCCTAGCGCTTACATCGTCATCAGTTTTCGTCCCTACATTTAGTGACTTTTTGATGAATGACAAAGCTTCGACTCGCGAAGAAAACTCGATCGATTTGAAACGACGTGTTGATTCGCAGGTTCCTACAGCGATATTTTTGGAAGTCCAAGTATATAAGTGGAAATAACCGTGACAGTGTGAATTTTTGATAAAATGATGACAAGAATCGACTGAATGCGCACCGTACGATGATGCGATGATCGCTTTTTCGCAATGAAGATAAACTCGATGGTTACTAAAATTCTCGTATTCTGTTTATTATAAGAAATAACATATTTTAATGTTACGCCGAAAGTTTTGGGTGAATTTTGAAAGGAAAGGAAATTCATATTTAAAATCACAGAATACTGGGGAACAGCTCCGAAAACGTGTCTTCCGAGGAAAGGTGTAGGAAAAAGAGTGACGATTATATTTCGCGGTGAAAACGAGTCTCCCCTTCGTTTAGCAGCCCTCGATTTAAAACTGCCCGCATTGCCTCTGCGTGTGTTCCTGGGCCCTTTTCATGCATATACTCGCCATCGTCAGGATCTTGTATCGACTCAGAATTCTCTACAGATTGGGTCCTTATTGAAGTGTTGTATTGCGAGTAGCTTAGATTAGCTGTTTCGCGAAGATGCTGTTTCAGCAATTCAATCATTTAATTATATACAATTTTTTAGTGAACGTATTGATACAAAGTAAACAAACTCATGCCCACACAGCCTACAAAGTGTTCCACTTCACTCTGAAAAATAGTAGATTTTTGAAAATAAAAACGAACAAACAAACGAGGGGAATATGCTCGCGAAACCCACGCAATCCTACGCCCACGCAGCCGCCTACGCAATTGCACCCGTATGTATGCCATTTTTGAAAACAAAAAGAATTAAACGAACAGAATATGTATAGGGAACAAATGTTCAAAATATTTTGCACTCGAGATAATTTGATCTAAAATTCGAATTGAATGAATACATTTCGAACTTTTTAGGAAAATGTTCACATGTTTGTCCGGAAATATTGGGTTTTCGACTAAATACCGGTGTGTTTCGTAATCAGCGGGAAAAAACACATCGATATGGACCATTAAAAATCATTTTTGAAATCCAAAATTTTTCGTCATTTTCTGCCGGATTGAGTTGGTTCACTGAAATGTTCGCCATTTTTTTTTCGTTCGAGATGGACATCCCGACTAGTGCTTATTCCCTTGGCAATTGGTGAGGCTTCGAAACGCCGTTTGGTTTGTCCAGATATCTTAATTTTCCGATTTTTGGCAGATTTTTAAAGTGGGACCACCGATATTCGCCAATTTTCCCATACATACCCCTTTGCGTTTTTTTCGCCGATTTTCAACACCGATTTTCAGGGTGAAGCAATCGAGCTATCGCCATTTTACTTTCACCATTATTTAAGTCTACTCGAGGGCTTTTCAAAACACCCCCAAAAAATCTATGTAGCTTCATTAGGGAGGAAGTTATGACCATTTGAAATTTCGACTTTTCGACGATTCTGGAAAAGTGGCGAAAAATAAGTCGACATTTTTTTTTTGAATTTTTAATATTTCAGGAGCCTGATCGATCGGAAATTTTCCGCTGATCACAAATCTCATCGAGTTTTTCGCGAAAACTCGAAATATCAGTAAGAAAATGCAAAAAAACAGTGAAATTCAAGCAAAAACAAAACACATGCGCGCATCAGAAAGCAAACGGAATTTTGCCACGAAATTCCTATAATTTTATAAAATATTTTGAAAAAATGTTCCGAAAACAAACCATGAAGCAACTTGTTTAGAGTTGTTTTCTCTATTCGTGGTTTATTTTTAATGCAGTTGTAGGTTGTTCTTTGCATCTAGCACCACATTAAAGGAAAACTCTTTCCGCGGGATTGAGTGATCGAAGAGTCATTACTTGTAAATTCTATACAAAAAACTGAACAAAAATTTCCGAAAACCGGAAATGAAGCAACTTGCTTAGAGTCGTTTCCTCTGCGCGTGGTTAAATTTTCATGGAGTTGTCGATCGTTCCTCTCATCCGTCGATCGAACGCTGGACCACAGAATCCGTGCAAAGATCTGAAACTAAATTTCCGAAAACCGGACAGGAAGCAACTTGCTCAGAGTCGCTTCCTCTGAGCGTGGTTAAATTTTCGTTCAGTTGTCGATCGTTCCTCTCATCCGCCGATCGAACGCTGGACCACAGAATCCGTGCAGAGATCTGAAACTAAATTTCCGAAAACCGGACAGGAAGCAACTTGCTCAGAGTCGCTTCCTCTGCGCGTGGTTAAATTTTCATTGAGTTGTCGATCGTTCCTCTCATCCGCCGATCGAACGCTGGACCACAGAATCGATGCAAAGATCTGAAACTAAATTTCCGAAAACCGGACAGGAAGCAACTTGCTCAGAGTCGCTTCCTCTGCGTGTGGTTAAATTTTCATTGAGTTGTCGATCGTTCCTCTCATCCGCCGTTCGAACGCTGGACCACAGAATCCGTGCAAAGATCTGAAACTAAATTTCCGAAAACCGGACAGGAAGCAACTTGCTCAGAGTCGCTTCCTCTGCGTGTGGTTAAATTTTCATTGAGTTGTCGATCGTTCCTCTCATCCGCCGATCGAACGCTGGACCACAGAATCCGTGCAAAGATCTGAAACTAAATTTCCGAAAACCGGACAGGAAGCAACTTGCTCAGAGTCGCTTCCTCTGAGCGTGGTTAAATTTTCGTTCAGTTGTCGATCGTTCCTCTCATCCGCCGATCGAACGCTGGACCACAGAATCCGTGCAAAGATCTGAAACTAAATTTCCGAAAACCGGACAGGAAGCAATTTGCTCAGAGTCGCTTCCTCTGCGCGAGGTTAAATTTTCATTGAGTTGTCGATCGTTCCTCTCATACGCCGATCGAACGCTGGACCACAGAATCCGTGCAAAGATCTGAAATTAAATTTCCGAAAACCGGACGGGAAGCAACTTGCTCAGAGTCGCTTCCTCTGCGCGTGGTTAAATTTTCATCGAGTTGTCGATCGTCGTTTGCCTCGTACGCCGTACGAACGCTGTACCGGAAGTAGGCTCTGAAACGCGTGAAACTTAAAAACCGAAAACCGGAAACGAATCAACTTGCTCAGTTAAATTTTCGTCGAGTTGTCGATCGTTTCTCTCGTCAGCCGATCGGACGCTGGACCGGAAGCTGTGCCAAAAAATCTGAAACTAATTTTCCGAAAACCGGAAATGAAGCAACTTGCTCAGAGTCGGTTCCTCTGCGCGTGGTAAAATTTTCATCGAGTTGTCGATCGTACTTTCTCTCGTGCGACGAACGAACGCTGGATCGGAAGTAGTCTCTGAAACGCGTGAAACTTAAAAACCGAAAACCGGAAACGAATCAACTTGCTCAGAGTCGCTTCCTCTGGGCGTGGTTAAATTTTCATCGAGTTGTCGATCGTCGTTTGCCTCGTACGGCGTACGAACGCTGTACCGGAAGTAGCCTCTTAAACGCGTGAAACTTAAAAACCGAAAACCGGAAACGAATCAACTTGCTCAGAGTCGCTTCCTCTGAGCGTGGTTAAATTTTCGTCGAGTTGTCGATCGTCGTTTGCCTCGTACGGCGTACGAACGCTGTACCGGAAGTAGCCTCTTAAACGCGTGAAACTTAAAAACCGAAAACCGGAAACGAATCAACTTGCTCAGCGTCGCTTCCTCTGAGCGTGGTTAAATTTTCGTCGAGTTGTCGATCGTCGTTTGCCTCGCACGGCGTACGAACGCTGTACCGGAAGTAGCCTCTTAAACGCGTGAAACTTAAAAACCGAAAACCGGAAACGAATCAACTTGCTCAGAGTGGCTTCCTCTGCGCGTGGTTAAATTTTCATCGAGTTGTCGATCGTTCCTCTCATCCGCCGATCGAACGCTGGACCACAGAATCCGTGCAAAGATCTGAAACTAAATTTCCGAAAACCGGACAGGAAGCAACTTGCTCAGAGTCGCTTCCTCTGAGCGTGGTTAAATTTTCGTTCAGTTGTCGATCGTTCCTCTCATCCGCCGATCGAACGCTAGACCACAGAATCCGTGCAAAGATCTGAAACTAAATTTCCGAAAACCGGACAGGAAGCAACTTGCTCAGAGTCGCTTCCTCTGCGCGTGGTTAAATTTTCATTGAGTTGTCGATCGTTCCTCTCATCCGCCGATCGAACGCTGGACCACAGAATCCGTGCAAACATCTGAAACTGAATTTCCGAAAACCGGACAGGAAGCAACTTGCTCAGAGTCGCTTCCTCTGAGCGTGGTTAAATTTTCATCGCGTTGTCGATCGTCGTTTGCCTCGTACGCCGTACGAACGCTGTGCCGGAAGTAGCCTCTGAAACGCGTGAAACTTAAAAACCGAAAACCGGAAACGAATCAACTTGCTCAGAGTCGCTTCCTCTGAGCGTGGTTAAATTTTCGTCGAGTTGTCGATCGTCGTTTGCCTCGTACGGCGTACGAACGCTGTACCGGAAGTAGCCTCTTAAACGCGTGAAACTTAAAAACCGAAAACCGGAAACGAATCAACTTGCTCAGAGTCGCTTCCTCTGAGCGTGGTTAAATTTTCGTCGAGTTGTCGATCGTCGTTTGCCTCGTACGGCGTACGAACGCTGTACCGGAAGTAGCCTCTTAAACGCGTGAAACTTAAAAACCGAAAACCGGAAACGAATCAACTTGCTCAGAGTCGCTTCCTCTGAGCGTGGTTAAATTTTCGTCGAGTTGTCGATCGTCGTTTGCTTCGTACGGCGTACGAACGCTGTACCGGAAGTAGCCTCTTAAACGCGTGAAACTTAAAAACCGGAAACGAATCAACTTGCTCAGAGTCGCTTCCTCTGAGCGTGGTTAAATTTTCGTCGAGTTGTCGATCGTCGTTTGCCTCGCACGGTGTACGACCGCTGTACCGGAAGTAGCCTCTTAAATCCGTGAAACTTAAAGACCGAAAACCGGAAACGAATCAACTTGCTCAGAGTCGTTTCCTCTGAGCTTGGTTAAATTTTCGTCGAGTTGTTGATCGTCGTTTGCCTCGTACAGCGTACGAACGCTGTACCGGAAGTAGCCTCTTAAACGCGTAAAACTTAAAAACCGAAAACCGGAAACGAATCAACTTGCTCAGAGTCGCTTCCTCTGAGCGTGGTTAAATTTTCATCGAGTTGTCGATCGTCGCGTTCTCACTAACGTTGTGCAACCAATCACGGAACGAATAAAATGGCAACAATCACGCGATATAATTTCGATAAAGGATCAACTTCGGGACCTCATCAACTTTTTACAGAGGGAATATAAAATATATGAATAGTTAATGAACAATAACTACCTTAAAAAAAACTGCTTGCTATTTTCAATAAACAACTCATAGTATAAAGTAGATACTGATACGTGTGAGAGAAAAGATTCATCATTCATGCGATTTAAAGCTCATGTTGAAAAAATTGTTATACTTATTATTAGCAACACTTCACTGAACCATTTAATGTTTAAAAATCAAATTGGAAACCGTTTTTCGAAAGCTCACAGATTTCGTATTCCATAAATCGTGCATTTGGGACAAAATAAGGGTGAAAGCTACAAACCCAAAGAGAAATAGTTTATCAAAGCGGAGAGCGCAAAATCGCGCGAGCTTTTATTCTTTCACGGTAAGCCCGAACATTCAAGTTTCTTCGCACTCTCGTCTTCAACCCCTTTCCTCGATATATTCACTTCCACCCTCTATCCTGTATTCGTTTACCCGGGTTTTTGCAGCAGAGCCACGACCAACCTTCCCACCCTCCATTCGTAAAGTGCCTTAACTTTTTCTTCTTAACAAAAATAAGTCGTTAGTCGTCTTTTCATCTTTAAACGAGTTTTGCGCCGGTGCGCGCCACCAACCGCGTGTGCTCCTCCATACCTCCATCCATCTAAACGTTTTTTCGTGTATATACATATACGTATATAAATACCCCCAATATATAGCACATTGCAAGACCAAACGCAGTTCCTTTGCCCACGGTTTTGCCTCGGTTTAAGAGATTTTTCAATTTCGCCACGGCAAGCTAATTTAATTTCTTCATGTCATTTTTCCTGGTTGAGATAAGAAGGGCCGGAGGATTACATTACGTTTTTTTTTCACCGTGCGCCGCTCTAATGCGCGTGCAACTCTTCAACGCGCGGACAAGGACCAAGTCAAAGAAGTAAAGGAAAAAAATACGACAACGAAATTGCGCGCCCTTATTTTCCGTCCTGACGCTTCTTTCAAAGAGGCCATTTTTCATGCGCTTTTCATGTCGATTGATTTTTTTCAACATTTCCGTAGTGGGCATCTCCAATAACGATAATCAGTCGTGAGAGCGTGGAATTTTTTATTGGGAAATTTATTCATCGACGAAAAACCATTAAAAACAGCTAGATGCTGATTTTTTCAAAATTTCTCACGAAAAAAAAATATTATATCGTAGGAAATATTATGTCAGGCTCCTCCGATTGATTATCACTATTTGTGATTCATATACTACGTGATGGAAAAGTTAAAAAAATGCCATCAGCATTTTTCGGAAAAGTCGGTAAAGAATTACCAAACAAAATATCGAACGAAACTCGTGCTTTCTTCTGACGAGCTGTAGGATGTAATAAATTGAAGAATGAAAGGACGCTAATTGCACCATGACTCTTGATTGATACACATCTGACTGACGCATTTTGACGTCTCCTCGATTAATGGATACGTGCAATGCTCGTACGGTGCTTGTGCGTAAGACAGAAGCGTCCGAAGGGTGCCGAACGCACTTGAGAGTGATAGAAAAATCGTGAAAAGAAGAACGTTCGCATTGTCGTTCTTCGATATATATACGACAGGGGAAATGAGGAGGAAAAGGAGAGTTAGGGCATACATTTTAATGCGAAGTAACGTCCCCCACTCCTCCCCCCTCCCCCTTACTACCCCTTGGTTACACGAGACTCGTACAATCCGGTTCCCCCGTGAGATACACCAGTGTATCCGCAAAGCTTTATAGTATCCCCGTGCACACACGCGGCCACACATACAATATCGTAAAACCGCTAGGAATCCGCTTAGGGAGTGACATCTTTACGCAATTATCGATAATTGGACCGCTCGCTATACGTAAACCGTCCAAACCTAATTAGACCAAAGAATGCAATTCGAGACTCTTGCATACTGGTAAATGGATAAAGTTACGTGTGGGCTCAGCTGATTTATTACGTACATACATTATTTTTTTCAAAGCTTCCCCGCTTTATCAACTTTCAAGTCTGTCTTGTCATTGACTTTGATCCAATTCGTGTGAGAACGTTAGTCCGCGCGCCTTTCAAGAGTTAAAGCCAATCGTGACGTTGTGCCATTTCGCGAAAATGATCGAATATCGTTGGCCTTTAATAATTATTCTTAATGGCAAATAAATTAACAAAAATAGGGTGCAATGGCCTACTTGCAGGTGCAAAACGTTTGACAATCGAAATTACGTCCTTGAAATACGATTTTAATGATACTTGCATGTACTTTGTTTCATGCAAATTTGTTTGGTACAGATTTTATCGATTTACTCTTTAAAACGTCCACACACTGCTATACACGTAGTACGTATGGCTGTATATCTGAATGTGATAATTGTGTTATCGAAATCGAGTATATAATCGAATGAAAGGATATTTCGTTGAATGTTCCGTAAGACCCCGGTTGATGAGCGTCTTAACGAAGTTTCATCGAATTATCACCAATTATCGATACTGCCTTGGTAACTGCTTTAGCCAAAGGCCGTAGAAGCAACCTGATTCGTGGAAAAGACCTCGCTGGATAAATACATTTTCACTGGGCAGATACTTTGATGAAGCATCAAAACTTTTCCTCTGGTTTTTATCAACGAAATTCAGCGAAGATTTCAATCGAAATACGGCAAACGTTTTGCTAAATAAAAAGAAACGTGGTTCCGAATTGAAATATTAAACGACAGCGCCGTTCGGTCAAACTTGCTGGTTTTTTTCGTTTGACTTTCGCAGCCTTGCGTGCACATTTATATCTGCTACCAATGATTCATATCGTCGTCAGATTTCCGTCGGAAATTCATGAAATTTTCGTGGATTATCCACCATGCTTGCGCGTAAAACTTTTCCCCCGGCTATGCGACAATTTTTTCGACTCGGATATAATAATGAATTCATTCGCGACGCTTAGACGAGCAAAGGGAAAGAATGCACGAGAGAAACCGGAGGAAAAAAACAGTGAAATTCAATAGACCGCTTGGCGCGCGCGTCTAGCGTGGAAAACTGGTTATGAAGAAAATACCCCGGGCGAGAAATCTTCTCTTGCGCTTGAAAAATTCCTCCCGAACGTCGCCAAGTAAAAAAGCAGTTTCTCTCAACGTATTTCCGACGTTTCTCAGCCATCTGCCTCTACCGGCGCAATCTGCGAATAGTTTCACGTTTATATATCCTCACTTTTGGTAGCTGCGTTCCCATTTGTGTATGTAGATCATACATATACTTGTACTGAAATGAAAGAGATCCAAAGTTGGCTGTACAATTCCTGCAAAATAAAATAAAAGCGAAATTTCGGAATGGAATCCAATAACTCTGTTTTTCTCCCTTTTTATTTTGTCGTTTCATTATGTTGATTCGATTATTCTAATTTATCGTTCCCCTTGCAGGTTTTTCACGTCCATTATTCATTTCGTACCGAATTTTGACATTTACCTATCCCAAGAAATTATTATAAATAATCATCGCGCAAAATGCCTGCAATTGTTGTTAGACTTTTTTTTCAAACAGACAGATTTGCATAATTTAGCAAAGAATTCGAGAGAAGGCCCCTTTTAGATTTTCTGGAACACTTCGGAATGGCGCAATAAGCCAACGGAACGACCGGATTGAGTTTACGGATGCAAATATTTTATTTCTCGTTGAGCAACTACAAAAGTTTCGAAAGTTAAGGTGAGATAAAGTTTCGCGTCATATTATACGTAATACCCCGATAATAATAAGGGGAATGACGATGATAAGACATATTCAGGTCGTTTTGAGACAGAATTGCCCATACACCGTGTACATTGTTTAGGTTCATTTCGTCTCGTTGCATCTTTCAGTCTTGCGTCGTGAAATTCTCGTTGTATTATAATGGGGTTGCTGCGGTTCGTGATGTGAACAAGCCGCGGCGGTGAACAAATCCTCAAGGATTATAAGAGTACACTGTGCGAGATAGGAGCAGGGAAAATCGGCGTTCGCCCGGTTGAGTTCGGTATACTCGTGTGCCCACACACAGCAGAACGCCATGGCTATGGAGAAAGAGAAAGAGAGAGAAAGATGGAGATAAACAGCAACAGCCCTCGATGAAAAGAACCGAGAAGTATTTTGACACCCCGAATAATGGGGCAGCATGGGGTGGGCACCCAATTAGGTATCGTCGGGGCGTTAACGCGTGTATATATATCCTATACACTATTATATACATTACGGGTATATGAACCGGCAAAAACCCAAGCACAAGAGATACAAAGTGTCCACGTAGCTAAAGAGTGTTGAGAACGAGAGGAGCTTCGATTCTTTGCCCACCACGTGATCCCTTTTGTCGTTGACGACGATAGGTCGTAAACCACAGTGAAGTTGGGTCCATAGCTCACTAAACGATGGAGTTTTTTTTCTAAGCATTGGGCAAACTCGGAGGAAGGTTACGTTCTCATAAAGCCAATGACGAATGATCGACGTTCATGCAACATGTGCCAACTGGCCACCAAGTACCAAGGAAACCGTAGCTCCGCTTCATACGCACCGACAGACGTCACAGAAACAATCATCAAACGGAGATTCGATTCCAACGCCTCTAACATCGAATCTTTGGAAATTCTCCTCTTCATCCCTTTTCCTATATGGGGTTGATATTCTTCAAGGTAAAACGGATGTGTTCCAACGGCGGCGGACGACGGCGTTTGTTATGGCTCGTGAGATGGTTCTATTCGAGGATCAGGTCGCGTTCCACCTTGGTGCAAGGTCTCGGAGCTAAACGCTGCAGCCATCGAGCTTCCTCGGTCCAGCGAGAATAATGAAATTTCGGGATAATCGTTAGGATAAATCCTCTCGTGGCGAGCAAGTGGTTTCCATCAGAGTTGAATAACTCTGGTATACAGCGTAACCCTCGTCGGCAACGAACAAGGTGGCTGTGCGGAAGCTGCAGGTACAATCAATCCAGCGGAGAGATGGAGAGACGGAGAGACGGAGAGACGGAGAGAGGAGAAAGGGTGATAAGGCAGACGGTTATGAAGAGAGATGCTGGATCATTTGATAGGTTGAGGGAGCAAGACTGGAAACCAAGACATATCATCAGAGAGAAAGAGAGGGAGTCTGAGCAAGCACGGGCGATTCGATCCCGTCCCGTCTACGTCGTTGTCACCCAAGGAGGAAGACAATCTCCCAGCGAGGAGATGGCTCGGATCAGTTTTTTTCCTCTTATCTTCTTCCAATTGCCTTGAGCGGATCTATTTCCTATCGAGACCGAGAGAGGCTGACTGCCAGCACACGTTCTAGGATTCTCGAGTCCCCAGAGGACTAGTAAAAACCAAACACGGGCAAACTTATCGCACGTACATATCCGCAAACGTACGTATCAGATGGAAGTTTGGAGGTTGGATCTTTTGCCGGTAATCTCATCTCTCTCATCTCATACGAGTCCATAAAAGTCCGCCCGTTAAATTCTAGAGAAGGACCGAGATGAGGTGAGGCCAAAGTGTGTTGCGCGACAAGTTGGGATATCGCGAGATAAAGGAAATGTAGTTGAATCGAGCGAGAGACAATTTACAAGGATTTTGAGAAGAAGAGAAACAGCGATGTAACACGAAGAGAGCAATGGTAGTGGGCGAAAGATGGCGGAAGGACGCGAGAGAGGAAAAGAGAGTGCAGTCGGAATTGCGAGAGGATATACCTAATGTCAGTGAGGAGTTTTGAGGAGGAACTTCAGCAGGATAGAGGAGGATGTCGTAGTCAGAAAGGTGAACGCCGCTCAGACCAACGGAGGTCGAATCAGGAGGGGTAATTTTAGGTTGGCTAATGTAATTCCGCTTTTAATGAACTTCTCCGTTCGTTAAGTACGTTTCTCCATCTCCATCTCGACGACTCTTCCAACGACGGTTATATATTTCGTACGGTAGACTAACTGCGACTTTGCGAACCTCCGTTCTCGTTCTCGTTCCATCCCTCGACGACCAACCCCTCGGTCCACGCAGTACCGAGAGGAAGCGATGCGCCGACTATGATTTTTTTTTGGCCTCTCATTCAACCTTTCTCAATCCCAGGAAGGCGAAGACGATGATGGCCTCGCCGCCTCTTTCCCTACGAGTGATCTTGCAGTCCGGGAATTTGGTAATTATCGGGGAAACTGAAGAAATTGCAAAGGTGACTAGGCGAGCAAATGGTGAATTCTCATAAAACAATTCATTTGAAAGACGCGACTGTTTTTAAATTCGTTTAAAGCGGTGTGAGAACGGCTCGCGATAAATCGCCATCCCAACAAAGATTTTGCCCTGAAGAGAACGTTGTGGGGTAGATAACGAGACCTTGCGCAAGAATTTTCGGGCGTTTGAATGTCACGCGATGCGTCATGAATTTAAAAAAAAATTATCATCCGCCGTGCGAAAGATTCGCCAAGTTTTGCAATCTCAACCCTCGGTCCGCGTTTCTCGCGTTCATATCGCGTTATGCGTCGTTCCATCATTGTGTGTTTTTCTGCAATTCGGAATGAAAAATCTAATTGCCTATCGTATTTGTAAACGTTTTTTTTTCTGTTTTGCACTCTATTTACTGTTTTACGATCCAACGAGTTAAAGTTGAGTGTTCGTCAATCAATAGTTCATTATTTATACGATAATGCGCTATCGAGGACTCTCGGAGAGATAACTCAGACGCGCGTGTGTTATTACGAAGCAAGTGTTTTTCATGTGCTTTCTTTTCGTGTAATTATGAGCAAGAATCGCATTCTTATCGTATACATGCAAACTAATCGAAGCGCAGTGCGCTTATATGACGCAAAAGGTCAAAATAAGAGCTGGATCGATCGATCGGACCAAACAGCTGGATTATCGATAAATTAACAATGAGAAAATTATCGACTCTTCCGACACTTATTATTGCAAATAAAATTCACGACGACTTCAAAGAACCTCTAAGGATGTTGAACACGTGTATACACCGACGATAAATAAAGAAACTCGAAAATGTATTTACTTTTTTATTTGCATGACTGCGCACAATTTTCGAGACAATCCTCTCGGTTTTTTTTTACTTTTACTTCCGGGATCATCCTGAATCTCGCAAGGCATGCATTTTTCAAAATTACCGAAACAGCTCCCTTCGAATCGACATTATCTCCGAGATTCGCTCGGCGTAGAGAATTGTTCATTTATTCGGTCTCGTCAGGCCAAAAGAATCTTTTATTTCTTTCTTATTAATGCACGACCATACGTTGGAGCGATGTCGTATGTTTTCCTCCTCGATAATACCATCGACTCGTAATTGCAATCGTTATTTTCGATTGTTATATCGCTTTCACGCCCCCTTTATTGTTGCATCCACCGACATAATAAATCGCGTACATGCAGGCGTTTTTTTTTTGCATACATTGAGCCCACGCCGTACGTCATGACGTCAGTCATGTCGCGGCAATAATATCGAACAGCAGGAATCAAAGTAGAAAGAGGCAAAGAGGGATGAGAGGGAAAGAATGAGAAACGAACTGGATATTAAATTTATTTCAACTTATTGTACGAGTCTCATCGCGCATCCGTAATTAACAAATGATTGTAGATTGTAAGCTTCGTTTGTTGATATTTCTTGGGCGTACTTAAATCTTTCTCTCTTAATTTTTGTTTTTCTCAAATATTATAAACTCTTCGATATCGTAAACAGATTCAAGACTCTGGTTTCGGGGATCAAACGTTTTTTACAAACTCTCATTTTGTTCTCTGACTGTTCGATTTTGAAAAGCAATGAACTTGACGGTCGATCAAAATTTTGACGTACCCGTGGGTCAATACGCTGCTCATACGCGGTATTACGATTACTGACGTTACTGACGTCTGAAAAAAGTGTCTATATCAGTAATTGAGAAACTTTATTCAAATTTGTCGCGTAAAATCGATCTTTATTCGAATTTATTGTGTGCAGATGTGCAGAATCATCGAGCTTGAACGTTTTCACAGAATCGATGAAAAGTGCTGTAAAAAAACGTCTGCCTGTCGAAAAATTGACAGAAATAGGGGAAAAACAAAGTGTCGTGTGTATTCGATCTATCTCGCGTTTTTCTGAATTCTTTCCTCAGGCGCCATGTCCGTCTTGCCATACGCATTAAATGATTAAAAGTTTTTTCCCAGTTGCGTCAGATTAAAAGTCCGTGCCTCTTGGCGTTTCTTCGGGAATTAAAAAAAAAAGTTTGACAGTTGCAAATACAGTTCTTGAGGAACGATTTTTTTCCTGGTAGATCGATGTTCGATGATAATCTTGAAATTCGTACGAAAGAGACGTAATCGAGTGGGGAAAAAGTGAATACGAATCATTAGACATTTCTTCAAATTCTTTAGAAAATTACGTCACCCATTTTAATGAAATCGTGATATCAAATTACATCATTGTGAAAAATGCTCAACCTTCGATCTGGGACTGCTAATCTGAACTCTTTTTTAGATTCGTTGCTGTCGCGTGCTGTATACTGACGGATAATCAGATTAATCACGAATACGAAAATAAATAAAACTGTATTTATTTTCGTAGACAATTTGTAAATATGGCGTAGAAAATGAGTAATCCATTCGCTGCTCGAGGGCTGACGGCGTGACGGTAGAAAACACAGAAAAGATTTGAAACTACTTAAATAAATGGAATTCAGGAGGAAATTGTGCAAAGTTTTTTTTTATAAATCAATTAGGATGGAAATATAAACATTCCTTTTTTCTTAATTTCCACCTCTTATCGCATATTTTTCGATGGCGTATCAGCCAGTCCTTTCATATGCAAAATATTGTATGGACAAGTGACGACCGATGTGTGGAAGAGATAAGAGTGGCATGGGACAGTTGATAAAATAATTGTCAAGGTGCAATGCACTTTCAAAAAAAAATCGTGACGAACATATTCGCTTTTCAAAGAATAATAATAATCACACGTCGCTGGTCAAAAATTCCCAAAACTTTTTCACTCAATATCACCAAACCGTGTGTTCGATAGTTGCGAATCATGATTATTGATTTCCATCGATTTCAACATTCATATTTGCCTATGCTCCTTCGATACGACTATTTTTTATTGACCGAGAATTCATTTCGCGTATGCTGAAACAGCTGTATGAAATTCCGCTATCGCGAATGTTATTTTTATGGAGGATATACATCGAGAGCTCCTAATCGCGTCTTTGTCGTTTAAGCGGATATTGATAACTCCATCAATCTCTGGGAAAAAAAAACGTATGTAATTACGAATTATTGATTTTATGGAGAGCTTTGAAAAATAAAGAAAAAAAAGCATGAATAAATGTCGCTTAATGACGGATGGTGCGAGTGACGTTTATTTTCCGAGCGTTTCATTTTTTTTGTCAAATTTTGAATATTCGATAGAGGGAAGAGCGTATTTCAATCATCGATAAATTCATTTTTAACCGTTTAATGCGAGAACCGTTGACACAGGTGTTCGCGAAATCCAATCGCTTTAATTCAGAGGGTATAACAGTTTTTTTTTTCATTAGCAATAGTGATTTAGAAAATAGACAGTGTTGCGAAAGTTCGCCCGACCTTTGCGTCCACAAAGACTTCGCAAAATCCGAGCAAGACCGAGATGCACCGCTCGTACCTTTTCCTTTTTCCATTTGAATAACGTTAATGTCCCGTCTGACGCAACGTACACAGTAAAATGAACAAGCGTCTTCAAACGATCGTACGTGTGGTATAAAAGCGGATGGATTTGTCCACGCGGTATCAGTAATAACGAGGATCGTCAAGTCGATCGAACGCTAAAAAATTGCTCAATTTCGCGCAAAGTTATTGTTTTTCAACGAAATTTTTTCGGAATTCTTCGTCAGTGAATAAAAATTGTACACGAGTGTCGACATTTCTGAACGTACGTCCATTATCGTCGTGTATAATATCGCAAGTTATCACCCAAAACCGAATTATTAGCGAAAAGTGTTTTTTTTTAATCGCCACTGTTAAACGAAGAGTGCTAATCAAAATCGATATACGATATGGATTATTCGCAATTCAGAACGGAAACATCGATGCGCAGACGATCGGCAGCGACCAGAGAACTCAGTAGGTGAAAAATTAGTGAAAATCGACGATCGATCGAATGACGAATATGCTTTTTTGTATGAATAAATTCGTCAGCCTCGAAATTTCTTTTTCGACGTTGTTTCTTGTTTTTTCAATAGCTAGTGTTGTTTGTACTTTTGTTGCACAGCAAAGATCGCGTACTCGGCATCACAGCGAGTTATCTCATTGGCCGAGGGAATGCCGAACGAAGAAACCTTTCCCTTCACAGAAATAACGTTAAAACTGTCCGATGGCAGAAGCTGCGTTCTCCAAGGCGAAGAATTATCCGCTGCGTTGCAATACATACCGAGTCAGGGTTATCCTCCTCTTCTTCAAGCTGTCAGAGAATTTCAAAAAAAAGCTCACGCCCCGCCTCTTTGGGAGAGTCGCGACGTCGTGATCGTTTCCGGTGGTCAGGATGGCCTTAGCAAAGCTCTCGAAGCCATAATCGGACCTGGTGATCCGATATTGGTCCAGGATCCTTATTATCCAGGAGCGGGAGTGGTCGTAAGTTTTCCCGAAGAATCACAATACGGTGAACAAAAAAAAATGGTAACAACAATCCGCGGCGTTTTCCCATCAAAATAACGATCCAGTTTTCAACTCTGCAGTTTCAGCAGAATTCTGCTTTTTGGAAATGATAAAATAATAATAAAAATTGACGATATCGGCGTGATCGAAACGATACTATTTTATCAATTATTGCGATTAAAGATAGCACCGCACGAGGCGGAATTGATTCCCGTGCCGCAAGATGATTTCGGTGTTGAACCGGATGTTTTGCGGGAAATACTCCAAAATCGTGAAATGGAAGGGAAAATCATGCCAAAGTTAATGTACATCAATCCAACGGGTGCAAATCCGACCGGAGTAGTATTCCCCTTGGAAAGACGGAAAGAGATTTATAGGATCGCGTGCGAGTACAATTTTCTCATACTCGATGACGATCCATATCATTTTATGTATTTTACCGAGGTGAACGAACGAAATTACCTCGGCATTTTTATTGCCATCTTTTACCGATGGAACCGCATTTTTATGATACAAATCCGCATTCAGGAGCAACCGAGATCATTTCTGTCGATCGACACCGAAGGCCGAGTTATCCGAGTAGACTCGATGTCAAAAATCGTCAGCAGCGGTCTGAGGATAGGATTCATCACGGCGGCAGCTCCTCTAGTCGCAAGCATCGAGTTGCACATGCAGAGCAGTCATTTGCACGCGCCCACCCTGTCGCAGGTACGACCTGACAACATTTCGCCGGAAAATAAATATATTCACGAGTGATAACGAAAAATAATAAAAACAGTGGGTGAATAATGACCTCAAGCGGCAAATAGAAATTAAACGCGGGGAACGAGTGAGTTTTATCTCGGAGCTCCTTTTTTCAACATCAACGATACCGATACGCGCTAACATTACGTATGATAAAAAAAAAACTATCCTCCTTATCGTCGTTTTGACACGCGCGAAGACTCGCGCCGATGAAGAAAAATGATGTAATTTATCGTACAGCCGTTCTGACTCGTGCGATGAACGTCTGTTATCTCTCGCGTCTGCGGTTATAAATGTCCGGTAATCAAGTCTGAAAATCGTTGAGAAAGAATTCAATGGCAACTGCGGAATCAGCAATACGATAGAAAGTTAAAAAAGGTCTCTCTTATCTCTCGATTGACTTCTTTTTTTCCTTCCGCCCGCCCGTTTTTTTCCCAAATTTTTTTTACCGATAATCATCCGACACGCCCGATTAACACGACGCCGCGTTTATTCGAAACATTTGGAAAATTCTCGGCTGTGTTTTTCGACTAAAAATTCCGCCGGTCGATTGGCCAAAAAATAAATCTCTCGCGTTCAACTTTCACGTTGATCGCCGTGGAGGATTCTTGCCCGTAAAATCTCCGTAAAAATCTGTTGGAATAATTTCCGATCGCGATGAAAAAATGGTGCTTGAAAAATGAGGGCTCTTTCACACCGTACATGGGAGCGAATCTCGACACTGGCGAAAAGTATTCCGTCGAGTAACTGCCAATGAACTTGGCACGAGTCTCATGATACAAACAAAAGTGAACAACTGTTGAAGCCATGTCGGAATCAAAGCGCGACGACGAGGGGGTGAGAAAGTTAACCCGAAGAACTCTAACCGTGTCGCGTGTCAGCCATTATCGCTTTTTCCGAGTGTGCGAGGAGTTCAATACAGAATCATACTTGAACACCAGCCTAAACTCGCGTACCGTCGTGTGTGGGTGTTTATACACGAATTTCAATTTTACGAATTCGATCATGTGGAATATTGATCACAAAAAAAATGGGGGGAGCATCGGTGGCTCGACGATACTTGCGGTTTTGATCGACAAAATGTAAAAAACGTTCGTATAACTCACGCGTTGATTCTGTACTTGAAAACTTTGGCAATAAATTGAAAAGACTCAAAAGGCATTCATTTTCGGGAATTTAAAGAGCCAGGACGTCGAGTTCGCAAAATGATTATCTTCATCCCACGACGAGCCTACGTTTCTACCTCAAATTGGCTGTTCGCGACTTTTTCACTGTTTTTTTTCGCACCGTGCTGTGCCGAGCTTTTCAAGATTCGGGGTGTGCAAAATCGTCGGGTTAACCTCACGACCCCCGTAAAAACTTTCTCTTCCGGTATTAAGAGCGTGTTACTGAAAACACCCGGAAGCGAATTAGCTCAAATTGAGTCTGTGTTTACCGTTTTTCCTCAGGTTGTTCTGTACAAGCTCTTCAAGATTTGGGGTTACAGAGGATTCATGAAGCATTTCCGTTCGATAAGGACGTTCTACAAAGAGCGTCGCGACGTAATAGTCAAACTTGCCCAGAAGCATCTGCAAGGTAATGAGGGGAAGTTGAAAAGAAAATGGCGGCGATTTTCGTAATTAGGAGCGATTTTTTATTGTGGCACCGTGCTGTTCATAATAATTCCAGGTCTAGTCGACATCACGATACCCAGTGCCGGTTTCTTTTTGTGGATCAAAGTCCTCGGTATCAAGGACACCTGGAAAATGGTTATGCAGCGTGGGGTAACAAATGGCGTTCTCGTAGCACCCGGAGCAGCCTTTATGGCCGATCCTTCGAAACCATGCAACGCCATCAGGGCGAGTTTTGCAAAAGCTTCGTACGAGGAAATGGACGTGGTAAGTCGACGATGAAACAAACTCATTTTCATTCCGCAATTCACTATAAACTGGTCTATACACCAAAGGTCGCTCAAGATGGGAATATTAAGGTGAAAAATACCGACAATTGAAAAAGGTTGTTTGTAATAAATTATGGGATTTTAATTTCTCCTGCTTGCGAGCATTGTCGAATAATTGATTTTTTTATCCGTCAAACAGGCTTTGGGTAGGTTGGCATTTTTGATAAGGGAGGAATTGAATGCCGATAAGTTAACGAATGGGAATACGTAGAGCGCGGTGCACTCTTTGGGGAATTCGATTCTCAACGAACGGAAGACTCGCAAACGTGATTACTGTTTGTTGGTAAGGAAGAAACCTGTATCCTGCGTCGATTTCGGTTTTTCTTGCTCCGTGAAGATAAGACATCGATTCAGGGTATGGTTATCGATTGTGAGAGGGGAAAAAATACCAAGAGGATCTCTGTCTCGGAGAATGCTTTGCTTACCATGTGGGGGTTGAAACACGTTTTGAAAATGTAAAACAAAATCTCGCCAGGAGAGACTTTTTCTCGGCGTTGGTAAGATAGAAATCGTAACCCGAGATTCCTCTCCTTTGCAAGTGAAAAAAGAATTCTCACGGTTTCATACCAAGAAGAAAACGTGTAAATTTAGTATTACTTAGAGTATCGATTTGTGTAAATCCTACGGACTAAGAAAATACAGTTACATATTTATTGATAAAACAATGGGAAAAACATTGACCATTTTTTTCTGGAGAAATATAGATGATTATACAAAAAAAAATGATAAATCATTCCAACGTGAACAGAAACATAGTATTCTGGATAATCGCAATTTTGTTTCAAGTTTCGACACATTTACGTCATGTTTATGTCGTAAAAATTCGGAAAAAGAGAGTTTTACGTCATCACGCACGGTGCAAAGTTTGCTACGTTTGTGTAATCGATCCGAGAAATTTCGTAAGATCTGACAAATGTCGTGTGAATGATCTCGTAATTGTGCGATTTTTGCTTAATTATCGTATCGGCGGGAATTTGAAAAAATATGTGAAAATTCGTGGAAGAAGCTCAAGGAATAGTCAGTTTGAGGCGATGGGGCATTTGTTGTTAACACAAAAGCCAAAGTGGAATAGAAAGGTGCGTGCGCACGCGCAAGACTTCCTGTTGTATCCCATACAGAGCGAGAGAGAGAGACGGGCCGATGAATATACCAAGGGAAGTTTCTGCAAACTGCTAACGTACAAGAGAACGAGCTGGCTCAAGACGAGGATACAGAAACCAGACTCTCTCACTTAACGCTAAACATCTTAACTACCAATTAATTTGCCTGGAATTAATTTAATCTGCCGTAGTAGAAACAGACGAGATCCGTATTGTGGCTCTTATACACGTTTTGCTGGGCTTTACGCAAACGTCTTGTGGCTCTACCTTTGGTCCAAGGCCACCGTCCGTATATTATCACGATTCCAAAAAAAAAAAAGAAAAGATTTTCCGTATTTTCTAGCATTTACAAAAATTATGATAAAAATCCATTAACGATGCTGAGGCGAATCCAATGCTATCCACAAATTCGTGGCTCGAAAGTTTACAATCTTATGAATAAATGTGTCACATCATCTTTCGACTATATTTATCACTGTAATTTCTCGATAATCGTCGAACAACCCCAACGAATACGATGGACATCATTTTGATAATAAAAATAATGAATTCTCAAAAGTTTTTTTTCGATGAAAAGAACAACAAAATCAATTCTACCGTCTGTAAGGCGCCAATAAAAAGAAGGTGGAAAAATTGGCTGAAAGTATTCATCCAGGATCTTTTCTCGATAACGTCGATAATCGGCAAAATCGTGCTGCGTACGAGCTCAAACGATTACTTTATAGACATAAAACTCTGTTAATTTACGACGTCGTGGTTTGAATGTTTTTTTTAAGCGATGTGGACAAAGCGAAATCGATGGTTTTCTCAATTTGCATCAGGATTCAACATCGAAACTAGGCGGAAAACAATTTCGGCGAGCTCCGATCGACATTACCATTAGAGACACACGTCATTCGATAGTAAATATTTCAGCCATTTAGACAACACCGTCTGCCGTATGGTGTTGCATTTATTTCCCATCAGGGAAGATAAAAAAAAGAAGCAAAGCAATGATAGATTTAGTGTTATTGCTGTACTCTTGATTCTAGGCTTTTATTTCTATGTTGTACGCGTACAAGCGTGCGTCCATGAGAATTTGAAGGGCGAGAGTGCTTCGGGGGGGAAAAGACGACGGGGCTTAAATCCCTGGGCTAGCTCGGAGATATAGTGTATATTAAAAGACGTTTCAGGGGCTCTTTGGGGAGGAACCTTCCTCCCGCTAGAATATGGCCGATCATACGAATGGCCACATTTTCTCAAGACCCTTTCTGCCCTTGCCGGAACCTCCGAAAACAACCCCGTTTTCCATCTCGATATAAAGAAAGTTATCTTTGCACCGATTTGTCTCGTGTTTCGCGTTCATTTTGAGAAAACGCACGAGGCGGAAGACCAAAAAAAACCGAAAACTCTCCGGTCGATGGCACCCGTTTTCAGCAAGAGGCATACAGTCGCGATACTGATTGAAATCCCCGACTGGAATGAGCACTCTCCCGACGATATAAAAAGGAATTGAAGTGGAATAAAATGTGAAGTGAGACACCGAGACCGGAGGAAAGTTGATTCGAAAAACGCCGCCATTTTTCGCGATCCTGAAAGTTCGGTTATTGATCGTGCACCCTTGAACAAAACTATTCGAAACGTTGTACTTCCGGCGACATTTTTTAGCAATAAATCCACCTTGAATCCGATGCAATTGGTTATCACAATTTTCGAGTATTTCCAACATCAGGAATGCATCGACGTGTGTTCGGTGAGGAACAAAACTTTCCTTCATAAAATTCTCAAGTCTGCAAAGTGTACAGGAGAACGCAATATTGAGCGTGGATGACGTAAAAGTGACGCGTACCTCAAAATCCTCGATGTTGGTATGGCAAATCCAAAAGTTTCCATTCCCACGAAAATTTCATCGATGCCCTGTTCCCTGAGGATAAACGAGCGAGACCCGGGGAATCGTCACCGATGCTGGAAGACTCCAGGAACACTCCTATACCCACAATTCAACGTTCGAAAACGTAAAAATTCAAATACCCAAATTGACAAAAACTATTTCGAAAAAGAATCCTACCGGAATCCTGACGAACCAATATCCGAAAGTTCACACGGCGCACATCGTTTCTTCGTGTACATCTGGAATGACATACGTCTCCAGCCTCCCTCTGGACGCATGTGCTTAACATCGATGAATGCATATAGCATACACATACACACACTTATGTATTTATGTGCTGGCGTGGACCCGCGAAGGTGAGTCAAGAGGGATGAAAAGCAATGTGAGAGGAAAGATCGCTGGACCAGGAGGAGAAAAGGAGAAACGCGAAGACTGTGGAAAGAAGCGAGAGGGACGCGGAGGAGGTTGAAGCTGATGTTGTTTGGCGGTGTATGCTCGGGCGAAAGCTCGAAGGTGATCGAGAAGCTCGTATTCGCAGGGTGTTCCAGGGCTCTCTGCTTGTTCCTGTGTGCGAAGAGATAGAGAGAAAGCAGCGAGGGCGTGTGTAGCAGAGGGGTAGTGCAGTTTCGTGTTGGCATTACTCTTGATTTCCGCGGTGACGGCGCTACCTCTCTTCGCTGTACGGTATATACACTCTGTTCTCACCCCATATCCCGTCTCTCGCGTACCGCTCTGCGTATGGATGCTGTGCTGTATCTTGTGTTTTCCTATTTCTCCACGCTTTTGTATATTATTATATATATACATACATACATATATATATATATATATATATGACGGCGACAGTATATACATATATGTACAATATATGGTGTCTTTGAACCATGGGTTAAGTGAACGTACGGTGGGCTGCAGAGAAACACAGAAGGGCTCAACCGTCCCGTTGCAGTCCACAAGATTAAAGGAGCATCGGGCTTTTTGCTTGCCAGGCGTTTTCGAAGGTACAGCGTTTTTTTCCGAGCGTTTACATCGCATCGTACATCACGGTATCTTTGTATTCTTCAGCTCGAAGTAAAAGAAAATTCGATTTTTTCGAACGTACTCCAAAAATCAATGTGCTTTATCGCCTGCAATGAGGAATTTACTGTTACATTTTTTCGAGAGAATCGAAAGCCCGCGGCGACTCTACGATCTTTATTCGTCGAATTATGAAACTGGAGGAAAGATTCATTCAACCCTGTTCAGTGGGCTGCGAAATGAATGAACAACGAAGTCTCGGTGAGTCGCGAGAAAAATCCATGAATCGAGCTGGAAATGATCGTTCGTTGATGTAATTATCTTAGTCGATACGTCCAGCCCGCATTTCTCTAATGCTACAGAGATTGTTCATCTACTTGTGAAGTATGTAAAGTAAAAAAGCCGTGCCCGGCGCTTTTTTCATTGATGCGGTATCGCGCGGTATGACTCTCTGATTCGAATTTCGCTGTCGGAATGTACCAAAGTGTTGGCCGACTGGCGATATTTTTATGTATGTGGAAAATACGATGTCACACGTTTCCATCTGTGGTGATGACGATAATTAATCCTCTCGGACACGAAACTGTACACGATTGTCGAGAAAGTTCAACGAAAAACCCGATGAGAGACTCATCGTCGTGACTTATTAAGTGATAGGTCGTGTACGTCAAAATCCATACCCATATATCTATGAAATGCATTTCAGCTATGTGCTACCAATTTCGCACCTGGAAAAACAATCCATACACTCAATATCGCTGAATTATTGGTATCTTTCGAGGAGACATTGCAGCATCCAATGTTCGCTACAAACATCCGTTATTCTCGGATCCATAATAGAATTGAATAACCGATACAGGAGAGTTTTTTTTATCATTTCGACTATACGTAAACTTTTGACAAACAAAACTGGCGAATATCATTGCTATATGCGATGAAAACCAACGTTCGTTTCTCCTTTTATCGAGAAGCTAATATTTATTGCCGAACCATTGGATTTCTCCGCGTCCAAGTGTATTTGTTTTTGTCCCTTTTCAAAAGCTTGCAGAATTGTTGTAAATCGGTCATTAATATTGCAGACCGGGTCACAGTGGGACCCAGGGTGCTGAGAATTTTTAAAACTACTTCGAACAAATACATGATTATTTTGCCACAATTTGAAAAAAAATAACACGAGTCACTTAAATTGTAAATTTTTCAATTCGAATTCGAGAAACGTGCAACTCGAGTTCCTGAGTCGCTCGTGAATTGCCGCAATTTTTGGAAATAGTTGGATGGCGTGAGAAACAATTTTAGCAAGCTGGCCAATCGCCTAGTAAATATCGGCGATGAAGCTGTACGATGCCAGACTCGCACGTCTCGTCGCGCTCTCAGAAATGGTTCCAACCCTCATTCCTCCGGAGGTTTATACGGCCATGCCGTAAACCAAGGCATTAAATTTTATAATATCGCACGCGGTGGTTCTCTCCGAGTTCTATACACACGGCGTGTATACGCGCTCTTTTCGAAACGCAACCCCTGAAATTTCATCTCTCTCGGAAGCTCGTATCGCGTGTTAGTCTTTTATTCATTCCGTCGAAGCTTCCCTCCTCTACTCCTGTACAGCTACCGAGGATGTTCCTGTTTTTATTGGCTATTTACAGAGGGAATAGCTTCTAAATTAACTGCAGACTGCTGGATCACTTCCTATTTCGTATAACGCGATAACCTCATCGCGCAGCATCCCAACCTGCGACGCGCCATCTTTCGAGTCGCAAGCTCGCGAATTGCCACGAGGATCATCTCTTTTTTATCGATGCACGTATAAATATCCTCCGAAAGAGATATATTTGATTTGCTCTGTTCGAAACGTTGAACTCTCGCGCGATTACGACAATTAATTAAGGCGACGAAAATGAATCTCCATTTTTGTTTTTTGTAATTATAGATACTTTGGACCATCGAGGACACATTTATACCCTCGGAAAATTGCATTCGTCTATCATTCGAATTAAACATTTGTTTTTATTACACTGGGTGTAATAAAAAAATATCTAAAAATTTAGGAATAATTAGGAAACGTATATTTTATTCTATTTTCAGAGTATGTGATATTATTCGGGGCAGGATATAAGTTTTTCTTCCTTCTCAATTTCGAATTGTATACCGATAAAAAATGCATAATAATATCTCGAACAGACCCGATCAGCGTCTCGACGTTATTTAATTGAGAAATCTTCATTTTTATCTAAGCAATAACATGCAATTTTTTATTTTCGTCCGCGGAATTAATTCCCGCATTTTCTTCTGCATCTACCTTTTTTTGGTTCCGTTTTTCTTGATATTCGGACGATACTAGTTTGCAAAAAAAAATCTGTCAATTATCGGTTCGATTCACTCGGAGGAATTATTCAATTTTCACGCATCAACTCACCCCCGAGCGTACACTTACCTTTATACATCTATCCGGGAATTTTCTACGTACGTCGATAGCGAAAAAGCTCCGTTGCGACAAGTAAATTTCATATCTCAATTAGTTTTCGTTGCCACGCGCCGGCACGTGCGTAAGTTATTGGGAGTTTTCCCCTCCCCCTTCGGACTGTATGCACATCGCACCCCGTCATTGCCGTAAACCCGGCCAAAACCCCTCTAAACATTCGTACCAGAAACGTTTCGAAGGGGGCGTAATTCAAACACAAATACACAACGTGTCCGTTACACCCACATCGTGCACATGTAGCATACATCGTTAAACATCGCACTACATGCTCAACAACCATTTTATTTATTTCTGCTTTGCATCGGACGAAAGGAATGAATATTTTTCCACGGGGTGTTCCATCAAGCCACTCGTCGCTGGTCGGTCGATGGCACACGATAATTGAAAGTGACGGATTGGAATGACGGTGTAGAATCTTTTTATGGACTATTTTCGGGAACTTTATCATCTCGAAAAAAGAAAGTCCGAACCTTTTGCGAAACAGGGACGATTTTTTTTCAACGTCGCTGAAAAAAACCGCTCCGAGAAGCTCCGATGTGCGATATTTCTTATTTTTGAGTAATCGCTGATGCGAAAAACTTGGAGAACGTAAAATTTGTAAGAATTCTAGGGTATGAATAGGCGCAATCGACTTTTAAATCACGCGAATCGACTTGATGGGCCACAAAAGTTTTTGCGACTCGTACGAAGGGTGGATATGACATGGGAGGGGATGGTACGAGTCTTGATGGGTGCGGTGCACGATTACCCAAGACATATGTTTGCGAGGCTTTAGTAATATATACATGTATTTCTTTTTTTGTTGGACGCATCTCTCGGTGTTCTCTTTTCATCCCTTGTGCCGCTCTCACTCTCCACACGGCGGCGTCCAACATATTAACGGCTTAGGCCGCGGTAAGCCTTTTATATTACATTTTTCCCTCTATGGGGGTTGGCTAATCCAACGACGAAGCGTGTACCTACTTGTGTACATACACCGAACGCACAACGGTGTAGTCCACCGAGGAATGTGTAGAAAGGGGCGGTTTACCCTCGGAAAGAAGTCACGGAGACTTGGAAAAAAAAACCCTTTCCAACGCCCGAAACAAGCTCTTCAGTAAAAAATAATCTACAAAATTTATAAACAAAGCAATATCATTTATGCTCCAATGAAAAATTCGCAAGTAAATACAGTTTATAATTCTATCAAATACGTTGTAATAGTCGAATTATTCGGGGACATCGAAGGAACCGATGAAAATGTTCGAGTCATCGATGTTTTCGACTATAAAAGCTGAGATTTCCAAAATACTCCAGACGACGAAACAGAGTATACTCGAGATAACTCCTGAATTTGAAATACGTTATGTTTTCATTTGTTTTATCCCGTTGGATGAATCTTTCCTCCGTGAGTTAACGACATTGCAGGACGAATTTATCTGCATGAACGTGCTGCAAAAAAATTTTAGAATCTACGGAAATTACGAGAAAATGTAATCCCAAAGATGACACGCGGGGTCGTCTTTTGATGACGGGATCGGAGTAAACGTCATGAATGGCGAAAAGGCACAATGAGGAAGTATAAACGTGTGAGAAACCTCGAATGCCGTGGGAGTCAGCAATTAAATAGAATGACCGGAGACAAGGCCTCATGCACGTGAACCAAAACCAAGACTATAAATTATAGAGCCAAAATGTCTCGTTGACTGCTGCTATCGATTAAGGCATAACTTTTTCACTCTGTGAACTTCCTAGTTGACCCTATAGTCTGTATACATGTGTACATACATACACACACACATGTCTACATGTATTTTCACAGGGTGCGCCTATTCCGGAGACCCAGCATTGTTTGCCGAGTTCTGCACGCAACCCCAACGAGAAAAACAGGGAGAGAGAGAGAGAGGAAAGAGAAAATCTCATCCCCCTTTTATTTCCCGAAGGTGATGAGTTATACGCCCTCACTCGGAAGCCGAACGCCAAAGTCATGAAGTTTTTTCGGGGGTATGCGATGGCGAGAAAGTAGGATAACGATGCGCTACATGTATTTGCCGACTATTAGTTATTTACACGATATATAAACTCGGTTATACAGAAGGGAACATCGAAACAATACCCTTCGGTTTACAATACCAAGCCACCCCCTCGTTGGAAAGCCTCTCATTGCGATAGTATCCAAATTTCATCTCGCGAAGCTAACGCGAATTCCAAGATTGAAAACCTGTCGAAAAACGTTAAAAAGTTACGACTTTTTATCAACCAGTTACGAGTGTGCTTGTTATAAAAGCGCGGTTTATAATTATCGCGAATGAATTTTACGATTTCTCCTTTATGAATTTCGTTCTCGATCTTGGTGGCAGAAGACGATTCTTCGATACTCGACGATAATGGTGTACTTTGACTTTAGTTTATCGCAAATTGCGGAGGAAAATGCGACTCGGCAGGGTGATATATACTGGAAAAGAAACGGAGGTCTGAGGTATCCAAATTTCATCTCGCGGAGCTAAAACGAATTCCAAGATTGAAAACCTGACGAAAAACGTTAAAAAGTTACGACTTTTTATCAATCAGTTACGAGTGTGCTTGTTATAAAAGCGCGGTTTACAATTATCGCGAGTGAATTTTACGATTTCTCCTTTACGAATTTCGTTCTCGATCTTGGTGGCAGAAGACGATTCTTCGATACTCGACGATAATCGTGTACTTTGACTTTAGTTTATCGCAAATTGCGGAGGAAAATGCGACTCGGCAGGGTGATATATACTGGAAAAGAAACGGAGGCCTGAGGTATCCAAATTTCATCTCGCGAAGCTAACGCGAATTCCAAAATTGAAAACCTGACGAAAAACGTTAAAAAGTTACGACTTTTTATCAATCAGTTACGAGTGTGCTTGTTATAAAAGCGCGGTTTATAATTATCGTGAGTGAATTTTACGATTTCTCCTTTAGGAATTTCGTTCTCGATCTTGGTGGCAGAAGACGATTCTTCGATACTCGACGATAATCGTGTACTTTGACTTTAGTTTATCGCAAATTGCGGAGGAAAATGCGACTCGGCAGGGTGATATATACTGGAAAAGAAACGGAGGCCTGAGGTATCCAAATTTTATCTCGCGGAGCTAAAACGAATTCCAAGATTGAAAACCTGACGAAAAACGTTAAAAAGTTACGACTTTTTATCAATCAGTTACGAGTGTGCTTGTTATAAAAGCGCGGTTTATAACTATCGCGAGTGAATTTTACGATTTCTACTTTACGAATTTCGTTCTCGATCTTGGTGGCAGAAGACGATTCTTCGATACTCGACGATAATCGTGTACTTTGACTTTAGTTTATCGCAAATTGCGGAGGAAAATGCGACTCGGCAGGGTGATATATACTGGAAAAGAAACGGAGGCCTGAGGTATCCAAATTTTATCTCGCGGAGCTAAAACGAATTCCAAGATTGAAAACCTGACGAAAAACGTTAAAAAGTTACGACTTTTTATCAATCAGTTACGAGTGTGCTTGTTATAAAAGCGCGGTTTATAACTATCGCGAGTGAATTTTACGATTTCTACTTTACGAATTTCGTTCTCGATCTTGGTGGCAGAAGACGATTCTTCGATACTCGACGATAATCGTGTACTTTGACTTTAGTTTATCGCAAATTGCGGAGGAAAATGCGACTCGGCAGGGTGATATATACTGGAAAAGAAACGGAGGCCTGAGGTATCCAAATTTTATCTCGCGGAGCTAAAACGAATTCCAAGATTGAAAACCTGACGAAAAACGTTAAAAAGTTACGACTTTTTATCAATCAGTTACGAGTGTGCTTGTTATAAAAGCGCGGTTTATAACTATCGCGAGTGAATTTTACGATTTCTACTTTACGAATTTCGTTCTCGATCTTGGTGGCAGAAGACGATTCTTCGATACTCGACGATAATCGTGTACTTTGACTTTAGTTTATCGCAAATTGCGGAGGAAAATGCGACTCGGCAGGGTGATATATACTGGAAAAGAAACGGAGGCCTGAGGTATCCAAATTTTATCTCGCGGAGCTAAAACGAATTCCAAGATTGAAAACCTGACGAAAAACGTTAAAAAGTTACGACTTTTTATCAATCAGTTACGAGTGTGCTTGTTATAAAAGCGCGGTTTATAACTATCGCGAGTGAATTTTACGATTTCTACTTTACGAATTTCGTTCTCGATCTTGGTGGCAGAAGACGATTCTTCGATACTCGACGATAATCGTGTACTTTGACTTTAGTTTATCGCAAATTGCGGAGGAAAATGCGACTCGGCAGGGTGATATATACTGGAAAAGAACGGGAGGCCTGAGGGACGATAGACGCATAGAAAGGAAGACGGTAAACGAATGAGCGGCCGAAAATGCGGGGAGAAAAAGTATGGGATGCGCGAACGTTATATCCGTAGAGCGGTGATAAATCTCTAGTTTGGACTCAAGTTTCGGCGTAAATCTTGCCACGTTTTAGCGTTAAGTCCGGCTACTCATCCTGTAGGATCAGAAGGTGCAGAAGGCTCTGTGTTCTTGCACCCTTCTCCGTCGGCGACTTTAGTCGCGGAGACTTCGTGTGTGCTCGCTCTCCCTGCGTGATTCTGCTCCTTTTTCTTTCGCAGTGTTGGTGTACCACACGCTGATCATGACGCTGCTCATGTGCCAAAAGTATGCCGGGGCCTTTATTCAGCGTGATTTTTTCCCGCGAGCGACGCCGGGGTTTGCAAATCCACTTGGTTACAGTTTTAAATTTCGTGTATTCAGAGGCAGGGCTTTCGAGAAAGTCGAAAGATGGTGCGGAATACGAGAATCCAGCCTCCAGCTGGCCAAGGCGAGTCAAACACGAGACTCTCGTGGAGAGTTAAGGGTGTTCGATCGTCGGCTCAGCCACAATTACATCGTACGCCAGCTCGTGGGATGTTACCATTCGTCAATCACATGATTTTGCGATCGAAACTTTTAAAAAAGAAACATCAAGCAAAAACACACGTGGAAACGTTTTTTCTTCGACTTTACATCAGAAAACGAAAATGTACAGAGTGGCTCGAGAAAGTTTCGTCCCACAAAATTGGCAGTTTCTCATTGCTCGATGAGGGAACTCGTTGTTTCGCTCGAAGGGAAAATATTCTTCGAAAAAACTTGTCTATTTATCGCCGAATGTCCGCGAGTTTGCGTTCGCCAAGGTTCCCCGGCCTGATACACAGTATTCCAGCGCGATAATAAGTTTCACCATCTCCATCTCTCAGGAGTTTTCGCTCGAGACTGGACCATCTCCGAGGCTGGTAAACTGCAGAACTCGAACCCTAATCCATTATCGTTAGACCCGAGCGAACCATCGGAAAACGTATGTGCATTCTCCCTTTTGCTAGCCGACGCGAAAGCTCTGCGAAAGCTGCTTTCGTTCGATGTATGCTTCACGCACTTGTGTTGCGTCGTTTTTTTCCCTATGACCAAACGACTGAAAATTTTGAAATGGAACAACTTGTGTGCCCTTTCCGACACGGTAACGTCCCCTTTCGGTATTTTCCGTATCGTTACTTCGTTGACAACTGCGCGGCATCTTCACCGTCACCAGGGTCCGGAGAAAATTGAAAAACTTCACGACGAAATTGTCCCAAACGCCACTACAGCCAGTGTCTAACTCATCTCCGCTGGTTACACGTTTCTACAAACTCTCTCTCGTCCGTAGTCTTCTCTACTTTCTCTCTCTCTCTCTCTCTCTCTCTCTCTCGATCTCTCTTTTGGTCCACCGCCTTCGCCCTTTTTTCCTCGCACCGCCATCTCGTCCCATCCAAGCCCGACCCGACACACGTTCTAAAAACTAATTAAACTTTGGACCTATGGACACCCATACCGACCATACTCGTTGAATTTGCCTTGGAAATGTTGGCCGAAGAAAACAATTCTCTCGAAAGACGTGCACACATGAGTAAACGCGTATGGAAGATATTTTCTCGATAATACACGTGTATACAGCTTCTTTCGGAATTTTATTTGCCCCGAGCAATAAGCGATGTTCCCAGTCGTCGTTTCATTTTCAACATTCGTTCTCCATATTGATCCATTCGATTCTCGTACTATCTTTGCTCCTCGACGAAAGCTATGGACCAAAGAGGATGAGTTACGACTAATAAAGCAAATTGTTGATAAAAACATCTTCCGTTTCTTTCCGCACTCCAACTCCCGGTCTACGAATCTATCGCCAGCAACGAGACTACCAAATGGAACAATTATCGAAGAGTACGTACAAACACATGCGTAAATCAGTCGCCATGTGTTGCGTCCGAGGATACACAGCGCACACGTCGAATATCTGCGATTTTCCTCGCACAACTCGTTATAGTATGCCAAAAGCCAGGAATGTGAGAGATGTTTGGTATTCGAGGATCATACAGATGAAGAGGAAACGGGCTGTACAGCCACGGAGGATCAAAACAGTAGCGAACTAGTGTAGCAAAGAGATGGAGGGCGGTAAGTACGTAACTAGCCCAGCGGCAGAGGGGTCGCTGGTAGCGCAGAGTTCGAACGTACAGATAACCGCTTTCCGCGTTTGCTCTCCCTCTGACGATGGGAAAGTGCGGATATGGAAGAGGACGAGGTAGACTAGATATTATAGATCCGGAAACGAGGCTCGAGGGCAGTTCTCCGGTGTTAAATTGAAACGCCCGATATGGTAACGTCTAATGAAAGGATACATACGTGGGGGTTGCTGTATTAGCAACAACAGCGGGTATATTCGCGTAATATTAACGGGTAAAGCCAGTTTCCACTTTCCTCTGCACAATTTCTCGAATTCACCGACTCCAATTGCCCGGGTAGAATGTAATAATTTATCGAATGGTGCTCCACGGAATGAACGTGTATTCATCTCAGCAACAAAGGTTAATCATCGCGAACTTTTGGCGAGGGTATGTATGCCTTGCCTGAAGGATGCCATCGTTTTAGTCGTGCTCCTATTCACGAGTGTTTTATAACGTGTGCGAAATATTTATTTTCAATTTACATACGACGGAAACGTTCTCTGTCGGATGAAAATTTACCCAACGATCAATTAAGTACCGCAGAAATCGATTTTGGAGTGTAAATCATTGAGCAAAGTTTCCATCGTTAGGAATGACGGGGATTCTTCTGTGTTGGGCCGAGTTTAATTAATTCATTTTATAATTGACGTGCGATTCCTCAAAACAAGTTGTTGTGCCTCACAGACGTGTACATAACTCCGAAACGAACCGTCGTTGAGCATGTACTTCCATGCTGAATATGTGATGTCATGGAGAAAATGGTAGAAGCATTCGTTTTGGGTTTTCCTCCGCAATGCAACGAAACTCGGTCGTGCGGAAACGACTTATCGTTATTCAATTTGTCAGAGATCGAATCAAAATTCAGGGAGAATGAAAATATTCCGGAAAAAGCTTTTATACCTTACACTGATGTTGACCGCGAATACTCTCCTGATTTTTCAACCGGAAGTTTATCATTTCGTACTGCATGATCCAATAATGATTGGTCCAATACTTTATGTAGGTCGAGAGTATTCCAACCTTGTATTTTAGAGCCAATATTCAATATTCCATTGGAACATGTCTCCAATCAGAGAGCTCATATAATTACCGTGTGTTACTTTTCATGGCCTGCTTGGACGAGTTTGAAATTTTTCATATTATTCTCGACTATCGTTGAAGAGAAAAATTCGGAGAGAAATTGAATTCCTCGGTATATTGAGAGTCGATACTTTGTCCCTCTCTCTTTCCTTTTTCTCTCGTATATGCGGAGATATCCAGTGCTTTTTACCTTCCCTGTGAATCTTTTTTATAGTTGTTATCGCAGTCAGAATTATATCTACATGGGCAAGGGTAAATTCGCGTATTTCGAAACGTTCGGAATATTCGTCGAAATGATTTTTATCCAGCACACATGTAGCTGGAAAAAAGCGATAGTCGAAACTTTGTGAATAACATGTTTTGCTCGTCATACTTCGCGGTAATTAACCCTTCTCGTTCGCTCTTTCCTGGCATTTTATTTTCAAAGTGTAATATTCGATGGTGATTGAAAAGTGCTCGCGTATCCGTCTATTCATAATATAGAAATTCTTGTACGCACATGAAAAACACGGTACATTTTTCTTACGCTTGAGGCTGTACGTGTAAGGGCGTACTGCAGGCACAAATTATCTTAAATTGAAGAAAATTGAATGAAGCTCACGGCTTAACGAACCCGTGAAACAACAAATCCTTCGAGAGAACGAGACCTATCCCAACAACTCCACGGAATTTCCCTGTCGTTTTATTCGTCCCCTGATTGGTCGGTGAAAAAAGAACAAATTTCGTGGCAAAATTCCGTTTGCTTCTTGATGCGCGCGTGTGTTTTGTTTTTGCTTGAATTTGACTGTTTTTTTGCATTTTCTTACTCATATTTCGAGTTTTCGGGAAAAAGTCGGTGGGTTTCGTGATCAGCGGAAAATTTCCGATCGAATAAGCTTTTGAAATATTGAAAATTTGAAAAAAAAAATTCGACTCGTTTTTCACCAGTTTTCCAGAATCGTCGAAAAGTCGAAATTTCAAATGGTCATAACTTCCTTCCCAATGAAGCTACATGGATTTCTTGGGGGTGTTTTGAAAAGCTCTCGAGTAGACTTAAACAATGGTAAAAGTAAAATGGCGATAGCTCGATTGCTTCACCCTGAAAATCGGTGTTGAAAATCGGCGAAAAAAACGCAAAGGGGTATGTATGGGAAAATTGGCGAAAATCGGTGGTCCTACTTTAAAAATCTGCCAAAAATCGAAAAATTAAGATATCTGGACGAACCAAACGGCATTTTGAAGCCTCATCAATTGCCAAGAGAATAAGCACAAGCCGGGGTATCCACCTCGAACGAAAAAAAAATGGCAAATATTTTAGTGAACCAAATCAATCCGGCAGAAAATGACGAAAAATTTTGAATTTCAAAAAAGATTTCTAATAGTCCATATCGATGTATTTTGCCCCGCTGATTACGAAACACGCCGGTATTTAATCGAAAACCAAATATTTCCGTCTGAAAATGCGATCATACGAATTTTATCGATTAATTACTATTTTCTCATTGAAATATCGAGTTTTCGGGAAAAAAATCGGTGGGTTTTGTGATCAGCGGAAAATTTCCAATCGAACAAGCTCCTGAAATATTAAAAATTCTAAAAAAAAATCTAGTCTCATTTTTCGCCACTCTCTGACCGAAAAATACCGACAGAAAAAAAGAGTTTTCACAAGCCTACGTCCTCCTCAAGATGCAAGCCCAAAATTGAATCATTAATTATCCTCCTATTTTCGAAAGATGCTCCATCTATGTTTAATAATCACCGCTACATTTGCAGAGTCAAAAATGTACTTTCTGCATAGTTCATCATATTACAATTACATGTGCACACGTATGTACGAATACATTGCATCGACAACAACATTTCTATTCCATTCTCGTAATCATAGGGTTGTTACATATTGCTTGCCTCGCAAAAGGGCACGGGAGAAGTAAATATAGATGCGGCAAGAGAGCGCGTAAGGGAGAATGCTCCGAATTCAGGTATGTAATATCAAACATTCCTACCTGTGTCGTCTCTGTTCTGTGATGTATCTCATTCCAACCACCCCCCTGTGAAACTCACCCCCGTCACAGACCTCGGTTTCTACAGCTCGTGAAGCGCATGTGACGTGTGCGAAAAGCCAGTTTGTGAGTTGGAGAGACTTTCCTCCCTTCGATCTATGAACAATATACGAGTTGCTGGAATGCACCCGTATCGTCAGTATATACTACACGAATACGATACAACTTTGTATATCTATATTCGTACATAATATATGGGGATACGTCTGTGGTGAAATACGCCGGTCGTACAGGTGGAAGAATGGGTTCCCGATTTTCGATCGGTCCATTCTATTCCATCACCCCGCACATACGGGCCATACCATGCCAAATGAACC
Source organism: Heteropelma amictum (assembly GCA_959613375.1). Lineage (NCBI taxonomy): Eukaryota > Metazoa > Arthropoda > Insecta > Hymenoptera > Ichneumonidae > Heteropelma > Heteropelma amictum. The sequence goes on from OY390725.1 coordinate 5,318,940, forward strand.
AATTTTGAAAATCATTTTTTTTTGTTTCACCAATTTTTTCACACTCTCTTTGTCTCGTCTTACGAAAGCATATGAACGCACGGTTTCGGCCGTTTATCTTTGGACGCTGTTGAGTCGTGAATTATGGAATTAAAAAAAAAAATCTCAACCTACGACTTTTGAATACAAAGCGCCAAAAACGTCCACGTAAGGTTTTTTTAACCCACATAAAAACATGCTAAACAATTAGCTCTATGGTAAAATATGATTTTTAAAGCTATATATGGGTGATTCCGTTCGGAATGACCCATATACAAATAGTACACTGCTTATGAGATTCAGCGATGTCTATTGGACCACAGACGTTAGAACGCTGCTTCATTGCTTCCGATGTTGAGAAAGAAAAATGAAATCCCCTCTGTTAAAGTGATTTGTACGAATAATATGAAAATCGTACGAAAAGTATTGCGAGCAGAGTTAAAATTGCCTTTAAAAAATACGAAACAAACTCGCGTCTGTATGAAATCATCCGACTAAATTCGAGAAAAGGGCGTTTGCATTGCCAACAAATTTTCGAATTTTCGAATCATCCGCCGCGAGCAAGTGGATTTTTTAAATTCGATTTTTCTCGCAGCGACAGCATCGCGCGCGGGATATAATCATTCTGATGAAGACGAGAGAACGCGATCGAACGAGAATGCCATATATATATGTGCGCGTAGTTTTGGCTTTGGGCACATGGAGCCCTTGGTTTTGCAAAAGGATGCTGGAGGAGAGGACGATGAGTTTGGCACACGCAACGACACGCTGCGTTCGACAAACTGTCAATTTGTCGTCGATCTCCTCCTACTTCCCGATTTATCTCCATTGTATATGTATATACATTGTATATAACCTGTCTGCTCGATGCCCGCGGCTGCTACTGCACCGGGTCCGTTTAAAATCAATCATCCACGGAAAATTTCCGTAGAGACAACGAATGTAAATTATAGACGTGTAAACCTCGAATTTTGCGGTATTTTCGAAATAACGCTTTGATATATTATAAGCGTTTTTCGAAAAGTTAAAAAACACGGTAGACATGGTGAGGTTTTTTGGAGCATTAGTGCCAATTGTAGAAATTTGGAAAATAAATAAAAATTACCGAACGTCACCACGCCGGTCTGGCAATCAAATACAAGGTTTCCCCGCGTGCATGTTTTTTACACGACGTCGATTATTTCATTCCGGAATGAAATAGGAAGTCGCGAATTTATCTTACCTCAAAACGTCTCCTTGGACAAAAATCTTGGATGTAATTTAACGTCGATCAGCGATTGCACTCGACCGTATGAAATTCTACTCTTTTACATGGCAATATATGAAAAATCCCAGGGATTCAAAGCGGCGTAAGACGATGGAGGAAAAATAAAAACCTACGGGCGAGAGCGCTGAGAGAAAGGGAGAAAGTGCGAGCGTGAGACAAATCGAGAATTCTATCTCTTCGGGGTTCAGGAGTCGCTGGAAACGAGGTCGCTCTTTCTCTCCCGCATTCGCATGGGAAAAAAAGCGGTAGCTATTGAATTAAAAGTACGTAGCGTAGAAGGGTAGTTACGGGGGTTGCCATTGGAGGGGAGAGCAAAGAGGGGCATTTGGTTGCCCAGGGCACGGAGGAACGGAGGATGAGTCGAGAAAGAACCAGGCACCGAAGAGACGGAAGAAGAAAGTGAGAAAGAGAGATAACGGTGAGAGTAGTCGTGGGAGAAAAAAAGAAGGAGGGAAAAGGAAGGAAGGCAAAATAGTGGGGAAAAAAAAATAAGTAAACGAGCTAAAGGTATAGATTGGGACGAGAGCAATCTTTCCTTCTGTCTTCCTTTTCTTTTTCTCTTTGCAAGGGTATAATGCAGGAACTGTGGATATCAGCGAGAGTATCTACAAACCTTTACACACACACACACACACACACACACACACACACACACACACACACACACACACACACACACACATATTTAAACATATAAATATACTACACTCTATATATGTACACAAAAGTATACCCGTGTGGCATATAGAGTAGCAGGGACTCTCGCCTCTCTCGCTACACACCGCTCTCGACGTCCATAAAAATAAAATTTCAATAAATCTCCGCGTCCTACGCCGAGACTGTAGTCGCGGTAGTGGGGAGACCGCCTCGCGCATTGGACGCTCGCTCTCGAAGTGGATACGGAGTGGATACGCCCACCGGCGTAACGCACAGTAGTAGCATAGAGGATGAGAGCGGACCAAGAGTGGGGGGATCGCGAAAGCAGTGCGGATAACTCGGGGGCACGAAGAAATCTCAAATGTTTCGACGGTGTTTCAGAAAACCATAGGGTTCTTTGCGCGAGTCTGAGATCCCGAAGAGACGGGAAGCTCGGATATGCCACTAGTGCTTTTACTACCTGTGCGGTACTGTTGATACGGCGGAGCCTGGGTATACATGCAAACTTTCTTTTTTCTTTTTTACTTCATTTCAAGTGCGAGTGAGGAAAAACCGGTTGTACAGCCCACGGACGCTCTTGTATCCTTTGGTAAACTTCTTCCATATCCCTATATCCCGAGTCAATTCAGGGCCAGACTTTCTTTTCTTCTCCCTTTATTTCTATTATTATTGTTCTCACTTTTGGCAGCACTGATTTCCTCCGCACGGCTGCGCTTGTTATTATTACGATTACTGGTACTTTGCGATAAGGAACCTTGGAAAAATGTCTCATCGCACGTTTGCACGACGGGAATTTAATCCAAATGTATATACCAACTTGTATATCATGTACAGCCGAATTGTATGTACAATAAAACTTTCAACGAGCAGAAAGAAAGATGGTTCGATTCGGAATTAATCGAGACAAGTGAGTATCGCCCGAATACTTTCGTCCAGTTGAAAAATATTGAAAAACCAAATGAAGAAGCAAAGAAAAATTCGAGCCAACGCGGGAATCCTTTGTTCCGGGAGGAACCGGAGATTTTTACGACCCTGCTCGGTCCTCGAGACGAGTCATTCACCGAGATAATAAACTAATATACCAAAGTTGAAGAAAAAACGAAAAAAGCGTCCGCGAGAATCGAGCTCGAGCGTTCGATCTCTCTTTCCGCGTTGAAAACTCACGTTGGGGTAACAGAAACGGGCCGTTACGCTCCTGAGGTACAGTGAGAGAATCGAAAGGATAGGAGCGTTTTAATATCACGCCCACAAGTTGACGGCAGGGTGGGGGACGCTACAGTAGAGATTGGGTGTGTGTTCCGTCCCTCTTATCGTCGCTCTCCCTCTTTCTCTGTTTCCATCTCTGTATGGACATTGACAACGAACGAAAGGACGTGAAACGTGTGTTTAGATGCATCTTCGATACGATCCTTTGACATGGAGCTCAATAATCGCCAGAGTGTACACAGCGACGGAGAGCTCGCGTGGCCCAACCCGAATCCAACCCGAATCCAACCCGAACCATTTCCGTTTTTCCGCGAGAGCACACACGCGGCTTCCTCTCAAATGCGTGGGAGTGAATAAGCTCAGACCGGGCTTCCATCCTCGGCTCGTCGTACATCATCTCTCTCATGGGCGTTCGTGAATGATACAAAAAGGGGGATAGTGGTATGTACCATGAAATGGTGGTGGTCTGAAGAAGCCACGTTCAGCCAGTCGATGCAGCAAGAGTAGTGGGGAGTTTGGATATGGCAGCCGGGCAGTTCGCTGTTTGCCCTCCGAAGGTGCGGGCCGTTCGTTCGGATCACGGCTAAAGCATCCAGTAACGTGTTTTTATTCGTATACGATAAGCTTGATTTAGCAAAAAACTCAAATAACGATAACAACAATAATAATAATAATAACAATAATATTGATGATAGAAATAATTGTAAAAACAACAATAACGATAATATCAATGATATCGGAAATTTATTGATATTTAAACAAAGCGACAAATTATACCGCTATAATAATAATAATAATAATAATAATAATAATAATAATAACGATAGATACACAAATATTGCGACAAAAGTTTCATCTCTCTTCGCTCGCTTCGTCATCTCGGAGAAACAGAAGGGAAATACCTGTTGTTATTCGTTTTGGGACAAAAGTGATTTAAGATTGAACGCAGATTGGCGCGGGGCGTACAGGAGTATTGCTCCTGGGGAGGGATGCTCAACAATATATCAGCCGGTGGTTCCCTACATGGCATTTCCGGTAAGTGCGATAATAAAAAACAATCGTCACAATGAGGAATATATTTCCTACCGGTGCTATCGGAAAATAATTATTACCCTTTGAATCTCATCTCGCCGGACGAGACGAGAAATAAAATTTCGCTCCCCGAAAGCATCGTGCATCGATCAATTAGAAATAACAATAATCGACACACCATCACCACTGATGGGGCACAAAACATCGCGAGGGATTTTTTTTTTTATGGAGCAACACCGGTGGCTGCGTTTGTACTTTCCAAAATGTGGAGATCGTCGTTTGCCTGGATTAATTTCTGAAATCCCTGAAAATACGCGCAGGAGAGATCCGCGGTGCGGTTAACACCATTTATTTTTTCAATAAAACTTTGACACAGCATCCCATAAATCTCTCGAGCGTATGAAGAAAGACGACACGACCGGTTCTCTCGTTAACCAGATGTTGCCTGCAATTAATTAGGAGGTCCATTTCGGTAATTAGTGATTAGCACCCGAACATTTCCAGGATCGAAAACCAAAATTGATCACAAGCTCAATGAAGTTTTCATCAGCTGTTAAAATTTCTTTCTACCACAAGTACGGTGCACGAGAAAAATGATGAAATGCTCCATTTATTCGTGCCTGGAAAATCATAATTTTGCATCGACGAAATAAACAATATTTATTCGGTAATCAAATGATGTATTTTCGCTTCCGTCGGAACTGCGGATGGAGAAAAAACGGTGCTCGAAGTCTCACTTTGTAGAAACTACACGAGAGATTCCGCGAGCAATTTGGAAAGGCACATTTATAATCGCGCGATTTCGTACTTTATTCGGCGGTTTTTTTTTTGTTTGCGTTATAGACTGCGCGGCAATTACGAGATCAAAGGGAACTCGCCGATTTTTCGAATACCACCGTGAGTCCGGGTCCATCGTAAACCTTTCTAAACCGTCTTCTCACCCACGCCAATAAAAGCTGAAATAAAGATATCCCAAAATAACCGGTAAAAATAAAAACAACTATATTTTATAATACACACTATAGAATCAGCAGTAAAAAAAAATTCATTCATGCTGCGCCTCGCGTTTACGTTTCTCTGCTCCATTGATCAAAGTTCGATTGACAACAAACTCCAAATTTTCAAAAATTTTCATGAAACATTATGTAGAAAAAAATCCCTTCGATTATTCAACCCTACCTTTTTTTTCAAAAATTCGTATGAAATCGTCATTGAAAAAATCAATGTTAATTATACAGATTGATTCAATGCTGTGAGTGAATTATTCCAAGCACATTATTATTAATATTTGACGTGCAAAACTGTTTGTGGCATGCAAAAAATTAAGATTCGTTGAAGAGAAATGTTTCCCAATTATTCGTAATTATCGTCGAGTGTATAATAATATTCACCACGATTTCCATTGAAATTATCTGCATTTCTCAGCGCAATTAATCGGAATTATATATTTTTTTTGTAACAATCATATTCGAACTAACGCGATGTGCCGATGAGTTTGTGTACACTCGCGTGAAAGCTAAAGCATAGCGAGCAAAGTTGCTAACGAAACTAATTTTTTGCGCAACGCTACGTCATCCGACGTTGCGTCGAAAAGTGCACTACATGCATATGTACAGTATTCGCACATAAATACGCATATACATATAGTATAAATAGCGCAAACACGTGACTAATATTTGACCAGGTATTTTTCAATCACTCTGCGTCGTCGAATTGTCTCGATGTTTCCCTATCCAAAATTGATTTTCCAAAGAAATTGAAAAAACTTTTTCTCCGCAATACACCTCGTCCTCGAGGAAAACACCCCTATCGCAACACTCTTTAATGATCAGAATAAAACATTCAATCACAGATAAACCGTGATGAAAATAACCGACTGAGCGAAAGGCACACGAATATATGCTTCTCTCGTCAAATTAAAAAAACGATGATATTCCGATAAATTCCTACAATAAAAATAAATAAAGCCTCGCACAAGAGTCGACTTACCGTGTGAGAGTTTGAGGAAAAATGATAGTTGGAGGGAAGAACAGGGAGGAATTTTGGAAATTTTTTGCGGAATTGTTCGAAAAACGTTTCTCCCATGAAACAAATTACTTTTTTGAACTTGCGTAAACACATTTGTGAACGCAATATACATATGTATGTGTGTACAATATACAATATACATATTATGCATGTGTATATGTATATATTCCACGTTCCCAGCTTGCCATCCTCGGATGTGAGACTCTTTCGTCGCGGTCTGTCTCGTATCGTCATTATCTTCATCTCCGTCGTCGTCGGCGATTCCACTCGTATTCATACTCTCTCTCACTGGTATTTGCTCGTCTAGAAGCGCGGAGGCCGGTGACGATTCTCGCACCTCTGTGCTAAGTGACCCGTGCGCCTTATACACCTCACTCATGACTGCTCGGACCTCCTCAACCGGCTTCTGCTCCTATACGAATTTATAAGCTACGTTCGTGAGTACGAAACAGCAGATGGTTTGCACGAAAAAGGCGTATATCGACACCGTACGAGCACAAATTCAACGGCTCTTCAACTTTACGTCGATAAACACAGGGGACCATCGAAGAAATGTATACGTACAGGTCCGTGGGGGTATCCATGTGTACGCGAGTACGTGGTACATACACGTGGTATGATATGTATAAACGAGTCCGAAGTGTGGAACAGCGAATCGTCGGTGGCCAGGCGAGAAAAAAGATAACGACGAGAAAGAAAAGCCGAGATGAAGATGAGAAACGCGAGAAAAAGGGGTTGAAAATGAGAATGGGATGGAAAAACGTTCCGAGCGACGAGGGACGGAGGGAGAATATTGCCGGTTAATGTAGACGGTACTCTGACGATGGCGTGGGCGATGGGCGGACGAAGAAATGAGGAAGGAAAATTGGTTGCCGATTTTCTCGATCAAACACACCGAGAGGAGGAGAAAATCAAGTCTAAACGGAGAAAGGGAGAAAAATTAGAACGGAAATGAGGACGTATAAGAGAAATTGAAGCAATTGTCCTTTGACGTTCGCAGGAACGAAGGACCTTCACGGGCAGGAACTAAAGCGTCACGAGAAATTGGACGGTGTGCTGGAGGCAAGTTTGGGTGGAGGCCTGTCTGCCGGTGGAGGGCTCGCGGTTCATCAGGAATTAATCATGACCATGCCCGGCGCAGGTACGTCTACTCATCCCGCTGTATCCAGCCGGGCGACGTTTAAATAGTCAAAATAGCAAAAAAAAAAAAAAAGGGAGGCGAAACTCGCGTTTTTCTCACTCGGATTCCACTTTCCTCCTTCAGCGTTTTCTTCTCATCCGAGGCCGGTGAGAGATGAATCTGTGAATTCCTCGATCCAATGATGGATTTGGGTTTGACAATTGCGGCAAAATCTTTGCTCGCGGACGATGGAAACTTTTTGATAGACCGTGGCAGCTTTCTCGCCGGGAATACATCCGGTCGAAAATTGTTCGTCTTTCAATCTCCGCCTAGGTTAATATTAGAATGATTCGCCAGGAGAGGAAAGCCCATTTGCGAAATTATTTTTCTTTTCAACGTGTATGAAGGCTTCGCTTCTTTTCGTTTTCGAGCACGCACAGCAGGGTGTGAAAGATCGTTTTCGATCTCAGTGCGATTTGCGAAGATGAAGCGCAGAGACCGAGGCGTCTGGCGTTTTAGAGGGATGGAGGATAAAAGTTTGTAACGTCAGACATGCGACGATCGTATGGTGATGGGAAACCAAGGGTTGCTGTCGAATGAGTAGGCGGAATTGTGATCGAGGTGCACCGGAAGTTTTGAAGTGCACTGAAACTTAGTACCTATATTGCCAAAAAGCGGTCGAAATGGCTGAATTGTAAAAAATAACTGACGTGTGAAGAAATTTATTTAAAATTAATTTGTTATATTATTTACAGTTATATAAACAAGTTATCAGTGAATATTAACAAAAAAAATTATTAAGAAATTGCGTCATTATATACACAATTGTTTTTCTAATTGAAGTTAAAAAGCAGCCAATACCACTGAAAATCTCCATTTTCTCGAATTTTCACATTGAACTTTCCCGAAATTGACGAAAAATATGTCGCGAATCGTGGAACATTGACAAAATCAAGTTTATCGAACGTCGTTGAGAGATTTTTGAAAAAAAATCTTTTTAGCGATTAATCCATCAGCTGAAGATGAAACATTTCTCTTTCAAGGGAGCACCACGTCGATTGGTCAGGGAGATGACAAGCCTGCGAAGCAGAAACGTCATCGAACGAGATTCACTCCCGCACAGCTCAACGAACTGGAGAGGTGTTTCAGTAAAACGCATTACCCTGATATTTTCCTGAGGGAAGAGATCGCTATGAGAATCGGCCTCACGGAAAGCAGAGTACAAGTAAGTGTTTGATTTTCACGAATCCTCTCCATCACGGCCAATCTCAAAAATCGCAAAATAAAACGATTGAAACACACGATTTTCAAAAGATACCTTCGCGAAATCCAAAGAAATTCGTCTTAGGCTGCGGGAGAATTGGGTTATAAAAATATTGAAAAAAATCTCGCAAGGCTACTTGATGTTGATCGCAAATGCCATTTATTCCGAGAGTTGACAAAAGTTGCATAAATGTTTATTCATCGTGCTCCGGTGAGGAAACGATTTTGTCTTTTTCCCATTGGAGTGTTTCGTTGCTAGTACCGTCAAGACTGTCTTAGAATCAATTGTCAAGGTCTGCGCCGAGACCGTGGTGGCTCTGTCGTGGATTAAAGTCAAACTTGGAGTTGCTAAGCCTTCAACGCCGGTAACCGGTGGTTCTTTCCTATATATACGTGTTTCCCCCTGCGAGCTTTTCCTTCGTCCTCTCTCAGAGGACTTTGAATTTTGGTAGGATTCCTCGGTTTTGCTCGACGTTGTCACGACGTCGTGCAGAGTCGACCGAGAAAGTTCACGACTGCAAACCGACCAGAACGTCCCTCGAAAATCTCGTGAAAGCTCATCCCCAGCAGTCTCGTTTCGCTTATATTCCGCATAGGATCCTCCGAACGTCATCGTACCATTATTTTATTTATTTAATTCATTAATTCTCGACATATTTCTTGCCAATGCTGTTCCGTTGTCGAACGAAGCGATTTAAGAACGCGTCAAATTCCAAAAATCAAATTCCAAAAATTCCAACTTCGTCGCTTGTAATTCCACGCTACTTTAGAAAAGTATATCGCGCAGCTTTCCCCCGGAATCGTTTATGAATCCAACGTCCAGTTATTGACAAAAAAATTCATAAAAGCATGAATTTTTCCGAGCTGAGCGTTTTATCCAAGTCGATAAAATGCTCAGCGATACCGATACGACTAGGATAGACTTGAAACGTTAATCCGTACATGCAGGATAATTCGAAAAAAATTCAACTTGTTCGAAAAAAGAGCAAGAAATCGTCACTCGGCTGTGTTCGAACAGTCGTATTTTTCGATGCGTACGAATGAAAAAAAAAAGAAGAAACCCTATCGACATCGCGTCGAACGAAGAATGTTTAAAAATTCCGAGGAAGGGTGCAGCGCGCAGAAACGTAAAAGCGTTGAACGATCGAATAATTAATGGCGTAGCAGAGCGAACATCGCGGCGGATCTGCAGTGTGAACGCTCTCTGTTGGATGGCACCAGAGCCTGAACTTTCTTCATACATGAATTAACGCAAATGGTGGCTATTATAACTCAAGGATGGAAAACGTGCGGCTGTAAATCCGAACCCCCGAGCTTACCCGACGATCGTTTCCGTCACAAATGACCATCGTTGGAATTACACTTTCAATACTTCACTCTCGTTGTCCAGCAGTACATTGCGAGATTTTTCGATCATACAAGATTCAAATTCCGTTATCGGCTCGCGTTTCATTAATATCCGAAAATTCCAACCCACTTTTCGACAATCAATTCACCTCCGCGCGTTGCCAAAACTCGTCGAGCAGAAACGTTTACTCGAAAACTTTATTTCGATAAATCACTCGAACTTTCGTTATTCCTTTCTTGATTTTCCTTTTCGAAAAACTGCATCAAACGAGCGTAGACGAGCCAGCACGGGGCTTATTGTTTTCGGAGCGGAGTTTTTTTTTCCTTACGTGAGAACGCCGGAGTTTGATCGTGTGGCAAAAACTCCCGCAAAAAGAAAGTCATACCTAATAGAAATTCATGAAATTTTTATCCGCAAAACTCGCAAGCGTCAGTCAAGGGAAACGCGCCTCGCCGCATCGCATATCAAGCAGAAACTGGGAAAGAACGAGAGGAAGAGAGATCTTTAGAGCGTCGTATATAGACATCGCTCGCGACCTGGACCGTTTTCTGGCGATGCCCAGAAGCACATGCGAGCTTGTGCACAGTGTGTATATATGCGTAAATATATATATCTGTATATAAATGAGACGCGAGCATACAAGCTCGAAATGTTCTAGATTTTCGTCGCGTCTTTAATGAACCTTGCAAATATGTGCACTTCTTGCGTCCGCAGCATCCCGGAGGACGTTTTCAATCTTTGGCGTTTCATTTATCGCGTCTCCCGAAGTGACTTCTTCGAGCGACTTACGCACATTTATACCCAAACATACATGCATGTACATACGTGTATTGTTACGAGGAAACATTCCGACTTTGTTTTATTTCAATTGGAACTTTGCAGTGCACATTTTTTTCGCGAGTATACATGAAATATATTTCTTTTCATTTCGTGCGAAAGAATATTTGGACACCGGTATGTGATCGAAATAACACGTGCATAAAAATGGCGCACTTATCCTTGTTTTTTGTTTCCAACGAAGCTTCGAAGCGTTCTTTTTTTTTATCACACATGCGGGATAAGTAGTATCTTAGAGCACACTTTTGCGGTTAGTAAGTAGCTCTTTTCTCACTATCCAATCAAACGCTTATTTGCGTGCGACAAGTATACTTATCGCACGCAATTTTTACTTATCGCACGCAAACCGATGACAAAACACTGCTAAAAAAAAACAGAATCGAAGTATCAGTATCAAAAACGTGACGTTGAAGTGACAGATATAAATAAATAATATACCAATGTATATCATAGGATTTAAATGAAAATGTAAACAAAATTTAAAAATGAGTTTTAATCCTCATTTTATTTCCGAAACTGAAGAAAGTGCTGACGGTGAGTTCAAATATTTTAATACATCTAAGCGAAAATTTAAAAAAATAATTAATTAATTAATTAATTATTTACTTTTGGTTCCGCTCATATCATGGTTATTCGAAAAAAAGTTGTGTTGATTTTACTTTTAATTTCGTTTTTTTATTCTGATGGGGGGGCTCCGCCCCCCTTACTCAAAACCACAATTTTTCAGCAGAATATATCCCCGCATTTGTGATAAAAAGAAGTATCTGAAACTCGTGCGGTGTTGTCGATTGCCCACGAGAGCGAAGTTGGGCGCACGAACGAAGTGATTGCGCTCAATCGCTCGAGTACCGCTTACCGCACTTGTTTCACAATATACTATTTCGAAATTATCCGAATCACATTTTCGCTCGTTCTTTGTATACGCTTGTCGCATTAATGGTCGTCGAACTTTCTCAAAAACGACTGTGTTTTTATTCTCCATCCGCCGATAGAGTTTTTGATCAACGGCTCTATTATGAAATTCCGCTAAAAACCAAACCAAAAAAAAAACAAAAATCGATCGACCTCGTTTGTTTTCGAATTTGTTCATCTCGATTATGAAAATACCTCAGCTTTTTTGCCCCGAAAAAGATATTTCAGATTCACTGCGATTTCGCTGTCGTTGCGTACGATCTGTACATGCCGAACTAATGGACCTTTGATTAGCTTTTGATAGGGCGAAATATTTAATAAATCGAAAAGCCACAACAAAGGAGGATGCGAGTAAATTGACAAATTTACGGAATGTTTGGACGTTATTAGAGTCAGGCGGAATTCCCGACCTTTCAAAAATATATCATATGCTGCTGTTTGAAGGATGCTGCACAGAGAGACGCAAATGGTCCCGAGAGCGAGAGGGATGCGATGAGGATTCGCGAGATGGAAAGTCGTTTGCACGAGAGTAGAGAAACAAAGTCGAGGGAGAAAGCGTGCAAAACTTATATACATATATAATACATATTATATATATATATATAATTAAAGGAATAGGGAGAAAGACGGAAAGATGGAGATTTCCCATAGCAAGATTGAGGGGTAGGAAGGGAGAGATGCTGGTCTAATTGAAAGAGGTCTTTCATCGACGGACGGGGCTAGATATCAGAACGAACGAAGCGTTTCCAAGGGAACGTTGGGAAGGTTAGCATCCGGGGAAGAACGGTGTATCTAGAGGCTTGTACCACCAATGGGGTTTCGAATAAGGGCGCCGGCGCTGAGCTTCCCTCTGAGCGCTATCGAGCGTCGACTATCAAAGATTTCTCGTCTTGCCATGGCGGAGATCTTCCTCGAGCTTCAATGCTCTCTTCTGCCAAAGAAAAACGCGCTGGCACGAAAGAAGCAAAGGCCCCGAGGTGCTAAATTTATTTTCCAGGTACAACATTAATCGGCCTAAAGTCTCGTTACTGCTTCTCCATCGATAAAATCCGCGAGAATCAATTATCCATGACATCTCGAGCAAATAAACCGTCTAATTTACGCGGTTTGTAGTTTCTTTTTTCTTCACTTTAGTCGGACAAACTTTGAGTTCGATGGTATACGCTGATTTCGAAGGGAAAATTGGAGTAATTGCGAGTTTTCGTTGAATTTATCGATTTCGGAATTTCGTGCATTTTGCAAAGTTGGATGGATGAATTATTCGCAAACTGTTGTTTTTATCGGCTGTGGATTTGTTTTGTATAATTCAGTATCCGAGTAACTATATTGTGACTGCTCTTTGACAGGTATTTGGCCACCATTTAGTATTTTTAAAATTCATTTAGAATTCAAAAAAAAATCTTTTGTTTAGGGTTTTATTCAGAGTCAGTTAAGCCCGTTTTATCCTAAAACTTTGTGTCTTCTTTGTCGATAAATGGAAATGTTTACATTGAACTCGTTTTCAAACGATACACCGCACGCCTGCCAAAATAGAAGAATTTTTCGAAAAAGAAGGAAGGCTCGTAAGAAGCAAAAAAGGGTAAACCATACGACGTTAATTAAATTTATCGAAATTTATGACAGCGTGTAAGCAAAAAATAAATCAATCGTTCGTAAAAGTTTCCATTGAGCAGAATTTTTCATCGGTTCGTATCGGATTCATTAACTTTTTGTATTCGCGTCATCGTCACTTATTCAAGCCCATTTGCTATTCCTAGACATCGGCGAGAGAGCGGGAAACCTGAATAGAACTAGCAAAAAAAAAACGGATAAAAACTGGCGCTAGCAAAATATCTGAACGTCAACAAGAGTTTTTTCATTCATCAAATAATCATGCATCGTAATTACCACATGATTTTTTTTTCTTCTAATGAGAATCAGGTCGATTCTAAAAAAGGATCATCCGCCTTGGTACAACGTCCCCGATTAACTGCGAGCGTATTAATTATTTTAAAAAGTATTTCTTTTTCATTAAAACGATCGATACATTTCAGCGTCGAAAAACACCCCATGAACGATATATTTTCGAAACTTTATATAAAAAGTCAATAACGCGATTCTTTTCCGCATTCTAGTGATTAAATATTCGCAGCTTTCAATGACAATTTCAGAATTTCCCGTTTCGTTGATGATTCCGTTCGTCCGGCTTGCATATACGATTAATCGCGTTGGTTCCGCCGCAGCCGCCGATCGGGGGTTGGGATGAAATCAGGGCCCTCTTTGCTCTCGCAGTAGAAAAAATCAATTGAGCACCGCGCTATTGGCAATGTGTACATGCACATATACATGCAGCAAGAACCACGGTAGACTATTTTAAAATGTGCGCTTCGAGTGGTCATCTCTCGTCGCGATGGAGGACCGGCGCGGCTAAATAAATGTACAAGTTTCGGGTGCATTGCTCGTCGGTGGTGACGGAAAGAGGGATATGCGATACGGACGGCGCTGCGGAAAAATCAGGTTCTGCCGAATTAAAAACGTCCGTGTTGCCGACGAAACCGATGACACCGTTCGGCTTTTTTTCCCGACACATTTCTGCATCTCCTTTTCCGATGCATTTATCAATTTCTCCCCTCGACTGTTACGAGAGCCGTCTATTCGGCTACAAAAATAGATAAACCCGCAAAGTACCTGCAAAGCTTCGAAATAACGTACGCAGCAGAGCTTAAAATCCGTACAGAACGTCTTTTTTTTTTAATCTCGAATATAACTCGAGTTGCTTCGCGAAAATTTACGTAACGAGCGAAGGTGACAATACGCCAATAATGTTAATTTATTCATTTATTTTAATTACAACAAACTGCCAATTAACAGCTCCGTACCTTGAATGTTTTGTATTTTGAGTAAAACGTTCTTTCGAGAATTTTATTGTTGATTAGAAGGAATCCAAATTAAAAAAAAAAATACGTGTGTATTCGTGTCTACGCGCAAGTCGATTCTACCATTTGTGCAAATGGGAAACTGAAATATTGTCTCGATTTATCTCTATACGGATGAGAAATTACCTTTTTTATATTCTAGTGTAGAACATTCCGAAGAGAAAAAGTGCTGCAAATTGTCGAGTAAGCGAGGCGATAAACAGCATGCGGTGACAAAACGGTTAAGACTAGAATTAGCCGCACAGGTCTGTCAAAATGACGGGTTTGAAGAGCGTTTTTTTCGCAAATTGTTGATATCACGTTGGTACGATTACAGGAATTTATAATTAATTTTATCCAGTTAAAGGACTATTAAATTTCACTAACTGCTTCTTTATCAATGTTTTTGTGCATATCTGAATAAACAATCTAAAACAAAAAAATCGCGGCTGGCATTACCAATTTTTTTTTCGACAGATTGACAAAGATACACTTATTTTCAATCGGCAGCATCACGAATCCATCCGACTCTAATTGTATCTCGATCAAACGAAACCAAGTGGCAAAATATGCCATCATTGATAATAAAAAAAAACTCTCAATCAACGCGCGTCGTCAACATTTTCAATAAATCCCCTCTCCATCTCCGTTTATTTACGATTTTCCAGTGGCCATTCACGCAAAATTGTGTCTATTTTTAATCTTCTCCGTCGATGAAAATTAAGAGCAATTTGCAAACGCATATTCGCAAGTAACGTTTTTAATTTCGCCCATCCGTGCGCAAATAGAGCTGTATATTTGCGTAACAGGAGGAAGAGAGGCAGCACGTTTTTTAAATACCATCAGACCGGACTAGATTTTTCTCTCATCCGAGTTTTTATTTTTATTTTGAGATTTCGTCCGCTTCCGCAAGCCTGTATCGAAACTCTCCCTCTCTCGGAGCCTGAACGCTTTGGCTGAAAAATTTTATTAGTTCGAACGAGAGATCCGTGAACATACTATATAATATGTACATGGAATGCGCGATCAAACGATTTAATATTAATCGTAATTAAGTGCGGACCAATTAAAATTGCAGTCGCCCAATGCATATGTGGAATAAAGGTGCAGTACTGATGCTGGAAGTTTCTGGTCCTCTCGTGTCCGACGCATTATAGAATATACACATATATATGTATGCATACGTTTATATGCACTGTATTCGAGGCCAGACGCGCGCGAAAAGTAGTTAATGGCTGTTAACAGGCATTTAAGTTAACTGCACGAAGTAACTGCTCGTTTCTAGGCTTGAAGGGTCCTTTCGATTACTCCGACAATTCGGAAGGCTGAACGAACCGCTATTTCCACCGAATGTGCGAAATTTTATGGAACACGATCTTTTCGCGATACGTACATGTATATACACACGGTAAAAGAATACGAATGCATATACACCTCGAACAAAGCTTTTCGCGTTGCGGAAACGACGATAAAACGCCGGATCAGACTCACCGAGGAATTTAGGGGTAGTTCTCGCGAACTCCTACGAAAATGCTTCTGAAACATCGCGAATACGAGATATCCACCTTAATTTTTGCGTTCCCTGCATATTTATGTATTTACACATTGCCTGTAAAAATCCAATTCCACCGCTCTGAAAATCGCACATTTTCCATTCTCGCTTTATTATCGTTGGATCGTGTGGGAGAAAAAAAAAGAGAGATGGATACTTTTTTTCAAGCTGAGATCACGAAACAGCCGCCAAAGGTTTCGGAACATTTGTCCCGGAGTAAGGATGGAATTAAGGGGTGTTGGGGGAAGGGTGAATATGTGGGTTACGCGCGAGTCGCTCGAGGGAGCTCGGGCGAGAAAAGGGATGCATTAAAGAAAAATTGCGAGTCAACGGGAGAGTATCACGGTAATATCAAAGAGATCGGGGAAAAGTCAGCACATGTGCGTTGGGAGACTGCTGGCTGGTGGGTACGCAGTATTGCTTTCAAAGTGTCTCCAGGGATGCCCAAGGACTGACGGACTGATGGTATACGTTACCGATCCTGTCTCTCTTTGCGTCCTCCGGGACAAACAAGTATATGGATTCTGTGTGCTCCATGTATCACCGGACGGTCTTCGTCATTGGATTACATACCTTCGTGATTCACGTACTCGACCACTGAAGTCCATTTTATTACGTTCTATTAGAAAAATGACTATTCCATGTTTCCCCGAAGGCACAATCATTCAGAGAATTTTGCATAGTCATTCGTTTTGTTTGTCAATGTATCGCATTGAAATTACCCATTTTCGTATTATTCTGAAAATTCTATTTTTTTTATATTATAAATGCAAAAATCACGGAGTTAAACCGCTAAACGGATATCGACAAAATTTTGCAAAAAGGTAGCTGACAGAACTGACAGGTTAGATTTTTTTTTTGCAACAAGCCATATTCTTTTGCTTTGAATTATCAAGTTTGATATTCATTTTTTATCTTGTTTTGATGTGCAATGCATTAGCAAGTCCGATCGGGTAGAAAAAAATACTAGATCCAGGCGAAATCGCGGGAAAGAGCCCAGGGTTTGATGAAAAGGAGAAATTAATATCGACCAAAGTACCATTATTCGAAGGGTGGGCGATTCTTTTTCATAGAGGGCAGCGCTTTTTTTAATACTCGGAGCGGAGGTATTTGATGGCGACAATCGAAATGTACTCGATAGGTACAATTTGCCGAACCATTCGAAAAATTTTATCGCGAAAAATCGCGCGGCGAAAAGTCGAAATATTATTTATCGGCGATATTCACTGTTGCTTCTGTAGCTATAAATTCCAACAATTTTTCAATTAACT
The DNA here is from genome assembly GCA_959613375.1 of Heteropelma amictum. Lineage (NCBI taxonomy): Eukaryota > Metazoa > Arthropoda > Insecta > Hymenoptera > Ichneumonidae > Heteropelma > Heteropelma amictum. The sequence continues at coordinate 5,336,345 of OY390725.1, forward strand.
CTCCATTAACTTCTGAATATCTGGCAGGATTTTTGAGTATGGAATTTTCCGAAAACAAATCAATTTTCAACTCACGCCGGTGTGAATTTTTTTGTTTTTTTAACTTTCCTACACTATGGACTCCTTTCCATCGCCCACATTAAAATTATTCACATATCGCCACATTTGTTTTCCCGTTCGTGGTTACACGTTGTTTCGAGAGTCGTCAGGCGTCTCGAAACCAGATATTCCCTTTTATAAGAAATATTAGGAAAAAATACACCGATATCGACCATTAAAAATCATTTTTGAAGTCCAAAAATTTTCGTCATTTTCTGCCGGATTGAGTTGGTTCACTAAAATGTTTGCCATTTTTTTTTCGTTCGAGATGGACACCCCGACTTGTGCTTATTCTCTTGGTAATTGATGAGGCTTCAAAATGCCGTTTGGTTTGTCCAGATATCTTAATTTTTCGATTTTTGGCAGATTTTTAAAGTAGGACCACCGATTTTTGCCAACTTTCCCATACATACCCCTTTGCGTTTTTTTCGCCAATTTTCAACATCGATTTTGAGAATGAAGGAGTTTAGCTATCGACATTTAACTTTCGCCATTTTTTAAGTCTACTCGAGGGCTTTTCAAAACACCCCCAAAAAATCTATGTAGCTTCATTAGGAAGGAAGTTACGATCATTTGAAATTTCGACTTTTCGACGATTCTGGAAAAGTGGCGAAAAATGAGTCGAAATTTTTTTTTTCAAATTTTCAATATTTCAGGAGCTTATTCGATCGGAAATTTTCCGCTGATCACGAAACCCGCCGACTTTTTCCCGAAAACTCGATATTCCACTGAGAAAATAGTAATTAATCTATAAAAATTCGTATTATCGCATTTTCGGACGGAAATATTGGGTTTTCGATTAAATACCGGTGTGTTTCGTAATCAGCGGTAAAAACTACATCGATATGTATATTTTTTCCATAAAGGATCAACTTCGGGACCCCATCAACTTTTTATCAGAAGGTTCTACTACTCATTTCACGTTAGACTGTTCACCCTTACGACCCTCACTTTCTCAAAAATTCGCTCTTAGCGAAACTCATCCGTTCTGCAGTTTTCTCATTCTGCCAGGGAGGCGGAAAAATAAAAGAACAGTGAAAAAGAGAAAGAACGATCTTCCTCGTGGAAACCCTACATATAGAATCATGGACCAGAAGATGACGAGGAAGAAAGAGAGAGAAAGAGAGGGAGGCAGACATTTAAAAAAGTGGATGCAAAAGTAGGGTTGCGTAGGAAAGCTTTATTCGTAACACACACCTTGGCTATGCAATGTCCTATGCATTTTAAGGGAGGGTGATTTTTAATGCCGTATAAATATGCATGGGCAATGATATTAGCTCTTAGGTGTCCTTGCCGTCGTTGTCGCAAACCCGAAAAAATATATATAAGTACACACACGTAACGCGTATAATATGTATTCAGTGTATACATTAACTTTAATGTATCAGTCGGTAATAAACAAAAGGGCGTAATTTACGAGAGCATGGCTATAAAATTTGGATGCTGCACGTCCGTTTCTTCCCCAGCAGTCGATGTATGTGTGTGCAGTCTCTAAACTAGAGCCGAGTGTGAAATCAGGGAACATTTTAGGGGCGCAATGGTGTTCTCTACCAGGATGTGTTCCATACATGGGAAAAGGGAAGAAATGGAGGAGATAGAGGGTGGACATACGTCCCGGGCAATATGGGGTTCTCAATGGATAAGCTGTGTCGCCGCAGTGACCCAAGGGAGCTTCATCCAACGCCCATTTGGTTATGATGTCGCACCTACTCTCTCGCAACCACTATTATCGCGGGCCTATCCATTGACAGATGTATATATATTCATTGCTTGAGTTGAGAATCAAAAGACTCCAAAATACAAATCCAATGACCTCTCTGTATCAGATCATTCTAATGATCGAGCCCTTTTACTCGCTAGGGTAGCTAATGCCAGACAAAGTAAAACATGTACGCCATTTGTACTACTTAATTCTTTTGCATAATCGTGTTATCGCAAAGAAAAATCGGTAGGAGCAGGAAAAATCGCGAGTAGGTCAATACCGCATACTTGCGGGTGATCAATCGTTGTACCGTAAAAAAAGTATGTATGTATTCGTGTATTCGTGATTTTCAGCAACGAAACAGACTGTGCAGAAATAGGTTCGAAAATATTTCAAAGAAAAGACGAACCGAAAACCGAGAGCAAAACTGCTCGGACATTTATCTTTTTTCAAATATTTTTCAAATGAGATATGATGAAATTCCAAAATTCTGGGCCAATCGGAAGCCCCAATTTAGCCATATCGGAAAGCTCCAAGACGTGGTCCCTGTGTGTCTTCTTTCATCACGTGGATAAGTCCAGTTCCACGAGCACTTTTAGCTAATTTTACGACGTTGCGAGCCAAGCAATCCGAGGTAGCGAGCTTTGCGAGGCGCCAAACAGGTTGCTTGTAAAAAGATCCGGAAATTCTGTCGAAGATGAAACAAAGAAAAAGCAAAGAGTGAAATGCCTTCCTGTAAAAACGTTCGATGGATACATGCATGCTATTCAAGCAAATTGGACGGAAATACACGGTAGGTACGACGCACCTGCACGAAAAGACCATGGCGGTGAACGTGTGCCCTCCTGTAAAACACGTGGTCACTGCATGTACGAGCAGTTTTACCTAATTTGACGATGTTCCAAGCAGACAGAGCGAGCTTTGCGAAAAGGCAACAAATTCGCGAAAGTACCGACTGCCCAACGATATTGCCACCGTGAAATAATAATAAAATATAAATGGATCAACTTTACGATCTGTGTGCTACACACCTTGTCTGAGCGTACGGGAGACAACTGATGGTGACGTCGGGAGAGAGCTTGCTGGAAATTCATTATTTTTCTAGCTGCGTTCTCTCTGTGCATGCAAAAAAAATCAGAGCGATATGGGGATCCTCGTGAATTTTATTTAACACGTCCCTCGCACGATGGGATTTTTTTTTTCGATAAAACGACGATGTATCAATCATTCGCATGATTTTTGTTTAAACTTTATTTAAATATCAATGATCTGGAATTTTCATTATTTTTTCTTTCTTCTTTTCGTTAATATCATAATTTCGTAAAATTGATGAAAAGAAAATTTGGCGGATCGTGGAATATCGAGAATAAAAATCAAATTCATCGCAGATTTCGTTGGTTTCCAACGCTGCAAACTTCAAAATCGTAAATATCGAATGATTTTTTCGGTAATGGAAAATACTCGATGCTCTTATACTTTATCCGTGTTATTGACAATTTTTATTGAAAAAATAGCAAGAGCACTGTTGGATTTTGACGAGCGATCGTGTAATGAAATAAGCGGTAAAAGCGCAAAAAGCTAATTGTCTAGCATCGAAGACTCTGTCTATCTGCGATAAGGAAATTAAATGGTCGCACGTTCGAGATTTCCGGATATGCATTTTCCGGCCAATGTTCTCCGCCAAACCCTTCTCTTTCGTATCTACCTCGACGTTGGCCATAGCGAAGAGACGTACACTGCAAATACGATAAAAAAGACAACGCGGATTAAAAACATGGTCAGTAAATCCTAATCCTCGTGGATCCACCCGCAGTTGGGATCTAATTCAAGAATTACAAACGTCAGAGGGGTTTTCAAGCATTATAAGATTAATACGAATGAATTACAAATTATATTAATATACGAATAAATTATCGTTAGGGCCATACGTGCTGGACGAGTTTCGCCATTAAGACGTTTGTAGGAAAATACACAGTGGCTCCCTCCTCTCGGAAAAGTCGGCAAGCACCTAAACCAGAGCCACCCTCTTTCCAATTACATTTTTAGCCCGGAAAAAAAATTATCGAACGAACTTTGCACGTTTTTCTATCAGCATTTTGAGTAGATATAAATTTTAAAATGCGGATAAATCGACACACTCGCGCTGAGGTTGTGAAGTGTCCGCAAGTCGTTAAATTTGAGATATAAAAATTGAAAATGGCTTGTGCTCGTGAAAACTTGACGATCGAAAGACAAAATGGCGGCGTTCATTGATTATGCGAGGCTGGCGCTTTCTTCATCGAATTGATTATCGGGGTTGATGACTTTGCTAATAATAGAGTATCTCATAGCCAGCACCATCGCGAACACTTCTTTCCAAGCACATACAAGCGCAAATTTGGATGTTTACACGTGGCCCTGCGTAGCAGCACGCGCAACTTCGTAGCAAAGAATATCACTAGGTGGTCTTAATAATACGATCGAGGCACCCTCCGACGGGACCCGAGATCCCCCAGATTTCCATCCCCCAAACCGCCATCATCAATCTCGTTCCCACAGATGTTATATATGGCACCCTCGCGACTTTATGCAATATTTATTCTCATTAAACTTACCTCGCGTTGACCCACGGGCCTAAAAGTTGGTCCCTCCTTAGCGAACAAAAAAAACAAAACTCCTGGCCATTTCGACTGAATTTTTATGCAAATCGGTGCACGTTGACACATACCCAGCTTTCAATATTTCGCAATATTTTTTTTCAATTGTAAAACGAGCAAGTGTTGGATAAAAAAAAGGGAAAGCCTCGATGAATCAAATATCGATTATCCTTCATTATTCTCTTCATCCTGTGCACTTTATTCCCTCCATTTTTTGCATCCCCCTCTCTCTCTCTCTCGATTTCTTGACGAGGCAAAGCCGAGTGGAGAATGAAGGAAAAGACGCCAACGATCCTTCAATAGAGCAGGTTGAAATCTACTCTCCTATATATCTCGTCGGGTCGGTGTGTTCATCCGATGATGGCTTTTTGCGCCATTCCTCCGCGCCGGTATTTCCTTGCACAGAGCCACGCAGATCTTCGCCGCTTGCCTTGATGGCAAGCTCAATTTATATCAACGTCTCCTGAAACCCCCTTTACGAGCTTCTCTTCTCCAGCATCTCACGGATCCTGCACACCCTTCCCAATCACCGAAAACCCGATAGTCATTGGCATGGGATCGATTCATTGGAAATTCCCGCATGCGGGTCGGAAATGGAAAAAAAGTTAATCCTCTCGGGCGAAAGGGATATTAAACGAGAGAGATGCATTTTTTTTAAAACTTTTTTATTACAAACACACACACACACACACACACAGGCAGGTGATCCTTAAAGGAAAACGAAGAGCGCAGCGATATACGAACGAAATATAGCGGTCATTTCGTCGCAGTTAAATTGTCATAGAATTTTCGAAAACTCCAAAAAGCTTATTATTATTTATCTCATAGTCCGATGGTCCATTCGTCGAAGGAAGATGTTTGCTCCTCATTGACTGCCAATCACTATACTATCGCGATTTTCAGACACTGATCGCTCGATTTTTTTTTCGACTTCCGTTAGTTTCTTGAAATCAACTTTCTCTCCGTGAAACCTTCTGGGACCCCCCTGAGAGTACTCTTTTTTTTCATTATTTCTTTTTTTTACGCCCTCCGGAACGTCTCTAAATCCTCGATCGACGATCTTTCACAGTTGGACCATTTTATTCCATCTCTTTCTCCGCTGCATGTTTTACTCTCGTATGTACGTATACATATATACTGTACAATCGCGGAAAATCCTAGGATACATGTTTTGCTCTCGCAGGAGCATATTCTCGTTGACGAAAAAGGGATAATGTGACGATCACTGAATTTTCCCCCACGTACAGAAATTCACCGAATCGATCGAGAATTCGAGCGCTTAATTTCGTCGCACGACACTGGAGAAAAAATGGACAAACATTAAAATAAATAAATAATTGAATCAGCGACGAATCATCGGCAGGAAATTTCCAAAAACCATCCATTTTCTACAACTTGAATCCTCTCCAAACTGAATAATTTCGGTAGGAAAATGCTCTTTGCGGACGTTTCATTTGCGATTGCATGTCGGCGCTTGTATAGATCGTAAAAATATTTTCGATATAAATTCGGCCGCTAGGACTGCTCCAGGTGTGGGTATAACAAACATGCAAAGTCTTTTTTGAAAGACAGCTGCTGCTAAGGTGAAACACGCGTCGCTTCGACGAGCGATGATGGATCAACTTTTAAAAAGCAATTCTTCTAATTGCTTCCAGGCGAAGGTGAAGCGAGCCTCTCGAGTGGTCGAAAAATCGTTTTTATTTTCTCCTTGTTTATGATATATCGACACGTGGAACAAGCCTTAGTCATCAAAAGGTGTGTGCATCAAATCTCGTGTCCGACCTCGTATCTCGTCAAATACCATTCCGACGATTCACCTCGAATCTCCGAGTAGAACAGAGAGTTGTAAAAATAATATGAAAAGTCATGTGGGTCAGTTCCAGGAGGATGAGGCTCGAAAATAGATTATTCATTATACAGCGAAGCATTTCGCGGGACTTTTTTCGTTTGCACCCTTTTTATCATCGTCAATTCAGAATCTCCCTTCATCATTTTATATCAATCAGTTTCACGCGAAATCAAGCGACCACATCAGAGTTTATATACCACTCGTGATAACGTACTGTATATAAAAAATATTAATACATGTATAAATGAACAATAGTGAGATATTTCATTTTTGCGTACATCAGGAATTCGATCCGACACATCGACGAGAAATAATATCAAAAAAATCATTCAACTTATGGATGCTAACGAGCGTTTCAATATTATTCGGCGAGGATCGTAACATCGCTGAAATTGTGTTCTTACGTGCGACGGGATGTATTAAAAATAGTACGGCCTCTCGAAATATTTGTATTTGCACGAGGGTATGACACGGATAAATAGGGCAGCGAAAAATCAAATGCGAAAAGTGTGGTGAATTATCCACGAGCTCTTAGCCTTAACTCTGGCGTGAAATCGTCGAGACCGCACCCAGCAGCCACCCAGAAAAGATACAGGAGATAGAAATGTATATATGAGTAGAGAGAGAGAGAGAGAGAGAGAGAGAGAGGAAGGGAGCGAGTGAGATACGAATAAACGTGCACGCGCAACCACCCGACCGCGAACGAGGGTGTTCGAGCCCACAGTAAGAATAAAAGCGAGAGTGCGAGGGTGTGAAAAAGCGCAGGGGAGAGATGGCAGACGAAAACGATCGTGCATACACATACATACATGTAGTTTGCGCCGCTATGCCAGACGATAATACATATAATGTGCGCGATGAATCCTGTTACGATGGGCTTGAAGGAATAAAAAAAAAAAATAGGGGACAGATGTGTGCGCTTGTAAATTCGGAGCTACGCGCCAGAAAATCTCTTGCATAAAAAATGTATAATACAAGTAACATGATTTTCCAGTACGATCGATTGGGCAAATCCGATTTACCGTGTCGTGTTGCATAAATTTTAATCAATACGATCGAACGGTTGTGCATCGCCGCTTATTCGTGAATAACTTCTCATCGATGCCATTTATCGAAATCCTTTTATTTCCAGATTTACAGCGTTTTGCTTTTGAATATTAAAAATCGTATGACAAAATGGAAATCGTGCGTTTTGACAATGGGTATTGATGAAATGACACGTGTGTATCAATTGCAAGATCGAAAGAAAAGAGGAAAATCGTGTGGAAAAATCATGTTTTCGTGCAACGCGGAAAGCGTTCATCCTCCAGAGCGAACGAGGCCACGAGAGTGTACATTTGTCCGTGTATATTCGCAGACTGCAGGGAGCGCAGTGTAAATCTCATGTATCCAATTAGATCGGTATAATCCAAGAGCGTTATAGTCGGGCTTGGTGTATTTTAGTTGTCTCCCACTCACTGCTAAACGCGCGCTCTACGCGGCGAAGCTGCGTACTTGTATTATCGCGTACTCTAATGCCAAAGTAATAATTTACAGCTCTGTGCAGTGCACTAATCACACGATACATTTGCGTTTGAATCAAAGTTACAACCGGATGTACAATATTTCCGATCCTTGTATAAACGAAATTCGAGCCTAAAAGGACATTGAAAGCGGTCTATAAACGTACACCGAGTTCATCAAACAATCCAGTCGAGTATGGTTCACGCAATGTCAATAATAAAAACGACGAATTCCCCCAGTCTTTGACGATCGAAGGAGCACGCAATTTAATTGGGAGTCGCTTAACGTGAAAAAAATCGTGAAAACAGTAAGCGCAGTATACAATATACTGCGTAAAGAATTATACACATAAATTGTGTACTGTACGATACCGCGATACTGCATTTGCGCTGTACGAATTCGTATCGTAGATCCTTTCTCTATTTCTGCTCAAAGTATGTCTGTGCTTTACCGTGGAAACAGGATCGTAGTGGCACGACGAAGCTTTCTATAATATATATATACTAGGGATTAGAGATGCGCGCTCGCGCGGGCGACCGGCTGCGTTTTCGCGCTGCAGCGCTCCATCTTGAATTAAGTATAGACACCCCTACAGAACACATTATAATTCGGCATAAGTAGCAAATGGTGAAAAGCAAGAAATTTTTAGATTCAAAAATGAAGTACAAACAATAATGATTAATAAATCATAAATAATCGTCATAAAATACATTCCCCAAAATACTCAAAATTTTGTTTCAATAAGCCATCTTTGTATGACAAATATGTAGTTAAATAAACAATTGCAATTTTACATACAAAAATGTTTACATAAAAAATTTACTTTGAAGGAAAACGCTTCTCACGAGTTCGTCACATCGAAGAGTCATTTCTTATAGATTTTATAAAACATTTTGAAAAAATTTTCCGAAAACGAACCATGAAGCAACTTGTTTAGAGTTGTTTTCTCTATTCGTGGTTTATTTTTAATGCAGTTGTGGGTTGTTCTTTTCATCTAGCACCACATTAAAGTAAAACTCTTTCCGCGAGATTGTGTGATCGAAGAGTTATTACTTGTAAATTCTATACAAAAAACTGAACAAAAATTTCCGAAAACCGGAAACGAAGCAATTTGCTTAGAGTCGCTTCCTCTGCGCGTGGTTAAATTTTCATGGAGTTGTCGATCGTTCCTCTCGTCCGCCGATCGAACGCTGGACCGGAAGCTGTGCTAAAAAATCTGAAACTAAATTTCCGAAAACCGGAAATGAGTCAACTTGAGTAGAGTCGCTTCCTCTGCGCGTGGTTAAATTTTCATGCAGTTGTCGATCGTTCCTCTCATCCGTCGATCGAACGCTGGACCAGAATCTGGGAAAAATCTGAAACTAAATTTCCGAAAACCAGACATGAAGGAACTTATTTAGAGTAGTTTTCTCTATGCGTGATTAAATTTTGGTGGAGTTGTCGATCGTTCTTTTCATCTGCCACTACTTTGAACGGAAGCGCTTCTCGCGAGATCGTCCGATCGAAGAGTCATTTCTTGTAAATTTTATGAAACATTAATGTGCAAGGGAGAAAGGGAGAAAAATTTTCGCTTGAAAAAATGTGCAAGAAATACTAGTTTAGTTTATTCACTGTCATTCTCCCGGACTATCTCTCATTTTTTCTCAGTACAATATAAATTCAACTGTGAAATATAGCACTCTTGCTTGCTTGATATGGATGATTTCTTTTTCACGGAATGAATTATCGTAGAACTATAACCTTTGCTAACCGCGATTAATGTCACAAGTCGACAACTGTCCAAAACAGCATAAAAAAACCGCGCGAACACAGTCTCGCATGAATTTCGCGGCTACGCTCATCACCGACCAATCACGAAACGAATAAAATGACAACAAAGCATGCGATATTTCGATATTTCGACAATTTCGATCTATATCTCCTCATCAACTTTTTTTTTATAAGAAAGATACAACATCTCTCTCTCTCTATATAGATACACAACACATATATGTATATATCTCTCCGTGTGTATGGGTGCGTGTATGGGTATATATCAGCGCAAGACCCCGAGACGGGCTTTGCATGCGATATCAATAAATCAAGTCCCCAGTGAACCCCAGGCAGCTTAGGGCTGGGCCACACTACGTGGCCAGAATCAACAGCTCATAACGTCGGCTAATAGCTACCCGCGGAGGCAGCCAGCAATATTGTAACAGTCCTACAAGCTGGAGGAACGGAGGACAAAGCTTATGTACGGTGTAAGAGATCCGTCCGTGTATATAGACGCTTTGGGGCCGGAGAAATTGTGTAGTAACGCCGGGGGACACCTTACCGTTTCACGTGATACCTTGTACAACCGTAGCCATGCAGCAAGCCGAATACACGCGTTTCCGTTATAGCCATTAAGTCTAATATACATCCGAAGCACATATCCACGAGGCAATCGGAATCAAATGGACATATCCTTGATCGCGTTTACATTTTTATCGACGGTAGATCCTTTCCGCTTTCTCAAGTACCTACATTCGGGACGAAAACTCAACGATAGATCTTTCGTGCGGGTACAACGAAACATACATTTTTCCTGCATCTTTGGAGAAAATGTAACTTTGTTTCTCCTTTGATTACAGGTTTGGTTTCAAAATCGTCGTGCAAAATGGAAAAAGCGAAAGAAGACGACAAACGTGTTCAGAACACCGGGAGCTCTTCTGCCGTCGCACGGACTTCCGCCTTTCGGCGCAATGAGCTCGGACCTTTGTGGTGCCGCGGGCATGTTTCACGCACCGACAGACAGATGGGGCATGGGCCCCGGGCTCGGTCAACTTGGACAGGGGAGCATGGGAATGACGAGCTTCGGTCAGAGCCTCGGCCAGCTTGGACAACAAAATTCCGGAAGTCTCGGCTCGAGTCTTGGTCTCGGTAATTCGGGATTACCCATAAGCAGCCCGTCGCAAACGGTTTATCAAGCGAGCTACGGTCTCAACTCCCTCGGTAAGTAGAACATTTCTCGAATCGTTTCGTTTTTTTTGCCATACTTGAAAAACAATGCATTTTTTCGCTCCGTCTGCATTCAGCCAATCTGCACCACACGGTCCGACGGTCGGTAAACTTAATTCCCTTTCGGATTACCTGTGCGATCGATCGAAATCAATTCTACGAAATAAATGTCCGACAAATACGTCGATTAGCTTCGCGCTTGTTTTTTTGTTTTTGAATATTCGCGTATATAGTTACACGGTAAGGATGGTCCACGTGTACACAGGGAAGACGAGAGACAAAAGAGATGATGAAGTTTTAGTGCGAGTCAGCGTATAAAGAATTTGAGACAGAAACATAAAGGCCGGCGGCCTCGGGTGTTTGCACACCAAAGAACCTCCAAAGCACTCGCACCTAGGTGCGAGATCTTTCTCGCTGCCTGCCCCTCTATTTACCATGACGTATACATACACATTTACATGTACGCGTACGTACACACATACTCTCGCTTTTACCTATTTTTTCTCTCCGCCGCGTCTCTCTCCTTACTCTCACGTCGACGCAACATGTTTTCACTCCGTCTCGGCTTTTTTTTCGTGATCGCGACGCTCACTCGCAATTGTTATTTATCCGTGGTAAAATATCGACAAAAATGGTGAAGGTTTTTCATTTTTTATTTCATCACTAAAATATCCTATTCGTAACTTCGTTGTGTACCTCGTGGCGCTTTGAGAACGACGAGTCGAGACGAAATACAAAAATTTCGCGATTTAGGCATCTTTGCGATGATTCCATCTCGAAATTTCGGTTCACCTTGGAGCCAACGCTGCGAGGAAAACAATTTTAATTACCGTTACCGATATTATCTGTTTTTTCGTTACATGTGTTCGCCACGAAAGCTTATCGACGGTCGATAAGATTTTACGTGTATGCGATAATGAAAACGGATTATTTTGCGATTGAAAGATGGGTAAATGTGGGGCTCGCATTTTTCCGAAATCTCATTTGGATAGGTCGATATTTGCAGAAAAAGTGAGGGGAAAAACGCGGTCTCTCGAAGAATGTTCGATCCGACGGGGAAAATTCCGGGAGCGAAGCGCGAAAGATGCAAAACTGCGCTTTGCAAAACTGTTTGAATTTTATGCCGTGCGACCATGCAGCGTAGGTACGCTAGGTGCTACTGTGCGCCTCTGAAACTGCATAGCTATGCTGTAACGCGAGTAACCGGTCGCAAAGTGCAAATTACCGCATATTATCGCCGTTATGTCGTACGTCCGAGCAAAGCGTTGAGTCGCGCTACTTAAAAATGTGACCCCCTCGACAGTCGGTACGATGGCCAGCCCTCTTCGCCAGCACTACACGCTAGTAATTATTGCAGACGGTAGATTTCGCAGCAAATTGTCGCTGTTAAAGCATTTTATTCTCATCGTAGATTTTATTCCTCAATGACCGTCGAGAATTGAAAATTCCAACCTCGACTAATAAAACACCGCCATTTGAACCGAGAAATATGTGAAAACAAATCAACGGTTACAATCGAATACTCGTCGGACGCAACATAACCCTTTGGTCAATTTTGTCCAAAATGATCCACGTGATCACAATTCTTAACCAACAATTATCTTCCTTCTTCAAAATTGCATCACTGTCTCGTTGATTTCTACAGAATGGTGAAACTGTCGATAACTGATGCGTATTCTCATTTGTCCGACGATAAGTTTTCGATCGAGAGTATAACGAATCTTCCTTGCCGATCATGAATAAACGTCACACCCTGCGATCGCTATACGCGCGCTGAGTGTATGCCGCTCTAATTAACACTGCAAAAAAAAATGTTGCTGCCCGTCTAATTTTGCCCGCAAGCTTCAACAGCAAACATTTTACTCGCAACGTATACAATCGGGAAGGATAAATAGAGGGCTTGAATCGAGAGAATATATCCATCACGTCAGCGATCTTTTCGTCCTTTTACGTGTATGATACGCATTCGAAGGAAAAAGAAAAACTTTTTACTATGAATTCTTCGTTTATTCTTTATTTTATTTACTCGCAACCAAAGATCGTAATCATCTTTTTTTACCTCAATCGCGCACACGCAATATATATACAATTCGTCTTTAGTGAGATTTTCACATCCAGAAAGCGCGTGTAATGGTACAATCGTGCTCGCACCTTTCATCCTTGGTAAACACCGACTTCTCTCGATGGTGCCTCGTAAACGCCGCAATATACAAGAAAGAATAGAAAACCTCACGGTAAATGTGCATGGAAGTATATCTATATATTACATGTATACGGGAGCCCACCTAAGTTGACGATAGACAGAAACGACTTTACGATCGCCGGTAGCCCAGCAGCGTACCTCAACGGGCGATGTATACATATATTTTTTTTGTGTATTTTATATTGTAGTCTACGCGAGATAAAGCGTAAAGAGTTTTTCTCGCCGCTAACCGTTGTTCCTCCGAATGTGTGGTCTTCACGGCTCGGCATATGAAAAGTTCAAACATTTATACACATAAACCTATTGTTACGCACGATTCGAGGCTGTGATGCGATTCATAGGTTATCGCGCGAAAGACATAACCTCGAAAAACGAGAGTTTTTGGCCTCGTATGCATAGACTCGTCAAGGGATAACGCATTTCTTTTTTTTTCTATACAATCGGAAATCAATCGAACAATCTTCAGCCTTCTTTATAGACGTTCGAAAACAAAAGAGCAAAGATGGATGATGCGAGAGAAAAATCCTAGAATGGGGAATACATTTTCCGTATATCGTCGGGGCTTGATTGAATGTAATCTGCGTTTCAGGTGGAGTTCACGTGTCAGCGTCCCGTGGTTCGCCACCGGGTGGCACGTCCGTCGCCGGGGGTCAAGCCAGTGGTCTCGGGACTGGCGGTCTCAACTGCGGTCAAGGCTCACCCGGAGCAGCGGCCGCAAGTGGCGGCACCGGCGGGACCTCCGGTGTATCGTGCGTGGGTGGCGCCGACGGCGGCGGCGGTGCCGAAACTTCCGACTGGAGAGGCGTGCACAGCATCGCTGCTCTGAGACGTCGAGCGTCGGACGCCTCTCAACAATACAGTCCGCAGCCCCCACCCCCACCTGGACCTCCACAGTACGCTCACGATCTCGAGTACAGTTCCGTTTATTAAAAAAATAACAGAGAGAAAGAATCCTGTGAATCCCGAGATATCTTTCTTCAGTAAAAAAAGTGCTGCAACGTCCATCGGCCATTGGTTTTAGTTCTTTTTTACCATTACGATCACCGAATGCGAGTGAGAAGAGTAAATAAAACCTACGGCAACATTTTCGATACTCGAAGCTACGTTTACTTGTGTGTATATTCGGATCGGGGAAGAATTGATTTTCAAAAAAAAAAGAAAAACATTTGTAAACGAAAGATTCGTTGTCTTTTTGAAAATTTCCGACTTTTCTCATCGCTGATACGAGTAGAGTCTGGAAATGATCATCGGGTGGTAAAGAAAATGGCCGCTCTCGGGATATAAAATGGTGCATATGATATAATCAAGAGAATCAATGATTTGTTATATCTCGAGCGTCACTGTACGTTTTTCGATCAATACTATTTTAGCTGGCTATAATATAGTCAACTGAAATGATATCTCGAATGACTTTCTTTCATCGTTTCCTCGTCGCTGATAAAAGTTTCGATCATGGGAGAAGGGCGGGGGGATAGCAGAAGTAATTAAAAGAAAATAAAAAAACAAGTATACGAACACAAATTATCATCCGATAGAGTGCTGACTCCATCACGTGGAACATTGTAAATATAAAATATATGATCGAAAACGAACGCATAACGTCGCTATTGATATAGAGTATTATATATCGTTTAAATAATCGATATACTATATATATATACATATATATATATAGGGTAATTCGTTGAGGCGAAGTTCGTTGTAATAATGAGAATTGAGAGTCAATCACGCTTCACAAATTTTTCAGCCAATCGTTGTTTTTATATTTATTCTGTTTTTTTTTGTTGTTATTATATTTAAAAACGAAGTAAAATTGTATCGAGAAATAAAAACTCCTTGAACGGCGATAGAGTGAGGAGGAATTTTTATGTTTACGATGTGCGGGGGAAAGCGAATAAAACTGAATCGAATCGAAAAGCATGTATCTATAAAACCGCTGTATTAATTTCACGATCGGAAGTCGAGGCGATTTCCAAAAAGACGCTCCAGCGTACTTCACACTCGTATGCGCGAATAATAAATGATACAATTAAAGCTGACCGGTTGTTGGAATTTTTTTCACGGATTCACAAGTTCTGTAAATAAACGTATGTGCGTCTAGCGATGTAATAACGAATAAAAGTGAATATACAAAGTGCGTGTCTTGCGAATAAACAGAAAAAATGTCATTGTTAAATTCAGGATGAAAGTCCAATCACAGAGGTAAGGCATGCTTGCTCACCGTTGGTCGGTCGACCATCCAGCAGCTTTGAGAATCGATACAACCGCGAGGAATCGATTTGAGAACGATCGAATATCGTTTCGCGCAAAACTTCGTTCTGAATCCGCTGTGAAATTATTCGCGTTTGTTTCATCACTTTAATTACATTTATTCGTGGGACACGCTGTATATATTATAAACTGGTAAGGTACGTTGATCGATGAAGAATGCGAGGATAAGAAAAAAGAACGAAGTAAATCCGGAACGATTGAGAATAGAATAATTGTGATGATCATCGAGGAAAATTCACGAAGAGGCGAAAGAAAAACACACAGTATACTTGAACATTGTGATATTGAATGGGTACGACGCTGTTCGTCTTGGCCGTTCGTCGTTTCCTTTTAAAGATATTGCAGAATAAAGTATGCTCGGAAATGCGAAAAAACATAAACGTGCGATCCGTCGAACGAGAAAGATTGACAAACAAAAATAATCCATTCTGATGTAACCTCAATGTCGTTACCGAATTGCATTTTTGAAATCATGTTTATCACTCGTTCAGACATTGTTTTCACGAGATTAGAAATCTCGGTGGAAAAGATGAAATTTCGTTTGAGAAGAAAGAGCCTCGAAAAACCAAGGACGCGCTATATCGCATATCGATCGAAAACAAAGATTGCGGGGTTAACCTCAAAATGGATGACTTTCGAGCGTCGAGAAATGTGTCACGCGCTTCGATCGCTGCGCAAACGAGATATGCATTTTCCGTCGCGCGTCGCGAGAAATTGTGAAGAAATTACAAATCGCGTTTCGCAGCAATCTCCTAGTCGCGCGACACAGGAGCGCGTGATACGTTACCGAGGAATAAGAAGCAAAGAATTCGCGAGGAATAGAAAAACGGACATGGAAAAACCAACGCGCGAGCTACGCGTGTACCAGTGCATCGCGTTGTATACTAGTTACAAATGTACCCGGTAGTTTGTGAACGTAAAACAATAAAAAGGAAATCTAATGGATCATCGTGAAACATGAAATTTACATTTTAGGCAATTTTTCGTCGATGTAACAATTACGAATGTATACGATTTTTAATGTACAAAAAAAAATGGACGATTGGGTATGCGGAGTGGAGGAGGGAGGAGCGGGGATGCAATTTTACGTTGATTGTACAATTTCACCAGCATCCATAAAGCTTTCCGCCAAGGTAAACTTTAATTCATCCCACTCTTGCAATTACTGTACTTAACTGATTATTGATATTATTATTATTATCAATATTATTAAGATATTGTCTAGTTGCATTGAAAAGTGTTTTTTTTAATGATTTTTTTCAAATACATCGATTTACAGAAGCCCGAACATTTTATTCATAAAAGTCATTGTTGACAGACCGTTTAACCTCTTTTTCTACAAATAAATATGTTTCCTAATTTCATACACTCTGTCTCGAAATAAGAAAATTTCACGTACGAAAGTATAGCGCGAGGTCCGCCATTCTTCTGTGACCTTCGTAACGGAGAATTTTGGAACTTTTCTTTTCTTTTTTCTTTCTCATCGTTGTATAGTTGTGTATAGAAGTCAACTAAGTGTGTAAAATAAACTATTATCGAAAAATTGATTCGCAAGCGTTGTTTTCTTACTCGCTGTCCACGTTTTTGAGTCGATCGAAGGAGCAGGGACTCTCGAACCAAACGAACGGCAAAAAGGAGAGTGGAAGTTTTGAAAAATTCGTAGGGTAATGAATAGATAACGTTGTTCGAGATTTCGCCTTATTTGGAATGAACTAAACTGGAAATGACGAATTTAATTAAATCGAACGAGTACTCGCGATACTTTGGAATTAATTTATTTTTCACACAGACTTTCGTTCGCTGAAGAAATTGGCATGAAATTGCCAGGTTTTTTCTTTTTGTATATTAAACGGTTACAAAATTCTGCTGATGTCAGATCGGTGTCCATTCCGTCTATTTGTTGAAGAAAGATCAATTATCTCTTTATAACGTTTGACGTGGAATGCACTAAACGCTTTTCTCCCTGCGGGCGTAATCGTCGTTTAACCCGACTGTGAGCTTTTCGCGTTATGCACGAGGCTATATACATAATAGGATAATCATCGAGTCACTTAACGCTATTTCACATTAGTTAACTTGTTGAGAAACGATATACGAGGGAGAAAGAGTTCCCTCTTTGTTCATCCATTCATCGAGCTATTCTCGCGCTCGTGACCGGTCTGAAGGTAGGTATTGGTGGTCACTCAATGAAACGAACACTCGAGTCTACGAGCAAAAATTCAATATTGGAAAAAAAAGATTGTCTCCCTCGTAGTCTCACGCGATTAAACGAGTGAACAGAAAAAAACAATTGTCTCTCTTACATTTATAACACAGATAATGTTACTTTGCGATTTTTGTATTTGTTCGTATCGACGAATGGAAAAACATCAGTTCGGAAGATCAGTCTTTCTACGATAGCCGCCATTTTGTGGAACAACGCTTACAACTGTGTAAATGATTATTTTTGCTTTGTCTTTTTATTGAAAATCGGATAAAGTGCGCGATATATACAATTTCGATAGTTGTATATACACATCAACGGAGAAACATTCGTGAGAATGTATCTGATTGTTGAAAATTAGCGGTGCATACAAAAATAAATTATTGTAGAATTGTCGCAACGACAATGCGTCAAAACACGAAATATCGTTTCTACGAACTTCTCCCGAAATTTTAAATATTGAAAATCTTTGGAAAAATATTTCGCCAAAGGTGCGGTGATTAGACCGATGCTATATTCACCGGAAATCGGATCATACGTTTTCATCAATTTTTTCTTTTCACAAATCTACTACCGCATTTTTTTTCGAAAAACCCAAAATATTAAGTTTCGTATGTTCACTCTGTAGCCTCCCATCGAATTTTTAAAAAACTCGCAAAAAGATCGACAAAAAAACGCAATTGCACGATGAACGTTTGAAAACCCGAGCTTTCCTATTTTCTAATAAATACGCCTATTAATAAAATTATATATAATATCAAACAACACGATAAAAATACATGGAAAAAGCTTTAAACCGACATTCGGCCTTTGACATAAACCACCCTCGCAATTTCACGAAAGTTTAACTTAATTGCACAGAATCCAATACTGATTGTTTTCACAAATAGTTAACATGTAGTAGTACGACAAATTATTCGGAAATCTCACACGACAATCAATTGCGTAAATTCAATTTCAGAGTAGCTTCGAAATAAGTCACAGACGGCTAAAAGAATTTTTCGATTATTCCAAAATACAATTGTCCGAAAAATTTTCGATTTCTCTTGTTATTCCGAAACGAAAACCAAATATCCATCGGGTCGATTTTTAAAAACGCTATTTTCCAACCAATCTCGTAATTACGATAATTGTCGGTCGTGATTAAAGGAAGAAATCTGCTTCGTCACATTTTTCATACTGTTTTTATGCTTTTATCATCGCGATAGTTTTTTTTCGGATATTATCGTGACCTACTGGCATCAAATAAGTGGCGAATAATTCTTTGAAAAACCACATGCCTAAATTCGTAGCCTCCAGGATATGTCGACTCGCCCGGAAAGTCGATAGAATTCCGGGGTCTCGTCGTTGACAATCGGATGCAATTTTTCAAAGACCCGGCAACGCATACGGCCGTACGTACTTAGATATGTAATTGTACGGAAGAAGAAAACTATTCCTCCACCAAGCTATGTCAGTCGGACTTAAAAGTTCGTTGAAGACAAAAAGATTAACGATCGTTTGATTCTAATGTCAACGAGGTACTACGATCGTTTTATTTTACGAGAAAAGTTGGACCGACCACGCGAAATCCTGTCCTGTTGCGAGTCAATCGAATCGATTGACTATGATTTTCTTTTATATCGAGGGCAGATAACGAGATGCACGAAAATGTTATCAGAAAAATAGTAATTCCAGTGTACCGTTGTTTCTTTTTTCTCCATTTTGCTGATAAAGATGGTCCAGCAGCTTCCACACTGCATGATCCGGTGTATCAGTTAAAGCAGATGTTTTGCCATCTATCGTTTTTCACGCTGTGCAATCAGATAACGAGACTGTCCTCGAGTCGTTCGTCCTCCGAAGTTTCCGGCTCGGTGCTGAGTTTGCTGAAGTCACGCGTGTTTGGTCTCTTCTCGAGAATCTTGAAGCTTTTGCTCTGTCTCGGGTCGAGCAAGCTTGAAAGCTTAAAGTTTTCTCTCCTCTCGGCTTCCCAGTACGCTCTTTTGCGCACAGATAGCAAACAGCCTGTTCGAAATAAAAGAAATCACGTCTCGTCTCCAAAAATACGCCAATCACGTCACAAACAAACCTGCATTCGATGGAAATTTGAAAGAAACACATGTATTTATGGAAATTAACGAAAAATTAAAAAAAAAACATCTATTGCAGTAAAATAACAATTACTCGGAACAGTCAACGTACGAGATTCACAAGTAACACAACATGGCGAATATGAGAAAAAAATACAGAATTCCGCGATCATTTTTCGTGAAATTGTTGCACCTTGTGATGAATGTGTAATAATACCGTGTAAGGCGTGCGATGGACGAAACGTCAACTTTCGTGGCATGCGAGACAACGAAAACCTCGTAGAAAAAGTAAATATTGATTTTCTACTGGCTACAATTAAAATTCAATTATTCAAATTACTATTTTCCTCCGATGATTCACAATTTCTACTATTTTTTGTCTTATTTACAGCGTTCAACGTAAAAACATATCGACTACAGTGCGACCCCGACTTTTGCATCCATTTTGTTTTTGTCATTTTTTAAATCAGCATTTGTTTTTCGATGTTTTTTTTTTTAAATCAAACAAGTACAAAGTCGGGGACACACTCTCTCTCTACGCGGGTATAACGTTTGCAAAAGCGCAATGCGAAATATGTATGTATTGTAAAACAAAAAAAAACGCTTTTTGGACAACTTTTTCGCAAACCCTTCCGTCGTCGGAAACATCACAAACAATTGGAGGAATATTCACGTAATTGATCACTGGTCTAGCAAAAACACCGAGTATGTACGAACGAGAAAATTAGCGTGCGTCAATCGAACAAATGTCTCGATTCGATAATCGTTTTGCGCCTATTACCTCTCCTCTGACATCTTGCCACGACGGCCGCGAGAGCAAGGCACAAACCGATGAGAATCATAGCGCTGATGATTATTGATAATACCAATTGGCCAGTACCGTTTTGTCCGGAAGATACGTCGGTCGATGTATCGTCGGTCAAAAGTCCCAATTTGCGATGAGAATGCGTCAACAAAGTTGCGTTTCCGTTCAACGACGAATTCGTTTTGCTCGCCATTTGTTTACTCGTATCTGGAAAAATCCAATAATTATTTCTCACGATGTTTCGTTAAACGATCGAATGATCATCGCAAACGTCGTATCGATGAAAAAGGAACAACGTTCCTTGCGTAGGTACCTTTTTCACCAAAAGTTATAGTTTTTTGAATTTCCTACTGACGCCGCTTTTCACGGTAAACTACAAGGTTTATTTGATTTCCGTACCTTGGGTAAATCGATAAACTTTGCGGGCGTCCAATTCGACGGCATAAATTTCCGAACCGTCTTCGCTTACGGCGATATCATGAGGGGCCATCATGTCGTGAGGTCCGGGAGCGAATTGCGAAACGACGCTACCGCCCTTAGTGTCAACGACGAAACCTCTCACGTGGAAATTGTGCGATGTATAAACTTCCGGTCCGTTCACGAGATAAATCTTCTCACGGGCATACGCAATTGCATAAATTTTTGGACCGATGTCCGGATGTTTGTATTCGCGATGGAAGCTTCCGTTTTTCGCGCTGTAAGACATCACTCGACCGTCCTCGCGATCGGCGACGTAAATTAAACCCTGGTCCTCGGCAAGCGCGAGAGAATGCGGAACGAACAATGCATACGAGGGTGGGGATTTGCTTAAATTATCTGTAATAATAGTAATGATAATAATAATCGAGTTTATCAGTTACAACGATGAACTATCAGTAAAAAGCTTCACATTTCTGCTTAATTCGAGTTCTCACGAAAGTAGAGCAAACTAGACATATTTACCGGCAACCGACCATGGTCGACCCCATTCCAGTATTCTCTCGCCATTTTTGTTGAATTTAATGATTCTCGAATTACAATAGCCATCGCTCACAAAAAAGTCACCGTTTTCCGCGACCGCCACGTCCGTGGGTTTGCAAAATTTTTGCGCATCCCGACCAGGTTGAAAAGCTTCACCCAGTACGATAGACGGCTTGAGAAGGCTTTGATCGAACCGACTACGGTAATCGTGAATATCACTGACAGTAACGTTTTCAGATTGCTTTAAAAACATCCAATTTTTCTTTATATCCTCGGCATTGAATTTAAATACTTGATGAAGAGCAACGTCCGTCATCCAATAATTTCCTTCGTGGTCTATCGTAAGGCCGTGCGGAAGGTAAAACATGTTTTTCCCCCATTGTAAAAGTCTCCGTCCTTTTTTGTCAAACAGCGTTACAGTGTTGTGCTTTATCGGAGAATTTTTATCGCTAAATCTGTTGAGATCGTCGAACGTAGATAATCCCCAGATTCTTTCGCCCCTGCTGAATATGGCAATGTTTCCCTCGGGATCAATGTCGACGGCGGATAATTGTCCCATCTCGCCCAAATCCGTGACCCATTGAGAATCCCAAGCTATATCTGATTGGTTGTATTTCAAAAGCTCTATGAAACATTGAGGTTACATACTGCGTTTTGTGCTTAATGTTATTCACTGCGGCGATGTTCATCGAGGAATTTTGCTAATTTTGGTATATTTTATGTACATTTTTCCTACCATCGATTAAATTAATGTCTCCAAAATCAATTGCGATCAAAGAAGTCACGAAAAAAATGTTTATACTCGCTGTAGTGTTCTGAATTATTTCAGGAATAATTTTTTTCTTTCCATCGAAAAATGGTGGTACACTAACCGTTTATTAATACTATGATCTTCCATCAATGATGTTTATGATTATATCGAACGGTTATAAATCTAAAAAATGTACTAACTTGGATCCAAAACGTTCGAAAGCTCTGTGGGACTTTCCGTCCTTGCATGACCGAGTCGTGAATGTTGGACAAGCCTCTCCGGTATTCTGTCCCATGCTGCATCAGGACCGTGTTCTCTCTCATCGTTCTCTGAATATTCCGAGTATTCGCCATAACCAAATTTTGTATCAGGTAAATGAGATCTTGGATGCTAAAAAAAAAACGTGGATGTTGTAAAATAATCGCAGAGAACGAAACTTGGACTGACAACTGAATTCATCAATTTTTATACATACGAAAAAGCAAATAAACAAACTATTTATGGAAAATTAAATACTCGAAAACGCGAGTTAAAAGACGACACATCAATATTTTGAAAGTTCGTTCACCTGAAGATTCATGAAATCTTGAAAAACAGCATCGTTTGTACTGATTATCGCCAAATAAATGACAATCGAATGAAAAGTTCCGAAGAAAACACGCGTCATTGTAATTTCATTCTTGTATGAACAAACACGAGGAATCGTAAACACACAGTCTTTTATCAATTTTGTTTATCTCAATTTGATCCACGAATTTGCAAAAGGTTAATGACATTCACGACAATCTTCAAATTCCACAACGAACGCACGATGATTACTCATTTTTCTGGTATTGATTTTCACTTAAAAATACTAATAATCAATGATGATGAAACATTTGTGTGGGATTCGACGCCGCGTGATGATAAACGCAAGGAAGAGGAGTCACAGGTTGTGACAGCTGTGAACGCTCGTGTATTGAGTCATGTATATGCATGAGGGTAAGTGTATGAGTGTATGTATTCGCTCGATCGAAATCTGTTCGTACAGATATACTATATGGATAATACAAACAATTTAGTATGGGATAATGGAATCACTTCGTTGCATACATATTACGAACTCGGTGGTGTATTTAAATACGTATATGCACGTAACTTTCGATATCATTCATGAATCAGAGCATGAATCACCTATTCAAACTTGGCCCGCCAACATTAAATATTGTTATTTTTAACTTCACTATTCGATTGTTGGTCGTTTGTTGGTGATTGTTGGCTTGATAACTTTGTTTGTTGATTTTTATTAACTTCACAAGATGAAAAACAAATTTGGACAAGAAGTTGGCCCCAACTTCTTTGATTTCGGGTTATTTTACGTCAAATCGATGGAAAATCGTTTGTTGGTCACGAATCAATCACTTTTATCGTTTGTTGGTTGTTGAATAATGTAAAAATTTAATATTTAGAACAAAAAATCACCAGCGCCTCCTACATCGTACCACCGCATTATGACGCAGGCGTACTTTTTCTCATTTCTCGTGAAAGAATTCTGTTTTAAGTAATTAATGTCAGATTATAACGTTAATCGACGCAGGAGCGTTTGTTGCTGCATAATTAATCACAATTCACGTTTGTTGGTTGATGATAAGCAATAATAACGAAGATTTAGCATCGCTACCATCTAGGGACATCGTGTATGCGAAAGCAAAGGCGCAAAACATCGCATTTAACCGAAAATGGTAGCGATGCTGAATTTTCGTTATTATTGCTTATCATCAACCAACAAACGTCAATTTCAATTAATTATGCACCAACAAAAGTTTCTGCAATTTTGTTTTTCATGGCTTTTCCACATAAATCTTTCGCAGAATTTCATCGCGCATATTTTATGCACGCGTGTAAACGAGTTGTGCTTTGCTGTAACGCCACGGTGGCGAGGTGGCACCACCTCACGGAGGCTACGGGTGGCGCCACCTGACCGACACCATATGAATTTCGAAGAAAGAACGATAATGTTCGCGTTGTACGCGTCAGGTGACGCCACCCGTAGCGTCCGTCAGGTGGTGCCACCCGTGGCGTTGCAGCGAAGCGCAACTCGTATCGCGCTCCGTCTTGATCAACTGCAAGATTCGTTTACCAGTCTGGTCCTTGGCATCGTAAAAATGACTATTGACGGTTCGTGAACAAAAACAAACCGTCTATAGATGATTGTGTTGCGCTAACATTGAAAGCTGTCTTTCATTTGTTAATAATAAGATCGTTTAAAAAATGAATGAAGACTGATATTCGAACAATTATTCCGGATTTTACAGTGAAAAATGTATGGGTGTTTTGCAGAACGATTGTAAGATCATCGAAATACGAATTTATTCACTTTAATTTCATTGACATTATTGAAATTACCGGATCTATTGACCGCCATGTGAATTTCAGATTATTCAAATTTACGCGTAATATTATCATCGTGAAAAGTTGTAGCAGACCGCGCAGTATCAGGTTACCGGAATCAGAATTAAAGAATCAGGTTATCAAGAATCCGAATTAAAAAACAACCATAAAGTAAATCGCTAAATGTATGTATTCCAGTACTTCGATGGTATAGCTTTTCCACGTAAATCTTTCGCAGAATTTAATCGCGTAAATTTCGCGTAAATTTTATGCACGAGTGTGTACGAGTTGCGCTTCGCTGTAACGCCACGGTGGCGAGGTGGCACCACCTGACGGAGGCTACGCGTGGCGCCACCTGACAGACACCATATGAATTTCGAAGAAAGAACGATAATGTTCGCGTTGTACGCGTCAGGCGACGCCACCCGTAGCGTCCGTCAGGTGGTGCCACCCGTGGCGTTGCAGCGAAGCGCAACTCGTATCGCGCTCCATCTTGATCAACTGCAAGATTCGTTAACGGGCATCAAGCTCAGCTGTTCGACTCAGAATCGAGGGTATCGCCTCTCGCGGTAGCAGAGCGCAATTCTGTGCCAGCAACATCGGGCTGTACAGCAATATCGGGCGGGTAAACGGTCTCGCAGGCGCAGTACTACCGCTCGACGCTGGCCCGGAGAGGTTATCTTTCCGCTCTACAGCAATGTCGGGCGGGTAAACGGTCTCGCAGGCGCAGTACTACCTCTCGACGCTGGCCCGGAGAGGCTATCTTTCCGCTCTACAGCAATGTCGGGCCGGTGAACAGTTTCGCAGGCGCAGTACTACCGCTCGACGTTGGCCCGGAGAGGATATCTTTCCTCTATGCGTGGTTAAATTTTGATGGAGTTGTCGATCGTTCTTTCCATCTGCTGTTAACCTTAAGGGGAAAAACTGAAACTAAATTTCCAACAACCGGAAATGAAGCATCTTGCTCGAGATCGTTTCCTCTATGCGTGGTTAAATTTTGATCGAGTTGTCGATCGTTCTTTCCATCTGCCGTAAACCTTAGGGTGGAAAACTGAAACTAAATTTCCGACGACCGGAAATGAGGCATCTTGCTCGGGATCGTTTCCTCTATGCGTGGTTAAATTTTGATCGAGTTGTCGATCGTTCTTTCCATCTGCCGTAAACCTTAGGGTGGAAAACTGAAACTAAATTTCCGACGACCGGAAATGAGGCATCTTGCTCGGGATCGTTTCCTCTATGCGTGGTTAAATTTTCATCGAGTTGTCGATCGTTCTTTCCATCTGCCGTAAACCTTAGGGTGGAAAACTGAAACTAAATTTCCGACGACCGGAAATGAGGCATCTTGCTCGGGATCGTTTCCTCTATGCGTTGTTAAATTTTGATCGAGTTGTCGATCGTTCTTTTCATCTGCCGTAAACCTTAGGGTGGAAAACTGAAACTAAATTTCCGACGACCGGAAATGAGGCATCTTGCTCGGGATCGTTTCCTCTATGCGTGGTTAAATTTTCATCGAGTTGTCGATCGTTCTTTTCATCTGCCGTAAACCTTAGGGTGGAAAACTGAAACTAAATTTCCGACGACCGGAAATGATGCATCTTGCTCGGGATCGTTTCCTCTATGCGTGGTTAAATTTTGATCGAGTTGTCGATCGTTCTTTCCATCTGCCGTAAACCTTAGGGTGGAAAACTGAAACTAAATTTCCGACGACCGGAAATGAGGCATCTTGCTCGGGATCGTTTCCTCTATGCGTGGTTAAATTTTCATCGAGTTGTCGATCGTTCTTTCCATCTGCCGTAAACCTTAGGGTGGAAAACTAAAACTAAATTTCCGACGACCGGAAATGAGGCATCTTGCTCGGGATCGTTTCCTCTATGCGTGGTTAAATTTTCATCGAGTTGTCGATCGTTCTTTCCATCTGCCGTAAACCTTAGGGTGGAAAACTGAAACTAAATTTCCGACGACCGGAAATGAGGCATCTTGCTCGGGATCGTTTCCTCTATGCGTTGTTAAATTTTGATCGAGTTGTCGATCGTTCTTTTCATCTGCCGTAAACCTTAGGGTGGAAAACTGAAACTAAATTTCCGACGACCGGAAATGAGGCATCTTGCTCGGGATCGTTTCCTCTATGCGTGGTTAAATTTTCATCGAGTTGTCGATCGTTCTTTTCATCTGCCGTAAACCTTAGGGTGGAAAACTGAAACTAAATTTCCGACGACCGGAAATGATGCATCTTGCTCGGGATCGTTTCCTCTATGCGTGGTTAAATTTTCATCGAGTTGTCGATCGTTCTTTTCATCTGCCGTAAACCTTAGGGTGGAAAACTGAAACTAAATTTCCGACGACCGGAAATGATGCATCTTGCTCGGGATCGTTTCCTCTATGCGTGGTTAAATTTTCATCGAGTTGTCGATCGTTCTTTTCATCTGCCGTAAACCTTAGGGTGGAAAACTGAAACTAAATTTCCGACGACCGGAAATGAAGCATCTTGCTCGGGATCGTTTCCTCTATGCGTGGTTAAATTTTCATCGAGTTGTCGATCGTTCTTTCCAGCTGCCATGTAAATTCTATAAAAAACTCAACACAATTTTCCGAAAACCGGAAATGAAGCATCTTGTTCAGAGTTGTTTCCTCTATGCGTGGTAAAATTTTGATGGAGTTGTCGATCGTTCTTTTCATTTGCCACTAATTTGAAGGAATACATTCTATAAAAAAACGGAACACAATTTTCCGGAAACCGGAAATGAAGCAACTTGTTCAGAGTTGTTTCCTCTATGCGTGGTTCAATTTTGATGGAGTTATCGATCGTTCTTTTCATCTGCCACTACTTTGAAGGAAAATTATGATCGAAAAGAAAAACTCGGTTGAAGCCACGATTCGGAAGAACCTTTGCGTTGACGCCTGCGAGGCTTTCTTTCCGCTCTACTGCAGCGTCGAGCGGGAAAACAGTCTCGCAGGCGCAGTGTTACCGCTCGACGCTGGCCCGGAGAGGCTGTCTTTCCGCTCTACAGCAATGTCGGGCGGGTAAACAGTCTCGCAGGCGCAGTGTTACCGCTCGACGCTGGCCCGGAGAAGCTATCTTTCCGCTCTACAGCAATGTCGGGCGGGTAAGCAGTCTCGCTGGCGCAGTATTCCTTATTGTTACCGCTCGACGTTGGCCCGGAGAGGCTGTATTTCCGCTCTGCACTTCCCTTCCCGATGTGGTATGCACGGTGCTCTGCTCTGCAAAGTAGTGGGAAATGTGCGTAGAATTCGAAATAAAAAGAATATTTTTGGGATCGACAATACTGTCATGGAGGACGAAAATTGCCTTGGTTTTTCCATGATTGATTGCTAATAAACGAAAAAATTGCCACAAAAAAAAACAACCAGAGCACCATTCTTCTCGGGGAAGAAAATTTACTTTTTATTGTTATTCATTCAATAAAAGCATATTGTGCGAGAAATCCGTCAAGAAAGTTTTTTAGTTCGTGGATTTGCCACTTGGCGCTTCGTATGCTATCGCTTAAGCCCGTTAACCAGTCTGGTCCTTGGCATCGTAAAAATGACTATTGACGGTTCGTGAACAAAAACAAACCGTCTATAGATGATTGTGTTGCGCTAACATTGAAAGCTGTCTTTCATTTGTTAATAATAAGATCGTTTAAAAAATGAATGAAGACTGATATTCGATCAATTATTCCGGATTTTACAGTGAAAAATGTATGGGTGTTTTGCAGAACAATTGTAAGATCATCGAAATACGAATTTATTCACTAGAATTTATTGACATTGTTGAAATTACCGGATCTATTGACCGCCATGTGAATTTCAGATTATTCAAATTTACGCGTAATATTATGATCGTGAAAAGTTGTAGTAGACCGCGCAGTATCAGGTTACCGGAATCAGAATTAAAGAATCAGGTTATCAAGAATCCGAATTAAAAAACAACTATAAAGTAAATCGCTAAATGTATGTATTCCAGTACTTCGACGGTATAGCTTTTCCACGTAAATCTTTCGCAGAATTTCATCGCGTAAATTTCGCGTAAATTTTATGCACGAGTGTGTACGAGTTGCGCTTCGCTGTAATGCCACGGTGGCGAGGTGGCACCACCTGACGGAGGCTATGGGTGGCGCCACCTGACCGACACCATGTGAATTTCGAAGAAAGAACGATAATGTTCGCGATGTACGCGTCAGGTGACGCCACCCGTAGCGTCCGTCAGGTGGTGCCACCCGTGGCGTTGCAGCGAAGCGCAACTTGTATCGCGCTCTGTCTTGATCAACTGCAAGATTCGTTAGTCAGTCAGGTCTTTGGCATCGTAAAAATGATTATTGATTGAAGGTTCGTGAACAAAAACAAATAGTCTATAGATAATTGTATTGCGCTAACATTGAAAGCTGTCTTTAATTTGTTAATAAGATCGTTTAAATGAATGAAGACTGATATTCGATCAATTATTCCGGATTTTACACAGTGAAAAATGTATGGGTGTTTACAGAAATTTACAGCTCGGTAACACTATAGAATTGGTTGGCACTTTGAACAATAAATAATTCATGAATTTTGTACTTTACAGGTAATGGACATAATAGAAACATTACTATATACATATTTTTATTTTTTCTTTAATTTAATTTCCGAACGAGAAAACAACACCGTTCGTGGTGAATTTTCTCTTCACGTTTCTTTTTTGTTTTAGGCAAATGGATAACCAAAAAATATAAATAACTTTGTAAAATGTAAGATTTGGCGGTGAAAACTTAAACGTTGTTATCTGTTTTTCCAGTAAATACTTGAGTCACCCCGAACATGTCTACTTTAATGAACAATTCAATAGCGAGCGGAATATTTATTCCAATACTTCGACGGTATCTTTTCCACATAAATATTCTGCAGAATTCCATCGCGCAAATGTTATGCACGAGTGTATACGAGTTGCGCTTCGCTGTAACGCCACGGTGGCATAGTGGCACCACCTGACGGAGGCTACGGGTGGCGCCACCTGACCGACACCATATGAATTTCGAAGAAAGGACGATAATGTACACCCACACAAACTTGGCCCGCCAACAATAAAAATTGTTATTTTTAACTTCACTATTCGATTGTTGGTCGTTTGTTGGTGATTGTTGGCTTGATAACTTTGTTTGTTGGTTTTTATTAACTTCACAAGATGAAAAACAAAATTTGGACAAAGCACGAAACCGGGAAAAAGGAACTCGTCCTTTTGAGAAATAAACGCTAGCGCGACCACTCGGCAATGAGCTGCACTGGGGTTTTTTCAGGATTCGTCGATAATTGTCGGTAACTTTCCTCAACAAAACAAAACTTGTTAATCGAATGAAGTTCAACATGTTCGCAACACATGGTAACACGATTCGCATTTTTTTTTCCAATATTAGAGGGCGATAAAACTTGGGTACTTTGTCCTCGAAAATATACATATACGTCAATCTACTCCTTGTTCGCATGCACAATTTCAGAAAAAAACACATTCAGGGAATGCGAAGCGGTGGATATGATTGCCAGAGTCTTGATTTCAGCAGTAATTAAATCGGGTCGATCCAATTAAAACAATTGGTTTTCGATAAGCATGTTTATATATACATATATGTATCTTAAAATAATCCATAATATAGGCAATTTACAAGATCAAGAGGTCCCCATTGGCCAACTGTTGTAAATTTCTTTTACGATGCAATGTTTCAAAGAACGCCGGTCAAACGATAAATAATATCCGGTAATAATCTCTGCGTCGACATCGAATCTTGTTTCGTGTCTCAGGAACAATATAATTTTCCTTATTTATTGCGCTTTTTCCTATAAAATGCGAAACGATTTCCGCACTGAAGAAGAGCACTCCGACTATCTCGCCCCCTTGCCCATTCGGATCCCCTCAACACGACTCAACAAATATGGCGGATGCCGAGGTGAGTTTGTCACGTGGAATAAAGTTGAAACAGTGTATTGTTGGATAAAAATGAAACACTAGTGATAAACAAATTTTCTTTGCAGTTAACGAGAGCACTGAAGGATCTTCCGAATCGTATTCAAACCGCTAGTAAAAATGAGCGGCGTGAGATATTTGAGAATGTCATTAACGTGTTGTCAAATGCCGGTGAGTTTTGGAAAACTGAATAAATTTCAAGTTTTCAATTGTTTTACCTCGATAACGCTAATATCCTTCATTTACAACGAAAGTGCTTTGAATTATCACGTTAGTTACAAAGTGATAACCTCAAATTTTAGGGATCAATGATAAGATACTCGGCGGCATATGCAAAATCATATCCATCACGTTGCATCGATACAAAGATACAGCCTCCCAATCTTACGTGAAACGTTTGATAATCGCTATGGTGAAGCAACATCCCGAAACAGTCGTCAAACATCTCACAGCCGTCGTTACCGAACAAGCCACGTGGCACAAAAATGTTGTACCGACGTAAGTATGCGTTTATACATGAACTTTTCTCACTGCTTCAAGCTATATCTTTGTCGATTATTCCATCATTATGAAATTTGTGATGTCTATAAAAATTTCATGTACTTTTTGATCTTTTTTAGTAAAAATACAGCGCTCAGCGCTTATTTGGCATTGAAATGGTCGGCGCTGCTGGTACAGTACGGAACGAGTACAAATTCGCAATCCATCGAGGATGAATTGCCAAAAGTGATAGAGGCTCAAGCCAATTTAAGCGCCGCAGCCCTTGCCACCATGGATCGAAAGTTGAACGACAAAGTTTATTCTCTACTGAGTGGCCAGTGGAAAGGATCGCCAAACACGGATGAAAAGTATCTCAATGCCCTGAGCAAGCTCGAAGCTAGCAACGGCGTTATCGTACTAGCGAGCTTACTCGCGAAATATCTTGTCTCCAACAACAAGGAAAAGTCAGTCGATTCGTTCAAGGTAAAAGAAGAATAGTAGAATGTCGATCGATTGAAAAACACGACGGAACTAAAAAAAACAAAAATCCGAAAAATATATAACGTTTATTCGTAAACCGGAGGGTCGCCTCGAAATATGAAAAGATTTGAAATGTTTCAGGCTAATATCTTGGATGCTTTTATAAAAGTAGCTATAAGCTGCAAGAAAAAGCCTCAGTTATACGTCGTCGAAGCTGCCGAGCCGTTTCTGCGACGTTTGACGCACGACGATTTCAAGGACCAGTTGTTGCCGGCCCTGCAGAAATCCATGCTCCGCAATCCCGAGATAATAATCGATTCCGTTGGTCATATACTCAGCGGTTTGAGCATCGATCTGAGCCGCTACAGCGAGGAGATAAGCAAAGGTTTATTCGCGAATCTTCACTCAAAAGAAGATTCGGCGCGCGATGAGGCGGCCGACGCTTGTCGAAGATTGGCGCTTCAATGTTCCGACACGACGGCGCTCGAGAAGCTGCTCGCTTCGTTGTTCGCTGTTTTCCATGGCTCCGAGGGTAAGTTAACAGTGGCTACACACAAGATCTCCGTTTTGCAAGGTGCCGGCAATTTGAGTCACAATGCCGCATCGGGAAGCGGAGTTCAAGCACTAGCGGAAATTGCCTGCGGTCATTTTGCCAAAGTTCTCGAAACCGAGGTGCACGAGAAAACGCTCATCCACGCTCTCGAAATGATGACACTCTGGTGTGACAAATTTGTCAATCAAGTACCAAAAAGCGTCATCGAATCGTTCAAAAAAGGCATGACCGCGAAGAGTTCGACAGCCGGTGTGAGAACGGCTTACGTAAAGCTTCTTCTCTCCGTTAACGTGATATCCCATTCGATAACGATAACACCGATACTCAGCCAAGCGGTAACTCGAGCGATGCAACAGTCCGCGCAACCACCCGCCGTCACGGAAGGCCTCGTTGCCGCGTATACGATTCTGAAGCTCGTGATCGCGGGTGAAGTTGAAAACGACAAACAAAATACACTCTGGAACGCCATTGACGAGCAAATCTTCTTTACCGACAAATTTTTGACAACTTGCTCGGACGACATTCTGTACATTCTCATGCAGTTTTGCGAAAAGCTCATCGTCGAATTCGCCGACAGGCTCAACGAAAAAACTCTGAGCGGTGTGCACCGTGCGATCGTCGCTTGCGTCGCCGCACCGAAATCATTGACCCGCAAGCGTTGCGCTCCCCTTGCAAAGAGACTGTTAACCGGTCTCGCGACTTACGGAACAGCGCGAGCGCTCCTCCTCGAATTCAACAAATTTCTCGAGAGTGCAAAGATATTCGACGGCGAGCGCGACAACAAGGACGACGGTCCGCCGAACGGCGAGGTCACCGGAAGGTCGTTGGCTGACGGTTTACTCGCCATTTGCTCCGGATGTTTTCTCTTTGAGCAACCGAGACTCGAGCTCATCGCCGATGCTCTGATAACGGCGCATCACCCGGCGATACTCAAAGCCGTGCCAAATCTGTGGCCGAAGATCGTGAAGAACTTTGATCTCACACCGCGCGATTTTCTCTCACGTTACGCGAGTGAGATGCGAAAAATGCTCGTCGATGATTATCGACCGATCCCTTCGTACGAGAATGCCCTCGCTGCCGTCGTCTCTTACGACCCCAAGATACTGCTGGACGCGCTCGTTAACAGCGTCACGAGCAAACTCGATGATCCGGATATCCTCCGTGTTACGAAGGACGAGTATTTCACGTATCTCACGCCGGACGGAGAGCTGTACGACAAGAGTGTTATACCCGGTAACGACGAGAACGACATACTCAACTCGATGAACATGAAGCGCGAGAGCAAGGTTTACTCGTTCAAGGAACAGCAGGAAGAACTGCAGCTGCGACGAGAGCTCTACGAGAAGAGAAAACGCGAGGGTAAAATAAAGGAGCCGAAGCTCACGGCGAAGCAGGAAGAAGCCCTGAAGACGCAGATAGCGCGTGAAAACGCTATAAGAAAAAGACTACGGGAATTACAATCGAAGATAAGCATAGCCGTGTCGTTGATCAAATCCGCCGGTGTAGGTAGCCAATTTTTCCTGTCCTTTTACCTGAAGGACCTTTTGCCGGTGATTCTGAAGAATCTCGCGTCTCCTCTAGCCGCGCCTACCATGTCGCAGTTGTTCGTTGACCTTGGAAAAATCGTAGAGATAACGAGCGTAAAAACACTGGGTAATCTCGTTGCTCACGTGACGCTGAGGCAATTGCAGCCGCAGTGCGATCTCGATCCAGCCTGGGAGGACGAAGAGTTGGAAAAAGCAATTTCGCGGACTCTCAGTCTGTTGCACAATCAAATCGTCCGCCAAAAGCAATTGCTCGTGGCGCCGGCGTTCTGTTACGTTTTTCCCTTTGTAACGAAGACTCTGCTAACGTGGCAGGATGAAACGATGGTGAACGAGGGTTTGCAGATCGTACAGGAACACGCGAAGCAGCGCGGCCTTCCGAACAACATCGAGGATCCTCGACATCCGAGACTACTGCCGAGGAAGCAAATGTTCGATCTGTTGATCGAGCTAATGAGCACAACCGCCGGAAGGATACAGTCGCACGCGGTGGCAACGTTCCTCGATGTCGCGAGGTCCGGCAGTGGCTCGTCCGACTGCGCTATGGCTTCGAGCGACGAGTTGGATTCTCTGATGGGCGCTCTGCAAAACAACTTGCCGGCCGTACGCGACGCCGCCCTGCGAGCTCTGATGATCGTCAGACGCGCGTTCCCATCGGAAAAGGAGGATTACGAGCAACTGTTGCGTCTGATACGGAGAATCTGGATCGCAAAGTTCGACACGAGCGAGGAAAATCGCGTACTGGCCGATGAACTCTGGGAAGCCACTGGTTTCACCGCCAGTCCGGAAATCCTTTGCGACGAACTGATACAAGATGTCGCGCATCCGGTCGAGCCTGTACAGCAGGCGGCCGCTTTCGCAATGGCGCGACTGCTCACCAACGAGCCTCATCTGATGCCCGATATATTGGAGAAATTGCTGCAACTTTATCAGGAAAAATTGGCAATGATACCGCCGAAATTGAATGACTTTGGCAGAGTCGTCGAACAACCCATCGATACTTGGGGCCCGAGACGCGGTGTTGCTCTCGCGTTGGCACAATTGGCGCCGCTTCTCGTACCGGAAACGATCAATCTCCTAGTACAATTTTTCGTATCCACGGGACTCGGGGATCGTAACACGTCCGTCAGAACGGATATGCTCGTGGCTGCCGTGGCGGCTGTCGATTATCACGGTAAAGCGAATATCACGTCTCTGCTGCCGGTTTTCGAAGATTTCATGGACAAAGCACCGAAAATCGGTAGTTTCGATTCGATCAAACAATCGGTCGTCATACTCATGGGCTCTCTGGCGAGACACTTGGAGAAGGACGATCCTCGAATAAAGCCAATTGTCATGAGACTCATCGCGGCGCTGTCGACACCCTCGCAACAGGTGCAAGAAGCCGTCGCCAACTGCCTGCCGCACCTTGTGCCCTCGATAAAAGAAGACGCACCGAGGATCGTTGACAAACTCATGGATCAACTTCTCAAATCGGACAAATACGGCGAGAGGAAGGGAGCCGCTTACGGCCTCGCCGGACTCATCAAAGGCATGGGAATTTTGGCACTCAAGCAACTCGACATAATGACCACTCTCACTAATGCCATACAGGATAAAAAGAATTACCGACATCGCGAGGGTGCTCTGTTCGCCTTTGAGATGCTTTGCACTATGCTGGGGAGACTCTTCGAGCCTTACATCGTGCATGTACTTCCACATTTGTTACTCTGCTTCGGCGACTCTAGCCAGTACGTCAGAACCGCGACTGACGACACAGCCAGAGTCGTTATGAGCAAATTATCGGCTCACGGGGTCAAGCTCGTTTTGCCGAGTTTACTCGCAGCTCTCGAGGAGGATTCTTGGAGAACCAAGACCGGTGAGTTTTGTGACTCTTTGCGAACGGGAAAATGGAGAAATAAATGTAGGAAAAATGAAGGAAAAAGTTATGAATTCTATTTCGATGTATATATTTTTTTTATTTATCTTTGCAATTCACGCGCTAAACGTAGAAAATGTATCCCCGATATCGCGCGCTCCATATTTTTACGCTTTTAAATATTTTTTCATCGCCAGGATCCGTGGAATTACTCGGAGCAATGGCGTACTGTGCACCGAAGCAATTGAGCAGCTGTCTACCCAGTATCGTGCCGAAGCTGATCGAAGTTCTCAGCGATTCGCACAAGAAAGTGCAAGAGGCCGGCGCCGAGGCGCTCAAAGTAATCGGCAGCGTTATCAGAAACCCGGAAATCCAAGCGATCGTACCAGTCTTATTGAAGGCCCTCCAGGATCCATCGAAAAAGACGGCAACGTGTCTTCAGACGCTCCTGGACACGCAATTTGTCCATTTTATCGATGCGCCGTCGCTAGCTCTGATAATGCCCGTCGTGCAACGTGCTTTTATGGATCGTTCGACCGAGACGAGAAAGATGGCTGCGCAAATCATTGGAAACATGTATTCGCTGACCGACCAGAAAGATCTAACGCCGTATTTGCCGACCATAATACCAGGATTGAAAACGAGCTTGCTGGATCCGGTACCGGAAGTTCGTAGTGTATCGGCACGCGCACTGGGCGCCATGGTTCGCGGTATGGGAGAATCTAGCTTCGAGGATTTGTTGCCGTGGCTGATGCAAACGCTGACCTCGGAAACGAGCAGCGTCGATCGATCGGGAGCCGCTCAAGGTCTGTCGGAGGTCGTGAGAGGCCTCGGAGTTGAAAAACTTCACAAACTCATGCCCGAGATAATAAGTACCGCCGAACGTACGGATATCGCTCCGCACGTCAAAGACGGCTACATCATGATGTTTATATACATGCCGAGTGCCTTTACCAGGGAATTTACGCCTTACATAGGACGAATAATAAATCCAATTTTGAAGGCACTGGCTGACGAGAACGAGTACGTGAGAGAGACCGCGCTGCGCGCTGGACAAAGAATAGTAACGCTGTACGCCGACAGAGCAATAATGCTTTTGCTACCGGAACTGGAGAAGGGACTTTTCGATGATAATTGGCGAATAAGATACTCCTCGGTGCAGCTATTGGGCGATTTGCTTTATCACATTTCCGGTGTATCCGGAAAAATGTCAACAGAGACAGCGAGCGAGGATGATAACTTCGGCACCGAACAATCTCATCACGCAATTATATACGCCCTCGGTGCTGAAAGAAGAAATCGCGTTCTCGCTGGACTCTACATGGGACGATCCGACGTTGCTCTGATGGTCAGACAGGCGGCGCTTCACGTGTGGAAAGTCGTCGTGACAAATACACCGAGGACCCTCCGCGAGATTCTGCCCACGCTCTTCAGCCTTTTGCTCGGTTGTTTGGCAAGCACGAGTTACGACAAGCGTCAGGTCGCCGCGCGTACACTCGGCGATCTCGTTAGAAAATTAGGCGAGAGAGTGTTGCCGGAAATAATACCGATATTGGAGAGAGGCCTGCAGAGCGATCAGGCCGATCAGAGACAGGGCGTTTGCATAGGCCTCTCGGAGATAATGGCAAGCACGAGCAAGGACATGGTCCTCACGTTCGTGAACAGCCTCGTGCCGACCGTGAGGAAAGCCCTCTGCGATCCTCTGCCGGAAGTGCGCCAAGCCGCCGCCAAGACTTTCGACAGTTTGCACTCGACGGTTGGCGTACGCGCGCTCGACGACATACTTCCGGCAATGTTGACGCAATTGAATTCACCGGATCAGTCAGAGGCGGAGAACACGCTCGACGGTCTGCGCCAAGTGATGGCGATCAAATCGCGCGTCGTGCTGCCGTACCTCGTGCCGCAATTGACCAGTCAACCGGTGAACACGAAGGCGCTCTCGATACTCGCGAGCGTAGCGGGCGAGGCGCTCACGAGATTTTTGCACAAAATCCTTCCGGCTCTGTTGACGGCGCTGTCGAGCGCGCAGGGTACACCGAACGAGGCTCAAGAGCTCGAGTACTGTCAAGCGGTCGTACTCTCGATCACGGACGAGGTCGGCGTCCGAACGGTCATGGACCAATTGATGGACGCGACGAAAGCCGACGATCCATCGAGGAGACGCAGCGCGGCGACGCTCTTGTGCGCGTTTTGCCGCGACACGCGCGCCGACTACAGTCAATACGTGCCGCAGCTGTTGCGCGGGCTTGTGCATCTCTTCACCGACGACGACAGAGAAGTGCTGCAGAAGAGCTGGGAGGCTCTGAGCGCGGTCACGAAGACTCTCGGGTCCGATCAACAAATCGCTCATGTGCAAGATATTCGGCAGGCCGTGCGTTTCGCCGTTTCGGATCTCAAGGGGCAAGAATTGCTGCCGGGATTTTGCCTGCCAAAGGGCATAACCCCGATACTGCCGATATTCCGCGAAGCTATACTCAATGGAATGCCCGAGGCGAAGGAGCAAGCCGCTCAAGGTCTCGGTGAGGTCATCAAACTGACCAGCGCGACGGCACTTCAACCGAGCGTCGTTCACATCACCGGACCTCTCATACGTATACTCGGCGATCGCTTCAATTGGAGCGTCAAAGCCGCCGTGCTCGAGACCCTGGCGATTCTACTCGGTAAAGTTGGCGTCATGCTCAAACAATTTCTGCCCCAGCTGCAAACGACTTTCCTCAAGGCGCTCAACGACAGTAACAGACAAGTCAGGCTGAAAGCCGCTTACGCGCTCAGCAATCTAATCGTCATACACACGAGGGCGGATCCGCTTTTCGCCGAACTTCACACGGGTATCAAAACCTCCGACGATTCAGCGATCAGAGAAACGATGCTTCAGGCACTGAGAGGAGTTTTGACACCCGCCGGTGACAAAATGACCGAGCCAATGAGGAAACAAGTTTTCTCGACTTTGGGCTCGATGCTCGGACACTCGGATGACGTAACGAGAAACGCCGTCGCCGGATGTTACGGCGCGCTCTTGCGGTGGCTGACTCCCGAACAACTCGCCAGTGCGTTCAACGATAATCTCCTTTGCAACGAAGCGAATGCCGATTGGATGCTCAAACATGGTCGTTCCGCTGCTCTCTTCGTCGTTCTCAAAGAATCCCCGGAGACGGTGTACACCGCGAACGAGGAAGAACGCGTCTGCAAAGTTATATTGACTTACTTGTCGGCTGATCGCGTTCAAATTGCCATGAACGGCGTTCGAGCTTGCGGCTATCTCTTCCAGTATCTCATGAACAAAAGCCTGCCGATACCGCAACAGATTCTCACGCCTTTCGTCAGATCTATGAACAACAACAGCAACGACGTCAAGCAACTTTTGGCGAGAGTTTGCACTCACATCGCCAGAAATATACCCGCGGAAAAAATGTCACCGGAATTGCTCAAAGCGCTCATACCGATGTTGGTCAACGGCACCAAGGAGAAGAACGGTTACGTCAAAGCCAACAGCGAATTGGCGCTCATCGCTGTTCTTCGACTGAAACAGGGTGACGAGGAGCAGCAAGTAAGTTTGTCACATCAAATTCTACGACGTTATATCACAAAAAAATGGTTACACACATTTTTCTTCTCGTAATTTTTCGATTTTTCGCAATTTAGAGAAATTTACAAAAAAAAATAATAGTAAATTCGCGTTTGAGGATTACGAACAACAACGAAACGTATCTTTCTGATCGTGGCGAAGTTTGCACGAATAATTATCGGTCTGATTCTATTCGTCGTGGAATCTAAATAAAAGTATTTTTTTCTTCGATATAAAAAAAATGTTGAAATTTAATTTCAGCGTTGTATGGCCTTGCTGGACGTTGGAGCACGAGAATCCCTCGCGGACGTTGTGAGCAAAGTATTGCGCAAAGTTCTCTCTCAACCAGAGGGCAAGATAGAGGAGTTGGACGACACGTTACTCACGTGAGAAAAATTGCATTTCTCGGGGCTCACTAATCGCCATATCCCATCCCATTTTCTTGGTCGTAATTTCGGCTCTGGTTCTCTCTCGTACAATCTCTCTCGTTTTGGCAACGAAATAACTTCACACTGCATAATTCGAATTTCGAGGATCGTTCGTTCGTTTTTTTATTTTGAAAATCAATTGTCGATCGTAAATGGCAAAGATCCCGCCGGGGGGTTGACAACGACGCCACCTTGTTTTTGGAATGAAGAATCGCGCGATAAGAGAAACGAGACGAAAAACTGTAATTACCGTCATTACTCAAGTTTTGCCTCGAGGAACGATTCAGTGGAGATGAAAAAAGATCCCAAAGCCAATAAAGAACCGTCGAATCTTAATTGTCCCGAAAGATTACTTTGGCGCGAGCATCGCGATTCTTTGATAATCGCGATCGTAACGAATTCGTCGTGTTACGAAGATCCCCTTGTCAATTGGTCTTATAGAAGAAAATTAACGAATGTACGGTTGCAAGGATTTTCCAAAATTCGCAATTACGTTGACAGATGCAATCAATTCCGTGTCTTTAGACAATTTTTGTATCGTTCGGAAACGAACATCGGTGAAACGCGTCCGGGTGAATCGTTTGATCCTTGGACTCTGAAATTCTCGGGTTCTTCTGAAGAATAACCCGAAAACGTTCGTTTTCCTATTAGTTGTACAATTTTCAAATTGTCGTATAATTTAGTTACACGAAGAGCGCGAGTAATCGCGACTCGCATTTTCCTCCATTTTCGTTTCCTTTATTTTATTTTTTATCCACCTTTGTACTTTTATAATAATGTGTATAGTACACGATCACGAATACGCCAATCTGAACTGTCGGTCTCTGGCGTTGACTGGAGCAAGTTGTTGATTTTGTTTTTTTGCAAAAGCGAGAGAAAGATTGGCGAGAGAGGACGAGAATTTTAGCCGTGAGAATTTAATACGATCGTGACTTATCCTTGATATCCTAGTCCAATTTTGAAAAATTCCTCGACGAGCCTCGAGTCTAAAATGAACATTACACTTGGTTAGAGTCTATGAGGGGAAAAAAACCATTGAAAGAGATACGATTATACATGTATTACATCCTTGAGTGAATCATTAAAACAGAAACAAACAAACGTAAATGTACCGTACTGGTGTCTCTCTGATCTTTGAACGAAAAAAAAAGAACAAGAACCATGAGTTTTCCATGGTTGTATGTATGTACCAGCCATCGGGATGGCCAGGAAAAGAACAGCGAAATTCCATGTTATCCGTTTTCCTTTTCTTTTTTCATCCCAACGATTTTTCGATAAATTTTACGAAATTTTACGAAAATTGTTGTACCGAGAGCGTACTCGTAATTTTCGGACGTGCAAGGAGAATCCGCGAAGATTCGGGGCGGAGGAAAAATGGTACTGCATAAAGAAAAGAATCGACACAAAACACACACACACACACGCGCGTCTATTTATCGTCATTGAAACGAGTATAAGTTTGTTAGTTATATATAAGTGGAGATATGTGATATGAAAATCATTAAAAAGAAATGCCGCTCTACTGAAACTCATACTTTTGTCTTGTTTTTCTTTTGATCTCAATTTCATCGTTGAATGTACATAAAAATAGCGCCAAGTCTACGATTCGTCTAGCGATACATTGAGGAAACGCGCGCCTAATTAGCAGGGCCAATTGGTGTCGCGAAAATTTCTGCCCCACGAGCCTCGGCCTATTGTAATCTTTACGTCCCGAATTTGGTAATAGGGTCAGAGGGAACGACGTCCCGCAGTTAGTAAATAATCGCTCTATTCAGTGTTATTTATTTTTTTTTTCTTTCCCTCAGTGTCAAGAGGGAAGAGCGGAGAGTTTTATAATATTTCTTTGCTTTTACTCTATTCATACATCGAGGGGTTTCACGCTCCTTTCCCGATCGACGAGAAGCATTTAAGGAGATTACGGTACGGAACGGTCAAGGGCTTATTTGTGAAATGGATATCCACACTGCCCAGCATGGCGGCGTAACGCCACCTAAAAGAGAGAAAGTGAGACAGGAAGAGAGAGAGAGAGGGGAGGAAGGTACTCAACGTCGAGGTTTGTACTTATTTTCAACGATATTACCGATCGTACACACTTTCTAGAAACAGCCACGCCAAGGAACATAACCTAAAAACGATTACCGTCTTGGAACAAAGGGTTTTCCTTCGATAAAGTTATTCTTGTATTCAGTGCGATCGCCCAACACCCAATTGCGAAATATTGTTTTGTTACTTTGCCGCCGAGTCATTTGCGAAAACATTGGCTATATCCGTGAAAATAAAAAAGAACGAACGAATCGAGAATATCCGCCGGGTCGTTTGCGGGGATCTAGAGACTTATGTTACAATCTTTCACGCGTCAGAAAAATTATTACGTTCGCGGAGCGCGTACGTAAATTCTCGAGCGGCGTGGCACATGGCTGAATTGAAAGAAAAAAGAAACAAAGCGAAGAATGGTCAAAGACACCGATGCCCACGCGACTACGAGAGAAAAGCCTTCGAGTCCAGCGAAACCTCCGGAAGTGCCTCTTTTACGCGTTATTCGTGATCGCGTGAAATTATCGCGGCTTGTTGTTGCGAATTCACGAACGATGCAACACCGGAAACGCACACGTTCGTATTTATCTCTCGATC
This sequence comes from Heteropelma amictum, assembly GCA_959613375.1. Lineage (NCBI taxonomy): Eukaryota > Metazoa > Arthropoda > Insecta > Hymenoptera > Ichneumonidae > Heteropelma > Heteropelma amictum. The sequence continues at coordinate 5,378,216 of OY390725.1, forward strand.
CAGTGTCACTTGCGCTCTCTCTCACTCTCTCCCTCTTTCTCTTTCTACAATCAACCTCATTGTCATTTTTTAAATGACGAAACGAGGAATAACTCTCGGTAGGATGAGACGCTGTTCCGCCATTGTTAACCGCGAATGTCACCGGGGTGGTCTTCTTCACCACGTGTTAGGAGCGTATTACCCCTATTGTTATTCCTGTTGCCACATTTCGCGGCCCGCACACTTCCTGCATCGCATTTATTTTCTTCCTCTTCCCAACGCATGTTGTTCAAACACCGAGGGTTCGATAGGCAACAACGTTCTCGTAGATGGAGACCAAATACAAACTTTGAAGTAAACACACGTGTTTATACCACACGAGACATTTTACGATGTCCCGTGAGTTCAAAAAAGGCTCTCACGCAATTACGGAATTTCAATGTTTTCACACTCGTGAAAATCAATCTCGCTACTTTCTTGTTAAACCCTCGAAATTGCTCGAGCAAAGTCGCATTGAAATAAGAAGGGGGATCTGAAAATACACTGTTTTTCACATAAATAGTGTGAAAAGCAATTAACCGAAGGCAAAATCCAGTTAGGACGAGGAATATTATACGTATATTACACTTGTATAGCGTGTATATATTCAAAGACTACGTGAATAGTATGTCGCACTGCACTCGCTGCGACGAGATCATTTGCAGAAGATCGGACCACCCTCGTGGCGCTTTGGTACAGCCCGAAAAATCATAAATAGTAAAAGCCTTCTTAATCCCGAGAGTTGTCTGCCACCACACCACGGAAAGGGTCATTCCGAAAATGAGAAAAGAGATAGAAACGTGGTACGACGGGGCGCCATAAACGAGCGCTGACACATCGCAAAAATAAACAAGCGGCGAACCCGGGAGCGCAACGTTTCAGTTTCGAAGCAGCGCAAGGATTTTCTTCCTGCGTAGATGAAAGCGACATGTGTATTGAGTGAGAGATAAGAGTTGAAGAAGAAAATTAACACAAAGAGAGAAAAGAAAAAACGTTATTCATGTATAATATGTAAGAATAAAATTAAAGGATATATCAGCAAAAGAATGCATATGCGATATCGTATCTTTCTCGCGAGTCGAGAAAACGCGACGGTGGCGACATCTCGCGCTGCTCGAGTCGCGTGAGTCCTGAAACAACAAACGTTTGGTGGCTCTTTGAGCGAGGACAGAACCGGCCAGGGCATTCAACATGCAACTCAATGCCGCGTGTGTTACTTCTGCGGTTTATTTTGTTTTAACGAAAGGCGACGATTCGACATTTGGCACGGGTTTATCTCGCCATCGGTGTGTTAGCCATATGGCTGTACTCGTAGAAATTATACAACGTTGTTTTCGTTATACTCGTCGCTACCGGCACAATCTCTCCTCTGCATCTCTCGTAAGTCTGTTCTTCTTTGTAATATAATGAATGAAGAAATCGTCTTTTAGAATAGCCATGTTTTGGGAGGTTAGCTGTGGAGTGATAACCAACTTGCCTCGCCAAAAGAATTTTCTCAGGAAAAATTTGGACAAGAAGTTCAGGAGGTTATTGCATGATCACTCGCGCTAAATTTTCATAGGATTTTCATAGTCTTTTCCGGCCTGCTCGCAATTATAAATGTCTCAAGGAATCTTTGGTGCAATCGCTATAACCTTAGCCACTAGTTTCGGAGATATGTGATATATGCAATGCGTATAAAGAACGCATTTTTTTGTCAAAATCTCTCTAACTCTGACCGATTATTTTCGGAGATAGAATACAATGTATGTATCAATAATGATAAACTATATACATATATACCCGATACAATATATAAATAGTGAATAAATAATCATATTTTTCGAATATCCTGCAAGTTGCACGAATTTTCGTAAACAAACTTTCCACCGTGACTGTCGCGAGACAACCACAGTCTCGAGTATCTGTTATCGACGGCGAGTGAACTTGCCGGTCGAAAAAAAATCTGCTTCACGATACGAGCTTCGGTGGAGGGCCGCTTTCGAACTTTCGGGGCGATTCCCCGAGTCACGTGACTACCAGATTCAACGATAGACCGACAGCGTATACGTATCGTAAACAATACACCGCAGGAATTTCTCTACGAGATCGCGCAAGTTCAAGGAAAGATAAACAAAACAAAAAAGAAGAATAAACAAACCTCCACTTGGACGCTTTGCCGTAGACTCTGTTTATCGCGGCTGAATCGTTCTCTCGATATTTCGTCGGCTGAGCGATGAAAACAAACCCTTCGGAACACACACTCGTTGCGTTTGACAAACTTCTGTTCTGCTCATTTGTTTTTTATTCAGTAGCACCCGAATCCTTCTCTATCCAAGGTTTTCATTTTTTTATGTACCGATCGTTTTCAAACATAACCCCAAATTGAGATAATACGAAACGGAAGATTGATCTTTTCGTATTCGCTGTCGCGTGATGTCAAACATGATCTCGCTACTCGCACAAGTATTTTCCCCTCGTTTTCTTTCTCTCTCCTTCCATCTTCCTCTTGATTCGTCAAAAGGGTTGTTTGTAAAAGCCGCAATCTCACCCTTGGATCGAACGCGAAGAGCAGCATCTCACGGCTGAAAGTCTTATTCGCTTTTTTTTTCTCTTCTTTTTCGGGTTCTCGACTTTACATCTTATGACGAAGGACGAAGGGAAAAAGTAGGAGAAAACGTACCGCTCGAAGATCGGCGAGTGATTGGACGAGGCTCGGTAAAAAGATATATATCTACATCGTACATTCGAGAGTAAGAAGTTGCGCTGGTTGATCTCGCGACGAGCGTAAATTTGGAATGCCGGAGAGAAAGAAACGAGCCGTAAAACTCATTTGTCGGCTTTCCTGCCGCTCCCTGTTGTACGCGCGTTACACAACTCGCTCTTCAATTTCTAATATCCCTTTCTACGGTACAAATGTTTTCTACAATGTTCATGATGTATTTTCTCGCTCTCTCGCTCTCTCTCTTTCTCTCTCTCTCTCTCTCTATTAGCAATGGTCGAGGAAACTTGGTGAATCGAATTCTTTGTCAAAAGCAATCGCGTAAACAATTACGTTTCCCTCACAGTGTCCAACAGTTGTTCGGTGAAAAGGAATTTCGTATTTGCAATTTTATTCTCGCGAGTAACAATCCGTTTCATCGGTGCAAAAATTAATTCTTATATTCATTTTCGTGACGAATCGAAAGAAAGAAACTGTGCAAAATTGGCAATCAGCCAACCATCGTTTGTCGAATATTGAAAAGAAAAAAAAACGTCGGGACTCGTGAAGAATGATTTTGAAATCAATCGGAAGATCTCACAAAACCGCATTGCGGTTTTATCACGATGTCTCGATGTCCTCCGTCGCGAAAGAGCGTCGATTTCCGTAAATTGCGTTTACCTAGAATCGCAAATGATTTCGTAATAGTACGTATACATATATAGCAGTAATAAGAATATAATAAGCCAAAAAGTTGATAAACTTGGCGCCTAGGAAATGAACGATAATGGTCATGGGACCTGGAATCGAAATGTGGGAATAAAAGATTCGGCGAATATATTCGCCGAACACTTTGACCGGATAATGAAATTTCGAAACAAACGCCGCTGTCGCGTCAAAGCACATCAATTAATATTTACTCGAAACTAAGGAAAGAACGAGAGAATGTATTGTTCGAAAATGGACAAATGTAAAGCGTGATCGATTAAAGCGAGAATAATACGCAGACGGTAAAGAAGCCTCAGTCTAGACGCGACAAAAGGCGATGACGAATTCGTCAACGGGGGTCTTTCGGGGACATCTTGTTCGCTGCGGTACACGAATATTTATTTCGAACCGTACGAGGGCGTTTTTACCTGATTTTGTCGCGGGAAAAGGTGCGCCACGAGAGACGACCGAAGACAGGTAGCCGAGAGAGGAAGCACAAACTTGGGACAGAGAGGAAGGCGTACGCTGAGCAAGCCGGAGCTCGTCGGCATCGAGAGCGGCAAGGCGCAGCGGTCTCCATTGTTGTGGGTATCGCTTACAGTTAATCCCCAATCCGAAATCCACAATAATGAAACTTTGACTGCCGGCCTGTTGCCCCTAGAATCGTAAACGAGATAGAAAAAAAAGTATCCATAAAACGCGTCGATTGCTCAGTGAGACAGAGAAGGCATAGCTTAAAACTCGGCGGAATACGCAAAAACGGACGTTGAAGACGATGAAAAAAGAAGAAACGTTCGTAGGGAAGAAAAAGGCCGAAAGATGGCGCATGACGGGAAGAAAAAGATAAAGAAGAATGTATATATGCCGAAAAGCGGAAGTTGATGATGATAAATGAAAGAACGATAACTAATCGGAACTTGGAGAAAATGAGGAAGATGGGAAGCGGGAGAAAAGGAGCGTGGAATGGAGAATACGCATGACGGCCCGTGAGAGAAACGGCCATGATGGAGAGAAAAGACATTTTAATGATAATGAGGATGCGAGAAAGAGGGGCAAAGAAAGAGATTCGTATCGCGATTACCGCTTGATGTTTCGTCGCCGCCAGTGCCCTCTCCGGACTCTGGTCGTTTTCGTGTACCCCATCGTCGTTTCGTTATTTATCTCAGGCTCGAAGCGTTTGCAACGGAGCGCACGAGAGCTTTGCGGCGGGCCTTTTCTTCCTCAGAGGAAAACCGTTTAGTTCGCGCCCCCGAGCTACTTCGTGTCCCACTGCCTCTCTCGGTTATTTATGGCGCCCTCCTTCGTAAATCTTTAATGCACCCGAACGCGGCATCTCCCGATCGGACTCTCTCACCTGACACGCACTCGATTCCTCTTCCATCGCTCGCGCGCTCCACTCTCGGCTCGTTGGAAAAACGAAAAACAGCCCGAGGTTTTGTCGTCCGTTCGTGTTAACACGGGAAAGATCGAGATTCATTTAAATACGAGCTTTTTCACCTTTCTACAAAACACGTGTCATCAACGTCGATGTTTTTCCTGAAAATATCCAATTCCTTCCGCTCTTCAAATGATTTTTCTCATTTTTTATTTTTTGTCACTTTACGAAAATTCTGGACCGATTTAATTCATCTCATTTTTCATACACAATTATTGCGAATTCTTCGTCGTTCTTGACAAGACGCAGAGTGAAATTTATCCTTACCTCAAATACTATCACAATCGTTTCATTCGACAGACGGGCGAATTGCAGGCCTGTTGTATTGAAAAATCGAGTAAAAAACCTTTTTCACTCGTATTTTTTCAATCACGCTGATAAATCTACCATCGCTCTTGAATTATGTTCATAGGATTCATCAAGCTCTCAATTAAACCCGAGTATTTTCCTCCAAGACTTAAGAAACGATATAATTTTTCTTTCAACGAAAAATTAGAAAAGAAAACTCGCTCGATTCGAACTGAACTCTTTCAAGTCTGAGTTTGCCGGACGTCAAGTCCACTCGAACTGAAAATATTTGAAAAAAAGACGAACAAAATATTCCCGTCACCATTTTTTGCCAACGTGCGAAAAAACGATGAAAAACTGTACAACCATTGTCGAATTCCGGAAGTCGTTGCGTAGGGTGGGAAAATGGCATAAAAGGAAAACCTCGTAAATTCAAAGTTGCGATTCTCTGAAGAATTTGCACGAAGATAAAAAATTGTTAGGAATAACCAATAAGCATCGAAGAGCGCGAATTGGCGCGTGACGCTCCGATCTGTGGCTTTTCCTCAGATTACGCGCAGCGTGAGATGAGATCTGAGATCCATGCCTATGCTCGTGTGTTAGCTGTTGTTTAGCCTTAAGGGAAAAATATTTCGTCCAATGGAGTCACGGTGGGTGTATCCCAGAGTCGACCAATCGGCTTTGGAGTCTCGTAGAGGTGGAGGATATTACCCACGCGGTTTGGATCGCCGACGATCCTACATCAAGGGATTCTCGTCGTTTCGAACAGAAATTTTCAGTTTAGTTCACTACCGACTCTCGTCGTTCGAGCACCTCCGCGATTTCAAACATTCCCAGTGTCTCCTCCGCGGTACCGGCTCGTCGTTCGGTTCAAATACAACTTGCCAAAATTGAAAAAAAAAGTGTTTGTTACGAAAAGAAAAAAAGAAAAACAACAATCGAAAACAATTTAGACAAAAGTGCTGTTTCGTTACAAAGAACCAAGGATGAATCTTGTTTCTCAAATGGATCTGCAGATGCATCTTCATCAACAGATGCTTTATACACAGCAACAAATGACTCTGCATCATCATCGACCAGGTGTGTACAATTTTCAACGAAAAACAACATGGTCGTTTTAGTTTTTTTTTTTTGTTAAATTATGATTACGAAAATTGTATGAAAATTTCGAAGATGGATTCGAAAAACAATTCTACAACAATTCTACAACAAAATTTTCTATGGAAAAACAATTACGAATGAATTTCGTGGGGAAAGATTCTGTAAAAATGTTACTTTGTAAAATTGTCTTTCAAATTAGTCTACAAATTCGATAAAAATGGATAACGGTTGAGGAAACTCTGAAACTACGATCGTCAGAAATCATCGCAATAATTTTTATTGCTTTATAAACTTGAATGAAAAAAAAGAAATAAAAATTCGAGGGAGAGCACATGATCTTCCCGATCGTTTCCGTTACATGGCATTTTCTTCTCGTTAACAAGATCTTTGTTGAATAATCATGGCACACGATGACAATATCTTCCGTACTTTGGGAAAATCTCGAAATCCCCGATCCAAAACTTTCTCGTACGTTCGTACACACGCCAACGAATTTTTCTCAACCCATAATTACACCCGGTTCTCCGGAAGTGTCTCGTTATGAAATGACAGAGTCTGAAAAATCCCTTCTCCCGGATTCCCCTCGTCGATTCGTTTCGCCTCATTCCTTGATCATCATCTTCCACCTTTTCTTCTTTTTCTTCGCGTTTATTCGCTCGTACGCGTGAAGACAGCGCGCATGCGCTGTAGATCGTCGGTAAACCTTGTTGTTCTATATAACTATACAAAGTCCTACACCGCTTTGATGCTTCCGGGGGATCTTTACCTTGATGCATCTGCCGGAGCAGTGTCCCTTATTTGCTCCACAAAAGGACCGGAAGACGGGGACCCTCCAACAAGATGAGCTTGAAACAATGTCGCATCTTTTTTTTTAATACCAAACGCATGGGACTTTTCGGTAGTGTTTGTTCGTCCATCACAAGGTGCGGAGACGGTAAAATACCCCAGAAGACCTTTCGTATTTTCCGGTCCTTCTCAAACTATATATATATATATATATATATAATTCGCGTATGAACGTACGTGACCTAAGTCATATAGAAAAAAAAGACGAGAAAGAAAATCTAAAGCAAACGCGATGTGTACGTGCCGCTATTAAAAATTCATTAGCGACGACGATCCATATACGTTCCAACGAGTCACCTTGATCGTTAAATACGATAATTCTTTTTTCTGAACAGGTGTTTCAACAATTAATTTCAAGTAGAAAATACATATTGACATACGAGAATCGAGTTGATTTTACAATAACGATCATTTTTTCAATAGTCTAGGAGTAACTGTTTCGAGTTATCACGTTTATGAGGACACCAGTCCCAAATAATATGTAGATTTTTCTTGTTGAATGATCAATGTAGAACCGTGTTGAAGCGACATTTTTTTTGTGTTGATAAAGAATTGAAGGTCTCGTGTTTTAAAATGATGACGCTTTCTTTTCATTCGACAGGTGTTTACATTCGCGGGAGTAGACTTCGATGTTTCGGTAAAAATGTTATTTCACCGCTGCAACTTTGGGAATAATTTTTTGAAAATATCATTCCTGTTCGAAGCGTCACACTGTCGTATTAAATGACTCTTTAGTGAGAAAGATGAAATTACACTTGGAGAAATACTTAAAATTCTTATCTGGGTCGAGCGGCACATGCCTCGCAAAAAAGAGTGTCACAATGTCGAGATGTTATCTACAATTACGATAGTCAAATGAGTATGAATATTAAATTGAGAATTCAAGATGTAACGATTTTTTTTTAATCGTTAATCAACGGTTAATAACACATCGTTAAAACGCGAGATAGTCAATTTCTTCGAGAAATAAGGCGTTCGTGTTGATTTTTATCCGAGGCGATTCATATCGTTGCTCCACTTTTGTATCTCGCGGTAATTCTTCAACTTTGATCGATAAGCCGCCGTTTTACGATTCCTTTTTTCTCGACAAATGAGTTTCTATTTTACGGGTTGAATCGATAAAAAATTTTATCGAAAAATCTTTATAAAATCCAAGCATATATCAGGACTGAATGGCGAACAAAGCAACTATCGAAAATTGAAATTTACGAAACGACGCAGCCCTTTTGCTCGAATGAGTTATTAACGGCGAAAGCGATTTATATTCGCGACGATATGGACCGTTTTGAAGAAAATCGTGATTATTTCCAAAAGTTTTCTGGTTCAAACTTCGTATCCATGACGAAAAAAAAAAAACAAACGAGAACAAAAGTGTTTTTTCCGATAATACACCGCGATTTTCATTCGGAACGAGGGCGTAAGATAACGTCGCACGTTCCCCAATTCGTTCGGCGATCGGGATTTTCTCAATCGGTCCGAACCGCGCGGTAGGGATTGTCGCTTGAATCGAAGTTTTCTAAATCGAGGAACAAACACCCAAGGTGCCTCGGATAGACACATCCAAGACTGGGTTTTGTAGTTGCGATACACAGGGTCCCAAAGACGCCGAAAAGGCCACGAAGTTTGGCGCCATCAAAAAATGAAAATAAGTAAAAGAGTGGGGGGGAGCTCTTTTCCACATCAAAAAGACCGCGCTTCGCTCAACCGGACAATCGTTATCTTTACCGTTCGTGCGAGCGACGAGTGGATCGTTGGGAATATAAGAGATGCGTTAGCAGGGTCTGAGAAGAGAGAAGGAGGCCTCCTTTCCTCCTTTGCGGTTCTGCGTGTATATACACTTTGGTTACAATATCAATTATCCTTGTCCCCCGATGGAAATAATGCGGTAGCTCCAGAAAAGCGTGAACGAAAGAGCGAGAAGCGAGGGAGCTTTTGCATTCTGTGAGAAATTTCGTCTTTTTCATCTCTCTCGCATTCTCGCCACTCTCGTTGCGAGACCGAGCGAGACAAGTGCAGCTTGGTCATGCGAGATACCGCGCTACAATGCCTAGATGTCTGTGCAAGAATGAGAGGGAGAGAGACGGAGGGAGATCTCGGTATAAATGGAGAGACCATCTTCTTGCATTGGAAGCATCTCAAGCGCGTCAGTATGGATAACCAAAGGGCGGCACGACACTCATCTTCTTCATTCCGCAATGAGTTTCGGGGGCAAAAAACGCCGCGAGGGGTCTCGCAACAATATACGTACACTCGTGCTATTCGTCAGCTTCGTACTTCAACCGCTGTATGCGCGCCGCGGCGCTGTGGCGCATCTTTTTTTTCTCACTCGATTCATCTGTCAACGAATATCGGTCGAATGTTCACCTTTCTCGCTAGATCTTGGAGAACACGCGTTCGGCATATTTCGTCATGAATAAATGCCTTTTCGACAATGCTTGCTTAATTTCGGGCTGCGGGCGACTTTTGTTTCGATTACTTTTTTTTCTCTCGTGCTACAACATCATTTTCTCTTTGTTCAATTTTCAGAGGAAATACCGCAACAAAATAGTTGGTTGATCCCTCCGAGTCCCGGTGCAGGACCACCCTTGCCTCGTGACGTGAAGATCGAGCTTCAGAACAAGAAACTTTGGCAGCAGTTCCACGCGGAAAGCACCGAGATGATCATTACGAAGCTCGGCCGGTAAGCGCGCTGCGATCTTTTCCTTCTTTCGGGTTATTCGAAGATCATTGTTTAAACAATGTTGATCGTCTACAAAGAAACAAATATCAAAGTGTAACTTGTGAGAAAAGCTCTACATCCCATCAGCGACGTTAATGTTGAAACATAAAACAGAGTAGAAACGCCCAAGGAAAAATTTCATAACCTCAAAAAAAAATGGAAAAAAAGTCGAAGCGATAGAATAAACGATGAATCACGTGTGCGGTTCTTCGTTTTGTCGCCTCGAAATTCTTTCGCGGATAATAGCGACCCGACAAATTGTTCATCAGAGTTGTCAAGTATACTCGAGGGTATATACGCGAGAATTACACAGAGTTCGATATCTCGGTGGAGGGAAAACTGAAAAGGCTGACCGCGCGCCAAAGATTTCGACATTTCTTTCCTCTCTCTCTCTCTTTCTCTTCGCGAACATTGCTAATCCTCCGAAGGGCCGAGAGCGAATGCCGCCCGAGGAAATCTCAGCCATCTCGGCCCTTTTGCCAAACGCCGGTAGTTTTTATTCTCTTGTAAGCGTCACTATATAGCTCATTACCGCGGGTAAGCGATACCCGAATGTTCTCATTGAGAAAAGTTATCCTAGCGCGACTAAGAGCCAGCTAACCGTTTCACTCTCTCCCTAACCGTCCAGGTTAGAAAAACACACACATATACATATATTAGTGTGTGTGTTTGTGTGTATAGTTCCTTTTTTTCCCGTGGATCGAACAACAAAACACGAGACTCGGTCGGTAATGTTTCATCGTCGCGTTCATCTCGGCGACTACGAGTTTTGCACAGCTTCGTGCTGTTCTAGAGTCGTCCGAGCGAGTACCGAGCGGAGATGACGAAAAGGAAGAAAAAAAGAATAAAGTACAGCAGAGTCGACGATGTCGCGTCAGGTCGTCGGCGTCACGAAGCTCATGCTCGAAAGAACAGAGTCTGCTGGCGGTCGAGATCGTTCCTCTCGCTCCTTCGCTCTTTCGCTTCTTCCCCTATGCTCATGGAAGACGACAACGACGAGCGGCATCTTTGAGACTGACCAAACCCCAAGAAGGATCTCCCGTTGAAATCTTCTCTTAATTAGCCACGTCGACGTCCCGCGAACTCGCGCCCCAGAGATAAGAATTTCTCGATCTTGCGGTTCTCCGTCTTAAACATCAATTTTTACAATGTTTCCATCTTTTTTTTGCACATCTCTCTCTCTCCCCCTCCCTTTCTCTGTCTCGGTCGTGATAATCCTCCGCTGTCCTCACCCGTCATATATCCAGAGGCGAATTGTATTGCACGAAAGCTATACATCGACGCGCCTCGTTGCGGATTGATTCGGTACTTCTCACAATCGTTTTCCGATCGTAAATCTAGATCTCCCCAACGAAGCTGACAAAACTGATCGCTAGATTCGCCAGCACCGAAGGTCACTTGTCGAGACTTTTTTTTTATTCCGCAATGAAAAATCATGGAACTTTGGGTATCGGGACTCTTTTTTTTTTTTTTTTTTTTTTCCAACAGTTTGAGATCATAGATCGGATATAATAAATTGGATGAGTGGAATGCCAGAGTCTCGGAGATACCAAAGTATGCGCATTTAAATCCCACGCTCACAGGGGGTCGTTCAGGACTCGTCTCGTGTTATTTTCTCTCCCTCTCTCTCTTTCTCTCGCTGTTTCTTCTCATTCTCCACGGTGATTCGGGGGACTCGTGTGTATTCGGTGAGCATCACGGAAAGAGAACGATACAGAGAGCGAGAGAGAGAGAGAGAGAGAGAGAGAGAGAGAGAGAGAGGGCTCATGGACCAGGTCATCTCGGAGCCGACAGCAGCAGAAGCAGACAGTCGCCGGCGCCTCAAACTACTTTTCTTTGTCTTTAACGGCCGCCACCGCGCGCTAACACGGTAGACATAGGGCGGCCCTTCTCTCTCTCGGACTCGTCTCAGAGTCAGAGAAGCGCACGCGAGTCCCGACGGAACGCTTCCATTCCTTTTCAATGTATATTTCCTTCCATCTCTGTGGACACACGCAGCATCACGCGGGAATAGGAGAAAGGGAGAGCAAGAGAAAACGGGAGGATACAAGCGCCACACGCCGTGAGGAGGGTTCCATCCGAATTCTCAAATTATATATGCACTTGCCACAAACATACACTCTTCCGACTAAACGTCCTCTTTTTTTCCCCCGCCCCCCCTTCGAATTCTCGATTTTCCCTCGGTCACACCGGATAACGCGCAGATTCATCGATGTTTCGTTGCTTTTTTTTCGTTTTTATTTATTCACCGTACAACGAGCTCGTTTCAAAGGATAAAGATGTGAAATCTCCGGCGGATCAATGAGACTGTGAAATCCGTTGACGAAAATCAGATAATTAATGCCTTGTATAACGGTGCTGTGAATTCGTGGCGCTGCTATTAAAGCGAGTGGACATGCGTCCATTTGTATTCAGGTAGCTACACGATCTTACACAGGTACCACGTCGAACGAGTAAACATTCTTTTTAATCGTTTCTGCAAAATTTATCACACGCCGCGATATCCACGGGTTAACGGACGCTTCGAAGTAAAATTCCTCGATCGAACATCATACGTGTCTCGTCGCGTAAATAAATCAAATGTTCGCGATAGAAAAAAAAAGAAAAAAAAACAATTTTTCGTCGAATAAAACGTCCCCGTAAGTTCGACAAACCGAGTAACGATGGTCGAACGATGGAGAATTCGAAAAATAACGCGAAAAGAAAAAAAACACAGCCGAAGCGTGTATCATTGACGAAGCGAGAATCGATCATCCTCGATTCTTCCAAGCCCTTCTTCAAATTGCGCGTTACGGTTCAAGGTCATTTTTTTTTTCAAATAGAAATCACAGGCGTGATAAGTCAACGTACGTTGCTTCTTGAAGATCCAAGACAGCTCGTTATTCGTCAAAGGGAGGATGTTGTAATGTACGTAAGGAGGAGAAAGAAAAAAAAACGCAATGCCAGAAACGCGTGACTCTGGACGATGGAATGTCGTACGTGACGACGGGACGATTAGTTTCGCTAGAGGTGGCCCGAAAGAGTCGAGAGTATATATAATGTTGTAGCATTAGAAGTGAGAAACAAAAAGCGTGGAAGAGCGAGAGAAAAAAAAGAACCGCGAGAGAGAGAGAGAGAGAGGGATACAGAGGGAAAGAAGGACCGGTTAAAATTGGTAGAGAGCTTATCGCACGAGCCGATCTGGTCCATAGCGACGCCAGTCTCCTCATACTCGTCTCTGCTCACAGCGCGCCATTTACAAGGGTGTAGACAAGAAACTACATACACACGTTCGTACTGTATATAGTACACCGGTATACACACACGTGTCATCCAAGTAGCCAGTAAAACGAGCCGCGTCGGCTCAAAACTCTGCGCGTTTTTTCCCGACAGGTATCAAAGAGGGTGGAGCCCCACAGATTTCTCTCAATCCCCTCTCCTTCCTCCCCACCGATAACTCTTCAAGAAGAGCATTCTCGAAGCGAATCGTCAAAGATAATCGCTTCAATTTCTCGTACATGCACAATCGGCTTTCTCGACACTTCCCTCTCGATGCTACGTAATTCGGTAATTTATTGTCACTCTCCTTCCTGCCACCGTTTTTGTGAAATTTACCAACACGACGGGAGAAGTTCGTTGAAATTTTGCGCGCGCGAAGATAGCGCGTTGTTTCTCCTTGTTGGAAACACGGAAACGGAAACGGAAGCTCGTGTAATCGCTTTATTCGCAGGGGGTGTCTGTGCATTGCAGATATATATGTATATATACAGAGATAGCACATGTTTGTGTCCGTGAAATATCTGCAGATATTCTCGATAGAATTCTTGAGAAACACGCGCACGTGTTTGCGAACATTTACACGCTCATTTTGTACAATATACCGTGTTATTGTCCCGAGATTTTCTCGTTCGCGGCATTGAACATCTTGACATTCGGCTGGCGAAAAAAAAAAGGTTTCGTCCGAGATGCACGTTGCAACAATATAAAACCCTGCCGAGACATGATACGCCCATAGTGTCAAAATCCATTGCGGGTCCTCGCTCTTTTTCCGAAACAATTGCGACGAAGGAATCTCTCCTCCACGTGCCCAACATGTGCGCTCGGCAAAATGTACACAAACGCTCTGCCTTTTGCTCATTTTCTCTCTCGCAACTGATCAATATTCCATGACACGATCCGCGCTTTTTTCCTTCCCCTTTTTTCCTCTCCGACCCTCCCGCTGTTGCGTCAAGAGCGCAATAGTGTAAAGAAATTTTCACCATTTTATACTCCCGAAATCTCTGCTGGATCTCTCGGCTTCGACCTCTCTTCCGCCATTGACAATGTCTTTTTCATTTTCCCTTCGACCTCCCTCCCATTTTGTTGGAATAAATGTGGCAGCCAGAAGTTACCGAAGAGCGAATCGTGGACTCGAGTCCACGATTGCCCTCGCTCTATTTTTTATACGCAAGTGCAAGGGACGATGTACAAGGATGCACGCTTGTGGGTATTTCGATCGTAATTTTCGTAGCGAAAAAAGGCGCGAGGATCGATCGATGGCTCGGAGAATCGTCGTTTGCTTTCACCGCGAAAAGAGCTAAACCGTTTACGAGCGATTTTAACGCTGCTTCTGACTTTTTTACCTTTCTTTCGAATCATCCCGTTCGTAATTCACGAACGCCAGCTGCTTTTTTCAAAATGTCCCGATGAACAAACTCGGCGTGTTTCAAAAATCACCCCGACATCAGGAAGATTCTCTCGAGCGTCGGAACGGCGCCGGGAGACGTGAAAAGTATCGAGACCGTCGCCGCACTTTTCTCGACATTCTGCCGCGATCTTCTTTTTTTTCTGTCTCTGATTTTTCTCAATGACGCACACCCGGCCTCGTTGAGATTTCGCTCTGGCGACCGTACAGGTTTCCCGCTCGGAGTGTCCGTCTGGTTGCAGCATCTCGGAGTATCGAAAACCTCCCGAGTGTTGAAGCTATGTACATCCGACGTCGCGGAGAAAACACGCGCTCCCTCGTACGGGGACCACTCGTAGGCGCCTGGAGAGACGAAACTCTCCGACGCGACTCTCGTCAAGGGCCCAGTGTCTGTACTCCTCTCGTGTTCTTCGAGTCCCGCATGGACATTTGTCGTCGCTTTTTGAACCTCCTCGTCGAGAAAATATCACTTTCTTTTTCTTCCTTTTGCCATATACTTCCCATACGTGCATTTCTCCCTCTCCCTCTCTGCGAACCTTGCACATCGTTTCGAAATTCCACTTGATCGTCACGCATGGCGTGTATCGCCATTGCCAGAAGGAAAAAGGGAGGAAGTAGGCTCGTGAGGAGAAACGAAGCGTAAATTCGTTTCGGCACGCCGCGAGAGGAGAGACAAAAGTGTCTAATGGACCGGAAACCCTCATTGTTCTTACACGCCGCGGGCTTGGAGAGTTCCGCTCCCACTTGTACGGTCAGCGCGTCTTAATTGCACTTGTCGCTGAGCCATCCTTCCGAGATTTACCTGAAACGCATCGTTGCAGCGCCCTCTCGACGCTGGGGCACGGTTAAACACGTCGTCAGTGCCGTGCAATCTTTCGCGTTTCTCAGGTACTCCTCAGCGACATCAAACCCAACGATATAGGCAGCTTCTCTCGGAGAATTTTACGGTCCAAATTTGTCGATAATTCTTATCGTCCTCGAATCTTCCTCGAGTAAAATTCGTACGTTGGAATATCGAAATTTCGTCATGCATCGACACGAGGTACGCCTAATCGATTCGATTTCGTTTGCTCGAGCTCTCGCTGAAAAGACAAGAAGAGAGAGAGATATATATATATATACACACACGTCTAATGGTTTTATGCAGAGACGAGCACAAAGATAAGCGCCAACGCTTCGTCATTACGTAATGAAGATGGCGATAATGAAGAAGCGCGTCGAATTGTTTCGGAACCTTTCAACGCGTGAGATATTCGAAATTTTGCAAAAGACAACGACGAGCAATGAGCGAATACGCGATACGACTTTCAGCTCGGGAGACGCGAGCTTTTTACGAGCTCCGAACCGGAAACTACGAGAATAGCCGAAAAAAGCTCGAAAACAAAAACAAAACACTCGGGAGGTTACGAGATTCAGCTACAATAATAAGGTCAAGCTTTTTGAAAAATTTCTCTCGATGTAATGACATTGTAAACATTTCTCCCTTTGTTTTCAAGGGCATTGTAAGAACATTTGTTTTTGCCTATTTATTTACGCAAGGTGGAGCGGACGGAGGAGAAGATTTTCTTCTTTCTTTCTTTTTTTTTTTCAAAATATACAGAAAAACGCGCATTTCCACCGTCCCAAGGGTCACGCCTATGACGTTTGCCGAATTCAGGTAAAAGCCCTCGCAAGCCTTCGTAGCCGCATTTTGGCCCCTCGGAACTAACCACTCATCGCGATGGATCTTTCGGACGCGTTCGTCCTCGCGACGCCAGGAGAAAACGTAGTGCTTTTTACCGACACTCACTGTGTGTGTGTGTGTGTGTGTGGTAGCTTTTGCAATTATATACGTAAACACTAAAACTATAGGAGAGATTCTGTGGGAGAAGGAGAGAAAAACGGCGGCTCGAGGGAGAGAGAGAGAGAATGGGAAAATTGACTTTACGGACTTGACTTACGGATTAGCCGAGTTTGAAATGTTTACTCAGCGGAGGCCAACCATTGGGATAAGATCAAAGGATTGCTCAGTCCGTCTGCCTTCGAGAGGAGAAGTCGCGTCCAATTTTTCACGTTCCACACGAGGCATATGGAATTAAGGGCGTGGATAAGCATCCTCCTATCTTTCTCTCCGTCCCTTGCTCTCCCTCGGACTCTCCCTCGTCGTTTCTCATTCCCTAATGACTGGGAATTTTAGTCTCGATCTTTTTTTTAACTCCGCAAGAGTACTTTTGCTCCTCCCAGTTGTGGTTTTTCCAAAAAAATCCAAGTATCCAGCCCCGTCTGCGAGACAATCTCTCCTCTCTCGTCTGACTGTACGGATTTTATTTTCTCGATCTCGTTTTCGTCTTTATCTTCGTCATCGTTGTGGCGCACGCCAAAAGTGGCGTCTGGCAAATGAGATACGAAAGATAATGGAATGAGGAAAAGAGTGCACGGCGCGCGAGTGTCACGAGCCTCTCTCTCGTTAATACGTATAATAATACGCTTTGGGCATCTGTATCTCGCCAGATGCTAGTTAAGCCACGACTTTTCAACGAAATTTTTTCTCGTCGCTCTTGCCGATAAAGCCGAAAGAAGAGGGGCCAGGGGGCATGTTGCCCGCAACGATTACTGGCGTACGCGACTACCGCGTACTAAATGCCGCAATTAACTCGAATCGTATCTTCGTCCAGAGTCTTTCTTTTTATCTGCATCAATTTTACGGTCCAGAAGTTTCTTGTGCACGCGACCACAAGTGCCAGACGAGATCTTGTGGACTTTTTTTTTTCAATTTCCCGGCCATATGCATTTTTACACTCCGGAAGTGAAGAATGAGTGGTCGGAAACACGCTTTTTCGGATCGAAATTCCCCGTCGAACCTCTCATTCTGCATAGGGGATAATGTTGACTTTTTTCCAAAAATCTCTGGGACGAAAACATTTTAACGAAGAAAAACATGGCAAATGTTGCGTGGATATTCGTCGGGTGAGAAAGATTTGGGATGAAAAAGTATATTTTGAACCTTCGAAGCGCAAATTTAGAGAGACGGGAAATCCCCAACTCGTAAGATGGGCTTTAAATACGCAATATTGTCGAGGAATTTCGATGAGGTTGAAAGTGTCGGGGGAAAGATGCGAAAACTTCATCTTCGAAGGAAGTTCGATAAAATCGAATCTGGTCCGTCGCGACCACGTCTGGTGGTTTTAAGGATTACCGAAATGTGTGACGTATGTATAAGAATAATCCACTGGTATGATGCACACAGAGGAAAGTTCTCTGGGAGATCCCAGAGGACTTTTGACTCAGGGAAAACCAGAGCACTCTTTCAAACATAGAGAGGGAGAGAGGGATATAAGTGGGGCTGAAAAAGGGTCTCGTAATTATCGTTTAAAATCCATGCAATTTTCAGAGCAGCACAATTCTCAAAGTACCAAAGTCAATAAGCTTTTAGCGACGTAAGCAAGAGCAAATATTCCCAAAAATGGAGAAAACGCCATTGTGCCCGATGTATGCTTTTTTCCAAAGACCACACGATCGACCGCAAGATACGGAAAGAGAACTTTTATCCGCATTCGTAATCAGTGAATTTTAAAAGGAGTATTTTCGTCACGATCGCTATCGTTATTTTTCCATCAAAAGACGTATAATTATTCGAATCAAGCATATCCAATCGATGATTTTGAAAAGTAACGACGTTCTAATTATTAAAAACAAAAAAGTCGGAATCTCGATTTGTATAGAATTAAAAAATTCCGGCAACGTCAGTTGTTTTACGCCGGGCGAATTTTTCCGATTATTTTTCGAGAATTTTTATACTCAATTGCGCGTAAGGAGATCGCACGTTTCAAGTTTGTATTTTTTTACTCACCTTTCCAGACGAATGTTTCCATCGATACAACTGAATGTTTCGGGACTGGAGAGTCGCGCGCGTTATTGTCTTCTCCTGGAAGTCGCACCAGCCTCCCGTCGTCGTCACAAGTACGTCGGTGGAAACGGCGAAAATCCGAGTCCCTCGAGTACAAGAGGCTGGACATCGGCCGGACCTGCCGAGCCTCAGCCTCGCATCAATCGCAGGGTTTATCTTCATCCCGATAGTCCAGCAACCGGACATCACTGGATGCAACATCCGGTCAGTTTCAGCAAGCTGAAACTCACCAACAACGCGGTCGATCATCACAATAACGTAAGTCGAAGTCATCTCGCGCGAAATCCCGTTATTATTGTTATCATTTTCATACATTTCGCGTAAAAACTCAGTCGATAATTCGACCGATCGATAAAGTAGGAAAAAACGAGAGTCTCGTCGTTATTTATCTGGTAAACTCGTCTGTTTGGACAGCTTCTAGTCCCTCAATATCGCTTCTCTCGTCTTCTATATTCTCGAGGCTCCGGTTACAGAAGACGGGAAAACATATCCGACAAGTTTTGTACATGGGAGGTCGTAACTGCCACACACATACCGTATCCGTTTTTCGTGCATTTTTCCCTCGTTTTTTTCACCCTCTATTTCGTGTTTTTCCAATTCCCTCGGGGGATCCGGGTCACGCGGAACAGAAGAGAGGACTCGACTCTTATTTTCGTTACCCCTATCAATTTTCATACGCAACTTTTCGAGTATACGCGCTCGAAAGATCGATATAAAGGAAGAATACGTTTGATAAGAAGCTTTCGACTCGATTTCTTCCCTCCTTGAATAATCGTTATTTATCCTTTTATTGTATTTCCTTCGAGAACCTTTTAATGATACGCGGCACTTCGCTCCTCTTATCTGCCGATGCATTAAGACCACCGTTAGCTACTACCGTTTTTGGGCAATCGGCGTGTGTATATCTCGCGAGGATTTCATCGCGCACACATTGAAGTACAAGGGGGGGAGAGCGAGCTACCGGTCCACGCTGAAACACCTATTAATTTCGTGGAGAAAAAAAAATAAAGAGGGAGGGTCGAGCGCGTTAAAAAAAGCTAATTCCTTTGATCCTCGACAATTGCATCCGTCGGAGTTGAAAAGTCGTGTAGGCAGATTAAAGAAGAGAAAAAAAAATTGACAAATCGAACGAAATAAAAAATGATTTTGTGGAACGATGAAGATCGTCTTCCAGGAAGGCTCGAGAGAGTTTCCTCTGGTGCAAAAAAGAGAGAAACAGCACATTGATGATTCGCGAGTATCACGTGCGAGAGACTGAATTTCAAGAATCTCGTCCGTCCCCATCCGCCGAACGCTCTTCCGCTTCCTTCTCTCCCTCTCGGTAGCGTCAGACGACAAAAAAAAGGCGCCAACTCGTAGCTCCGAGGCGCGGTCTCCACCGCGGCGTTCCCCTTGATCCCAGCACTTGTTTCCATCTTCGAACAATCATTATGGGGATGAAAATCCTTCTTTCCTGCAAAATATCACCTGGATCAATCTCCAATCTCTCATCTTCTCCTCTTTTACAGGTGGTTTTAACGTCCATGCACAAATACGTACCGAGAATATGGATTATACGCTGCGACGATCCCGCCAGTATGAACAATCTCTACAGTCAACCTTCAGCGTCATTTACGTTCGATGAGACCGAATTTATCGCTGTAACTGCCTATCAGGTAAGGAAGAGAAAGTAACGAATCTTCATACAGCTTCCTAAAATATTGCAAAAATGCAGCTGCCATGGACCCTAAACTCGAAAATATTGAGTAAAAGAAAAGCAAGAAATGTCGTAACTCTTCCGTTTTCACTGTTTTTTCAATTAAAAATAAACTCCGAGTCTAAAGACTGTACGTACGATTAGAAACGTACAAGTTTCGTCAATTTCGTAATGCCACGCGTGATAACGTCGACAGAGGGCTGTGAACCGTGCCACCGTTACTCAAGCAATGTTTTTCGTCATTACAGAACGAGAACATCACGAAATTGAAGATCGACAACAATCCCTTCGCCAAAGGCTTCCGGGAGACGGGACAGTCTCGTTGCAAGAGAAAATTGCATCATTTGAACGAGAGCGACTCGAGCTCGGAGGGCAGAAATCGCGGTGACGACGAGGATGAAAACGGCTCATCGTCAGAGTCCGAATCCGCGAGTACGAGAAGAATTTCGGAGAGCGAGGAAAATCGTCCAAAGAGGGCGCACAGCGAAGCCGGAAGTCTCGATGACAGTGGCGTCAGTAGTTCCGGTGGAGTAACACCGCCCCTCGCTCATTCACCGCAAAATTACAGTGATTCCTCGCGGAGAGTCAATAACGAGCGTCACAATGATAATTCGCAGCAGCTGCGATTGCACAGACCATGGGCAGACTCGTCGCCCTCTCGGCAAATTCATCATGTGCGTGAAACCCCGCTAACCAAACCATCGAGCGCATTGCCGCTTAACTTTCAATTTTTCCATCCCTACCTCGTGCCATCTCATCATCAGCATCACCATCACGTGGCTGCTCTGGAAATCGCGAGGCTCCAGCAACAGATGCAACATCGTTATCAAACGGGACAGTATCAGCATCTTTCGAAATTCTATCATTGAAACTTTTATCGCGAGAACGACTCCTTTGCGCAAAAAAAAAAGAAACAATGAATATTCATGTACATATCGTCGTTGTTCGCAGACTATAATTAAGACTAAATCAATAAAAAAAAAAAAAAGCGGTACAATGTTGCTCACGCCGTGATGATAAATCATTCGTAAGTTTCTCAGCGTAAAAGGCTAGTGAAATGATATTTCATCGCTGCTGAACTGTACACACCTAAGAGTCAGCGCGAAGGCTGATTTTGGTATGTTCGTGTGGCGCGTATTCATTTCGAATATTTTTCGTTTGTTTTCATTTTTTGATAAACGCCGATTCAGCGGTTGGGGAGTATTCGTTGGCGGACAGGATTTTTAGAAGCAACGATCGGAAAGGGTAGTTTGATGGAAAATTCAATTTTTCTTTCGGAGCGAATGAGAGATTGATGAGACGAGGAAGCGTTTGGGGACCAAAGTTATCGAATGTGCCTTGCTCAATGTGCCTTATCTTACGAAAAAAAAAACTTGTAAATAAGATAATCGATTAGAAAATGTTCGCAGTATATACGGCAGTCGAAACGAAGACATTTCCCATAAAATTTACGAATGCGTAAGAGAACCTTGCCTAAGATTGTTATTTAACATATTCTCTGTAATCTTAAGTACAATGTTCGATAAAGTTTCGTTAAAAATAAATCGTCATTTTTCGTACAAACATTGAGTACAATTATTTCCTCTGAAGCTTCATCACGAGCATGAAAATTCAGCCTCACCCAATGAAAAAAATCGCGATGTTTCCGTTACGAACGAAACCAAACTTACCCTCCAAACGTCCGAGGAATAACAAACAAACAAAAGGCCTGACGGAAATAAATGCTCGCCAAAGATAAAATGGCTTCTTAAAAAAGACGTACACTTTGTAGAGGCATTGATAACCTCACTACTAGAGTCAACAACTTCTTGGAGTGCCCAAATCCCGAAACTCGGAGTGTGTCTGTTTTTCGTATTTGATCACGACATACGCATAATATATCGTATATAAACACGCGACAAGTAGGTATCTCTCGAGAAACTTGGAAAAGTACTCACAAGACTGTGAAGACGAGGGAGGAGGATGAGAGAGAATCCAGGAGCCAGGACCGAGTGATTGAAAAGAGTAGTGAGCTACACGTGTTTTGTTTTTTTCCATCGGCTTCCTAAACATGTCCTCGCTCCACCTCCGCCGCGCCACATTTCTCCCTCGAGTCCGTTCTCACGTTGCCTTGGCGCCTCACAAACTTCCTTGCGACTCTCGAGACTCGGTTTTTTCAAGGGTCGTGTGTTTCCGAGATAAACGCCATTGCACGCTTTATGAAGAGACTCGAAAATCGTTTGTCGCGAGGAATCGTCTCTGTGCACTCGAAGTGCAAGGCGTCACGGGTACGCATATGCGTATGTGTTGGTCTTTGTTATTGTGCCAGAAAAAACGAATGTTGGAATTCACTGCACAACATAAAAAAAAAACGATAATCGAACTTTCAAACGTTTTTCTTTATTTCCCTTCAACGTCTTACACTAAAAAAATGAAGTTGACAAAGACAAACATCGAGTCAGTGTAAATCAGTCTCTAATCTATTTACAAAGCGATAAACCGGGCGAAAAAGGCAAACGCGTGCAGCGGAGGATTAACCGAGTCGCGATGTCGCGACGACCGCGATAATTTATTTATGAAGACCGGTTAACGGTGCCATCTATCGCCAACGGAATAAATTTCTATCGCGTATCACACCGTAACGCGTCGCGTTATTGTACCTCGCTACCGGAATACAAATTCATCGTTTGCCGTTTCCAGAATGTTATATCCACCTCTCTTCGTTTGTTTTTCGTATTCCGAGTCTCGTCGCGATCGTGTTTGAAATTTACAAACAGCACCGTTCGTCGCCCCGTCCATTCTGATCGTACTTGGGACAAAAAGGTGGATCGTAACTGGTGTAACAAAAAGAGCCTCTCGAACCGCCCGGCGTATGCTGTCCCATTATCAATACCTCACCGGCCCGCGGACTGATTCGCGGTCCTGACGGACACCGTCGCGAACAAGGCTCCGCCGTCATTTGTTTACCAGCGCCATCTATACTCTGAGCCATGTAACAAACGACCCACACGTGACTGCACAGTTGATCGTTCGGCCGGTTCTCGCAGAATGGCTGCATCTTTCCACCGTTGACGCACACGTCAACGTGACCAACGCGTCCCATCTCACCGTAATAACCGGCGTTCGTGTGTATAACCTGTACGAAATCGGCGTCGCCGCTGTCCAAACGATTCACTAGTCCCGGACGTACGAGTGGCCTCGCAGGGTCCAATCCTATTATTCTGTGCATCCTGAAGAGCAAATAATTCGCCATTATGCCACATAGATGAGCACCAAGAGAATGACCAACGCATGTTGTTCTTCCGATTGGCAAACCAAGATGGCGAAGTATCGTCAATGTGCCGGCTAAACAACGAGCCACGGGTCGTAAATTCGAGACGGCAGCTGGATAACAAGGTGCGGCGCTCAGTGCTCCCCAATCAACGAGGAACAAGTTGTAACTTCCGTTTCTCATGTAGGCATCGCGGAGCACCGACATCGGTAACGTATCGTCACCACCTAAGAATATTGCGTTAAAGTATAAAAATTCCTTGAAATTTCTCAAGTATTTTTGCCGTTAAAAATTATATTCAATTTGAGGCGCCGAATATGGCAATTGCACGAATAATCAAAGCGTCTCCCGTAGCAGTGGTGTGAATTAGGCTTCCCTCTCTCTCTCTTCCTAACCCTTACGAACATTTTGTTTCTCGAGAAAATGTAGCAAGCAACGTACACCGGTACGCTTTATTTATCCTCTCTCTTTTGTTTCGAAAAATTCGTATCTCTCCGTCCAAAGTGTCAAAAAACCTCAGCAACGTAATCAAGAATAATTGAAAAATTTTGATGAAAAAAAAGAACGTACGTACCTGCATAGCCGTGTATCAATATTATATTTTCCCGGGTTGGATCATAGTCTTTGCGCAACCAATCGGATTGTCGCGAATCGAGTAATCGCTTGGGTTGTCCCGGTGTGTAAAGATATACGTGAACATCCGGATCAGGGCACGAATCACGATCGTTGCCGCGTCTCCACGTGCAATCATCTTTGTTGTAATCGGCCGCTGCGCCGCTCTGGATCGCGTCTTGAATCGGACCGCGACCGGAAGTTCTGGCAGTTTCGCTCTCGCGCGGTAAATTCGCAAGGAGAAGTAGCGAAATCAAAATATTCTCCAGTACTCGCATCTCGACGATTTTTCGATCGATCGAAGGTGAAAAAGTAGATGATGGCAAAAAAAGAAGCACACGTCGCAATTGTGGGACTTCCGAGGTCCGTAAAGTCAATTTGGTGACTGAATTCGAGAGCTTGTTCGTAAGCAATCGGCGAGCTCGAAGAACCCTGCTCGATTCTCTTGTGGGGGACGCTGCTATAGACATATACATGCTTTACCGTTTCGAATGGTTCCTCAGTATTGCAGGTACCGTTGTTGGCTCCCCTACCAGCCTTCCTTCGGATTCTTCTCAATAATTTCACCTTGATCACGGCTCTTCGTTTTTTTCTCCATTCGCCAATTAGCCCGCGGCCCAGAATCCCCGGACGATATTTTTCTTTTCTAATTTATTCTTCAAACCCGTGAAAAAGGTTGAGTCGGGATAGACCCAGCGCAGGGATCATATATATGATAGATCGACGACTAAACGAGTGTCGGCAAATCATTTGGTCGTTTGAGCGTCAAAAACTTCGTAACGTCTTTCCCTTTTAGGTGCTCTCTATATTACTTTCTGTATTGTCATCGCAAAGAATGAGTTACATAAGCGATGTATCCATCTCATGGTAGTTTATACTCGGTATTGGCAATAGGCCACGGACATCGCAAGACTATTATTTACACTCTCTGTCGACAGTACACTCTGCTATATACCGCGGTCCGGTTTCACCGGCGTTTTAAACTTTTATCCCACTTTTGTTACGTCATATCGAAATATATTGCTCGAGAGAGACACTTACGGTGAAATTTAACGATTACGTCATCCGGCGAATTTTCCAAGCCGAAACTTTATTATCTTAAGATTTTAACGGATACACGTAAAATACATCGATCACGCGACTTTTTTTTACAACTTTGCGTACTTTTGCGGGCAAAGAAACATTTGAACATCCGTCAAATATCAACAATAGCGACTAGACGGATATCACCATTCGCACGACGATTTCATCGATTTAGTAGTGCCCCATAAGTGATCTGTTGTACGTGGCTTGAAAAAATTAAGTCGTCGGAAAAAAAAATTCAAGGGGCTCGTTCGTGGCTGGAATTTGTCGTTCTTTTTTTCTTATTCTCCCCACCTTTCGTCTGTTTGTTTTCGTGAGTTTGCACGGAGAAACGAGAGAGAAAGAGAGAGAGAGAGAAGATTAGCTCTTTTCTTTCTGTTCTGTGTAAATCTCAAAGGTCCCTTTATTTGCAGTGAAAGTGGAATACATGCAATACGTTTTTTGCACGAGCCTGCGCAACTTCTTTTTGACCAACGCATTAAAGATGAAAATAATTTTTTCGATTTGTAGAATCTTCATTATACATGCCTGTATGTACGTTTAATTTAGCGTACTTGTTCATCGGGCGCATCGGTCTTTTTCCAGGAGGTATTAAGTCAAAATCCAACGAAAGAATCAACTTGTGTTCGTAAACTTCGAAATTGTGTTCGTAATCAATGTAGAATGTTTCATATTTTTGTGTGCATTTTTATTTTACCGACCGTTGCTTTGGTCTTCTCACTCCGAGACACTGTAGCAGCGGTCGGTAAACATGCACGTACTTTTTAACGGTTTGAAATTTTGAAATCTACTCCGTTCTCAACTGCACAATTAATTGCAATGAAAGTTACATTAATCGACACAGAATTGTGGCAAAAGGTGGACAAAAGCTCGATTGTTTTTGTTGGCGTTTTGGCTTGAAATACAGATAGCGCTTTAAGGTTATCTTTTACGACGATGTTTTTTTTTTCCACTACTAGAAGCTATTAGGCCGGCATTATTCTTATGACGCAAAACCATTACTTTCCCTGAAAACTTGTAATTTCAGACAACTCAGAGACGACAAATTTGTGTACTTTTTGAGAAATCGCCAAACTGACCGTGAGCGCATGGACAAAGGATCGTTTTCATTCAACGTCGATGTATCGTTACGTAATTCCTGTCGATTCGCGATCTCTGTGTTGCCGTGGAACGGCATATTTTAGTTGTTAAATTATGCGTGAAATCGAAATGAATGATCTTGAGGCATAATTATCGAAGTTATTCACCTTGGGTCGGGACGTACGATATACGACATTGTTATGAAACTTTGGCGAGCGAAAGTGACCAAGAAAGAGAATCGAAAGGCTACACGACGATAATCGCAAAGATTGTTGCATTTCGCATCGATTCGATAGTTGAAAAATAACGTAATATCTATCGTCACAGCATGCATAATTATTCTTCTTTATCGACGGTTTTTTTTCTTACGATAAGCGATGTTCGATGTAAGATATAACAAGACTTGTACATTTATAGAGTTAAAACATTGCTTTAAGCAATGAAGTATCGCAACGTGGGAAAAAAAATACAAGATTGTAAATTCCACAATACAGTTCGACGATTTTTATTGCTTGAAAAAAAAAAGTATTTTTTTTTTACATTTTACATACGACAGATTCTTTCGCATATTGAACAGCAAACGTTAATTTCGAGATAGCAGACGCAATTTCTCTCACACTTCTGCAATAACGAACACCCAAGGATTTGTTTATTTTACATTGCCTTCAGCAAGTTTCGTTTTCAAACGAAACGACGAAAAATCCAATTATGTAACGAGTGACCGAAATAATGATTATCGTAACAAACAGAATTACTTTCACAGTGAAACAAAAGATGATAAATCTTTGAACAGCGATGAGATTTTGTTTCTCGAGTTTGGTTCTATGCCCTGTTTCGAAGATGTACCGGAATTTACTTTCCCTCTCCAGCGTTGCTTTCTCTTCAGTCTCAAACTGGATTAAAATGAAGTTTGACGGCCAAACGATGATTCGGAGCGACCGACATCGACGGCGATCGCAAGGATACACACGATTATTCGCTTTTTTTATTTCAAATCGTCACAAACGTGAAAGAAACATTTTTGTGCTTTCGAACATTGGAGAGTTTGTCAAATAGTGATTTTTGGGCGATCGATAACGACTCGTTGTCTCGCTTCAAGACGACGACATAAAGTACGCGCAACATGTACACAACTAGAAAAGGAAACGCTTATTTACACAATAAATAAAAAAAGGCGATAAATCGAGAACAAGTTTAAAAAACCACCAAAAGAGAGAGAGAAATGAATTTCACCGGACAAATCTCGCGAGAGGCATCCCCGATCGATTTTGAAAATCCTCAAGGACAATGGGGATCGTTAACCGCGAGTCGTTTATTTAACCGCTAAATTTTGTATTCCGGACGCAACCGCGTTGCTTATTTCCGTTTTGTCGACGTCGGTTAGTTTTATCGCCGATCCCGTACTCTGTCGTAATCGATCGCAGGCTTTTTTGTGCAAAAACCAATGAAGCCTCTGACATTCGCGATCGCAGTATTG
This sequence comes from Heteropelma amictum, assembly GCA_959613375.1. NCBI lineage: Eukaryota > Metazoa > Arthropoda > Insecta > Hymenoptera > Ichneumonidae > Heteropelma > Heteropelma amictum. The sequence goes on from OY390725.1 coordinate 5,405,758, forward strand.
CACGACTTTGCACTTGCTGCATTTTTTCGTAGCTTTTTCCTCGCCGCAGGTAACGCAAACTTGCGCACTGTCGACGAAGCCGCGCTGTCCGTTTATCGCTGCTGAAATAACCGACACCGCTGAGGGTGGTTCGCTGCTGGCTAACGTAGCGACCATTTGACGAAATATCGCGCTTTTTATGAAGGGAAATTCTCGCACGGCTTCGCGCACCAGAGCTTCCTGATACTCCGGCTGGCCAGCGTTTTTGTTGCATTTTAAGACTTTGCGCACGAGAAGCTCGACCGGATCCATAGTTTTCTTTTCGTCCCCATCCTCGACGACCTTTTCGGCCTCGTTTTTATCGGCTTTCATCGCTTCCTGATGCTTCTGGCACTTGATCACGTGTCCGATAATGAAACTCAAGTAGTGATACTTGAAGGCCATTATTTCGTTCATATCGGTTCCGCGTTGCATCTCTCGGTTTCTCATAGCTTCCAGCACTTTTTGTATCTGCGTCGGACGAAAAAAAACGTTCCGAGAGCCAATGTCATTATCGGAACAAAGATTTTTGCACATTGTACATTTAGAAACATTAACGATTCCGTCCCGATTATTTAGCGTTAAAACTATGCTCAAACTGTGGGACAACTGCGTATTACCCACGTTATAAACATCGAAGCCAAGTTTTTGTAAACTAACGAGTCACGAAATAACGAATCGAACGAATTCACTTTGAAAAGACGACGGGAGAACTTTTAGAGCAAGGAAATTCGATTAATCAGAAATATTTACCTTGACGGAAGTTTCCAGAAGCCCAGGACTCTTCTGAAGATTCATGAGTACTCGAACGGGATGAACGTTGACTTGCATGATAAACTTGTGAAAAGAATCTGCGAGATGCGGCTGAAGCATGGGCTCCGTCTGCAAGCCCTGCGGTTTTATATAATAATCGATATCAGCTTTGGGTATGTAATTGTTGATGGTAGCGACGCATTTGTGATTGCCCACGAACGCAGCCATCTGCGCGGGTGTACGTCCTATGCTGTTAGTCGTGAGTTTTGCCCCGTGGGACATTAGGAGATAACAAATTTCTGCATTGCCGCCAAGAGCGGCAAAATGAAGCGCGGTGTAAGCATTCTCATGGTGGCAAACATTGACATCGGCACCCTTGAACAAAAAACATTTTTCGTGAGGAAAAACATCGTCTGTTTTCAAAGGGAACATTTTGGAGGAATTTTGATAAATAACAATAATCGACGATTGAATTGTCACAGGAACTTGTGCACTTTTTAGGAATCCTTGATCGATGACGAAATCATAACGACACGCGACAGTTACGGTAAGGGATAAATAAACCGAAAAATATAAACATAAAAATGGCATAAAGTTGAGCAAGTACCTGGTCGAGTAGCATCTGTACGATTTCTTTATTTCCTTTGTAAGACGCGTGCTGAAGTGGGCTCATTCCGTTCTCATCGACGAAATCAACTTTTGTTCTATTCGCAGCGAGCAACACTTTGAGCTCCGCTGCCTCATTGTTATTTATTTTCGCGAAAACTTCCTTCTGTAAATCCATCATATCGTCCACTGCTGGCGCCATATTGTTTTTGTCTGTCGTGCGTGTTCCTTGACTTCGCGATTCGATATACGAAATGTATATTATATGTGATGGATATACCGTACATGTATATTGAAAAAGGGAGGAAAACCAAACATAACCTACCAGTTCGATATTCGATAGTGTTCGATATATTCGATAGTTCTCGTTACTATTATTATTATCGTCAGCGAAGCACAGCCGCGCAGCTATAACCAATAAGAATTTGTTTTTAATTATTCGAAATTCTGGAATTCGAACCTATGGAGATTCACCTAAAAGTCCTCATCTACATCGATATATGTGTATGGACACGTGTGAAAAAAACCTGCCTGGAATTGCAGGTTTACAGTCTGGATAAAATACTCGTCCAATATGGCTCTTGGACGAGCATTTGTAAAATATGTCCTGCGGAAAATAAAAATTAATTGAATGAACTCTACATCGCAGTTTCTATTATATTCGCATATATTTGTAAATCAGAGATGGCCAATATTGCATTTTTTTCTACGCCGATCTGTGGATGAAAATTTCATCCCATCGGAAATTCGATTTTAATTTAACGGGCATCAATAAAAAACTTTGTTGACGGATTCGCACAATATGCTGTTATTGAATGAATAACAATAAAAAGTAAATTTTCTTCCCCGAGAAGAATGGTGCTCTGGTTGTTTTTTTTGTGGCAATTTTGTCGTTTATTAGCAATCAATCATGGAAAAACCGAGGCAATTTTCGTCCTCCATGACAGTATTGTCGATCCCAAAAATATTCTTTTTATTTCGAATTCTACGCACATTTTCCACTACTTTGCAGAGCAGAGCACCGTGCATACCACATCGGAAAGGGAAGTGCAGAGCGGAAATACAGCCTCTCCGGGCCAACGTCGAGCGGTAACAATGCGGAATAATGTGCCTGCGAGACTACTTACCCGCCCGACATTGCTGTAGAGCGGAAAGATAGCCTCTCCGGGCCAACGTCGAGCGATAGTACTGCGCCTGCGAGACTGTTTTCCCGCTTGACGTTGCAGTAGAGAGGAAAGAAAGCCTTGCAGGCGTCAACGCAAAGGTTCTTCCGAATCGTGGCTTCAACCGAGTCTTTCTTTTCGATCATAATTTTCCTTCAAAGTAGTGGCAGATGAAAAGAACGATCGACAACTCCATCAAAATTGAACCACGCATAGAGGAAACAACTCTGAACAAGTTGCTTCATTTCCGGTTTCCGGAAAATTGTGTTCCGTTTTTTTATAGAATGTATTCCTTCAAATTAGTGGCAAATGAAAAGAACGATCGACAACTCGATCAAAATTTTACCACGCATAGAGGAAACAACTCTGAACAAGATGCTTCATTTCCGGTTTTCGGAAATTTAGTTTCAGTTTTTCCCCTTAAGGGTTAACGGCAGATGAATAGAACGATCGACAACTCGATCAAAATTTAACCACGCATAGAGGAAACGACTCTGAACAAGATGCTTCATTTCCGGTTGTCGGAAATTTAGTTTCAGTTTTTCCCCTTAAGGGTTAACGGCAGATGGGAAGAACGATCGACAACTCAATGAAAATTTAACCACGCATAGAGGAAACGATCCCGAGCAAGATGCTTCATTTCCGGTCGTCGGAAATTTAGTTTCAGTTTTTCCCCTTAAGGGTTAACGGCAGATGGGAAGAACGATCGACAACTCGATGAAAATTTAACCACGCATAGAGGAAACGATCCCGAGCAAGATGCTTCATTTCCGGTCGTCGGAAATTTAGTTTCAGTTTTCCACCCTAAGGGTTAACGGCAGATGGGAAGAACGATCGACAACTCGATGAAAATTTAACCACGCATAGAGGAAACGATCCCGAGCAAGATGCTTCATTTCCGGTCGTCGGAAATTTAGTTTCAGTTTTCCACCCTAAGGGTTAACGGCAGATGGGAAGAACGATCGACAACTCGATGAAAATTTAACCACGCATAGAGGAAACGATTCCGAGCAAGATGCTTCATTTCCGGTCGTCGGAAATTTAGTTTCAGTTTTCCACCCTAAGGTTAACGGCAGATGAAAAGAACGATCGACAACTCGATGAAAATTTAACCACGCATAGAGGAAACGATCCCGAGCAAGATGCTTCATTTCCGGTCGTCGGAAATTTAGTTTCAGTTTTCCACCCTAAGGGTTAACGGCAGATGGGAAGAACGATCGACAACTCGATGAAAATTTAACCACGCATAGAGGAAACGATCCCGAGCAAGATGCTTCATTTCCGGTCGTCGGAAATTTAGTTTCAGTTTTCCACCCTAAGGTTTACGGCGGATGAAAAGAACGATCGACAACTCGATGAAAATTTAACCACGCATAGAGGAAACGAACCCGAGCAAGATGCTTCATTTCCGGTCGTCGGAAATTTAGTTTCAGTTTTCCACCCTAAGGTTAACGGCGGATGAAAAGAACGATCGACAACTCGATGAAAATTTAACCACGCATAGAGGAAACGATCCCGAGCAAGATGCTTCATTTCCGGTCGTCGGAAATTTAGTTTCAGTTTTCCACCCTAAGGTTAACGGCGGATGAAAAGAACGATCGACAACTCGATGAAAATTTAACCACGCATAGAGGAAACGATCCCGAGCAAGATGCTTCATTTCCGGTCGTCGGAAATTTAGTTTCAGTTTTCCACCCTAAGGTTTACGGCGGATGAAAAGAACGATCGACAACTCGATGAAAATTTAACCACGCATAGAGGAAACGATCCCGAGCAAGATGCTTCATTTCCGGTCGTCGGAAATTTAGTTTCAGTTTTCCACCCTAAGGTTTACGGCGGATGAAAAGAACGATCGACAACTCGATGAAAATTTAACCACGCATAGAGGAAACGATCCCGAGCAAGATGCTTCATTTCCGGTCGTCGGAAATTTAGTTTCAGTTTTCCACCCTAAGGTTTACGGCGGATGAAAAGAACGATCGACAACTCGATGAAAATTTAACCACGCATAGAGGAAACGATCCCGAGCAAGATGCTTCATTTCCGGTCGTCGGAAATTTAGTTTCAGTTTTCCACCCTAAGGTTTACGGCGGATGAAAAGAACGATCGACAACTCGATGAAAATTTAACCACGCATAGAGGAAACGATCCCGAGCAAGATGCTTCATTTCCGGTCGTCGGAAATTTAGTTTCAGTTTTCCACCCTAAGGTTAACGGCGGATGAAAAGAACGATCGACAACTCGATGAAAATTTAACCACGCATAGAGGAAACGATCCCGAGCAAGATGCTTCATTTCCGGTCGTCGGAAATTTAGTTTCAGTTTTCCACCCTAAGGTTAACGGCGGATGAAAAGAACGATCGACAACTCGATGAAAATTTAACCACGCATAGAGGAAACGATCCCGAGCAAGATGCTTCATTTCCGGTCGTCGGAAATTTAGTTTCAGTTTTCCACCCTAAGGTTAACGGCGGATGAAAAGAACGATCGACAACTCGATGAAAATTTAACCACGCATAGAGGAAACGATCCCGAGCAAGATGCTTCATTTCCGGTCGTCGGAAATTTAGTTTCAGTTTTCCACCCTAAGGTTTACGGCGGATGAAAAGAACGATCGACAACTCGATGAAAATTTAACCACGCATAGAGGAAACGATCCCGAGCAAGATGCTTCATTTCCGGTCGTCGGAAATTTAGTTTCAGTTTTCCACCCTAAGGTTTACGGCGGATGAAAAGAACGATCGACAACTCGATGAAAATTTAACCACGCATAGAGGAAACGATCCCGAGCAAGATGCTTCATTTCCGGTCGTCGGAAATTTAGTTTCAGTTTTCCACCCTAAGGTTTACGGCGGATGAAAAGAACGATCGACAACTCGATGAAAATTTAACCACGCATAGAGGAAACGATCCCGAGCAAGATGCTTCATTTCCGGTCGTCGGAAATTTAGTTTCAGTTTTCCACCCTAAGGTTTACGGCGGATGAAAAGAACGATCGACAACTCGATGAAAATTTAACCACGCATAGAGGAAACGATCCCGAGCAAGATGCTTCATTTCCGGTCGTCGGAAATTTAGTTTCAGTTTTCCACCCTAAGGTTTACGGCGGATGAAAAGAACGATCGACAACTCGATGAAAATTTAACCACGCATAGAGGAAACGATCCCGAGCAAGATGCTTCATTTCCGGTCGTCGGAAATTTAGTTTCAGTTTTCCACCCTAAGGGTTAACGGCAGATGGGAAGAACGATCGACAACTAGATGAAAATTTAACCACGCATAGAGGAAACGATCCCGAGCAAGATGCTTCATTTCCGGTCGTCGGAAATTTAGTTTCCGTTTTCCACCCTAAGGGTTAACGGCAGATGGGAAGAACGATCGACAACTCGATGAAAATTTAACCACGCATAGAGGAAACGATCCCGAGCAAGATGCTTCATTTCCGGTCGTCGGAAATTTAGTTTCAGTTTTCCACCCTAAGGTTTACGGCAGATGAAAAGAACGATCAACAACTCGATGAAAATTTAACCACGCATAGAGGAAACGAACCCGAGCAAGATGCTTCATTTCCGGTCGTCGGAAATTTAGTTTCAGTTTTCCACCCTAAGGATAACGGCAGATGAAAAGAACGATCGACAACTCGATGAAAATTTAACCACGCATAGAGGAAACGATCCCGAGCAAGATGCTTCATTTCCGGTCGTCGGAAATTTAGTTTCAGTTTTCCACCCTAAGGTTAACGGCGGATGAAAAGAACGATCGACAACTCGATGAAAATTTAACCACGCATAGAGGAAACGATCCCGAGCAAGATGCTTCATTTCCGGTCGTCGGAAATTTAGTTTCAGTTTTCCACCCTAAGGTTAACGGCGGATGAAAAGAACGATCGACAACTCGATGAAAATTTAACCACGCATAGAGGAAACGATCCCGAGCAAGATGCTTCATTTCCGGTCGTCGGAAATTTAGTTTCAGTTTTCCACCCTAAGGTTAACGGCGGATGAAAAGAACGATCGACAACTCGATGAAAATTTAACCACGCATAGAGGAAACGATCCCGAGCAAGATGCTTCATTTCCGGTCGTCGGAAATTTAGTTTCAGTTTTCCACCCTAAGGTTTACGGCGGATGAAAAGAACGATCGACAACTCGATGAAAATTTAACCACGCATAGAGGAAACGATCCCGAGCAAGATGCTTCATTTCCGGTCGTCGGAAATTTAGTTTCAGTTTTCCACCCTAAGGTTTACGGCGGATGAAAAGAACGATCGACAACTCGATGAAAATTTAACCACGCATAGAGGAAACGATCCCGAGCAAGATGCTTCATTTCCGGTCGTCGGAAATTTAGTTTCAGTTTTCCACCCTAAGGTTTACGGCGGATGAAAAGAACGATCGACAACTCGATGAAAATTTAACCACGCATAGAGGAAACGATCCCGAGCAAGATGCTTCATTTCCGGTCGTCGGAAATTTAGTTTCAGTTTTCCACCCTAAGGTTTACGGCGGATGAAAAGAACGATCGACAACTCGATGAAAATTTAACCACGCATAGAGGAAACGATCCCGAGCAAGATGCTTCATTTCCGGTCGTCGGAAATTTAGTTTCAGTTTTCCACCCTAAGGTTTACGGCGGATGAAAAGAACGATCGACAACTCGATGAAAATTTAACCACGCATAGAGGAAACGATCCCGAGCAAGATGCTTCATTTCCGGTCGTCGGAAATTTAGTTTCAGTTTTCCACCCTAAGGTTTACGGCGGATGAAAAGAACGATCGACAACTCGATGAAAATTTAACCACGCATAGAGGAAACGATCCCGAGCAAGATGCTTCATTTCCGGTCGTCGGAAATTTAGTTTCAGTTTTCCACCCTAAGGGTTAACGGCAGATGGGAAGAACGATCGACAACTAGATGAAAATTTAACCACGCATAGAGGAAACGATCCCGAGCAAGATGCTTCATTTCCGGTCGTCGGAAATTTAGTTTCCGTTTTCCACCCTAAGGGTTAACGGCAGATGGGAAGAACGATCGACAACTCGATGAAAATTTAACCACGCATAGAGGAAACGATCCCGAGCAAGATGCTTCATTTCCGGTCGTCGGAAATTTAGTTTCAGTTTTCCACCCTAAGGTTTACGGCAGATGAAAAGAACGATCAACAACTCGATGAAAATTTAACCACGCATAGAGGAAACGAACCCGAGCAAGATGCTTCATTTCCGGTCGTCGGAAATTTAGTTTCAGTTTTCCACCCTAAGGATAACGGCAGATGAAAAGAACGATCGACAACTCGATGAAAATTTAACCACGCATAGAGGAAACGATCCCGAGCAAGATGCTTCATTTCCGGTCGTCGGAAATTTAGTTTCAGTTTTCCACCCTAAGGTTAACGGCGGATGAAAAGAACGATCGACAACTCGATGAAAATTTAACCACGCATAGAGGAAACGATCCCGAGCAAGATGCTTCATTTCCGGTCGTCGGAAATTTAGTTTCAGTTTTCCACCCTAAGGTTTACGGCAGATGAAAAGAACGATCGACAACTCGATGAAAATTTAACCACGCATAGAGGAAAAGATCCCGAGCAAGATGCTTCATTTCCGGTCGTCGGAAATTTAGTTTCAGTTTTCCACCCTAAGGTTTACGGCAGATGAAAAGAACGATCGACAACTCGATGAAAATTTAACCACGCATAGAGGGCTCTCCGGGTCAACGTCAAGCGGTAATAATGCGCCTGCGAGACTGTTTTCCCGCCCGACATTGCTATAGAACGGAAAGATAGCCTCTCCGGGTCAGCGTCGAGCGGTAGTACTGCGCCTGCGAGACCGTTTACCCGCCCGACATTGCTGTAGAGCGGAAAGATAGCCTCTCCGGGCCAGCGTTGAGCGGCAGTACTGCGCCTGCGAGACCGTTTACCCGCCCGACATTGCTGTAGAGCGGAAAGATAGCCTCTCCGGGTCAGCGTCGAGCGGTAGTACCGCGCCTGCGACACCGTTTACCCGCCCGACATTGCTGTAGAGCTGCTCGTTACCTAGGCGCTCGTTATTAGTGGCACAGAATTGCGCTCTGCTACCGCGAGAGGCAATACCCTCGATTCTGAGTCGAACAGCTGAGCTTGATGCCCGTTAAACATCGTGCATTTCAGCTGTTTCGTTAAACGACATTTCGCAATACACCGGATGATACAATAAATCTTAACAAACGATAAATTCTTTTTCTATACATATTAATTCATTTATAGCAAGCAATATACATTTATTAAAATTATTTTATTTTCGCGGTTATTCGAAAAATTGAATGTTGCACATCTCTGTGTTATAACGATATCGTACTTTGGCTTTATTTTTCTACTTTTTTTTCGCGCGTTTTCAACAATGGTTTTTCCTTAATTACGGCGTATTATCAACAAGGCCCGAACTGCTACCAATGGCTGCGTGGCCGCAGTTCAGATGCGATGTACAAAATATATGTATAGAATATATATGTATTTATATATACATATATTTATATAATAATAGGTGTAAATGGGATATTTCACGCCAATTCACAACTTGTTAGGATATCCTGCGTGGTAATTGTTGCACAATTTTTCAAAAACATCATATGCAATCCCAAGTATAGAGCACGATTATTTCAGAATGCTTTTTTCTTCCAAACTGCTACTTTGTAGCGAGAAAAGAAATTAGTGAAATCGAGACGATTAAATATATTCTTCTAATTTTTTTTCGTAAAATTCTTACGGGCCTCTCAGTGCATACTTTTGTGAAAGTAACTTGAGAAAAAATCTTAGTACTCGGACGCTTCCGAAAAAAATTTGAAAAAATTTACGTCACGATCCGGCGAAATTGGCGTCGAATTTTCCAAATACATTTTCATCTAACAGCGGTAAACATATTCTATTTGGCAACTCTAATTATAGTATAACGTGTTTCGATACGATTATAATTTCCTTTATATCTCAATAATTTTCACTCATTATTGCAGAGGTCAAAATACCGACAGTGGGAATGCAATGAATCGATTACTTCGAGAATTCTTCGTTTTTTTTTAGGAACAAAATTGTCAATACACTTTTTAGCGGAGTGTTTGAGATGAAAAAACATTTTTCGATCAAATAATGGTTTAACAAATATTTTTCTTCGAGCACCAATGCCAACTTTTTCTTGTTTTCTTCTCAGACACTTTTCGTTATATGTGTATCCGGTTGGGCATTTGCGAATTCCATCAACGGTAATTTCTTCTACAACGAATGACAATTTTTCATCCAAATCGATCGAAAAAAACGATTCGATCATTTATATGTATATTTCTTGTTTTTTTTTCAAACGCCAGCGTTTTGGAGTATGCATATATGCACGTGTACAAGGCAGTCCATTTAAATTCAGACTTTCCATTTCCAATACTCTTGCATTTAGCAAAAAAAAAATGTTTCGCCTAAAACTTTTGATCGAAAATGACTGGGTGAATTTCCAACTGCATACTGCGTAAAAAAAGATGAAAAACTTTTACGCGAACGTTATTTTTCTTCCAAAATCTGTCGAATGTAGTTATTTTTCGCACTCTATAAAAATGAAATTTAATTCCGCAGTTTACATCCGAGACTTCCAACGTGCTGGGAAAATTCGTACTTAAAAAACATCTTAAACAATGAAACGAGATGGAAAGCTTCCGTTACAGACTTTTCACATCAATCTCGCTCCAATTAATTTTCTATAGTCATAATTGACGCATTACAATGTCAAATCATTCAAGTTGTTGCTCAGCGAGCAAATCAGCTTGTGGAGAAGAATTTTGTCATCTTCATTCGTTATCTTTTGATGCACGGACGATATAATAATTAATTTTTTATCCAAGTTTAATAAAAAGCGTTTTCTGATGTCTGATCAATCGTCATTTTTCAAAACCGTTAACTTTCCGAGAAGGTTGATGAAAGTCTCGGAGATTACAGAGCCGTACTTGACGAAAGTGAGATCAAGTTTCATTTTTACGAAATGTGAGAAATAACTGCATTCAACCCATGCTGAACAATAACGTTCCAAGTCGAATTTGAGTATTTTTTCACGTAGAAGGCAATGTCGTAATAAAAATGTTCCATTGACAAAAAGAAATGACCTCGAAATAATTTTTACTGCCCCAAAATTCCACCTTCGAACAGTAAAAATATCGCATTCGAAACATTTTTTGCTAAACTCAAAAGTTTTGGAAATAATAAGGCGCCTCGATTCAAATGCCCTGCGTACAATAATAATCGATATATAGACGTTTTTATGCGCCAATCCAGCAACGTTCAGCACTTTTCTACTAAAGCTTCGGACCTGACGAGAGGATTTTTCAACCGCTCCCTCCCCTTAATGCGTTTATCGTGTTTCTTTTTTTTTATAAAAAAAAAAAATTGTTAAAATTAATTACGATGCTACAGGTGAGCGTGGCGTAAAACCAGACTAGAGTCGCGTTCCATCTCCCCGGCACGTCGCACCACGACTATTTACAACAATAAAACGACGACGAAGAAATCGAAAAAAGGAGAGAAAAGAATATCTGCGGAAAAATCCCTTTTTTTTCGCATTTTTCTCTTCTTTTTTAAGCAAAGCTACAATTTCTCTAGCTAAATACTCGTGAGTCCCGCGCTTCCAGCTCTTTCCGATCGAAACGATCAAGAAAAAAAGGTACAGAAAATTTTCATTTTCATGGAAAAAAAAAATTAAACGAAAGAAAAAGCCTCGTCTTTGGAATTTTTCGACTTGCACTTCGGATTATTCTTATGGCGATGGAGACTAGTTACGTTCGTGGCTTTGAGAAAATGTAATCCCGTCTGACTTGGAGGCGAAAAATAAAAAAATTTGTTGTCGAATGCGAAAAATTGCGCTTCGAAGCACAATTTTCCTTCTCTAATTTAAAAATTATTATTCAGCAGAGATAAACTCGAAATCTTGCGCCATGCATGATTACGATTGTGCCGTTGTCCTAGACGGGTTCTGGTGGTGGATCGCGATCTTCATCCGGCTGTAACATAACTTCGGTCTGTTCTTTCATCATTTCCTGTTCCTCATCGCGTGCGGTTTCGAATTCGGCTCCTGCTTCGATGAAACTTTTTCTCACCGCTCCGTTCGCCACTGACGTGACGTTCGTTCTCGCAGCCTGCGAGTCTCTCCACGGAGTTGTAAGGATTTTCATTTTCTAAGAAGAAGAAAAACAAAAATTCCATCGAAAAAACATTCAACTTTGCAAAATAAAGTGAAATTCAATTTTTCGAAAAATGTTCTTATCGTTATCAAATTTTACTTGAACAAAGTTTCCAGGCGTTACGATGATCTTGTAAATCGCGACCCCAGGAATCATAGCTATCGACGAAGAAGCGATCATCCACCCGAGCACGTTGGCCCAAAACGGATATACGTAATCCTCGTAAGTTAACGGCTGATATCCCATGAGTCCGTAAACGATGATGAACTGTGGGCATTTTTTTCAATGATATTCAGCGATTAAAAAGTATCGTCCACGAGTATTGATTTTAAGCTAAATTGAATATTGCTTGTCTTAAACTATTTATTTTTTTTCATTTTTGAGTTTCTAAATACGAAAATTGTGCACTTGGTTCTTTCAAAATGCTCGAATCGAAAGCAACGTGAATAATCGGACAATATTTTCGCTTTTAGATGCTGCAAACCGGAGAAAATGTTGGCTCATCGAGGCTCACCATGATGAATATAGGAGCGACGAACTTCCAGCAGACGCGCCAGTACAATCCTGGCGAGAAACCAATCATGTCTTTTATATCGGCGCAAAATCTATCAGCCCCGTAAATCCAACTAACGGCAATCGATTCGGCGAGTACGGCAAATAGCATCGAATAGCCGGCTGCATAACGATCCAACAGATGAAAGAAGTAGAAACCACCCTGTGGAGCAACGAACAAACCAAAAGTGCGGATGATTATTTATTGAAACGTGTAATTGATGCGCAAGTTACATCGGTTTTTTTTGCTCAATTTACTTGCGAACACGAGGCCAGACCGACGATAAAATACAGCGTGAAGAGGCAAGCCACGAATATCTCCCGATGATTACCGATCAGGGGGAACTCGTCGCTGAGCGCGGTGATTATTGCCTCGGAGCCACCAAACTGCCGTGAAAAAAGAAGAAAAAAAACAACGATCGCATCACCACGCGTGAGAAAACATAGGTGGAAACGAGGCAAAAATGAACGAAAATGAAATGAAAAAGAAACGTTTTTTTCCTACCGAACTATCGAGACCAAGAGTCAGTAACATCATGAAAAATATCAGGGCCCAAAAAATGGATCCTGGCATCGTCGCGATTGCTGCAGGATAAACGATAAAGACTAGACCAGGCCCTTCGGTCGCCACGTCTTCGATGGACCGGCCACTCGCGTGTGCCATGTATCCAAGAACGGAGAATATCACAAATCCAGCGACGAACGAAGTCGCGCTATTTATCACGCTCGTCAACAAAGCGTCTCTGAAAAGGAGGCGTTCTTAATTCGAATTTTTCAACCACGCATCAAATACGGCGTAATTATCCGGAGAAATCGGTATGTGCTTTCACACTTTGAGAAAAAAACATTTTTAAATGCATAAAAACATTTTCTGCGGATGTTTATATTTTTTGATTCTCGGTTGATGTCTTTTTTTTTTATTTCGGCATTTTTGAAGAATCACGAGGAGAGAAATTGCGAATATCGTTTCGACGAATGACGACACTCACTTGTAAACGTTGTTGTGATATTTGTTGTAGCTGGCGTAAGCGAGCAAAACGCCGAAGCCTGGCCCCAGCGAGAAAAACACTTGTGTCGCAGCATCCACCCAAACCTGGGAACGAGAAAATAGGAGAAAAGACTTTTTGACTATTAAAGTCAAAAATGTCGAACGAGATTGCGCGCGAGAAAGGTATTTTAACGCAACGAGACACGTATACGTGATAAAAATGAGAATCAGATGGAAGCGAGAGAATAAAACGGTGAGTCAAAATTTTCATCTCTGATTTCCAGTTTATACGACGGGCTACACAGATTTTCCATTTTCCGTCGACCATCAAAGCACTTTCTTCCAGAGAATCTCTCCTGCACCATTTATCATCGCCGTTCTCTCCTTTTTTTTATCTTTTCTCGCTCCGTGCGCTTCTAACCAGCCATATTTGTGGGGTTCTAGTTTTGCGCAAAGTGTTCAAGATAAATCCCTCGAATCGTTCTCGAGAGTCTTTTTCTCCTCCCCTTTCGTCGTTCATCTCCGTTCAATCCAACACACGTTTTTTCCCTCTTCCTTTCTTCTTTTCCCGTTTTTTTCCCAAAGACGTCGAGAATTTTTGTTCTTTGGAACAATATTTTCATTTGAAATACGATCAACGATGCGCATGACGACTAAAAAAGTTACATCGCTCGCTAAAGCATAGTTGCGCGAAAATAGGTAAAATATTTTCGGTGTAATGAGCTTTTTTCAAATTACCTCAGCTTTTGTTATCGCAGAAAAATTCGGGCTGAGATAATACTTTATGCCCTGTGCGCTACCGGGAAGAGTAACACCTCTGACGAGAAGAATCAGCAAGACCGCGTAAGGAAAAAGTGCCGTGAACCATACGACTTTGCCCGACGTCGATATTCCCTTCCACAGTGAGAAATAACATATGAGGTACACGACCAAAAGACACATGGCAATGTCCCATTTTATGGCCCCGAGATCGTGAAGACCCGAACTACGATGAAGCTCCAAGATCGCTCGCCTTTTGACAAATAATCGTTACTTTGTATTTTTGTTCACATCGTGAAAAAAGATATTTTTCTAAAATTTTCAAAAGAATCCGAAGATCATCGGAAACCAAATCGAATTTTTTTCAGGATGCGAGACTTCGAGCTTTTGAAAATGGTTTTTTCAATCAACGAATTCTTCGTTTGTCAGTTTGATAAAACTTTTATTTCGACCGGAATCGAAATATTTCATTGATCTCGCGATGAAACATCGAAAAACATAATGAAAAAACAAATTCAAGAAATTCAGTGGAGTTCGTTTATATTTTATTATTTTGCAGGGGATTCGTCAAACGACGATTCTCACGTGAAATATTCCTGCGCCGCGCTGCTGTATCTCGTGTCGTTGCTGTTCGAGTTTCCCCATCCGATTGCCTCCAACACGCTCGGACTGCGATTACGATAGGATGGAAATTCCTCCAACGACCAGCCGTTCTCGTCCACGTAAGAAACATTCACGTCAAATTCACGGCAAAGCGGTGTGTTCCATTCATTTCCGCAAGTTGTCCAAGGCAACATGTTCGTAAAGGACGCAAAGAAATAACGAAGTGCCCAGGCAATTATGACGTTGTAGTAGAAGTCGACGTAAAAGGCGATCAGAACAACTGCGTATCCTATACCTATAATATCATTTTTTTTCTTCTCATCGTAATTATGAAATGTTACGTCAAATGATTTTCTATGGTAAATAACAATAACGATAACGCACAAATTGAAGATCGCGATAATATCGAAAATTGAAGCACTTTATGTTTCCATTATCGTTTGCCATAAAAATTGCCCTCTTTTCCTCCAGTGCTCATGCTGATTTAGAGCGAGCTGGAAACAGAACTCTCGAATTCTGCAATTCTCACTCGTTTAAAGTGTTTTTACGGTAGAATAAAATTGACAATGGAGAAAAGTGGTCAAGTGAAAAGTTAAGTGAGGTCCGTTTCGCGCGACCGGAATACCAATGACCGAGCGAGAATATGACCCGGAGTATGACGAAATTGAGAGAGAAAAAAATAGTAAAAGATTGAACAAAGTTCGCGGTACGATTCTTCGCGAGAGGGAAATGAATTTGTAAAGATCGAGGAGGGAAAATAAAAGGGAGCTTTTTTTTCTCCAATTTCAATTTACCGAGACGATCGATACATTATTTTTTCGCGATATAAATTTTCCAAAAGTTCGAACGTTGAAGGATATAAAACACGATTTCTCTAGAAGGGCGAGTGTCGTTTGATGCGAATTTCGCAAAGGATATTTTTCAAAATTTTTCAGTAAAATGAAATGCTTATTTGTTTCTTCGAGAAAATTGTATCGCTTTACCTTTCAAAAGAGGCACCAAACGTCCCCAACAAGTTATAGCTCCTTTTCTGTTAAATTGCCCAAGGGCCAGTTCCATGTAGAACAAAGGAATTCCACCGACGACAAGCATCACGCAGTAAGGAACTAGAAACGCACCTGAAATTCATTTGCCATAGAGTAAACATTCTTTTTTTTCTGCTCCAATATCACACTGCAAAAACACCGTGAAAACATCGACGGAAAAAAGGAAACCGCCCTATTGGTTCTCGTCAATTTTTCGTCATCACTAAAGATGAATCGAAAACATAAAATTACAGACATTCGTTGACAAAGTTTGGCCCAGATTCGAAATTTATGCTCGATACAAGCATGAATTGCCAACGTTCAATTTTCATTGGTCACCAACATCGAACATTCGTTAATTTGTTCAAATCCGTGAGAAAAATAAAACAACGAGTGGATGTCGATATGTCTTAAATGTAAAAGCGTACAAGTCCCTTTCGCTCGAAAGAGCAAGAAGTAAGATCATTAAAGTACCACACTAGATCGTCGGCTGTTAAGTCAAGTTACCGTGAAAGAGTGGGGTAATCGAGCACAATCTTCTTACCCATGACGAAAAGCGTCGTAGGAAGTCTTATGCGGTATATCGCGTGTCTATACATATATGAGTACATATATTATACGTATATCTGTGTATATATGGCAAAAAGTGCTTTCTCGTCTCTCACGTCTCAGAGAGCAGAAGGTCTCCATTGTCACGACAAGAGGCTGCGGTAATTGCACAGTTGCGGACGAAAGAGGGCCACGATCGAGAAAAAAGTGAAAATGAGAGCAGTAAAAAAAAAGATACTCGGTTAGAACCCACTCATGATTGGGAGAATAAAGATGAAAAGAGCTCTGATTTTTCAAGAAAACCCATAATCGACAAACCGTTTGATCTCTCGATACAGACATGGATATAATTCCGCAGGTTCATTGATTATTCTGAATATCGCCACAGGAGCATGTAGGAAAATGTAGGAGAAGCCAAGTTGCCATGAAATAATAGTTCACTTTAAGAACGATTCATTAACAGATAAATTGAAAGAAAAACGATATTGAAAATGTTTACTTTACGGCACAATAAATATAATTGGGTCGCTCGAAAAGTAACGACGTTTAAAATGAATTTTTTAAAAATTAATGACGATAATCGAAATTACATTCCGATCAATCTAATATATTCAGCTGCAACATTATGTATATTCATATTCGAACAGCTGAACATCGTTATTTCAAAATAATTAATATCGCTTTTTTTTCGAATTAAAAATCGACACGACGTTTACAAAAGGGAATTCAATGATTCATCAACGAAAATACGTGAAATAATTTTCTGACCCAGATGTATATCGACCAGTTCGTACGAGTACTACGACAATTAATTTTTTTCTTTTTTTTTCAAGTACCGTACAGCGTGAAAACGATATAGAGAAAGCGAGGGAGAGCAGAGGGAAGATTGAAAAGCCTAGTGGGTCGGAAGCGTGGTGACCGTGTACTAACTCCATTGTCCAACGTTTAGAGCATGCTGCAAATGCTTTCAAGGAGGTAATTCGATTGGGAACTTTTGAAAGTGCGTTTCTCCATGATACTGATAATTAACTCTGTCTCTTTTTCATATTTTTTGTTCTTCCCTCTCTATATACGTATGTTAATACATTCCGGCCATTTTACGATCCTGCGTAGACTGCAGACATGCGTGCAACAACGTTAAAACGAGCGTACTCTGATGATCGAATCGTTCGGATAATTAACTCGGTACCAATTAACTCCATCCCTCGATTCGTCTAATCGAATTTCTCAAACATCGAGCGGACCTCCGAGCCTCGTTGTGCGTTTATCGCGGAAACTCTCGATGTGCACAAACTTGTTGGTCAATTGTTCTAATCGGCGTCGAGGTGAATGAAACAGGTATTCGGAGCATGAGAAGAGAGGCAGATGCGGAGATATTGAGAAAAGCTATCGGACATTCCTCAGGATCGTACAAACGATCGATGGGTCGTAACGAAATTCTTCTTTTTTTTTCTTCAACAATCATTTAGCTTTATCGGGCATCCCAAATATCAGGGCTCCAAGTACCGCGAAAATAAAAATTGAAACATCGACTCGTACGTACGAAACATCAAAGAGAATTTTTATCCGCATCCTGGAGCACAATGAAATAAGTCATTTTTATTTCGCAGCGTTTGAGGCGCAGAATCGTTCTTAAAATTATACCCAATGGGGGTTTTTTTTTCGATTATTTATTCGGATCATGTCCGTTGGTATGTTTCAGAGTGGAACGAGAGAAAGGGAGAGTTGGGGAAGAAATTCGCCAAAGTGAAACGATCCGAGGGATAATACGGATTTCGAGGGATCAACAGGTTCAACCTCTCAACGATGCTCTTCTCACGGTAGAAGGTTCGTGCTTTGCTGCCTTTCTCGCTCTTTGCTTTCTTAACTCGGCTCTTTCTAATGTTATTTGTACGTCCGGTTTTACTCTCGTTGTCCTCATGATTATTATTATCCTTGTTATTGTTGTTATTATTATTATCATCATTATTATTGCAATATTTAATCTTCACGATTAAATATTCTCGCTCTTTATCCGACTTCTGTTTCGCACTTGCATTTTTCTCTTTTTCTGCGGCTAATTTTTGATTTTTCTCTTCTAGAACTTTAAGGCGTAGACGATCCGACGGTATCTTTGATGGCACTTTAAGAGCACGTCAGAGAGGAATGTAACGTCATGAACGATGAAGGACTTAGCGACGAGGTATAATCGCATCAGAGAGGATAACGTTCGTGTGTCGACTCTCTTGATTAATTTCTTTCTCCATCTTTATTCCTTTTGAACAACGGAGAATTTCCTACTTGCTCGCGTATTTTTATTCTTCTCTCGTCTCAATTTTCTTCGTACATTTTTCTACTTCTCCGTCGACTTTCGATGCCCCCCTGCGTTTTCGTGACTTCCCTCGAATCTCCGAACGTAGATTCGATAAAAGTTGGTCAAAACTTGAGAACATTTCAGTGCCGAGATCGTGGAGGATGCTGGCAAAGCTCGAAATGACGAAATTCATTTTGGTCAACCCGGTTTTTTGCCGTTTTGGATAATCGCGAAACTCGTATGCGTAGAACGTGGATCGTAAAATGAATATTTCCTCAATTCTCCATTCTGTCCGGTTTACCGCGGGACAAAGGGACATCGCAGGCTCTGATCTGTTTTTCACACCTCCGCGACGCGAGATACGATCAAACGGCGATTCAAAGCGACGTATCTTCACTCGGTTACCGGATGTATGGTCTTTGGCGTTTCGGTAAATGAATTTTCAAACGTACCGGATATAGAGAAGGGAGAAGAAAAAAAGATCGCAAGGTTCGAGCGCGCTCTCCGCTAAAGTCCGGCTTTCGTTTCTTTTTTTTTGCAAACGAGAAAACACTATTGTATATTATTTTATTTTTTTTATATTATTTATGTGATTTATATCATTTTTGGGCCATTTTCATTTCAATTTAATTGGATTCAATTGAGAACGACGATTACGTCCTACCGTGCACAATTTTTTTTCGCATTTTCGGTAATTACACGAACGAGGCGTGTTATACGTGAACCTTTTTATTTGCCACTGAGAAATCGAAGAAAAAGCATCGCACAAAACATCGCGGAATATCTTTACAGAGTGACACGCATTTTGGAGCGTCCGGTACTTTTCAAGATGACGTTTTTCACTCGGGTATGCTCCAAATCATCAGTTTATAGTTTAAAAGCGATATTCAGAAAAAAAAATGAAAATTTGACGATTTGAAACGATTTGAAGCGTACCCGAATAAAACGAGTCAACTCGGGAAATAACAGCCTAACGCGCGAGGTAATCCTGCCTCTCGAGCTCCGGAGCTTGATGAAAAAAAACGATGAAAATTTAAGAGAATAAATAGCGATTTGGATGTCGCGAGGAAAATCGGTGCTGTGTTGCAATCGCGTTATGCGCTCGAATATCTTTGACACGCGTCGTGTGGGAAGAAATAGCTCGGAGGCTATCGAATCTTAAAATTGAAGAAAAGGTCGGAAAAAAGAGAGAGGGAGATGGGAAGGGAGAGAAAAAGGGTGACTGAGAGAAACGATGGAGCAAGGAGCGATGCGAGTACGATGCCATTAGTCGTCTATCGAGTCCCGTAGGAATATGATTAAGGCCCGCTGTCGGTGATACAGGAGCTTCTCAAAAGCGGCTGCTAACACAATTAAAGCTTCATACCGGTATAGGGTGGAAGAGAACCCATACGAGCGTGTATTCACCCATCTATTTTCCATGTACATGTTGCAGAGCTCTCTTCGAGCAGCGATACACGGATGGAATATACGCGAGAGTCTCTACCCTCGAGAACATCATTTAATATACACACTCGCCGGGCGTGTTCCGCCAGAAAACGAGGAAAAGTCAGACCAGAAGTGAAACGCATCCAGAGTACAAGATCGTTCGCTGATTTTCAATCATACCATCATCACAATTATAATTTTCTATTTAGGACGTGCTTTGATCACGAAGCATCGTCTGGTCAATCTCGTATCGCGCACAGAGGTAATTATCCAACTTGCTCAACGGACCGTTAATTTTTTCCAAAAATAAAACTGCGACGACGATTTTTGAACTACTTTGAAACTGAGGTCGCGATAACTCTCTCTCGTCGACAAGTTTGAAAGAAATTTATTGGCGAAAAAAAGGCTGATTTTAACTTTTTTCTTTATTTAATGCGAAATCGGAATCATCGTCAATTGACGGTGGAAAAAATGAAGTGAGGAAATTGAGGACGTACATACGCGAGAGTGTCTACCCTCGAGAACGTCATTTAATATACACACTCGCCGGGCGTGTTCCGCCAGAAAACGAGGAAAAGTCAGACCAGAAGTGAAACGCATCCAGAGTACAAGATCGTTCGCTGATTTTCAATCATACCATCATCACAATTATAATTTTCTATTTAGGACGTGCTTTGATCACGAAGCATCGTCTGGTCAATCTCGTATCGCGCACAGAGGTAATTATCCAACTTGCTCAACGGACCGTTAATTTTTTCCAAAAATAAAACTGCGACGACGATTTTTGAACTACTTTGAAACTGAGGTCGCGATAACTCTCTCTCGTCGACAAGTTTGAAAGAAATTTATTGGCGAAAAAAAGGCTGATTTTAACTTTTTTCTTTATTTAATGCGAAATCGGAATCATCGTCAATTGACGGTGGAAAAAATGAAGTGAGGAAATTGAGGACGTACATACGCGAGAGTGTCTACCCTCGAGAACGTCATTTAATATACACACTCGCCGGGCGTGTTCCGCCAGAAAACGAGGAAAAGTCAGACCAGAAGTGAAACGCATCCAGAGTACAAGATCGTTCGCTGATTTTCAATCATACCATCATCACAATTATAATTTTCTATTTAGGACGTGCTTTGATCACGAAGCATCGTCTGGTCAGTCTCGTATCGCGCACAGAGGTAATTATCCAACTTGCTCAACGGACCGTTAATTTTTTCCAAAAATAAAACTGCGACGACGATTTTTGAACTACTTTGAAACTGAGGTCGCGATAACTCTCTCTCGTCGACAAGTTTGAAAGAAATTTATTGGCGAAAAAAAGGCTGATTTTAACTTTTTTCTTTATTTAATGCGAAATCGGAATCATCGTCAATTGACGGTGGAAAAAATGAAGTGAGGAAATTGAGGACGTACATACGCGAGAGTGTCTACCCTCGAGAACGTCATTTAATATACACACTCGCCGGGCGAGTTCCGCCAGAAAACGAGGAAAAGTCAGACCAGAAGTGAAACGCATCCAGAGTACAAGATCGTTCGCTGATTTTCAATCATACCATCATCACAATTATAATTTTCTATTTAGGACGTGCTTTGATCACGAAGCATCGTCTGGTCAATCTCGTATCGCGCACAGAGGTAATTATCCAACTTGCTCAACGGACCGTTAATTTTTTCCAAAAATAAAACTGCGACGACGATTTTTGAACTACTTTGAAACTGAGGTCGCGATAACTCTCTCTCGTCGACAAGTTTGAAAGAAATTTATTGGCGAAAAAAAGGCTGATTTTAACTTTTTTCTTTATTTAATGCGAAATCGGAATCATCGTCAATTGACGGTGGAAAAAATGAAGTGAGGAAATTGAGGACGTACATACGCGAGAGTGTCTACCCTCGAGAACGTCATTTAATATACACACTCGCCGGGCGTGTTCCGCCAGAAAACGAGGAAAAGTCAGACCAGAAGTGAAACGCATCCAGAGTACAAGATCGTTCGCTGATTTTCAATCATACCATCATCACAATTATAATTTTCTATTTAGGACGTGCTTTGATCACGAAGCATCGTCTGGTCAATCTCGTATCGCGCACAGAGGTAATTATCCAACTTGCTCAACGGACCGTTAATTTTTTCCAAAAATAAAACTGCGACGACGATTTTTGAACTACTTTGAAACTGAGGTCGCGATAACTCTCTCTCGTCGACAAGTTTGAAAGAAATTTATTGGCGAAAAAAAGGCTGATTTTAACTTTTTTCTTTATTTAATGCGAAATCGGAATCATCGTCAATTGACGGTGGAAAAAATGAAGTGAGGAAATTGAGGACGTACATACGCGAGAGTGTCTACCCTCGAGAACGTCATTTAATATACACACTCGCCGGGCGAGTTCCGCCAGAAAACGACGAAAAGTCAGACCAGAAGTGAAACGCATCCAGAGTACAAGATCGTTCGCTGATTTTCAATCATACCATCATCACAATTATAATTTTCTATTTAGGACGTGCTTTGATCACGAAGCATCGTCTGGTCAATCTCGTATCGCGCACAGAGGTAATTATCCAACTTGCTCAACGGACCGTTCATTTTTTCCAAAAATAAAACTGCGAAGACGATTTTTGAACTACTTTGAAACTGAGGTCGCGATAACTCTCTCTCGTCGACAAGTTTGAAAGAAATTTATTGGCGAAAAAAAGGCTGATTTCAACTTTTTTCTTTATTTAATGCGGAATCGGAATTATCGTCAATTGACGGTGGAAAAAATGAAGTGAGGAAATTGAGGACGTACATACGCGAGAGTGTCTACCCTCGAGAACGTCATTTAATATACACACTCGCCGGGCGAGTTCCGCCAGAAAACGACGAAAAGTCAGACCAGAAGTGAAACGCATCCAGAGTACAAGATCGTTCGCTGATTTTCAATCATACCATCATCACAATTATAATTTTCTATTTAGGACGTGCTTTGATCACGAAGCATCGTCTGGTCAATCTCGTATCGCGCACAGAGTCAATTATCCAACTTGCTCAACGGACCGTTAATTTTTTCCAAAAATAAAACTGCGAAGACGATTTTTGAACTACTTTGAAACTGAGGTCGCGATAACTCTCTCTCGTCGACAAATTTGAAAGAAATTTTTTGGCGAAATCGGAATGATCGTCAATTGACGGTGGAAAAAATGAAGTGAGGAAATTGAGGAAATTGAGGACGGAACGTCTTAAAGTCGAGATTCGTTCGCGCTTTAAATTTTAATTGCTGACAATTAATAAGATCATTACTCTGCGAGTGGAGAGAGAAATAACGAGGCAGGGACAAGGTGGGTGAAGGAGAGGAAGCGGGAGAGCGAGAAAGTCAAATGCAATCAGGAGCGATTTCGAGTGACGTTTCTGCATTTTCGCGGCTTTGTGAAACCCGACAATTAACATTTTCAATTTCCTCGGACGGTTTATTTCGTTGCACGGTTAAGGAGCTTTAGCGTTCTGCAGGCGGAAGTTGACGTTTCTCATCTCGAAACAGCGAGGACGTCGTATTTTGTGGGTTACGAGGAAGATGTTGAAAAAAAAGGGGAAAAAAAGGTTGCGACGAAGGGGGAAAAATGTTATTTCCTCGAGGCTAATTTCCAAGGGCTAAATGACAATCAGGAATTCTCGTTACAACGCGTACATCAGACCGGGTATATCTTTTGGACCAATTTCGTTCAGCTAAATTTAAAGGGACCTTAAAGATGCGACGATGCTCCAAAAGCGGATATTCGTAGGATGGAAAATTATGGAGTATCGTATCGAGAATTCTCAGTCTTAAAATTATTTTGAAATTTCGTTAACTCTCCTTTGTACAACCGTGCGAAATTTTCAAAAAACGGACGGTTTATTTCGGTTTTTCGCGTGGCTGTTTTAGAATTTTCTTTTTGTTGAAAAATGGCTATTTAATCATGCTCGATAATCTGAAAAAAAAAAGGAAACCATACGACCGATCGAGTTGGCGAGATTTATCCCGCCAAGTTGGTCCGGTTGTGTGCAAGCCGCTGGAATACTCCAGAATTTGTCATAAATCATTATTTATCGACTCACCGCCTCCATTTTTGTAGCACAGATACGGGAATCTCCAGACATTGGCGAGATCGACTGCGAAACCAATGACTGACAGAAGAAAGTCAACCTTGCCGGACCACGTTTCACGACGCTCGCCACTTCCGTCGAGATTGCAGGAATTCGACGTCTTCACCACCCTCGACGTCATTTCGATGTTTTCTGCGATCGACGGGCAGAGAAGAAAAATCAAGGTAAACCACAGAAATTTGCCATAAAAGTGAACAATAAAGTAATATCACAATAAATTGTGATATAAAAAAATGTTCCTCTAAAAATATACCGGGCTAACAAAAACCTCGAAAAATTGCTAAATTGCGAAGTAAAAAAAGTGGAAAAAAATGGTCTCAAAGTGGATAAACGCCAGGACGGATTAGTCTCGATGTTTGATATTTCATCGACGAAACCGGAAGTGTTTGTATCAGGGTCCAAGAGCAAAAGTCTTTGTAGGTGTTTGCGCGTTGCGTTGGCACGTGTATAGGTGTGTGAAACTACGTACGGCGACGACGACGACAAGTTATGGATAGCCCTTCAACGCGTATCACAACTCTCGAAATCCCTCTTTCCCTTTACCCCGTAACGAGCTCATTGTGTAGTGTTGACGGGCACCGATCAAACGGCATTATTTCAAAGGCGATATCCAGCGTTCGTCGCGGATGAATTCTCGGGGAAGCAGAGGGGTACAAAATGAAAGGAGAGGGGGGATATGTGATCCTGACGGTCCAGGCTGAATGCTGTCGAACCGAGAGAGAGAGAGAGAGAGAGAGAGAGAGAGAGAGAGAGAGAGAGAGAGAGAGAGAGAGAGAGGCAGAGGGAGAGAGAAAGATGGGAAGAGATGGACAAGGGGTAGAGAGTAAAGCTATCGAGTACTCGGACGAGAGCTTTTCTGTCACACGCACGATTCAACACCTCTTATTAGAAATCGAAGCTTCATTATTATTTGGCACGATCGACTCACTCTCGTATCACCATAAAAAAAAATCAAAACTTTATTATTTTCGTTATCCATTCGACCACTTGTTTTACTACTTTTTTTTCAATATTCCCAAAGTTTCGCATTCAGTTTTTCTCTTCCACCCCCTCAATCATTACCATTACCGCGTGCATGATTTTATTAGCCTCATCGCGAATAATCTCTTTCGCTCGAAAATTTATTATTGATCGTAAAACTCTTTGCAAAATATCTTGATCGAATTACGGCGAAATTGATGACCGACTTGGACGCGATAAAGTATCGTTTCCGGTACTTGGATCGCGTGTACTTTGAGGGAGAAAATCTGCACGAAAATGAGATGTCTGAACGAGGCTTGATGGGGACATTTGACGATCATAATAACAATATTAATAATGGGATTAATTGACTTTGAATGAGCTTTAACGATACACGTGAGAAAAAAACAATACAAGGGTTCCCTTGTATTTCTTTTTTTTTGTGAAATGAAAGGAATTTTCCCAACTATTATTTAACGCCCGTCATTGTTTGAAAATAGATGCGCTACGAGTATCCTACTTACGAGATGACGAGTGATGGCTAATGGCAGAATCCTCTCGTGATGTTGCAGCGTGAAAAGACACCGGGGCACTGATGTTGCTGGTGACGACAGAATCCTTTCTCTTCCACCGTCGGGACTCTCGAAACTCGAAAAATTCTCCGCAATGTCACAATTACCTCGAGCCTCGTATACTTCAGACCCATGCCCGCTTGATTTTTTCCGATTTTTAATCCGCGCTTCTTTTTATTTCCACCACAAACAAAGAGACTTTCACAAATTTTCCGACGAGACTCGGACGGGAAAGGGTCGATCGACGTTCTTTTTCCAAGCAATCTAACGCAAAAGATCGGTATTTATCGTATTCCAGGGATCTCGGTTGAGAAATCGTTCGGTAGAAATGACATCGATGACACTACGAATAAAAATTAATCAAAGATTTCATAAATTTCTTAAAAATACTATTTCAAATCAATGTTTTTTCTCACGAATCGATGTCGTTCATTTCGAAAAGATTGTTTTCTTCATGTTTCAAAGAAAGGAAGAAATAAAAGATTGTCGTATTTTTTTAAAGAAAAAGAAGCTTATTTGAAAGTTACGCGCAAACGAATTGACGTTTAACGATTTTGCATTGATTCATGATCTTGAGCGATTTTTTTTCCACTCTTTTTACATTTTCTTCGTCACTGAGGATTCTTTTTTACGCGTCAAACAATCTCGACAACTGCGCGGTCAAAACCGATGGTATTCAACGGACGAAAACGAAAACGAAAATCGTGAGACGAGTGGGTGAAGATTATGATATTTTCCGATTTATATCTTCTCTCTCGCGGTAATGGTTTTGATGGTATAAACGGTGAAATAACACTCGTTCGAGGATTGATTTTATCGCCGCGATTTAAATTGATATTCAAATGTACCTAGGAACAAAAAACCTTGCGAGAAATTGAATCCTCGTAGGAAAGACCCGATGCAGCAAATGACGCGAATGTGGCGAAGCGCAGACCATATATAATACCCGCCGTGATCACATGGTCGACGAGAAACGACCAATCCGCGATTTCACCGGAAACGAATCGCGCGCGTCTCTTCGTTACGTCCTTTTTTTCCGGCGCATACACAGTCGCGATAACCATATTTATTTTCCCTTCATCCCTCCGTATATTTGGTGAAATTTAACAGCGAAAAGATGATCATCATTTTTAAGATAAATTTTAAATAGTCCTGCAGTTGGGCGCTGAATTATTTTTCGTAAAACGCTGCGCTCGTAAAAACAGATCGAGGCGGGTTTCGCCAACGAAACAAGTGAATGAATTTTCATTTTTCTTCGCAAACATGATGCTTAAATAGTACTTTGAATCCCTCCCTCTTAGAACAAGTAATTTTTTAATATCCAGCAACTTGCGAATTGAGAGAGAGAGAGCTGTGATAGCCAAGTTTGAACAGTCGGGAAATAAGCTGCAGAATTCTTAATTGTTTGTTTTATCAATTACAACATTTGTATCAGTCAGCGTGAAAAAAAATTTGCAACTTTCACCAAGTATCGAGAAAATTGTAAAAACTAATAAACTTGGAGTTTCCATAACCTATTTTCGTAACGAAATGATAATTATTCGATAATAATGATAATACACACTTTGGAAAAGAATATACTACTCGTGGGGATAGAGTGTTACAAAAACCGAGCGATTCGAACGAATCGTCATTTTCCCGCTTCCCCCAGAAGCCATCGCGCGAACTTCGAATGCATCGATTGGACGAAAAATTGTCCAATGGCCGAGTGACAAACTTTAATTCCTGGGCATTCGTGGGTGTGCGCACAGTCGGAACGGTGTGTTATTACAGCTGCTGGCATTTTATTCAAGCGCATAAATATAATAAGCGTGTAGTCGTGTGGCACGAAAATATTGTCAAGAGTGAAACGTCAACTGGCTAGCGTGGCGTAAGGGTAATATATTTCCTTCCATTTAACGATGTTCGAAATGCTTCTCAACGTTTCCTGATTCTCGAATAATTGAAGATGCGGAGAGAGTTTATTGTTCCAATTCTTTTTTCTCCCTCTACTTTCCTTCTCAAACTGTCAGCGAAGCACCACTTACATCGGGCGCGATCGTTAATCGTTTTATCGTTTTTCACCATATCGTGCGTACTTTTCTCAAGATTTTTATGTCTCTGAAAAAGGCAAAGGGATTCGTAAAAAGCAAAATAACGGACGTAACGACGATAAAGCTCGTTTGCGACTTTGTACGTATTTGTTCGATAAATAAGTCTTTATCCTCCTTCACCATTGTAGTTAATCAGCGCGAATTGTAGAGTTTTTTTTTCATTCTAATGTCTTCATTTTTCCTTCGACTCGTCAATATTACCGATAAATAAGAAATTTCCGTTAATTTCGATAAAACATTATTCCATGCTCGCGTGTTTCAAACTATCATTTCGCAACTTTTAGTACTTCGTAATCTCCTGCCCACTCTTTTCTACTCCGATTGGCTTGTTTTGTCTGATATTCTGATATCTCTGCGCTCGCTCATATTTCATAACATATGTACATGCCTCTTCAGCCAATCAGACGTTTCCATGTAATTCACTGTAGTTCTCCAACGATCCTATGTACGATTAATTCTCTAATCCGGCAACCTTGAAAGCATTGTATTTATTTTTTATTTCCTCCGTGTATTTTTAAATCATGAGATAAGACGATGGATTCTTGCCTGTGGATACATTTTTGTTTCGACAAACAAGGTTTTAAAAAGTTCTCCGTCAAAATATTGCCGTTTTGTACTTATCGCTGTTATCGAATCTTTCTCTTCCAAACATTCATCGCTAAAATTCACAACAACTGATATTTTCTTCCCGTGTACATCAGCCGTGTCCACATTCGGATAAATGGCCACCTAGTTGCGCGCGAAACTCCAGTTTGAGCGGTAATCGTTTTATCGAGCTTTTTTCTTCGGTAGATCGAGCACGGAAACTTTCTGAATTTCGAAAAAGTAAATACACGCCACGATGGAAGGTGAAGGACTCGATCTGTGCGACTGCATCTGGAGCACCCACGCTGTACAACGTCTTCTCTCTATCGTGAGTAACGGAGAATCGATGAAAAAATCATTGGAAGAACAATATTCGTCTAAATATTCGCGATCGTAATTACACGTCATCAAAATTTTGGTACGTCGCGGTAACAGGGGAATTTTTCACACAACGAACGTGTAAAAGCCGCAGAATGTTGATTTTCCTGTTTTTTTTTTTTGGAGAATTTATGAATTCGATATTTTCGGGTATACGCTAACTTATCCAAGAGATATTCATGTGCATTTGCGGGAAATAATGCTTTTTGGTAGGATAATTTTTTTGAAATTCTCAGTGCGAACAAACGATACGAGCTGAAAGAATTTTCGTTTGCTGGAAACAACCGTGTCGTTGTCGCAATTGGCATTCGTACTGAAAGAGAAGAGTAAAAGTTAATTAACACTACGATTTATGATTATGGAATACAGTGTTTTTTTTTTTCGTACTCGCTTCGATTTCGAGCCGAAAAAATGAAAAAATCAAAGGAAAAAATCTTTGCTCGCGTCGTAGTACACAAGAATTGAAGTCCGTTATCGCGTCAGTAACTTATTCAACTTTTTCCCGTATGACATTCACGCTCAGGCTGAAATTCACTGTCCAACATTAAGATAACAGCTGTGTCGCCATTCTTGCCACGTGTACGCTGTAAACGATTTATTGCGAGTAGAACTCGAGTTTTCTTTTTTCCGAAAGTCACGTACAAAGCGATATAATTTTTTAAAATAAACACACCTTATGAAAATTTGCATACTTTAGCTCCGTGAAACACAATCAGCTTGTACGGAAAACGAATGCTATCCAACATCAAGACGTGAGTATACAAAATTTGGTTGAAGCATAGCACTAATGACTCTATTTCGAAGCAAGGGATAATGCATTTGATTATCGGTTCATTTAAGAAAATACCATTTGACTTGAAAAAAATCGTAAAAATAGTTTAGCTGCGATTCTACGTAAATTCTCGTTCCATTATTTCAAGCGAAATATTCGATAGTTTTATCCGTACGCCATTGAATGGTATAAAGTTACAAAATACTCGGATTTTCTTCGCTTTTTTGAGCCAACGACACATGAAAATCAATGGAAAACCGTATTCAACGGAAAGCCTCAGAAAATTATTCATGATTTTAGTTCCCGGACCACAAAATGATGAAGCGGGCACGGATATGTACTTCATGACAATGATTTTCGGTGTATTAGCGCTTCTTTATGCCTTCAGGCCAAAGTCTCTCCGTCAAACGAGTTTTGACGCAATGAAATCCTGCGACAATTCTCCGGTGAGTATAATGGCATAAAATCATGAAAATCATAAATTCTTAATCACCTCGTAAAACTTCGCCTCAACTGAAAAGAATACACGTGTTTGTTTCGTTGAAAGGAACGTTCCGCGTGTTCATAAAGAAACTTATCCTTCGGTATGTTTCTTTTTTCGCAGGATTCAAACGGCGATCCGCCAGCTCCGCCTCCCGCGACCAACTGAGCATGACGACCTAAACCCGAATTGTTTCCCTGTTAACTAACTTCACGGGCTTCGATAAACTCGAAAATAAACCATACGGACAACGAGTAAGGAATTCAAGAAAGAAGAGTACCGGAAAAGGTCGATTCAATATCGCCCTTTTTGTTCATGAAATAGTATTGAAACGCGGATATATAAATATATGCGCACGTTAATGATAAACTGCTGACATCGTAGATGATTAATATTGAAAAGATCGAAATATGGGTGAAATTGTGTAATATCGGCTCGGATGTAGCATATTCACGCGCGAAAAACGTTTAGAATTTTGATTAGACCTGCAATAATAATGTGATACAAGAAGTGGGCGTGTCTGCGTTCCATGTGCGTCTCCTCGTTTTGTTTTTTTTACTTTAAAACTGGATTAGTGGTAGAAAAAGTAGGAAAATTGTTGATCTTTGGGTTTCCGCGATAATAACAGAATTATCGAGTTTTATGTAATATTGCAAATTTCGGTTGACATTTATCCCAACATATCGTTGAACAATCATAAAAAAGCAACGTGCTCAAACTGAATGTGTACAGCAATGTAGATTAAAGATTTTACAGTCCGATGAATTATCTCGTTTTTGTTCTCGTCGTGATACACACGCTATACAATATATTCTTTTTTTCATAGTAACGATTATGATAGCTCTTTAGAGATAAAATTATAGAGGAGAAAAGTTTTGAAAACGATATTCCACCGCGCGGACGGAAATAAATTTTGAAATAACGTTAAAGGTGAGTAATATATTGGACGCGAATGATGCACGGCGTGCTGGAAGAATTTTTATCTAAACAAAAGCAAAAGGAGTTTCGAACTTTGTGTGATTTATCGGCAAGAATATACAGAGTATATTTCTTGAGACTGTACATTCCTGTAAAGATTTCTGAAGTATTAAAAAATATCGGAATATACAAGAATGAAGTTGTCAAACAATCGTGCAAAAGAAATCCCGTATATAATCCTCGCGGAAAAAATCTACAGTAATACGAAAAAGTTGCTAAATCAAGACAGCATTTCAATAACCTCAGATCCGTCCATTTCGACAATCACCAAACAATTTTATTCATATAATTTTGTCTTTAAAAATATTCTTAGATTCTGGTATACATATATATATATCTATACCTATATTCAGATGTATATGAGTATATATATAATAATATATATGCACGTATATATGTCTGTATGTATTTCATGAGTTGAGCTGATTTTGTGCAATAGAATTTACATGTTCATTTGGTTTTTAGTGGAGTAATAAATTTGTACCATTCGTCGACAATATTTCTAAGAACGTAATAAATTTAAATTTATTGTATTCAATTTTTGTCTACGTGTTGTTCTCCGAGCCAACATCTTACAGGAGAACTTCCATCCTTTGATTCACGTTGACATGAAAGTTCGCGGAATTAACGAATCGATTGCTCATGATTTTGATTACGCAAACCGACCGGGAAAAGTAAATTGAGAAGGCTTTCATCACGAAACTTCGACACTCGTACCACCTTCCATGTTGTAAAAACCGACGAGAATTTCGGTGTTCCCATCGTTTATTGCTTGTTGTTTGAGCGATCGGTGAACGACTCAATCGCTCAAGTTCGTCCGAAGATTCTTCGTGTACATCAACGCAAAAAAATTGTCGAAAGACGGAGAAAAAAAAAAACGAAATAGTCGAGAGATGCAAATTCATTGATGTCTCGATGTATTAAGAAGAGAAATGAAAAAAAAACATATAAAATAATCAAAGATTGTTCGAATATCTTTACGTGCGACAACCGAAGCATTTTGTTTCGAAGTCAGCACGTTTCGTCAATAAAAATGCGCAATAGGTCGGAAAAAAAGAGAAATTGTTAATCGACTTTATACCTTCATCCCTCTTCTCTTTGTCATTCTCGCTCACACGTCGCGAGTGTATCGCGGACCTTTTGCAATATACTCGTCATTTGTTCGTACTTACCGGTGGAATCCGGTAAATTTTCAAAATGCAGGATATCGCAAATGTTTTTGGCGAAATTTTCTACCGCCGGAAGCTTGTCGAACGGCGTTGTACTCTCCAGTATCGGAGTACCGAGGTCCATTGACTTTATCATACCTCGAGATGGTGTTGCCAGACCGCACATTGTGCTTACGGTAAGCGGAGTTTCTTCGCCGTTGGGTATCGATGCTTCCGGTTGATCAACGCCCGAACCATGAGACGCGACACTGCACGACCTGCTTGTAACTGGTGTACCAGGGGGCGAAGGTTCACTAGCGTCATCGAGTTCCGCCAACAGTTGCTTCTTGCGACGTTCCAAATCTGCTAACGATGGCGAATCAACGTGAATCGGTGACGCCACGCCTTCCAGCTGTTTAAACAAATTCAACGATTGATTTTTCTCTTTCAACGATTTTTATATCATTCTCAAGTCATTGAAATTCTCATTTCCTCCCTATGATTTCACAGCCCCTGTGTCCTTCGTAAAATGGAAATTAATGACGAAACGTACGTTTGCGATCAATGTAACAGTACTTACGTCCAAGTTCACATTTATCGGTGAATGTACCGCCTCATCTACGACGGATGGTACGAGAGTTCTTGCAGGACTTTTCGGCAAAGGAGGAACGAAGAAACCATTGACCGGCACACTTTCTGCGGTGTTATCTGAAATATCGCGGGGATTGGTCAGTTTTTTGAATCGTTCGAACAACGATCGAACAATGGTTGATTAACGACTCACCATCGGCATCTTCCTCTACATCCATGTCGGCGGCCGTTGGCTGCGGATCGACGGTTGCTGGCTCAGACGCACGTTTCAATTTTCCTCTCTTGTAGCCACCGACTTTTTTCACATTCATCATCCCGAGTAACGCTTCCTTGCTGTTTACAGTGTATCGCTCCGACTTCCAGTATTTTTTGTCATCCTGTCATGACAATATTTTCAAACGTTGAATATCATTACGGTTTGTGTGTTTCGTTAGTTTCTATCTCGTGAAAACGTGTTTTATTTCCACCGAGCTAACCTCTTTCGTTCCGGAAGGAGGTCGAACGTTGAAGCCCGGAAAATCCTGAATTTTCTCAGCGTCGTACTGCTCCTGTTCACCGCCTTCGATAATCTCTGGAGACTCTTTGGTGGGATCATAATTGTGAACGTCATCCGAATCGTAGAGGTTCATGCCAGAGTGCTGAAGTCTTGCTTCCTTCAACCACCCTGGAGGGTAGCCAAGTTTTCTCATTCTGGGCAGGGTGATTGCAAGAAACGTAAAGTATAAAACGAATTCGGATCCCATGAAAAATCGCGTCCGAAAAATGAGGCGAACGATGATAAAAAAAATAAACAGTATTATTCGTAAAGCTTGATAGAATTTATGAAAAAACTCGATTTTTTCTGGGATAAAAGCAATTCTTGAGACGAATCTTGTCGAATTTCACTCGGGGAAAAAGAATTTTTAACGAATTTCGCTAAATTTTTACATCACGGAGGGGCAAATCATCGTCAATCCACGATCGCGATTACACGCAATCTCGGAAATGTTGTTTTCACATAGTTTTCCCTTTTGCGACCAGCGATACCTGTATATATGTTGAGGTAGTTGATTATCATTGATACCAAGGGCTCTCTTCAATTCCCTGCTGATTTGGCCTGGTACAAAACGTCCGTCTTTTTGATCGTCGATTTCCACGTGATATCGACCGACCTTTTGCAGCGATCGCGATATGAATTCATTCCTGTTCTTCGAAATGTTCATTTGATTACGAGGATTGGGACAATCTCGTATCGTGTGATTACCCATGCAGTTCCAACAATTCATCTTTGGTCGGCAAACTGATTTTTCATCCTCTTCCCCTGGCTGTACAGTTCCGCTGGTCGAATCCATAATTTGATCGAATTTCTAAAAATAGAACGAGCGGCGTTAGTTACTCCAGCAAATTTTCCATGGACCATTTTTACTTGCTGCTTATTTTATCGTTTCATCATCAAACGAACTATCTTCTTTCGTTATTCGAGCATTTTCATGATGCGTGTACAAAAGTACCTTCTCATTCGTGTAAATTTTGGAACAAATGAATTCCCACTCAATTTTCATGTTGAGGTGGAATTTCTTTTTTTAATAATTTTGTCAAACCTTTCCATAGGCGGGAACATCTAGCCTATCCTGAAGCGTCGGCCTCTTTTCAACTCTGAACAACATGTTTATGTCCTGTTCATCGGTTTCGGAGCTCTCCTCCACATTATCGCTTTTTAAATGATCGTGACTTCGTTTACGACCTGATGACTTACTCCACACCTCTAGAACGAGGCTATCAGAGTTGGAACTGCCGACTTTTACGTCCCCCGCTACTAGTTTTTCGAAAAAATCTCGAACTCTTCTTTTGTAGTGTCTGAGATGGAAAAAAAAATTAATCGCTCGCTCACGCGAACAGCTATGAGAACGAGAAACAAACGAGAAACAAACGAGAATAGGAGAATGAATTTGGATCGCACCTTGATACCTCTTCGTCCCCGAAAACTATCGTGAACATGGGTTTTGTTGTTTCCTCGTTTTTTGGACCATTCTCGCATTTCTCCGATGCGTCAACATTACCCGATGGCTGAATTTCATCGAGGATGACAAAACCATCCGGAGCAACACCGGGCGGTAATGTTTTATCGAAAGGTATAATTTCCGATACGGATTTTCTATCGTCGTTATCATCCTCGATCGTGATGTCAATACTCGAATCCAAACAAATGACGGAATCGTCCGGATTTTCGGTTTCGTTTGACGAACTCATGGAAAAGTTTGTAGGAAAGATTCGATTTTATGTCTGTCAATAATACGTAATTCAATTATTACAAAACACTCGTCACTATTTCTTTCTCTGCCAATTTACTTTCCGGCTTTCTCCGCATAACATACTTTGTGATTCTTTGTTTATTGCCACCTACTAAACAAGATGGCGGCGATTCCATATATTTTTAATTTTTATTCAAAGGTAATTGTCGCGACCGCCTGGTGTCGCTACTTGTCTGGCGTTCCAATGTACTTCCGGTTTCCGGGCTGCGCGCCGACGCCAGACAATTTTTCGTTACACACCGATTCGAAACTTTTGCTCGCTGTCACTTTTCTTAACCTCAAAAAACATCGAAAAGCAGTTTAAATAAAAACGGCATCGCCGCGAATGCCGTCGTGAACAAGCAAAGTTGGACGATTACTGCGGAGTCGCCAAACTATAAGGGGAATTATAAACGGAACATAAGGTGAAAAAAGAATATAATGATGTCGCGTTCCGTGCGAGCAGAGACTCGCAGTCGTGCCAAAGATGATATAAAACGAGTCATGCAAGTTGTTGACAAAGTTCGACACTGGTAAATTTCACATTCTCCATTTGACGTCGTGTCTACACTATGTTTATTAGTAA
The DNA here is from genome assembly GCA_959613375.1 of Heteropelma amictum. Classification (NCBI taxonomy): domain Eukaryota; kingdom Metazoa; phylum Arthropoda; class Insecta; order Hymenoptera; family Ichneumonidae; genus Heteropelma; species Heteropelma amictum. Next base: position 5,441,208 of record OY390725.1, read on the forward strand.
ACTGGCTTTTTCCCTTTGTATTCGACTTTTTATTTATTTTGTCTCACAAGCGTTCGAAGTTACGATCGCCCAACCTCTAAGTTCAGTTTTCTCAATTCGTCAGCTTCAAGAACGTGTCTAAAATTTTTTCATTTTTCCCCGATTGAGACCAAGTATTTTCCCTTTGATCGCAGGGAAAAAAAATGGGTAACCATAGGAGAAACAACTATGAAGATTTACAAATGGGTTCCCATATCAACCCTTGAACAAGTAAGTTTGAAAAAAATTCTGGCTGCTTCGTACTTTTTCTGCATGTTCTCTACTCTACGATTTTTACAGAAAAAGAAAGGAAAATCTGTGGCGGATAAAGAAAATGGATTAGCACGTAAAAGTGGAATGGACACTTCTAATTCAAATTTTGGACTAACGGAAGACTCCAATACATGTCGGTATTCGTACACTTTCGTCGTAGCTAAAACTTTTAACATTTCAAGTTGAAAAAATGTTTATAAATAAAGCTAGACCGGAACGACTCATTTTTCTGTAATCGGATCTCGGCCAATTCTTCATTCGAGAGTTTACTGCGGCAATCGTTAAATACGCACAAAAAAGCAGAGATAAATATATTATCGAATCTAAAAAGTTTTCACCGAGATCCTAAAATACGAAAAAGAATCCAGCAACAGGGAACACTCGTTTCTTTGTTTAGAAGCAAACAAAATTAATTTTTGCTCATTCTTCGACAGGTTTTTCCACGGTAAGCGATTCGCAAGGAATGACAGATTTCTCCGCTCACTTAGGTTTCTCGGAAGATTCAAATTCGCAAAACAGCGAACCGACGCCCAAAGCTATGAAGACTGATTAGATATTTTAGAGAGCTCATCGCCTAACGCTGAGACGATTTAATACACGTTGACATCTAGAAACTATCAGTTCATCCTCGTGAAATATCATATTAGACAGATCGGAACGTTGTTTTACGATAATGCAGGATGATTGCCGAATTCTGCAAAGATCGCAGAGAATAGCTGTGGTTTCTCGACCATCAAGTTTGCAACTCGAATATTTTAGTAAATACATCGCGTTATCGAATTTTCGATACGCTGATTGACTTCACTCGGCGACTTCACGTGTGTGTATATATAATTATATATATATATATATATATCCTCAACAAAAAAAAGACTGTACGATACAGCGACGAACTCTGTTCCATGTTCATATACACCAGCATAAATCCGTCTCTCGAAACTCTGCATTTTGCGAGCAAATAATGTACAAAAAAAAGATTCTCGAGGCGCATCTGACGAGCTGAATCCTTCCGGGATTATCGTTTCTTCATTGAAGAGAAAAAGATTTTAACTATGTTAAAGTAAACGAGAAAGCAGATTTAAATTCATGTACACTTACGAATAATCTTAAAACATTTACCAATAAAAAGACGCTTCTTTATACGAATAAATGAACACGTCCTGGATTTTTTTTAGCCAACTCTTTGATTTTCGAAATAAAAGTTAATAAAACGAGAGCCGTCGAGTTTTGTATTTCCGGTCCGGCTCGCGTGTAGCTTCAAGACTGCAATCTCCGACGAATCTCAGAGTGCGGCAGATGAAAGTTGATGGCAAAATGGGATAAAGCGTGCCTTTATTTCTTTTCGAAAGTTTCGGCTTCGTCATGGACAGTATAAACGAACCAAGACATAATCATAGTGCACGATTACTTTTTCATCGAATAAATCATAACATTAACTGCATGTAAAATGCATGAAGTAAGATACATTGCAGGTGCATAAAATATGAAAGTTATGAAAGAGATATGAGGAATGTTTCACCAAGGCATCGATCCACCGTCCCAGCGTAAAAAGCAGCCGTTGTGTGCTTCACCGAGAGAGAGCATAGTCTTCATTATACCACTGACGCAAGTGTCAACGTCGATCTCCGCGTTGGGACCTCCCATGTCCGTTTTCACCCAACCCGGATGTATGCAAGTCGCCAGAATCCCGTCGTCCTTGAAATCGATGCTCATCGACTTTGTGGCGGCGTTGAGAGCAGCCTTCGTGAAGGAAAAAAAAACGAAAAGTGAGTTTTCCCTAAATTTCATCGCGTATATAAAACTTTGTACTCTGTTTTTTTTTCCTTATTTAATCGTATAATCCAAACGTGATGCTTTTGCGTATCGCGCGAAAAAGAAACATTTTCCTGAAAACAGCTAGGTGAAATTCAATGGAATATCGTCGAACCTTGCTGCATCTGTAAGGATAAAATCCACCTTGGCCATTGTCAGCGATGCTTCCGAGCGACGATGTCATATTAATTACGGCGGCACGATGAATTCCAAAGCCTGTTTTTTCTTCAGCAGCTTTTTTCAATAGCGGTATAAAAGCCTGAGAAATAATTTTCATTCGTGATTATCGCATATCCTGAGCACCGAGCCGGCTTTTCCACATCGATCTTCCACGTTGGACTTTTGTATAATAGATTAGATAAGAGTATTTCTAGCAAAAGCGATAAAGGAATCTGCTCGTGTCGAGAAGATAAATACAACATTCTTTTTTTCACTGACTCGAATGCACGCAAATCAAGGAGTTATTGGTAAACAATTATCCTTGTAAAAAAATTGTGGAATCACAATATAAAGTATAGCCCAGGGAAATTAAGTTGATTTACAAGGCGTTCAGTAAAGTTTACAAGATATTACAAGGAACACTCGAAATAATAGAATAAAAAAGCTACGATCGCGTTACTGCAAACATCGTAAACGAGAGATAGTGAATGATGCTTCCTCGTTCGTACCTTCGTTAGCATAATTGGTGCAACCGTGTTGACGAGAAAAATATCGGTGAGTTGTTCCTCTTTGACGAGACCGAGACGAGTAAATCTGCCTGATATCCCGGCATTATTGAAAAGCACATTGAGACCGTTTTCGCCCGTTTTAGCGCTGACGATTTCTACAACCTTGTCGTAGTTTGAGGTGTCCTTGAGGTCTAAAACGACGGAAAAAAGCCAAAAAACTACGGGGTAACGAAGATGTAATGGAAAAAAACATGATCGACAATGTTCTAACTGAAAAAAAGGTTTGTGCTGTTTCTGTTGAAAAATCGATGAAACGAGCACGATAGTTTCAAAGTCGAGGCCTTTTGCAACGTTTATCCCTTCCACTCGCGCGAAATGTTTCACCGTTCCGACCAAAGAAATGTGTGTGAATCGTCAATAATTTATAAATCCGATGATAATAATAAAGCTAGAGTGATGACTTTGCACTCCATCAAGGACGCCTGCGTGGTCCATCTTACATTGGAGTAACTCCAGCGTTGTGATGCTCATTAATGATAATAACAGTTGTGGTTACTTTTACTGTTGGTATTATTGTTGTTATTGTTGATGTGTAATGTTTTTATGAGGAAAAATATCGTAAGACAGCGTTGAGAATAGAGCTGTTGCCGATTCTGATGTAATTTTATCAAATTCTTCTGTACGCTGAAATAATGCTGAGTAATGGCATGAATTGATTCATCAATGACGTTGTGTGTTTTTTAATTCGTTTCAAGATTTCCAGAAGGCCTTCTCAAAGTTGTCCTCACCAATCTCGATGATATGAATGTTTCCGGCCTTATCGGCGAGAGCCTTCAGTGTCTAGAAATATAAAAGTGAAAAGTCACATTAATTCGGATTGAAAGTAAATTTACAGAATTTACAAAGTCTGTCGAAAAACGAGGTGACCAGGAACTTTCAATCGCCGTGAGGATGATTGTGTTTCAAAAAAATCAAATACAAATGGAAAGGTTTTTTAAATTTTATTTCCACCTTTTCATCATTACTTTTCGTTATATTGCTTGATTGAGTTAATCGGAAATGAGCGAAACAAAAATTACTCGATCGAGATAAATTTTGAGTAATACAAATTGCTTATATCGAACGAACAGGTGAACGATGTGAAAATATTTTAAAAAATGCTGAAACGAGAAGTAAAGCAGTTCATGGCCTCGAAATGTTCTACATGTATGTCAAGTATTTTCCTTCATATTTTTGCTCCATGACTTGACTGTCTTTCTTGGATTTACTCTTGTTCAGGCTGTTTATTAGTTGCTAAATTACTCTTATACATGTACATTTCTCTTTTTACACCACGGGGTATAAAAAGAGTGGGGAGTACGCGAGCGAGATAAAGCGAGTGAGTAAGAGAGATACATGAGCACACTAGCGCCTCTGGTGGAGGGGATCGGCGAAGTTGCGAAACGATTAGCCTGCCGCTTCCGGCCGACTTGTAAATTCCTGTATCTCATCATATATCATATCTTGCATCGGTATAGTTGTCGGTAGGCAGTGCAATTTTATTGCTCGTGTGAGACGGTTGGTTATTCTTGTTTCGGGTTTGTGGAAAAAAGTACACGCGAACATACGTTGTCTGAAAGTGCTTTTACGAGAAAACATTTTGCGCGTTCCGAGGTGAAAGAAAGGGAATAAGTTAATTCTCGAAAAATAATCCTAAAGAAACTAATCTTCAAGAAAAATGGCGCCTATCGGTGAGTCTCTGGTTATATTTCATCGCAATTCCGTATAATAAGTCATGGGTTTGTGAAAAGAGCGGAAACAAAGGCAAAACGCGTATTCGTTACCTCAGCTTTGGTGATGTCACGACAAGTAGCAAAAATGTTTTCCGGCGGCTTGGGCAATTGCATTAAATGTTGCACGATTCCCAAGCCGATTCCACGATTACACCCAGTTACAAGTATTGACTTCATGACCTGTCTATTCGAGACAACAATTAAGTCGACACTGATATAACGCAAATATCTCGTCGCTCGCTATCCTCTCGTTTCTCCCACTTTCCGGCTACGTTTTTTCTACGATAAAAATTCTATCCCGCTCGACGAGAGGTCCGAAGGATCAGCACATGAAACACGCATTAGTCAAAATGAGCTCCAGATTCCACCGATTTCTTAAATAATCAAGAAAATGTTTATTGGGGCTGAAAAAACGAATTGTAAGGCTGAATTCCTCTCCAATAACGAAAACTAATTCGAAAACTGAAACTCAAACAAAAATTCGGCAGCGCGCAAAATCGATTTTTTCTTTTGAATGTCAATAAATTTCGCAACATACGTGTATCCATATATCTAGTATTTATATATGCCTATGTTGAAAAATGTATGATGCATGCAGTGTGTGACTCTGTCGGTATAACGCACACGTGACGCGCTTACTCAGCGAATATCTCAACTTTATATTTCTCCCTTTGCACTCGAGGTGCGTCAGTTTTGCGAGCTCTCTGCGTCCGACGTTTCGCCGTCATATTTGCCGGTCTAGCGGTAGCGGAAATATATACGGCAAAAAATTGAAAAATCGCATTGTTTTTCTTGCGCGTTGGAATTTAGAACGGTCGATAATTTCGTACTTGCAACGCAGGTTTTACACATCGACCGAATTGCTCTATATAAATAAAGTTCATATGTTACATTAATGTATATATCTATATACTATATATAAATATATAAATACATACTCCATATGGTGTACGGTATTTAAAATACCTCCAAGGGACAATTGAATCGGAGGGAGCGTGATCATGGCGTCTGTAACGCTCGTCTCAAGACTCGTGTCACTTCGTGTTGGTCAGACGAAATTGTTCGATTTGTCGCGTAACGTCGCCCTCCAAAGTGCACTGATGATGAATCCCAACAAAACTATGGTCGCATGTATATGCAGTGAGTTTCACGAAATCACACCTCAGTCTCCGCAATTTGAATTTGCAGGTTTCGTCACATTGTTGGAATAAACTGCAATTATGTGATGATTTTTTTTCAAGGATACTTTCGTTTCCGATACTTGCTATATATCATCATGATATATATATATCATATATATATCATCGGATTACAATTACTTGTAAAATTCATGAAAATATTTTGATTCTGCCCACAAATCATTCCGGCGAATAACAACACGCGCGTATTACGTAACGATTGAACAGAATCGTTAAAGTTTACTCCGTTGCTTTCTACAGTTAATTTTATTCGTTTAGAGTATTTTTAGTATCTTTCTTACCTTTTCTCTACTTTTCGCTAACTTTTTATACATTATTTCTATGATGGTTCCATTTTACGTCCATTTCACCGACTCGACATGAACATAACCTCAATAATGCCTTTGTGAAGTGTATGTGCATATACGTTTTGATAAATAATAGTTTATTGATGGAGGCAAGTGTTTAAGTTTTACACTTGTTCAATTGCGATTACAATCTCACAGAGAAATATGTTTCGCATAATTCATTCACTTCGCAGTTCGTTGATTTTAAGTCGCTTGCTGACATTCGAAGCGGAAGAATACAGCACAAATAAATGTAGGACTAACTTACATACGTTGGTTATCAAAAAATAATTTACATTAATTCTACATCTTGTAAGACTTTTCCATTATACTTTCTCTTCATAGACCCAGAATTATTCATAAATTGTTAATACGTGGGAATGTAAATTGCCAATGACATATATTTACATAAACATGTTCTCGCAGGGAAATGAAAATTTAATGTTATCCAACATAGCTATTGATTACTAAGCTATCGACTTGTTAATTTCCTTTTGCAGAACATTTGCTTTAAATCATAAATATCTCGGCGAATCGTTGAACATCCGAGTTCAATTGGCTTCAATATTATAAGCTTTAGTATTACTATGGTAAACACTAATTTGTCAGAAAACAAGGATGGTCTAACAGATTGAAAAATCCATTAAGAAAGGGAGAAAGTTTCAATTTTTCTTATAGCTAGTAGAGTATTGCATGTTTCTTTTTGTTTTTCAGAGTTAACTCTATTTTCATCATATTTTGTGTGTCTAGCTGACCAAAAATTCACTTACGATCTGGTCGTTATCGGCGGTGGTTCCGGTGGATTAGCAGCTGCTAAAGAAGCCGTTGAGATTGGCGCTAAAGTAGCTGTTCTCGATTACGTAACGCCTTCTCCGCAAGGTACTAAATGGGGTCTCGGTGGTACGTGCGTAAACGTTGGTTGCATACCAAAAAAACTTATGCATCAAGCCGCCCTTCTCGGTGAAGCTATTCATGTGAGCACTCTTTGATTTACCATTTCCATTTATTCGAAAATCGACGATTATTTTTATACCTTTCGATATTTTTATTCACAGGAAGCCGCTGCATTCGGTTGGCAAATCCCAGATCCTAAAGCAGTACCGAACGACTGGGAAAGTCTGAAAACCGCTGTACAGAATCATGTGAAATCGGTCAACTGGGTCACTCGAGTGGATCTTAGAAACAAGTATGTTTTTTTTATTCAACAGCATTTTTTAAAAATCAAACTCGCAATTTTAATCAAACCGGCAACTTTGAATGATCAATGCGTTCTTTACAACGTTTGATTTCAGAAAAGTGGAGTATGTGAACGCAAATGGCTATTTCAAGGATCCGCACACGATTGCAGGCGTAACGAAAAACGGAGAGGAGAAGATTCTCACGGCGAAAAATATTATAATAGCCGTTGGAGGAAGACCGAGATATCCCGATATTCCCGGAGCAATCGAGCATGGAATTACAAGCGACGATATATTCAGTCTCGATCGAGCACCAGGAAAGACTCTCGTCGTTGGCGCAGGCTGTATCCTTTTTCTTTCTCTAAACGCGTCACGTCCCCACGGTCATCCACTGATTATATATAATACAAAAACATGAACAATTTATCGAAACAGAAATTGTATTCAATCACTGTACTAATCGACGCAGCGATTCGTTTGCCCACAAGACCGAAGATTGTCGACAAAAAGAATGTCTCTCAAGTACAGTTTTTCTCGGCCCTCTGCGAGTGTGCGAAAGACCTACTCGTTTTTTTCTTAACGCGATTTACGTACAGACATCGGTCTCGAATGCGCTGGTTTTCTAAACGGACTCGGTTACGACGCGACGATAATGGTGCGCTCGATAGTCCTTCGCGGATTCGACCAGCAAATGTCGAATCTCGTAGCCGAGGAGATGGAGCAACGTGGTGTGCACTTTATTTATCAAGCGAAGCCAAAAGCGATCGAAAAGCAGGAAGACGGAAGATTGCGCGTACACTGGGTCGACAAAGATGGTGAAATTCATCAGGATATCTACGATACCGTGCTTTTCGCGATCGGTAGACAAGCACTGACGCGAGAACTCAAGCCTGAAAATGCCGGAATCAAACTCGTGCCGGAAACATTCAAGATCGACGCCGTCAATGAACAAACGAACGTACCTCACATCTACGCCGTCGGAGATGTTCTCCATGTAATTACCCTCTTCTCTGCTCCACTATCTTCTTATCCGTAGAATCCTTATCGCATTTTCACGACATTCGATGTAATCTCTCCAGAAAAAGCCGGAACTCACTCCGGTCGCGATTCACGCTGGCAAATTACTCGCTCGTCGTATCTTTGGCAATTCCCTGGAGACGATGGATTATACGAATGTAGCGACGACCGTGTTCAGTCCACTGGAATACGGCTGCGTCGGTCTCAGCGAGGAGCAGGCCGTTGCTTCGTACGGCGAGGACAACATCGAGGTGTATCACGGTTTTTACAAGCCGACGGAGTTTTTCGTACCGCAAAAAAACATGTCGCACTGCTACGTGAAAGTCGTGGCTCTGAAAAACGACGACGAGAGAGTCGTCGGCATGCACTTTGTCGGACCTCACGCTGGCGAAGTCATTCAAGGCTTCGCCGCTGCTATCAAGTGAGTTCTTCGTTTCGACGATTCTCGAATGAAAATTACGACTACGACTTTTAAGAAAGCTTTTGCGTTTTTTCTCTCTCAATCGCTGAATAACCTCGTGCTGTTTTACAGATGCAAACTGACATTCCCGATTTTGAAATCGACCGTGGGCATCCACCCAACTAGCGCTGAAGAATTTACCAGAATTCATATAACGAAACGATCTGGAATTGACCCGACACCCCAGACATGCTGCAGTTAGATTGAACGGATTTGTTCGAATCCTCTCGAGGGATTCGTTTTTTTTTTTTCAAGCACGGTGGGATTGCACTTGCTTGCGAAAAAGTATAACAGTATCATCACGACTAATCAACGAGGAATTATTACGTGAAGCATCAAGCAAGAATTATGACAGTAGACCGATAATTGAACGTTAATGAACTTTTTCGTTACATAGGGAGTTGAAAAAACACGCATTCTGGAAACGTAGTTATGAGATATGCTTGGACGTGCAAACAATTTTCTCATCGTTTTTGTACTTTGAACACGTGACACACACTTAATTCGTTTTCAATGGTGCTTTTTATCCGAAAATTGGTACGAGTATCTATCAAATTAACGGTAAAATGCATGATACTTTAAAGAACAGGGATGTGTCTCTGTTTGTACTTTTTTCATCGAAACGTCTGTGATTGAGTCCTCGTTGAAGATTGTTATCGCGCGGCGTTGACCGTCGTACTTATATACAGTGAATTTTGATACACGTCCTTTTAGATTCGTTATTTTCATTTACTTTTTCATCCGTATTCGATTATCTAGCCCTGTGTATTAAGAACAATAAAACGTCATTAAAATTTCTCGGCCACGTGTCTTTTTATTCTCTTATTCCATCAACGGAGCGTCGAGTTTCTTTGAACGACAAAAAAAACATTGATAAATCTATTATTTTTCATTTTACCGACAAATTTGTATTCTAATCTAAGCCACGAAATTGAAACAATTGGGTATACGGCTGCATTTAAAAGTTACCAAATTTATTTCGAAATTGACAGCTCGTCACGAATCGATTGAGTTTGAAGCATAATCTTTAAAGATGAACAGGAAAAGTTCAAATGTAGAGTTGAACGTCTGTCCTTTTGTGAGTGATTTTGAAAATTTGCCTATTACCGATGATCGAATAATCCGAAAATAATGAATTTCAATCATTTTTTCATCAGAAATTAGAATGGGCTGTGGGGGCAAACATCGATGCCGATTTGGTTAATTTGACAACGAGAAAACGTCGTATGATCGCTTACGCTTGTTCTCACATTGTCGTTCTCTACGACTACGCGTCGAAGGACATGATGAGTCTTCAAGGCCATGTAATTTCTCTAAAAGCCATATGAAAAAAAGAGCGAAATCGATGACCTCCCTGCATCGTTTGGAATATTTTTTCATCAGCAAAACGCGGTGCGTTCTTTGTCGGCATCCCTCGATGGAAAATGGTTACTCTCCGCTGATTACGATGAAGATTCCGTGTGCATTATTTGGGACACGGAAACTCGGTAATGGGGTCATTGACTTTTGAATAAAATGTTATAGTGAGATACGATCGAGCTTTAAAACGAAAATCAATCTTTCAGCGTGCCGATTTGCAGTCTGTTCAATCCACATGGAAAAACATCACTCACAGCGACTCGATTGAGTCCCGATGCTAGGTACGTCGTCACTGTGGGAAACGAGGAGTCTCAGATCGTCAAATTGTGGCTGTGGACTTACGGCAGAGACGAGCCTGATGGTTGAGTTTCGTTTTCAGAGAAAAAGATCGAAATCTAATTAATCAAACTATTCCCAATATAAAATTTAATAACTGAATCGAATCAATGAATTCATAACCTAACTTTGCACTTTCTGTTCGACTTTGATTGTGTCAATGCAGCAACTGCTGAACTGAACGAAACCCGTGCAGATCGCGTTAAAAAAATAAGTTTCAATGACGATCGTCCACAAGAATTCGTTCTGACTCTGAATCGCGATGTGGTTTTTATTTCATGGGTAAGACGTAGGTGCTTCGCATTCTCAATTTTAATGAAAAGTTATTATATGCGTCGAAATTGCTGCAAGCGTGTAGGAAAACAAAGTGACTTTGGAAAGCCACAAACCAAAACTGTCGGAGAAAAATCATCGCGTAACAGGGATTTTCAACGATTCGTGTTATATATCAGAGTCTCCCCGAGCTATGACAGTAACGAGCAACGGTAAAGAGCAGCAATTTGCAAATTTGGACCGTGAATCCTACAATCGTTCCCTACAATTTTTTTTTTTTCTAAAGTAACTGTTGAATCGTTATTTCGCGCTGAAACTTTTTCCCAGGCTTTGTCCTCGTGTGGGATGACGTAGTTACAAATTTTCGACCGGAAAGCAGGGAACGAGGCAGCAATAAAAAAGGATTTCTCAAATTGGTGCCGCTTCAGAAAAAAAATTTAACACGTATAGAAAACCACAAAGAGTATAATATCTATAGTCCACTGGTAACACTACTGTAATAAACGTCAAAACACAGACTTGAATCACCTTTTTCCGTTTCAGGATTATCGCGATTGGAAATCATTCCGGACAATTGTACTTTTACGATAAACAATTGAAACTTTTATATTGGTGCAAACATTGCGGGCTCGACTCGATCGTGTCTATTAGCTTCGACGGTGAATCTCACGTCGAAAGGCCAGAAATTCCTTCGAGCGCATCGTCGATTTTCGATTCTGAAATAACTAACGAAGATATTGAGATTTTCGACACGACGGACGACGATGAAATTTCCGATTCAACGAATCTGCAGTATCCGAAAATCCTCGTCAAATCAACGGAGAATATAGGAGAAAAGGCGTCGAATCCTAAAAAGAATATGCAATTCACGCCGAAGACTCGCGATGAGAGTATTTCGATGAAAGATACGACGAATTTTACGTCATCGACCATCACGATAAATATCGATTATATGTCGAAAAATCCAAAAGAGAAGATCCAAGAGCCCTCCGACTGCACTCTCGAGCGAAGATCTTTCGTCGTACCGAATTTTTTCGTCAGTGAGAAATCCGCTTACTACGTAACAGCGAAAAAAATCTCAGATCTCCGATAATCATTTCGCAAAAATACGCTGTACAAACATTTTACAAATTCTCTCGTAGTGTCTGGCGCTGGAAAAATCGCTCGATTGAGCATAAATAATCTTCAGTGTCGTTTCGTAATGAATCCCGTCGAAGGATCCGTCACAGCGATTGCTGCACATCCAAAAAGGTCTCTCGGACATGGCGTTGGAGCTACCATTTTTTTTACCAAAAATCGCAGTCCGGTTGGAGATAAAATTAACTTGTTTCTTTCTTCAGTGATTATCTTGTGACTGGCAACAGCACGGGTATACTATGCCTGTACAAATACGGGACGAAATCTCGCATGATAGCGAAAAAAACTCCCGCGCTGCCAAATTTGACGAAACTCCTGAGCAACGACGCCGGAAAACTCGACACGACGTATGTGACTCGTCCGCAAATTCACGAGAGTCTCACAGGCGTGAGCAAACTCCGATTTTCTCCGGCACAAGGTATTTTTCCGTTTTTCTTTGCGGAATCCGAAGAAAGCGCAATCTGCAAAAGCTATTCCCGAGTAAATACGATTTTTCAGATGAAATTTTGGCCTGTGGATTGAAGAGCGGCGTTATTTGGATGCTGCACCCAGACACTCTGGATCCGATCGATCCAAATCCCTACAAACATTCATCGAGCTCGATCATCGATATTATTTTCACGAATAACGGAGAATACTTTGCGTACTCGGTACTCAAATTTCACCAAAATGATTTCAAAGAATATCGTGAGTAATACGTTTTTTGATAAATACTTGGACCTTTATTCGAGGACGATGCGTTTACCGTTGGAGTCTTTAAGAAGAGTACGATCTCAGCAACGAGCGATAATATATGGATTTTTTTGGGCAAATATCACTCTCACTGCTTGCCGATACGAGAAATATTGTTTCTCAAGCCCGCGGTGGGGAAGGTCTTGCCTCGTTTGTTGTCTATCGGAGAGGATCAAAATATCGTAGAATATGACCTGGAAAATAGGTGAAAATAATTTTGCCGAAAGAATTCCGGTCTGTTTTATTTCGGATCTGATCCTTGTTTGTAGTGGACCGTATCCGGAGCCGGGATTGAAAATTCTCCACATCGACAGAGCGGAATATCACGGCACGCCTTTATGCATGGCTGTTTATCCGGAATTTGGTGTCGAGACCTTCCTCATCTATGCCAATTCAGAAGTTCGAAAATTGTTATTTTTCTCCAAGTATTGAAAAAAAAAAACACTTGACGTACATTTTTCGACACAGTTGCATACAAATTACGATAATTCACCACGCTAAATCGTAGTATCTGATACATTACCAATTTTCTCGAAATATTCGAAAATATTGATCATTAACGTTTTAAGATAATTGCTTTGAAATCACGACAACGCAAAATTTTTATTTAATAATCAATCAGTGTCGTCTTTTTTTGGTGTATTAGTACAAATTTAGGCTGCTGAACGATTACACGAAAACTATAAGGGCAACGATTCTCGGGCCGACTCTCAGCGATCCCGTACGACATATTCACGTGGTTGACGTAGTGCGAAGGGATGGAAAAAAGCGGGCTTACATGATACTCGCGACGAGCAAAGAGATAGGCGTATTGATGTTGCCGTTTGACGGGAATCCTTACAAATTCGTGGCGATGATAGGTCATCCAAAAAAGGTCGATATTACAGACTCTCAAAAATCCTTCATCTTGCGAATTTTTTTTTGAAAACCTCGGCAAATTTCTCAACGAAATTTCAAACGACAGATCGAAACGATGACCATAAGCGGCTGCGGCAAATATTTATTCACACTTGGTGAAAATGACAGTATCATTTTCATGTGGAAAATTAATTACAGGTATCGTCACGCTCGCTAGAAAAATTGAATGAAAAAATCGCAAAAAATAATAATAATAATTCATATAAAACATTCACAGATCCGTGGATACGATGAAAAGTTTAGGTGGCGAGGGTCTCGCACCCTTCTACAGTCTCGTCGATGGTGGCAGCGGAGGATGGCTCGTGAATGAAATAAAAGATTTGTTTTATTACGCTCAGATATTGCAGCAAGGTGAAAATACGACCGCACATAGAATCGTCAGTGACAGAGTATCGATAATGCAATTACCGAATCTCATGAGAGCCATCGGATTTTTTCCAACGAACAACGAGGTGCTGAATCGTTGTTAAAGTTTTTTAAAGTTTCTTCCATCAGCCACAATTGAGAAGTTGGTAAAAAAGAGCATCTCCCATCGCGTGATTCTTTTTCAGCTCGAGACTATGATGGAGGAAGCTTCGTACAAGCATTACGCCGAGACTGGACAACTCGTGGAGGAAATTAATTTTGAGGACTTCGTTAAATTGTACGTTAACCATCGGCCAGCTTTTGGCGTTACGAAGCATCAGATAAAGGATGCTTTTGAGGCTTTTGCCAAATTTGGTAATCTGGAAAACCCAACTCTAACTTCAAAGCAATTTCTCGAAGTTCTCTTTGGACATGGTGCTCATCGCGAAAATAGCTCCGAAGACAGATTATATGGTTCGTGAAAGAATTTAAAATAAATTCAGAAAGCTAGATTCAGGATGAAATTCCGAGTCGAAACGTCATTTTCTACTTTTTTCCACAACCAAAACTTGGCGAGTTAGTGTGCGCGAAAGTTTGAGCCAATCGGATGCGGGCTTTCTATCGATCCAGCTGTATTGATTAATAACTCGACGTGGATTCTTTGGATTAAAAAGAGCTTGGAGACTTTTCGACTTGGAATTTCATCGTAAAAGTAGCATTAATTCTTTTTTCGGCATATACACTTTTTTCGAATTTGTCGCTTGTTACACACAGGTGAACCACTGAGTACCGAAGAAGCTCACACTTACCTTCGTAAACTTGTGCCGCAAGACGACGATTCGGTTTCCTACGCGAGCAGCCGAGACGGCAACGATCTCAAAACTGAATTGAATTTCGACTTTCTGCCGTTTGTAAGAAGTTTGAGACCGAAATCATCCTCGATTGTGGCAATTGGCTGAAACTTTCGATCTTTTTTTTTGCAGAATATATCCTACGAAAATTTTACCGATGCGATACTCGGAATAGGAGACACAAAAATTTCGGAATTCAACAAACGCGACACCGGATCTTCGTAAAGGGATAGATATATCATCCGTCGAGTGTGTATTTAAAAAAATGATGAAATAAAAAGAAATACTTTTTCAATGTCGTAAGCAAGACTTTTCTTTTTTGCGTAATCGTAGAATCCATCACGAGATTTTATTGATGATTTATCGTTACAACGGCACGGCCGGTAGTGGGTTTTGTTTCTCCTGTGCTCTCTTCTTCTCTTTAGGCTTTTTCATACTGGAGTAACGTACATTGAAACGTAATTTTTTCCTTGAGAGTATTGCGCGAAGTGTCGGATTTAATTACTTTTTATCTTGATTCTAATTCACACGTTAATTTTGGATTATGAAATCTGCGCAAATTTCTTTCATCATCCATCTCAGGAATAATCAAATGTTCGAGAGATTACAGCAGCATATTTTTCTCCCCGAAAGCTTCGAAACAATGTTAATATAACCGTCCGTTTGATACATGCTTTTTTTCTAATTAATTTCTCTCTCGAGGTTGTTTTAAAATTTTTCTTAAAGCTTTTTCATTGTTTTCTTTTTGTTTTGGCACAAACTTTACGATATTATCGAACTTAACGCAGATGATTTCTCCGTTAAACCGACGAAGGTACAAGATTCTTGTTAACGTACGAAGTTTCTTGTGCTTCAAGGAAGAAGAAAATCGAAGACGGACAAATAAAAATTGTACGAGATATAATGTTAAGGAGCTCTATCTTTTCGTGCAGTATTTTCGAATACAAGAGAACAATTTTCATGGCTCTTCCTAGCTTTCAACATGTACACGTGTTACTTAATTTCCTTACGATTATTTTTCGAAACATCGTGATAAGCGTTTTATTTTATTTTTCCTGTTTTTTTTCAGTAATTACGCTCGTCGGAGCCAAGCACACCAAGAAAAAGAGTCTCGCTTTCGTCAGAATGGAGCTTGAAATTTTGTGTCGAAGAGACTTTATTTTCACAACGTGAACCATTTCTATCGACTTGAAATGTTGGTCTCTTGTTGTAACAAAATAAAGTTTAAAATGTTTGTTTAGCTTCGTGTAATAAAACGTTATAAAATAATGTTATCGTTGAAGGATCGATTAAAATTGTACCCGAATTCATACGTTTTCACGGTAGGTTTTAGAAATAGCAAACTAAATTTTAAGGATGAACAGACGCCTACACTGCCAGCAGTATCGGGCGACGACGAATAGCCAAGAGTTTCCGTTCCAACAGAGCCCGTCGTGCTAGCCGGTAAATTTGGAACGTGTAAGAAGAAAAATAAAACGAAATAACGACGAAATAATACGCGTGTGAGGCCATCGGAGATTTAACGCGCACGTACCGGTTTTAATTCACACCATCGGATAAATCTTTCGTGATTTTTCTCTCTCTTCCTTTTTTTCATCATCCAAAGCAATTGAAGACTAAAAATGTCGGTTGTCTGATGTCTTTTTGTTCCATTTTTGTTGTTTTTTTTTTTCATTTTCTCTGAGATACAAACAAATTTATACGAGGATAATTTTTTATCTTCGTTATATTACAAACTCTAAATCGTGGGACTCCAGCTTCCGTCTTTTTTTCCTCCGAGAATCGTTTCTGTGAAACGGAGCGGTAAAATCTACCAAAAATCGAACGAAATCTCTCTGAAGAAAACACACCGAGTCCCTTGGTAGTCTCATTATTTACACGTATTTACAAACTTTCTTTTCTTCCCGTTTTTTCTTCTTCGCGCATTCAATTGCGACGGAAGAATGAAAATCAAAAAAAAAAGAATCAGCAACGAACATCGAGTACAAGGAAATGAAAAAGAAGAGAAAAAACTTCAGCAGAGTTCGAATCGAGCGGTGAGGATGGCTTGGATCAGTTATTCGCCACTGTATCTCATTTTCCGCCTTTTTCTTTTATATCAAAGACAAATAATATTATCTATGCTCGTCGAGCCGTTAGCGAAAATTGCTACACGGAAGCTGATTAAATTCTTCAGCTCTCAATCCGTCATCACTCGTTCTCCATTCTTTCATCCAACGTAGTAATTTATTGTTATGATTATGTCTAAAAAGCGCGTCTCTATCACCTCTAACGTCTCTTTCACCATTTTGCCTTGCGAGCGAGTTTTCTTTTTCGTTCGCTCTCGTTTATTAATCACTTGCTCGTTTGAGACGATACGTTAAAGTTTTTCAAACGCACGTTGTTTCATCATTCCAAATGATCGTCATTGACGAGACTCGAGTCTTTTCTGCGACAATCGGGACAGTACCATTTTCCTTTTGGCGGTACCATTATGCCAACGCACTCAAAGTGAAACCACTCGATTTTACAATCGTTACCATCGCACGCGATCATCTCGGAAACTTCGTCGTAGGGACACTGACAATAACAGTACAGATTTACCGAACGTTCGGGACCGGAAGTTGCGGAACTCGTCGCGATATTGTGAATCATGTTTGGAACGATCGGAGGCGGCGGAAGTATCGGTGCTTCTCGCTGGACCGGGGGTTGTCGAGGTTGCTGCGGCAATTGGGCATCGTGAGTTTCCTCGTTGTCGCTGGATTCAGCGGTGCTGCTCTCGGCGGGCTCTTCGAATTCCGATGGCCCGGTTACGATCGGTACCACTCTCTCCATAGGATGATCAAACCCCGAGAGACGAAGTGTCACGTTTTTCGTTCCGTAATTCATGTCGCTCGACGGAGCAACGGGCGGTGGTAGCAGCATCGTTGATGCTGGAGGTGGTGGCGGCGGGGGTGGGGACGGTGGGGGTAGTGGCGACGGCACAAGAGTTTTTATACTCCCCGATGACACACCGGGCGGTTCGACCTTCCGCCATTTGAGGCTCGGCTGATTATAATGATGCTGCTGTTGCTGATTATGATGATGTTGATCCACTTGCTGCTGTTGACTCTCGTCGTCGCTCGAATCACCGTAAAAACGTTTCGGGACGCGTTTTCTCTTTGACGATCTTTTGTTCTCGTTCTCCGGGCCACTGCCGCCAAGACTCATTTTCCCTCCTTTGTTCGCGTCGTCGACAAACTTCTGCGTAACCTCGGAATGCTGAGTGGAATTCGTCATAGAGGGCGTTGACGAACGATTCGGTACGACTGTTATCAACGAGGGCCCCTTGTAGCCGAACTTCTTCGTTTTTTTTTCGTAAAAAGATTTTGGAATGTTTAGCTTTATCGATTCGACCGTCGGCGTCGCCGCTGTCCCGGTAATCTTGCTCGTTTTCGCGCGGTCTGATTTTTTACGTTTCTTCGTTTTCACGCGTTTTCTCGTCGTCGATGCGGTCGATGTGAAACGCCGATCGTTGTCATCCTCGACGTTCAGACTCGTAGCGACTTCCGTCGAGTTCGCGTCGCGTACCGCGGGTTCCAATGTTCCGTTATTCAGATTATCGAGCTTCGCTGGTTGTATCGCCGTGACTTCCGTCGACGGCGGTGCAACGGCGGCCAATAACATCAATTGATTGCGTTTTTCAGCGAGTATTTTGTTCGCCAGTTGCTGAGGATGTTCGTCGTAAAAATCCTCGTCCGTCTCCGTTTCGTCGGTGTCCAGGTCAGACTCGCGAAATATCAATTGAGGACTGGCCGGGCGGTTGTTCATCTCGATGTTCGGCTCGGTAGCTTCCTCGATCGCGTGCTTTATCTCGTTTTCCGCGGTGACAGCCTCGGGCTCAACTTTCTCCGGAGATAATTCAGGGTTCGTCGAATTGTTCGGCGGGACGTCGACCGTAGCGGACGCTTCCTTCTCCTTGTCGCGTCTGCGCTCTTTTCTGACGGTTTGCTTTTTCGGCGAACCCTCGGACGCCGAACTGTCGGAATCCGAACTGCTGCTCGTGCTGGAAGAACTGCCGGATGAGGAACTGCTGCAACTGCAATTCGTACCGCAGGAACAACTGCTGGAGTCACTGTCGCTCGAGGAGTCGCTCGAAGACGCGCTGCCGGCTTTTTTCTTTGGTGTCTTTTCCTTTTTTCTCTTGCTCGCCGTTGCCGCGGTGTTCGTATCGCTGTCGCAATTCAATAAAACGCTCGCGTTCGAAGGACTCTTGGCGACTTTGTAGCCGTAATCGTGTTCACCCTCCGCTTTGCTGCAATTATCGTCGACCTTGGCAGATTCCTCTTCTCTCGTTTCCTCGTCACCACTTTTTTCCCCATAAACGACGCAGTAATCGTGATCAGCTAGAATAATTTTGCACAAATATTCCCGATCAATTTCGTTGCTCTTTTTTTCCTCCACCGCGATGTCAAGCGTCGCGTCATGCTGGCCGAGACTCGCGGCGTAAGACTTGAAATTATCCCATATGCCGTCCATTATTTGAGCTTCTTCCTTCTTCTCCTCGTCGTTGAGCTCGACGTCGAGAACACTCTCGGTTACTTCCCTGGTGGGTAATAATTCTTCCGTTTTGCTGGCAATTTCTTCGTCCGCCGCGACTACGACCCTCGTTGGTTCTTCGCCACCCGTGGCGCTCGCAGCGGGGCGATCTTTCACCGTCGATCGTGGAGCGGCCGTATCCTCGACGTCACTGTCACTGTCGGACGAAAGGTTCAACGGCGGCAGATCGTAAACATCGACGACTTTCTTCACCGGTTCTTTTGGCTCTTTGATTTCGCACGGCGGATCAACGACGATGTCGTTTTCCGCTGGACTCTCGGACAGCACTGTTGTCGCAGTCGTCGTTATCGTTCCTGCAATTGTCGTCGGCGTCGTTGTCGTCGTCGTCGTCGTCGTCGCCGTGACCTTGACCGTCGCGTCCGCTGTGACATTTTCCATCGTGGGGTTTTTCGCCGACTGGATTTCCTCCCCTTTCGCGGGTACCCGCTGCTGCTGCTGCTGCTGCTGCTGCTGCTGTTCCTCCTCTTTGGTTACGATTTCCGGCTCCTTAATTTCCGGCTCGCGATGTCTCGCCTCGTGTTTCGACGCGAGTTTCTTCGAGATGAAACGCTCCTCGCACTCGTCGCACCCATAAGGTCGATCACCCGAGTGTAATCTCTTGTGAACTTTGAGGGCTACGGCTCTCGTGAACGTCGATGTACATTCCTCGCACACGAATGCCGTTGGCGGTATGCAAAAGTGATAAATGTGCGGCCACTTTTTTTGCAAACATTTCTTGCACAATACGCTCTCGGTGCCGTGTTTCCAGAACAGGTGTTTCGTTATGTCGGGCTTGTTTCGATACGCGATACCGCAACGATAGCAGAGATGATGAAGCTTGTGTTTCCATACGTGATTCGACAAACGTTGCTGGTTGCCCGTTGATTCGAGGCAAACATCGCAGGAATGATGTCTCTTGCGCAAATGTACCATCAGACGGAAAGCGGAGGGCAAATTGCTTACCGGGCACAAGCAACATCTGTAGGTTACATTCACATTGGGCGAGTAAACGCCTGGACAAAGGTGACAAAGAAGCTCGCTGTAGCTGTAAAACGTCGATTTGCACATTATGCATATCAGTATGGTTTTTTGATGCATCTTACGATTGTGAAGGTATATCTCTTTGTGCACGAGACTGTGATATCTGCAATGAAAACACTCGAATATGCGGGGCGCTGCGACGTTATAAGTGCCATTTTCGCTGTCGTAAGAATCAAGATTGAAGAACTTTGTTTCAACTTCGTCGAGGGATTTCTTCAGTACAGCTATAAACTGTTCACGCTGAATTATTATAGCCGGATGCTGAGGCTGAAAACGATGTTCCGCCAAAACATGAAGACCGAGCTGTTTACCGTTGACCGCAATGTGCCTGGCGTGATTGCAGTACACGCAAAATCCGCTGGCGGCGCTTATGCAACGCTTCAAAATATCCTCGATCTTCATACTCTCGAGAATTCCATCGACGTTGAGATCTATGCTCGGCACATCGTCCGACGCGAGAATTATACCGTCATTCCCTTCGATGCTCGACGATTTCGTATTTTCTTCCCTCGTGTCGTTTTCGCTGATCCTCGTCGCGTCATCGTCCTTCTCATCGGACTTTTCAACAACCGCAGGATCCTCGATCGCCTCGTTTTTCACAGTCGCATCTTCGTTCGGCTTGGTCTCACCCGTAGCCTCACCGACGATGGAAAAACCCGCTTTGTCGGCCTCCGATTCTTCTCCCACGGGTTTCGCGTCGTCCACCAACAACTTGACGCTATTTCCGTCGCTCTGCTGTTCATCCTCGTCCTCATCGTCGTGACAACTATTTACACTTTCTCGATCGGCCCGCTCCGAATGAATCGACGTTTTGCCTTCCGACGCCGAATCCTCACCGTTGTTATTCTCCTCCGATTCGCGACTAGTTTCGTGATTCTCGCGATTACCGTTGGCGCTGTTTTTCGTGACCGAAAATTGAGCATTTCTGTTCGTACAAATTTTAATGACTAAACTACGATCGGTCGAATTTACGGTTGTGAACGATACCGAAGTTGTTTGAGATTCTTTCTCCGGTGACGAGCACGATTCGGACAGGAGAGGTTCTCTGTCGATGTTTTGTCTCGATCGCGATGTCATTGTCGGTGTGTCGGTGCGTTCGTCGTGGCTCGGACCCGTAGCCTCGCTGTCGCAACTACTGGAAGCTTCTTCGGAATCCGAGTCACGTGATACTCGCTCGTTTCTCTTGCCGCTCGTTCTTCTTCGCTTTCTTCGCCTCTCAATTTTCGCTCCGATGCTCAGGCTCGTTTTCAATCTATCGTCGTAACGCTGTTTGAAGCTCGACGCTTCCTCCTCGTTGTCGGACAAACAATCGTCGTCCATTATCAGAGCATCGGCATCGCTGTCACGGCTACTCGTCTCGATTCTCGCGCAACGATCGTACTCCCGATCCTCGCCATCCTCCTCGCTGCTCTCTACATCGTTCTCGTTGTAACATCGAGAAACTTCCATTATCGTCTCGGTAACACTGTCGTAACAGCCCGGCGTCTCGACCTGTTGACGCAGCGGCGACGGGAACGACGACGACGACAACGAGGGCGAAGAGGAAGATGCTATCTTTACGGCGGTACTATTTACCTCGACGACACCGGAAGTGATGCTGGACTCGCGCGTTATATCCTTCGGTCTCGCATCTTCCATACACTTGGAAACTTCCATTATCGTCTCGGAGACGGTGTCACGATGAGAACTCGTCGTATCCGTTTCCGGTGCTTTGAACGCCGCTGGACTTCTCGAGATGGTTTCCGTCGTCTGTGTCGGTGTCGTCGTTGTCGTCACTATCTCCATCTCCGTCGATGTCGTCATCGTCGTCGTCGTCGTCGTCGTCGTCGTCGTCGTCGTCGTAGTCGTCGTCCCGGTCGTCGACGTCATCGTAGTACCGGCGATTGTCGTCGTTGTCGTTCCAGATTCGAGACTCGCGATTATCGACGTGTCGTTAACGATATTCTCCGCCAGAGATCCGCCAGTCTGCTCTCTCGTGTCGACGCTCAACTTCCTGCCGTACAACGCCGCCATTTTTCTTTGATAAGACGTCAGCGGAGATAGCTCGTTGAGTTTTATCCTGTTGTTCTTGAGAATACGCTTGGTCCTGCCTCGTACCGTGCTCTTTGAATCCGAGGATTTATTCGGCACTCCCGGTATACCCGGCAAACCGATAATCGATTGAGACGAATCGCGAATTTCCGCGTGACTGCATACGCTCGAATGGTTGTTAGCGCTCTGGCGGCACAACGAGCAAGTTTCGCTCGTCGCGTTGGCGCGTCCCTTTTGCACCGGCGAACAAAAATGATTGTAAAAATTGTCCGTTTCGGCGAATACTTTTTCGCACGTGCAGCATATGAGATAACACGATCCCTTGAAGACGTTGTAAAAATCTTCGACGGAGGTAAACGTCGTCTCGGGCACATTGTGCTTTTTCGTTAAATGATAAGAAAGCCTCTCCGCTTGGCCGAACATGCCGAGACAAAAGAGACATATGTGACGCTTGTGTGTCTCTCTCATGTGTAAAAACAAATTCCAATTTTCAAAATACGTGCCACAAGCCGCGCACAAATAAACTTTACGGGTGATACGAAAATTGTTCGCTGATGACGAGGTCGGTGTCGTCGGACTGCTCGTTCCGGTACAGGAATCCGAAGTTCCCGGGGATGAAAGCCCCGCCGATTGCGTCATTATATCCGAAGGACATGTGCATCGATGTTGATTTATCATCGATGGATCGCATGTATCCGTCTTTCCTTGACAACTTGTACAATTTGCTCTGTTGGAAGCTGGCTGAAGGCCCAAATATTGAGCGTATTCCGTTATCTTGCCTCTCTTGATCTCGCTCGATGTCGACGATATCGCCTTGCTCTCGCGTATTTTTTTTCCTGGAGTTCGATTGTTCGGACGCGAGCCTGAAATTTGATTAGCCCGCGTTTCGCTGAGAATTCGCTTTTTGAAACCTTTGAAAGTTACTTTCGTCGTCGCGTCTGTATCGGCTGAGCCCAATGACGAATCCTCCGAAACTTCCGAGTCGCGTTTGTTCTCCTCCTTCTCTGTAATTCCCGTCTCGCCGCTACCGAGTCTCGCTGTCAAACACGACTCTGTCGACACGCCGGATTTCCTCTTAGGTTCATCTCTCAAAGTCGACTCTCGATGACACGAATCTTCTCGATCTTCCTTGTTTGTTCGGACGTTTGAAACTTTACCTTCGACATCTTCATCTTCCATAATAGCGCGTTGACAGCTGGTAACCGTTTGTTTCTGCGGAAGAGAAGACCGTACAAATTTCTGTGTGGACAATTTTGAGAAATATTTTTCTTTTGGATTTCCTTGTACGGGAATGTTTGCAATTTGGAAATACGAATGTTCCATTCGATCGTGACTAATTACATCAACAAGGGTGCCTACGTTTGTGGCAAATTCTTCAGTCTCCGATGTGGGCTAATTTCGCAGACGGTACAAATAAATGACGGCGCTGGATTTATTTGTCTCGTACTCTGAATAAATGAGGTACAATCGAAACAGTGGATATCGGAGGTATAAACGCACAAAAGCACCAAACGATAGCTCTGAAAGGCCGAACGTTAATGAAATGAGGTTTTGTCAACGCCGAAACAAAAAAGCATCGAACCACCAAACTATCCTTTCCATGGAATGCTACGTATAGATGTGCAAAAAAATTACATCTTACAATAATTATTCCAGCCTATGCTCTGAAATTCTCAAAAAGAAAAGTGAAAAACGTACGCAATGGGAAAATTCTAACCGATATTAAGTATTGTGCACAACTGGCAATCAAAAAAGTTGTACAATAGAAATGCGTTTTTTGTCAGAGTCGATCTCATCAGAGCATTAGATCGAAGGCATGTAAAGAGATGTCTGTGAAAAAGCGGCAATTTTATCACGGCATCGCTGGCGAAAAAAAGGAGAGGCATTCAGCACATAAACTCGGCAAAATATCGTAAGTTTTTGCTTACCCTCGCGTCGTCGTGCTTGTATAATGTTGAATCCCGATTGCAAGCCTCGCTCCCGAGACTGGCGATACAACGCCGCGGCAACGGTCCTTTTTCGTTTTTTCACCTTTTTATTTTCACGAGAATCGTGATGAACTCTCGGTGCGATCTTTGTCCAGAATCAACGGCTGTCGATCGCACCGACACGAATAACGAATGTTCATGTATATATATATATATAAATATAAATATATATATATACCTTTTTATCTCGTCGGCGATGTACGCCGCCGAAAAGGTTAGTTAAAATGGCGTCATGGTCGGACGACCGCGACGACGACGAGAAGACGACGTCGAGAACGAGGCCCGAGACAAACTCAATATGATGTATAATTTTATAACCCTTGTTTGATTTTTCGTATATTTCGTCAGCACGTTCGAGTCTTTTACGCCGCACGCCTCGATAACTTACATGTTACACTCGAAAACTCTTGATTCAATACTTGATAACTACATAGTTGCGATATTCACGAAAACACTTTTTTCCTAGTACTCCCCGCTCTGGGCAGTGATGCCACCTTTTGTCATGACCCGGGCCAGCGACCAGACGCATACACTATAATTGCTTATTTGCACTTTTTTTTACCTCTTTCACTATACGCGCGGATCTTGTCAGAATATCTTTATTTCTCTTTCTATCTTCCTCGCTCACACGCGCACGCGGGAAAAAAAGCGGAGTTTTGCTAGGTTATGCGACGCGTTCTCTCGACGAAAGACGATCAGTTATTAAGGTATATACTATCCGGGACGTTAGCCGCATGCATGAGAATTCAAGCTGGCCTGGATACGTCTTCCTTCACCTCCACCACCACTCCGTACAATTACGATGATCCCTCGCAGTTATGCCCGAGATTTTTGCCGCGAGTTTCGCAAAATCCCAAATATCCGGCATCATCGTCTTATCTAATATTGCTACCGGCGATTCTGTCCTTGATTTGTGTTTTTTTTTTTTCATACGATAATAATATCAATAAAGCGGCTTCCCCGGGGACGCAGCGTCTGCGAATTGTTCCATACGTTCCACGTGTAGGTTATTGTAGCAAAGGTGAATAGCAGATGGGCGGGAAAGAGCATTTCGTTTTTCGCGTTTATGATTTTCGAGAATATCATTGATAGATAGATGGAAACATTTGTACCGATTCTTTTTTTCCCTCGAATTGGAACAATGCATATAAATTATCATTTTTTATTATCGCGCTATACATAGCACGCAGCGCGAGGCTAATTTTGCTTCGCTTGAACTGTAAACAAAATGGCGACAATCCAAAGTCGTCTATTGTTTGCATTGTGAAAATATAGTAATAGAGACATTGCATATTTTTAGATCAAAGAATAACCCTCAGTTTGTTCATTGAGATGACATATTAGGAATTAACAATTATACGATTTATTAGATAAGTAGCGTCTAGTAAAATAATTCTACCTTTCGGAGGTTATGGCACCAGCATACGTGAAATTCACGGATACTGTCTATTTTTGTTACGTTTTCTAAATTCTGTTTCTGTGCGGTATTTATTTGAATAAATATAGTTTATTATGAAACATTTATACCTATTTCCGTAAAATAATTCGCTTTGCGAGTTTACATTTTATTATGCATATCTTATCGATGACGAAAAAGTTGAGCCTTTTGATGGTTTTTTGCAAAAATTAAGTCCCATAGAAGAATTCATTCGCGATGTAGTAAACAATTGTAGATAAACAATTGTTTTATCAACATTCTCGTCAAATACATTAGGACACTTTAAGTATCGCGGTACATCGGACACAAGTTCCGCACATGTCCGCATAGTTTCCGGTGGTGCCATGTGCAACGGAAAATTATCATGCAATATCGCCTTGAAACAACGAAAGTCAAAACTTTTTCGTAAAACGAAATTTCGAACATGACCGAAAAGTCGAGGTTTTTTTTTATGGCAAATACGCGTGTTCCGACACGAGAAATGTCGCAGCGTATTCTCCTCGTCGTTATTCCACATTTAAGTGATCGCACAAACTGTCGAGGCACGAAAAACAATACATATTTTGTCTTCCCGCCGCTGCAAATGGTTGCTCAAAGCCGGAAAATGTGTGTTTACCGCTTTCATTTTCCACAAAAGGAAGACCTTTGAAAAGTTTCCATGAATACAACAGGTCTTGTTCGAACGTGTTTGCGAACACGATTCTCGCTATATGCGCAGAGAGTCGAGCCTTGTTATATGTGTGAGTCCGTGTGCGAATGCGCCAATGCATAATACTAGTATCCGTTTCATTTAACCAGTATTTCATATATATCATTTGTTGACGCTGTCATAATTAGTGTAACTTAAGGTATAACCTCGGTTAAACTCGCTCATCGTAAAATCCCCGGGTCCTTTCGAAACGGTCGAAAAAATATCAGAAGAAAAAAGAGAAAAAAAGGAGCACGATTCTTACCGCGACTCGAGTGTGAGGTTAAAAAGAGTGTCGCCCCAGGGTGTTCGAGAGGGTTTTATGTGCGGCAAGCTTCAGGCGCACCGCCGATGATAGGCTACCAACCGTGGTAGACGAGAGAGGATATAATATACACGGCAGCCGTACGGGGAAATCTCGGTCGTTGTCATTTGAAAACGGAAGCCATCTTGTTGGCCCAAGAGAGAGGCCTACCGTATTGAAACAGAGGGGAGAGGAGAAATTTATACACTCGGCATTCGAACTATTGATACACGATATTACAGAGAACGATAAAAATTACATCGTATCTTTTACAATTCACGTACGGACTATGCCTAAATCATTATACCATATGTTTACATAGCCATGGCTGCGACGAGAAAGTTGCAAGGTGAGAAGAAAATCTTATCCTGCATGTTTACATCTTTAGATTTTCTTTCTATGGACCCGTAGGATCGCGTCTCTCGAATTTTGTCTAGAAAAGAAAGGAAAGGAAAAAAAAAACCGTTGCTTGGCTCTCTCAAACATCGCGAATAAGCTCATCGCCCCTCCCCCGCGCCTCTTTGTCCCACGACCCCCTCGAGACGCTGCGCGAAACGTCTCGTGTCAATTGTGTACTTGCTTTTCTTCTTCTTTTTTTTTTTCTCGTTTTCACCTCGTTATCGTAATAAAGCATGTTGAAAAGGCACAAATTGTAATACGATTGTCTCTATCTGATTGGGAAGACCGTTTGTTTTTCGCTTTTGGTAGTTTTTTTTTTTCCGCCATTCGGTACGTCGGCTCCGCGAATAATCGCGATAGCTTTATCGTCAATTTTACGGCGTTCCCGCAATTTTTGTAACTTTGGTTATTCTCTCGCTGAAAATTCTCCCGCTGCCGTTTCCACTTTTGATTTTCATCTGTAAATTGTGGTTTCGAGCATCAGCATAACCTTCAAAAAGTGAGAGTCTCAACATGATGCCATGCCTCGTCAACCGCAGTGTAAGCTAACGGTGTTTGCCTCAATTTTTCTCCTCCTCCGACCTCTCTTTTTCTCAACTCTGAAGGCAGATTGCGCACGATGATCTTGCAACACGAAATTTGGCCAATTGGGCGCTCCTCTGTTTGATACTGGCTAATTTGTTTCTTCAAATTGACTTGTCGCCTTGTCGTCTTCTTTGTTACCGTCTCGAATCATCAAAGACTCTTTGGTCTTTCAAAATCTTGCTTTTTCCCTCTGAAGGCACTTTGGACCGGTTCCATTCCGTCCTTAACAAACGTGGCTTTGAAATTAGATGGCTAAAAAAATGTTCACAGATATATCGGGTGTTTGAAAATGGTTTTGGTATATCGTGGTTTCGTTCTCAATATTACAGGTGAAATAGACAGGTGCCTTAAGAAAGTTACAGAGGGCGTTGACACGTTTGAGGATATTTGGCAAAAAGTTCACAATGCTACAAACAGCAATCAGAAGGAAAAATATGAAGCGGATCTTAAGAAGGAGATCAAGAAGCTTCAGAGGTTACGAGATCAGATTAAAAGCTGGATCGCGTCAGGAGAAATCAAGGACAAGAGTACCCTGTTGGATTATCGAAAGTTAATCGAGACTGTGCGTAATCACATGGAAATAACACTAGAATCATTTCCCGCTCTTTACGCTCCTTTCCTCAAAAATCCCCGCCATAATACACCAGGAGCGAAAATATTTTTTGTATGTACGGTACATAATAATGGGTAAGCACTTTCCGTGCCTGGAGAACATTACAAACGGAGATAATTTAGAAATTACAATAGGAGATAGGAATTAAGCCTCGAGTTTGTTTGAATATAAAAAAAACACATACATCAATTATTAGAATCGCCCTTTCGTACAGAGATAAGCGGTATTGCGAATAAATACATTCTTTAACGCGCAAACTCAACGAGAGAAAGTCGAATAAAAGAATATCTGAAACTGTCTTCATTGCCACCGTCGTTACATTCGCGCGTTCATATCGCTTTGTTGATTTTATTATGGTGCCTTCCTGTTTTTTACTCATATTCTACCATATTTCAATTTTATTCGCTCCGAATATGAACACGTGATCGATGAACGACGCAACGAGCTCGTCAAATGTGTACGTTCCAATGGATTTTATTACATTGCAGCAAATGGAGAGGTTCAAAGTTGTCGAGAGAGAAACGAAGACAAAAGCGTACTCCAAGGAAGGTTTGGGGGCAGCTCAAAAACTCGATCCAGCTCAGAAAGAGCGAGAGGAAGTCAGTAATTGGCTCGCTATTTCCATCGACGCGTTGAACCTGCAGGTACGTCATCCGATTAACGCGAGACAACCGAGCTTTCACAAATTTCTCCTTTTCTACTTGCTCCTATCGTCTACAAAATCCGAATACAATCCGTTCTTCAGCTGGACACATTCGAATCGGAAATAGAATCCTTGCTAGCCGGGAAAAAAAAGCGGCTTGACAAGGACAAGCAGGATAGAATGGACGAGTTGAAAGGGAAACTCGAAAAACATAGATATCACATCCGTAAATTGGAGACATTGTTGCGCATGTTGGACAACATGTCGGTGGAAGTGGATACGGTAGATATTTTGTTAACACTGTTATTATTATTACAATCATCGTCATCATCATTCTAATCATCGATATCGCGAAAGAAGATTACATTGAAGGATAACGCGAAACATCTCCGAAATTGGCCGGATTCTCGCACGCGATCGTACGAATCCGAAGATGCACGAAACGAATTGTTTCCTTCGTCGATATAATTGTTGCACGAATTTACGATTCAGCCGAGCTCGGTCGAAATGACTCCGTTCGAGTTCTCCGGAATTCGAACAACAATATTTCCTCGATATTGCACGATTCAATTTAGTCGATCTTCGCCGACGTCCGAGCATCGCATTTTCAAACGATCCCCGAGTCGCGTATCGAGAACGTACAACGTAATCAGAGACGTTTGTTTCATTTTTTCTGTCCCCCTCGCTCGACGACGCGCAGATAAAAAAAATTAAGGACGACGTTGAATATTATATCGAATCCTCGCAAGAGCCGGATTTCGAAGAGAACGTGTACATATACGACGATATAATCGGATTGGACGATGTCGAATTGTCCGACGTTGGCGTTTCATCCTCGGCGACAACGGACAATAATAATAGCAACGAGATCGGCGGCACGCCGACTTCGACGAATTCCGGTACATCGCCGATACCTTCGCCACCATCGAGTTCCACCATGCACAATCATTCGAGTGACAGTTCGACCGACACCGATAAAAAATCAAAGGTACCCTCGCAAACGGACTCGCGGAATTACGATCGAGTGTCGTTTTATCCGTATTTACCTCTTCTTTCTCCCCTTTCTGCCCCTCAGCCCGTAAAGCCAGCAGCGGTAAGGCCGCTATTGAATTCGTTGCAAGGGAGCATTCCAACAACGGGAAGCACTGCCACAATAAAACCGAATCTGTTAACGAGCAGCACGCCGAGCAAGACCATTCCCATGACACCTAGCCATAGCTCGCCTAGTTCTACCAGTAATCACGTTGCTGCGACAAACGCTGGTAACTTTGCAACTGTAGCTGCCTCGCACAGCAATTCTCAAGCCATCCACTCTACCTCTAGTAAAACGTCGTGTAAGTAGGCGACTTTGCGGCTATTATTTACCCGCTGTTGTATCAGAGTGTAAAGAAAAAAAACAAAATGTGGCAACAGAGGCTATCTAAAGAACAGAAAAAACATTGATTCTGCAACCGATGTATCCAAAAGGGTCTCAAAGTTCACGACGTAATTGTCAACGAGTCGATATCGTTTGTTTGTTTTCTCCCTCCAGCTCACAGTAGCGAGAACGGCTTGTTGTCATCGTCGTCAACATCGAGTGTAACGTCCAACGTGTCCCAGTCAGTAACGCCTCAATTGCAACAGCAGCAGCAGCAGCAGCAGCAGCAGCAACAACAGCAGCAGCAGCAGCAGCAACAGCAGCAGCAACCGCAACAACCGCACAACTCGACGCCATTGACGTTGCAAAATACGGTCAGTCACGGTTCAATGCACAATCAGTCGAGCCAGAACCACAGCATTGGGAGTATCAGTAATACGAGTATCGGGAGCGGTACGAACAACGCGAATACGAGTTTGACCGGCAACAATACGAGTACGTGTAGCAGCAACAACGCCAACAACACGAGTAACAGTATCAGCGGAATGGGAAGCGGGATCGTCGGCGCCGGAAGTGGTAATGTCGGAGTTGGCAGCGGGGCCGGTGGCGGCGGAAGTAGCAGCGGCAGCAGCGTCATAATTCGCGAGAACAATCAGAATAACAGCAATAACAGCGAGGCTGAAATGACGACGCCCGTTGCCAGTTCAACGTCGCCTCAGTCCTCCGTCAGCAGTCGGTCTTCGCCCGTACCGGTAAATTCATGTTCACCCGTCCCATCTACCGCCAATGGTCTCATACCAAAGTTACCCGATGGCATGTCATCGTCGAAGCCGATAGCTCAACAGGTTATCGCGCGAGCTGGTCTCGACATACCACAATCGGAAACGAACGCGAGAAACATATTCGAGGGTACAAAAACAAACAATGCTACCTCAGAAGCGCACATTCCACCGCTTCTCGGCGTAGCGCCGCTCGGGCCTGTGCCACTGCAGAAAGAACATCAGGTGCAATTCCAAATGATGGAAGCGGCTTACTATCACATGCCACATCCATCCGACTCGGAACGTCTCAGATCTTATCTGCCGAGAAATTTGTGTCCTACACCATCGTATTATCAGCAGGTAGAATCTCTCGCTCTCCTCTTCCGACGCTCCCCCTTCCGACGATCCCACATCGCGTGTTCGAAAATAAAAATGACTTATTTCCCATTGATTCGTCAAGGTACAATTACCGCACTCGGACACCGTCGAATTCTTTCAACGTCTCTCGACCGAGACTCTGTTCTTTATATTTTACTACATGGAAGGATCGAAGGGACAATATTTGGCCGCTAAAGCATTGAAGAAACAGAGCTGGAGGTTTCACACAAAGTACATGATGTGGTTCCAGAGGCACGAAGAACCGAAAGTCATCAACGAGGAGTACGAGCAGGTTCGTTCCTCTTTTCGTTCGATACGTGCATGATTTATTCTAAACAAATGTTTCTCCGCCGACGAACGTCTCGAACTCGTGAATTTTTCCGCAGGGAACGTACATCTATTTCGATTACGAAAAGTGGGGACAGAGAAAGAAGGAAGGCTTTACTTTCGAGTACAAGTACTTAGAGGACAGAGACCTCAACTAAAGAGAGCGAAGGAGAAAAAGGCGGGGGCGGAGGGGGGGAGGGGATAAAAAGAACAACAAACCACCGAGAGAACGCTGAAATCAAAGATCTGTCATTTTGTGTGTCCGCGAGTCTCTAAAATGCACTATTTCTGTACCGGTATTGAGAGAAACAAAAAATTCTGATTCGATCAGATATTATTTTTTACGACTCTATATATATTTTCGCAGAAATATTGTTTTATTTATTCGTAAAACAAAAAAAAAGGAAAAAAAAAGTAAGCGAATGTATCTTGGAAGACGCGAGGGTCGTATTGTATTTAGAAGAAGAAAACGAAAAAAAACGGCAAACGAAAACGAGAGACAAACACACACACACAAAGCACACACAGAGGTGAGAGAAATTTTGCGAAAAAAAAGTATAGGCCACGCGAAAAACACGAGTAGACGAGCGAGACGATTGAATTTCCGAACAGCGAGACTAAACTTGAAATTAATCGAAGCACCAAAGTAGAAAAGAGAAGAAAAGAAAAATCAACAAAGGTTCACTTTGCGATCTCAGAAATGAAGAAACGAACAGTAATGATTCAATCGTCTCGTCCGTTTGTTCGTTGAGTTTGACACCGACCGACAGACGCGGATGAACGAAAGTCCGACAGTGGATGGAGAATGGACGTTTTGCGACCACCGAATAACGCTGATGATACGATGGATGGTGAAAGAGTTTGAAGAGTCGAGTGAAAAAAAGAGAACAAAAGGAGAAATGAAGGCAAGAGGCGGAAAAACAGAAAACAGGTGACAGTATAAACTGTAACTGTAATAATGATACGAAAGGCACCAGAGACACACTTTGAGCAGTTTAGTGTGCGGTGTGTGATAACAAGAGGAAGAAGTTATACTCGCTGGCGACTGACTCTGTAATACCAGTACAAACATGCTGCGTGATAAAAATCATTTTTTGCTGTTAGGCGGCAAAGATGAAATGCGCTCATGCTATGGTATGTCTTAATGTTAGATTATAAGTAGCCTTTTTGTATAAAGTATATTGAAGGTATAAAACCCTTGAATTGAATTACTGTACAGAATGTGTAGACATAGTGAATAATAATATTATGGAATATATTTTATTTCTCATTCAAAAGAAGATCCGAGTTGTTTCAATTTTTCGTCACACCGAGCACACCGCGTAATCAAAGGATCAGATAAAAGGAATACAAATAAGACAGCGAGAAAGCGAGAGAGAGAGAGAGAGAGAGAGAGAGAGAGAGAGAGAGCGACAAGTGTTTTGATAACAATAAAAGAAAACAGACAGAAAAATAATGAGATAAAAACCTCCTCTTTAACACATGTTCGAAACATTCATTCCATCCATTAGATTCTGTCTCACTAACACCATCGATTCGTGTGTCCTAAATTTTCTTCTTCACGAAACATCGATTTTGAGAAAACGCGTATAAATCGGAAATTCATAGCGAGATGAATGAACCTCGACAACGAAAACACGGCACAATTGTCTTTCATTATCGCGTCTCTCTGTCGGAGGTTTTTCTTCATTTTCGAGAATAATTTATCCCGCAAGGGTGAAAGATACAAAAGTAAAAAGCAAGAAAATAGTTTGGCATTCCGAGGGATCCGAGAAAAGCAATCTGCGAAATGTATAAGCGGTTGACCAACGTGTACATGAATCTTTGAGTTATTTCACCGCAGCGTTGTACATACATTCTACTTTGGCGTATTACGATTTCGGCAATGCTCGGGAGGCGATGAAGGAAAGCAACAGGAAGTTATTGGACAAAGAAGAGAAAAAAGCTTTGTACGCAGCTTCTCCGATTATGTACGCCGTAGAGATGGTAATGATTAATTATTAGTATTAGAGCCGTGAATGTTTTATCTCTAGAGAGACCTCGTTGCAAGCGACAAGTTCTTGTTTGGTGCGAGACCGAAGAGCGCGGATAGCGTATACATACGTATAACATATATATATTTTTTTCTAGCCATTATAGAAACATTAGAGGGATTTTGAAAATCTTTGAGCGTACGCTTGAGCTTCGGATGATATTGCGAATTTTCATACTGCGGTACACGTTGTTCGTTCAACACGTAACACGTAGAATTTCCACCACGTGGGTGAAGAAAGATTGTAGCATCGTGTACATATTCTAATTTAAAATAACGTAAAACTCGAGATTAGAAAAGTTCTACGAGATCCTGGCGTTTTCGCAGCGACGTATATCGTCGACGTATATGCTTTTTATCATTCCCCCTGCACACTTCCCACAGCCAGAAATGTACGATGGAGATGGAAGGAAACAAAAGACGAAGAGGAAAAAGCACGAAAAGTTCTGCCGATATGTCTTTTCAAATACTTTTCAATAAATGTGTGTTCAATGCATAGCGATTTTATCGAGTCTTCAAAAAAGCAAAATGTACTCAATCAACTTATCATATAGAATAGCCGATACTAACGCACGTAATCGTTATTAAAACGATCATTCAAATATATATATATATATATATATATATTTCTTTTTTTTTCTTTTTCACCACCTAGCTTGCGACAACGACGACGATGACTACGTTAGTGACAATGAGCATAAACAAACGACAATTCTGAGAATAAACATAAACATAAACTGAGATAAACATTGAATTTTATCGACTGTGATATTCGCATTGTTTTATTGTTACTGTACAAACGTAATATAGAGAAAAATGTATGCATTTTTTTGCACCTGTTTCCTCTATCTACCTTTTTTACCTTTGCCCTTGAACTTTCCGCCTTTCACACGTTTCCTCACCCCGGACGATTGTTCGGT
Organism: Heteropelma amictum; assembly: GCA_959613375.1. Lineage (NCBI taxonomy): Eukaryota > Metazoa > Arthropoda > Insecta > Hymenoptera > Ichneumonidae > Heteropelma > Heteropelma amictum. The sequence continues at coordinate 5,475,944 of OY390725.1, forward strand.
GTCGTCCTCCTCGTCCCCGTCGTTTTGACGATTTTTCCGTTTTCCCGATTTCTTATTGTCCTCGATGTCTTTTACTTGCTGCGAATATCGAAACAAAGGACAACCAGCGTTATTCGAACGTCCACCAAAACTACTCAATACAGAAGCAAGTATTGAAAAAGTAATGAACACAATGCGGAAAAAGTTTGGAAACGAAAACTATTGTTTTTTTTCTAAATATACAGTCGACCGATTCTCCAAGTCACCATACAGTAAAATCAACATATTCGCGGATCAATTTATCATTTACTCACCATTTTAACCATCCGTTGCGCCTCGCTTACTCTCTCCTGAAGCAACATGACCTCATCCTCCTCAGTGGCATAAAGAGGCAGCTGTTTCGAGATCAGCTGCTCGATTCTTTGATAAAGCTCGACGTCGTACTGCGTGACAAATGTTATCGAACGTCCTGATCTACCAGCGCGTGCTGTTCTGCCAACTCTGTGGATGTAGTCCTTGCTGTGAGTGGGTATGTCGAAATTTATAACAATGTCCACATGAGGAATATCCAAACCTCTGAAAACAGACGAGGGTATTGAAAAAAAAATCGAATTTACAAATTTCAACTGATTTCCGTTACGATTTTAGCGGACAATTACCTGCTAGCGACATCTGTGGAAATAAGGATCGATCGGTTCTTCGCTTTGAACTTTGTCAATGCCGCGATTCTTTTGTTCTGCGACATTTGACCATGAAGCGGCACAGCCATGAATCCCAAGTGTCGCAAGAGCAAAGCTGTTCTCACGGTATTGTTGCAAGTTCCGCAAAATATCATAAAACTGTTTCCCGCTAATTCGTTCAGAATGTGAACCAAATAAACGTCCTGTAATTGTTCGAGATATCATATGTATATAAGCGCAATTCGACGTCCACTCGACTCAAACGGAAATCGTTGTCCGAACTTACTTTGAATTTCGTAGGAATGAAGAGATAATATTGCTGAAGTTTCTCCACGGTTTGGTACTTGGTGGACACTTCGACTTTAACGGGATTGCGCAGAGAGGCACGCTGAAGTTTTTGCACTTTTTTCGTCATCGTAGCCGAAAACAACAGAGTTCTCCTCTCGCGAGGTATCACTTGCAATATTTTATCAACCTCAACCTCAAAGTCCATGTTGAGAATACGATCAGCTTCGTCCATAACCAAGTACTTTAGCGATCGCAGATTGAAACCCTTTGTGTTTTCTAAATGATCGACTAATCTTCCCGGAGTGGCGATGAGAATGTGTGGTTTTTTCGCTAATACCAAGGACTGCGACATCATGTCCATCCCACCGACAATTACGGCACATTTCACGCCTATGGTCGAACCTAATTTGAGAGGAAAATGATTGTTGAAAAAAAGAAAGATCGAAAGACAATCGTTAATTTATGGCTGAAAATTGCTTGTTATTCGTGAAGTAAATCAATATCATCGTACCCAAGGCTTCAAATTGTTCGGATATTTGAAATGCAAGTTCTCTCGTCGGAGTGAGTATCAGAGCGAAATATCTTTGAGGATTCTCGAGAAGCGATTGCAATATTGGAATCGCGAATGCTGCCGTTTTTCCAGAACCGGTTTCTGCCAAACCGATTACATCTTTTCCTGCAAAGAGATATTTTGCCAATTGATTTTTTGCATTTAGGGAGTTGCGCTGAAATACAAATGCAAATACCTTGCAAAGTGAGAGGTATAGCTTCGCGCTGAATTCTCGTAGGTGCTTTCCATTTCAGATCCTCGCAAGCGGTACAAAGTGCGTCGACGACACCCTGAAAATAAAAAATTCATTTGTGCATAACCGTTACGTGGGAAGGATGCAAAATGCCAGCACCACACTGTGACCTTGAAATATGACAAGTGTATTATCATTTCTCATGGTGCAGCTTAGCGCTAAAATTTGGAATGAAGTAACATATTATCACTCGGAATATTTTCCTGTAGCATAAAGACTGAACCGCAGTGCGAATAATCGTAGAAGCTGTCGTCTTTGATATTTAGTGAGAATTCGAGAAAAAGCATGCAAGGGAACAGTGGACAGACGGAATAATACGATAACTTTTCTCCGAGCATAAACGACGATGACCATGCGCAGGGAGAGACTGACGAAGAATATTCGATATAAGAATTCCATAGTTTTCTAACCAAATCTTTCCATGTGATATTTTCAGCGTCTTGTTCTTCGAGATCCATCTCCTTCTCGCTTGCCATTGCAATTTACTACGAAATCTGCAGGAACGATCCTAACCTATATGACATAACCTCACAAACTTTCGATTACTGAACTGTTTTGTCGCAATTGAGTGTTTATACACTGTCACACGGATGATCGAACAACATTAAGAATGAGAAATATCGGTTCACTTCAATTTTGACGTTTGCGATTTACGAGTTTTAACGAGGTTTGTATTTATTCGGAATGAAATATAAAACACGTGCGACACCTCAACCGATGCAGATACTCTGCTCCTGCTCGCGAAACATGAGCGCCCTCTGTCTGCTGAACTATTTGTTCGTCGATCGATTACCTACATATTATTGTGACGCGTTTATTTGGTAGATTTGTTTCATTATGTTATTCATGCGAATGAATTAAATGAATTTTCTTTTCTTTGTGTACACGATGAAATTCGTTTGATTATAATTCCGAAATTTTTATTACGGATGAGACATAATCAAACGAAGTTATTGACGCGTTATCGATCGAGAGAACATTTTTTATGGCTGCGATTCGATTGAAATTTACACAAATTGTCGTGTCTATCAAAAGGAACGTTCATGATTTTTTCTTTATTTTTCTGACGTGTTTTCGGCGGAAAATATACGATGCTTGGATCTTAATCTAAATTATTATGCTTCCAGTGCTTCCATCAACATTTAATTAATTCGATAAATGGTTTTTAATGAATCGAAGGAATCTACACTCTTACTGTCCTATGAATAGGTACCATGGATATTGAGCGTATCATCAACGCAAAATTAATACCATAATTCGTGAAAATCGTTGCTAATTTTTCCCAGACTCCAGCAAGGCGTCCCAGATAACATTACAATATGAAATTGGCACGACTTTTAGTTCGCGAGATAGATTTTTTTCAAGTCTCCAAAACGTACATTTTCACGATTTCGAGTATGCAACGGTTAACACCGATAAGTTGCGGAGCTTTAAGTCGATGCTGATTTCGATGTAGCTCTCGCGGATTTTTTGAAAAAGGAGTCCCTGAAGAAAAAGGAAAGAGTAAAACAGTCCCTGAAAAAAAAACACGTTCACCCACTCATAAAGTGAACACTAACCCCCAAGAAACGAACATTTATGAATAGAAAAAAAGTCTATGATTATTCGTTGGCATGGTTTCGCCTTGGTGAATAAAAAAAGATCGAGACGCGTGGATGAGGAAGAACTCTAGTGCATACTTTATACCGGATGGGTGGGGAGTGATCACGTCATGTTAAGTGCGTAGAGAGAGAAACTATAATGTGATCTTGCTATGCTGTGTTTTCCCGATTCCAGTCGGTCTACACATATGGCTCTTGGCATGTACACGCGAATTTTCATTTTCTTAAGACTGATCGTACAAGCATGCACCGAAGAGAGCGTGGGCTATCTCTCTTTCGTTTTGGTCGTATTCGACTCTCGCTTCGTTGAGGTGAGCATAGTTCGAAGCAGCTAGATCGAGATCACCGGCTCCGACGAGCGTTGTGTATATTCGTATCTCGTCCTCGAGTTATCCAAAGTTTCGCCATGTGACCGAAAAACACAAACACACAGACAACAATAAGGTGCTCGTACAAGAATCGCGGAAAACGGAAGAATTCGCGAAAAAATAGGACGAAATTTCGAAAAAAATGGTCGTTCAGGGTAAACTCATGAAAATAGTTGATTGCACTGAAAAAAGCTCGATGAATTTTTTCTTTTTTGAAAATTTATCACGGTATTTCGCACGATCGCAGTTGGAAAAATTACCAAGAGCCCGAGGCACGTTAATGGAAATTTATCGAGGAGGAATCCGGAAGTTGTGCAGGCAAAGACCTCCGACAAAAATACTCGACCCATCACGAAGGTAATGAAAAATAAAATGTTTTAACACGATCTCGAACGATCTCGCCGATTTATCACGAAAATTAGCGGATGCAAATTTTTTTCTTCGCCTCCTTTAAATCATCTTTCTCGTGTTCCATTTTTTTTCACGTTTTTCCTGCATATCTCAATACGAATTGCATTCGAAAAATAGCCATTCGATAATGCGTTGAATGCTCATCCATAATGCAATCGACAATTTCCACTGCATTTATTCGGCGATCGAAGGACTTGTACAATGGAATATGTCTCTGTCGATCCATCATAGTTTCCGTTATGATTCATCGAGACTCATTTTTTTTTGGCTTCACGTCGGTGAAGCCACGCGCAACAAAAAATGTTCCATCATTACCTTTCGTTTTTTTTCCTCCTCTGTGACTGCGTGAGCCACCAAACGTAATTTAAAAAGTATAACGAAACAAAACGCCTAATCACAATTACGAAAACCGTTCAAACACGTTCAGACGTCGTCTGATTATTTATTTAAACAATTCCGTGTCGTTTGCCACATCATTCTTCTATTTTCTCTCGTCTCTCATCTATCCGACCGAAAAAAAACCCACGGAAAAAATAATTCAAGCATCTAGGAGTAAACGAACTTGGATTGAGAATAGATGAAAGTAGCGAAAGAAAAAAAACTCTTAAAAATCGTACGTTCATCAGCAAAAAAGCGAGCGTGAAAGATCCTCTCCGTTTCTTTTTTCAAAGCTTCCAACCTTTTTTCTCAAGCCACCGATAGATGCTTGGACAGCGTTGAAAAAAGAGTCTGACAAAATTCCAGTATAGGATTAAAAAAATCGAAAAAAAAGACCACGTTTGCTATCGCCTGTTTCAACGAGACGATCAAAGAACGTTCACGCGGAAGGCTGAGCCTCCGCGGAAAATCCGCATCGTTTATTTTTGTCGTCATTTCGGTACGCGCGAAACTTTTAGGACGCGAATGTATATACATATATTGCATATATATATATAGTACATATAGGAGGTACCTGATTATCAAACAGGCTCGTCGAATATGCAAGAGCGTGGAACATTGCTGACCTTCTGGCGTTGAAACATTTTTATGTAGGTGTATGTATAGTTAATATAACGCGGGAGGCAGTTGTCTATGTCTCTCGAGTACGTATACATACTTTGCTGCTGCTGTTGCTGCTGCTGCGCTCGCTATTATTAGGTCTCAGTCATCGGAGTAGGAGAACTCTTGATCGGTGTGTAGGGGGATCTACAGTGTGAAATAACACGTCGAAAGTGGCACGGACAACGAAGAGCACTGTAATTTTTCATCTCTCTTCCAAAGAGTCCGCGCTCGCAGCTCAACGAAAATCTCGATCGAACGAAGGAAGAAATCTCTGTCGAAACTTTGCGAACCTAAAATAAATAAAAAGTGCATTTCTCGTGGAACGTCTCGATTTCTCGTTCGATATATGGCGCTTAATCGCGGCTCTACGGTTGGAAAATCGCGCACCGCTCGTGGGAAGATGGAAGATTGACTTTGCAGTGTTTTCGTACGAGAAAAAGTATCCGAGGAGGCTGCGGAAGTCTTTGCCTCGTTCTTTCCGCTCTGAGATACATTTTTTTGTTCGCCACGCGCGGTTTTACGGGATTGTGTTCTTCCCTGTGTGAGATGAAGCAAGCATGATTTTCACGCGGTTCTCACTGTGAGTTTCGGTCCTTCGTAACTTCTTCTTTTGTCCTCTGATGGTTTTCTTTGTTCCTGAAAAAATTAAGGTCTGATTAAAAATGTACTTTTCCCTAAATCTCCTGGACGAACTTTGAACGATATTTACACATTTGTGGAATTGCTCTTTTCATCTCTCGCTTCAACTCCGAGGGTGTGAAAATCATTTTTCGAAATTTGTTTATTTTTCAGTTTAATCATAATATTCTTCTGAAAATGCAGCAGGAAATACGAGCAATTTGTCTGAATTACGTCGCTTGCGAGTACTGTATGTTTTTTTCCGCAGATGAGGGATACAGTTTTGCAGAAACGAAGCGATAACATAGCAACAACGAAAACGAAGCCGACCCTCGAAATTTATCGACCACCAGGTTAATTGAATTAACGTCAATTTACATGTACGATGAAAAAAAAAAATCAAGGAAGAAATACGTAAAATTGCAGTAATTGTCGAGAGAATAAAGTACTTTCGGACCAAGCGAAGGTCTCATCGTCAGAATTATTCTTAAAAATCGATTTTTGGTTGCTTCGATTCTTCTCCAATCAGAATTCGAATGAAATCCCGCGATGTCATTCAATATCGCAATAATATAATTAATGATAATCATCGTCAAATACGGTGGCACGCTTAAATGACCGCGGACAAAATAACCGCGACAAATTTTGAATTTGCCTGTAATCGGATTTTTCCGACGCCCGACTTTATAATTCGTAAATATTTGCTGTCTGTTGATACGACGAGTTTCTTCGACGTCTGTATTCTTGAATTCGTCACTTTGTTTTCTTACGTGTACTTTGTACTTGTTATTATTCGACACTGTTATTAAATGTCACTTATTTAATTATGCCGCTCCATTTTGTTTTGTCGCGAAAGAATAAGAAGCAGCTTGTTTCAGACGGTTATGTGTTTACATTGAAAAGAAAAAATAAATATCGTGCAATACCGAGATTTAGATTTATCAATTGTATCTGTAAATTCATACGCGTGTGGATTCTATGATTAAGAGTTATATTGAATAGTATATTTTTCGGTCACGCGGTTAGTTTGTCTGCGGTTATTTTTTTGCGGTAAATACGCTGTGCGCCTAACGAATGTTTACTCCGAAAATATCGTCAGGCGGAAGATCGGACGGAGTCACGGCGAATCCGCAATTGAACGTTCACGCGAAAGAATTCATGATGAAGCAAAACGATCTTCACTCCTCCAAGTATGCACAAAAAGTTTTTCTTGATGCGATCTTCTTTATCGACAATGAGGAAAATTTGTCACCACGAGAATTTCGATTGATTATCGGGTTTTTATCGACAGAACTCACATGAATTCAACGGAAAGATCGTATTATCTTCAGCACAGTAAATCGAGTGGCAACATCCACCGTTATTTGTACTCTCAACAACAGCAGCTCCAGCATTCGATGCATCAGCAACCAATTTCTCACCATCCTATGAGAGAATCGGGAATGCGACAGCCTCATGCTCTGAACACTTCTGCATCGAGTGGCAACATATTGCATGTGAGTTTTGTCTCGTTAATTAAAATCAATTCGAAAAATTCGTTACTTGACATTCTTGTCGCGCGCGCGAAAACGATCGTGCGCGGTCGGTAAAAAAGGAATGTCGTCCAATCTCGAAAAGGTCCACGAAAATGTCAATTTCTTCGACGCATTTCAATTGCGAATTATTATTTTCAATGATATTTATGTTGGTTACTGTAATGATAACAATGTCACGTTTCGTTTCAGGGAGCCGGCCGTGTACACTTCAATGTCGATCAAAACGACGTGTCCAAGACACACTCGAATTCCCAAAAGCCGGGAAAACTCACGAAATCATTGTCGTTCGTGTCCTCGTATGGTTTAAAGCGCACAAAAAGTCTGTCGTCGAACGACGTGCTCGCCGCAAAAGCGAAAAACATTTCAGAGGCCGCGGAACTCGGGAGATTTCCCGCTGTGGTTCAGGACACCCTCATCAAGGCGATAGACGGTATGAGAATACGATATAACACTAAATGCGAAATAAGTGGGGTGAAAACACGTTTTTTCGTCGTAAAACGGAAAGGTCAAATCTTTGTTGTTGTTTTCTGTTCGTCGATCGCTTTGTTGACAAAGATCCGAATCTTTTGAATGCTCGCACTCTTATGGAACTTGTGAGGCACATTCTCGAGAGGATCGTCGAGAATCGCCGTTACGCCGAGTCGGCAGCGAAAATCTGTATCACGATTGTAGAGGTATGCTAACGTCGATAAACTATTCCATTTTTTTCTTACGACTGTACACTGACCGATGTGATTTCCGGTTTAACTTTTGTACAATCGTGGAGAAATTAATATAATCGCATTTTTGAGTCGATGAAACATGGAATTTCGATAAAAGTTGACAGTTTATCCGAAATTTGTTGTATTCAATTTTTACGCAGAAAGAAATCAAAGAAACCTTCCTCGAGTCGCTGTTAAATACTTGCCAAGAGTGGTATCAGGATCACAGCAGAGCTCTTCACGACGTCATTGCCTGTCATCGTTTCGCCGCGTTTATGACATTCCTCAATGAAATGTATTGTCAGGTTCGTACGGGCTGATTTTTCTTCACAATCGGAACACACACTTTTCGATATTTCGAGATAGTCACGATGATATTTTTTCTATTTTTCTCGCGACGTAAAAAAAAAACAGTTGAAGCGTCGTCAGTTGCAACTGAAAACGCAACAGGAGGGTGTACCGCCTGGTCGAGTGCTCCTCACTCTTCTGTGGAAGTGTTGTCAGGATTGCCTTCAGCCGCCGTTTGTCAATTCCTTGCCGGAAACCGACTGTCTATTCTTCATTCTTACGTGCATCGGCAAAGATCTCGACAGTGAATTACCGGCGCAACTTCAACAGCTGCTCGGTAGCGTGCGCGACGCTTTCCTCGCTGAGGACACTTCGTTGCCAGCGGTCCGAAAAACGCTTCTGCAATTGATCGAACTTCACGCGGCTCATTGGCAACTTCCGGCGCCCGCGGTGGCCTATTATTATCCTGGTGCGAAATAAACTTGTACATCTCGCCGAAGGAGGGCGCAACGCGTCTTTTTCACGCGCTACAATAAGGCCCAGCGTGCGTTTGCCTCTCTAGCGAAATTTCGTGCGTCATACTTCTTTGTCGCAAACGGCGGTGCTGCGTCGGTAAGGAAGTCACACTCGCGGTCCACTTTTTCGTCGCGCGTCGAGAAGACGCGGCACGCCGTTTCTCGTAAAATCTCTATACGTGACAACGATTGTCGATAATTAATATACATTATTTCGAAAGAATAAGTATATGAAGCATTGTTTTTTTCAAGTTTGTTATCGTTGATCGACGGAAAACTCATACGCGTTATTCGTGTAACTCACTCGTCATATGCATAATTATGTCTGAAATTCATGGCGGATGTACAATAGGCGATAAGGAAAACGCTCGTTCTTGGCACGAAATAAACGGCAGGTGCGTTCTCGAAGTTCGAAGTATGTCCGAGTGTTTCTTCCTATTCCTACCTCACCTAGTCTGGATTTTCCCGCTTGTCATAAACGTTCATTTTATCATCAATATGAGAGCGGAAAGATAGCCTCTCCGGGTCAGCGTTGAGCGGTAGTACTGCGCCTGCGAGACTGTGTATCCGCCCGACATTGCTGCAGAACAAAAATTTCCGGAAACCGGACATGAAGCATCTTGTTAAGAGTTGTTTCCTCTATGCGTGGTTAAATTTTGATGGAGTTGTCGATCGTTCTTTTCATCTGCCACTACTTTCGAGTACTACAGCGTCGAGCGATACTGCTGCGTCTGCGAGACTGCTTACCCGCCCCACATTGCTGTAGAGCGGAAAGATAATCTCTCCGGGCCAGTGTCGAGCGGTAGTACTGCGCCTGGGAGACTGTTTACCCGCCCGACATTGCTGTAGAGCGGAAGCCATGTGAATTTCAGGTTATTCAAATTTAGGCGTAATATTATCATCGTGAAAAGTTGTAGCAGACCGCGCAGTATCAGGTTACCGGAATCAGAATTAAAGAACCAGGTTATCAAGAGTCCGAATTAAAAAACAACTATAAAGTAAATCGCTAAATGTATGTATTCCAATACATCGACGGTATAGCTTTTCCACGTAAATCTTTTGCAGAATTTAATCGAGTAAATTTCGCGTAAATTTTATGCACGAGTATGTACGACTTGCGCTTCGCTGTAACGCCACCGTGGCGAGGTGGCACCACCTGACGGAGGCTACGGGTGGCGCCACCTGACCGACACCATATGAATTTCGAAGAAAGGACGATAATGTTCGCGTTGTACGCGTCAGGTGACGCCACCCGTAGCGTCCGTCAGGTGGTGCCACCCGTGGCGTTCCAGCGAAGCGCAACTCGTATTGCGCTCCGTCTTGATCAACTGCAAGATTCGTTAGTCAGTCTGGTCTTTGGCATCGTAAAAATGACTATTAACGGGCATCAAGCTCAGCTGTTCGACTCAGAATCGAGGGTATCGCCTCTCGCGGTAGCAGAGCGCAATTCTGTGCCACTAGTAACGAGCGCCTAGGTAACGAGGCTATCTTTCCGCTCTACAACAATATCGGGCGGGTAAACGGTCTCGCAGGCGCAGTACTACCCTCGACGCTGGCCCGGAGAGGTTATCTTTCCGCTCTACAGCAATGTCGGGCGGGTAAACGGTCTCGCAGGCGCAGTACTACCGCTCGACGCTGGCCCGGAGAGGCTATCTTTCCGCTCTACAGCAATGTCGGGCGGGTGAACAGTCTCGCAGGCGCAGTACTACTGCTCGACGTTGGCCCGGAGAGGCTATCTTTCCTCTATGCGTGGTTAAATTTTGATGGAGTTGTCGATCGTTCATTTCATTTGCCACTACATTGAAGGAATACATTCTATAAAAAAAACTGAACACAATTTTCCGGAAACCGGAAATGAAGCAACTTGCTCGGGATCGTTTCCTCTATGCGTGGTTAAATTTTGATCGAGTTTTCGATCGTTCTTTCCATCTGCCGTTAACCTTAGGGTGGAAAACTGAAACTAAATTTCCGACGACCGGAAATGAAGCATCTTGCTCGGGATCGTTTCCTCTATGCGTGGTTAAATTTTCATCGAGTTGTCGATCGTTCTTTCCATCTGCCGTTAACCTTAGGGTGGAAAACTGAAACTAAATTTCCGACGACCGGAAATGAAGCATCTTGCTCGGGATCGTTTCCTCTATGCGTGGTTTAATTTTCATCGAGTTGTCGATCGTTCTTTTCATCTGCCGTAAACCTTAGGGTGGAAAACTGAAACTAAATTTCCGACGACCGGAAATGAAGCATCTTGCTCGGGATCGTTTCCTCTATGCGTGGTTTAATTTTCATCGAGTTGTCGATCGTTCTTTTCATCTGCCGTAAACCTTAGGGTGGAAAACTGAAACTAAATTTCCGACGACCGGAAATGAAGCATCTTGCTCGGGATCGATTCCTCTATGCGTGGTTAAATTTTCATCGAGTTGTCGATCGTTCTTTCCATCTGCCGTTAACCTTAGGGTGGAAAACTGAAACTAAATTTCCGACGACCGGAAATGAAGCATCTTGCTCGGGATCGTTTCCTCTATGCGTGGTTAAATTTTCATCGAGTTGTCGATCGTTCTTTCGATCTGCCGTTAACCTTAGGGTGGAAAACTGAAACTAAATTTCCGACGACCGGAAATGAAGCATCTTGCTCGGGATCGTTTCCTCTATGCGTGGTTTAATTTTCATCGAGTTGTCGATCGTTCTTTTCATCTGCCGTAAACCTTAGGGTGGAAAACTGAAACTAAATTTCCGACGACCGGAAATGAAGCATCTTGCTCGGGATCGTTTCCTCTATGCGTGGTTAAATTTTCATCGAGTTGTCGATCGTTCTTTCCATCTGCCGTTAACCTTAGGGTGGAAAACTGAAACTAAATTTCCGACGACCGGAAATGAAGCATCTTGCTCGGGATCGTTTCCTCTATGCGTGGTTAAATTTTCATCGAGTTGTCGATCGTTCTTTCCATCTGCCGTTAACCTTAGGGTGGAAAACTGAAACTAAATTTCCGACGACCGGAAATGAAGCATCTTGCTCGGGATCGTTTCCTCTATGCGTGGTTAAATTTTCATCGAGTTGTCGATCGTTCTTTCCATCTGCCGTTAACCTTAGGGTGGAAAACTGAAACTAAATTTCCGACGACCGGAAATGAAGCATCTTGCTCGGGATCGTTTCCTCTATGCGTGGTTTAATTTTCATCGAGTTGTCGATCGTTCTTTTCATCTGCCGTTAACCTTAGGGTGGAAAACTGAAACTAAATTTCCGACGACCGGAAATGAAGCATCTTGCTCGGGATCGTTTCCTCTATGCGTGGTTTAATTTTCATCGAGTTGTCGATCGTTCTTTTCATCTGCCGTAAACCTTAGGGTGGAAAACTGAAACTAAATTTCCGACGACCGGAAATGAAGCATCTTGCTCGGGATCGTTTCCTCTATGCGTGGTTAAATTTTCATCGAGTTGTCGATCGTTCTTTCCATCTGCCGTTAACCTTAGGGTGGAAAACTGAAACTAAATTTCCGACGACCGGAAATGAAGCATCTTGCTCGGGATCGTTTCCTCTATGCGTGGTTAAATTTTCATCGAGTTGTCGTTCGTTCTTTCCATCTGCCGTTAACCTTAGGGTGGAAAACTGAAACTAAATTTCCGACGACCGGAAATGAAGCATCTTGCTCGGAATCGTTTCCTCTATGCGTGGTTAAATTTTGATCGAGTTGTCGATCGTTCTTTCCATCTGCCGTTAACCTTAGGGTGGAAAACTGAAACTAAATTTCCGACGACCGGAAATGAAGCATCTTGCTCGGGATCGTTTCCTCTATGCGTGGTTTAATTTTCATCGAGTTGTCGATCGTTCTTTTCATCTGCCGTAAACCTTAGGGTGGAAAACTGAAACTAAATTTCCGACGACCGGAAATGAAGCATCTTGCTCGGGATCGTTTCCTCTATGCGTGGTTAAATTTTCATCGAGTTGTCGATCGTTCTTTCCATCTGCCGTTAACCTTAGGGTGGAAAACTGAAACTAAATTTCCGACGACCGGAAATGAAGCATCTTGCTCGGGATCGTTTCCTCTATGCGTGGTTAAATTTTCATCGAGTTGTCGTTCGTTCTTTCCATCTGCCGTTAACCTTAGGGTGGAAAACTGAAACTAAATTTCCGACGACCGGAAATGAAGCATCTTGTTCAGAGTCGTTTCCTCTATGCGTGGTTAAATTTTGATGGAGTTGTCGATCGTTCTTTTCATCTGCCACTACTTTGAACGAAAACGCTTCTCGCGAGATCGGCTGATCGAAAAGTCATATCTTTAAAATTTTATTAAAAAATTAAACAAAAATTCCGAAAACCGGACATGAAGCAACTTGCTTAGAGTTGTTTCCTCTATGCGTGGTTAAATTTTGATGGAGTTGTCGATCGTTCTTTTCATCTGCCACCACTTTCGAGTACTACAGCGTCGAGCGATAGTACTGCGCCTGCGAGACTGCTTACCCGCCCGACATTGCTGTAGAGCGGAAAGATAGCCTCTCCGGGCCAGCGTCGAGCGGTAGTACTGCGCCTGCGAGACTGCTACCCGCCCGACATTGCTGTAGAGCGGAAAGATAGCCTCTCCGGGCCAGCGTCGAGCGGTAGTACTGCGCCTGCGAGACTGTTTACCCGCCCGACATTGCTGTAGAGCGGAACATCGCCCGATTTCCGTCCCAAAAAGTTGTTTTTGATCCTCGCAAGCCGACCAACTTCCGTCTGTCTTGCTCGTTTTTTTCTCCCATTGGCGAAATATTCGACGCAATCGATAAAAAATCTTCGAGAAGATGATAAATACGAAGGTGTTTCACGAGCCATTATTCGTTCCGGTTTCGCGGAAATCAATCATAAAAACATGCACAAATGACTCTTCGAACGAAAGAACCGGATCTGGCGTCGCACTGACAAAGAGACATTTGGCATCATCGGAGCAGGTAAAAGCCTGGCGCTCGCGCAGCGTCGAAAGGATGAGGATGCAAGTCCTTCGGTATAATCGATACGCACGTCGATCAGCGAAGAGGCTGTCTTTGACGGAGAGAAGAAGAGAGAGAGAGAGAAAAAGACATAAAACTTTGTGCGAGTCTGTGAGCAAACGATTAAAAGCAAATAAACCGGATACGAAGATGCAATGGCATGGAAAATACGATCGAGGATGAGATATCGTCTCGTTGAGTCGCGAAGATGCTCCATCGGGAATATCCACCCAAGACGAGGCCCTTGCATAAATACACGACTAAAGTATATTTGCTTGGCGAGGTCGCTGCGGTTTCTCAGATGCATATTGAATTTTTCAAGCTCCTTGGGTAATTGGAATAATTCATCTCCTGGATAAAAGGCGAGAGAGGACAGAGAGAGAAAAAGAGAGAGAGAGAGAGAAGGGTCCAGAGGAGGAGAAAAACCGTAGTAACGAAGATTGTGCCAATGAAACATCCGCGTATTATCCAGAGATGCTAGAAACACGAGAGGGGCGTCGTACCGAGAGTACTTTTGCTTACGCTAAGGAGATGAGGCCTTGGACGAGAGAATCCAAGAAAAGTAACGAAATAGCCGTTAAGCTGCCTTGATCTCGTTTTATCGCCTCTGGCTGGGCAACCCAAGTCCGTGTCGAGACGAGTGTTACGAGATGATGTCAGGACGATCATAATCCAGTGCAACGTCCACCTTGAAACGCTCAGAAAAAAAGAAATGGATCAGAGTTGATTGTTTCTTTTTTTTTTATACTCTGCAATTACACACGAGATTTTCATTACACCGTCATTTGGCAGGTGAAACCAGGTTTGCTCGATTGTTTTCGTGCGCAGTAAAAACCATAATCTCGTAAAATTCAGTCATTTGCAATGTCACGTGTTCTTCGAATTTTACAATCTCTTGCAGGCGTCATGACAAACGACCCGTTTGACGTATCTTTTTCCATTTGAACTGAATACCAATGTAACTCGTCATTCTAATTACGAATTTTTTTTTTCATTCCAGTAACAACCTTTCGAAATGATTATTGATGAACGGAAACAAAATGACAAACGAGTCGCCATTTTATTCATAGTATTTTATGCATATTTTTGTATATACAAAAAAATCAATCTGGGGGAATTTTGAGATCATTGTCTGGGCAATTTTGTACGTATGCTCTTGCGAAATATCTCGCGAATGCTTTTTGGGGGGTACATTTCGCGGGAATCGTCTTGTGAAAATAAAAAACAAAACGGTAATCAGCAAAAATGTTATTAACTTTTCCTCATCTCGCGCGTGAATTGCGACATTGGTTGTTTTTCGCAAGTTAAACGCGATTGTCATACACGTGGTTTACACAAAGTTTTGTTTTTATTAAACATTCCAGCGTTAATCGTATCAACAGGACGTGCACTTATCGTTCTCCTGCGAAATAATAACTTGTGAAGAAAACGTGGTGAAATATCATAACTGCAGCTTTATTGAATGAGAACGAAGAAAAATAACTTTGTTTCGAGAAGCTCGAAACCTCGCGATCTCGAAAAAAGATTGGGAGAAGGAACATTTCGTCGTTCTCGCGTTAATTGGAACAGACGAAAAAACGGCGAAGCCCTTGGTACTTTGATGCGTTGGTTATTGCTTCTTTTCGACCTTGCCACGCCTGCTTCGGGCACTCGTTGTTCTCGATTCCTCGCTCCCAATTTCGAGCAATAAAAATTGCTCGAGATTTTCGACGTCTCTGATACAAAAAAAAGACCGAACGAGAAAAAAAAGGATAGAAACGGGTTCGGGTCGTCGTGGTCCTCGATGCGTGAATTATAACACGTCGACGTGCGGCTTCGCGAAGAATTCATCCCAGTCTGCTCTCTCCATCCTCTCTCTCTCTCTCTTTCTCTCTTCGAGTAAAGCAGAAATGGCAAGTCCATCTCGGGCAAGTGCGTCTCTCGGCGTTGACTCGCGAGATGCTCATGGTGTGTGTGTGTGTGTTATTCCCCCGCGGTTCTCGGGCGCGCTCGCGGCAACGAAACAAAATAGGCCGGCGACTTTCACCGCTGAGCCAACGGCGCGACTGTCGTCCCTCTTTCTTCCTCTCGCGTTAGTTCCTTCGCGCTCCGTCCGCGCCCCCCACCGAGTCAGCGATTTTATGTACACACAGTTTATGTATACGCGCTTGCGTTTTGTACACACGCGAAAGAGGACTGTGTGCTTCGTGTACGCACGCAGGCTATCAACCGAACGAAACCATAGGCACAAAGTGACGTTCGCAGAGTCCCGAGACATTTTCAAAAACCGGATATGCCATTTGTTTCCTAACCGAGATTCAAGAGTGTTACGAACAAAAGTTTAACCAACAAAGAGGAATGATGAACGTGCGTTCGAATACATCGAAAATTTTCGATAAAATTTGTGCATCAATACACAGACGTTTATCGCAATCTAGTGATCTCTCGGTGTATTTATTTTATGTTTGAGTGTACCCCGTGTCATTCCGGATCCGGTGGATGCTCCAAAAATAGCGTATTCAAAATCTCAAAGCGAAATCTTCCTTCTGTTACTCATCTCAGGAATTTCCGCATATCATCCGTCTTTGTTTTTATTCCACCTTTACTTTGGTTCGATTTTTACGACTCCTCCCATTCATCACTTTCCGATCTTCTCCTTCCGTTCCTTCTTTCCATCTCGCTGTATCTCCTTCGTCTCCAGAACGCTTCATCTCCTTCTTCTCCCTTTTTTCTTCTCTTTCAAACTGTGCGTTACGAGCCACCGCTGTGTGGCGATCCCTCTCTTTCGCTTTTTCTTCTCACCCGTATGTATATCTCTTTCGATATATGGCTGTTGAGCCCGGTCGAATAATCATGCACAGTCCCACAGTCGTGCCTAGTCTGCTGCACGGTAGAGGCTAGAAAAGATTGTATATTTACGCGTATGAGGTTTGCGCTCGTGCGTGAGATATGCACGGGATCGAAGCGGATGACAAGCGAAGACGGTGACGAAGTATTCAACGATAAGTAGGAAATTAGTGAAGAAAATATAAATCGGTGAATAATGTCTCGAATTGTGCGAGGTACATCAGTGATCGTCGTCATCGTTTTGTGCATATTCTTCGATGCAACGAGAGCGTTGTCGTCAGCATCCCATGGCACTGCCGGTACGTCACGTTGACATCGAAAGTATTTTCATTAAACACAAACGTGTTGCAAGCAACATTTTTTTCGACTGAAATTTCATCGAAGAGAAGGGAAGGGATGTAAAAATTACACGATTTGCATAAAGTATATTTCAATATGAAATCTCGTACGTCAGAGAGTTCAATGCTTGCTGCTGTGCACCGAAGCATCGATCGATATATGCCCGTATATACACGCGGCTGGTTATTAAAATCCTTGAGAATCCCGTCTAATTTGCCTTCTATTTACAAAATCAGTCTGTTCGGTCGTAATTTCACATCTGTTTACACTTCAATTCGACCGATGACTTTATGTCCTCGTCGAGCTTCATTGCTATTTTACAGAGAAAAACGTCGTGAAAATTGACCGCAAACAATCATCTCTCGTACTTTCTACTTGACCGTTAAAGATGGCTGTATATTTTCTCTTCTACTTCGAGTAAGAAAATTCGCATAAATTTTTCGGATTTTTTCACGCGACACACTTTGTCCTGCAGTCATTCGCGATACTCTGTTCCACCTCTATATCGTTGTATACAATAATGATATTGTGCAAAACTTTCGAGCTTTAACGTGTAAAAACGCGCTGGCAAATTTCGAAGACGTGTAGACACAATATGCTTTTTGATACTTTCATTTCACTCTCACGCGGCAGGAATAATCAACGCGAGCACATATCCGGTTCAGTTTGTTCGCGGATGTAATAATCTAGTTCGATAAATGGCCACTTTTGCTTCTTATTTTCTCTCTCTCTTCTCGTTCTTTTGGATGCCTCTTGTAGTTACGTATCAGAGGCAATAAGAGATACGTTGCCGAACTGTACACCTTCCGCTAACGACTAGTGAAAGCTGTGGGCAACAGACACGCTTTTCCGTACAGAGATTGCTCGTTCCAAATTTAATAGGTCAATTGTATTATCAATTATAATGGTCTCGTTGTAACGGTAATAATTGTTACACAATTCTAATTACTATTATACCGACCGAGGGTTACAAAATGATGCTGAAAACGATTTAATTTTTCACGCATAGCTTCAGGTATATATATGGGCGATTCCATCGCGGCTCGGTCGATTTCTTCAAAATTTCATGACTTTAATTATACATTCGTTCCTCCCTTCAAAAGGATAACGTGTTCGATTTGCAATGAGTTTTTCATACATCGTAAGCTCGATTGTGCTTAAATCGTATGAAAATCATATTCGAAATCACGTTTGACTCTCTCGATGAGAAAACGAATAAAGATGAAAATATATCACGGTTCATGAATTCCGGTCCACTTATTTCGGTAAAAAAAAGGGAAAACACTCGTTGTTTCCGCTTGCCGGCCAACTTTGTAAAATATTGAAAATCTCGGTAATTAATAATGATTTTACCGCGACTGCTCAATATACACTTCTTGAAACCTTTCACATCCGTTCATAAAGCGGAGTTGAGTATTTCGGTATTCTTCATACGGTACTTTGAATATTTAACATGAGAGGAGAAAATATTTCTTTGACCTATTAAATGTAGTGGAATGCAGATACGATCTGTATTTTATAAATAGCGATCGATGTTCAAGATTTTGACGGGATAAGCGACGAGACATAACCTCTTTTTGGGAATTATTTTCGGTAAAGAAGCAAACTCATGGATTCTTAGAGAAAGTTCGAAATTTTGTTTACTATTCGAATTCCTCGGCCCTTAGGACAGCCAAAGCCTTTTCCTATTTCTTTAAATTCGAGAAAATACCTCCTTGTCTCATTTGCGCCAACTTTTCTAACCTCAAATTAGGTTGCATAACTATATGGCCAAGCGATAAGACATAACCTCTTTTTGGGAATTATTTTCGATAAAGAAGCAAAATTCATGGATTCTGAGAGAAAGTTCGAAATTTTGTTTATTATTCGAATTCCCCGACCCTTGGGATTGCCAAAGCCATTTCCTATTTCTTTAAATTCGAGGAAATACCTCCTGGTCGCATTTGCGCCAACTTTTCTAACCTCAAATTAGGATGTGTAACTATATGGCTCGAGGGAAAAAGGTTCTTATTCGTGACTGTAGCCCCATCCGTGCACAGCGCGTTTTACTATACAAATATCTGGGACGTGATAACGGTGGCCCCGATGACTCGCGTCAGGAACTCATTCTTCTCGGTGAAGCGAACGCGTTTTCCTCGCTACGAGAAAACGCGTGATCGTTCATTTCATATGCTCGGCAAATGCGATGCAGGTCGTCCCGCTCTTCATTTTCATTCTCGTACCAAAGGCGACGAATGAACTATAAATCCAATAAAAATCAAATCACAAAGGTGCATGTCGGTTTACTGCGAAAACCGTATATTTTTCAAAGCTTTTTTGTCAATAAATACGCTGAAAATTCCACTCCCAATATCTTAATTGACATGCGAAAAAAAAAATCCATTGCTCCGCTGTTGTACGAGCTTCGCACAGCGAATTGCCGAGAATTACCGAAAATTCCGACGAGCGCAAATTTCTTTGATTTCGACTCACGTCTTTGGCTCGAATTTCTCAACGCGATGCCTCATTGAAATTGGGCTGAATCGTAGCGTAAAAACCATGAAAATTCTCTCCAAAAGGATTAAAGAAAGGAGAGAAATCTCACGTTCGATCGATTCGCCTGAACGTGAATCGAATGAAGTTTGATAAACGAATCGACGAATAAAAGGCGAATGACCATGAAATATGTTCGTCGATAATTCAACAACCGAGCAGTTGTCTCTCGCAGCTGACGCTCGAGTGAACTTTTTCGTCGACAGGATTTCTGTCGTTTTCGCTTTATGACATTTATAGATATACACGTATAGATCCACAAATATATGTAGTACGCAGCACAGACACGAGCGTCTCTACGTGTGTCTTGCCCTCGAGCGTTCGTAAGATCGACGACCACAAAGATTGATCATTGACATTTATTGTAAATAAAACAGACTTCCTTCTGTATTTTAAGTCGATCGAAGCTTCCCAGGTCGTCTGGTTCAACTGCCATAGAATTCTCTCTTTCCTATTCCGCTACAAGTCATTTCACAAGTTCGATGATTACAGCAAATTTCCAATCAACGAATAAACATCGATATGCGAGAATAAAAAAATTCTTGTTCGTATCGCGATGAAATTGAGCAACAAGAAGAACAGTCACAAACTCAACTACATACATAGTACACGATTACGAATCGTCCGACTTTTGTGGAGCTAATTTTATATATATACATAATGTCTATATACTTTATATATACTATATACATATATATATATATATATATTGCGTAAGTGAATACCGTCATTGGAATTCGCATTGCACCGAGATGTACAGCTACATGGCAAAATTATTATACGTGACTTATTGCGTTATTATACCAAAGCACATAGGCAAGAAAAAGCGAGTTCATCAACTGCCAATAACAGCGTTACACTATCGAGAGTCTCGTTGAAGTAAATCGCAGAGGGATAAAAGTTTAGAGAAGTCATTAATGCTGTTATCATTAGTCTTGTTCGTGCACAATTTCAGAATCGTTTTAGTGTACACGCACGATTGACCTTATCGAGTCTCGGAATATTTTTATTCCTCATGCGTTATTCACGTTTTCTTTTACACGTGTAAGAAAATGTATCTTCCCACCTTTTTATCATTTCCGAAAAGAAAAAAACATCATTGATTATAATATCGCCGCTGTAATTTACATAATCATTCGAGAATCACAACGTTTTTTTGTTTTTCTTTTGTAGATGCATTGCGTGGTTACACCGAGAAGCAACGATACGATGGATGGTACAACAATCTTGCCCATCCAGATTGGGGATCCGTTGGCAAGTACAAAAGATCAGATTTTCATTAATATCGATTAATTCATTCGACTTTTCGTCATTCGGTGAATGAGAAATGTGATGCGATTGAATAAGATTGTACAACGTCGCTTTTAACGACAAAAAAATCTCACACCTCGAAATCGTACCCGCAGATAGTCGTCTGATTCGTAAAGTACCAGCTGCGTATTCAGATGGAGTTTACATGATGGCTGGACAGGACAGGCCATCACCGAGAAAATTGAGTGACCTTTTCATGCAAGGCGATGATGGTATACCCTCGATGAAAAATCGAACTGCTCTCTTCGCATTTTTCGGTACATAAAATAACCTCCTTACACTAACGAATTTCCATTTCATTAAAAAACAAAAACAATAACAATAAGACAAGGCATTCGAGCTCCGGCTTTCGTCAATTTTTCTTTTTGACTCGTCATATTCGTGAAAGTTTTGCTTTTTCAAATGATCTCGAATGCGTGCTCTTTTCCAGGTCAAATAGTCTCGTCCGAAATAATAATGGCCAGTGAGAATGGCTGCCCGATAGAGTTCCATCGCATAGACGTGGAAAAATGCGATCCGGTATTCGACAAAGCCTGCCAAGGAAACAAGTACATACCTTTCTTACGCGCGGACTACGATCGTCAGACTGGCCACAGTCCAAACAGTCCGCGCGAGCAGGTAAAGCATATTCTTAATTCTTCTCTGTCTGCACTTTTCTTTTAACGTGCGATAATCGATTATCGATTCCAGTTGAAATTTTCGTGGTGACGAAAGAGCCAATCGCGAATGAATATATCGAACCGATAATGATCAATACTGGCAGATATTTTTTTGCGCGATGAACAAGATAAAGTTGATAAAATATATATCTTTTTTCCGGACCTGAGAGATGTAGATGAAAAAAATGGTCTTTATCCAAAAAATGTCGATCTTTTATTGCATTCGGTAATACGTTTCTTTTTTGCACCGACGACGAGTGTTTGGCTCACTGCAAAGACAATGGTACAATGGTCTATGCAAGTCGAAGTTTGTGCTTCTTCCACACGGTTGGTCAATTGATCCTTTCTCCTAATTGCCGCAATTATAACGCAAGACTTCCGAACCTTCTTCGTTTGAAAAATAATTATTCGCCTCATTGTGCAATTTCTAGTATCATCGCGCAACGCGTGTTCATCATCGCGCACGGGATTCCTCGTCACATTCAATTGTTTCTTTCAGTCGCGAATTTAGTCGCGTTGCAAAAAAAAAAGAGCTAAGCAAATGGATAATGAAGAACAGTGTCGTAAATACGACGTGAAGGGGGAAACATTGATTTCTCGTTAAATTGGAATGGCGTTGAATAACCAAAATCCTTAGGCAAATTATTGTACAATTTATGAATAAAAAACAGACATCGTTAGAAGTGGGAGGAAAGATCGAAAGGTGCGAACTAGCGAGGAATATAGTTGTGAATACGTGAGATTGCAGATAAACAAAGTTACGAGCTGGATCGACGGTAGTTTCGTATATTCGAGCAGCGAAGCATGGGCCAATACCATGAGATCGTTTAAGAACGGTAGTTTTCTCATGGAGCCGATAAGACAATTTCCCGTGAGAAATACGATGAGAGCGCCGCTCTTCAACAATGCTGTACCGAGTGTAATGCGTATGCTCAGTCCGGAACGTCTCTATCGTGAGTAATCTTCGTTTTTCTTCTTCGCCATTACCTCGGGAACTTTGAGTCACGCTTGTTTCGCAATTTTTTTGTCGGGCGTGTTCATCAGTCTCAGTTTCGAAATCACAAAACGCAGGCAAGTACAAAAGTACGCGTACGCATCTGCCAGAGAGAGAGAGAGAGAGAGAGAGAGAGAGAGAGAGAGAGAGAGAGAGAGAGAGAGAGAGAGAAAGAGAGAGTCCGTTTCACTTCAAGTAATGCGAGTCCATCTTCGAGGACTGTCACGAGAAATTATTACCCTGCCCGACGAAAGAGGCGGAAGGTTATAATCGGGAAAATCGAAAGACACATGCTTTTTTTTCTGTTCCCCGCTCTTGTAGTCTTGGGTGATCCCAGAACGAATCAGCATCCTCCGTTGTTGGCCTTTGCCATATTATTTTATCGATGGCACAACGTGATCGCTGCCAGAGTACAGAATCAAAATCCTGGCATGTCCGATGAGGAAGTCTTTCAACGAGCTCGTCGAATCGTCGTTGGAACGATTCAGGTATACGTCACGTGGTTATTCGTTCGAACGGTGCAGACGATCAACGATCAAAATCAAATTAAAATCAAAATCATCAAATTGGTCAAAATGTCGAGGGCGAAGTAAACATGTTTTTGTCAACTTTTCCTTGTTTTTCATGCATTTTATAGAATATCATCATGTACGAGTACCTTCCGGTACTTCTCGACGAGAAAATGCCAGCTTATAACGGTTACAAGTGCGATCTTCATCCGGGTATAAGCCACATATTTCAGAGCGCCGCTTTTCGCTTCGGCCATACGCTCATACCACCTGGTATTTATCGTCGTGACGAGAGCTGCAACTTTCGAAAGACGCATACGGGTCAACCGGCCATAAGACTCTGCACCACCTGGTGGGACTCGAATGTGAGTGAGTGTGAAAACATTATGTACTAGTTTATGGATTTTTCTATGTATTTTTCACTGCTTCCCTCGTGTGATCCTGCAACACGGATGAACGCAAAAATAAGAATAAAAATTCGAACGCGGTGAGTTTCACTCGCGTTCAAGCGCGGGCATAATTCATTGGGGAAGAAATTCAAGGCGATTTAATCTTACGATACATAAATAATTATACGGCGCGAGCTCGAAAACTGTGTCAAGTGATCTTGTTCAAAACGACGGGAACGTTTACACCCGCGTAATGTGTATCTTTCGTGCATTCGCAACCTGGAAACTTGCTCGCATGCAGATTTAAGTGCGTTTCGATTTACCGGGTGGTTCAGAGATAATTATCTCGCTCGCTTATCGGAAATGCAGAAAGTTTGCAATTATTCCTTGTCCCCAAATTACTCGTGCCACTGAAAATGTAATAATTATTGTGAAATTGTAACAAGTTACGTGAATCAATTATTTATATCAAAATTAAATTCACCAATAATATAGGAATATAAAAATTATATTAACTACGTGTATAATAAATATTATCGTTTGATAACGATTTAATCGACAGGAAGTATTGGAGAACAGCACGATAGAGGAGCTCATTATGGGAATGAGTTCACAAATCGCCGAGAAAGAAGACAATCTATTGAGCAACGACATTCGAAACAATCTCTTTGGTCCAATGGAATTTTCACGTCGCGATCTCGGTGCTCTCAACATAATGCGAGGTCGTGACAATGGCCTTCCCGACTACAACACAGTGAGAGCACACTTTAAGCTCGAACGTAGAAAAACTTGGAACGACATAAACCCGGAGTTTTTCGAAAAAAATCCCGACGTTCTTGAAACATTGATCGAAATACACGGCGACGATCTTAACAACATCGACGTCTATATCGGTGGCATGCTCGAATCGAGATCAGGTCCCGGCGAATTGTTCACTGCCGTCATCAAGGATCAGTTTACTCGCCTACGCGACTCTGATCGTTTCTGGTTCGAAAACGAGGAAACTGGGTGAGCTTCTTCCCTAAAATAATAAATACATTCGTTAATTTGTGAGAAAAAGTATATGCGATATTCCAGGCAAATTGTAACGAGAGGAGAAATGTGACGAAAAATTAGTGCGGAAAAACGGTTTTGTTTTCCGAGAGGAGTTGGTCGGAATTGATGGAGATGGAAAAAATGTCTTGAAAATGAATGTTCAACAGGGTTTTCACGAGGGAAGAAATCGAGGATATCAGAAGAGTCCGTCTGTGGGACGTGATAACCAACACGACGACTATCAGTCCGGAAGGAATACAGAGGAATGTTTTCACCTGGAACAATGGCGATCCTTGTCCGCAACCTTTTCAATTAAATTCTTCCGTACTCGATGATTGCGTGCCTCTCCAGCGTTACGATTACTTCGAGGTACGTTTGTACAACGTTTATACAATTTTTCACGAATTTTCAATTTTGGCTTAATCAAAATCACAATTTCTCTCGTGTTACGAAATAACCGCATCGAATCGTCGACAAATCTTTTTTTGCCCGCATGTTTCAATCGGAACGCGCGAATAAACGTGTTTAATTAAGGAGATTTGCGATAAACAATTGTTTCCTCGGGTTGCGAATGATCCAACGTGGCGATTGTATTGTTATTTTCAGGGCAGCGAGGTTGCTTACATCTACGCTTGCGTCTTTCTCGGTTTCATACCGATAATTTGCGCTGGCGTTGCGTACGGGCTTGTGAAGCTACAGAATCGTCGTAGACGACGTTTGAAAATACTCCAGGAAGCCATACAGAGACGTAACAATACACGTATGTGCGTTGACAAAATGATTGTGCGAGAATGGTTGCACGCGAATCATCGTCGTCTCGTTAAAGTTAAATTCGGTCCGGAAGCTGCGCTTCACATTGTCGATAGAAAAGGGGAGAAACTTAGAACGTTTGATTTCAGCAACGTAAACGTTATCGCTATGGAAGAATCGCAGGTAATTAAACAAATCGTTCTTAGCGACCATCTCCAACGACTTTTTCCCTTTTTCATTGACAGACTTTGCATTTGTGACGCAGAAAAAATCAGCTCCGTATTATTTAATACCGCAAATAATGTGTTCACGATTGACGCTAATAAAATGTTAAAGTCCCTGACTGGTCGTCACACCGTAATTATCATTAATGTGCAATATTTTCATAATATTGTAAATTATTGTTTCTCGCTAATGGTACGAATCTCAAAAATGTTCGCGAAATCACGAAATCTCTATCGCGAATATCAGTAAAAGCAGCTGAATGCAGGGTTTCCTCGTTGTTTCAGGAAAGTGAAACTGGTCAAAGCAAGGCATTGGTCCTGTTGCGGATTCCTCGGGACTACGACCTCGTCCTTGAGCTGGATTCTCTCAACTCACGCAGAAAGTTTATTGCGAAATTGGGAACATTTCTCACCTCCCATAAGAAGCATTTCACGCTTGTGCAAACGAATCGCGATATAATGCTCGCCAAAGCCGAAACGAAGGAGCGAAGGCAAAAAAAGCTCGAGCAGGTAATGAATTTGCGAAAAATCGTCTGAACTGAAAAAAGAAAAATTCCAAAAGTGACGGATATCAAAAAATTCTTAATTACCTGAAAAACATGATAAAAAGTAGCAAATGCGAATAACGCTCGAATATAAAATTGTACGATCTCAAAAACCGCAGCATTATTTTCATCAACAGTTTTTCCGTGAAGCTTACGCCCTCACGTTTGGTTTACGCCCCGGTGAAAGACGAAGAAGATCGGACGACAGTGACACCGGTGAGGTTGTCACGGTGATGAGAACCTCGTTGTCAAAGAGCGAGTTTGCCAGCGCCCTGGGCATGAGGGCGGACGCTATATTCGTGAAAAAGATGTTTCACATTGTCGACAAAGACGGAGACGGTAGAATATCCTTTCAAGAATTTCTCGACACCGTACTCTTGTTCTCGCGCGGCAAGACCGAGGATAAGCTTCGTATAATTTTCGACATGTGCGATAACGATTGTAACGGAGTTATCGACAAGGAAGAACTCTCAGAGATGCTCAGATCATTGGTTGAGATCGCCAGAACGACGAGCCTCTCGGACGATCACGTCACAGAATTGATCGACGGTATGTTCCAGGTAAGATGAATTTTTATCGGTTTTTTTTTCGAAATTTTGTCTGTTAATTTTTAAATTAAATGAAATTATTCATTTTTTAAACATTTTATTATCGCGAGAATTATTCAAACTTTTTCTACACAAAGAACCTACGTAAAATTGAATCATCTTCGATGGAAGGTATCTCTGAACCTAGGCGATAAGTTCTATAACAAATTTGCGACTGATCGTGGATTAATGAACGTGCATGAATCTGCTCTCCGAATGTTGTACAGTTTCTAAGCAAAAGACGTTCGCGATTGTATTTTAGGGCGCCGGCCTCGAGAGAAAAGACTATCTGACATACAACGATTTTAAATTAATGATGAACGAGTACAAGGGCGATTTCGTAGCAATTGGTCTTGATTGCAAAGGCGCGAAGCAAAATTTTCTCGACACCTCGACGAACGTGGCGCGCATGACGAGCTTCCACATAGATCACATTCCGCAGGACGATACGAAGAGTTGGCTGCGTCAACAGTGGGACGGAATGTCGACGTTTCTCGAAGAAAATCGTCAAAATATATTTTACCTTTTTATATTTTACGTAATCACCATAGCACTGTTCGTCGAGAGA
Organism: Heteropelma amictum; assembly: GCA_959613375.1. Classification (NCBI taxonomy): domain Eukaryota; kingdom Metazoa; phylum Arthropoda; class Insecta; order Hymenoptera; family Ichneumonidae; genus Heteropelma; species Heteropelma amictum. The sequence continues at coordinate 5,503,003 of OY390725.1, forward strand.
TTCATACGTGAGTTTGCCGCACTGTTTTTTTCTTTCTCCTAAAAATATTCAGAACAAAAAAAGGAGTGGCGAAGGTAGAAACGCTGTAATCCGTTTTTCTTCGTCAGATTACTCCTTCATGGCCGAACACACGGATCTTCGACACATAATGGGCGTCGGCATCGCTATAACTCGCGGCTCAGCCGCTGCACTGTCATTCTGCTACAGTCTTTTGCTTCTCACGATGTCGAGAAATCTCCTGACGAAGCTCAAAGAATTTTCCATACAGCAATACATACCGTTGGATTCTCATATACAATTCCACAAGATAGCAGCTTGCACGGCGTTGTTTTTCTCGCTTTTGCATACCGTTGGACACATCGTGAATTTTTATCACGTCTCGACGCAACCGGTGTCGCACCTTCGATGTCTCACGAAGGAATTGAGCTTTCCCAGCGACGCTCGACCAACGATATCCTTCTGGCTCTTCCGAACCATCACAGGTAGAGCAGCGCCGGGGACGGTTATAATCTTGCGTCAGCTGAAAAACAAAGAAAAACACGGAAAAAAAGATCGCGAATCCTAGAATCCTCGGAGAAACCGATAATCATGATGAAATCGTTTCTTCCTTCCTTCAGGAATCACCGGCATACTTCTCTTCGTCGTCATGACGATCATCTTCGTATTCGCACATCCGACGATACGACAGAAGGCTTACAAATTCTTCTGGTCGACTCACAGTCTTTACGTACTTTTGTACGCGCTGTCGTTGATTCACGGTCTGGCGAGGCTAACCGGAGCTCCGCGATTTTGGATATTTTTCATCGGTCCTGCGATTATTTATGCGCTCGATAAGGTAAGTTTCACGAGAATAAATGGACGATTGTCGCGAAATTGAATGTAGATTCTACAAGGGAAAATTGTCGCTCGCGAACGATTTATTTTCAATGACGAATGCTCGAGTTTGAAAAAAGTTTGGGAAAAAATGTTGAATTTCTCGCAGGTAGTGAGCCTGAGGACGAAATACATGGCTCTGGATATCATAGAGACGGAACTTCTACCGTCGGATGTGATAAAAATCAAGTTTTATCGTCCGCCGAATCTGAAATATCTTTCCGGTCAATGGGTGAGATTGGCCTGCACGGTCTTCCGGTCGGACGAGTTTCATTCGTTCACGCTGACCTCGGCGCCACACGAGAACTTCCTCTCCTGTCACATCAAAGCTCAAGGACCATGGACGTGGAAACTTCGCAATTATTTTGATCCCTGCAATTACAATCCCGAAGACCAGCATCCGAAAATTCGAATAGAAGGACCTTTCGGCGGTGGTAATCAGGATTGGTACAAATTTGAAGTTGCTGTTATGGTCGGCGGTGGTATTGGCGTGACTCCGTACGCATCGATGCTGAATGACCTTGTATTTGGAACGTCGACCAATCGTTACTCGGGGGTTGCCTGCAAGAAGGTTCGTTTCGCCACTCTTTTCGCAGGAACATTGTCTTTTTTTTCCTAAAATTTAAAAACATTATTCAAATCCCCTTTTTTCGATCGTCATGCGTGTTGAAATCGAATTTTCCAAGATGAATGACGTTCGACTTTGCACGAATCTCGTCGCGAGACCAGTCGACTCGCGATTACTAAAATTGAGGCATTTATCCGAAATCTCGCGTTGGCGCTGTTTAAAAATAAAAAAATCTGTTTATCCCTTCTTCGCTGAACAATCTTTATTTCCGTCGTCGCTCCGACAGGTTTATTTTCTTTGGATATGTCCGTCCCACAAACACTTTGAGTGGTTCATCGATGTTCTGCGTGACGTCGAACGTAAGGACGTAACGGACGTTCTCGAAATTCACATATTCATAACGCAATTCTTTCACAAATTCGATCTACGAACGACGATGCTCGTGAGTAAAAAAGAAGAAAAACGAGAGAAGAAAAAGGCTTGAAATAAACGTCGTTAGGCGTGGAACGAAAAAAACAAAATTGACTCCTCTTTCCTTTGCAACAGTACATCTGCGAGCATCACTTTCAGAGGCTCTCGAAGAAGAGTATATTCACCGGACTCAAAGCTATCAATCACTTTGGACGTCCGGATATGGCATCGATATTAAAGTTTATACAGAAGAAACATAGTTACGTGAGTATCATCGGCATGAATCAACGATCGAGGATATCGTGCGAATTGTAGCGATTATTCGTCCGCTTTTTTTCGTTTCATCGGCGAATCTTTTTTTTTTATTTCACGCAGGTTAGCAAAATCGGAGTGTTCAGTTGCGGGCCGCGTCCGTTAACGAAAAGCGTCATGTCAGCTTGCGACGAGGTCAACAAAGGACGGAGATTGCCTTACTTCATACATCACTTTGAGAACTTTGGTTGATTCGTTTCTTTTTCCATCCGCGATGATTTTCACATCGTGCATAGAGACGATTCAAACGAAAAATTGTAAATACCATGTATGTGTGAGAGCGCTATTGGTTTGGATGTAAAAACTTTATAATTTATACCGAGTGTGCAAGAGAGAGAGAGAGAGAGAATTTGGTGTATGGACATTAAACTATTATTTAATTGTGCAGTTATGGATTCGAAGAAACGAAACGCCGAGTCAAAATAAATCAAAGTTTTCTCGTCTTGAACGAAAAAAGAAAAAATCCGTTTTCCATCGTTTTTCCATGTTTGTCTCCGTGTTCACGCGAAATCGAGTATTTCCTATTTTTCAAAATCGTTGCTGGATCGTTTTGAAAATAATCCTGAATCTTCGGATTCAGGATTATTCAGAACGAGCATTTGTTATTTCCGGTAGGTCGATACGAAAATGAGAAACGCGTTGAATTATATGCACGCGAGACTGTCGCGAGTGGCTTTGATATTCGGCTTTCGAGCGACCCGCGCTATGTGATCTTTGTGAGAAAAAAAACGCCCGGCAAAGACGGAAAATAAAAGCACGCGTGACCTTGGACCAGATAAATCGTACTTGTAAGTATATACATGGAGATGAAAATGTCGATCATCTCGTACGGTGTGTATCAACAAAATTGCGCGTCGTCGAGTGCCCACACGTACATTACTCGTGATTCATCCTTGCTTTCTCTTCGAGCGAGGTCTGTCCGTGCTGAAATCGTCCGTTCGGTAGGCACGCAACGCACGTGTGCGTGTGCAATCATCGATTTGCGTTGTACGTAAAAATGCAAGGTGAAAACGATGCGGGATGTCGTAAAATCGAGCGTCATTAAATCTCGTTAATTGCATCGCCGACAATGACGAACGATTACGAGCCTCGTTACGGAAAAAACAAACGACAACATCGTTTTCTTCCATTTTCTCTGTCCAGCTCGGTATTTCAACGGATGTAGGGTAAACAATTTAACGTATTTTCAATAATCTGGAATAATACGAACGAGCGAAAAAAGGATTCGCGTTTAAATGACGAAGAAATGAACGAAATGTCGAACGATGTTTGATTGCAAAATATACATAACGAGTTGAGATAAATACTGATTTTATTTAGTATCGAAAGCGAGGATTAATTTATTACTCTACGCGAAACTGGTGGAAATGGATAGGACCAATTGCTGCTTTTACTCGTCTCTGGCTCGTTTACGTCGTGTTGAAATTCGGACGACTCGTGCGATACGTAGCCACGATTTAACACGCCCTGTTGATCCCGTTGACGAGCAGGATTATGAACCAATACAGGATGCTGCGATTGCTTTGCTTCTTCTTTTCCACTGCTGAGCTTTGTCGTGACTTCACTGGAAAATGCGAATTTATTTTCACGTCGATACTCTTCACATCGAAAGGGAATAGAATCCTCCTCATTGTATTCGATATTTATGAGAACAAAAAACGCGGAAAAAATATTCCATACAGAGACGCGTGTCGAAATGATTAATATTATTATTTCTGTTACGAAATATTTCGTAATCACATTTTATCGTTTTCCCTTTTTTATCTGATTGATATCATAACGAGCTATCGCTAATGATTCTCGTTACACCAGAGGATAAAAGCAACCAGTACAAATTACTCCAAGTAGCATTCAAGTTTAGATGGTGGTCACGTGATGCCAAGAAATTATGAAATATCATGATGTTAATTAACAAAAATTTGGGAAATAACGGCGCAAAATCTGCTGAAACGCGTGATACAATTTTGCGAATTACCAGCGGGGAATAATATCGAGCCTTTGTGAATATAATTTTCCAGTGTGTTCTCACGATGCTCATTCGACAAATGCAACTTTTTTCGAGTAAATTAAAAGTGTGAAAAAACCAGGCTATAGATTTTTTACGAAAATATCCCTGCGACAAGTTGGTCAATCGATTACCTTGAAATTTAAGAAAAGGAATATGCAAATCCGTGAGAAATCGTATTCAAAATTCGTGACCTACTTAAGCTCTCGCTCGCGCGTCATGAATAATTAATACCGCGCATTTTTTTTCTTCAATAATTCCCACGTATACTCCAAGTTTTTCCGAGAATGATTATTAAAAAAACAACCGATCATCATCAAGCTCGAGATAAATTCAAATTCTACTCACTCGATTATTCTCTCGCTCAAACCGTCCTCGGTTTTCGGCAATTTTCTTCTGACGTTTCTCGTATCAAAGCTCTCCTCGATGATGACATGCCTGTCGTAAGGCGTATCGTAGTCGACCTCCAGTATGGTCGAAAATTGATGTGGAAATATTAGATCGATAGCGGTAATGACGACACCGCCAAAGAGGCAGCTTACACCTAAAGTAAACAACGAAATGGATGCGTGTATTCGGCTGTAAACGTCGCGGCGAAAAAAAAAACATATTTCACCCATCGATCCGATGCGATATGATTCGACATCGAACGCGCTCGCTGGAGAATGAATCGCGAGCATGGAATAGTAAAAATAGTGAAAGTTCTCGTGGGAGGAGAGATAAAGTCCCATGACCCTTCTTTTTTTTCCCTCTCGATACCTCGTGATGTCGCATTTTTTTTTTCCACACTTTACACACACGGACCTGGGACGTTAAAAAGAAAAATACCGAGTTCTCGTCACACTTCGGTGAGATCGTGAATTATCGACAGGCGAATAATTATTACGGGACCGGGTTATTCGAGAAATATCGACCGTTTTATCAAGCCGGTCAACCAGAATCTCGTGATATCTCAGAAACAGGATCCGTCGTACACGGGCGGACAATTTTGTTGCTTTCGCAGCCAGTTGCGCTCAACACGTCGAGAGCCGATGAAAGTACGTTCTCTCGCGTATGACGTAATTACACAGGCCCTAAAACCACGATAAGGGTAGCCCCGAAGATTCTTACCGGCGACCAGCACGAGCCAGTAGTTCCATCCGAAATTGAACACCAAAATCGAGCCGTCCACGTGAGCCACGAGAGGCTCGCACGGCAATAACGACCAGTACGTCAAGTCGGTCAGAAGCATCCAAAGACCGGTGAAAATCATGCTGTAAGCCCCGTATCTCGGTACGACCATGAGCAACAGATTCGTCATTATCCAAGCGGCGAATGAAGTCCTTGAAGGTAAGACAATCGCGAGAACGCGATTATAACGATTTGAGAAAGACGAGAGAGAAGAAATAAGGATGGAAGAACGAAGAACACTTTGCGAAACGAGTCGTGTACAACCGTCGAGTTTGATGGACGCGTCGTTGTGATACTCCGAGTTCGCCTTGAAGTATCTCGTAAATTTAACGTCCTTACTGTCACCGCGTGTTATTTTTGCGAGATTTTATCAAATAAATCCGCTGCGAAGAAGCGGAAAAACGAACCACAGCATTATCGAAGCGTAATGTCCGGCCTCCCGGTATTTGCTGCCCCAGGAGAAACCTTCTTGATGAAGACTAAAGTATTCAGCCAGGGAAACGATCGGAAATGGCGCCCCGCGATGGAGCGCATCTTTGAACGAAGTCATCATCTCGTTGGGACTCCGCCACCAAAATCTCTCGTTGTACTCGACGTCCATGCTTTCATCGTTCTCTGGATATACTGAGAGAAATTGCCAAATTATTAACCAGTATACCGAGGCGGAAAGAACATGATACGTTTCGTCTGATGAATAAAGTGGAATACTTTGTAAAACCCGTCAAAACTCTGTAAAAAACTGACCTCTGTAGGTAATATTGATGTGCATGAGGCCGATATAACCGCCAATTTCCGCGGACATCCTCTGGGTGGAAAAAGCGCTGTAAGGACTGACGATCGTCGACGAGGTCGTGTGCCAGGTGGATCCATATTGCGCAACTGTTCGGAAAATCAGGTTCTTCTTTGATCATGCGATTTTTGGTTTTTCATAATATCTTCCGCATGACTGGCTTACCTTGTATCGTCGTGCCGACGAAGAGGCTCAAGGTCACAGTAAAGAAAGTCGTCAATTTCTGAAAAGTGCGCAAACGTTATTCACCGTTTTTTTGAGCGGTCTTTCGCTGGTTTTTGAGAAACAATATCTGTGTGACGTTGAGACGACATTGAGAAGAGTAAAAAGACTCGAGGAATCAATGATATATTCAAATTTTCGTCTTTTATTCAACGAAATTAAACAAACGATTCGGAAGTGTCTAACGAATGTTGCGCAAATGCACCGTACGAAACGCGCAACATCAAAAACTCACGACTTTCTACCCATCGCTTGGCACATGTGTCATTATTAACAAGCGTCGTTTATGAAAGTTGCCGGCCGATGACCTTGAAACTTTGTACCTCCGATTTAGAGATCTTTCGATAGAAACGTCTACGTGGTTTAGATTATTTTTTTACCCACTGGGTCTTTCGCTTGTCTCGTGTTTGTCTTTCGTTGTTTTTTTTTAAATTAATGCTTATTAAAAATTCTTTCCATCTTTCTCAACTGCGGAAATCATGCGTAGAAAAAGACTCACCTCTTTTCGTATTCCAGGGAATATTATGAGGAAAGCCGCGAATATCGTGCAAAATATGACGAATATCGTAATGAGATTAACGTCACCGGTGACCGGTGTCCGGTTGCTGTAACTGTAGAGCGTCGGACCGCCATCGTTGCGAAATGCGTCGAACCATCCCTTCATCTTCCTCTCTGGGAAAAGACAGACATTATTTTTCACTTTAATTCGCACTTGGAACGCGTATGTTTGCAATATTTTCGTTATTAGCCAACGTTGTTTCTAAATGCTGAAATACTGGAATTTTCATTTCTGAAAAGTAACTCCCATGGACAATAAACGATTCGCATATTTGTCTAGCTCTCCGCGATACCATAAAACCGACACGATTCAATTTTTCTTGAACTTCCAACGCAGTCGCGGTTACTGCACTAAGACATTTGGAGAACTGACATTTTTCAAAAGACCCATAGAAGACTTTGAAAAAAGAGCACTCGTGGACAAACAATTTTTAGCACATTGAGGAGCATTCGATCGTTCGGCCACGACTGGAAGAGACTGATCGGCTTGGGAAATTCGATTCTTAATTTGCAAAACACGATGCCTCTCGAGTTTTTTTTTATCGACTGGCGAAATATTCTCGCATCGCTTCCTCGCTCACGCGAGAGGTCCCCTTCGCGTACATCGTGTGTTTACGAGTGTACGTCGTTCGAAGGGAGAGAGAGAGAGAGTAAAACAACAGTTAAGGTGTTGCTCATTACTGTAATGAAAACAAGTCACGTAGAAGCACGAGGGCATCCACGACACAACGCTCGCACGTTTTTCGAAGCGTTTGACGCTCGTGACAATGTTGAAAACTTTTCGTAAAATTCGAACTCGCGGTGACGCGTTATCGTGGATTTTCACATCCGGGCTAACAAAGTTCTCCAGTGTCGCTCGAAGAACGAGAGACGGAGAAAGACAGCGAGGGAGAGAGAGGGAGAGCCAGAGCAAAGAAGACGAAAAAAAGAAACCGGATAGACCACTCTGAATACATCATCGATGAGCAAATTCCACAAGGCCTCGCGAGTTCGTCGAGTCCAATAACGGAACGTGAAAGAAATGGTTAAAAAATCTTAGAAAAATCCAAACTCCAACTACGACCTCTGAAGAAAGTCAATCAGGCTGCAAACTGCGAGGAGACTATCGGCGTTATTTTGATTAATTTCGGAGTAAAAAATAAATAGGATTCGAGTGAACCTCATCGCGATCGTTAATTTCCGTGCGATTATAATAAACCGCTCTGCTCCGTTCGTTGTTTTCAACGCTGTTTACTTTTGTCCCAACGATGGATTTTTTCGATTTCACAACACGAAAGATCGAGTCAGATTACATTAAAATTAAAATGAAGCTTGTAAGAAATGTAAGATTAAAAAATCTTACAAAAATGCAAGCTACGACCTCTAAAGAAAGTCAATCAGGCTGCAAACTGCGAGGAGACTATCGGCGTTATTTTGATTAATTTTGGAGTAAAAAATAAACAGGATTCGAGTGAACCTCATCGCGATCGTTAATTTCCATGCGATTATAATAAACCGCTCTGCTCCGTTCGTTGTTTTCAACGCTGTTTACTTTTATCCCAACGATGAATTTCATTCGATTTCACAACACGAAAGATCGAGTCAGATCGGAATCCCGGATCTCCGGTTCAGAATTTTGCCTCGCGGTGTTTCGTGTGTATCGGAGCGCGCCGCGCGTCGAAACGGGGGATACGTTTATCAGAGAAGTTACGATCGAAGAAAGGGCTCTTACTTTTCCGTCTATAAACGTTTGCCGGTTCTCGCTATCATTTCGCTCTCGTTCTCGTCTTCCACTGGTGTCCTCGCAACTTGAATATCTTCGCGAACATTCGCGCAAACTCTTCACCGTCACTTCATTTCTTCCTTTTCCTTTTTGGTTTGTCGCTCCGATGTTGCCAGCGGTGTCGCGTAATTCGCTCGCGGAATCCTCCCGATATCGCTCGATCGACTCGCGCGAGGCACGTCTTTGTCACCTGCGCGTAACCAACAGCGTAAGTGCGAGTATCGTCAATCAGGTGGACGAGACAAAAGTAGCTCAAAGACTGGAGATCCAAGTAGGTTAACAGGTTTCCAGTTGAAAGTGGCCTCCGCAAGGATGGTGGTGTGGCTTGTAGTAGGGGGCAACGAGCGGCATGATGAGAATCGCCAGACTAGAGAGAGGGAAGAAAAAGATGAAAGATCATGTGTCTTTATGGTGGGAGTAAAACAACGAGGCGAATCAACTTTGCATGAACTCGCGGTTGCATGATTCGCGTTAATATGATTTTTCAAAAACGATGCAGACCGACGGCACGACGGAGTGTTCAACAATGTCTTTTTTGAAAAAAGGGACTTTATCGCTTTGTATAATGAACGTAATTTCCGTTTATCGAGATAATAATCGATTACCGAGAGAAATAAAACTTGGAACTCGCGGTTGCACGATTCGCGTTAATATGATTTTTCAAAAACGATGCAGACCGACGACACGACGGATTGTTCAATAATGCCTGTTTTGAAAAACGGGACTTTATCGCTTTTTACAAGGAACGTAATTTCCGTTTATCGAGATAATAATCGATTACCGAGAAAAATAAAACTTGGAACTGGCGGTTGCACGATTCGCGTTAATATGATTTTTCAAAAACGATGCAGACCGACGGCACGACGGAGTGTTCAACAATGTCTTTTTTGAAAAAAGGGACTTTATCGCTTTGTATAATGAACGTAATTTCCGTTTATCGAGATAATAATCGATTACCGAGAGAAATAAAACTTGGAACTCGCGGTTGCACGATTCGCGTTAATATGATTTTTCAAAAACGATGCAGACCGACGACACGACGGATTGTTCAATAATGCCTGTTTTGAAAAACGGGACTTTATCGCTTTTTACAAGGAACGTAATTTCCGTTTATCGAGATAATAATCGATTACCGAGAAAAATAAAACTTGGAACTGGCGGTTGCACGATTCGCGTTAATATGATTTTTCAAAAACGATGCAGACCGACGGCACGACGGAGTGTTCAACAATGTCTTTTTTGAAAAAAGGGACTTTATCGCTTTGTATAATGAACGTAATTTCCGTTTATCGAGATAATAATCGATTACCGAGAGAAATAAAACTTGGAACTCGCGGTTGCACGATTCGCGTTAATATGATTTTTCAAAAACGATGCAAACCGACGACACGACGGATTGTTCAATAATGCCTGTTTTGAAAAACGGGACTTTATCGCTTTTTACAAGGAACGTAACTTCCGTTTATCGAGATAATAATCGATTACCGAGAGAAATAAAACTTGGAACTCGCGGTTGCATGATTCGCGTTAATATGATTTTTCAAAAACGATGCAAACCGACGACACGACGGATTGTTTAATAATGCCTGTTTTGAAAATCGGGACTTTATCGCTTTTTACAAGGAACGTAATTTCCGTTTATCGAGATAATAATCGATTACCGAGAGAAATAAAACTTGGAACTCGCGGTTGCACGATTCGCGTTAATATGATTTTTCAAAAACGATGCAGACCGACGACACGACGGATTGTTCAATAATGCCTGTTTTGAAAAACGGGGCTTTATCGCTTTTTACAAGGAACGTAATTTCTGTTTATCGAGATAATAATCGATTACCGAGAGAAATAAAACTTGGACATGATGATAATGACAAAAAACATAACAATAATTTCTTATCGCAGTCAACGGAATATCCGACGAATAAACTTTTACGTCCAGAGCGAGTACAGTCTCGTAAAATCTCGAATAATCGCGCGAGTAAATTACCTCGACGGAAAACGGAGCCCGTAAAAGTCCGTCTTTCATCGGGACTAATTGAAATTGCGATAAAATACAAAACGCGATTATTTTATTGATTTAATAATTACGTTAATCGTAAACGCGGGTTTTACGGCGTAATAACACGAAAAAAACTCGAGTGCGGATACGAGCGGCTTATCTTCCCGAATCGAGAGCATCCGTTACGAGGTAATTCGTCTTTCACGCCGCTACTTTTGATTCGTCAGTGAGGGCGCGGATCTATGACGGAATGACGGTCAAGCGGGAAGCGGAAGTGAAGCTTCGCGTCCCTCTCGTGCACCAGATATTCAAACCGGAACTCGAGCAGCGGCAATAACGTCGACGAAAATTTCAGGATGCGCGAGGATCAGTTATCGCGTTTCTTCCCGTCGGCGTGTGTCATCCGCGGGTGCTTCTTTCGATAGTCTCGATCGAGGCGTCTCATAGGTAAGTTCCCCAAAGGACTCGCTCGCCTTCTTGGCGGCCCGACAGCCGCTCCCTTTGAAAATCGAGATTCTCCTCCCGGAGGGCGTGTGTTTTTCGCCTCGGAAGAGCGAGCGACGCGAAAAGTGGAAAATCACGCGTGGCGATGCACGGAAAACTTGGTACTCGCGTTAGATAGATGGGGTATAATGCGGGTCTTTGAGGTAACAGCAATAACCCGTTCTATTTCGAGTATTCTAAATCCGTACGCGTGATGCCATACTTCAGCGACGAAGTGAACACAGCGCGCTAGTCGTATCGGCGCACCAGCAGCGGGCAAAGCCTTCGAAGCCCATAATCCAATCTACGAAATAAAAACTCGCTTTGGGGCAAGGAAGATTCGGTGGAGCCGGCGGCCGCGCAGTCGCCAAACTACAACGGCCCCCGGAACTACCACCGTCTCTTTTTGCCTGTCGTCTGACAACCCGCCAAGGTAAAGGATTATTTCTTCGAACAAAAAAAGTCCTTTTGCTTTCTATCTGTGTGTGTGTGTGCGTGTGTGTCTCCCTCTCTCTCGCTCCATCTCTCTTTGTTTCTCGCAAACACACACGCGCACAAGTGTCTCGTTTTTTTCGTGTCCCTTCGACGATACTCTGAAACCTTCTCACCTTCGTGTCATTTTGTTATCGAGCAATTCTCGTGGATCATCGATGCGTTTATCGGCGACGGAATTGTCAGACGTTGTGCGTTACCCGACGGTCCTTGGCGCGGAATTTCCTCGTGACAATCCCGGCGCGCGCGCGACGGAGCCGGGTTCCGATCTAGCAGGCCGTAAAAGGCGCGACTCTCGTGCATCGTTCATCATCGTACGATCAACGTCTCGTGGTCCATTAGTTTTCCGAAAAAAACTCTTTCCGTCCTCTTTCGCTTTTCGCTGTCCGTTGCCTGAAAAAACCGCATAAATAGTAGAGAAATTTGAGACGCCGTTGTTGCTCGCTATTTTTGCCACTTTGCCTCGTGACTCTGATGAAAATCTCCGCGATAACGCGTCGTCGATTGGTTTATCAAGTTGACCGCGAAGACGGACGGAGAGGAGGATGTTTGAACGGTAATTCGCGAAGAAAACTAAACGCCAAGAGTTTTCGAACGAGTACACTCTGCAACTTCCGTGTTCTCGCTATTCCTATTAGAAATTCGCGATGCTGCCTCTTACGAGATTATTGTCGGTTGGAAGGAGTAGAAATCGACTTGTGTTTTTGTACGTGTGGATACAAGCTGCCGCGTCGATTTTATGCGTCTTTGCCCTCGAGGCGATAAAACATTTCGCAGTGCGGTCATCTAACTTTTTACTGTCTGGTCTTGTAATGAAAAGACGATTTTTTTTGCTTCACCCAAACCACCAGCGTCAACGCGAAAAAGAGATAATGCCAGAGAGAGAGAGAGAGAGAGAGAGGAATACTCAATGATTTGAAGTACATAATAAAAATACAACGATCTCTCTGTTGTATTTTTAACGTAAGCCGTCGTGACATTTCAGCATAATCGAGCTGGCAAACGAGTAGGAGGAGATTAATGAACATTCGTTGAGAAAATACATTCATCACGCGCTTGAACCAGCCTGATTAATCAATTAACCGAAACGGGGATTCCGTCAGTTTTCGATCGACTTTTTCTTCTCTTTTTCCAACTGTTTTGGATTTATTCGCGGTACAATGAGAGACCCCGTGGGATCAGCCTTGGTTCGACGAACGCCTCGATGCGCTTTCTAATTGCCGCTTCTTCGGTCTGAAAATTCCTATCCCCGAGTTTTACAAGGTCGCTGAGGAAGGAGACGTTGAATAATTTCGACGATCGACAATATTTCTTTTTCATCCGTGTAAATATTGTGATTTTTTTTCACAACATTTTCCAACTACGCGAAAGACCGAAATTTGAAAGAAGGAGAAGAAAAAAATGGAGTTTTTCGCGAATATTGTCGAGTCTAACGAGAATACAGAGGTCCTTGCCGCAAAATTGTTAAATCGATTGTTCATTGCTCTTCGGTACCGTCCTCGCGACTGCCCGACGCGCAAGAGCTCTCGTATTCACTTGTCAGAGAGATCCATAAACTGAGTAAAACGTCTGTTCTGCTAGATAAACGTCGACCTCGTTTCTCGAGAGCTTCCCTATTGCTCGAACGCGCGGTCAATTTATAACACACCGGTCGACTCTCCAGGCGAGATCGGCGGTAACATGACGCGTAAAAATTCAACGGAAAACGCGAACCACAAAAGTTGCATACAGCCGTTCGCTCTCGTGATGAGAAAAGAAAAAAGCAAAGCGCGAAAAGAGGCGGGGGGCCAAGATCCAATTTTGCGACTCGACGAAGAGACAAATGAAGATCATGCTCGTCGTGGAGTAACGAACAAGCGCGAAAAAGTCGAGACGCGCATTTTCTTGCTGCTCCCCACGTGTGTAGAGCGGCTGTACCAACCGCGCATACACACCGAGCGTTTCGTCCAACTTTCCTACACAATTTGTGGATTCGGCATTGTGCCAAAAAAATGAAAGAAAAATACGTATTTCCAGTTTGGTTTTTCGCACGTCAGCGCGCTCTGTTTTACGTCTCATTCAAAGAATCGATGAGGGTGTGAAAGAATGGAAGGAAAAAAGTCTGTTTCTCCGAGACGTTCGAACACGACGGGAAGAAGGTCGTGAAATATTTTTGGGTAAAGCCGCGCAAAGTCGCGAAGGCCGGGCCGTCGGATGGGTTTCTCCTCTCTCGTCTGCTTACTTTTTCCGTTGCTATATAACGCGTATATCCACGTATACGTATATAATGTATGATATTATTTATAGAATACGGCCTCGTGGCCCCTTCGTCGGTTCTTTGCGCCTCGCTCGCGCGTTTCTACGGTTTGCTCTTTCGCTATCGCTTACCGTAGTCCCGCGTGCAGTGACCACCGAACGTCTACTATCTATCTTGTCGTTTCTTCCTCCGTCTCTTTCTCCTCCGCATCTCTTTCTTTCTCTCGTTGCCATACTCGTTCCGCCATCCTTCCTCGTGCGGAATCGTCACGTCGCGATTTTCCATTTCCTCGACGAGCACCGACCGAGATTCAATTTGTCCCGAGACTATCGGGCTTTGCACCAAAAACCTGAAAAAGAAAGAAAAATAATAATAATAATGCAGCAACGTATTCCCTCACGATGAATTTCGTTAATATTCCAATATTCGCTTTCGCTCGTGTCTTTCGATGCAACATGCAACGAGATGCAGGACGGGTGGATATTCAGATTCTCATCTCGATCGGAAGAATCATTAGACCACGAAATTTCACTCCTTGAGAACGGAAGTGGGAAACGTTTTGAAGCTGGGGTGACAAAAAAAGAATCCCCGGCCTGTTGTTTTCTGCAACGGTATTTTTCCGTCACTCCAACCGCCATGGGTGTTTTAATTGTCCGACAGAGCTACGGAAATCGATAAAACTTTGATCGCGTCAACTCGACGATAAAACGTTACACGAGTTCTCAGACCTGTTGCTCGTTTCCAACAACACACCTGTGATGCATCGCAATTCCGTTCCTCTTGCTCATCTTTCTTTGGTCATACTATTTTATCCCGTCCGTCTAAATAGAACGCGGAAGATGTTGCCAGACATTTCAGAGTGCCGATCCACGAGAACTTTTCGCTTTCGAGTCGTGGTCGATGGTGTACGTGCTGAGAAAAAACAAACATCATCGCTCGACGTTGAATGAATGAAATTCGCAAATACAATCGATAGGGAAGCTCCGTCGGTAATGGGATCGTTCGAGCGGATCGGAATGAATTCCTGAAATATATATTTTCATGTTTATCGTCATAAACTCGAAAACGACCGAGACCAACTGAATATCTGTAACAAGCTCGAATTAGCTCGTTAGTTATGTTTTGCTGGATTTTCCGTTCGTTTTCCCGGTACGGGAGAAGTTTCGATATTTTACGACTACGGGGTTAAATATATTCCTGAGGACAGAAAAAATACGTAGATCGCTCACGCGTATTTGCGTTGCTTCGAAATCTCGTGCGTTATAAATCTTGTAAGCACTTTTTTTTTGCTCCTCAGGTAACATCGAGGATCGATTCAGCATGTCGGAGGCCCAAGGTATCGTCGAAGCTCGCTTCGTTCTTTTCGATAAATGAGATGATACGAAACGTACGATCGGATGGCAGAGAAAAATAATCTACACTTTGCACACCGAACTTTTTACAGAAAACGATTCACCGAGAACGCAGAGCGAAGAGATCGTCGACGATTGCGATAAAACGAGTGGGCAGGATGAGAATACAACGACAAAGACATCTTCGAACGAAGAAGATTCGGAAACACAAAAATCGGGTGAGTTTTTGCGTGGCGTCAAACAGGGACAATTGCGACGCAAATTAACGAATAAAAGCGCAGAATGAAGTTGCAAAAATAAAATTAGAGCGAATATCTTGAGATCGCTCCAAAAAAGCGCTAAAGATTCAAGCGTGATGACGAGATTCGAGGCGATGATAATTATTTGATCCCGCGTCCCTTTACCGACCGAGCTGACGAAATCACGATGTTAATTCGTACGAACGACAATTTGGTCTCAGAGAGCGTCACAGAGCCGGGAAACAACGAGGAGAAGCCAAAGGACGTCGAGGCGTTGTCGAACGACGACAAAAGCTCGAGACGAGACGATGGCGTCATCGTCGAAGAGGCGCCAGCGTCACCCACGACCAAGACGCTCGATCGCAACAAAGCCGGTGAGTGCAATTTATTGCCAGTGTTAGTAGAGCGATTGCGTTCGGCTCTGGAGCAATCATGCTCGAGTCAGTGCAGCAGCGAGGAACGGAATATACAGCCGGAAGACTCCGGGGTCGATTCCGAGGAAGATCTGAGAGTCTGGGCGAGCGGACTCTGTAATACGATCGATCAGCGGCAAAGACCGAGAGACGCGCAGAGTCCGCGAGGACTGAAATTGGATTTGAAGTTTCTCGAGGATCTCTTGCTGTCGGACATACAAACGGCCTTGGGACGCTTGCAGGAGACGCTAATGCGCGTCGATGTCGGTACACTGACGAGATACAGTTCGACCCTGGATCCGACCAACAAATTGAACCTCCTGAAGCTCATCTCGAGTCTTTTGGCAAATTTGAAAATCCCCGAGGATTCCATAGCGAAACCGGAAAAATCATCCAAGAGCGGAAGCGGAATTCCCAGAAGACGACGCGCGGAGAGACACACGATCGGCGTGAGCTCGGAGGAACTGGCACGCGCGAGAAAGTGGCTGGAGGATAAGTCCGTGGCGAGTCCGACGATGATCGAGACAAAAAATGGCGTCACCGCGCAACAGGCGGACCACGTGACTGAGAGGAATTTCGAAATTTCCGACAGCCTGGAAAACGGCCAGATAGCACCGATGGAAAATTCGTCGGAGAGAAAAGATTCCCAGGGTCATGAGAAACAATACGACAGAGTACCGGAAAAATACATGAAGGACGCGTTGAATCAGCAACAATCGTTGCAGAGCAGAAACAGCAAGGACGCGTCGAGAGACAGCGTCTATTACGGGGAATCAGCGGGGAACAGCGTCAACGGGACGAAACTCGGGGATAATTCGTACAGCGACGATAATACGATAATCAACGAGGAATATGGTTTATCAGCGTCCTCCCTTTACCATCAGAGCAACGTTCAAGCCAAATGCAACAAGTTTTTGGCGAAAAAATCGAAAATCAAACGCGCGAATACCATCGACATCCCGAATTATTTGAAGCTTCAGGCGGAGAACTTTGCAAACGGCGGCGTTTCGTTACGAAGGCCGATAAACATCGGTGACAAATACTCGTCGAGCAACGGCAACGTCATACCGTCGTTCGAGCCAAAGACGGAAAACGATCGCAAGTTTTTAGCCCTGATAAACAAAAACAACGAAACCACGAGCGTGCCAGCGACCTCGAGTTTGCCGTTCAAGAGTTTCAACTACCGACAAATTGCCGCGGACGCTGATAAAAATTGGAACAGCAGATTTTCAAATATAAAAACGACGTTCGACAAGCCATGCACGAATATTCACGGAGAAAACCAGGCGCCGAAGGTCACGAGCGAATCGAGAAGAAAGATTCAGACCCTCGACCGCGAGGTGGTTGTCGGCACCCTGAGGCTTCCCTGCAAGCAAAAACCAGCGGGTTTCAGTCACGCTCCAACGTCGCCGTTTCAAAAGATCGAAAAGCCCACCAAGGAAGATACTACACCGAGTTTTTTGAAATCGAGTTACTTGCCGCAAAAGGGTAGCATGCTGCGAGCAAAAGTCAAGATGTTCGATCAGGAAAACGTTAATTCCGCGGTACCGTCGACGCTGTCGCCCCTGACGGGCAGGTCGCGAACGAAACAACAAACAAACGCGAGAAGAGCGTCGAATTTCTTCCCCGACGCCAACGAACAGAGCACCGCCGATCGTACGGAAAACTCGAGAGCAACGGAAAACGGTCATTTGAATTACCATTCCTTCTGCAAGCAGTTTGCGCCATTCGCAACGAAGAATCCGGTTGATCATCAAAAATCCAGTCCGTGGACCAACGGCGTCTGCGCGAGCAAAGCTCACTTCGACGAGCGGACGCGAGATGGCGCGTTTCAACAGCGAGAGGACAAAATAACATCGCGATTCACCGCTGAAAGCAGAAAAGATCCAAAAGTACCGGTTACGTTTCAATCGGCCGGTAAGTACGACGGCGACAACGACAGAAAAGGAAATTCCCGTCACCGCAAGGTCTACGATACTTACGAGGATCTGGGATCGAAGAATTCAACGGGAAATCCCCGCGATATCGTTGCTTATCCTATCGAGATAAATTATCACAAACGTCCGATCTTTGGTGAGAAATATCGCGACGCAACGTCGGAAAAATCCGAGTACGACAATTCCGCCCGGCAACGACAGCACTCGCCTCCGTCCGCTCTTTCGTCGCTGCAATTTATCAAATCCGTTCTGCCATCAACGAAAAATCCATCTCCGCCTCCGCGCGGCGTTTCCTCCACGCAGTCCGTCGCCGTACAGACGCAACAGTCCGAGCCAACCGGTTTGATTTATCCAAGCGAAAGTCGCTCAAATTTCTCGTCGATGGAAGAATCTACGGTTCCTCAGAGGCCGGTACTTCCGGCGTCCATCACCAAAGACGCGTCTCATCAAGTTCGAAGCTTGTTCGAGGAGCAATCGAAAGAACCTACGAATTACGACGATCCCGTAAATGTTTTGCGGCAGTGCGCTGCGGATATTCCCTTCCAACGCTCGTCGTTACAGCGCAACGCAGATTTACCGCAATTCACCGAGCTCCGTACCGACTATCCGGCACAAGGTCACTTACCGCAAAACTCCACCGCGACGAGTCACGCTCCTTATTCGGTCAATTATCCACCGCCGATGGATTATAAAAAGCGGTATTATCCGAGCGTCGAGAACGACGTCCCGTTCGCCTCGAACAGTTACTTCAACGAGCCAAGGGCGTTGTCACCGCCTGAAATTCCAGTCCGTGCCGATCCACCGCAGAAGGGCGTTTCGTCGTTTCTAAAAACCCAACAAGAACGGAACAATAATTACGACAGGTACGAAAGAATGCGCGATATCGCGAAAAACAGTCCGGATTACAACGAAACGCTGTTTCATCGGGATAATCAGAATCCAATATACGTGCCACCCGCTCGTGATACCGAGATCGAGTCTGAATTCAATGTCGGAGGTTCCACGATCCTTTATAATTCCGCTGACAATTGTCATCCTGACGATGCAAAGTCTCACGGCGATGATGCTGAATCTCTCGGTGTATCGGAGGATCCTTCGTTCCTCGACGATAATATACAAAATCAGGACATAAGTTCGACCGACGGCGTGATTACGAGATACGCCTGCGCGATCGCGACGGTCTCGCCGGTTCCCGAGAGTCCCGCGTTATCGCCGCTCTCGTCTTCCGTCAATGAAGCAGCCCAAGATACGAAACCAAAGACGTTTGATGAATTTTCAAGATCGAATCAAGTGCCATACGCGAGTCCGATTTTCAAGGACGAACGCCAAGATCGTGAAAACGATGAATCGTCGCTGGATCAAGCGAGACGTCACAATCTGCTGCAACAGAATTTAATTAGAAAGCTTCAGGGCGATCATTCGGGAGTGCCGAATTTGGCGAGGCGGCTTTCTCAAGAAACAACGACTTATGGAACAGAAACGGTACCTCAGGGTCATAATTATCCCGTGAGAATGCAGACGGATCCGTCGATGGCGATGAAAACGGCGAGGAGAATGTCGCGGGAAAATCCGCTCGAGTCCATATCCGGCGAGCCGAGTTACCAGGCAAAGTTGGCGGAAGATGAAAAAGTATCGAGAAACGCTGAAACTGTTATTGAGAGCAACAACACGCAGGACAAGATAAACATCTTCGAGAAGCGAAATGATTCGATGAAAAAGCATCAGCATCAATTTAAGCCGTTAAGCGTGACGAGAAACGACAGAGATGCTGTTTTAATGCCGAAAATAAATATCGTGAGTCCCTCGAAGGTCTTCAAGCCGAGCTTCAGCAAGGGAGACGTGGAATCTCGCGTTATGAATTTTGGTGCGATAAAATTGCCGCAAAAGAATTTGAGTACCGTGGATTCCAGTGACGAGTATTTGATGTCATGCGCGAATAAACCATCGAGATCGATCGTCTTATCCAAGTCGGAATCTTGGCACCAGCTTGCGTTGTCGAAAAATACGCTTCAAGTGCCTCAGACTCAACCTTGCGGTCTTTTGAAACCACCGAAACCGAAGTCTCCGTCGTCGCTGCGACTCTCGAAGCAGTATGAAGCGTCATCGTCCTCCGACAACGTGAGAAAAATGGAGGAGAAGGTGCAGCGATATTTTCAGGGCTCGTCGCCCGGTGGTCAACCAGATTCGTCAGCGGCAGAACGGAGGGATTCGAAAAACAAGCGCCACTTCAATTCGCGCAAGAGTCAGGGTGCCCTCATGAGAAGTCAAACGATGCCGCACATCTACGACGATAATACGGATGTTGAAAAAGCCTTTGACAGCCTCTTCAAAGAAGCTACGAGACCCGACAATCGTTACTAGGACAAAAAAAAGAGAAACAAATGAAAAAAGTACCTTTGGCGAATCTGTAAATCAAACATTTTTCACGTACATCCATATTTAACGTTTTCATAAAAGTCGTGACGAGGGAAGAAAGGAAATACCGTGGAAAACTGCGGATAATTGCCCAAGTTTGTTTTTTTGTTTTGCGAGAAAATCATCCGGAAGTTAGTTGCTTCGCTTTGGGAAGGGAGGGAAGATAACGCGGAAGAGAAGTTTGACCGGGGGATAAAGTTAAAAGGCAGAGAAAGAGGGAAGGATAGACGAACCTTTGCGATAAACGAACGAAATGAAAGACGCAAGTAGAAATAAACGCCCGTAAAGCGCAATTTTGTATGTCGTGTCTGATGTGTGTTTCCGAAGCCCTGGATTTAGAGACGGACGTTGTGTTATGCGCTCGAGGCAGCTCCGATGAAGCAGTGAGTTTTTTCTTCCGTTTCTACTACAATTAGATTGTTTCATCTAGTGAAAAAAAAACAAGACGTTTGCTAGCAAGAATCCCAATCATTTACACCGCAGAAGTAATAATCCATGAACGCTGCATAATTAATTAACTCATATAGCGTAAACAAGAGTGTAGAGATGTTTTTTTTGTCATCAAAGAAAAGTGTGGGCAAAGGGTCTCTTTTTCCTTGTATGCCGATGTCTCTTAGCTACGTGCATAGCGTTTAGACGAAAAATCCAGCGTATGAAGCTTAACAAATGTGTGATTTTTTTTGAAGAATTTGACATTTTTTCAACTGACAACAGCAAAGGGTTCACTTACCGATGATTACGACGTGATTGTGCCGTTTTTTATTTTTCGACATCGTCGAGGTAGAATCGGAAATCCCTTCGGTTTCGTTCGAAGATTTCGCTCATGTCGTTTTGCTTTCTTCCCCGCGTTCATATCCTTCCAAGACCTCGTTCGGATCCAGTTCTTCCGTGCAGACGTTTCTCTCGTTTAACGGAGGATCGAAAGCGTGGCTGAAAGAAAAAAACAATTCTTTAGATTGCGTAAAAAAAACAACGAGACCGATTTCTCCCGTTCGTTCCTTGGGGAAACACGCACAACACGGCACACATTTTTTGGCGCCTGATTTCACATACGATTCGATCTAAATGAAATTAATATACAGTATGATGATAACAGGCGTGCCGAAATAAATTGCATGGGTCCACATACCCTTTTGCGAATTTCCTTACTGTTTTGTTTAATGATTTTCAATCCCCCGAATGACGTATATCACGAAAAAATTGAGTAAAGACGATTCTATGAGAGGAAACGTATAAAACAACACTTTCGAATACTTTTCAGCTGTGAAAAAGCCGTTGTCACCTTTCGCCAAATTTCGCCAATTAGATCGACAGAACAGTGCTCCAATCTCACCATGGTAAATATATTCTTTGAAAATCCTCGAATTCTTTCGCAATTGTTCTTCAATCGTTCTGAATATTTTCGCACGCCGGAAAATGCGTTTCCATTTTTACTTTGATGAAATTCGCGACGTAAACCCTTCTCGCTGCGCGCAGCAGAGTGGCAACACGTTTTTCTCATTTTCGTAAAGTGAAATAACCTAATTTTTTTCACTTTAATCTAACATGGCACGATTTTTTTCTTCTCCAATTTTTTAGTACTCCAAAATCACCTGGCAAAGAACCGCTGTTCAAGTTCACTGATCCCGTTGTACAGAACAACGCGGTGCAGATAAAAGAGAGATTATTGTCGTGGTGCAGATCAAAAACCAAAGAGTACGAGGTACGATGATTCCACAATTGAAAACTCTGGTCTTGCGAAAACTCTGGGATATGAATTTCAACATGCTATCATTTCAGAACATACAATTGGACAATTTCTCGACGAGCTGGAGTAATGGATTAGCATTTTGCGCATTGATTCATCACTTCAGACCCGATGCTTTCGATTACCAGAGTCTTCGGCCCGAGGATCGCAGAAAAAACTTTCACCTGGCGTTCACGAAAGCTGAGTAAGTCTAAAGAGAATTTTTGCATTGTACCGTCGCTGCGTCTTACGTTAGCAATTATTAGGCGTGTTATTGCGCGGAATAGATCATTATTTTGAATCGGTATTTTGAAAAAACACAAGTATTGGAATAAATACGATAATTAATGACAAAGAACTAATTCTAATGAACTACAGCGAGATCGCAGGTATTGCACCGTTGCTGGATGTCGAGGATATGGTGATGATGCGTCGTCCTGATTGGAAATGTGTCTTCACTTACGTCCAGTCGATTTATCGTCGTTTCAAGGACGAGGATTAAGAGCAAGATGAGAGAACTCGTAGCTCGTTTTCTCGAACAACGTTGTTACTCCCTTCTGCATAAAAACGTTCGACATGGAATTTTGTTTCTTTTTTTTTTTAAATAAAAATCGCGTTGCTGCTAATCATTCACGCGTACCTTGTTCGTGACTACGGCTATCAGTTTGGTGCAACTTGAAATCCACCGGGATTCAGCCACGTTTTTAATGTTTACGTCAAAGTTCGTTTTCATTGTTTTTATTTTTCATTTTCATTGTTGAAGCAAGACTAATCGCACTGGGCTGTCGATTAAATATTTATTGTTTATATTTATATTGTTTATATTTGATGTTTGGATAATTATCGTTCGCCTATTAGTTGATAATCAAACAGTGATTCGTTAAATTTGTTTACAAAATGGCCAGTGCTACAAACTGTCATAACTACTATTGTTGTCCGCGTCGAGACGTTTTTTTAACGTACGATTCTCTAATGCTCAGGTATTAAAAACGAAAAAAACTAAACAAAAGAAAGAATATAATGTGAAAGAGCGTTTCACGACATCCTAGGAACTCGTCAAGCTCGCAGTACAGAATGGCGGATTAACGCAATATTTCTGAATAATTATAATTATCATAGTTATTATTATATATTCAAACACAATTTAGTGTCAGTCACTTATGTTATTTTTCACATTTAGATACTAAATGAGAACTCGGTTGAAAAATCTATTTTTAAAAGAAATTATATGATGATTGTAATGTCTATGAATCGATAAAGTTGATTTTAACGATACTTTTCTAAAGTACGCTATCCTCCAATGAATTATTGATGCCACTCTGATCCTCGCCTATCATTTCCTGTAAAATAATATTATTCGAGTATGAAGCAACGAGCATCAAAAGTTTCAAAATGTTTCAGGAAAATTAATGAAAGAGACAAGGGAGAAATAATACCTGCAGAACTTCTACGAGAGTTCTCGTCTCATCCAACATCTCCTTGTACGTGCGTTTCTCCTCTTCTAATCTTGCGACGCGCTCCGTCAATTCCCTATTTTCTTCCAGTGCGTCTTCCAGCGCAACTCGACGTCTTTCGGCCAACACTTCCCAGTATTGCTCGCTCGGACCGGCTAGAGAGAGAAAAAAACGAATCCTTCAGTTCAGCGGGACTTTTTGTCTTTGAGAAACCATATTTTTACTTCTCTCAACGTTTACCGCGCGTTAAAGTACGCGACAGAGGTAAATCAAATTGCGCAGTTTCGTACCATCGGAGGTGAGGTCTTCCACTTCAATTTTGATTTTTTCTCCTCTCATGGTTTGAACTCCTTTGTCTCTAAACGTTATCTTCTTACGCTTTTGCGTTTCAGTCTTTGTCTTATCACCCATTTCACTGAAAAGAAAGACGTAATCGAGCGTTACTCAGGCAAGATTTTCTCTTTTGAAAAACTTATCCGAGTTTTTATTCGTGCTGCTGAGCTGTTGTCGTATCGTTATTCGTTATATTCTTCAGAATAATGTAAAATTAAATGATTTCTCATGAATGATTTTTTATTTAAAATCTTTTGGTGAAGGACAAATATTGCGAGAATTTGGTACTATTCTTCGATGTCACAAAAATTCATACATTTCCCGATCAAAAAATGTCTTATCGTTATTGTGTTCGTGACAAACGAATTAAGGTAGTTATACAGGTTCAATCGAGTCAAAGATGTAGGTCTCAAAAATTTCCCACAGAATTTCAAAATTGCATAGAGTGAACCGATTCCATAAAAAAAAACCTTGAGAGTACGTGTAAAGAATCTTCAGTTTTATTAATGCTCCAACTATCTTAGTGCTTAATATTCGTCTTCCTTGCCGCAAAAAATGTGTTATTGGGAAGAACCATGGGCCGCATGAAACTGGTGCGTTGATTGTTTCGAATTATATTTACAAAAAAAAGAAACCATACAACTTACTCCTTGACATTTCCTTTGCCTGGCAGCGTGGATCGCAGAACTCTGCCGCCGCCAACGAGGTTTTCTTTGTCGGTCGCTGCCGGTTGTAGAGTATGCAAAGACTTTCTGATCTTGTCCTATATATGGTTCAGTAAAATATGAGAATGAACAAAAAAGACACAGGTTCCAAAATGGTGTATTCTTTGTAGCAAATTCCTTTTTTTTTCAATCCCGCATCATTATTGGGTAGTTTCATTTTTTTTCATTTTGGTGAGAAAAACAACAAGTACATGAATCCTTCGGAGCTATCATCGAGATTTACATCGATAAACATTAGACGTCAGTGAGAATGATAATTTTGTTTTCACTTCGTTTTCGTAAGGCTAATTCATTCCACGTAAAGGTCAGAAGAATCCAAAACAAAACTTACGGTAAACATATGAAAAAATAGTGAGATGCTCGAGCAATTGTAATGATGCTTATCATTCATTGTTTCATTCTAAATTTATATGTAATCGGAAATATCGCGAAAAGGAATAAATGGGAATTGTTGCAATTTGCTTTTTAAAGATACGTTCGCTCACTAACCTCTGGAACGGCGGTTTTGGCGGCAGAAACTTGCGTAGAGCCTCCCGGTTTCATCTTGACGATGTCTATAATACTTAAATTGTCGAAAAGACGCCAAAGTCAGTTGGCCAGTCCGTTAACCACAAATACAAGTTTATCAATTATTGACTCGATTTGATTAAATATATTTAATCGTTTCGAGAATAAGCTTTAGTCAGGGAAATATCGAGACTTTCGTAATCAAGCGACAAACGCAAAACGAATGAAACAAACTTTGTCTAGTTCGGCGCGAAAAATCAGCTGCAAAAAACCGTTGCAGCAGCAATAAAAAGGAGGGGTAGAGAATTCGAAAACGCGCATGTGGCCCCATCTATATTGCGCGTTGCATATACAGCGCCATCTGCATCGCGCAGCAGCCTGAGTACATTATCGTCCTTTCTTCGAAATTCATATAGTGTCGGTCAGGTGGCGCCACCCGTAGCCTCCGTCAGGTGGTGCCACCTCACCACCGTGGCGTTACAGCAAAGCACAACTCGTGCATAAAATATGCGCGATGAAATTCTGCGAAAGATTTGTGAAAAAACTACCGTCGAAGTATTGAAATACATATTCCGCTCGCTATTGAATTGTTCATTAAAGTAGACATGTTACGTGTGACTCAAGTATTTACTGGAAAAATAGATAACAACGTTTAAGTTTTCACCGCCAAATCTTACATTTTACAAAGTTATTTATATTTTTTGGTTATCCGTTTGCCTAAAACAAAAAAGAAACGTGAAGAGAAAATTCACCACGAACAGTGTTGTTTTTTCGTTCGGGAATTAAATTAAAGAAAAAATAAAAATATGTATATATCCTTGCTGCAAATCGTGAAAATTCGTAATTTGAAGATTCTTTAAATGATATGTTATTATAGAAGAACAACCGTCACGTCGTAATTACTTTTCACCCTTCCTCCCTCTCTCCCTCTCTTTTGTGCTTTTTTCAAATATTTTTACAATATCGCTAAATTAACAAACAATTGGGAGCGGTGAGGAATATAACCTAGTTAAAAATGTAAAAAAAGAAACATCACAAGTCACGTATCACTCGATTACCAGAGAAGCACTCGCGTAATTGACAGAACTGTCATTCATGTTGTTGCACTGGCTGCTCTGGGGGTACTTAAAAAACTTTAGATTCATTCTCGGACCGTTTGGTCTCTCCGTGATACAGCGTATCGCCTGATGAAGAGAAAACTTGTTGAAAAATTCATTCATGAATAACACGCTGGAGATACGAGAGACGAAATAATTATTCGATTTAGAGTCTTGCCTGTAAAAGTACAGCTATGGAATGACGACCGCATGTCGTATTGCCATATTTCTTAAGGTATTCCGTGAAATACGCAGGATGTAATGTTTCTATTATGTCCATTACCTGTAAAGTACAAAATTCATGAATTATTTATTGTTCAAAGTGCCAACCAATTCTATAGTGTTACCGAGCTGTAAATTTCTGTAAACACCCATACATTTTTCACTGTAAAATGCGGAATAATTGATCGAATATCAGTCTTCATTCATTTTTTAAACGATCTTATTATTAACAAATGAAAGACAGCTTTCAATGTTAGCGCAACACAATCATCTATAGACGGTTTGTTTTTGTTCACGAACCGTCAATAGTCATTTTTACGATGCCAAGGACCAGACTGGTTAACGAATCTTGCAGTTGATCAAAACGGAGCGCGATACGAGTTGCGCTTCGCTGCAACGCCACGGGTGGCACCACCTGACGGACGCTACGGGTGGCGTCACCTGACGCGTACAACGCGAACATTATCGTTCTTTCTTCGAAATTCATATGGTGTCGGTCAGGTGGCGCCACCCGTAGCCTCCGTCAGGTGGTGCCACCTCGCCACCGTGGCGTTACAGCGAAGCGCAACTCGTACACATTCGTGCATAAAATTTACGCGAAATTTACGCGATGAAATTCTGCGAAAGATTTACGTGGAAAAGCTATACCGTCGAAGTATTGGAATACATACATTTAGCGATTTACTTTATAGTTGTTTTTTAATTCGGATTCTTGATAACCTGATTCTTTAATTCTGATTCCGGTAACCTAATACTGCGCGGTCTGCTACAACATTTCACGATGATAATATTACGCATAAATTTGAATAATCTGAAATTCACATGGCGGTCAATAGATCCGGTAATTTCAATGATGTCAATAAATTCTAGTGAATGAATTCGTATTTCGATGATCTTACAATCGTTCTGCAAAACACCCATACATTTTTCACTGTAAAATCCGGAATAATTGATCGAATATCAGTCTTCATTCATTTTTTAAACGATCTTATTATTAACAAATGAAAGACAGCTTTCAATGTTAGCGCAACACAATCATCTATAGACGGTTTGTTTTTCTTCACGAACGGTCAATAGTCATTTTTACGATGCCAAAGACCAGACTGGTTAACGAATCTTGCAGTTGATCAAGACGGAGCGCGATACGAGTTGCGCTTCGCTGCAACGCCACGGGTGGCACCACCTGACGGACGCTACGGGTGGCGTCACCTGACGCGTACAACGCGAACAGTATCGTTCTTTCTTCGAAATTCATATGGTGTCGGTCAGGTGGCGCCACCCGTAGCCTCCGTCAGGTGGTGCCACCTCGCCACCGTGGCGTTACAGCAAAGCACAACTCGTATACACTCGTGCATAAAATATGCGCGATGACATTCTGCGAAAGACTTATGTGGAAAAGCCATGAAAAACAAAATTGCAGAAACGTTTGTTGGTGTATAATTAATTGAAATTGACGTTTGTTGGTTGATGATAAGCAATAATAACGAAAATTCAGCATCGCTACCATTTTCGGTTAAATGCGATGTTTTGCGCCTTTGCTTTCGCATATACGATGTCCCTAGATGGTAGCGATGCTGAATCTTCGTTATTATTGCTTATCATCAACCAACAAACGTGAATTGTGATTAATTATGCACCAACAAACGCTCCTGCGTCGATTAACGTTCTAATCTGACATTAATTACTTAAAACAGAATTCTTTCACGAGAAATGAGAAAAAGTACGCCTGCGTCATAATGCGGTTACGATGTAGGAGGCGCTGGTGATTTTTTGTTCTAAATATTGAATTTTTACATTATTCAACAACCAACAAACGATAAAAGTGATTGATTCGTGACCAACAAACGATTTTCCATCGATTTGACGTAAAATAACCCGAAATCAAAGAAGTTGAGGCCAACTTCTTGTCCAAATTTGTTTTTCATCTTGTGAAGTTAATAAAAACCAGCAAACAAAGTTATCAAGCCAACAATCACCAACAATTGAATAGTGAAGTGAAAAATAACAATATTTAATGTTGGCGGGCCAAGTTTGTATAGGTCTGAATATCTCCACAAACAATTCAACTTCAGAAGCACTCACAAGAAAAACATGTTCCGTCAATTAAAAATTTTCCTTATTCTATGTAATAAGTCGCGTTAAAATATATAGTATAGATGTATCAGGCGCGCAGGTTATTTTCATTTGTTTGGCGCGAATAATACATTGAAAAAACAAACGTACTCCAAATCTCCAATTTTGTCCAAATTATCCAGGTATCTGCACCACCGGCCGGGTAAAAAGTGAAAGATAATTATTCCGCAATTCACCGTTACGAGAAATAGGCGCTACGGTGTTAGACCACCACCAAACAGTGTTTGAAAATCTCGTATTCATGCTGCTCGCACAGTTTGTTGTTGTACATGGAAAGACATCACAAAATCTCATGTCCGCTCCAAGGTCTGCTGCATGGTCTGCTGACCTTGGCGCAATCAAGTCTACCGTGCACTTTGACCCCTCTAATTAACCTATTTTCTTTTCCGAAAAATCTTGAAAGACTTCAAAATATACTGGCGAGGATCAGGCGTGTACAAAATTCAACAATAATTATCATTCCATCAGACGTCATTGTGTTTAGTGAACCAATGTAATGTCACATACCTTTTTTTTACTCTATTTTATCGGGCCGTGCCTGTTTTCCTATCGCAACTGGCATTTCACGATCCTGTAACGCCCAAGTTCTCATAAAAGTCGACAGAAACGATCGAACGTGATTCTCGCTGTAATTTATCATTACTCCGAACATCTTTTCGTCTGCTAAAGAAAATAATCCTCATTGGGTCGGAATAGAAAAACAAGCAATGGCTAGTACCGGACTATTGGTGTTATCGAATCCAGCAAGAGTCGCTAAATTATTGCCAATCATCAGGCAACACGTTCTCAAAACTCTCTATGTGCAATATTTTCCCGGAGAAAAAATTGCCACCTCGTCAAAGGATCCTTCCATACACTCAACCGGACCAAAAGCGCCTTGTTACTCTCGCACAGTGACCAATATTTACGAGATAGCTTCCACCTTTCCGAATCTCTCCCTAGATGTCAGAGTGCTTTTGACGAATATAAAAAGTTCATTCGCATCCGTTATAAACACCAAAAGGCCTATCGAACTCGTTATATTCGATCGTACTTATGGCAACAAGGAAGCAGATAGTTTCGTACAGAACTGTTTGGCGAACGCCGGAACAGATTGTAAGTATGTCACGATTGGCGACGATGAAAAAAGTGAAGATAGTTCAAGGTCAGGTGCTGCGGATTCCAAAAGAAAAATCGCTCAAGAAACCGAGCCTGTGGTCTACAGAAATGTCGTTCTCGGAGGAACTTTCGATCGTCTTCACGAAGGCCACAAAATTCTGTTGAGCGAAGCCCTGCTGCGATGCACCGGGAAGCTCACGGTTGGCGTCACTGACGGGAAAATGTTACACGGTAAACTCATACAAATAATTCCAAAGAATAAACATTGCGCGTGTCGATACTTATTCCTCAAAGTGTGGATAATTTTTATGACAGAAAATCGGGAATTATGTGGAGAAAAACTGTTACAGGTAAGATTCTGTGGGAGTTGATCGAGCCGTGTGACAAGAGGATAAAGAATCTGAGGGACTTTTTGGAGGACGTGGACCCGACGACGACTTACGATCTTGTTCCCATAACGGACATGTACGGGCCTACAAGATGGGACGCCAAAATGGAAATGATCGTCGTCAGCGAGGAAACGGTTAGAGGGGCGGCGAAAGTTAACGAAGAACGCCGGAAAAATGGCCTCGGGGAACTCGAGGTGCACGTTGTTGCGTTGGTGGAAGAGGGGAGTCGCGCGAGCGAGCACGAGGAAGCGAAAATAAGCTCGCGGAATCGGCGAATGAGATTGCTCGGTACGAGGCTGAGAAAAGTCGATTCAGCGGCATCCGACGCGAGACCGTACATCGTTGGTCTGACCGGTGGCATAGCCAGCGGAAAATCCTCGATAGCGCAGAAACTCCACTCGCTCGGTGCCGGTCTTGTCAATTGCGACAGGATCGCCCACGATCTTTACGAGCCTGGCGAACGTTGCTTCGAGCTGATTGTCGAAAATTTTGGTCGGGGCATATTGAGAGAGGATGGTAAAATCGATCGGAAAGTCCTGGGCGAATTGGTCTTTCACGACACGAAGAAATTGGACAAACTCAACAGGATCGTCTGGCCAGCGATTCTCGAGGAAGCGCGGAAACGGATTAAACGACTCGATCGCGAAGGCTTCAAGGTCGTAGTTATGGAAGCCGCCGTTCTCATACAAGCCCAGTGGCAATTCATGTGCCACGAGCTGTGGACTTGCGTTATACCCAATGAGGAAGCGATCAAGCGGGTGATGGAGAGAAACTCGTTGAGCGAAAGAGAAGCCGTTTTGCGGATAGAGGCACAGCCCAGTAACGTTGATCAGGTAGCTCAGGCGACTGTGGTTTTTTCGACCGCGTGGTCTAGTCAAGAGAGCATGCGACAGGTGCAGAGAGCGTGGAACGAGTTACAAGATTTCCTTGACGACAAACCCCAGCGGGTAGCCAGCTAGGGAAAGCTATGGGTGAGGGTGGCGCGAAGCGATTCGATCTTTGAGACGACCGGCCGAGTCGATACGATCGTCCGATTTTCACGACGATGAGTCTTTGTTTTATTTCTTCCGTGGAATGAATAGTCGGTCGTTCGGCAGGCTGCAATTACGACACAAATCGCCTTCTCTTCTTCTTGATTCTCCCTATCGAGAGTATACGCTAATGTTGTCGCTGACGATATTGTTTTCCTCCAGTTCTGACCTTTCCTGTCTTCTGCTTGTTAAAGTGCTTAGAAACGCTAGGAAATCCGCCTTCAATTTCGCACCGCCTTCCTCCACGTTACAGCTCACCCGTGATATTCGTGCCAAAGTAGAAGCTGAGGAAGTTTTTATTGAAACGTATACATATTTCGTTGACTTTGTCAAAACGTGCGAGTCGCTGGCGAGAAAAGAGCGCGACGATTAAAACTTACCCGGATGGTTGCTGGAAATGTCGGAACCTTGCGCTTTCTCCGGATCGTAATGAAAGAGGACGCAACTTGTCGGTTCGAGCTTCGGCTGATCGACGAAGTAATCGTACAAATGTTCGAGGTCACCGATTTGCTCGTCCGATTTATGGCTCTGTACGAAAATGACGCCAACCGCATCTTTTCGCATGGCTGGCCAGCAATTTTCATAGCTGTAACACGAGCGAATCTCACCAGAGTGACAATAATTATCCGACATGGCGATTTCTTACCTTTTATCGCCGCTGCAATCCCACAACTCGACGTCGACTTTCGTAGATTTATTTTTCACCTTGACATTGGGCACTTCGAATTCCAAAATTCTCACACCTCTCGTAGGTCGATACTCGAATGGTATTTCCGTCGCATCAGCGATGTGATTCGAAATGGTAGTTTTGCCGGCCTAATTTTAACAAATATTTTGACGCAACGGTTTAAAAAAAGATCTCACGTTTGAAGGAGAAGAACGACGGAAACGTGCGAATGTGAATATTGTAAACTTACTCCCGGAGGGCCGACGACGACGAGCTTTAGGGGTTCCATGTAAATATACCAGAGGCGAAGTGACGCTTGTGAAGTAGAGTCAAGTAGAGTTTGTACTTTCGAGGGTTACCATGGTAACGAGAAGTGTTCGAGTTATCATGGACTGTGCTATCCGTGTGTCAAGGACGTCAACACCTGGGTGTCGTCGCCAAAGACCGCGTCACGCGTGCGACTAAGCGAGACTAAGTACTCGCCTCGCCTCGATCATGTGATTCTATTATTTTTCATGCAATTAAAGGGGATACAATTTAAAGGTTTATTTTTATGGTGCATAGATTGTTTTTTCAAAACGATAAATACAAGAGCCAAGAAAGTTTATCTCAAAAAGCGTCGTTTTTTGAAAAATCCATCCACGATACATCATGTTCCACAAAAAGATTTCCTTCCTCATTCATTACAAGTACGTGACCTTGAACGGTTCGGACGATTTGTTCTGAAGTTCATTAATGGATGTATCTAACGTATAATCTCAACAAAAGTGTGAAAATCTGGAAAAAGTTAATCGTTATTTTTAGCAATAACGTTCCGCATCGTAGTTGGATCCTTTGGAATGCAAAATGGGCAATGTCTTGTTGGATTTCTATAGCGAGATGTGTTTATTTCCGTGGAGAAAAAGATTACATGATTTAAAGTCTTGAAGGAAAGAACTTGTTACGGACAGTTGCTGTAAAATTTGAGCAACCTCTGGAAAATGAAATTCAATGATTATTTTATTAAACCGAAAGGCGTGGTTGTGTACGCTAACGCGTCGTCAATGTTTAAGGTCGTGTTCGATCGATAATAGGTTTACATTTATGGATCATACGATATTCGGCAAGCGAGTCTGCCGTGGGGTGTTTTGTTCTTTTCTTCTCTCAATACTATGCTGCATGCCGAAGAATAACCGAAGAAATATGTAACTTCCAGTTATACACGATTGTTTCTGCGTTAAAATAAAACGCATTAAATTCATCAATGTTAAAATCTGATTCTGGGTTTCCGTGGGTGTTTAATTTTCTTCTTCATATTCTTCGCGGTGTAAAATCACTGCGATCCGTCGGCTCCGTCGATCTTTATTTCCTCGGGATAGTTCAGGTTGTAGAGAGCTTTGAGTGCTTCTTTGGCAGCAACCTTCTTAGCGTCCTTCTTGTTTTTCGCTGTCGAGACAAAGTTCGAAGGTCAAAGGAGAGCATAGAGAATACGAAGATTAATGAAAAACGATCGAAACGATGAATGTCGGACTCACCTGTTCCGGTGTACGTCGCACCGCTGATGTCAACACCGAGGGTAAATTGTATGTTTGGCGGCGTTCCAACTCGAGCCATCTCCGTGTAGGTTGTACCGGGTCTCATCTGATTGAGTAGCATGACCGGATGAATTTCAACGGCGTTTGGAGGCAATTGTTTTTCCGCGACCGGTTTCGGTTCCGGACGGCTCTTGGTTGGACCAGGAACACCGGGTCTCGGTATCGGTACAACAGTGCCTTGATTCTGCCACTCGAGGAACAGCTTGTACAAAGCAAAACTGGCCAGAGAGCTCCACGGCACATCGTCGTTTTCCTCCGTCGCGTCATCACCGTTTTCTTCGCTGTTTGCCACTCCTTGTGCCGTGTCATCGGTCAACGAATTCGCCGTCGATGATGTTGTCGTCGTCGCCGTTGTTGTCGTGTCCATGACGCTGTCGCCGTCCGCGTCGAGGCGTTCCTTCATCGCTGCCGCGGTCATTTTCTCCAGTAGCAAAGATTTGAGCGCGTTTTCGGCGGCGTTCTGTCGCGCAAGAGGCTTCGACAGACCCTGTCCGACGTAGATTTTTCCATCGAGCTACAAAGAAATTCGAGATCAACATTCGGACGTGGGATAACCGAGGCGTTGCTGCATTTTGAATTATTCCGTTGATTGGACTCACCTCCGCGTGTACGAGAAACAGCGAATTCGGCATAATCGCCTGAGTCTCCGGGAAAGTGAATTGAACGCCGGCTTTCATCTCGTTCAAAACCATAATAGCGTTCTTTGGCATGACTGCTTTGCGGAGTCGCTGATTCATGCGCAGTCTCTTCAGCTTCTTGTTCGGTTTGTCTGAGCATAGGAGAGAAGGAGAGAAAAGGCGCAGTGAAATTTCCGCACACTTTCCGGATATTCCGCTTTGATGCGCAAAGATACATCAGACGACTGATTCACACGGATAAAAAAAACTACGAATGAGCTCGACGGCGTTATTGAAAAAATGAAATTATACTACAAAACAAGCAACAACCGGAGCTATTGGTAATTTGCGTTTATCTTCAAATTTGCGCAGTGTAGAGTCATCACGAGTATATTAAAGAAAAATTATGCGAGTGGAAATTGTCGATGTTTTCAAATGAGACTCACTGCCCGGAATTTTCTTGAATCTTCTCCATTTGGGCCTGTCTTGCTGTCCATCCTCAGTGTCCATCCAAGCGCTCTGATCGTCGTTGTCACCCCATTTACCTTGGTCGTCCTCGGTCCAGCGAGCATCCTCGTCGTTCTTTATTTGTTGCATCGGGGTCTCGGGAATCGGCTCGGAGTTGTTTTTGGCGGGAGATTGGTTAACGATGGTTTCAACGCTTTTAGGGGGCGGCGCCACTGGGTTCGTCTTGCCGATCGGGAGCTTGTTTGCAGTAGCGCCGGCTACGGCGGCAGCGTTATTCGGTGGTGGTACGGGTGAAGGGGTTGATACCTGCTGTGCGTTGCCAGCGCCTCCACCGGCGACAGATCCAAGATTGCTCTGCTTGAGAATCGGCTTTAGCCGAGGAGTCGTTGGCGTCTGAATTGGTTGCTGCATTTGCTGCTGCTGCTGCTGCTGCTGCTGGTGTTGCTGCTGCTGCTGCTGATGCTGTTGTGGCTGCTGCTGCTGCTGATGCTGTTGTGGCTGCTGCATTCTCGGTTTCAAACCCTGCTGAAGTTGCTGCGCCGGTGATCCTGATGGCTTGAACGGCGCCGAAGGCTCTATTAGTCCAGACTTGTAGGCGGACTGCGTATAATTTCCGCCTTGCGGATTGTACTGTAAAAACAGAGGGTGGGTTTTCCGCCGCTACACAAGGAACCTCTACGGTTGTGAAATCCCACCAGGGACCAGTGGTCGCCCATCGTATAATGATGATTACTCTACGAGCTGCCCCCCGATAGCCTTTACCCGGTGCCTAAACGGCTCTCTACCCACTCGTTGGACGGATGCTCCTCCGTACGGATGCATCTTCTCTAACCGATCAACGACGCGAATTTTTGCTTTTTCTTTTCTACCCGCAAACAGTGAATTTGTATGAGAAACAAAAGTTTGCACTTTTTTTTCCCTTTTTTACTTGAAAAGATAAAAGAAAGAGAGAAACTCAGTGTCGTCGCTACGAATAGAGAATCATGCCTCTATCCGTCTTTCGGGCTGTCTCGCTCTGGTAGCGTGGTGTGAGTGTCGATAACCAGGGATACATCCCGAGGCTAACGGTTCTACGCTATGAGGGCAACCGGCGAGCTCGCCCCTGGCAAAATACACCTCCTCGGTATTGTTGTATAGCTACTCTGAGCCTGCCATCCAGCAGGGTCGGGGAGTAACACAGACAATATTCTAATTAGTACGTGCAAGCGAGCACATTTTCACATATATACGTTTTTTCCCTCTCTTTTCAGGTTTTTTTGCTCTCTCTCTTTCTCTATCGTATTTTACCTCTCTGGCGATTCTCACGTTCCACAAATATTTGCAAATCTCAGCATGAAATCCTCGATTGGTCGGACGAGACAAGAAACAAAATAAAGAACTGTCTTTGGGAGGGTCATAGCCGCTGAAGAGGCCGTGGGAAAGAGTTTGTGCTGCCTATTTTAATGCAAGAAACTAATCGATGAACATAAAGAAACTTACCGGACTAGGAGCTGCAAAGGAATTTGCGTTTCCTGGATTCATCTGGTTTCGCCCTAAAATGTACGATTTTCGATCATTTTCCGACAGACATCTGTGTCTCATACTATTACATATACATATCAATCATTGAGCAATTTGCGTGCATCGCGTCATAATAAGTATGGCTGGAAAAAAAAAGAAAAGAAAACGAGCGAGAAATGAGCGCATCCGAGCGACGCCATTGTTGCGTGCAGCAAAATTGTACGGCTATTGATTTTTGTGCCACTCGACAGCTCCGCTCCTCAGTTGTGATTTTTTTTCTTTTCCCTTCAAATGCATTCGCTGGCTTCAAGAGTACGATCTCACCGTTTCCGAAGCCTGGACCGCCGCCCGAAGATCTGCTTCGCGTGTACATCTCTTCGTCTATAGCTTGTTTTTTTTTTCTTTTTTTTTGCGCAAGCCTAGACGCGAAAGCTTACGTGCGTGTGTGACTCGATGTCCAAAGAACTTGCGAAGCGCTCCTTTCCGAAAGATCAATGAATAATCAGTTGCCGCTCTGGATATATTCCGTTTTATATCTTTCAATTATCCGAGTGAATAAGAAAAGACGCTCTTCACGTTGATTACTCACGATTCTGTGACACGAAGCGATTGAAAATAGGGAGAGTTCGTAAACGATGATCAGCTTAAAGAGCGCGATCAGCGACGGAACTGTAATGGCGTTTGACGCTTGTATTTTTGTCAAACTGCGCCGTCGCCAAGAGTTGCGGCGTTGCGGCGCACCACTCGCCGTATCCATTCTCCCGTCTGAAACAAGGCTTTTTATTGGTCCATCGTCGTACCACGGTGGTCAAAGTCAACCAAAGTCAACTGACCGATGAGTGTTCTGTGAGTAGAAACTCGACGGCAAATATTCATCATCATTTGCGGTGATTATTCGCATTTCTCCCAAAGTTGATATATCAGATGTACATGGAACGATTATACAGATTCAAACGGTTTAAACGCGAGTCAAGTTGTTGATTTGATCGAATTTGACTTTCGAGTCGCGTTACTGCGCAAAAGCAGTTGCAAACGCCGGGTACGAAGTTCTCTCCATACTTTGTTTTTCTTATACAAAGTTACGTTCGGCTTTTCAAAAGAGTAAACAGACTGTGATTTACCTGCGTGCGACAAGAAGCCGTTTTGCGAAAGCGCTCGCTCCTCATTATCATTAACAATCACGCATGCTGGATCGAATCGACGAATCACACAAACTCGTAGATTTTTTTTCAATCTTACTCGCGAACGACTCGTTATTGTCTTCGATCCGCACGATCGTTGTATTTCAATGATCCCAGCGAACACGACATGGCTTAGCACAGCTAAAGTGCGACACGCGTATTGTTTACATCTTTTTCCACTTTGATTTTACTTCCGCAAAACGACTGCCGGGAGTGCGTGAACAACCGGACCGCGGTTTTTCTTGTTTATTCATTGTGTCTACGTCGCTCGGTCCATCGGACGACGACGCGATGATGGAAGACGACGAGGAAATGCCTCTGACGTTGCCGGATACTCAAAACGTGGAAGAAACGTTGCTTGCTCAGTCGCAAGAGGTCACGTCAACGAGGCAAATAATATGGGGTAGTCTCTTCGCAAATAAGCCCCGTTTTCGACAGATAGGCAAGTCACACGCATTTTCCCTTTTCCCCTCAAAGAACCTTTGGAGTTTGCTCAATCAGTCGTTTAAATCTCGCAGTAATGTCAAACCAAACTTATACTCTTGGACGAAGAGCCGAATGCGACGTTCACATGACGGACAAGGAATTGGATCCCACTGATCTCTCGACCATCAGCAAAGTACACTTTCGTATATCGAGAGAGCCGGTGAATGAAAACGCCGAAGATATGGTGGTCTATCTCGAAGATCTCAGTTTCAACGGAACTTTTGTCAATAAAGTACGCATCGGCAAGGGAAACCGAGTGATTCTTCGCAACAACGACGTCATAGCGCTCTCTAAACCCACTCTGGAAGGTTTTATCATTATAACGTACCATTCCCCCATCCTCTTCATCGCCAAAATGTAAACGATAAATCTTGACGAATGTGTATGCAGTGTACACGTATCTCAGCAGTTCAAATCCCGAGACGGACCGACTGCCTCCGGAGTTGCGAAGCAAATACGTCGTGTCGCGCACGCTGGGATCGGGAGCATGCGGGGAGGTCAAGCTCATACTCGGCATATTCAGCGGCAAGAAGTTTGCCTTGAAAACCATATCGAAGAAGAATTTAACCACTTCGAACGTCGGAGCGGCGGCCCTGGATTCTAAAAGAATCAGGACCGAAGTAGGAATATTGAAGGCTCTCAGGCATGTAAGTAGCGTCGCTGTACCACCACGGGAAAAAACATCGTTGACTCGCCTATACGCAGAAACCATGATGAATATTTCAGCCTTGTATCATAAAGATGGAAGAGATAGTAGACACCAGAGCAAAGGTGTTTATCGTGTTGGAAATGATGGAGGGTGGTGAGCTGTTTGACAGAATTACAGAATCCAATGGTTTGTCAGAGAGCGTTTCTAAATTGATATTTTATCAGATAGTCCTGGCTGTTCACTATCTCCATGAACAGGGGATAACGCACCGTGATCTAAAGGTATCTTGCGTTTCTGCCGTCGCGTCTTCTTTGCGACAGAATTTTTCGCCGCGTGAAAAGAATAATCGGACATTAGGCGTATATTTCAGCCGGAAAATATATTGTTAGCGAGCAACGCCGAGTATCCGCTCGTTAAAGTCACCGATTTTGGCCTGTCGAAGTTCGTTGACGAGGAAACCCTGATGCGCACCTTTTGCGGTACGCCGATGTACGTTGCTCCGGAGATGCTGAAAAACAATGGAAGAAAGTCGTACACTATGCAAGTGGATGTATGGAGCCTCGGCGTGATACTCTTTGTTTGCATCGCGGCGCGAACGCCATTTGCACGAAACGCGCGTGTGCCTCTGCGAGATCAGATCATAAATGGAATGTATCGCTGTTCACCCGCTCTATTTGGTCATGTTTCGAACAGAGCCACCGACCTGGTGAGATTCCGTTGCTGGCACGCGCTATCGCGTCAACACCTCGCAAACTCGTTTGTTTCTCTCGTTGCAGATAAGGCGCATGATGACGGTCGATCCTGACAAGAGGATCACCATAACGCAGGTTTTGCTGCATCCGTGGCTGCAGGATCGAAAGATGAGGGACGCGGTGAATCTACTGATAAGCTCGTACGAGGAGAACAAAGCACCGGGAGGCCAAGAAAACGGACGGGTAGTCGATCGAACGTTCGACGAGCCAATGACCCCCTTTTCGAAGCGAAAGCGACGGGATTAAGACTTTCTCGAACTATCGGTCCATGTCGCATCCGTTATCCGTTATCCATTATCCTTTCCCATATTGTTTTGTTTATCGTTTCTTTTAATTTCCTTTCCTTTTGTTTCTACCTCTTGAACGAGAACACGATTCGGAGCTCGAACGCGAACGGAACGTTAGACTGATTTTGTTTTAAGTGCAGACATATTCTTTGCTTTTGCGGTAGTTTGATAATTGCGTGTTCATGTGCGAGGGCAAAGATAAATTCAAGAGATATATCCAAAAA
Source organism: Heteropelma amictum (assembly GCA_959613375.1). Lineage (NCBI taxonomy): Eukaryota > Metazoa > Arthropoda > Insecta > Hymenoptera > Ichneumonidae > Heteropelma > Heteropelma amictum. The sequence goes on from OY390725.1 coordinate 5,542,360, forward strand.
ATGACGTATTGTGCAAGAAGATAACAGAAAAAAACATATATTGTATTTTGAGACGAGTGAACTTTGGGCGTTAATAAATATTTCTAGTTTATCGTTGACGCGCGTCGTTGATGTTGACGTTTTGCTCGATGAGAAGTTCAACAACCGTCGGGTCGGACCGGCTGTTCCCCGCACGGATCCACCACGGAAGTCTCATAGTCCGGTCTGTCCTTGCTCGTCAGTCCAGCCAGCAACATTTTTATCTGAGCCACGGCTCTCCCCGGGTTTAGACCCTTCACCGGCGCATCAACAATCGCAATTGACTTGACTGACTTGTCGGTTGATTTTCTATTTTAATTTTAGTCTCGGGATTACTTTTAACGTACTTTGGGACACGTTTTTGTGCAATTGAAGATCGTGTGACAGCGATAGACCGAGTAAAAGTCGCGAAGCTTGGACAGCCGTTCCTCATGGCCCTCGTCCCGGGAATCGATCATCCATCTGTAGGCCTGTAATACGAAAATGATACTGTCAGCAAAGATCGAGGTGATGCTCGGCGGGAGACCGTCGTACCTGTAGAAGCACCGCGGGACCGAGGTACTTGTCGCCGAGCCACCAATAAGGTGGGCAGGAGAATGTGCAACAACCGCAGAGTATACACTCGTAAAGGCCATCGAGTTTAGCGCGATCCCGTTGGCTCTGCAATATCTGCCGAGTCCCCGTGAGCCTTTCATCAGATTTGCGCACGAGATACGGAGCGATCATTTCGTACTGTCGCAGAAAGAGGCTCATATCCGCTACCAGATCACGAATAACGTAAACGTGTGGCAAGGGATAAATAACGAGGGCATTCTGTGGATTTGGATCGACCTTGCTGAAGCAAACGCATCGAATTTTTACGGTGAATGGTATTGATGAGCGAGAATGCGTTGGATTTTTGAGATTTCTTTTTTTTTCCAAATTTTGTTGTTTCGTACGTTAAGCATGCGAGAACGTTGACGCCGTTGATGTTCATCGCGCAACTGCCGCAGATACCCTCGCGGCACGACCTTCGAAATGACAGTGTAGGATCGTATCGGGCCTTGATCTTTATGAGAACGTCGAGGACCATCGTACCGCAGTCGGTCAAATCGACCAAGTACCTTTGCATGTGGGGCTTCGTATTTGGCTCCTCCGGGTTCCATCTGTAAACTTGAACGGGCTTTTCTCCTCGGTTGACTTTAGTCTGCCGATAATATTCGCAAGATCAACGAGGAAATAATCATTTTACGGTTGACACTTATTTTCTCAAATGCAGAGTAAAATTGGCGACAAACAGCGATCTCTGCAGGACCTCTTCGACACTCCTTTGCGCTCGCGGCGTCCGCAGCTACCGCATCGGGATCGATCACCTGCTTCTCAGCTGATTTTTTAACTGCCCGACTTCCGATCGATGTCGCCACGTTTCGACAGCCGATAATCACGAGGTTCCCACATTTCGACGAATGTCGTACCGTTGATTGAATGAAATTCGTCCACATGCTTTGATTTTCCACCTGCGAAGTCGCCCCAAATCGGAGGCACAAAAAAGCGGGAACGAGTGTCAGACGGGCTGTCGTCCGATTCTTTTGTTTTGTTCCTTCTGTTTCTTTGTTTGTATAATGCAATATTTTTCTTTCGACGACATATTTTGGGAATCGACCCGAGGGAAAGATTTTTCCCCTAAAATCATTATCCTACATTACATAGACCCCTTTTTCTCAATGGTATTATGCGTTTGTTGGGTGTTACGAAATGTGCGCGTCTCGAAATTTTTTCGCAAGAAAAGGAAAAAAAATTCGCGCAATCCCAAATACCACGACAATGAGATGACATGTTTGTAAACGGTGTGTGTCGGAGCGGAAAAACATGCAGCTCCGTTGTGTTCGTTATTTTTCGAAATCCAGTGCGAAATTTTGTATCATATGAGATGATCCGTCGGTGTGTTTACGCAGCATCGTCGTTCGCGTTTCGAAACCGACGTACCGATAAGAACATACGTTACGCTGCGTGTGTGCGGTGATGACGCTGATGACCTCTACTGGCGACATGAGTATATGCGTTGCAGAGATCGCGGGACGGAACCGATTTTTTTGAACTTCGTTACTTCATACAATCGAGCAATGTATCTTTCACCCATCTTCTCTCACGTCTTCGTCGAGAGGAATGGAAAAAAATAAAAGTTCCATAAAAACGCATCCCGTCATTACTTTATCGACGACGAATTATGTACCATCGATTTATCATATCGCACGGGGTTAGCTGTGTTATCCACCCAGAGTGATAAACTCATCGAGATAATGGGTCAACCCCCGCGAAGCCCGCGAGAAAAAAAAACCCTCGTTCCAAGATTTGCGGCTACTAAGAGCAGTAACTGCGAAATAATCGTCGATCGTTGCGGCAATTCAATTTTTCTTCGAGCAAGACACGCAGAGTGTCGATAATCTCGCGCCAGTGTAGCTACCGACGTTTTTTGGAACGCGCAAACCGGTTGTGCAAAAACGTGTGCTTCATCGGCAATACAGCTAATTCAATAAATCTTGCATTCAAAACCGATATTTTGCTACTTGGATTTCGGTACATACATAAACATTATTATTTCTCGTCAAATTCATTTTTCATAATGCGGTATTATTAAAATTCTACGTCGGGTTAGACGTACAAGGCTGATACAGTGCTGAACGCACCGATAGTTTGCAAGCTAGAGAGAGACAGCAGCAGTCAGTCACGAGTGGAATCGCCCAACACGTGTGGCTTTCATTCATCGCGCTCAACGATCACAATAATCATTTCAGTTAGTTACTGCACAGTTATACACTGTGCTTTGCGAAGGAAAATTTTCATTTCGTCCCGCGTGGCTCACATTGCGTTATTCGGTTAATCTGTCGTGGCTTCGAAAGCGATTTTACAAGTTCGATAGTACGGACGAAAGACGTCGGATCCAGAACGCCGGTATAGATAGGTTAAAATTTTTAGAATATTATCGTTCGCGATTTACGAGGCGTATACATATTCTTTTGATTCCGTTAAATGGTACGAAAAACGACACGCGATCGTATTCGACGTCGTTTTTATCGCTCGAGCTACGATCTCCAAAATTCTTCTCGCTAGGTTCCAGAAATCATGGAGCAACAGACGGTGTTGGTGATAGGCGGTGGTGGAAGGGAGCACGCGATATGTTGGAAGCTCGCCCAATCGCCCAGAGTAAGTGTCTGATATTCTTATCCAGTCGCGACATTCATAATTCCTGCCTCTTTTTTTCGTCCGATTCTCGCAACAGGTAAAACACATCTACGTCTCTCCGGGCAATCCTGGAATCGCCGAGGTGAAAAACGTCACGTTGGTCGAATTAAACGTGAAAAATAACCAGGTAAAGATTCTGATAAATGACTCCCATTTTTTTCGTTCCTTTTTCCCGTGTACTTTCCCGATGCTCTGTTTTCTTTCGCGATTCTCTGCGGGAATGATACGCGAAGGTCGCAGCGAAGGGGACATTAAATGATTCTCCATTTTGGAACGCTCCGCCCTCCCCCGCACGGCGTCACGCGCAGTCTCCCGCGCATGTGCACAACGAGATTTTCTCGCGCCGCGAAATATTCGAAAATCTTCATTCCCGAAATCTCGACTTGGTTGAATAAAATAGAAACTGAATCCTAACTTTAAAACATAACGAATGGTGCAGGAGGTGGTCGAATGGAGCAAAGACCAAGGAGTGAATCTCGTCGTGGTCGGTCCAGAAGAGTATCTCGCGAACGGTATCGCGGACGAGTTGGCCAAGAATGGAATCAGCTGTTTCGGCCCGGGTAAAGCGGGGGCGAGAATCGAGTCGGACAAAAATTGGGCCAAATCATTTATGGATCGACATGGAATACCAACAGCGAGATGGAAGGCTTTTGAGAATGCCGACGCGGCCAAGAGATTCGTTGAAGAGTCGGTAACCGCGTACGAACGAAGATGCGATGGGAGGATCAGCGTAACATTTAAAACGAAACATGTTCCGTTCTTTCTTGCAGATCGACGTTCCCAGCATTGGTGGTCAAGGCTGCCGGACTGGCAGCGGGGAAAGGAGTCGTTGTGGCGAGCGGCACCGAGGAGGCTTGCCGGGCTATAGACGAGATACTCGTTGACCGGAAGTTCGGGCAAGCCGGTGAGACCGTTGTCGTCGAGGAACTGTTGGAGGGCGAAGAAGTTTCCGTGCTGGCCTTCACGGATGGTGAGGACCGCAACTAGATTCGAAAGAGCATCAACGTTGTAGGAAATGATTTGACGCGGAGAGTGAAAGATTTCTCAAAAGTACGATCGCGTTTACGAATTTTCAGGAAAGAGCTTCGCGACGATGTCACCGGCGCAGGATCATAAAAGAATCTGGGACGGAGATCGAGGTCCAAACACGGGTGGTATGGGAGCATACGCGCCTTGTCTCTCGCTCGGGGAAAGCGACCGGCTAATGATAGAGAAACAAGTGATCGGCAAATGCGTCGAGGGTCTCGCTAAAGAGGGAATACCATACGCCGGAGTGTTGTATGCGGGTCTGATGCTGACGAAAGACGGTCCACGGGTGCTCGAGTTCAATTGCCGATTCGGTGATCCTGAAACTCAGGTTGTCGTCCCGCTCATCGAGTCCGATCTCCTCGAGACGATGCTCGCTTGCTGTCGAGGCAGTCTGTCACGGTCTCCGGTTACGTTGAGTCCCGAGAAATTCGCAGTTGGCGTGGTTCTCGCCTCTCAGGGCTACCCCGAGAAGGCAGTGAGCGGCTTGGTCATAAGCGGAATCGAGCAAGTTGCCTCGCGATCTCAACATCTCGTTTTTCACAGCGGCACGAAGCGAAACTCACGAGGAGAATTCTTGACGAATGGTGAGGAAACACGCAGAATCTGTGATTTTATTATCTGTACACATACCAATTCTTCTATCTTCATTATTTGATATGACGGATTTCTACGTCGTCGTTATGGCTTCTCTTTTCTGTACTTAAAGTTGTTGTGTATTTTTTTAAACTCGCTTTAAGCTCGTTCGTTCTTTTTTGAGAAATGCATCTTTGGTTTTCAAGGTGGAAGAGTTCTATCAGTGGTCAGCTTGGCCTCGTCTGTGGAACTGGCAGCAGTTGCAGCAACCAGAGCTGCTCGAGAAATCTCCTTTGAGGGTAAACAGTTTAGGAGAGACATTGCCCACGGTGGCATAACTCGATCGATCCTACGCTCGGGCAAAACATCCTACAGAAGCAGCGGCGTAGATATCGAAGCTGGCGATTCTCTCGTTTCGGCCATAAGGCCGCTCGTCGCTTCGACAAAACGTCCGGGTGTACTCGGAGCCATAGGTGGCTTCGGGGGTCTCTTCGACGTCCGTGGTGCTGGCTATGAAGATCCCATTCTCGTCTCAGGTACAGACGGAGTTGGCACCAAGCTCAAGGTAATCCAAATTTCAAATTTCGCTCGATTTCCGTTAACGTTTAAGGAACGCTCACGAACTTTTCTGCGCTCGTGTTACAGATCGCGATCGAGTGCGGCAAGCACGATACCGTAGGCATCGATCTCGTCGCGATGTGTGTCAATGACGTTCTCGCCCATGGCGCCGAGCCGCTTTTCTTCCTTGATTATTTTGCCTGTGGACACTTGGACGTGAAAACGGCGACGAAGGTCGTCGCCGGCATCGTCGAGGGCTGCAAGCTAGCGGGTTGCTCCCTGGTATGCATTCCACACTCGTGGCATTTCCGTAACTGACGTGATGTCTTTGTCCATCGGACAGAAGCTTTTCCTCTTACGACGACGTGTTTTTCTTCAGATCGGTGGCGAAACTGCGGAAATGCCCGACATGTACGCCGGTGGTGATTATGATCTAGCGGGATTCTCGGTAGGTGGCGTTGAACGGGGAAATCTGTTACCTCGTTGCAGCGAGATGAAGCCCGGAGACGTTGTGATCGGTCTTTCCTCCAGTGGCCTTCACAGCAACGGATTCAGCCTGGTTCGTAGAGTCTTGAAAATCGCGGGAAAGAAGTTCGACGATGTTGCCCCTTTTTCCGACAAAGGCTTGACCATAGGTGGGTTATCTATTTCCACATGAGAAGTAGAAATACTACGACTGACGGAGTTTTGGAGGAAGCGAAAAAAGATGGCGCGGATTAATGATTGTCGGTTGAATTACAGGCGAGGCATTGCTGGAGCCGACGAGGATTTACGCAAAAGGAGTCATACCGGCTCTGAGATCGAATCTCGTAAAAGGTTTTGCGCACATAACCGGTGGTGGTCTTACGGAGAACATACCCAGGATATTACCGGATATGACCGGTGTGACGATAGACGCACGCACATGGAGCATCTCCCCTGTTTTCAGCTGGCTCGCTGCAGCCGGTGAGTAGCGCGAGAATCTTTTCTCATAAATCACGTTGACAAAAATTGATCCTCTTCTCCTATCCTCATTGTGTTTTTCAGGAGGCGTCAACGAATCGGAAATGTTGAGAACTTTCAATTGTGGAATCGGTGCCGTTCTCATATGCTCGCAAGAGAACGAAAAACGAGTGATGGATCTTTTGCAGAACGAAGAGCCGATGATTATCGGGAGGGTCGAGACGCGGAGCGTTGACGATAAAGAGCCGAGAGTCAGGGTCACCAATTTCCTTGATGCGCTAGCAAAACAGATGCAAAAGTACGTTCCCTCTGTCATAGAACGCATGTCGGGCGGTCGTAAACGCGTCGGCGTTCTCGTGTCCGGAAGTGGAACTAATCTTCAAGCTTTGATCGACGCGACACTCGATCCGACTCAGCACATCGGCGCTGAGATCAGCATCGTCGTGTCTAACAAAGCGAACGTCGAAGGTTTACGGAGAGCGGAAAGAGCCGGGATAAAGACGGTGGTTAGTCGGTTTTTTAGTTCGCTTTTTTCTCGCAAGGTGTCTCCCAATCGTTTCTCTTCTCATTGTAAATCATTTTTTTTGGCAGGTAATTAAACACGCGGATTACCACAGTCGAGAAGAGTTTGACTGCGCCATCACCGAGGAACTTGAGAAATCAGGCGTTGAGATTGTCTGTCTAGCGGGTTTCATGAGGATTCTATCGGAGAAATTTGTCAAAAGATGGAAAGGAGCACTGCTGAACGTACATCCGTCCCTTTTGCCGTCTTTCAAAGGAGCACACGCTCACGCGGATGTACTTTCGGCCGGAGTGCGAGTCTCCGGATGCACCGTGCACTTTGTTGAGGTTAGAATCGATCGATTTAAGGAAGGATCTTGTGTCGAAAAATCTTTTATCTGTAAATTAATACTGACAGGTGGAAATCGATTCCGGGGCGATCATCGAACAGGAGGCTGTTCCGGTTTTACCCGGAGACACGGTTGAGACACTGCAGGAGAGGGTCAAACTCGCGGAACATCGAGCCTTTCCCAGGGCTCTTGGACATTTGGCCAGCGGGCGAATAATACTCGGCGACGATGGATCGATCTGCTGGAACCATCGTTAAAGCTAGCTCAGTGTTGATTGTATTTTCCATCGGATTCTTTGAGTTTGTAAATAAAATGATTTCTCGTCATAAGTTTTTAATAATCACAATCGACGCCGGCAAACTGAACCTTTAAATCATTTCCCATCGATGAATTTTAAAAGCGGTGAAACTACGAAGATTTCTTAACCTCGAACACTGACAATATTTGTCGAACGGACGGAGCATTATTTTGAGAATTATATCAATTTATTGTTAATTAATTTGTACACGAATTGAGAATAATATTGTAATAATAAGACGGTGCTGCTTCCACACAAAAGAATTTCAGTGCCTCTCTGGCGACAAAATTTAATCGGAGGACCGAAATTATAGTATCAGACGGCTCAGCTGTCAGCTGTAGACTGCTGGGACTGCTGTGCTGTAGGCCTACGCGCACGTTTCGTACGCATGCGCGTTCCTAGTTCGCAGCGCCACAGTAGAGCAGTCGCGAACGTCGCGAACTTTGCCGACTTTCCAGGCGGAGCTTTATTCACGATAGGTTAGCTGTCAAACGGTGGCAAGAAAAACGTTAATCACAATCTCAAGTGTAAAAAGTACTCATGGACACCGGTATGACATCCAAACCCGAAATAACGCTCCAACATTTTTACATCTTCAATGGCGATTATGCGAAAAAAGAAGGAGAGGTAAAGATTTTTGTTTTCCGTAGCTCGTTCCGCGACACGAGTCTCTGTACAATTACAACAGCCCTCGACTTTTTTGTACAGGAGCACAAGAAAATACTCTACTATTATCCAGAAAAGACTGATATCGATACGAAAATGAGAAATATTGGACTGAGCGAGGCCATCATCAAATTTACAGAGTGAGGAAGCCGAGAGTCGAGTCTCCCATTACGTCGCCGAGTATCTCATTTCGCTAATATTTTTTCCACCTCCCGATAGGTCGTTCAATCCAGGCCAGAGTTGCGATTACTGTCATACGCACAAGACCCGTCAGGTGTATTATCAACCAGAGCCGGAATTCTGGATGGTTATGGTTGGCTAACGTTACTCTAAATCGTCTTTTGCTTCTACGATAAATCTTTCACAGTGCAAACGTTGCAGATAGTCGGGGTTCCCTACTCCTGGAAAGTTAAAGACGGCAATGAATACGTGGAATATCAAAACGACCAGGTGTCCAGTGCCGTTTGCCAAGCTATTCTCAAGCAGGCGTACATGAGATTCCGACTCTTCATGGGTTCCTTCGAGACTATCCTTAGAGATCCGAGTTGCGGCTCGGTCACATTATTGCGTCACAAACTCGATTACTTCTATTCAGAGGTCTGTATCCCACTTTGACCTTTCAAAGTGCGTACCGTCAAGTGCGACATCTTTTTTCATGCACGTTTCAGAAAAGTGTGAAAGAAAAACAGTAGTTTTTGAGATATTAAAAAAAATAGGTACTTTTGAAAATATACAAGTGAAACAAATTTGTTAAAAGCCCAATGTGCACTTTGAAGGTGAAACGCAGTATTCGCTATGACAAAGTTACTCAGAGGGAACAAAAGTGGAAAAGTGTTCTCAAATTTCAGTATCTCCTAACGCTGAAGCTCAACAACGGCGATATCCTCGACATATTTCAAGGATTGCAGTTTTTACCTCTGGACAAAGTGACGTTTCTCCGAGTTCAGTGTTTCATGAATCTCATAGAAGCGACTTTTCCTCAAGTGGAATATACCGCTTTTCTCTATAACGATCAGCTCGTATGGAGCGGTTTGGAGCCGGAGGACATGCAAGTTGTATACAATTACTTGGTCGGTACTTTACTTCCGGCTCATCTCGAGAAAGAACTTCACGGAGGCTCGATGCCGCGTAATTCGGCGTCGCCTTTTACCAGTTCGCATTACGGTAAATTCGTGACCGGCACGTCGAGCATCAACGAGTCGATCGGTATAACGAAGTCGCCCAAGGTTTTTGTAAATTATTCAACGGGGAAGCCTGTCTCGTTGTACCTTGTCGTTTATAGCGCTTTGAGCGCCACCGTTTGTCTCTTCATCGACAGTCAGTTTCGCTTCTCAAATATCTTTGCCCTCATCTTTGTGGAGTTATCTCAAAGTTTGTTCGTTTCTCAGGTAAGACGAGTCTGTTGATAGATTTTTTAAAGACTCTCGACAGTTTCCTCGGACCGCAATTAACGACGCTCGTTAGTTCCGTGGCGGAGCAGTGCTCCAAACACGTAATCGATTCGGCCGACTCCACTCCGAGATATCTCTACTTCAATAGACTTAATCTCGCTTACAAAAGCACTATACATCCAGATAACAGACGCTGCTCAAATGTACTCGCCACGCCTGAGGTATTGAGAATTATTACCGACATCAACAACGACACGAGCAGGTATATCAAGTTTTCCTAGCCTATCGCTCTTCCTCCTTCTCTCGTCGTCGTTACTGAATATTCACCCCTCGCAGAATGAAGGAAGCTGCGGAAATCGTGATAAAAACGATGAGTGATTACTGGGTCGTTGGTAAACTGTCGAATTTACGCGAATTCTTCGTCGTTATACAGCAGAAGAACGCAAACATAATCGACATCGAAGGTGAGTGTACATCGAACGATGAACCCTCTCGCCTTACTCGCGCGAGACTTTCGACACGCATGATTTTTCTTTCGACAGATCAAGTCAAGAGACTCTGCGAGAAGCAACTGAAGAGCATATTTTTTCACTAATGTCGCCGATAGTCGCACTTTCGACGTGACCATTCCGGAAGTTTTTCTAGATGTGGATTTACAGGATTTCTCCTCTTCCACGACAGATTTGTATATATCGTTGCGTGCAGCGAAACTTGTAAATAACGACGATGACAGTGATGATGATAATATGAACAATAAAAACGATGATAGACGGGAATTATTGTCCGCACGCTGTGTACACGGGCACGCGTTACAGATCGCGTTACAGCGGGTCGTTTTATTTATCGTCGTCACCTTGGTCTTCTTGAACGTTCTCGTTCCTTTGCTTAGGTACAATGTTTGAAAATTTCTTGAGCTTAGCCACGAAAAAACCGTCCATATTATGGAGATGAGGATAATAACGTTTGGTGAGTTTGAGAGACGGATGAAACCTGTGATGACGATAATTTGTGAAACCTTCGGTACCAAAGTCCAGACCGGTGGGGACGAGCTTGACGTCTCGTTTTTTCAGAGCATAATCGATTATCCATTCATTTTCCTCGGGTAATATCGAACAGGTGGAATAAACGACTATACCGCCAGACTCCGAACGCGCGTTTACCGAATCGATCGCTGCAAGCAACAACTCACGCTGAAGAGTACAGCATCGCTGGACGTCAATCTCATCCTTGTTCGTCTTGACGCTCGGATCCTTGGCGACAACACCAGTGCCGGTGCAAGGTGCATCCAGCAACACACGATCGAATCCTTTGATAACCTTGGATCAAAGCGATAATCGTTTATTCAAACGGTCATTTCAACCGCGCTCCAATTTCCTGCTTTCGTTATTAGTAGTTACCGCTGGAAGGAGAAAAAAAAAAGCTCACGAATGAATCACTCACCGAAGGTACTTTACGACCGTCGTAACTGCAAACTACAGAGTTGACGATTCCAAGCCTGTGGGAATTGCCGATAACCGCCTTCAATCTGTTCTGATTTACATCGTTGGAGAATAAAACACCGGTGTTTTTCATTAGAGCTGCAATGTGCGAGGATTTCCCACCAGGGGCAGCACACATGTCCAGAATTCTCTCGTTCTCCTTTGGCTCCAGTGCCATAACCGGCAAAAAGCTCGAGGCACCCTGAATTATGTAATGACCAGCTAGATACTCCGGTGTCGCACCCATTGGCACCTGGGACGAGTATACGACCAGACCGACCTTGGTCCATTTGCCGACTGGATCGAGATTCACGCCTCTGTTTATCAGAGCCTTTGGAGACAAAATTTGCATTAATACGCGTTTCGGAAATTTGAATTACGGATGGAAAGTTTTCTCTCTTTACCTGAGCCAAATCGCGTCGACGAGTTTTCAGCGTATTAGTCCTGATGGTCATCGGCCTTTGTACTTCACTGGCTTCGAGAAGTTCAACGAGCTCGTCCAATGCGAATATTTGCATGAATTTTTCCATGAGAAAAGAATTGTAGCTGTAATAGGAACAAAGATCGGTTTTCAACAATCCGACGTATTCCGATCTCGATCTATTTTCTTCTCTCAGTCTCTTGAAATCGTTTAGGACTGTTATGACATCACGTATTCGTTGTTGCACGTCTTTCAGATTCGAAGGATCGTCGAGTTCCTCTTGAGTAGGGAAAGTAAAAACACACTGCTGGCTGACCATGTCTTGCATCTCAGCTTCCTCGAGTTTCCTGTGAGATGGACATACTGGTCAGCAATTCAGGAGAAGTTGGGTCTTAATTATTCCCATAGCTTACCGTTCTTTCGCCTGCTTCTTTTTCAATCTCTTGTTTGCCCTTTCGATAGGTAACTCATCATCATCGTCGTCTGTACCACTGTCAGCATCCTCCATTTCTTCATCTTTATCTTCACCTTCTTCGTCACTGTCGGATGCCGACGTATCACTGTCACTACGAGGCGGCGCTCTGACAAAAGCTCCAGGCTGACGTTTTATATTTTCTTCCAGTTTGGATGCGTCGCTCGATTGATCTCCCTCCTCCTGTGTCTCAAAGAGCTCTCCGGTTAATACACCAACGCCTGTGCTACTTGCAAAATTTCTTGAAAAACATTTTGAAATTTTACCTCCGACTCTGCTTTTTCCACCTTGGCTACCTTAACTTTTTTTACTTTTGGCTCGGCTTTTTTCACCTTTTCGCTTTTCTTCAAAGCCCTTTTCTTCGCTCTTTGCTTCTGTCGGTGACTCAAACTCGTCGCTTCCTTGACTGCAAACGAGGCAGAAGGTCAAAGATGGACGTGGATGTGTGGGATCGCGGGAATATTGTTTCTTTGATATTGTCGAAAACAAATGTAGTGATACTGACCGATTAGTTCTTTGGGAAACGTGGGATCGCTCTGTTTCTTGGATTTCCTTCCAGGTCCGCTGGGCACAACCGCCTCGTCGAATTTCGCTCTGCGTCCCATGTTTACTAAGAAATAACCTATAAGCAAGTCCTCAAGAGCTCACACGTGTCACGCCGATATTTCGCGTTGGCAGATTCTTACTGCTAATTTTTCAACGTGGTTCAAGAGTTTCTTACTAACTTGTGACCACTGGCCACCCGCGAAATGAAAATGTGCGTATATTCAACGGTGTTTAATGCAGAAATTAAACCCTCGTACGCCGATAAACACACTGGAGCACATGGTAGAGCAAGAGAGATTCGAACGAACATGGCGGCCTTGCTTCAGAGTTGCCAACTTTTGAATAATGATAAAATTTCTCCAAGGATTATTTTTTTTCTCCTCTCTCTCCGCGAAACATACACAGATACCGACGGACAATGGGACAGACCGATGCGACCGATGATATGATAACAGTGTGAGCTTTTTTTGACAACGGCCAGGCCGAAAGAAATTCGTGTTATTGTCAGATTTTTATCAAAACTGTCAGAAAAGAGCTAATATTTCAGTGTAAATAGTGTGTGTGTGTCACGACGTATCGACCGCATTATTAAAAAAAAGATTGAAATCAATGATTCGGGGAGAGGAACGAAATTCGATTTCTCGTCTTTACGGATTCGTTCATTAACAACGGGCACGGTTTGTTCCGCTTTATGCGGAACGGATAACGGGGAATAAACAGGATGGACAACAGAGAACACACCGTAACAGCGGCCAAGAGTACGGACGATCACAGCGTCGAGGTTTTTATTTCCGAATATATTCATTTCCACCTTCAACGATGACACGAAAGTACGCGACAGTGTTTATATCCGTTTCATCTCGATCGCGCGCGGGGCGGGGAAGAAAAAACAATCGCCCGTCGACGAAAAAACTGAAAATTTTCGAGACTCGCGGCTGTCTTTATTCTTCCCTTCCCTTTCTCCTTCTTTCTCCATTCTTTGACGAAAATATTTGCAAAATTTCAAGATCCAATTGACCATTCACTTCTTCCCCTCGCAATTGAATTATGGAAAGAGCGCTCTCCCACATGCCAGCTTCGGTGAGGTTTTTCTCTTTAAATTGGCAGCTCGAACGATTGAACTGAATATTCAATTTTTCCACAGAGCCTGGCCGAAGTTTTTAGATGTTTCATCTGTATGGAAAAACTGCGCGACGCGCACCTATGCCCTCACTGTTCAAAATTGTGCTGCTACACTTGTATAAGAAGATGGCTGACGGAGCAGAGATCGCAGTGTCCGCATTGCAGGGCTTCGCTTCACCTGCACGAGCTGGTGAATTGCAGATGGGTGGAGGAGGTTACTCAGCAACTCGATACTCTACAAGCCGCAGGAGCTTCCAATCCGAGACAAGAGGACTCTGTCAGAGACAGGTAAATATAAGAGGTGAATCTAGAAAAAAATTCCCTAGCAGATTGAGCAAAATATCTATACAAAAACATACCATCGCAGATGCAGTTTACATCGCGAGAAATTGTCCGTTTACTGCTGGACCTGCGTCAGAAGTATTTGTCATCAATGCGCGCTGTGGGGTGGTACGCACTCGGGGCACACGTTCAAGCCTCTCGAGGAGGTGTACGAACAACATGTGACTCAGTTGAAGGCCGAAGTGGGACAACTGAAGAGACGTCTCGTCGAACTGATAAGTCTCGTCCAAGAGGTGGTACGTCATGGAAGAATCGCGTAGCAAAACAGAGATTCATGCAGCTCTGAATGGGTAAACAAAAGTTTGCAATTGATTCAGGAACGCAACGTCGAGTCCGTACGAGCGGCCAAGGACGAGAGAGTCAGGGAAATACGGAATGCCGTGGAGTTGATGATCGCTCGTCTCGATTCTCAGCTGAAAGCTAAATTGCTCACTCTGATGGGCCAGAAAAATTCTCTGACTCTAGAGACGGAACAGCTGGAGGCTCTGCTCCAGGAGGTCGAACACCAGTTGCATTCATCCACGAGATCCGAGCTTATAGTGAAGAGCGGCGAACTCGCGCGGATGATACACCAGATTCGAAAAAAACCAATGACGAGTTTCGTCACTGCTCCCGTGCCGGCCGACTTTCACAGCGAGATCGTTCCCGGATACGATAGCGCCACCTTCGCTATGCAACACTTTACTCAGCTTCAGCTCAAGGCCGATCCCGTTTACTCGGCTCCGCTTCACGTTAACGGATTGTGCTGGAGGCTCAAAGTTTATCCGGATGGCAACGGCGTCGTCAGGGGCAATTATTTGTCGGTCTTCCTAGAACTCAGCGCCGGGTTACCCGAGACTTCCAAGTGAGGATTTTTTCATTCATTCTTTTTTGTTTTTTGTTTCGTTTTCTTATTTTCATTTCGCATGTGCAGATACGAGTACCGAGTGGAAATGATTCATCAGGGTTCCCGAGACACCAGTAAGAACATTGTTCGTGAATTTGCCTCGGATTTCGAGATCGGCGAGTGTTGGGGCTACAATCGATTCTTCCGGTTGGATCTGCTCGCCACCGAGGGCTATCTCAATACGGAGCTTGACACGCTGATTCTGCGGTGATTAGACGCGCGACGTGTTAAAATATGCCAATCTCCCGTCATCGACTCTCGCTCTCTCTCTCCCTTTCGATCTCTCTCTGTCCCTTGCGCAGGTTCCAGGTCCGGCCGCCTACGTTCTATCAGCGCTGCAGAGACCAACAGTGGTACATAAGTCAATTGGTGACGGTGCAGAATCAATACGCGACGCAGATAAACGAGTTGAAGGAGGTACGCGTCAACTTTACGTCTCTTTTGTTTCTTCACCACACAACGCAATCCGCCACGCCACGTCTATTTTTTACGCAGAGATTGGCAATCGAGATATCGCGTAACGCAGTCGCGGCGACAAGAGCAACGAACGGTGGTCCTCCGAGCGTTCCTAGCACGACCAATCTCGCATGTTCGAGTCCGCAGCGATTGAACCAAGCTTCCGGTGATTCTACACTCGATGCCAATTCCACGCCGACTTTGGACGACCGTCGTCAGAATTCCACGAATTCCTCGACTCCTACGAGATCCGTTCACAGCATCTCTACAGACAGCGCAGCGACGTCCATTCCAAGTCCGTCGAATCAACATCGCGATATCTCGGATATCATTGGAATACGTCCGCTCGGCAGCGGCTCCTCCGCCCTTTCCCCAGTGACGTCCAAGAGCAACAGCGGAGTTAAACAGCAACAGCGGAACAGCGGAGGAGCAAATTCCATAGAGCAAGCAGCATCCGTACCGACCAATGATCGAACGACGGTCGGTTCTTCCGCTGACCGACGATCACCTTCGCCCGCTCACTCATCCCCGGCGACGCTTCGCGATTTGCACAATCTTGAAATACCATCTAGCAGTAGCAGCAGCAGCAGCGACAGCGGTGTAAGTCCACTACTGATCGTCGTTCGTCAAAGTTCGCGAATTTTCCGATCGAACGAAATACGAAAAAAAAAACGAAGAATATTCTCTATAATATTCAGCGAATTGACGATTTTCTGATCGCGTTTTGCTCGTCATTTTTTTTTAGGATACGAGCGAGCATGACATTTATCTCGACGACTGCGAGCCCAATGTGACTCTCCCGGATGAGAATTCAAACGACGAGAACGACGTGGACGACGAGACGATGTCCGGTAAGTCATTTCGCGATAATAACATTGTCCAAGTATTACGCAACTACGCTTTTTGCTGTCAGACTCAGTCGAAATGACGATGGCGATAGGTGACGATTGCTCAACGCGATGTTCCTCTCCCGGTGAAAGAGATCCCCCACGATGGCAAGTTCGTAACGAATTAGACAAAGAACCCGACAAGGAGAAGCCTAGCAACGAAAAACACGACCACTCCGTGCACGAACGTTCCCTGCCCGATGCTCCAGTCTACTTTCCCGCCAGTTCCTAAGCGTGACGAACGTGTCTCGCTCATTTCACAATCTCTCATCGAAATATCTCGCCCGAAAACAAAGCAGGAGGAGAACAAAATTCGGAAACTCGTCAAAATTTTGCGTTCCACTCTGTTTGGCGAATTCGTGCTGTTCCTTTCGATTAAATTCGTCGTAACGAAGAAAGAAAATTATACCAGCTTATTTGTATCGTGTCATTGTTGTACGAAGGTGAAAACGATGTGGAAGTTGCCGAGGCGTTGGTACCGTGGATGCAGACTAGACAGCGGGGAAAACCGCGGGAGAACGACAGCAGCGGCGACACTAGCGCGTACGGTTATGCGTGATTTCTCTTTTTCCCTTGTGACGCCGAATTATTCAAATTTGCAAATCGTTTACTCGTGTTTGTTCATGAAAACGCGTTTGAACGTAGGTTGCGCGGAAATAGCGATGGATTGGAGGACGAGATAATGCTGCTGCACTTGTTCGAGATGCAGGATCGCAATTCAGCTTGGTCATCATTCTGCTCGAAACATCGAGGTGACGAGGCATCGGCGGTCACCGGCCTCGAGAATTACTGCGCTGGTTCTCTGCGCTGTCACGGCAATCGCGCTTTATCACCGATTCGCAACGCGGCGGCTGCAGTCGTCGTCGCCGCCACCGCCGCTACCTCCTCGTCGCCGTCGTACACTCACAAACATCCCGATCGTCAAATTGCATCGGGATCGACGAGCAGCTACGGGATGCAAAATTTCGTCAATCTTCGGGGTACCGGTTTCACGAGACCAAGCAACTCGGCCAATAGCCGCTGCCATCCCGACGTAACGTTGTCGGCAACGACATCGTCGCGATGCTGCAGCCCACCCGGCACCAAATCCGAGCCAGCGACACGTTCAAATTCGCTGGATTGCGAGAAGGATCTTCCAAATTTGCTCGTGGGAACGATCGATCGAAGTAGCAAAACACGGCGAGAACCGACGGTGGAAAATTCTTCATCGACGGATCTGACGGTGCCGAATGGTGAGCGAAGATTGCGAGCCACGCGGTTCTCGCATCGGCCATTCAACGTTCTTCTCCGGACTCTTATCTCTCGGTTTTTTTTTCTTTCAAGTTGTTCTCGGAGGCGCCGAGACCGCCTCGCGCAATCCTCCCTCCCGGAAACCGTTCGGCACTGCAACATCCTTCTCCGACCTCGCCTCGCGAGGCAACTGCCAGCAGCCCGCCGGTGATCAAATACTCGATTTGACTTATCGATTGATCGAATGCATGCCACGCGGTCCAGTCTCCAAAGAGGCTGCCAGCGAATTCTGGGCGAAAATGAGGCAAGTTATCGGCTTAATCGTCGCCTGATTATTCGGCTATCCGTCTATGTGTTTTTTTTTTCGTTCGTTCAGAACGCGCGCTCTGAGCGAGAGCTTCTTCGGCGATCGGCAACTCGGCGAGGCAACGATCGACAACGCCAGCGACATCCTGCGAGCGTCTTCCACATCGATATCGACCGCCCCCAGTCTCACAGAGACCCTCTCGCACTCTGACGGCTACAACTGGAATCCCTCGTTGAGTCAGCTCATACACGGCAATTCAACGTCGATGCTGCGCGCTCCAGGAACGACGTTGACGTCGCCGGCGTTATCCACGGATCATGCACCTCAGTGTCTCGAGGCTCGACGAAAAAATCTTTGAGAAGGAACGTTCTCCGCGTTCTCACTGGCCTTTTCCCTGAGAAGAATTTTCCCATCCGCGATCTGATCGCATTCGTTGAGCCGACGGATAGCACATTTTATTTATTCAATGGATACGGCGCTCGAAATAACGTCACGACTCGATGCATTCTATTATTTATTTGTATAATCGTACTCTTTGGACAAAAAATAGAAATAATATGAAAAATAAAAGAACCGATCGTGTTGGTTGGTTCAATGAAGCTCTGAACCGGAAAAAACGCTATTTTCTACGAACATTCAACGTTCATTCGCAACCGCACTCTGAAAAGGTGAGATATTGCTCTACTCGATGCGTGTATAAATTGTCGTACCTCTTCATTAATCCATTTATGTCCACTGCCTTAGCCTCATTCGCTGGAAGGAATGGCGTTTGGACAGTTGCTCGAATTTTTTATTTCAATGAATAGCACTTTACTTCCCATGAGTTTGGACGCCATCCGGATCTGTCTGGACTGAAAAACGACTCAATTACAAACATTCATTTCATAATTATCCCGTAAGACGTGGTTGCTTTTCTACAACAGGCGCTCCAACGTGAATTTATGAATTTATGAATTTATGAGGCTTACTTTTTTTTTCTTACTTTTTATATTCCTACTGGGAATTTGTAGAAGCTTCACTCGCTTCGTACATCATTGTTTTTACAATTACATCTCCACGCAACAAGTAGAACGGCCAATTTAATCGAATAACTCGATGCGAACGCACAAAAACCTTTCAGGGTAAAACGAGGAGGCTCGCTTACTGGTTTAAGAAAAAAACAGCACGGTATTTTGGAATAAAAATAATCTTTAATTTTTGTTCAACTACAATTAATTTTTGTTCAACTACAATTAATTTTTGTTCAACTATAATTAATTTTTGTTCAACCAGTTTTCCTGGAGGACATGAACGCGTGCCTTCCAGAGACTTTTGTAGAAAATCAAATACACTTGACGTACAAAACGCAGCGACGTTGCTTTATTTCTCAGCTTGGGGACTTCATTGATTGGACTAGCGTTACTCTCGACGATAAATCAACTTATTTACAAATTTGATCTTTTTCCGGATGGTGCGACGTCGACGAAGCTGATAACTGAGAGTGTACTGATGCGGTTAATGATTCAAAAGTTACAATCGAAATAATATAGGCGGAAAGTATTTGTGCGGAAGAAGCAGGTAAATATAAATGTATATATAAATATAAATGTATGTACACCAAAAGGTAATATCACTGCGACGTTCCGGAATGCGCTTGCGAATACATCGAAAGAATTTCATCGCGGAATTCGGCATCTTCCGGATACTCCCTCGCCTTTTCGTCGTTAGGTAGATAAAACGAGCCCATGTATTTGCAAAAAAAACGGCCAATCTCGGAGTTATCGACAACCACCGGTGAGCCAGTAATCAGCAGTGATCCTAAGGGTTGGGTAACAAAAATTTGAGCGCGTGTTAACGGCGATCGTTTCTCAGAGTTTCTTGTTTCTGAGAGAAGAGCGAAAAAAGCCACGTGAACGTACCCTCAGGGGCTCGTCGGCAGGAGCCGTCTTCCACGTGAATATGGTAAAAAGTTTGTTGAATTCCGTGCATCGAGCGGTCGCACGGATCGCGGAGAAGCTCATACTCGGGTTCGCACGTGTCGTCGCACGCCGGATCCCAACCGGTAATGACGCATTGATTCTGAAGTCTGTCCGTCATTATCATACCAATGGCGTATTTAATATCGGGAGTTCTTTTCTTGGGCGGCAGTGGGTCGTTAAGCTGCAAGTCACAAAAGAATCATGCATATTGAATGTTGTCATTTTTTTTTTTTTCGTTAGTATTGAAAAATCGTACGTTGTCTTCTCCTCGCGCCTTATAATCCACCAGCATCTGAAGTATATGTTTAGCCTGGCCCCTCGAGTCTTCCTCTTCCTCGGCCGTATTGAGCATATCGTTGAGCGTCTCGATCAGTTCGTCAACTTTCATCTGGTGAAGCATGTAAAAACGTGCAAGATGAAGAATCGTATTGGTATCTCGCGGCTTGACCATGTTCAACAATTCGAGGGCCGAGCGCAGACGCGCTGCTCGGCCGTTCAATTGGGTTCTCTGTCTGCCAGCCACTTCTAGATTATTCGCCATTCGTTGTACAACCTGTGAAAAACGAGGAAAACAAATGCATCGAACGGCCGGACGAGAGAGTCGCTGCACCTCGTGAACGTATTTACGCTGCTGTTTAACCTTGATTGCGCTCGTTGCTCGATGAACGTTGTTCTTTTCGATAGGACATCTCGTAGCACCGGCGATACCGGAACAATTGTTTCTCGTCAAAAATTGTCCACCGTTGAAAACGTCGATGTAATAACTCTCGGCTTCTTCGTCTTCCTTTGTTCTGGGAATGCTGCCGGAAGGACGAAAGAGAATTTTCATGATACGATATTGACGATGTTGAGACTGTACCTGCTTCGTTGTTTTCAGGCCTTACTATCTCTGTTTCCAGCGGAGTAAAAAATGCGCCGGGAAGCTGACTGTTTCGCAGTGAAGTCCGAGTCGCCGTGCGACGCTCTCGAAAACGATGGCCAACGTTATCGGAATACCGCGTTTGTGTATCAATACCTGAAGATCGAATCATAATCGATCACCGCCTGTTGGCGTCTTTTTTTCTCTCAAAATTCTCGCAATTGCAAAGTACCTGATCTATAAACGAATTTATCGAAGAATAATACATCTCGCTGTTTCCGTGAAAACTGAGCTTGTGAAACATAACTTCGCAGAGAACCGAGACTATGGTCTTTGAATCTTCGTTGCTCCATTGATTGTCGTACAAGTTCTCGACCTTCCATCTGGCGAGTTCTTCGCGCGGTACCTCATTAATCGGTACTTCCGGATAGTTTTCCGCGATCGATTCTCTAGTCTGCTGAGCAATGTCGTCCAACATCTCGTATACTTTTCGAGCGGACACGCGCTTCTCTGGTTGACTCCATTGAGCGACGAGAATCGCTCCGAACTCGGTTGTTTGTTTCCTCAACGGTAGCGCCAAAAACTGTTTCCACTTCTTGGTCAGATAAGCTTGCTTCAGGTGTCTGATTACTTTCAACGCGTAATACTTGTGCATAAGATTGCATTCTTTTCTGCAAAATATCAGAAGATACGTGAATCAGTCTGAGCAACAAAACCTGGGAGAATTAACAAAATCTTTGACAGATTTTGACAAACGTCTTTGCTTTTGAAAAAGAGGTGCGAATGCATCTTCTTGGAGAGATTAAATATAGATTTTGTACAATTTCATAGACATTTCACGATCTTGTATGGACTTTTGGTAGATTTATTTTTGATGTTGAGTATTTTTTTGGTTTCAAGAACTTTTTTCTGCAGTCATCCTTGTGTACTACTTGTCGAAACATTGTTGGCCGGTAAATGAAATTTAGGACCCTTACGTTATTGGTTCTTCTACGATGTTTTGAAGTTCGTCCATCAGGTAGTGATAACTGGTGATACGAGCTCCGAGGGCCGGTTCGGATAACTCGTCGTACTCGCTCATCTGGACGACAGAGATCTCGTTCCTGCCGTAATGCTTGGCGGACATCCCCGAGAGATTTTTGATTAGAAGACGACGACAGTTTATGTTCTCTATCGTCTCTTCTCGCCAGTCGATACTGCGCATCTCGTTCGGGGTGATCTCGTCTTCCAAGACCTCTCGCACCAAAGGCCATCTTTGAGAAGAAATTTCATCGAGTTACTCTTAATCGGCAAGGCAATCGTCGGAAACATTCTTTGGACGGTATTTGCAAGATACGAGAAACGATTCAACAGAGGAAACAATTTCCATCCGGTTATTCTAACCTTTGATAAAATTTTGTTCTCCACAATTTGTTGCTCGTTGTGACGGTCCAGTACAAGTGTTTGCACGTCAGTGCGAAACTCGTAACATCGCTTATTTGCAGAATATCGTTCTCGAGAATTTGTTCGAGTACCTCGGTCGGAAGGGAAGTGATCAAAACGTCGGTTGACCTCATCGTTGTTGTTTCGTCGCGACAATGTCAACGTCAAACGCGGAGCCCGTAAGCTCTGTACGAGGGAACTACGCAATTATTGTTTGACCGACCGTTTAGCTAGATACGATGGAAAAAAAAATTTGTTCGCACATACGAGAAAAGAGCTAGAATGTTTTGGCTTTGGCGGGTTCTGCGAACTGATGTATACATATATACATACATATTCGATAATAAATATAGCTCGAGTAGTTTGTATATATATATATATCTAGTTTTTATGTATACAGTTGCTTTCAATTTTCCGGCGGTTTGACGACGATCGGGCGGCGACAGTCTGGCGGGAATTACGAATGTGACAGCGCCAAACGGTGAACGACGGAAGCGGGTTGGGCAGCAGGCTCGTAGCTGGTCGACCTTGCGCACCTGATTCTTTATCAAGTTTTTCCATTCGATGGTTAAAGGCTCAAGAGGTATAAACAAAAATGAATTTATTGAATATTCTGAGACTCATTGATTTTATTCTGCGAACGCTCATCCATTTGATGGAGTTTCTTCTTTATAATCCGAAAAATCATATACTCACCTCTCCTACGCATTTTGAACAAGATAAGGATATCTTGAACTCAACTTGGATTGATCGTCCTAACTTTCTCGAATCTCCAAGAGATGTAATAATAATAACGACGACGCATAGAGCTCGATCGATATTCAAACAATTTTGTAAATTGATTGAAATTTCAAAAGTGCTTTCCTCAAATTTTATTCTTCCGTATGTATTTCTCGTTTGTTTGTCGTCGCTCACTTTATCATGTCCTCTTAGTAGATTACCCAAATCTCCCAATAAACGCCAAGTTTCCAAGCAATTTCTTATTCAAATAATCCCGACTAACTTGTACCCACGTCACGCAGTTCTTTTTATTTATTTTTTATCGGAAATTCGATTAATCATTATTCACTACCTCTCGACAAATTTCTCTTTTATAATACTGTCGATCACCCTCTCATTTATCTTTTTTTTTTTCCGTCATTTTTTTCTCTTATAAATCTTAATTCACTATAAATGATTGAAAAAACACACCTCGGTTTCGACCACTTTGTCCGATATAAATGCGCTATTATTCCTTATCGCTATTTTTTGTCTCGTTTTCATTCATATATTAATAATAGTATGTTATTATTAATATCATTATCGTTATTATTATTATTAGTTCTCGTGGTATGTTTATTACCTAAATAATTAATACCTACTAACAAGTGCATCAAATTCATCCAACGCAATAAACTTTTTTTCTCGTTTGTGTGTGTGTGTGTGTGTGTGTGTGTGTCTGTGTATCCTCCCGCGCATCTAACGTTTTTTTCTTGTGTTCTTTTATTTGTTTTTTTCACGTCTTTTTCAATGCATTTCACTTGCTCGACCGTCGAGTATGCATTGCCCGCATATACCAAATCGACAGTAGGATAAAACGAGGGTATCGTCAACGTGAAAAAATAAACAAAATTAGAAACAGGAATCGAATTCTGCGAAGGTGGTTCAAAAATAAAGGTTCACCTATAATCAGAAAATTCTACTATTTCATTTCGAATCAACGAGACACCATATCCATCTAACAAGTGTTCAAAAGTAATTAATGTGTAATTAAGTTGACATCATTGTACTATGCTATATCGGTAGTCGAATTAACCCATCGTGTGCAAACTTATTTATTATTAATTTTGCTTTTTCATCTGTCGTTTTTTCCTCAAATATTCGTGAAAACAAACCTTAAAATTGGAAATGTTACGGGGAATATACATTTTCAATGTTTTCTTCTCGCGCAAACGTGTGTCCGTTTCCGTTTGAAGGTTTTTATTCTTTTATCAAGAAAAGTGTGTCCGTCTGTTTCTATTTCACTCACTCAGGCACTCAGTCTGTCACTCTTTTTTCCCTTCCCTCATTATGGTTTTTCCAGCTCATACCCTCCTCCTTACAGTTTTCATCCTCGTGGAGGAAACTTTGCAATCCCTAAATTCCCGAAATTTCGCTAAGAAAACAGAAATACGTAACGAAATTCAGTGTCTCTTATAAATATGTTTTTGCAGCTTAGGACACGTTCCACGTTCAATATTCTTTGCCGGGAAAATGAATAATTAGCATTGCAATTATAATCGTCGATAATAAAAATATCAAAAAGTTATCAGCAATCTGCCAGAAACAAATCTAAAAATATTCGGAAAATCTCTTGTTGTGTCAAGTTAGTTTGATCATTTTTCCTGATACACTAGAATTTTTGACTTTTTTTTTATTGCGAATAATATTAAGAAAATAATTCGCTGCTACTCGTGTACGGAAATTTCATTAAACACAGAAAACATTTTGGGGAACCCTCAAGAATATTCGAAAAAATAAACGGATAAAATTCTTTCTTCTTTTTCAGCACTTTGTTAACAGCTTTTTAAATAATATCAATATTATTCAGAACTAAAAGTAAGTACTAAAATTCTCTTCTTTTCATCCTTAATTACACGATTCGATAAACAACTTGTTGTTTCACGATAAAAAGAAGAATCTGAAACAATCAGCCCCATTAAAAGTGTCGAATATATCGATTTTTAATAACAACACCAACGCCAAAGAGTTATTAATCATTTTTTCTAAACAACATTTTCTTCGACGAGTCTTCATCAAGAAACATTTATATGATTGCAAAAAATCAATTTCATTTTTCTACTCTTTCGTCAAACGAAAACCAGAAAACCAGCTTTTCCTTGCGTCCAGCTCGTTATGCTGTTAATTTCGTACCAAAATCTTTTTCATCGTCAGGAATTTAAGATGCTCGTCACGGGAAACTACGAATTTTATCACTTTTAACGGTTTTTTAATTAAATTATCGTCACTGCGAATATTGAAATACAATAATGTTGGCACTTTTCAAACATTTTGTCTCATTTTCAGAGGTTCTTCCGATAACGGAGCAAAAATGACAGTCATCCATTGCGAATCAACGAGACTATGAAACGCGCTATAGAAATTGCTCTCAACAGTTGCAACTCCAACTTTTCCAACGGCTAGCAATGGGGCAAACCGCGGAAAACAAGCAAGACGAGACTTTTAAAAATCCTTCGATAATGCACTCATCGGTTCTTCGAGACAGGGAAAACTGATACGCGAGAATTTCCGAAAAATCTCGTTTTCGTTGAGTAAAATGTGAAAAAAGATCCTCATTCAAGGTCACTCACAACGTTTCCTCCATAAGCAAGCTAACATCAATCAGATATATCTTCCTCATTTGTCACATTCAATGTTACATTGATTGAGCTAAAATCCCACCCTCCTCGATCCTTTTTTTCCATCGCAATTTCAAAAGTGGGACCATCGAACGCAACGATATAACGATATTTAACGATTACATGCTGAAGTGAAAATATCGTCCGACAAAACAATGGATTTGTTCGTTTTCACCCTGAAATCTCATCTTCTTTCTCGCAACATTTCGGTCCATTGTTTTGTCTGTCTTCATTTATTCTTCCAACTATTCCTTCGCAGTGTATCTTTCTCTTCCACTCGTATATTTCAGGCAATATCGCAAACTGAGTAATCGTACAAGATTAATTGATGAATTTAATATAAACAGCGAGTTACATATCACGGTTGTGTATTCCTCGATAATTCTACTCAGAAAAATATTTATTACAATCAACTGAAGGATCGGAGATGAAAAATAAAATTTTCATTAATGTAACGTAATTACAGTCATCAAACCGACGTAAGATCGATGAATCCTCTCGATAATTCATCCAATTGAATAATTATCGTGCTCAGTCAACTCAACGTATAATCGTGTACGAAAAAACATTCCGTTAAACCGATTTTATAATTATCCTTCCCGGACGTAGAAAGATCAACGCAATCTCCGTAACAAATTTTCCTCCATCCCTCGAATCTCATTCGTTCTCGCTATTTTCGCAAATCTTACTTTTACCCCACCCACTTGGTGCTCTCTCGTCGTCGCTTTCATGCATATCGTTTATTTTATTTACGCAATTTAGACTACAGAAAGAGCGCATTCTCTCTCAGCTCGACCCCTCGTCTGATCTCGAGCATCCTGTTCTCTGAAACACGATGACTACGATTAATAATAATGATAATGACGAAGATGACGATGGCGATGATTGTAATAATTATCAATTAGTGATTACTTTTCGTAATGATGATGATAACGATGATAATAATAATGTGAAAATCGCGAGTCGCTCATTCTTTTCTCTTTCGTCACGTTCGATCGTTGCGTAAAGGACGCAGCGGCACAAATCCGCGACTCGTATTGCACGATGGAACAGAGTCAGTGAATATCATCAAAGTAATGATCCTTGTCTTTGTGCCTCTTTTTCTTTCTCTATGCCTTTTTTCTTCCTCATAAAACTTTCATTGCACACTGATCTCTCATTGATACTCCCGATATAACGGGGAACGTCGATAAAAAGTTTGAAAAGGGAAAACAATTTTTCATCTTTTTTTTCGACCAAAAACGATGTATAATATATATATACACATATAACATGTGTATATATACATATAATGCAAAACATCTCCCGCGAGTCTGTCGTTTTTTCCATTTTCATTTTCGATTAACAATATTACATTTACCCCGTAGTGAGTTAATGGAAATAGCAGTTTCTAAGAGCGATATCGAATGGAATGCCGTTACTCTCACGATGTTGTCAGAGAATAGACGTTGAGATTCTCCGTTTGTTGTTTCTTTCCTTCAACAGGGAGTCCGAAACGTAATATTAAAACGCGCAGAGCGCGCGCCTCGTGCATTCGATCATCATTTTCAAAAACACGTCGTCTTCACTCCGGGATTCAATTGTCTTCGAGTGTAATCGTATGTTTTTTTTTTTCGTTCCTTCAGTTTTCAGCATACACGTTCCGTCATCTCGTGTTTCATTGAATCTCTGCGGTACTTTATCTTACTTTTTCGTGTGTATGTCGTACGTTCGTTTATTATTGGTTTTTTTTGTGTTTTTTTTTTTGAGTTTTCATTTCGTTTTTTCCGTCTTCATCTTATTTTCATTAGATAGGGCAGTGTCGTGGACGGTTACGGAGTGCATCCGTATCCCAAATGTTTCCTACAAGTATACATACTATTTAATAAGTACATGTTTAACAACCGTTCTTTAGAGCTAAGGTTTGAAAGTATGCATTATCTTCATTAACGATGCATTGTTGTTTCCTTTTTTTTTTAACGTTTTTCATCGCTCGAATTTTACCTCGTAACCTATTCGTCGGATTATCATTATTATTATTATTATTTTTTTTTTTTAAATTATTTTATTGTTGTGCCAATCATCCTTTCGATACCGCGCGCGTGTGTGTGTGTGTGTGTGTGTTTTTTTTACTCTTTCTCTCATTGATACGAAAACACTCTGAAAGGAAAAAGACGTAACTAAATCCTTCGTTTCTTCTTATTGGCACATCAAGAAATATGCAAAGGACTCTTCGAAACTCTTGGCACAATTGCACATTATCCGATATTGATGAATTATCGATTATTATTCTCCGAATCGGCGTCATATTCTTTGCCTTTTCTCACTCGATTTACGTGTCTCTCGGCCCTAATCATCCATACTGATTTTATCCTTATGGATGTCAAACCGAACGACAGTGCTCCCTTCGTTTTCGCGTTACTTCGCGTTCGATTCGATTTTTTTTTTTTTCAATACTCATCGCGAACGCGATGTTTATCGTTTCAATGTATAACCGTGGATGGGGGGGTATGTGGCTGTGTCGGGGTGAGAATTTGTTCGTTTTTTCTTCCGTGTTTTTAGTCCCGCGTGTGTGTCGAATATCTCGCAAACTTTCCCATCCCTTTTTCTCTCGTCTCTCACGTTCCAATCGCCATCGCGAATTCCGCGCCGATTTTGTTTCCACGCCGCCCTCGTTGCCGAGCGTAATTCGGTCTTTTCGATGTTTTCGAAAGTTTTCGACATTATTCATCATCGAATTACGCAACGAAAACTTTCGATGCTTTCTTCGCCGAGTGTGGCGGAAAAACGCAACGAAAAGGAGGTTTCACGCTCGCTCAACTCGATTAAACGGGGGGGGGGGGGGGGGGGGGGGAAAGGGCTCGAAGAACGAAACGAGAGATTTTTGTCATCCGAGCAGCGGTAATGGTTTTTTCGGGCTTTGGCTGACGTTGATTCGCGCGAGAAAAGATGGTCATTCGAGACGATGAAAAAAATAGCACGACTATTCCCTACGGCGATTGGAGCGCCATTGTTAAATCGCTTCGCGATTCGCGTGTGCCTGCGTCCGCGTCTGTGTGTGTTTATCTTTGTCTTTGGTGTATATAATTCTATCTAGGGGTAAAACAGCATTTCACATTTTTCATAATCTCCGTCCCCTCGTTTATTAAAGTCTATCCTCCTCTTCCTCCTCCTCGTTATCCTCGTTATTCTCCTCGGATTCCTCCTTATAACCGGGATGTTCGCTTATCGCGTAATAATTGCCATTGTAAATGACACCGAGTTCTCTCAATACGTCACCCCTTATGATAGCCTTGATGGTCCAGTTGTAGCATTCCTCGCTCTCGCTCTCACGATCGAGCCTCTCGACATCGAGGATCTTGGAGCTGAGCCTCTCGAGTATGATACCAATGTCCTTGATGCTGAGATGATGCTTCTGATCGACGGTGAGCTGATCAATGAGGAGTAAAAATTTCTCGGAGGTTACGATCTCGTCCTCCATTATCGTGTTCTCCGTTTCGGACTCTGAACTATCGTGATCCTGATGATTGTTGTTGTTGTTGTGATGATGATGGTGATGATGATGATGGAGATTGAACGGAGCGTTACCACCGCCGGTAACGCCCGACGTCATTCTCGGTGACGACTCCTCGTCCGTTGTGTCGCGAAATCTGACGTGACCTTTGACCATGCCGGAACGCCTGGTGCCGTCGGACAACGACGATGGCGGCTGCGGCGATGGCGTTTGCGTTTGCGTCTGCTGCTGCTGCTGCTGTTGCGAATGCTGCGAATGATGCTGATGCTGAGCATCCTGTATCGGAGATGTCGCTACCGACTTGTGCACGGCAATCCGACGTCCCTCCTCGTGGAGGGCGCAACAATGAAAGTCACATTCCGCGGCGTTCGGACCATCCGGACCGTTCACCGGACTGCCGTTTCTCGCCTCGGGCTGATGTATATGATTTGAACACTCGGGCGTGTGAATATGAATGGTGGTGCTCTCGAACGAGTTTGTCGCCTGTTTAACGAGACGTCCCGTCATACCACTGTGTTGCTGCTGCTGCTGTTGCTGCTGCTGCTGCTGCTGCTGCTGCTGTTGTTGCTGCTGCTGCTGATGACTCGAAACACCCGAGCCGGCGATTATCGGGCCCGAGGCGACAATCGGCCCGTAGGAACTATTACTCGGATTAGTAAAACTCTTTTGCACCATATCGTCATGATTTATCACAGTGATTTGGGGACTGCTGTAACGCGGTGGACATACGATATCACCCGGCTTAACGACACCGTAATTGAGCTTGTCCAAGCTCGTTTGTATAACCAACGACGGACGTTGTATGCCACCGGCGACACCAACGGGACCTCCGCCGCTTAGGAAAAAACCACCGTCTGCCGTTTTGATTTTCGTTGGTGAATACTTTGAGCTTGTTCCCATACCATCCTGCATAATTTTAGCCTGGTGCTGCTGTTGCTGATGATGATGATGATGCTGCTGTTGCTGCTGTTGCTGTTGTTGCTGCTGCTGATGTTGCCCCGACGACGAGGAACTACCCGACGAACGCTGGTCCCAGTGCAACACCACCGTGACCCGCCCTTTATTGTCCATAATCTTCCAGGAGGGGGTCTCATCGTGCAACTCCAGCGCGTGTATCGTCTCGCAAACTATTTTTGGTATTGCCGATATTGCTGCGAGCAAAGTGTTATTCGTTATTCCATTGTTACTTTCAATTTTCACATATTATATACACGTCGACGTTACGCGATTATTTGCTTCTCGTTAAAAATATGCAAACTTTTATTCCAGCATTCCGGTGCGGAGGATTTTCAAAATCTTTTTGGATCGGTGGGAAAGTCGTTTGAGATGAATTCAGCTTGGATAACGCGACGAATGATGATGGAAAGATACGTATTATATACACGTTGACGTTACGCGACAATTTGCTTCTCGTTAAAAATATGCAAACTTTTATTCGAGCATTTGTCAGTTCGACGTGATCCACCGTTTGGGAAACTACAATTCGGGGATTGTTTTGAAAATCCTCCGATGCGGAGGATTTTCAAAATCTTTTTGAATCGGTGGGAAAGTCGTTTGAGATGAATTCAGCTTGGATAACGGGGCGAATGATGATGGAACGATACGTATTATATACACGTTGACGTTACGCGATAATTTGCTTCTCGTTAAAAATAGGCAAACTTTTATTCGAGCATTTGTCCGTTCGGCGTGATCCACCGTTCGGGAAACTACAATTCGGGGATTGTTTTGAAAATCCTCCGGTGCGGAGGATTTTCAAAATCTTTTTGAATCGGTGGGAAAGTCGTTTGAGATGAATTCAGCTTGGATAACGGGGCGAATGATGATGGAACGATACGTATTATATACACGTTGACGTTACGCGATAATTTGCTTCTCGTTAAAAATAGGCAAACTTTTATTCGAGCATTTGTCCGTTCGGCGTGATCCACCGTTCGGGAAACTACAATTCGGGGATTGTTTTGAAAATCCTCCGGTGCGGAGGATTTTCAAAATCTTTTTGAATCGGTGGGAAAGTCGTTTGAGATGAATTCAGCTTGGATAACGCGACGAATGATGATGGAACGATACGTATTATATACACGTTGACGTTACGCGATAATTTGCTTCTCGTTAAAAATAGGCAAACTTTTATTCGAGCATTTGTCCGTTCGGCGTGATCCACCGTTCGGGAAACTACAATTCGGGGATTGTTTTGAAAATCCTCCGGTGCGGAGGATTTTCAAAATCTTTTTGAATCGGTGGGAAAGTCGTTTGAGATGAATTCAGCTTGGATAACGCGACGAATGATGATGGAAAGATACGTATTATATACACGTTGACGTTATGCGACAATTTGCTTCTCGTTAAAAATATGCCAAATTTTATTCGAGCATTTGTCAGTTCGACGTGATCCACCGTTCGGGAAACTACAATTCGGGGATTGTTTTGAAAATCCTCCGGTGCGGAGGATTTTCAAAATCTTTTTGAATCGGTGGGAGAGTCGTTTGAGATGAATTCAGCTTGGATAACGCGGCGAATGATGATGGAAAGATACGTATTATATACACGTTGACGTTACGCGACAATTTGCTTCTCGTTAAAAACATGCAAACTTTTATTCGAGCATTTGTCCGTTCGGCGTGATCCACCGTTCGGGAAACTACAATTCGGGGATTGTTTTGAAAATCCTCCGGTGCGGAGGATTTTCAAAATCTTTTTGAATCGGTGGGAAAGTCGTTTGAGATGAATTCAGCTTGGATAACGCGACGAATGATGATGGAACGATACGTATTATATACACGTTGACGTTACGCGATAATTTGCTTCTCGTTAAAAATAGGCAAACTTTTATTCGAGCATTTGTCCGTTCGGCGTGATCCACCGTTCGGGAAACTACAATTCGGGGATTGTTTTGAAAATCCTCCGGTGCGGAGGATTTTCAAAATCTTTTTGAATCGGTGGGAAAGTCGTTTGAGATGAATTCAGCTTGGATAACGCGACGAATGATGATGGAAAGATACGTATTATATACACGTTGACGTTATGCGACAATTTGCTTCTCGTTAAAAATATGCCAAATTTTATTCGAGCATTTGTCAGTTCGACGTGATCCACCGTTCGGGAAACTACAATTCGGGGATTGTTTTGAAAATCCTCCGGTGCGGAGGATTTTCAAAATCTTTTTGAATCGGTGGGAGAGTCGTTTGAGATGAATTCAGCTTGGATAACGCGGCGAATGATGATGGAAAGATACGTATTATATACACGTTGACGTTACGCGACAATTTGCTTCTCGTTAAAAACATGCAAACTTTTATTCGAGCATTTGTCCGTTCGGCGTGATCCACCGTTCGGGAAACTACAATTCGGGGATTGTTTTGAAAATCCTCCGGTGCGGAGGATTTTCAAAATCTTTTTGAATCGGTGGGAAAGTCGTTTGAGATGAATTCAGCTTGGATAACGCGACGAGTGATGATGGAAAGATAGCGTTTATCAACGTTTATCGAGTTTTCTATTTTCATTCTGGACAAAAAAAAAAGAACAGCCCCCAGGGAAACAACGTCGGCTGAAATAAACACGAGTATCGCTAAAACCGACCTACATGTTATTAAACCATGCGATAATAATACTCGACAGTAGAATGTTACCCATGATTATCGATCTACAATGACTGAAACACGTTTCACACCTATATGCGTTCTCTTCCCCTCTCCCTGCCTCATTATAAACGCGAAAGCTCGTTGTACCGATTGAAATGCTCGGCATGCCAGTCTGAACTATAAGCGAAACAACTTTATCGCTAACTGATGGAGCTTCTATCGTTTACACGCGCGGCGCAAAGTTTGCGAACACGTTGGAGATATTTCATGGAAAAAGTTCGATTTCTCGCTCGAAATCGCGCTTTTGAAATTCCTCGGTGCTCCACCTTTTTTCGAAAACAGAGCAAAATCCATTTTTCGAAATTCCCTTCGCGTCGGCCAGAGGGGCGATTGAAGGAGAGGCCGAGATTTCGATACGATAGCTCTAATTTGAGAAACGAGTGATTGAAAATCGTCGGGTACGTCGTATTCCTGATCGATTTCAAGGTCGTTGTCGCGTCAAAAGTATTTTCTCGGGAATCGCGGGAAAAGGGGAGACGAATTTGGATTTTACACGTACCAGCGCGAATGATGTCAACCCCTGTTGGACACCAACGTTCGCCATGCCTCAGCAAGAGCAGTATCGTATTGTTGGCGAGTGTCTTGAAGTACTCGCCGTCTTCTACCTGAGTCCCGTCCGACTCTAGCACCAGACTCACGGTCTCGCTCGGTGGAACGCCCAATTTTTCCTTTCCTGCGTGTTTTTTTTTGGTTTTTCATCAGTAATTCAAAAATTATTCCTCGAAAATCATTACGATCTTCACAATTAGAAATTTGAATAGGAAAATCACCTCTGTGTATGAGCTCCTCAAAGTTGCTCACAACCAGTCCCTTTCTCACGTTACGCCAGCTGTCCCATATCTTGAAAGGTCTCTTGCTCCGTAACTCCTGCATCACAAACGTCAAGCATGACCTGCTAGGAAAGCACACATGGAAAAGAATAATGGGTAATTATTTCGAAAGTAGCTACTATAGTTCTCTCGCATGTCGCTTTGAGATAACATTAAGTCGACTTTAAAGTCATTTCGAGGGATTAAAATTTCAATATCGCGAAATGCGCGGAAACGAGTTTGTCAATAAACAATCGCGCGACAAACACGCTGTTTGGAAGGACGATGATATTTTTTTATTGCATTAAAGAACTATCATTCGCGCTGAAAGGCCATTGATTCAAACTCGACATGTTTCCATTTGAATTTTGACTTTTTTAGTGGTTCGAATTTATTTGAGCGCTCTCAGCCGCCGTTTAACAGCAAACGAACGAGCTGGCACATTGTTTATCTTTTTTAAGAGTAAGAGTAAACGACTTTGGGATATTTTGAAAAATTCTTGGAATTAACATCACATAACTCAGTTTTGATCTCGACTTTCGAAATAATTACCAAAGATTCGATGAGCGAGTAAAAAGAAAAACACGTCGTTCGCGCGACGTTGGAAGATTTTTTTAATCAAAAGCAATTAATTTTGAGCCATTCTGTGATTATTATTTTACCGAGCCTACGATTTTTTTTTTTCAAATCGAGTCGTTATCCTTTTCATTTATTGTCTGCGATTATACATTTTTAAAGAACCATAATCTACTTGAAAATTCAACGAATCATCTTCTTATCATCTACCAAATTTCGATATTCTCGTGGTCCAAAAAATGTTGCCAAAAAACTTGCGAAAAAAAACTTAGAGATCTTCGATTCGAGTTGGAAAAAAAAACGATTGAAATGGTCAAACGTTTTCAAAGGTAAAACCGTCTGCGTATAGTTTCAGCTTCTCCGGGAGCATTGAAATATTTCGCTCGAAGCGAACAAGTAGAATTTAATAATATTTTACAGTGTGAGATATGAAGGGCAAAGTGTGCTTATCGAGATCTGGGTCAAGGGTTTAATAAAATGATACAGTGTATAATGGCTCAACATTGGCCGCAACGCTACGGCCGGACTTGATCGACTTTATTATTTTATAATATTTTAACGAAACGTGCATGCATAGTTTCGCGTCTATCGTTATAACACGTTCAGACTCGCCGTTTTATCTCCAATCACCTAGATGTTAACTCGAGTATCCATATCGGGTCAATAGAATATTAAATTAGTTTGCATCCTCGCGCTCATCATCTCACCTTACTTTGTTGCAGAAAATACACCGGCGGGTGAAGGGGAGCAAAGTTTTTTTAAAAATATACTTGCATGATTCAGTCGTGAGAGTGAATCGAACAAACGTGGGTAATTTTTTTTTTTTATCGTTAACGAAATAGACGAAATAATGATTATTATTTATGGACAGTGGCTGAAATATCAGCAGGGTGTCTTGTGGAGCATGAAATAATTCGGAAAATGTTTAAATCAATTACAAAATCATCCAGACAGCTTTTGTCTGTACGAAACGTGACCTATGCTACTCGAGTTTTAGAGGCTGCTGGGCTGGGCGGATTCTTCGTTGCATGTAAGACGAGAATATATATTTTTTTTAATGAAACGTATGAGAAAAATCAAAAGAATAATATTCAAATTGAATACATTTGTCTTTTTCAAGATCTTGTCTTTGGTGAGATCGGTCACAAGGCTCTTTAAAAGATTCTTTTAATTGCGCCTGACTGATCCTCTCATTAACAACTTGAACCCTCGTTTCGCCCAGTGGTAATTATCCTATGCCCTCAGGATCTCGAGAATCACGAAGAATTTGACCTCGACGTGAAGCCAACGTAAAAATACATCAAATAATAAAAATCCCGAGACCGCCTCGCGTATTATTTCGTTTTCTTTTTCGTAATTAAGGAAATGAGATGAAAATTAGGGTTAAGTTGGATAATATCTAATCTGGAAACGAATTTAAGAAAACGGCGAGAAAGAAAGGTGACAAAGATAACGAGAATGAGGAAGAGACTGCTGCTGTGAGTAAAAAAGAGAAAGGGGAATGGGAGGAGGCGAAATTATGTTTGGGTCACCCTCCTCGCGTTTTCAACAGGGGTGGCGCGAAATCGTCAAGGCGCAGGCGTCGACGCAACTTATGGTCGAAAACACTGACCTGATTCAATCGTTTTACGAATCCCGATTGTTCGAAAAATCATCATCGAAGCTATTTTTCATTCGAGAAATTTCATCATTCATTCCTCCCAAGATTATGCGACGGGAAAAATATTAATCAGCGTGATACGAACGAACTGATAAAATCCTCGAAAAATGTGGTCAACGTTGATTCTCAAGGGAGGAGAAAATCTTCATTTTTTCTCTACACAGGAAGTGGATGAAATTTATCCCGTCGTGTACTCCAAAAACCATGATGGAATTTTCTTTGCCCCGTTTATTTGGAATTATCGTTCTCGAGTACGCGATATGTCTCTCGTTGCCACTTTGGTGTGGAAAAAGGGGTGTAAGGACGAACGAAGATGAAGAGAAAATGCACCAGCGGCAGGACAAAATTTACACGATTGTATGGCAAACGTAACGATTTCGCCATGTTGAACGGTTCAAAGGGAAAGAGAGAGAGAAAAAGAGGGTCGGGAGGGGAGAGCGGGGGGGAAGAAGAAGCTGGAAAATGGTCGGACGTTTCAGTCCCTTGGGATTGCAACGCTGAAGCAGGACAAGACTGGGAATAAAAAGGAACGTTTTACTATCGCCGCAAAAAATATCAGACTCGGACTGAATGAATAAATCCCGAGGACGAATCGACGAAGAAAGTAGAATGTTAAAAAGGCTGGAAAGAAATGATCAATTATGGCGAAAAAGGTGTCACGAAGACAAATGAAATGACGATCAAAATTTCATGTTTGTACCAGCAGTTGCGGCATCCAGCAGGTTTTGTTGTAAAAAAAACAAAACAAATGGAATTTTCTTCAATTTGAGTGAAAAAAATGGAGAGTTTTTGTCGTATCTGGTGATTTATTGCATGCTGAATAATATTCCGAATAATTATCCAACAATCACCAAAGTTTGCATATTCGCAATTAGTAACTTTTTGGTTCAATGAAATTTTTTACAAAAATCACCGAACCCTATTTTTATTTCCGGTAATCAGTAAGCTGGAATTTCGAAAAACAATTTTCGGAAAAACGAACAAAAAATATTTTTGACATAATTATGAAATATGAGAAGAAATTTCAGAAAAACCTGCCGTGATTTTAGAAAGCAAAACAATCGAATGTTTCCGATATTCGATTGTTTTTCCGACAAATTTCCTCTCGTTTCATCGTTGAAATTTAATGGCAAAGGTGAATAATTCGTTACGAGAAAAATGATCGTAAATTTGAGGGATCGATTTTACATTGAATCCCCCATGTATTCAAAGCCGGTAGAGAAACAAAAAATGAAAGAGACTCACCCTGGGCTGATGCGGAAAATTTCGATACGACTCGCGTCTCTTTTGCGAGAAATTTGAAAGAATATTGTTTTAAAGAGAAAAAGATACAATAATGAGACGCTAGGGCGCGACACACGCTCAATCAGGAAAGTCGAACAGCGGTAGTTCGTGTGTCACGGGGTTATCTACCAGGGAAACTGGGTCACGTCAAGTATTTGGGACAGGGAAGGGTCCATTGGCCGAGTAGCAGCACCGTTACCGATATAGTACAATCATAGCATAATATACCACAGACCACCTTCGCATTTTACGCAGGTTGCAGGTGCACCATTCTCCGCATGTAACTGTATCAAATTTCACCTATACATGATGTTCCGCTGTACACGACCGAGTCAATGTTAACGGTCGAAATGAAGAACGAGAGCAATAAAGAGAGAGAGGGAGAGAGAGAGAAACGAGTGGCAGACATTGTTTACCAGAGAGTCATTTGATAGAAAAGGAGATTAAGAGAAAAAAAGAAAGAGTCCGAAAATTGGTTAAACACGAAACGTACAGGCGAGAATGATCGAACGAATCAACGATGATTAGCCGCGAGAGAGAAGAATAATATAGAAATGATTACGGGTAGCAGAAAATGCACAACGAAAAATAGCAGAAAGGCTTTGCAGGTGGAAACATTTCTCTAGCAAAATGGAATGCAGGTCAATCGTAGGGAAGGGCTTCACTACGGCCACTGAATGCTTTTTTTTTCCTAGCGCGCGCACGCAGGCACTCACAGATTTCGCGCTAACCCCAAGATCCAAACAACAATTTACTTTAACATTAATCATCGCACACTCGATAAACCGCGTTGGCATAAACAAATTGTTTTCTTTTTTCGGGATGAGACTCGCTTCGACAAAAATGTCGAACTTTTCGAGTTATCCGGATTCTCTTGTGCACCGACACTAATTTCCGATTGAATACTTTGCTAATATTGCACTTTTTATATGTTTGCATACCTCTCTCGCCATTACGTCATATCCCTGCAGGTAAGGGACGTTCCCACGAGCACGTATTTAACAATTCGTGGCTGTAAACCAACGTCGACGCACACGTAACATCATTCGCGACTAACGAGCCTCATAGTATTCACCATCCGCAATGTTTTTCATTCCTTTTCGATCCTTTCGCGTCTCGCTGTATCCAAACTTTTATTCCGAATCACTTTTCGTTATTCCTCGCAGTGATCCGTCTCCCGATGTCGTGTTCCGCACTGAATCGTTTTTTTTTTTCGACTCGCGATAATCGCTTCTTTTTTTTTCTATCTTCGTTTTTTGTTCGATGATTTTTTTTTTTAGAACATTTCTTTTTCGTTCCTTCGAGTGGTTTTTTTTCCTCCGGTTTTTACTTAACAATTCGATTAAATATTTTCTCAAGCAGCAGCAGCAGCAACGGCAGAGAGGAATCCGAACCGCCACCAGCAAACCTTCAGCTGCACCCCTTATCGGAGAGTTTAGCCGCTCCTCAGCGACTATATGCTCAAGACTCACACACCGATTCACTACCGCCAATGGCCAACCAACTCCTCTGTACGGAAATACCTTTGTGTTTGTATGCGTATCTGTGAGTTAGAGCGCGCGCGCGCGCGCGCGTATGAGTTTGCGAGCGAGAAAGAGAGAGAGAGACCGCAGAGGCACACAGCGCACCGAGGACAACCCGAGACGACCCCCTGACGATATCAGAGCTATCTTGCTGCAATCCTCTATATCTTCTGTTTTCTTTCTCCCCCTCCGCCCGGCCGCTGTTTTTTTCTCCTTGGCGTATCTTTCTCACGCCTTTCAAAAACTATATTCGAGTCATCGCACCACTACTTTTTTTTCC
The DNA here is from genome assembly GCA_959613375.1 of Heteropelma amictum. NCBI lineage: Eukaryota > Metazoa > Arthropoda > Insecta > Hymenoptera > Ichneumonidae > Heteropelma > Heteropelma amictum. The sequence continues at coordinate 5,580,937 of OY390725.1, forward strand.
TTACTTTGTCTTTGAACTGACTGTCAGCGTTCCTTCACCGTCAACATTGACGGATACAACGCACCGTCCCGTATACACTCTGCATTTGTGTCGACGGCAATTATTATCGTTGCAGTCATTTGCGTGTCAACAAAGAAGTTTTTTATTTTGCCTTTATTCGATACATGTATTGTACAGTGACGAGCTTGGCATACGGATATACATTCGGAACAATGTGGGACAGAAAATAACGCCTTGAAGATATACGAGATCAGGAAAAAAAATAGTTTTTATTATTTCACGCGGCTAACGTCAGGAATAACCGCACGTTCGAGAGGACAGAAATTGCAGGTTAAGCAAGCGGCAAACATGGTTGACAATGAATCCGTTTGCGAAAACGATCCCCACTCGAAAAACAATGTAAAAAGCACATTTACGGAGAAACAACTTTGACGATGACTGATTTTTTATTTGTGATTAAAAGACAACATTTGCCTGATATACATATAGATCTGAGTTAATAGAAACTTGAAAGGTTGCGATACAACGGCGACGACGACGACGGGGCTGCCGGTCACGAGTCTACACGATGGACAACGAACCGACGATCGCATCCAACCCGGAGCGACCTGAACGCACCCGGTATCCTCATGATGCCCGCCAGGGGACGCTCGTGACACTCTCGGACCGAGATGAATTCTAACCTTACCAAATGATCCTCACCCTCGGCCGGCCTTCGGCCGGCTGCTGCTGCTGCTGCTGCTGCGGTTTCTCCCCTGCTCGTCGCATACGAAAATCAGATGGGGAGGGAGGATGCATATAGATCAACGCGTGGACTACAGTACACTATATACCCGTCCCCTCGCGCCCTCTAGCACGTTATATGCCGTACAAAAGTGTGGCATATATAACGAAGATATGCACATAAGAAATGAAAAAATACCAGAAAGAGAGAGAGAGAGAGAGAGAGAGATATTCCTGCATGAAAACCGTAGCGAACGAACAGAAGGGGAACAAATAAAGGACTGTATCGGATAAAGGGAGGTAGATAAGGATGAAAGAAAGACAGAGGATCATACGTACTCTCGTGTGTGATGTGCTTTTCCAACAGGTTCATCGCTACCCCACTATTTCGTCTCAGAATCATATCCCACCCTAACAAATATTGCTCTCCTCACTTGTCGCGCACCCCGGAAATATCCACCCACCAAAACCCCAGCATCGCGGCAGCAGCTCCAACAGCGCATCCCTATTCACTTCTTCCACGGTGCTTACTGCGACGACTCCTGCTTTCTAGATCGATCCTCCCTCGCAAGCCATATCCCACTATACTACGAGCTGTTTTACTCGCTGCTACCGCTACAATGCTCACGCTGGTTCACGTGCTAGCTTTCATATATTCTCGTGTACACACACAACACAGGAAAAAAAGGCGATAGCATACACGTACGAACGAAGTTTTCAACATTATCAGACTAAATGTATCGCTCCTTCCATGGGTGAGAAAAGAGAGGAGAGATAACCTCTCATGCGATTTTTTCATTCTCGTTCTCACGGATAGCCCCTTTCTCACCACCGTAGGTTCCGCCTGACCGGTATTTTTCATAGCCGCAACGCGGCCACCGCCTTCAGACTCCTGTAAATGCGCATATTGCAGGAGAATGTTCCAATTTACCATGTTTTTTTTCAGTATCGTTGATGGATTTTTTGTAATACGATGTTTTACAGATACTTTATCCTGTAATGATACGATCGACCGGGCTGCTTGATGAGGTTACCGCATAATGCTGCTTTGCAATATTTATTGAGAGGTTAGTATTGAATAATGAAAGTGAAAACAGTTTGCAGCGCAATATTAATAAATACCAATGGAACGGAGACGAGAAGACTTATGTACTTTTCCAAATGTACGGTGCTTTTTAGACGATATTTACAACGACGAGGATGCGAAACGTGAATATCACCTGCAAAAAATACGGGGCAATGTCTAAGATGTTCCAATATTCAAGAATAAAACTGATAGTATTATTATTACATGTACTATGAAAATTGAATAATAACATTTTCGTGTAAGACCCTGATATTCAAGAAATGTGGCTTATTTTGTAGACCGTTGAGGGATGCTACCCTTAAAGTAACGGAATTTGATTTGCCCGAAAGCAGCGCCACGGACGGATGCTATAGAAAGCATGCGCAAACGCAGTAATCCGCGAGGAGTGTGTATGCTGGTGTATACTTCTCTCTCTATGTATAACCTACAAACGCGCTAGTTTATTCAATATTTATATTTACACACAGCGAATGTTCACCTACAACAAGTAAATTACATCTCGACGGTTTCCAATTAACTCGTTCTATTCGGCAAACAATCAAGGTACCGATGTAACAGTAGCGCCGATGAATATCCCGACTTTTTGCAAACCTGACAATCGACATTTATACTTGAAAAAAAAAGTGAATAAGATTTTTGCGTTATTAACGCTCATGTGTTTATTTATATTTGTAATTTTCATTACAACAGATGGGAAAGAAGCGAAATATGCACAGCGGTTCGACACCAACGCGGAGCATGATGAAAGTCGAAATTAAAGACGAAATTGGTAATAGAATCTCCAGCCCCAATTAGTGCAATTTTTTTTTAAATAAAGTTTCTAGTTACGTTTATTTTCTTTACGCTTATTCATTATGACTTATTTGCCAATGAACTTTCACTTTAGCCGACAGCGATGTTCTCGTAGCGAGAGATCGCCTGAGAGGAGCATTACGGGAGCTCTTACATCACAGCGACGACGCGTCATCCGCGGATGACAGCGAAGAAAGCGCCATAAAGGAATACAGGATTCACGTCAAAAAAATGTATTTATTCAGCCGAAATTGTCGAAACAGTTATTAGATCGCAAAATAATGACTAAATACACAAAATACCCCAAGATTGTTTCAACATCGCACATTATGCAATTATTATTTTTATTCGTAAAATTTCCAGTCAACAACAGAGTCGTAAGATGAAACGCCGCAGACAACTGCTGACCGATTTAGGTTTACAACATACGTACGTCATGAAACTATTCGATAGAAGCGTGGATTTGGCTCAGTTCAAGGAAGACACGCCGCTCTATCCGATTTGCCGAGCTTGGATAGCTAATCAACCACGAAATCCCAATCTCGTTCCAAAGTGAGTAACATAAGTGTAACTCTTTATCAATCACAATACACGTATCGCTTTATCCACCTTTTTTACTCGTCGGAAATAGTATTTTGATGAAGGAAAAAATGCATTCCAGAGTTCGCTGTCCAAGTCCAGAAATAATGGGCGTCGTGCATCCGGAAAATATTCTCGACGAATCGAGCGGAGAGCTCAGGGACATTTTCGCTTTGCCACCGCCCTTACCATCGGAAGAAGCATTTCCGCGGAATCGCGTACCGTCACCTATAATTCAGGAAAAAGAAGAACTCAATCTCGATTACGTGAGTAAGACTCGCGAAAACGCATTGATTTGAAATAACGCGGGAGGTCCATTCTTCATAAATTGTTTTAAACACACCTGTTTTTTGAAACAAGTTTTGCGTATTAAACTGTTCGTCACGTGTTAGAGTACTGTTAAGTTTGAATAGTTGTTTTAGACCGACTTTATTGCGATCAACAGGAAGGCCAAAGCCTGAAATCACGCGAAACTCTGCTGAAAGATCACCGAGCTCATTGGAGTTCCGTTAGAAAAAAATGGCACCAGCAAGCCCACAAGAATGAGCAACGTTTCGCCCAGAGCGCAAACATCCTCAGTACAATATTCAAAAGGTACGATGAAAAATTCGACGTTGGTTAGCCACAAAATAGCCATGAAATGAACGATCAATGTTTTTTTCAGAGCTCAGTCCGAGTTTGAATGATGAAAAAAACCGAGTTGAGAGGAGGGTTTTCCCTGCCGATACAACAGTCTCACCGATCATTGTCAATTGAACGAAGCTACGGAGCTTAGCTGTGACTCGAACGTTGTGATTCAGCGATGAGGACGATGCTTGAAGTTCATAATTATACTAAAAATGATTAATCAATTCACAGATACGGTAGATCTCTGTGGTTGGGTAAATTCGAGAAACTTTATACTCGATGATGTACGCACGTATTCTTTTTATTAATTTTTTTGAAATTCATTCGCACATTACGACAAATTGAAGTAATCATTGACGCAAGTTCAATCATTCAATCGTTCTTTATTGACAGTCGAATTCTGGTAACTTACAATTAGTTATTCCATTCTTACTTTTTTTTACTTTCAATGGATACAGGGATCAGCAGCGCCATACCGCAATCGGTAACTCCATCTCCACTTTCGCTTGCTTTCTCTTTACTCTCTTTATTCCGTTTTTCTTTCATTTCGTATCGGTTCATTCGTGGGATCCAGCCGACAGCGACGTACGAGCGAGTCTCGAGTTTTCGTGATTGTTTTTCCCTCTTTTTTTATTCTTCTAATCATTTTCGCTCTCATTTCCTACGTAGTTAACGAAGACAACGAGCAAGTACCAATAGAAGTGTCGCTTTCATCGTTTATCCTTCGATCTATATTATTTTCGTATATAAAACGTTAGCTAATAAATAAATAACGCAACGTGATAGTGATTCTCGAGTTTTGCCTGTTTCTTTTTCAGACCAACCGCGCTCATCGTCGTTCTCAATTTTTATAATTCGCCTAACGTGTTTCGGTATAAAATATTTTTCGTCAAGATTTCGGTTCTTTTTTCATCTTCTTTCGATCTCCCCAAGCTGAGGTGTTAATTAGGGCAATAACTTTGAGACGATGTTCCGATTTGTGATTGTATACTCGTCAACGTTGAATACCCGGGGTCAAAAACGTCCGCTCTCGATCCCTTGGGCATCGCCGAGACATTTGGAAGAGATTTTTCCCACTTCTTTGCTTGCTTTCGTTTTTTTTCTTTGAATATTCCTTTTTGAATATAACATTCCTTCACTTGTCGGTGAGAGAAAGCTCGAGAACCTGTCGGAAAGTCTCTTCCTCGAGGAGACGACGCTGTTCATCCTCGATTTGCTGCTGCTCCGATAATCTAAGGGCAATTCTGAGCTGCTCGGCTGTGTCCTCGATCGAATCTCTCTCGTCGTCGTCGTTGACGCATCTCTCATGATTATTATCCTCCTCGAACTCGTAATTATCCCTTTCCGTACTGCTCCTATTGACTCTTCTTCCACGCGCTTGGTCGTCGGCTCCATCGTCGTCGGTGAAAATTTCACTCCCTTCATACATTGCCAAACTAGCCTGAATAGCCCTTGAATATCAAGAAAATTGATATTTCTCGTTAAATCATATTAATTCATATATTTTTATGCGCGATTTTCGATTATTTTTCATTTTAGTACGTGAATTCTTCCATCAGGCCTTTTTTTTCAATCTTTAGTCACGTGCAAAAATGACGACAATCGACTCACCATCGATCGTTCCTTATAAACAATTGCGAGAATAGTGAAATGCTGCTGTATTTACTACGACGATTAATCGTCTTTCTACAATCACAACTGAGAAGTTTAGTCAATTTGGCTTTTGACCCACCTGCCTTTTTTTCATGCAAGTTCGTTCGATAGCGAAGGTGCGTGCGATTGATAAAACATGCAACATCAACCACATGAGCAACGGTACATTTATTCATTGACATATTCTTGGGGCACGAATGGTTTTATTCCCAAGAATGTACTCTCGAAAAAAAATTCTCTTTTATCCAACACCGTACGAAATTGACTCACCTCTGAAGCTGTCGTTCTTCCTCGGTCGTCATGTTCGGCGTCGTTGGTCTCGACGGTTTTTGTGCTCTAAGTGCCTCCCATATGTCGACCTGTAAACAAGGATGACCAAACAACCCATTGAATGCCCATCACCGTTAGCGTTTGAATAATAAAATCGCATTAACCAAGTCGAGATGATTTTCTCACCTCGTCCTTCTCACTTCCGGCTTCGAGCAGACTCTGCTGAATCGCAAATTGCAGCAAATCATCTTCCGCTTCTATACTGAATTGCGATCGATCTTCGGCACCTGATTCGTTTCAGCGAAGAGTGCACAATGAGCAATTGTTTTTCACGATTGAAATTGCGGCAAAAAATAATAATAATAATAATGATGCAATACCCAGTCTGATGTAACCGGATGGAATCTCGAAGCATACGTCGTCGACTACACACGTCATACGATTGGTCTCTTGTATTCTACGAATATGTGGAATCTCCTGATCGAGACCGAATATATTGCCGAAAGTTATCCTCGCGTTTAGCACGTGAAACAGGGGTATTTCTGTGAACAGTGAAAATAATTCGTCTCGTTAATATTCGTTATTCCATACGTTCAATCTCAATTATTCGATCGAACACGCGATTGTTCACAGTTTTTTTCTGCGAAAAAAATGTGTAACAATAAAGAGTCATTGTACAGCGAGTGTTTGTTAAAAATTCGTGCGTTTGGACGGCTTTGACGAACGCGGGCGAAATCTTACCGATCTTGACGGGAAATCCGGACGGTAATTGCATCTGTATAAAATCCTTGAGCTTGGCGAAGTGCGAATTAGAGATGGCCATCAGATCGACGATCGGCATTATTTGCTCTTGAAAGCTCAAGGGATAGTCTTCGCTCAGCCATAGCGTAGCCTGCGGTCAAACAATCCAATCTGTTGTGCGATACGAAACAGTAACGATGATAGAAATAATTCGATTCTTTTTTTCTCTCCTTCTATCGGTGATTTCCTCGCTTCCTCTCAATCTGACTGATCGGACGAATACGTCGTTGAAGCATCATTTTTTCCTTCATCTTTCACACAACTCTTGTTACCTTGAACTTTTGAACCTTTGTGTTGACTTCTTTGGGTTTTCCGATATCCCGACCGTTCAAGTCGACATCAGGATCAAAGTATTCCTCCGCCGTGATGTTCGTGGGATTGCTGCTCGCATTTGCAAAATCTTCCTGTTGGCCGAATGTTTAAAATCAACTTTTTCAGTGCCTCGAGGTGAAAATTCCGACAATTTGATGTATTTTTTTTCGAATAAATCTCCAACGAAACATTCGTTGAAAATCGAGACATTATCGATATATCTTGAAAATTGTCGTCGAGTAGCTTTCATAGGCGCTTAAGTGTATTTGTTTATTTATTTAGGAAATACGTACGCTGGTAGCTGCACCTCCGTTATCATGCTGCTGTTCGGCGATTCCTAAAAAGGATTGTAACGGCGTTCTCGGCGCTCGCGCGCGCGCTTTATCAGCCTCGGACAAATGCTCCAGGCGCGTTTTCGTCACCACCTCGACGTTACTCGCGCTAAAAACTTTGCACTCGTGGCCATTGACAACTTCGCTTTTGTCCGAACGCCTGCCCCACAGACCAGCTTTGTTCCTGCGATCCGATCAATTTCACTCTCGTTTATCAATGCCATCAAAAATCATGAGTTTTTTGTTCCAAATATTCGGAATAAAATATTATTCCTTTTAGTTGAAATATTTTCGTACCTCTCGAAACTAATTTTGTCGGTATCTATGTACGTCGTGACTATAGGATTCGTCAATCGTGTGACAATGCCCTCCTCGGAAGGTGCCATTAATTGAAGATTCTCGTCGTCGATGAGCTTCATATGCTCGACATAGACCTTTCGAGTTTCGTGATCAACTTCCATCATCGTCGCGCCGTCATCTGCGATAAAACGGATGAAATAACAATCAATCCCGAGCTTATACCCGGATCATTCACGTTGAATGATTCATAGTTGGCTTATCCTAGCGTTTCCTGAGAAAAGAATCTCGAACGTTCGAATGAAGTATGAAGGTATTTTTGTAGCGTAGAAATACGTGGATGAAATTTTGTTGAAAGCGCTGGAAACAAGCTCTACGATCGTCGACTATTACACGGATTTTATACATCGAGTTCCCACAATTACGTTGCAAAGCGAAAATAAATAAAGCCGTAAACTGTGAATTTTTAGCTTCAGTATGGAGTTTCTATTCATTTTTTCGTTCGTTAAACACGTTTAGCACATCCGAACAAACAAAATTCTACCGATAATTTCACCTGTTTTTCGTCCGACCAAGCTGAACACATAACTTCGATCGCAGCTGATGGCCACAGGTGGATTCGGTATAGCTTGCATTTTGAATTATCAAAAGAGAACAATTGAGAGAAAAGAAGACAAACAAAATCAGGGTTACAAAGAAAGGACAATCGCATCATATTCCTCCTTTTTTTCCTCCAAAAGACGTTCCGTGCTTCGAAACTGCATCGTTCAAATTCCCGTCAATTTTCTCACTTTTATCTTCTCTTTTTCGCAACTTTGTACACTCGGAGCGTTTGACGTTTTTTGCTCCCGTTAAATTAATCCAACAAAAATATTCTCTCACTCTGTCCTTTGAAGACGAAGCTGAGATTCCCACGCTGCCAATTCGCATGATCGAAACCCAAAAGTGTCGTGTCGATACGAACGTTGCTGCCTTGTTTGTAAACCTTGTACGTGTCGCTTGGGCACATTCTGGACGCCAGGGGAACTGAGAATCGAATGAAGACAAGTTTACAAAAATCGAGGAGAAATCAATTTCGAAAAATCCATCCATGGTGCGAATTTTCATAAATCATAGAGTTTTAATGTAACAGTTCATTGCGAATCGTTACAATGAATCTTTTTAGATAAATATCACAATATTTCAACTTGACGGAAATACATTTTTCACTCAAACGTTGAATTCACGATTCTTGGAACATATAAATATCTTTCGAATAAATATTGGGCCTAACTTTTTTGATGCGGACACGGACGTGTTCGAAGTTTTTGCAAAAAGTAGATAAAATGACAAATTTTATTTTCCTCACCCCAACTGGTGAACTCCCATTTCATTTCGACGTAAAAATCAGGTGCCTGCGAAGGAAGAAAAATCGTTGTTGTCATATTTTATTAGAGCAATTTTTCGAATTTTATTGACAATGTAAAAAACCTGTTTTAATTTGTGCAGCAGCTCCGGTATACCATCCACGCGACTGCAATATCGCTGATAATGACTTCTCGCTAGCACAGCTTGAAGTAATTCTGGATTTCCCGTACCAACGGCTTCTTGTACCACTACGAATGTGCAGAAATTTGGAATAAATTTAGCGAAATGAGAATTATCTTAGCATACATCATTCTCGCATTTCTGACGAGAAATAAACGAATGACTTTATCCTTACCGCTCCAACCTTGTGTATTTTCTGTATAAACATTAGCCTCATGATGCAACAATACTACTGCTGATTCTCGATATCCAAGCGTAACGGAAAGCATCAATGGAGTTCTCCCTCTATTATCATGTTTTTCCTTATCGTGCTACAAAAGATACAAAAAACAAAGAGATTCTTTATGTCATGTTATTGATAACTTATCTCAATCTAGACGGATTATTACGTGCATTTATGCGAAAGAGAATTGAGGATCGCGATATAAATTTTTGTTCCGACTTAAACAAGTTTCTTCTTTCAGCGAAATTCACAAATTAATATTTCATTGATTCCACTTTTAAATGCCATTGATCGATTAATGCATAAAAGAAAAGTGAGAATATGTGTTTTTTCAGCCACGATTATAGATTTTTTTCACTTTAGAGAATAATTTAGAAACAGAGTGAACGTATTTTCGTGACATAATTAAAACAGAATAAAGAAGAGAGCAAATTTGCAATTGACAAATTATAGTATCGATGGAAGACTTTTTTGTTGCTGGATATTGAGAGAACCGCAAAGGCACATGTATTTCTTTTAGAGTATTCGCTTCGGCGATAAATGGAGTTAATCAATTACAGGTATATGTCAAGTGTAATGTCGTGAGGAAAAGCGGAAGACATAGCTTTGGATTCTATGGCTTCTTGCTCTGTGAGGCTTCGAAACCACCTTTTTCCTCACCTATCGCTTTGCCACCTATGGTAGGCATTTAGTTCTTTTGTTCTCCCTCTCTCTCTCGCGTCTCACTTTATGCAATTCTTCAGTAGTCTAGCGACGCCTAGGGCAGGTGAGCTCGCAAATTTGCCAAACATTGTTGCTCAAGACTCATCCAATTTACACTACAGAAATTAATTTTTCTAAACTTCATGTTAAAAAAATAAACCTTTGTTGAAAAATAACTCTGATTTTGATCCCGGTAAACACATTTTTTGAATCGAGAAAATACTGTATTACCGCTTGGAGAGAGAGAGAGAGAGAGGCACAGACAAACACTGAGATAAATCTCGGATAAATCTCATTTTCTGAGACAAATCTCATTTTTACACCTGCGTTACATTTTTGACTGCATATCCATTGCCAAAGTTTGGAAATGTTTATATGCAAATCATGATTATTATTTTCAATTACTCCATGTTTCACGATTTTGTGATGCTTATTTCACATGAAAATCTTGCATTGTTGTATGCGGTATACAGCTTCACGTTCAATGGGAAAACCAAGGAATGAGTATTAATTTACAAGGAGAGAATATAAAGTGTCTAACATGATCGGCAATTGCATAAATGGAGGTTATTAGCAGCAATCGGACGCGGAGGTGTCAAACAAATTAAGAATCACGTGTTCGTCGTACGTTTTAACTGCTGCGTTGTTCATGCGGGTCTTAGAAATAATATTTAACAAGAATTGTATTTAAAAAATAATCTACGTGATTGAAAAAAGTCTGTAGCTGTAATATCAGACGAAAAATTCGGCAAACCTGATTAGCGGTAAGCTCCTTGTCGAGTTCGACATAATTGTTGTTCCATACGAGCCAGTGGAGAGGATAATTTTCTTTGATCCAGTCTATGTTAACCATTTCTAGTCGAAAAATGCGTATGTACAATATTTCTTTCCTTTTTCTTCTCCCACTTTTCCCGAAGCGTTAAGAATTTGACATGAGTGGTGTTTATTGTTTATTATTATTACTATTGCTTCGAATATTATATTTGTTGTCTTTCTCGTTATTTTCCGAATGGACGAGTGGCTCAGTCGAAATAACGACTCGAGAAGAGTTTAGAATAACGTAATCGCACGTGAATAATTTTGACAGATGGACACATGACCATGTACACGAAGATTATATGTCTCGTTCGTTAGCGACGTGTTACACGGTATGACAAAACGAGGATTGTAATTTTTTTTTATTGTCGTAAACAACACAGCACTTTGGAACAATTGGCGTGAACTTTTCGACGAAAATAATGGATACGAAGGTTGGACCTTCATAAAAGAATAAACATACAAAAATACACAGGCAAATACGCGTGAATAATCACATACAAAGATAGAAATAGTAAGTTTATTCAATGACTGGTTGACGAGAAATGAATTCGAAAGGAATCTACAGCCAGCGAGTACACCAGCACTGCAGAAACGAGACTGCGCCGTCACGAGGTGTGAACCGTGAACAATAACGCGGTCTGTCAACCGTAAAGGCGCGAGTAGTTTGATGGCCACGGGTTTGCACCTTTGGTTTTTAGAAATAGGCAATCGGGACTATATGATCTTTTTCAACGTGTGAAGATATTAAGTACATGATTCGCCTTTAGCTCTGACAACGGGCCACGTCAAATGAAGACCCAGCGGGCTTGGTGTGAAATATACTACACACAAGGCTGAAATTAGATTTTATACGCTGCATTCGTTTTCCGTGATTTCTTTTCATAACGAAAATACCTTTTTATTTTATATTTTCTTTTTATATCTATTTCTATTTTATGAATATCTATTTTCTCAAATGTAAAAGCATTCTCCGACATTGTATCGATATGATAATGGAGACAATATAGGTATCACGGAGGAAAAAATTCTTGATTTTATATTAATTTCAAGTTTAATTTTTTAATATAGAAAGGTTGTGCTTTATATAATATTGGATTTTTTTAAATAATGCGGTAAATTCGTGTAAATTCCCATGAAAATAACCGCGTTGATTCGAAAATTGTTTATTTCTCCAAAATGCATGTTTTTTTTAAACAACAGGGTATCGTTTTCACCAGAACGACTGTTCGATATTCGGGCAACTTCAGTCTTGATCTTTCGCGTCGCTCAGTGCGTGTACAACCACATATCGAAACGAAGCCAACATGACATAACCTCGAAAAATATTTTGTTTTATTCGCAGCTTATTTGATTTCTTTAAATGGCATTCTTTAACAAAGCTGTTCTCCGCGAGTGATGCCTCGAAATTCAAAGAATATTTCATAAATTTTGTAATTTTTCATTGAGATAAATCGTGAACTGAGTGTACAGTAGCTGCTGAAGAATGTTGTTGTTTGTTGCGATCGAAAGTCGATAACCATCGTTCTTCGAACATTTATTTATTTTTTTCGCTTTTCCCACGATTTCGAACAAAATATGTCGTACCAAGGCTCGCCTTTCTCGGCCGCTCATGGCCAGGATGATTATGAAATGGATGAGGACAATGAGGAGTATTTGGATGAAGAGCGTGATGTCGACGATCAGTACGAGAGCGACGAAGGTAACAATATTTGTGCATTTTTTCATGCAACAATTTTTCCCGCGAGTTCATCGTCCAATCCGATTAATCGCCGATTATGAATTCCAGACACCGAGGAAGCTAGTGAGACAGATATGGGAAAATCAGAGGAACATACAGAAATAAGGGAACAGTTAAGTTGGTTCTTTAACCTTTATTGACCTTGAATGAAGTTCCCTTTGCTTTGTCGTCGCCCTAAAAGTATAAAATACTTCAGATTACGTCTCTGGAACTGAATTAAAATTAATTCAATGTTTCTTCTATTCGATCACTTTGTCGCACACATTTTAGTACAACACTAATCAAAATCTGTTACTAATGTACTTTTAATAATGTGAGAGACATTTTTTACCACTGTACTTTCATAAATCGTTGAACACAAAAAGGAGACGCGTTGATTTCTTACTGGACAGAAAAGCAAAATAATCATCGCCGGCTATGACATTGAGAACGGCAAAATTGCAATTTGATCAAGGTCGACCGAATGCAGTTTTGGAGCATAATTATAAAATTACAGAAACGCTATTGTTAATACGAACGTTTATCATATTTTTCTAATTAGAATCTTTTTTCACAGAGTTTATCAAGACAAATTAGCGAGCTTGAAGAAACAGTTGCAACAACTCAAGGATGGAAGCCATCCGGAATATAACAGAAAATTGAAAAAACTAGAAACTCAGTACAAGGAAAGGTAATTGGGAAAATAAAAATGGAAATCACAACGACAAGACAACGTTCGTGAGAATTAATTTCCCCGCGTTACTGTTATTGCCAGATTGAGACTGAATATTATCTATCGCGATTACCTTACCGAGTGGGTGGAGCGTGATTATATTCTTGAGAAAAAAGCCGCCGTCAAAGAGTTCGAGGAGAAAAAAATCGATCTCAAAGAAACTCTACTCACGGACATGGAAGAAAAGAGAAAAATAATAGAATCCGATCGCCATACGATGGAACTCACCGGTGACTCAATGGAGGTGAGCGAAATTTTGTTGTCTTTCACCACCGCCGATTCCGATAAACATATTCGCGGGAATCAATGAGATTTTTCAACATGAATTGCAATGCCAAAGGTGAAACCGATAATGACGAGAAAATTACGGCGACGGCCGAACGATCCTGTACCGGAAAAAGTTGAAAAACGAAGAAAACCGCCGCCAGCGCAATTGAATTATTTACTCGATGAAAAAGATATCGAGAGCGATTTGAAGGCTATAAGTCGCGGTAAAGTACTCACGACGGTCAGAAAACCCGGTGCGTACATGATCTTTTCATTTTTTTACACCGTTTTTGTTTTTTTTTTATTAGTGAGAAAAAAATGAATAAGGCGAAAGGAAAAACAAAAAAAGAACTGATGAAATAACGGAGATTTTCTATTTACAGTAGTAATGCCGCATTACAATACAGTCAGTCTCCCAACTCAGCATATACCTTCGACTCCCGATACTCCTTTAGTCGAGACTAGAATAGAAGACGGCAAACTTCTGTACGAAAGAAGATGGTACGTCTGTCTGTTGCTCAATTTTTCTCGCTTTTTCGTTGTTCTTTTTTCTTTTAACTTTTTCATTTCCTCACTGTCCTCACTGAATAAGTCTTTTGGCGAATAGGATGTGAACATAATTACCGTTTAAAATCCATTAACTTCCCTTTTTATAATGCGATCAAAGTTGCGTCATAAAACATTCAATTGCACCGCAACGTGAAATTCATTTCAGGTTCCATCGGGGTCAACCGGTTTACATAGAGGGCAAAGAGTTGCCGAGATTCGCCGCAAATATATCAGCCATTGGCACCGAAGTGGTGAGACACGTTTATAAATTATTTTTTCTTTACTCGACGTTCCTTCGTGTACCGTATGATCAAGGAAATTAGTGTCGATACTTTGTAAATATCTGCAAATTGCTCGCACGAACACTAGAAGCAGTTGCGGAAAAAACACATTTTCTTGTTTCGAATATTCGGTACATATGAAAATTATCCAAGCGCATAAGCGTATGTAAACAATATTTATTCGATATTATTTCAGATTTGGGTGAAAAAAGTATCGGACGGTAGCAAAGTAAAGATATACACTTCGCAATTGAGTCGCGGCAAGATGTCGATAAAGCGAAGAGCCTCTTAGAAAATGTAATGGTTGTTTGTTTAAACGCAAACAAAAAAAGAGGCGGAAGAATTCATACTCGTCAGACTTGCGAGGCGTTTTCCGCAGTTTGGCACTTGAAATTCATTACAGCCGCGGCTGTCTGCGTTGTCTGCGCCGGCAATTTGACTCTCACCGTACAAGTCTTTTGCCACCAGTAATACCATACTCTCTGATGATACTGTATGGCCATGTACATCCAAACGAAATAAGAGAGTATGAGAAGCGTAATCATAGCCAAAAGCGAGTAGGTCGTCCATTTGGCGGGTGGAAAATTGTCGTAACTGTTCTTGGAGTAAAAATCCGCCGCAATTACGCAAACGTACGAGCAGGCAATCGTGATTGGCGTCACGATAACGCAACGTATTAAATCGATCCGAAAGCTTCTGACGAACAATTGATGCTGACGTTGACCTAGACACATCCAAATTATAATGGATTCGAGAGCGCGAAATCGAGGGGTTCGCTCGACGTCGAACTCGTGGCCGCATAATTCGCAACTGTTGCGATTACCCTCCTCGAGCCAACGTTCCAAACAAGCCAAATGTATGGCGCCCATCGTACCCTGATTGAAATGTGAATTAATTCTAAAGTCAAGAACTACGGGGTTACAATATTTCTATAACATTATTCGCGAATAAGTCTATAAATAACAATAACGTTGGATACTTTATATCGATTAATTGTTTACAATCGAGAGGTAAACGCGGTAATTCATCAATCGCCAACTGTATTCTGACGAGCGAAGATCTATTTTTTATTGTGAAAAAGGCTCTTTAATTACGTTTCAATGTGAAGTTTTTTTTTTCAAACTTTCAACGTTGATGTTTGTTAAGAAAAACTTCGTTAACTTTTTAGTATTGTATATATGTATATGAAATATTCCTCGTTTCGTTTGCTAAGCACGTTTCGTTTAGCAACGAAATTTATCGCGATTCATCCGACAAGTATGTTTATTTTCTTGTAATATAAATTACGTTCGAAATTCAGAGTGTAAATCATTTCTCTACGTTTTTGTAATAATAATACAAAAAATTAAAGGTTATCGACCTTGCATCTGCACGGATATATTATGGGAAATTGGGGACTAGTGTCGTAGCATATGCGACACGTAATTTCCGACGAAATGCTGTCGATGCTTCTCTTGATGATTTGTCCCGTTTTCGTGATATTCTGATCGGTTAAATCGAAAGATCTCGAGTTTACACCGTTTGCCGCCCCCGATGATGAATCACACTCGATCTCAACCTTTTCAATCAGACTCTTGACGGTACTCTCGACGGACGCGTTTGTACGAATCATCGTTTTTAATAGTGAAATACTTTTGCGATATATCGTAAGAATTCATGCGAATGCTGAAATCCATGGTAAGCAATGAATCTACGATGGATATGTCGACGATTTGACATATTTTATGTTCGACTGAACCTCAGCAGCGTTGTTTTTTTGTTTTATGAAATATACTCGCAAGGCGATCGAAAGGGTTACTTAAAAAATTGTATTTATCAGTTTCTTCGCCAACTCGTTACATCGGTTACTTCTGTCTTTCGTTTAATATTATACAAATAACATATCGAATTTGAAAACCCCAACTTTTATTAATACCGAATTTCCAATGGGCGTTCGATGTTTTTGAAAGCAGAAATTTAAGACATTGAGACAGTGGATATAAAAATCGACCATTACAATATCGATTAGTACGATTGAATTGTCGGGGATACACCAATGATCGATAAGATAGGGGCTGGGTATAGAATTTTTTGTTAAAGCGTCGTGTGCAATATTATTTTATAATTATTCTTCAACTATTCGACGTATTGAGATCGGTGTATAATTTTTCCGTTCATTCGTGCATCATATCCACGCTGAGACAATCTTCACCCATGTTACTCGGCGACGTCTCGAGTTCCCCGATTTCATTCGATTCGCTGCAAAACAAATTTTCATTTTTTCTTCATTTTATTCATTGATACAACACGATACCAATTTTCATGACAATTTTACTCCATTTTGTACGTATTTTCATCAGTAGTACGAGGTAAAAAGAAACTTGCTTGAGAAAGATATAATCACCTGTCCAACGATGGATCGTTGCTAAACATCTCAGTGGGAACTGTGGGTGGTGCTTTTTCCGGTACGAGTTCCAAGTACGTCTGTCGCGATTCTAAATGTCGCTCCACCTCTTCGGGAGTCATGTGACCATCTGACACCAGAGACATCGGTACCATATTGTTTTGAGATTGAACCTGAAAATTTCGTAACATCGTTGATGAAACGAAAATGCGAAACAAGAAAAGAAACGAGGATCGGGAATGTATTTTTTCCGTCGCAAACTTACGCATGGGACATTTTGTGTCTTTGGTATCTTTGGAGTTGGCTTTTTCTTTTTACTCGTACTCAATGGTTTCATCCCCGTTGCAGCCACTGCCACAGGATGATGCGGTGTGTGATTGCTTGTGTTCACTTCCGGTTTTTTTCTATTAGAAAATGCAATATTAAATGAATAAGATATCATTGAAATCGATGTAACTCGACGTGCTGCGATACATGGACTTTGAAGGACAACAATCGATCTCGTGCATTAATATCACAACAAGCGGAAATTATCCGATTTTTGAAAAATAAGTGATTTTGAGTAAAAATGGAAACGAAATACCCGTGAGTCTTGCACGAAAAATTGAATCTTACTGCAATAACCTTTTAGAAGTATCCGTCCTGACCATTTCGTCGTCGGAAGACTCTGTCTCGTCGCTTTCGCTAAAAGACGCATCGACCTTCTCGTACTGCAACAACCGATCGAGTAGAAAACTTTTATCCCTGTTGACTTTGAGCAGTTTCCGCTGCGTGGAGCGTAAGGCCTCTTGAAAGCATTCGTTCTCGTATATGAGAAACTTTAATTTGCGTTTCAAATTTCTGTATTGATCCTTGTAATTCGGTACTTCCTCCTCGGGACTGTCATCGTCATCGTCATCCTCCGCATCTGCATTGTTGTTTGCAATCGAACGACAATACCATCCTTCCAACATTGGTCATCTGTGACTGTCGACGGAAGGATAACTTTATTCAACTTTTGTAATTCACGCTCGACAACAAGATGTCGCCGCATTCCCGGACAGTCGTAATTATAACCTTAAATTCATTTTTCGGCAATTATTGCGACAACGCGATGATAATTGCGAGACATTTTTCGTTATCGGTTTGCCAGTAAACGCAGGTTGTTTGCAAATAATTGAAAGAATTCGGCTGTCGAGAACGTTGAAACATACGAGTTTTGTCGATTTTCGACTCAATCGTACGAATAATGATAAACACTGAATATCAACGATTTCATGCGTAATCGATTATGAGAGTCATCGTTGAAACATTGGAGTGATTTGAAAAAAAAATAGTATTGTCTGAATAACATTGAGGTTAAATCACGAGATCGGAGCTGTGTCAACAAAATATTGCGAATGCGATGCAAAAATTGGTTATTACTTTGCGGTGTTATAATATTGAAAAGAAGGTGTAATCCTTGATAAAAGTTCAAACCAGAGAATAACTCGACTTCGATACTCACTTTGAACAACCAAAAGTCTTTCCTTGGAAGTCGGAAAAAGAGCTCGCGGCAATTGATTATTACGAAGAGATAAATAAGCTGTTTGTGGCTGTCTTCCATCATACCGCAAAAACACACGGTTATTTACAATCGATTCTCTTCTTCAACGATAACTTCAGACCGCCAACCAGTGGTGGCTTGCTCTTCCCCACTTCCGGTCTCATTCACACATGTTTCTTTTTACGAATGTTCAGTGTATAAACAAAGTTATTGTTATTTTAACATAATTATTTTATTTTATTTTAATTAATAATCCAAGATTATTATTATTACAGAATAATACAAAATGTATTGCTGTATTATTTCGGACTATCATTGGTCACATCGATGGATGCGTTGTTCCTTGATCTTATCATCATTTTCGTGTTTTTGTAGTCATCGCTGTTGAGATTCGCGCCGATGCAATTGCTGCGGAGATTCGAAGAAAATAACTAGAGTAATTCGCCCGAGTGTATTTAAAAAACAATTATCGTATTTTTCAATGTTTGAAAAAATGTACTCACTCGGGATACCACCATGTTCCATGAAAATCCATTGCGCATGCGTGATCGAGTTTCACGAGATAGTTCCGATTATTATTATTATTGGTTAAAATTTCCGAATCGTTTGAAGTTGGCAAATCTGCTGTGTCGTTTATCATATTGTAACCGGCAATTCCGAGTCTGTAATTATCCTTGTGAGAACTAACGCTGCAATTGACAAAATTTGATTTTCTCGATACTTTTTTCATTGTTCCTTTGATTAAATAAAATAACAATTCTAATGAAATTTCAACATTTGGTACAGACGTGAATTCGGAGTATAGGGCCGATGAACGTTGTCCATGTACATCCTCAAATTCTATTCTCA
This sequence comes from Heteropelma amictum, assembly GCA_959613375.1. Lineage (NCBI taxonomy): Eukaryota > Metazoa > Arthropoda > Insecta > Hymenoptera > Ichneumonidae > Heteropelma > Heteropelma amictum. The sequence goes on from OY390725.1 coordinate 5,599,985, forward strand.
GTTCGTATGGACCGAACAGCGTCGTTAATCTTGTAAAAATATTGATTAACGCACCTTTCAATTACAATTTGCAAATAGTCTTTACAATTGTGGATTGATAATAACATAAGCACCTGTGTATCCATTCGTTACCCAACCAAAAGTCACCGTCAAGGTCGCCAAATCCTTTCGCATAATCGTCCCAACATTTGCTAGTAAAATTTACTCCGTAAGACGATTGACCTCTGCGTTTTCTTTGTATAACCGTCCAGCCACCGCCGAACGATTGATCGCAATATATTTCAAAAATATTCCAAAGCCATTGTTTAACCTCGGGAGATTTGTTGGGAAAATGATAAATACCCGATTGTGAATCAGTTTTCATTAAACTTTCACAATGTGGTTCAGTAAAATTAGTATAAAGAGCTTTTCTCATATTTCCAGTGTTGTCATCGCTTTTTACCGTTGACCCGATCAGTCTTATCATAGCTCTGTCCATTTTTTTATTTATCGCTATAAGCTGTTTCAGTATTTCCTTGAGATAAAAATCCGAGGTCGAAACTATCGTTGGTTCGTATTCGATCGATGGACTTGTAGAATCACTGTGCCAATATTCATTATTATTACCGTCATGATTTACTCGGTATTTCGTTGGATCCTCAACTTGCATCGTATCTTTTCCCAAAATATGTGTGAGAACCGCTGATAACAGTATTGCAGTCTTGAAAAAAAAAAATTAAAAGCGACGATTTGTCTCATTATTATTACTATGTATGCGTATAAACATTTCTATTCTGTGTATGAAAATAGGATTATCTTTTCAAGTTTATATTTTTAACTTATTAAAAATTCGTAAATGTGAAATAATACATGATTTACTTTTAACGGGTGGTCCATCTTTTGAACGTCGTCCTATCAAACTGCCTACTAAATTGAATAATTATATGTACACTCTATTTTCGCTGCAACAAAAATCGTTCTGAATTTGAAGAGACTCGACGATAAACTGTAGAACATATATCCGCGAATATGTACGCAATATCAATGATACAACAACTGATCGTAATCTTAGTTTATATAGCATTCATGCTTGAATATGTATGCTTGATGAGAAAAAGGTCATGTTCTACTTGATATCTTTTGCGTGAACTAGTTGATCAAAATGAAATAAAGTATACGTAATTAAAAGTTGGAAACGGTAAAGAGAAAAAATGAGAATATTTCAAAAAACCGCGCCACTGCTAGTAGGAATGTTGTTATTGGTCCTTTCAGTAACCAATGAACGTCGTGCAAACAAAGATTATAACGCAACGCCAAAAGTTCACATAAAGAATAGCACTATACATATTTCTCGATTTAATATATATTCGAGAGTAAATATTGTTCCCAGTTGGAGATATACAAATAAAAATAATCATGCCTCTTCCTGCCGCACTGGCTGCCCGCCTTGCTAAAAGGGGACTAATAACAGGATCAGATAAAAGTGGTAATGACACTTAACCTCAAATTTTTATTTACGCGGAAGCATCGAGATATTCTCGGAAAATGCAATTTGTTTCTCATCATTTATTGAAATTGCAGAGAAATTAAAGAAAGAACCGAAAAAAAGAATTCACGAAGAAGTTATTGCCGAGGATTATGACACATCGAAGGACGAAATCAATCAAATAGATCTCTCACAGAAGTTTATGGTACGTATACAATTTCATGCTCAAGAAAGAGTGCTGAAAAATAGGTTTCAAATTTGTTGAAAAAAAATTATATCAACCAACTTTAACAGTATCCTAAAGTAAACGTCAAGTTCTATTCATTCAAATCCGCATAAATTTCAGGGTTTTGCAGGCTGTCCGAACAAATACAATATATATCACGAATGCAACAAAAAATGTAAAGAATTGTGGGGTGCCGGACATTTGCAACCATCCGACAAATATCTCAAGCAACAAATACGTTTGATCCAAAGATACCCATTGCCGGAAACATGGAAGGCTATATACGACCCTGGCTCGTAAGGATATTTTTATCTCTTTCATTGGACAATAAATAATTGGCCAAGAAAAAAGATAAATTTTCAATAAAACTTTTGAACGGATTTCGTAGAGGACAGCACTATTACTGGGATTGGTCATCAGACTTGGTTTCTTGGTTACCTCCCGGCCATCCGAAATGTCAAATATCCCAGCCGGCGTCACAGCTCAGAGAGGAATTACATCTAAAAGCTGCAGATCAGGATGACAATATGTCTAGTGACGAAAGCGGCAGTGATCAAGAAACTATGGAAGTAAGTGAGGTTTTTTTTTTTATCTTTACCTCTATTCCTAGGAAAACAAATTTGCGATACTTTACTATTAGCGATTAATTACGATAATTTTGTACAAAATGACAAAATGATTTCACAGGTCGATGAGGTGGAATACAAGAAGGAGCAACAAAAGATTGTCGTTAGAGAGAGATTCAAAGTTCCGGAAATTCGAAGAGTCCTCAGATCCGAGGGAAATAAAGAAAAGAAAGATCGAACTTTGGATCCTATGGACCCTGCATCTTACAGCGACATACCGCGGTACACAATTATTTTCGAATCAAATAACACGTTATATGTATATCATAAAAACGGTACATTTGTTTTGGGTAATGCTGCAAACAAATTTAGATCGATAATACTATGTGAATAAGTGAAATATTTTTATTGGAAGTCAATTCTGTAGATATGATTAATTGTGAAACGTTTCGTTTCGACAGAGGGAAATGGTCTGATGGTTTGGCAAGGCACAATGAAGCAAAAACCGGAGCGGATACAACGGCTTCCGGACCTTTATATCAAATGCGACCGTACCCGAGTCCAGGTGCGGTATTACGTTCAAACCGAACTACCAAGCCTGAAGTCGAAGGAGCTACAAAATCGATCGTATCATTTCCGGAAACACCTGAATAAAGATTCAATGCAAAATATGAATAGTACCTATAGCGCGGAGTCAATAAAACTTGTTTTTAGAAATAATAAAAAAAAGAAAGCAAGCGAGTTCGAAAAAATACGAAGACTTGTTGAGATTATACAGAGAAAGAATGTACACTTGTATGCAAGTTTTATCGCTGTATTGCTCTGTACTTATCATATTGGTAAAATATTGTTTTTCAATCATTATGTGGGTGCGGTAATTTACCGAAAAGCGGAAAGAATTTATCCCGTCCACCGTCATGGCGGCGGGCAATAGGTCGGAAGCTTCCAAGTTTTACCGCACTAACCCCTTGCGGCGCTGTTGCAGATGTGCCTCTGCGCGCTGACTACGTGCACTTGTGTGGCGGTGACCACGACCACCACTGCACACGATATACATTATTTACGCGTTTTACGATTGCATCCCGTGCGTTTTGTTCCCATAGCGTTTTCAATCGTAACGGTCACATCAGACATATTTATTATACACGCTTAGGGTTATGTTATATTGTTTTTATTATCGTGCTGCATGGTTTATATCTCAGTTTCATTTACCCTGTGGATGACCCTGAGGGTAATTCGAAAACTCCATTCGAACATGAACGTTCTCACGGAAATTGAGTGATTCAGTGTCGAAACATTTCCAACTCGTACAGTGGGAAGGACGAATTTCTTTTTGTTTAATTATACACGACGAGCATCGAGGCATTAGCACGATGTTTCTGACTAGTGGAAAACTCACAGAGAAGAGGAGGGTGTATAAATCTTAATTAAAAAAAATAAAACGACGATAAAGCTTTATTTGCTGCAACATCGAGGTAAGTGCAATATTTTTATCAAAGAACATTTACACGCGTAAAGTTGCGAATGTTGCGTTTACAATCAACACATGCACAACAATTTCTTTTCACACGTATAAAACATAGTTTTGTACGTGGGATCTTTTCCGTGAGCCAGAATTACTTGAATGAATGATACGAAATTCCCCGTTTTCCATGCATTCAGTAGCTTTTTCGTGTCTGGCGTATACTACACATGCAAGTGTACACATTCTCTACGAGTTCAAAGCCGATTCTCGCGACCGCAAACCAGTTTATGCGATTATTTCTCATTTGTTGTTCGCACACATCAATCGTTTCACGTATTTTCTGACGTAGCTGATACGAGAATTACGTACAATTTTTTCGTACCAGTCCAAATAGGGTTGTGTGCGTTGGATGTTTTCTCATACGTATAATGCTAACAATAATAATAATGATTGAACGTATCTAAATACATACGCTTATGCGTATACAATATGCACATTACGCGTATTGTATACATGAAGCATGTACTTACCAACTCGCGTATTCTAGCTATTCTAGCAGGCATCTCTCAAAGCTTTTTTTCCTCATTCTTCTCTCTTTAAACACGCCCATCTCGCTTATTCACATCCGATAGAAAGTCGTATTCATCTCTCGCCGCGATTCATGTGTGGGATAAAAAACCTTCGCGGCGTGCGAGAGGAAGAAGGAAAATTGCATTCGTGTCACGAATCGTTCGTTACTTTTTAGCGTTTTGTTTTTTTCGTTTCTTGGTTAAAATCGGCAAATGTGAATGTTACAGAGGGCTCTTTACTTCCTGAATATATTCATCAATGTTTTCGAATTATCAAACATTGGAGGTTTGTTTTTTTTTTCTTCAATTTCACTGTGAACATGCGCGTTCTTTATCCATAAATTACGGAACGCCCGTAAAATATTCGAAAGTCCAAACATTTTAATGCGCGTTATTAACGGATTTTTCTTATCGCGTCTCGTTCTAAATATATCACCCTATGGAGCGTAACACCTGCTTGCGACAACCCTCAACGCGTTCCAGTTGAAATCATCGAAAAAATGCAGGAAAACGACAAATTCGATAGGGCATTTTTCCCCTCCTTTCTCCATCTTAATTCTTCCCACACAATCGTCAGATGTTTTTTCTCTTGCACCTGTTGAATTATCACGGATGACAATTTATTATTTTCGAGTTTTCGCGTTTCCGTTTTTTTTCCTCGATGTTTTTCGGCAGTTCAAAAAAGCTCAATGTTCGCCCATTCCTTCGATAGTCGACTCGAAAATGTTGAAGAACCTTTGTTTTTGACCGTCAAAGATTCACGATTTTCTTATTTAATTCGATTTTTCACCGAGGAAAATTTGACATATTCGTCTTTTCTTTATTCGCTCATCATTATTATTATTTGGAGTAGCAGATTTATTCACATATTCCTTCATTACGACAAATTTTTTATACCAGAATATCGAGCTACGCCTCTGAATAATGGCAACCAAGACCGAGGACTCTGTTTCTATGGACAATACCAATGATGGTACGAACAAAAAAAGTTTCTTTTTTTTTGCTCATGGAAGAATTTTATCGAAATTTTATCTTATTGTCTTTGATGAATTTTTGCATTGCATTATTTTGCACTCGTCAGCTGGCAGCATGGACAAAGAAATGTTGGCAATGAGCGAGACAGACGGTTCCATCCATCGCGTACCGCCAAATTATTTATACAACGCAATTTCGGAAGAAACGGGTGGTGCTTTGGATCACGATATAAATGGCCGCCGAAGCCACGCGTCCGAGGATCAACTCGGTCCATTGCCGCAAAACTGGGAAAAAGCTTACACGGATACCGGCGAGGTTTATTTCATCGAGTGAGAAATACTTTTGTTTATTGAATAATAACAATTTTTCATTCAGCGTACCTGAAGCAAAAATACTCGGCTGAGACAAAATTATGCAAGCTATGAGTCAAGAAAATGAGTGTATTTGGATTAATTTATAGTGTCTTTAATAAATCTGATTACCGCTTTTTCGCATTGTTGTACAGTGTGTACAGAATTTTCAAATGTTATACGCGTTCAGAGAATCTGTGTGATGCTTTTGAGCATTACAGTGTTGCAATACTATGTATCAATTTCCACTGCTGTAGTATATACTTACTAGGGAAAAGCTAAAATTGCCGAGTTGTACTCGTGAAATAGCATTTTTTCAAAAGCACTTGTGTAGTTTATAGCTTAATCCTATATTTCCAATGCTTTGATGTATCATTATTTGCTCACATCGGAAGAAAAAAGAAGCAGCAAAGTAAGAAAAAATAAATAAGAACGTTAAGAATGTGCGTGATTATTTTACAGCCACAATACAGGAACGTCTCACTGGCTCGATCCACGATTGTCAAAATTTCAAAAACGTTCCTTGGAGGAGTGCCTCGACGACGAGCTGCCGTACGGTTGGGAAAAAATTGACGATCAACTGTACGGAACGTATTTCATAGACCACGTTAATCGTCGCACGCAGTACGAAAATCCAGTTTTACAAGCGAAAAGAGCACAGCAGAGCGTAAACGACAGGAAGAGCCCGAATTTTACGAGAAATCCGAAAAAGTTGAAGGGCCAGTGTATAAGAACGACGTTGCTGAAGAGTTCCAGAGGTTTGGGCTTTACGATCGTCGGTGGCGACGACGCTGTTGAAGAATTTTTGCAGATAAAGAGCGTCGCCCCAAACGGCCCGGCCTGGCTCGATGGGAAACTGCAAACTGGTGAGGATATCTCAATTTGTCACTTGATCGATATTCATCGATCCTAATAACAACGTAATTGAATGATTAACCGTGAAAAATCAAAAACATCCTCGATGCAGATAATTTGACTCTACCTCTCTCTACCTCTCTCTTTTTTCGCCGTTATTTTTTATCACGATAACGTCGGTATTGCAGGTGACGTGCTTGTGTACGTTAACGAAACGTGCGTGTTGGGCTTTACGCACAACGAGATGGTCAACGTATTCAAGTCGATAGGAAGCGGTGAAACAGTTACTCTGGAAGTTTGCAGGGGGTATCCATTGCCATTCGACCCAAACGATCCGAATACAGAGGTCGTAACGACGATAGCAGTGAGCGCACCCGGTGATCAGGCGATTTGTGATAGCGCCATCTTGCGTCAATCGAGTCATCAGCATCAACAACAACAACAGCAGCAACTGCAACAGCAGCAGCAACAGCAACAACGACAAATGTTACCAATTTCCACCGACACATTGATCGAAGATCCGAGTCTCTACATGGATCTCGAGACTGGAATTCAACGCAACGAGGGACGTTTTGATTTCCTCGATACGGCATTTTTGCGAGTGCACAATTTAGAAAACGGCGAAAATCTGGCGAATACCTCGGTAAATTCAATGCCGGATTTGTGTATTTCGGAAAAAATGGCGGCGAGCACAGCGGCTTCGATAAAAAGGCCAAGCAGTACGGATATACTGTTGTCGAGTACGGGGGATGATTCGAGCGTCGTCAAAGACGATTTATCATCGATAACGACGAAACCCGAATTCCTCAGTATTTCGATAGTCAAGGGTGCAATGGGTTTTGGCTTCACGATCGCCGATTCCTCGCACGGGCAGAAAGTCAAGAAGATACTCGACCGTCAGCGCTGCAAGAATCTCATGGAATGTGATATATTGGTCAACATAAATGAGACGAACGTTAGAAATATGTGTCATTCGGAAGTTGTACAAGTTTTGAAGGACTGCCCGCGTAATCAAGAAGCCATGATACACGTTCAACGAACTAACGTATCGAACAGTACGAAAATCAAGGACAACGTCAAGAGGGACAAATCATCGCAAGATTTTTATCGAAGTAAAACACCAACCGCCGATGTATATAGCACGCAGTCGAAAACCGCCGTACCGAGTAGACCGAAGACTCCCATTATCGACACGAGAACGGCAACGAAATCGCCGAGCAACGACGGCAACTGGTCGGAGCGCACTTGCGAGAACGATCTCAATCATTTGGACAACAGATACAAATATTCGGATTACAATCGCGGTATTTACTACACGGATCCTTACAAGGCTAATATCGCTAATATGACGGAAAATTTCGGCCCGATGACGAATCTCGATGACGTCGAAGACGAGGACGATGACGACGATGACGAACGACGGCAAAATATCGGGCATCCCGCGCATGTCAAACGCGATTGGACCGTCGATGAAAAAATGGCCCTCAATAACGATGTTTATTCGGTGAACGTCGCTCATCATGATAATATCATAAAACACAACGGTAGCGGGATACATTCGGATTATTACAAAGATTTGTACGCCGCGCAGACCCATCCGAGATACAACGAACAGGATTATAACGCGTACACGATAGGGCAGGAGCAGAATGTCGACACGGGTGAGATTTGGGATAAACGGAAAGAGACTACGAGTTTCGAGCACGAGCAGCCTCTTTCTAGCTCGGTGTCACGGTACGTCAATTTTCACGCGCATTTTTCTTTATCTTTTCCGTACGAACGATCGAAACACGTCCTACGAAGAATCAACGAACTTGCCCGAGAGGATTTTGAAAAGACACAAGTCGCATTTCGTTAAATTTTTCTTCAGCTATCCTCAATACAGCGGAGAGATGGTTTGTCCGACGATTCCGGATATCGAATGGATCGAGACGCTGGTAACGTTGGTGAGGCAGGACACTGGTTTCGGTTTTAGAATAGTCGGTGGTACCGAAGAAGGATCTCAGGTTGGTGGTCCTCGTCGTTTTTCTTTCAGTTTTTTTCGTCAATCGGAATGCTCGTTCGCAGCAAATATCGCAAAAATGTTGTCGTTTTTCTGCAAATTGGAACATTAACGATATAATGGTCAGCAGGTATCGGTTGGTCACATAGTTCCGGGTGGTGCGGCGGATCGAGACAATCGGCTCAACACCGGAGATTTGATCATGTCGGTCGACGGTGAAAGCGTGATGAACTCGTCGCATCATAACGTTGTGCAATTAATGATAGCAGCTGCTCAAAATGGCCGTGTGACTCTCGGCATAAGAAGACGAATCAACGCTCAGGATCATTTACGCGATAATCTTCAAACGTCGTACGGAAGACAAATAAACTTGCAGTATCCCTACGACGTTATCGTTACGAGAATGGAGAACGAGGGTTTTGGTTTTGTTATAATATCATCGGTCAATAAAGCTGGATCTACGATCGGGCGAATAATCGAAGGTTCACCGGCTGAAAGATGCGCTCGTCTCAATGTCGGTGATCACATACTCGCCGTTAATCACGTAGATATCAGCAACGTATGCCACAAGGACATCGTTAATCTCATCAAGGATTCCGGTTACTCGGTTACGCTGACCATCGGTTATCCTCTCGACGATTGCTGCAGCAATACGTCGCTTTCGCAGAAGGTATTGCAATCTTACGTTTTTCCCACATCGATGACTTTCATCCAGAAACGAGAAAATTTTTTCAACGATTAATATCAATTTCTTCGAAGAGCTGACATCGAATTCCGATTTTCGCGTAATAGCGATACGGAGAGTCGACAAAAGGCCTCTTTGAGAATATCTCTGTTTCATTCGTTTCTGTTTCAAGGACGAACCAACCGCGGACGGAGACGGCGGACAGTATCACGCCGTCGAACTGACCCGAGGCACGCGTGGCTTCGGTTTCAGCATACGCGGTGGACGCGAGTTTCAAAATATGCCACTGTTCGTTCTACAAATCGCCGACAACGGGCCTGCCGCCATCGACAATCGACTGAGAGTGAGTGATTTTTTCGTGAATTTTTCATCGTTTTTTTGTTCGGATTTTAAAAAAGTGGATGTTCGTTTTCCTTTTCATGAATTCATTCTCCATGCATGTTACTTGTCTCCTCCCTAGGTCGGCGATCAAATAATTGAAATAAATGGCATCAACACGAAAAATATGACTCATACCGAGGCGATAGAGATAATAAGGAACGGTGGACCATCCGTGAGGCTGCTCATACGACGAGGCTGCCAAATGCCAACCGCGGTAGGTCCTCCACCGCATCTCTACGACATGAATATATAAACAAAAAAGAACAACGGAACGATCAAACGAATTAACAACACGCAATAACAAAAAGCAATCACGGTGAATCTCGCATTTTGTCGATAAATCTTTTCGTTCGTTGATAAACGCGGCGGGTTTCTCCTTTTTTTCTCTCCGTTACGATCCATGGAGAATTTAGTCAAAGGAGTGTCCGGAATGAGAGATAAATCGTCGCGTTTACGATCGTGCGAACGGAAAAGATTTTTTTACTAACCGCTGAGAGTTTGCTCCAGCATAACTTTGTAAGAATTTTCTGTCTGTTTTTTTTTTTACTTCCCTCATCAATTTGAAAAACCATAATGGTGTTACTGCATTTTTTTCAAGTGAGGGACTCTTGACAGACCGGATATTTCCCCATTAATATGGACTCACAATTTTTACTCGGCAAGCATGGATAAATCTAATGAAATATTCCGATATTTTGTCGGTATATATAAAAAATATATATATTTACAAATTCAACAAACTTGAGACTGTACAGTCACGTTCAATCAGTTTCGGAAGCTCCCTTTTGTCAGATTTTTTTTTCAACGTGTCACTACGATAATTTGTCTTTTTTTTTGAGTAGAAAAACAAATTTTTCGTAAATACGTTGAAAGGAGCATCAGTGACATATTTTACGCGACTTTTGTCTCTCATCGTGACAATTGACCGGAAATATCGCGCGATCGAACGAGAAGAAATATTTTTTCGCGTCGGATAATTCGGAAAATACATTTTTTGAGAAAGTCTCACCGGTCATATCGCACTGTGTACAAAAAATTGGACGAATCTTTCGTTTTTATGCACTCGAAGAAAAAAAGTTCGTTAATTCAGTGCTTTTTGAACATGACTGTACGGTCACAACAATGTTTATGTTAACAAGTGATATCACGTTTGTGCTTTCGAATCGGCGTTTCCATTATCGCTGTAGACAAAAAAGCGCGTATCGTAGAAACAAGAAACAGCCAAGTGGACTTTGTCTCTTGGTCAGGTTTGGCGTCAACACCAAAGAGCGTCTTAATCGTGTAAATTTGTAATTATAAAGAAAAAGACAAGTTGCAAGTGCAGAGCGGATTGTCGACTTGAGACTGTACATTGAGATTTAAGAGAGGTTGGAAGCTCCCTTTTTGTATGAAATTCGTTTTTCTTGATTCTATACAATATGGGGCTTGGAGCATAACGCTGGGGGAGGTATGAAATTTGCGAACGTGGATAAATCTTTGAATGTTTGCAACGCAAGATGTCTTTTTTTTTTGCTTTTTCTTTTCATACAATTCTTTTCTCTCAATTCCACATACGAGCAACCGTAGACAATACGATATTTTGGGGTAAATTCAACAATAAAAAAGCCACTAAAACACTATCACGGCTTTCCTTACGTCGTTGCTTCCATGTTCGGCATCATAACAAACGAAAACAAAGCAGACTGGTGCTAACTCTGTAATATTAATGATTTATTTTTTCAATCGCTGATAAATTGTGCGGAAATGAATTCTAACATGTGTGATAATTGTCTTTGAAAAGAAAAAAAAAAGTGCCTTGCACGTGTTCGAAATAGAAGAAATTCACGATTTAACGAAATATATATTTGTATATTCATAACAATTGACATTTTTTTCGTTCCAATTGTTCTCGGAGTCTTTCCAAATTTTCTTTCATTCGTAATTCACAAAAAAATTCATTGTAGAGTAATCTCGCAATCGACGCGATAAGTATACGACCGATCGATAAGGATGGCGCCTTACACGTGAAATTGAAAAATTCGCATGGGAACTGCATGATCAATGAGAATCGTAGGAAAAAACAATTTTCCATTCCATTGAGACGTTGCTGCTGCTGCTCGTCGAGAAAGAGACGTTAATTTTTTTTCTCTCTTTCTCTCTCTCTCTCTCCCGCTCTTTTTCTTTAATCGAACGATTAGATTTTAGATAGAACGAAGAAACAAAAAATTGTTATATCCTGTTTGCGTGATAGGAAAAAATGCGATACTGCCAATAATTGTTTTACGAATTCATCAGACTGTCGAGAACTGCGAAGGGTCTTCAATGCTTTTGTACGTTATGTATAGATTGTAATTATTGTAATTATCCGATTCTTACAATAACTATGAATTTGACAGTAAGAATCACGAGGGGGACGAATAACGAAGTTTCCATTTACGATATATTTACACGAGGAAGAGGCAGCAAACGAACAAAAAAAAATTTCAATTGAAAAATACGGCAATTTTAATCGGAAGAGAGTAACATTATTAGATGTACGTCCTTTTTTTTCTTAACATTAATATCCAAACACATCAAGTGTCCAGACACACCAAAGAATTCCGTGTACTCATCAGCAACGCCGTTCTCTTTTTTATTTCTCTATCGGCAAGCTTCGCAATAATTGCGAGCATAACCGAGCTCATTTTTCTTAGCCAAAAGTACGTGCTTCCTTCGTCATGGAACGTTTTAACAATTTTCCGAGCTGCAAAAAAGTTTTCCATTTTCACCTTTCGTACAGAATCGCCGCGTACACGTAAAATTCGAGTATTCAGCCACCGAGGGTGTAAAACTGAAACTCGCGCTGGATTAAAATTTTGTCATACCGCGAATGTTTTTTCAAAGCGTTTTCGAACTAAAGAAGAAAGATAAACAACGCGTGTAAATACATATATATATACCTTTTTTAGTTAAACGTTATCGTACATGGGAGGGAAACAGAAAACCATTAGACGTTATTTTTTTAGATCTCGCGATTGTAACAATCTCATCCCACCTATGCCGATAAATCAAAGAAAATAGATGAAGGAAAATAAAACGCGACTGCTCATCGGCGAGTTTTTTCTCGATTAAGTGCGTTTCTTTATTGATAGTCTAAAGTTCTTAGTAATAATTATTATCGAAAACGATATAAACTCTCCGGTGATAACACACGTGATAACTGCTCGGTCGTGTTTATTTTTTTATAGGCGTTTTTATCGTAAGCCACGACCCACATGCAGGAGAGTCTCGTTTATATCGAAAACTATAATATTGCATAATTCAGCTAGATTGTAAGGCATTATACACTTATAAATAAATAAAATCAATACTCACGCGAGAGCTTATTAAAATTATGAGCATACGGGGTGTGAAACCAAGCCGTAAAATGCGATATTATCCGATGAAAATTCTCATGAGAAGTTTGAAGGGAAAAGTTTGCCGATGAAATCAATAAATTCAATCATCGAAAACTTCATTTTATTTCTCCGCACGTTTGCAACGTGTCTTCCATCAGGATCCAATTCGTTGGCTTCATCGAGCAGATTAAAAAATCCTCGTGTTTTTTTCTATACTCGTAAATTTTACGCAATCAATTTTACACTGTATCGACGAAAGTATATTAAATATTATCATTACTATTAAGAGCTGTGACGAACGTAAGGACCATCATATTGTATGCCTTTTGCTACGCTCATAACGAACGTAGTTTTCATTATGCTATTTAATGAAAAAATAACTATAAAAAATGTAGGTCACCGCAAGGCGAAAGTAGGACCTTATATTTATTGTAACCCGCGGTTTGAATTCCGATTTATATATACATATATATGTACGGTACATGTATAATATATTACAGAGAGACGAAGGGCTTTTATCGCGTCAACAATACGAAATGTGAATCGACAAACGGATCAACTGTTACTACGAATGAATTGTACTACCGTTTTATTATTGTTGAAAAAGTATGTTGAAACAATAAATATTGCATTTCATACTTTCGTTTGTATTACCTTCGAAAACCATATTTTTGTACTTTTTTGTGGAGTTTCTACAGTTCCGAAAACCGGACATGAAGCAACTTGTTTAGAATTGTTTTCTCTATAGGAGGTTAAATTTTGATAGAGTTGTCGATCGTTCTTTTCATCTGCCACCACTTTGAAGGAAAACGCTTCTCGCGAGATCGTCCGATCGAAGAGTCATTTCTTGTAAATTCTATAAAAAAACTCAACAAAAATTTCCGAAAACCGGACATGAAGCATCTTGTTTAGAGTTATTTCCTCTATGCGTGGTTAAATTTTGATGGAGTTGTCGATCGTTCTTTTCATCTGCCACTACTTTCGAGTACTACAGCGTCGAGCGGTAGTACTGCGCCTGCGAGACTGCTTACCCGCCCGACATTGATGTAGAGCGGAAAGATAGCCTCTCCGGGCCAGTGTCGAGCGGTAGTACTGCGCCTGCGAGACTGTTTACCCGCCCGACATTGCTGTAGAGCGGAAAGATAGCCTCTCCGGGCCAGCGTCGAGCGGTAGTACTGCGCCTGCGAGCCCTATGCAAACTTGGCCCGCCAACATTAAATTGTGATTAATTGTGCACCAACAAACGCTCCTGCGTCGATTAACGTTCTAATCTGACATTAATTACTTAAAACAGAATTCTTTCACGAGAAATGAGAAAAACTACGCCTGTGTCATAATGCGGTTACGATGTAGGAGGCGCTGGTGATTTTTTGTTCTAAATATTAAATTTTTACATTATTCAACAACCAACAAACGATAAAAGTGATTGATTCGTGACCAACAAACGATTTTCCATCGATTTGACGTAAAATAACCCGAAATCAAAGAAGTTGGGGCCAACTTCTTGTCCAAATTTGTTTTTTATCTTGTGACGTTAATAAAAACCAACAAACAAAGTTATCAAGCCAACAATCACCAACAAACGACCAACAATCGAACAGTGAAATTGAAAATAACAATATTTAATGTTAGCGGACCAAGTTTGTATAGGTGTACATCATCGTCCTTTAGCGTTAGCGCAACACAATCATCTATAGACGGTTTGTTTTTGTTCACGAACCGTCAATAGTCATTTTTACGATGCCAAGGACCAGACTGGTTAACGAATCTTGCAGTTGATCAAGACGGAGCGCGATACGAGTTGCGCTTCGCTGCAACGCCACGGGTGGCACCACCTGACGGACGCTACGGGTGGCGTCACCTGACGCGTGCAACGCGAACATTATCGTTCTTTCTTCGAAATTCATATGCTGTCGGTCAGGTGGCGCCACCCGTAGCCTCCGTCAGGTGGGGCCACCTCGCCACCGTGGCGTTACAGCGAAGCGCAACTCGTACACACTCGTGCATCAAATTTACGCGAAATTTACGCGATGAAATTCTGCGAAAGATTTACGTGGAAAAGCTATCCCGTCGAAGAACTGGAATACATACATTTAGCGATTTACTTTATAGTTGTTTTTTAATTCGGATTCTTGATAACCTGATTCTTTAATTCTGATTCAGGTAACCTGATACTGCGCGGTCTGCTACAACTTTTCACGATGATAATTTTACGCGTAAATTTGAATAATCTGAAATTCACATGGCAGTCAATAGATCCGGTAATTTCAATTATGTCAATAAATTCTAGTGAATAAATTCGTATTTCGATGATCTTACAATCGTTCTGCAAAACACCCATACATTTTTCACTGTAAAATCCGGAATAATTGATCGAATATCAGTCTTCATTCATTTTTTAAACGATCTTATTATTAACAAATGAAAGACAGCTTTCAATGTTAGCGCAACACAATCATCTATAGACGGTTTGTTTTTGTTCACGAACCGTCAATAGTCATTTTTACGACGCCAAAAACCAGACTGGTTAACGAATCTTGCAGTTGATCAAGACGGAGCGCGATACGGGTTGCGCTTCGCTGCAACGCCACGGGTGGCACCACCTGACGGACGCTACGGGTGGCGTCACCTGACGCGTACAACGCGAACATTATCGTTCTTTCTTCGAAATTCATATGGTGTCGGTCAGGTGGCGCCACCCGTATCCTCCGTCAGGTGGTGCCACCTCGCCACCGTGGCGTTACAGCGAAGCGCAGCTCGTACACACTCGTGCATGAAATTTACCCGAAATTTACGCGATGAAATTCTGCGAAAGATTTACGTGGAAAAGGTATACCGTCGAAGGATTGGAATACATACATTTAGCGATTTACTTTATACTTGTTTTTTTAATTCGGATTCTTGATAACCTGATAAATATAAATTATCATTATATAGATAAATATATATATAATATAACGATATATAAACAACGCAAAGGTTCTTCCGAATCGTGGCTTCAACCGAGTTTTTCTTTTCGATCATAATTTTCCTTCAAAGTAGTGGCAGATGAAAAGAACGATCGACGACTCCATCAAAATTGAACCACGCATAGAGGAAACAACTCTGAACAAGTTGCTTCATTTCCGGTTTCCGGAAAATTGTGTTCCGTTTTTTTATAGAATGTATTCTTTCAAATTAGTGGCAAATGAAAAGAACGATAGACAACTCCATCAAAATTTTACCACGCATAGAGGAAACAACTCTGAACAAGATGCTTCATTTCCGGTTTTCGGAAAATTGTGTTGAGTTTTTTATAGAATTTACATGGCACATGGAAAGAACGATCGACAAGTCGATGAAAATTTAACCACGCATAGAGGAAACGATCCCGAGCAAGATGCTTCATTTCCGGTCGTCGGAAATTTAGTTTCAGTTTTCCACCCTAAGGTTTTAGGGCAGATGGAAAGAACGATCGACAACTCGATGAAAATTTAACCACGCATAGAGGAAACGATCCCGAGCAAGATGCTTCATTTCCGGTCGTCGGAAATTTAGTTTCAGTTTTCCACCCTAAGGTTTACGGCAGATGGAAAGAACGATCGACAACTCGATGAAAATTTAACCACGCATAGAGGAAACGATCCCGAGCAAGATGCTTCATTTCCGGTCGTCGGAAATTTAGTTTCAGTTTTCCACCCTAAGGTTTTAGGGCAGATGGAAAGAACGATCGACAACTCGATGAAAATTTAACCACGCATAGAGGAAACGATCCCGAGCAAGATGCTTCATTTCCGGTCGTCGGAAATTTAGTTTCAGTTTTCCACCCTAAGGTTTTAGGGCAGATGGAAAGAACGATCGACAACTCGATGAAAATTTAACCACGCATAGAGGAAACGATCCCGAGCAAGATGCTTCATTTCCGGTCGTCGGAAATTTAGTTTCAGTTTTCCACCCTAAGGTTTACGGCAGATGGAACGATCCCGAGCAAGATGCTTCATTTCCGGTCGTCGGAAATTTAGTTTCAGTTTTCCACCCTAAGGTTTACGGGCAGATGGAAAGAACGATCGACAACTCGATGAAAATTTAACCACGCATAGAGGAAACGATCCCGAGCAAGATGCTTCATTTCCGGTCGTCGGAAATTTAGTTTCAGTTTTCCACCCTAAGGTTTACGGCAGATGAAAAGAACGATCGACAACTCGATGAAAATTTAACCACGCATAGAGGAAACGATCCCAAGCAAGATGCTTCATTTCCGGTCGTCGGAAATTTAGTTTCAGTTTTCCACCCTAAGGTTTACGGCAGATGGAAAGAACGATCGACAACTCGATGAAAATTTAACCACGCATAGAGGAAACGATCCCGAGCAAGATGCTTCATTTCCGGTCGTCGGAAATTTAGTTTCAGTTTTCCACCCTAAGGTTTACGGCAGATGAAAAGAACGATCGACAACTCGATGAAAATTTAACCACGCATAGAGGAAACGATCCCGAGCAAGATGCTTCATTTCCGGTCGCCGGAAATTTAGTTTCAGTTTTCCACCCTAAGGTTAACGGCAGATGGAAAGAACGATCGACAACTCGATGAAAATTTAACCACGCATAGAGGAAACGATCCCGAGCAAGATGCTTCATTTCCGGTCGTCGGAAATTCAGTTTCAGTTTTCCACCCTAAGGTTTACGGCAGATGGAAAGAACGATCGACAACTCGATCAAAATTTAACCACGCATAGAGGAAACGATCCCGAGCAAGATGCTTCATTTCCGGTCGTCGGAAATTCAGTTTCAGTTTTCCACCCTAAGGTTTACGGCAGATGGAAAGAACGATCGACAACTCCATGAAAATTTAACCACGCATAGAGGAAACGACTCTGAACAAGATGCTTCATTTCCGGTTTTCGGAAAATTGTGTTGAGTTTTTTTATAGAATTTACATGGCAGACAAAAAGAATGATCGACAACTCCATGGAAATTTAACCACACATAGAGGAAACAACTCTGAACAAGTTGCTTCATTTCCGGTTTCCGGAAAATTGTGTTCAGTTTTTTTTATAGAATGTATTCCTTTAATGTAGTGGCAAATGAAAAGAACGATCGACAACTCCATCAAAATTTAACCACGCATAGAGGAAAGATAGCCTCTCCGGGCCAACGTCGAGCGGTAATAATGCGCCTGCGAGACCGTTTACCCGCCCGACATTGCTGTAGAGCGGAAAGATAGCCTCGTTACCTAGGCGCTCGTTACTAGTGGCACAGAATTGCGCTCTGCTACCGCGAGAGGCGATACCCTCGATTCTGAGTCGAACAGCTGAGCTTGATGCCCGTTAATAGTCATTTTTACGATGCCAAAGACCAGACTGACTAACGAATCTTGCAGTTGATCAAGACGGAGCGCGATACGAGTTGCGCTTCGCTGGAACGCCACGGGTGGCACCACCTGACGGACGCTATGGGTGGCGTCACCTGACGCGTACAACGCGAACATTATCGTTCTTTCTTCGAAATTCATATGGTGTCGGTCAGGTGGCGCCACCCGTAGCCTCCGTCAGGTGGTGCCACCTCGCCACCGTGGCGTTACAGCGAAGCGCAACTCGTACACACTCGTGCATCAAATTTACGCGAAATTTACGCGATGAAATTCTGCGAAAGATTTACGTGGAAAAGCTATACCGTCGAAGAACTGGAATACATACATTTAGCGATTTACTTTATAGTTGTTTTTTAATTCGGATTCTTGATAACCTGATTCTTTAATTCTGATTCCGGTAACCTGATACTGCGTGGTCTGCTACAACTTTTCACGATGATAATATTACGCGTAAATTTGAATAATCTGAAATTCACATGGCGGTCAATAGATCCGGTAATTTCAATAATGTCAATAAATTCTGGTGAATAAATTCGTATTTCGATGATCTTACAATCGTTCTGCAAAACAGCCATACATTTTTCACTGTAAAATCCGGAATAATTGATCGAATATCAGTCTTCATTCATTTTTTAAACGATCTTATTATGAACAAATGAAAGACAGCTTTCAATGTTAGCGCAACACAATCATCTATAGACGGTTTGTTTTTGTTCACGAACCATCAATAGTCATTTTTACGATGCCAAGGACCAGACTGGTTAACGAATCTTGCAGTTGATCAAGACGGAGCGCGATTCGAGTTGCGCTTCGCTGCAACGCCACGGGTGGCACCACCTAACGGACGCTACGGGTGGCGTCACCTGACGCGTACAACGCGAACATTATCGTTCTTTCTTCGAAATTCATATGGTGTCGGTCAGGTGGCGCCACTTGTAGCCTCCGTCAGGTGGTGCCACCTCGCCACCGTGGCGTTACAGCGAAGCGCAACTCGTACACACTCGTGCATAAAATATGCGCGACGAAATTCTGCGAAAGATTTATGTGGAAAAGCTATGAAAAACAAAATTGCAGAAACGTTTGTTGGTGCATAATTAATTGAAATTGACGTTTGTTGGTTGATGATAAGCAATAATAACGAAAATTCAGCATCGCTACCATTTTCGGTTAAACCCGATGTTTTGCGCCTTTGCTTTCGCATATACGATGTCCCTAGATGGTAGCGATGCTGAATCTTCGTTATTATTGCTTATCATCAACCAACAAACGTGAATTGTGATTAATTATGCACTAACAAACGCTCCTGCGTCGATTAACGTTCTAATCTGACATTAATTACTTAAAACAGAATTTTTTCACGAGAAATGAGAAAAAGTACGCCTGCGTCATAATGCGGTTACGATGTAGGAGGCGCTGGTGATTTTTTGTGCTAAATATTAAATTTTTACATTATTCAACAACCAACAAACGATAAAAGTGATTGATTCGTGACCAACAAACGATTTTCCATCGATTTGACGTAAAATAACTCGAAATCAAAGAAGTTGCGGCCAACTTCTTGTCCAAATTTGTTTTTCATCTTGTGAAGTTAATAAAAACCAACAAACAAAGTTATCAAGCCAACAATCACCAACAAACGACCAACAATCGAATAGTGAAGTTAAAAATAACAATATTTAATATTGGCGGGCCAAGTTTGCATAGGTGCCTGCGAGACTGTTTACCCGCCCGACATTGCTGTAGAACAAAAATTTCCGGAAACCGAACACGAAGCATCTTTTTTAGAGTTGTTTTCTCTATGCGTTTAATTACATTCATGTATTCCGCTAAGCACGTATCATTGAGAATTTACGCTTATTACTTTCTCATAATTTTCCTCACGAGTCTGGATCTCGAAATGAAATTAATTGTCATTATTGACGGTTTCAGCGAATTCCACGAGCTCAATACAAATTTCTAGTGCGGTATCTTTTTCAGGGAAATCCTGTGGAAACATTTCTTTTTATTATTTACTGATTATTGATACATTGCTCAGCTATGACAGTTTGAGCGATGGATTGAAGAACAAACATTTCGTTTGTCAGTCGGAAAAGTGATAAATGTGGGGTTGCGACACACTTCTGTCGTTCGTCGTTTTGAGAAGGAAGTATACTCATCGCTGTGTGTATCTTTCTTTGAGAATCAAAGTTTTCAAATATCAGTACGACGAGGAGCAACGTTGAGGAAGTTTGAAAAAAGAGCGCGCGAAAACAGCGCCATGACGGCCAACATTGAAACGGCAATAATGCACACAGACACATGTACTGTTTTCATCGCTCTTTTCACATTTCCAAGAATACGGGTACTCAAACATCGTGTTCGTGACGTCAATGCGTGCGTGTGGATGCTCTAGAACACATCGTGATTTTGAAGAGAAACGGGAGACTTTTGCGCCACGGAAAATGTAACTTCTCGTAATTCAGAAGAATAGACATTTTTGTGTAGCGGTGAGCGTGCTCGATCATAAGAAAAAGTAACGAAACATCAACAAAGGTTCGAATCGATCGCGACGCAAAGCAGAAAACCTTTTTGTTCTTTTTTTTTGTTTTTTTTTACAAGAATCGAAAGTTCTATATACGCCGTGATAGTTCCGAGAAAAGGCGGTGCACGAGGTTGGCGACACTGTCGATTGATCCAGCTAGGGCGCGCGCGCACACATCTATTTTACTCAGAAAAATGTATAGTATCGTCGTCAAACATACGTATATATATTCAATTTCCAACTGTGTTACTCTAGTGTATTCGAGAGCAGCGAATGTAAACAGAAGTTTTTCCACAAAAATTATGTAGTGACACGAACGAATTTAACGCTCGCTAGCTGCCGCGAAATATCTCACGGCCGATATAGCTCGTGTTCAGATACTTTTGACGTGCATTTGCTTCTGGAACGGCAAGTCTCTTTATAGTTTTGGCGATGAGTGGGGAGCTCAAAAAATCCATTTTGTGACATGTTCATGTATACGTGTATGTGTATTTATATGTAAAAAATTCGTGTGCGCAGCAAAAAGTGGAGCTGGGTGTAAAAACGGGTTTTTCTGTTTCGACCACCATCTGAGTTTTCATCAGCATCACACGCGCTTCCTCAACCCTGTGTATTTTGTGTACAGTCTACAATCTCACGGTGCCATAAAGAGCTTTGCGCGCACGCGAGCAACAGTGTTTGTGCGGGTGTGTGTACGTGTGTTGTATTTCGTGCATGAAACTGAGCTTACATTATTTTCATACAAGAGTGCAAGTGTGCGCGGGATGAGCAGCATTTTTTGGTAAAGAACGAGAGGGTGAGTTTTTGACGAATATTTCTTTATTTCATTTTCCCTGCAACTTCTCGGGTTACACAAACGGGAATTGCTCATTTTCTTCTCTCTTCCAACCTCTTCCACCAGGCGGCTTCGTGGAACCGATATCCATGGTTATATAGGCACACATAAACACTCTTAGACCTGTGCGCGCTCACGTACACACACACGCGCACACACACACACACTCTCTCATACCCACACACATATACACACGTATGGTCATAAACGTAGAAAGAGAAACAGATTTTTCTGAGTAAAAAGGATCGGGGAAGCGAGGGAGAACGTTTATTTTTTTCTGTTCATCCATGAAATTCGATTTTGTCGAATATGTACGAATGGGGCTTACACGTACATTTTTATTTCGAGTGTTTTAAGCACGTATGATGCCTGTTTTCGTCCTCCCCCGCCTAGAGTACGCAACCTCCCGCATCAGAATTGAGAGATGTTTATCTGCGTCTTCACATACCTACCCCACGCCATGTAATACGCGCGATTGTATATATCTATACATACGTATATACAGATATATGTATACTGCGTGGTTAGGGCACACAGAGAGGCAGTGAGGATATACATTGGCTATCCTCTTTTTCTTCCCCTCTCAAGAGTCTAAATCGTCGATCGTATATATTTTACACGCGTTCTACTCCTTTACTTCTCTTCGAATCTTAAAAGACGCGAGAAAAACAAAACGTTGAAACAGCAACTCGAGAATTCGCGATTAGTAATAATAACTTTTTTTTTTCCATTTCACACGTAGAATTCTCGGTTCGAGGATTAGTCGGACGATGATGACGACGAAAATTCACAAAAGGAATACAACTATGTGGTTCATCGTATATCCAGGTTTAACGCAGCATTGAAACATCGCGCGTATGCGCTTGTGAGTGATTTTTTTTGCGATTTAACAATAATATTATCGTGAATTTTTCGTTCACTCATCGTCTTGTTTTCTTTTTAATTTCTATTTTGCTGCTCCGTGACTGAAAGCTTTTATAACGATACAGAATTTACGAGAAGATAGATTCTGGTGCTTCGGCGATTTATTGGTTAGACTTTGTTGTGGATCGTCGAGTGATTGAAACATTTTGAGGTTAAACACGCGAAAGGTTCAATTTTCACACGTAATTATCCGTGCCACGGAAGACATGGTGTTTTTTCAGACGATTCGTCATTCATTTTCAATCGCGACGAGAAATCTTGCGTCAAACTTTTCATTTGGCTTCTATTTTCAATTCGTCGATTCTTTCAAAATGTGATGTTTTATTCGGCAGAGTGATATTTCTTCGACCTTTGTGTTGTGATTTTTGACCTCCAGACGATAATAATATTGAGATGCGCGCGGCTGATACAGAAACCGAGTCTCGAGTCGAAATCTCAATCGCTCGTACGCAGCGAAAGATAGGCGTGTAACGAAAGTCAAAGTTGTAATTTAAACCAAAAAAAAAGTTACAAATGTAAAAACAATCCGTGGAGAGTCTGTGGTTTGAGGAGTTTTTTTGCGCACAAAGAAGTTTCACATTAATTATTTTTAAAAGACTTTGACCTTTGGAGGGTAATAAAAATGTTGTGTACTTTCCATTAAAATGAACTAGGCGACCTTTGTCCATTTCCAAAAATGAATAATACTCTTGGCTTTGTTAAAAAATCTTCAGTGGCTTACGGTAAAAAAATAGCACAGGATGAAAATGTGGCCGGTTTGAACAAAATGTTCGCACGATGCGCAATCAAAGATCGCCCCCTCGGTGATTAAAAATTCGCAATAAAAACGTTCTTTTGTAATGAACTCTTTTTTTACATCCTTCGCTCTACTCTCTTCAACGAACATGTGTAAAATTTTATAAAATTGATACTCTGAGAAATTTAAAAGATTTAACGCATCGATCTAAGCTAACATTGCGTCAAATTGGCTCAGAATTTCGTTTCTTTACAAACATTTTCAACAGGGGCTCATTAAATCGTCAAGAATTGAATTGCCATTGGTGAAAAGCATAAATATACGTATCAGGTATTTCTTATACAAAACTATCCAAACAGAGATCCAAAGTAAAGTCGCAAACAAATTTTCTTCGTGACCCTTCTAACTACACATTAAATAATGATATTCCTCTCGCATGTTGAATTATTCATGAAAAGTCCGAACGCAACTAATCTCGAGGCTCACCGATTTTCGTGTGGCTCTCATATAGTATACTCATTCGATATGCACAAGGAGTATAAGCCCCATATATACCATGAAAGTCTCGGAAAGCTATGGTCATTATTCCTCCAACGTTACACATGTGTAATTCTCTATTCCGATACATACGAGATCTTGGTAATTCTCGAGCTTTTGCTTTTTCACGATTTCATGAACAGAGAATCAAACATTTTCGTGTTCCACGATATGATAGTTGAAATGGCTTCGCGGATACGAGATAAAAAATTTCCAGCTATTTCCGATCGTTTTATCGAATGATACGACGCGGATAGTTCAATCGCGAAATGATGATGGTTTTGAAGCTTGCCTCGCTAGAATCAAACGAAATATGTACTCCTTCTTCATCGTCGATACTCGATGATTCGATAAATGTTTTGTAGACATTTTTCGAAATTATAAGACTTTTGGAAAAAAGGAAAGGAAATATAATCAAAATTCAATGTTAAAAATGGACAAAATTCGGATTTTCGTTAAGTCCAACGATGCAAACTTCAAGATCACTAATTGTGTTCCTTTTTGCGCGTGCCAATTGATTTATCACAAAACACTCGTCGTTTACCCGACGACCAATGAAAACCACGTTTCATTCCACACTCTGCATCAGCCCCCACTTTCGATTTTTATAGACTCGAAGCTTGGGTATATAACTATTGATAACAATGAGAATTAGAAGCAGTCAGGAAGCGAGGATCTTTGAAAACTTATCGAAACGTGTGAGCTACATGATTTTATACGCGATTTTCAAAAAGGCGCGTTACACATTGAATATCTCCTCATTAATTAATCCTTCGTTTTCGTACTTTTTCACAAGTCGTCATTGATCCAACGAATACAATTGAGAAATTAAACAACAAAATTGTACAAGTTGGAAACGAACAAAGAAAATTGCAAAAATAAACGATTTTGAAGTTTTTTTATTAATCGTCAACATTTCGCGACGAGCCAAATATCCTTAAGGAATTTCCGAAATTATGATACTCGACGAAAGAGTGGGAAAAAAAACGTCATGAAATTTGAGAAAAATTCAATTTAAAAAAGCGCCAACATCTATTGAAATTAAACCGCCCATAGATTGTTAATATTTCGCATATTGTTGACAACTCGATAATGATTGAATATTTTGCGTGTTTTTTTGCCTTTTTTCCCAGTGATGGGACGTCATCATGTTATCGAACGAAGTGCGTCCGGGAAGGAATCCACGAGAATTATCTCGACTTTCACAATGGAGGATCACAGCTCCCAGCATGCAGGAAAAACCGAATGAATCGTTGGAATTTCGTAGCATGTTTGATGAAAAATTCAACGGTTCGGAGATACACGGTCGTCCGGGGGTCAACGGTCAGAGAGATCGCGAGACTTTTGAGAATGGAAATAATTTTCGCGTTACGTACGAACACGGTCATGACATAAACGCGTCGACGGATTTATCCTCGTCGTTTCGCGTGAAATCACATCGAGAACCTCGCGATCCTGGAAAAGACTTGTCAATCGACGACGAGAGTAAAAATTCGAGATGTAAATGTGAAAATATTGAAATAACCGATAGTCTTACGAGCCGCAACGATCGTAAACGGGAGGCCGATGTTTACGACGATTTCACGAACAATAGTTTGGACGAGTGCAAAAACAGTGATGGTGATAACGTGAGATGGACGAGACGCACGATGAGAAATATTTTCCTCGATAATCTTTCGCGACAGACGTTAATTTCGTTGATACTTCTCGCGCTCTTATCAGTGTCGGGATCGGTACGAGGCGGACAAAAGGATCAATGCGCTCTCGGGATCGACACACCTGGGGGTTGGTATAAGAATTCTATTTCTCGTCACGATTTTCACAGCAAAAGCGCAATATCGCGATTTTAGCTCATGATTTTTCTCGCATCTTTATCGTATATCGGTAAAAATGTTACGCGGGGAAAAACAGTTGAAAATGATTTTTGAAAAGTCGTACGGATAACAGTAGACCGAATGTCGGATAAGAAAATCTGCTCCAGCCTCTCTCCGCAGAAATATCAGAGCGAGAATTTTCGCCGACAACTTTTACCAGCGGCGAACGTACAAACGGCGAGCACACTCGAATACATGAATTATAAATAAAACATAGACCCTATTTCTTCTTTTGCGATTCCACCTTGGTGCCGGATACATACATCTATTTTTAATGTGGTAGTAATTGTACAGTCGAACCGAGCTCCGCTACAAGGGAAAAAAGGTACGCGAACGAGAAAAGACGGAGATTACAATGAGCTTTTGTGTTTATATGATCCTCCGAACCTACGATTCGCTAATTATATCGGGATGTGTATCAAATTATCGCTTGTCTTGTTTCGTCGTTGAACGAGACGAGCAAACAAACACGAGCGCCTCTCGTTGAAACACAAATAGCAGAAAGGAGAAACGAGAAGTTGGGAAAAACCTGTGTATTTATCGCGTGTTCCCCATTGTCCAATCATGTGTAACAACCGTGTTGCTTCTCGGTGCTACATATCTTTTTCTGCTCTTTTTCGCAGTTACTTGGCCTCGAGGCGATATTGTTCTCGAATATGGTCAGCCCCTGAGGATTCTCTGTATGCTGAGTATGGAATACACGAACGAAAAGTTTCCGGGTAAAAATTCATCGGATCTCGTGTTCTTTCATAACAAAAAGGAACTCGAACCCGAGTTCATAACCATTCTTAACGAGACAACAATCGCGATGTACGTTGAAAAACCACCGCCTGCCGATGACATGTATTACTGTAAATTGAGACTCAACGAGACGGAAAACATCGCTGTTTGTCTCAACAAAGTCGCGATCGGCTGTGAGTATACGCGTTTTCTTATCTTTTATCTTTTCACATTTTTTCAGCGGCCAGAATCGCTACTCCGGCTTCTGCGATATTACACTTTCGTTGTTTTCAACTTTCCGTATATTCGAATTGTTGTAAGATCATTCTGTTTCTTATTGACGGCAAAATTTTCATACGAATGAGAGTAAAAGCGCGAAAACCGAGTGGAAAATGGTCTTATTAAAACGTGAAAGAGGATCGTTGCAAATTCGCGATTTGAAAAGACGAGACCTTCTCAAACGCTGTTGAGAACCGTTGACATTGCGTAATTGGGGAGTTTTGCCGCGTAATCACGTTCATCGACATTCGCGGCGAATATCGGCCGCGTTTTTACCGCGAGAAAACCCAAAGATACGTTCAAAGCTTACGGGTCTATCGTGTGCACATAATTTTACCGTACGAATATTGTCATCGCGTCGCTGTGAGCAACGCGAACCTCTCGATAAATGGAGAAAAAAGAGCAGTCGTACGCTCATTTTATCTTTATCGTTAAAGGGTCAAGAGTTGCTTTTCACGGGAACAAGAGGCGTTATTCATTGCCAGATCGGTGTTTCCCCATCGCCATGATTTCTTCTGTTTACTTATTATCAGCGAATTTCAGAAATCGGATTTACCGTCAAGATTGATAAAAATTAACGATTAAGAAGAAATTTTATCCTGAAAATAGCGCGAGCTTACATCAATCGGGGTTTTTTCGTCGTTTTCGCCACCGTAAACAACTGACTCTCATGAAATAATAACAATATTAATCAACACGTGTTGATTACTATCCGCCGCTGATTCAAAATTGAAACAATTTTTCTTGAATCTACAAATTGATTCTTCATTTTTCGTGTTAAATCGTGAAGAATCCTGTACGAGGCGAATTTATCATTTTCCCGAGTGGTGACACGAATGATTTATGAATTGCAGTCAAGCCTCAAGAGCCCCGAAACTTTAGTTGCGTTTCGCACAATTGGGAAAACGTAATATGCTCTTGGGATCCGGTTGAAAATTACGTGACGACGAAGGTCGATCTGGTATTCAAGTTACCCGGCCGTGCAGGTGGACGAATGCTCTATCCTTGTCCGAAAGAGAATCAAAAAGATTTACCCCGCAATACCTGCCGCTGGGACAAGTCGACCAATCCGATATACCGGCAGCCGTACGAGTACTACACATTCACCCTCAACGTTAGCAATTTTCTAGGCGTTATCAGCGTCTCATACAAGTTTCATCACTTTGCTCATGGTAAGTTGGCAAATATGTCGGTTTCTCGGTACAGTCGGATGAAATAATTCCTGTGTTGCAAAATATCTTCGTTGACTGAAAAACGTTCTGAAAAGTGTGCTATTTTTTCAAGCCTCACATTTACCAAGAATCATCGCGAATTGAACGCTGAATAATTCACGCATTGTGGAGAATTACGTTTGCGAAATTGTACCCTAGTTTCAAAAATAAAGAGCGTCGGCGTTTTATCAGTTTCACGAGTGGAGGCGCGATCTGCGTAATTTAACACGACTTTAATGAAACTCTACAGTTATCCCGGCAAAACCAGCAAATCTTTCGGTCGTCAACAAAACATTGGACAGCACGTTGTTGCATTGGAACGTACCTTTTCCAATGCAAAACTTCCCACCGGGTCTTCATCACCGGGTGACGTATCAGCATCAATGGGATCAACGAAACACTTGGCGGGTGAGAATTGGAAAAAGAATAAATATAAAAAAAAAAGAACGTTCGCATCTTGATCTTCTTCGGCTCTCTGAGAATTGCGGTATTAACGAATATTTCCTATTCAAATTTCGATATCGCTCTTCCTTTGTCATCACAATTTGATTGCAATCGAATTATCTCGCACGTGACAAGACAGATACGCGGAAGTTGAACTTTCTTCAATTATTTTTCATACTTCGTTCATTAACGTAAAGTGAACATGTTTTGAAAAAAAAAAAATTTGAAAACAAAGGTGATCAACATAACCGGCGATATACATGCGGAGAAACGGCACTTCAATCTTACCGGACTGGAATATGCAAACGCAAAGTACGATGTTCGCGTATTTATAAAGAGCGCATTGGCGATAGGAGAAGATAAATGGAGTCAATTCAGCAACGTGACGTTCAGAACTCCCTCGCGGGGTAAGTTCATCCGACGAAATATTTGTGTCCCCGTGGTAGAATATTCCTTCAAACTTTCTGTACGCGTTATATTTATATTCGCACTGGCATGCTCACACGGCTCGGTAAATTAAACGACATCACAGCTCACGGACGTCCATCGACGGACCGTTTATTTATTTCGTTTGATATTCTTCTTTCACAGTGCCGGGCCTACCACCTCGTACCGACATTGGCAGTTTCGAGATAGCGGACAATAATGCAAACAGAGATGTTTATTTGTACTGGCAATCGATACCAGCTTATTTAGAGAACGGTGAAAACTTTAAGTATCAGATTGCACACGTCGAAGAGAACGGACGAAAGTTGTATTTATCGCCAAACGAAACGACGCGGACTTACGCCAAGTTCAAGGGTATCAGTTTCAACAGTTTTCGTTTCGAAGTCGTGACGACCAACGAACTCGGTGCCAACAAGGAGAGGGCAAAGATATTCGTACCCAGCCGACTAGAGCGTGAGAATACCACTTTTTTCAAATGATTTCATCACTAGTCGCGATCTTCGCAAATCCCATTTTGTAATATCTTCTTAAAAAATGTAAAACTCGAATCAATCGCGTTTTCTTTCGAATTTCGTTCGATCTCGGGAGTTATTATTCATCCACTTTATACATTTCATCCGCAGAGAGAATAACGATCAATAGGAAGAAAATTAGAAACGTTCACGTGTTCGGAACTTTGGTTGCATTAACATTTTATTCTCGCAGTGCCCCCGGAACCTCTGGCTTTCACGAAAATCGCTTTCGATGGAGGACTTTACGAGCTATCGTGGCGAACGCCGATAGTAGCCGAGGATCTAACGAATTACACGATATTCTGGTGCGACAATGAGCGTGATCGACCCTGGCAATGTACCGTAAGTAACAGATTTAATCTGCGGTTGTTTTTTTTCTCGTTTTCAAAGTTAAGAAATGACGCAGCGTTATGAAACGACGATTTTATTACGAACGAGGCAAACTATAACTTCACCTGTCAATCAAGGGCTATCTGGATTGGGTTCACGTATCGAAAAGCACGACGCTGTACAACGTAACCGTGCCGGATCCGTCGAAAGTGTATCAATTCGCGATTTCGGCGAATACAATGAGAGCCAGCAGCGGTATGGTTTGGGCGTCTTGCACGGTCATACACAACAAGGTCGTTGGCAAGATGAAGTCCGTATGGATAAATCGCATTGGATCGGACTTTATCGAGGTCGGCTGGAAGCTCGAGTGCTCCGACCGCATCGGAGTCGTGGAGGGTTTCAACGTGTACTACTGTCCAATCGTCTCGCCTTATAACCTCAATTGCAAAGGGCCAAAATTGAATACAACGATACGGGCGAATCACGCGCCCATTCATGGTATCGTGAATGGTTTGAAACCATATACAACGTATATGTTGGCCGTGGCCGTGTTGACGAAAAACGGCGAAGGCCTTCACAGCGATCCACTTTACAACACGACTCTCGAGGCAGCGCCATCCGCGTCACCGCAGAATATTCGCATTTCCAACATCACGAACTCGAGTATGTTCGTCTCGTGGGACCCGCCGACCGCCATGAACGGCGTATTGCGCTTCTACGAAATTCGTTACAATTCAAGGTCACAAAAAGTCGACGAGGTCGATCACGTCACGCTCAAGGACCTTTTGCCTCATAAGAATTATAGCATAAGAGTCGCCGCGTGCACGGTGTCGTGCAGCGTGCCATCCTCACCTGTGTATGGCGTTACGGCCATCGGGAGACCCGGCAAAATTTCAAAAGTACCGAACATCAGATTTATGAACTCGAGCCAGGTTATGGTGCGATGGACGGAGCCTGGTAATCCCGGAGGGCTGCTGGATTATTACCAAATATGGTCGGCCGACGGAGAAATTCGAAACAGCACGAAATCCGGTGAGCAACTCGTTTCCGTTCATTGTTTTATGATGAAAATTGACATTCAAAGTTGTACGAAATACCGCAAACGATTCTACTAAAAATTCATCAATTTTTAATCGCGTTGCTTCTTTGCTCGTGATGTAACGTTAATTGGCTATTAAATTGTACACTCGTCGTGTATTTAATGCTGCGACTAGTCGAAAATACCGACATCGAGCATCCTTCCGTCGCGAGATATTTCGAACACCTTTCGCGTCAATGTGTGTTTCTGGATCGACGATTTTATGTCTTTGAATTTTTCTTGCAGATGCTTATCTGCCAATTCCGGATTGCAAGACCGTCGGACGGGAGAGAATGTACCAGTTTCGCGTACGCGCGGTAAATATTGCTCCCGACGGTACGCATCTCGAGGGACCATGGTCGGACACCGGTGAAGGAAATTGCTACAGCGATGGTTCGTCGTTGGATTATTCCGCAGTCTCGCTCGAATTTCTCACCAGCGTGCGAAATGAATTCAAACTTTTTTCTCTTTTCCACAGGACCGTCGTTCAGAGTATGGGTCGTAATATGGATCATCAGCAGTCTCAGCGGTTTGGCCTTTCTTTTTTGTCTCGCGTACACATCCAAGCGGTAATTATAGTCTACGAAAGAAAATCAAGCTCGTGAGAATGTTGCACAGATCGATCGTTGAATTTTCAAATTTTCACATTTTCGATTCTTCGCAGGATGTGGCTCAAGTGCAAAGCTATGCAAGACGTCGAGGTTAAACTACCACCTGGCTTAACGCCAAACATGGTAAGGAAAAAAAGTTCCCCCGCCGTCCTCGCCTGAATGACCTTATCGCGGATTAATCGAATTTCATACTACTTGCGAAATAACAAAGTCGTTTCCTTCGTTGCAGAAATTGCTCAACAAAGTTGGTGAACAGCATATGCGCCAATCTTCGGCCGATTCGAGCGGCTGTTCGAGCGGTCAAGAGTCGGTAACTTCCTCGTTGACCTCGGATTCTCGTGTCTCGAGCGACAGCGGTGCGGACGTCGATCCACCGGTAAATCCGACGGGAAATAAGTTGTTGGAAACGGCGCCAAATTGGGAAGCGTCGAGTCTTCGTCAGCGAAACGTTGGTACAACGAGACCCGTCGGTGCAGCGAGCAACGAATCGCCACGTTGGGATTCTTACGTGAAAGTCGCGAAAACCGGCGAGCCTGTACTCGTCGACGACGCGCTCTCGTTGGCAAGGTCGACGCCAAACTTGACGGACAGTACGGGAGGATACGCGGCGTCGCCTCACGCGTGGTCTTCAACCGGATACATAAGTATGCCGTCGTCAGAGGAGCTTTCCAGCAATCCCAGTCCAGTGCCGAAGGAAACGACGATACAGCCGGCCGCCGGTGGATACAGCGTCGTCGGAGTTGTTCCCAGGTTGGCAGCGTCGCACGCTAAAAACGACGAACACACAGCCGACGTCGCGAATAATTCAGCGGGCAAAACCGGCGAGACGAAATCGACGAATCCCTACGTGAGTCTCGCGTCTCTCGAGCAAAAGATGGAAAATAAAGGTCGAGGTCCGGTCGAGGCGCTCCGAGATTTTGACGATCTCGAGGAGCTCGCCTTCATCGAGCCCGACAATATCGAGCCGAAAACGATGCTCGACGATGGGAAATCAAAGCCGTACGTACAGGCGGGACTTTTGCACGCGATGAAGAAGCAGCCGTTTAACGCGTTACCGACCGTCGATAAGTCGAAACAATCGTCGATAATCGGAACGACGCTGACGGATTCGTTGACGGCAAAGCCTTTCGGTGGGAATTTCGCGAATGTGCGTGGCGCCAAACCGAAGACGGCAGAATCGTTGATGACGTCGGAGCCTTACGTAGCCGTTGGTTGGATGCCTGACCTTGAAACGACCGGAGCGTCGTCGGCCGGCGTTTCGTCGCGCGTAACCGCGAATCCGAAGCTAAAAATCGACGCCACCACCGGTATGGTCACAGGCCCGGAGTCCGCCGGTGCGAAACCCTACGTCACCGCCGCGGCTCTGCACATGATGCAGCAACGGAAAAAAGATGACGAGTCCTCGAAGATGCAGGACTTCGCCGAGAGGGAAAAGAAGAATTTGACGCCGAGTTACTCGCTTTGGCAGGACGATTCCATGCTGGGCGCGGAGAGTGCCGGGACATTGGAGAGTGTTGATAAGTCGACGAGCAAAAAGTCGGGCTCTTACGTCAGCGTCGGTGAAAAGCCGAGAATGGAGCAACAAAAATTGCCCACGAACAGCTCCGGCTACGTGCAGCATCAGTCGTTCGAGAAACAATTGCCGCAGCAACAGAGAACCGCTTCGTCGTCCACGACGAAGGACGAGCCATACAGTAAAGTAAGCGCCGCGCCGAACAAGCTTCAGTGAGGCGGTCAAGTTTTTTTTCACGTTTCTTTTTTAACTTTGCGTCCTCTTCCTTTCGTTCATTTTCTTCGGCGAATCTTTGTCCACGTGTCGATTGTAAATTGTTATTATCGGAGTGTGTTTGTCTCTGTCCATGACGACATAGAAAGAGTATATATGTATATATATATATATATATACACACACACACATGCATATATATATATATATATATACACACAGATTTGAAAATTTTCCAAAATACTCGTAAGATCTGAAGTTGAATTCAGAAAATTGTGGTTAGATTCCTTGACGGAAGAGCATGAATCTCTATGAACTTGAAATCGGCGATACCGCATTCTCGTGTGACATTTGAAACGATTAAATCCGGGTACAACGTCGAAGATATACACGCCATCTTTTGATACTCCGAATCGATAGCCTAAGTTTCAAGGGCGGAGAATTGACGCAAAACCCAGAGCTTGTCGCACGAAAATGCTTCCCAGAGCCATGAAAACGCGTTTGTGAGCAACTTTTCGGGAACGTTGAGCGGTTAAAAACGCTCGAACAACAATGAGTTTCAACGAAAATGTACTTGCGCGGTTGTCAAGTTTATTGGGATTCATCGCTTTTCGCGAGATCACGGGAAACTTTCAAACGTCGGATACACGATGGTTAATTTGTTTTTCTCAATGTCGCAAATTTTGCGACATGTGACAATAGTACAAGCATCTCCCGATGGCCAAGGTAAACTTGGTCGTTACCCCTTAACCACGCCTTTTTTATATCGCAATATGATGGACAGCGAGATCGTAGTACGTGAGAGAAGGAATTTAGAGGTCATATCAGCGTCGATCAGTGAATTTATTTACAGAAGCATAATTGTCGCGACAAAAAAAAACACGAGTTTAATAATGCTGCATCTTATATAACGCAGTTCTCACGGCATTCGTTTGCGTCAAACAGATCTTGTTTTTCTGCTCATCGTCGTTGTCCAGTTTGTTACGTTTGTTGTTGTTGATTTCTCGATTAACGGGAAGAAGCGCGCTCCGCCGTAATCGGCCTTCTCGTTCGGACGATTTCGGAAAAGTCGAACATCAAATCTCCCTCCCTTTTGGAAATCTCTGCGATCGAATACTTTTTTTTTTCATTATAGCGTTAAATTCGCAAGGTCGTTGTTTTTTTTTGGTCGAACAACCGCTGTAACCGACGATTTCATGTTTGTTTGTTTTTTTTCCGTCACTGCACGTTGGAACGATAATTGTTCGAGACTCGCGAAAAGAGAGGTAATTGAAAGAAATGTTGGTAAAGTAATTGATACTGCTTGGAAATATGTACAAATATTTGTGAATAATTATAATCGGGGTATAAAGGAATTGAATAAGAGTTTACGCGAAGCAGCTAATTATCACGCTCGATCGAAGACAGGGTTTAGACGTAAAATGTCGCTCGAGTGAAGCGAAAATTGTCTTTGTTCGTCTCGTCGTATTTGAACGAAGCATAGAAAATATCGGAAATTTAGCGTCAAGTGTCGATGGCCGACTCGAAAGTACCATGATATGCGGAAAAAGTGCGATATACGAGTAACAACGAAATCCCTATGTTGCGTCTAATGTTATGATCAATAGTTTAACACTCGCGGTAATGATGATATCGAATTTGCATGCCATTTTTTTTTCTTCGTGTTTTCCGACATTACCAATGTCCAAAACAGCCGAGAGAGATAAGAAAAATAAGATTCTACGTATGCATAATATCTTAAGCTAGTCATTGAGAGGATTCGTCTGTGCGATGTGACTTTCCGCTCCATTTCCCTCCCGCGAGAAACCTCACGACCTTCGTGTTCCGCAATACCCATCATTGGAATGAACAAACTATAAAATCCATGTTATTTAACTTCCCGCTTCCTCCATTAGAATGCACGAAAACAATGCTCTTTTCTTTCCGACGTAAATCATCCCGTTATCATGTACGCGATGAATTTGTCACCAGGTGTAACACGAACCTCGTTAAACGAACATTCACGTCGCGAAATGATAATTCAAGAATAATTCACCCTTTTTTTCTACCTCTTTCGTGGCAAAATGAAAGAAAAAAAATGACGCTGACGTTTCTCACGATATTGACATTTCGTAAATGAAGAGAAGGACCACGGGAGTTGAAACATCATCGC
The DNA here is from genome assembly GCA_959613375.1 of Heteropelma amictum. NCBI lineage: Eukaryota > Metazoa > Arthropoda > Insecta > Hymenoptera > Ichneumonidae > Heteropelma > Heteropelma amictum. The sequence goes on from OY390725.1 coordinate 5,635,166, forward strand.
CCGAAAGTATTACCCCATGACAAGGCGTCCTGACGAAAGTTTAGATTTATAAAAAAAAAAAGTATAAAATATAAAAAAAATTGTCGAGAGCTTGAGCGCCGCATGAAACGCGAGGCTTGTAACTAATCTGTCCGGGAAGCAAAAAAACTCATCTGGAATCGAGCTTACGTATTGTACTCGTACGAAATAATTTTTTAATAACGAGATATTTATAAACATTATTGATAAACGTGTGGGGAAAAAGGTGGCAAGAAATTTTTCATTTTTTTTTTCTGAAATACATCAATGCGACGCGATGAAACGAACGAACGAACAAACTGCGTACGAAGAAAGCGCTACTTCGCTGCTTATAACGTTTATTTCGCCCAAAAATCATATAAACGATGGTCTCCAATGTTGATTATAAAAATTATCTACAATTTCGTGCTCCACCGTACGAAATTAGCTTCTTTCATTGTATGAATCCGCGTATAAAGCAGGAGATTAATGAGAGAGCAAAATTGTCATCGTTAGTCTGACGAAAATTGCGTTTGAACAATCTTTTTGTCCATTGGAGATTGGTATACTTAATTTTTCTTCAGCAGCCGAAGGCAAAACTACTGCGAGCGTTAGAGGAATAACATCCTTCAAATTTTATAAACTTCCGCCCCCCCTCCCCATTCTCCCATTTTGTACATAGGGCTATCATCTCATATTTTTGTTATATATTTATAAAAATGCCGAATGAAGTACTTTATCGCACACTTGGGCTAAATATATATATATATTAAATGGAAATAATTATCGACGCATGAAAAAAAAAAAACAGTAATGATAATAACGATGAATATTGTACGTACGTAATATACAGATTATGATAGTTTTTTTTAATCGTTATTATAAATCACACTACGTACACTAAAACGTTTCTGTCATTAAATAATTATCGCCTTGAAAGTATCGGGCAGTGTATGCAAAGAAACCTGATTTTTCGCGTGTTTGCTCTATATATAGATATACATTTTTTTCCTTTACCTTCTCTATGTAATCAAACGAACTTTGTATAATCTTGAAGAATTAGCGATTAATTAAGGTGCCTATATTTTTACTTTTAGTCATTACGGAACGTTTTGCCTATGGAAGACTTTTTACCGTAGGAGAGTTGACGGGCGAACTAACGGATTTAATTATTTATTCATCCGAGGGAAAGTGTCGTGTGGGAGAAAAAAAAGCGATTATATAGGCTCTGATAAAAGTGAGTTGGAGATTGGAATTTTTATACGCATACGTTAATTATTTATGCGTATGTATAATTAACGAGAGACAAACATTTTTTAATAATGCAATCCGCTCAGTGCAATGACCCGCAATTGACTGAATTTATATGTATATATCATTATCATTATGTTACTACTATTATTGTATTATTTTTCTTTTAATTTTGGAAATTCACGAAACTCTTCGTCGAGTCACTGTAGTAATATTCGAGCATGGAGAGGAAAAGAAAGAAACGTTTTACCGAGTTCCCTACACACACGGTCTTTCTTCAAACACTCGGGTTTTTCTTTCGATCGCTTTCATCAATTCGTTAACTTTGACACACGCGCAAATGCGCCCCCATGTGTGTGTGTGAGTGTATATGGTGTAGGAATTAAAGAATTAGAATCCTGTAGGAATAAACACTTTCATCCAACTTATTCGATAAACGACTGCTATATATTGATTTATAAACGAGAAAGCAGCTGAGAGATAAGAACGAAAATTGTCGTAATCAGATCTTGTACAGAGTATTGTAAAATATATTTTTACAATTTTCGTCGATTTTATTATTTATTACTTCGAGTCCATGCAGTTTTCTGTTTGTATTATTTCAGTAAATTTCTTCTATCTTTCTTTTCCACCACGCAATATCAAGCGCCGTTATGCCATCGTGGTATGCCATTGAAAACCTTGCCATCTACTCAATTTCCTTTTACGATCAATTTTAATCATGCACGTTACGATTTTTTCTGTTCTATTATTCCAATGCTGTTGTTGAATGAATTTATGAATTGTGTGAAAAAATGGGTTTGTCTCTAATAAAGCGTATATATACATGAGCTATTTTATTACCGGATAAACAGGACGTAAACACCAACTTCATCGACACCGGCCTCGGTGTTGAGTTTCGAAAAAATAGCCCAAGAGCGCTTTCTTCTCCCTTTCCCATCGTAACGTTATCTCGACGAATGTACAGTGTCTATGTTTAAAATACAGTCGGTGCTGCACGAAAAATGTGTTCAATTGACTCATTTGAAATTCTTTTGTCTTTTTTTATCAGCTTCTTTTCCGGCACTGTATTTTTATAGCAGCGAATGCCACATACGATATCAAATTAACGTTAATTTATCGACTTTTTAATTTTATTAAAGGAAAGTCAAAGCAAACGGATGATGGGATTATTGAGCCGAAGCATTTGTTACTAAATCCATGTGCTTTATTGAGCGAATTTTTATTACGCTTGGAATCGTACTTGTAATATTGTATATATCAATTTTATATGACGTAGGTATATATATTCATTTCGAAAAACAAGTAAAAATGTTCGAGACCTCTCAAAGTGCAAAATATAAATGTACGTTCCTGTCTTTGGATAAAACTTTTTTTCATTGCGTCAGAACTCGTATGGAATTTCGCCGACGAAATTTACTTATTCACCCACCGATCACGGAACGAAGAAAATTTCGACTTCGAACGCGATATTTCGATCCGCATTATCATCCACTTTTCGAACGGAAGAAGAAATGATTTATATCTGTTTGGTGAAGTCAATGCTGTTTTAAACTTTTTCTTTCCGATTTTTTTTTTTTTTTTTGGAGATACGATGGGGATTCTTTTTTATCACACAAGTGATTTCTTATAATTATGATTTATTCTTACATGGGCTATGTTACAATCGATACTTCATATACATAACTACATTCGAATGTATATCAACGTTTTTCGCATTTCTGATTTCAAGAATGGCATCCGCCATTAAACACACTCGGCAAATTACCGAGAGCGTACTCAAACTCTTCTCTCTTTTTCACATGGTAAAAGATTAATGACACGATTTTTTATTTCTTAAATACAAACTCTTTGTGTCGTTCGGCTGTGAGCTTTTTCCTCGGTGAAACACGGGAAATAGTAATACTTTTCATAGGCTTCATCAAGAATCGGAATCAATTCCAATTTTGAATATACATTCTCTCGTACTCGCGGAAGGATTCTCCCCTCGTAATTCAGAATTGTTTCCTTTCACTATTGACGTAACTTTACAAAAGTTCGCTATATCATACAAAGGAACGTTTGTACAAAACGAAAATTTGCGTGCAATTGTTCAAGATTCTTTTTTTGATCCAAGTAAATCGACGTCGCTTACGAGGTTGATCGGGGTTGTTGTTTTTTGTTATTCTGCATATCATTTAAATTGACACGACGATACGCATGAGAAGCTTTCGAAATATGCGGTAAATTTTGTTGTGTTTCATATTGGTGATATTCATTGAAAATTTGGAAAATATAATCAATTACGTATTACACAAAATCCATGAGTTTTTCGAGAGTTTTGGAAGAGTCGGACTCTGTCGTTAACGTTCTGTAAATTTGCGACCGAATCGCATGTCAATTCGATGATACCAAAAAAAAAAAAAACAATCTTCGATCGATCGTGTCATCAACGGCGAATCGTTCAACTAAACTTTTTTCGTATCATCTTAATCTCGTTTATCGTCAATCCTCCCTTTTCTAGAACAGTTTACAATCGTGATCGTCGACTTTTAGGCCTTTCAACGGCTAGGAACACTCGAGTTTGCTCAAATCAGTTGCACACCTTAAAAATCTTAAGTTTATCGTGGCTAATTAATGTTTTTTTAAGAAATCACTCTTCAAAGCAAAAAACAGTTGCACTCGGGACGCCTTTAGTACACCGATTGTATACGAACGAGAAGAGTTACTTTTGCCGATTGAAATTTTTCGGAAAGTTCAACGGTTCCAATTTCTCTCGGACAAATTAATCTTCGATTCTTTGGTATTAAAAATTTCGCATATAAAATACCACCTCGTTGAATCAAATTCTCAATTATATCTTTCACGTTTCCTAATTGTATTTAAAAGTTTACGAAAATAATTATCGTTAAATCATGTTTGCCCAATTTTGTTCTCGCTCTGTTTCAGCTTTTACGTAACACCGGTGTATTTTCAACGATCTATGCGGCTTTATTTGTTCCTTCAATTAAAAATTATTGACTCAGTTTTTACAAATTCTTGACAAATGCCTGTCTCAGACGGAACGTTTTCCGGTCGAATTTAAAATCGCGTTAAAATGTAATATCATTCTGAACAACGATCAGACCTCTTTCATTTAGTCAACATTTCCCATGGTCGTATGTACAGTCGTGAAAGTTTTCGTACGAAACTTTCGGTTTTTTCTTTGCATTCTTTAAAATTAGCGTTAATCGTTCGTTTTTCCTGCTTGGGTTTTTCGTACGGCGTACAAATGACGGGCATTGGTTATTTCGTCTCGTTAGTTGGGGTAGTTTTCTTTCTTTTGCTACGATATTTCCCGTTGATTCGCAGAGCGTTCATTGCAGCCTGACACTCGATCAATCGGCGTAGCCGATTCTTTCCAGCTCTCAAATATAACAAACAATCGCGCTTCACCCGCCATTCCTTCTCTCCATAAAATACAAGAACGGATACTGAACGGATTAATAAACGTTAATTTCAATATTATCGCATCAAATACTCAACTTGCGAGCAAATTGGTAAAATCTGTCTCGCGTCAAAGACGCTGACGAAAAGTAATAATAAAACGCAATGAAAGATAAAACGAGTGTCTATCGGCACAAAGTTGCTTATCTCGATAAGCAGACGTGCCTAATCGAGAACGTTCAAACGATAATGACATCGAAATAAAATAGGACAACGTCGTTAAAGTATTTAATATCATTAATACTTGCTAGGTCCAATGTTGCAGGGTCGTCGGGCACACTTTCACTCGTATTTTTCATCGACTTTCCCTTGCCTTCGTATTAAATTAATAGCTGGAAAAAAATCCGAGTATAAAACGAGTTTATTTTTCTTGGCCTTCAAAAATAAGACACTTGAAATATTAAAAGTAAATTTTCATCATCTCACCGATAGTAATTGGGCTTGAACGGTCCGGCCTTGTTAAGACCCATGTATTTCGCCTGTTCGTCCGTGAGTTCGGTCAGATGGGCGTCAAACGTGGGCAAATGCAGCGACGCCACGTACTCGTCTGTGGGAAATGAAAATGAAGAAAAAAATAACATAATCAGTATCGCACGTTTGATTGTGAACGTAAAAACACGATGACGTACCCATCTTCTTTGGGAGTAAATAAACGTCGCTTTTGTATCGTCCCGGGGGTGCATTGAACAGTTCAATGAGTGCCAATGCCTGAGTCGCTGCTGTTATCGATACTACGAACGAAGGAATGCTGGAACACGACAGATTAACCAAACGACCCTCCGCGAGCAAAACGATGCGCTTCCCATCTGGCCAGATAACGTGATCGACTTGCGATCGAACTTTCTCCCACGTCAAATCGGGAGTTCGAAGACTGTTCTGTTGAAAGTAAAAGATAAAACTCAGGTTCCATTATCGCGATTTAAAATATTCCGCAAATGCAACGTGCGTCTGCAACGGAAGCTGGAAGAATTTCAGAGACTTTTTGCGAGCTGCGTTATTTTCAATGAAAATAAAAACTTTACGTAATCGGTCCCGCCGAATTGTTGTAATTTCACAATTAGATGGCATTTGTTATTGAGCCGTTTTATTTTCTGGTATTTTCGTTTCGAGGAAAAATCGCAGGGGCAAGTACGAGCGAAAGAAGAGCGTCGACAATCGAGCATCGCTCTCGAGGCTCGAAAACTTACGATATCTATTTCAGTGTTACTGTGACCCATATTGCATACTACACATCCGTTCTTCATCTTGTCCATATGTTCTCGAGTTACGACGTTTTTGTTTCCAGTTGCAGTTATAACGATGTCAACATTTCTGATGACTTCGTTCAGTTTCATCACTCTGAAGCCATCCATACTGCGAACAAATGTACGGTTTGATTAATTCGACGATAAACTCAGTCAACTCTTAAGCGTGAATGTAAATTGGATCGAGTCCATTGAAAAGACCATTTCGAGATCCATTTCGAGATCTTTTCATCGTTACCTCGCTTGCAAAGCGCAGATGGGATCGATTTCCGTAATATAAACGATGCAGCCCAAACCTTTGAGAGCTTGGCAACATCCTTTGCCAACTTCGCCATATCCGCATATGACAACTTGTTTACCACCGAACATAACGTCAGTGGATCGCTTCAAGCTATCGATGATACTCTCGCGACAACTGTAAAGACTGTCGAACTTTGTTTTCGTAACGCTGTCGTTTACATTCATCGCGGGAACTGACAATTTTCCGGCTTTCGATAGCTGATACAGTCTGTGCACGCCGGTTACACTTTCCTCGACGATTCCTGCAAAAGTTTCATCTTCAAACAACACGAATATGGATACACGTTTTTTCAAACGTTTTCATGTTTTTCTTTTTCGAAACAATCCTGAACGATAAAAACGAATAAACACTTTTCCTCCACTGATTTTGTTGTTTTTTCGTTAACAGAATAATAAAAGTTGAAACGAATATGACACGAATATGGATACACGTTTTTTCAAACGTTTTCATGTTTTTCTTTTTCGAAACAATCCTGAACGATAAAAACGAATAAACACTTTTCCTCCACTGATTTTGTTGTTTTTTCGTTAATAGAATAATAAAAGTTGAAACGAATATGACACGAATATGGATACACGTTTTTTCAAACGTTTTCATGTTTTTCTTTTTCGAAACAATCCTGAACGATAAAAACGAATAAACACTTTTCCTCCACTGATTTTGTTGTTTTTTCGTTAACAGAATAATAAAAGTTGAAACGAATATGACACGAATATGGATACACGTTTTTTCAAACGTTTTCATGTTTTTCTTTTTCGAAACAATCCTGAACGATAAAAACGAATAAACACTTTTCCTCCACTGATTTTGTTGTTTTTTCGTTAACAGAATAATAAAAGTTGAAACGAATATGACACGAATATGGATACCCGTTTTTTCAAACGTTTTCATGTTTTTCTTTTTCGAAACAATCCTGAACGATAAAAACGAATAAACACTTTTCCTCCTCTGATTTTGTTGTTTTTTCGTTAATAGAATAATAAAAGTTGAAAAATCGTTGTATTTCGAGACATACCCTGAATCAGCTTGAACATCGTGTTGTATTTCTTCAGCATCAAGTGCGTCGCGTCACCGCCATCGTCGAGAATCATATTCGGCTGCCAATTCTCAGCAGCAACGCACTTGTCGATGCACCACCAAAAATCTTCCTCCGTTTCGCCGCGCCATGCAAAAATTGGATAACCGGCGTGGGCAAGTGCCGCGGCGACTTCGTTCTGAGTGGAGTAAATATTGCACGCCGCCCATCTTACCTGAGCACCGAGCTCTATCAGAGTCTCGATCAGAACAGCCGTCTGGGCATTTATGTGTGTACATCCGACGATTTTCGCGTTTTTCAATGGCTAGTAACAGACGTCAACGTGCATATCGGAGAAAGAAAAAACAAAACTCGTTACGAAACCCGCGATATTGAGATAAAAATATTGAAACAGGAGAACGTCGTCGTCGTCGTCGTTTACCATGTCGTCGGCGGCTCGTTTTCGGAGTGCCATTATCCCAGGCATCTCCTGTTCCGCGATTTCGATTTCTCTCCGTCCAAAGGCGTGCTGATTTATATTTCTCACGCAGAAATCCATGAATCCCCTTTCCGTTTTTTGTATCTTTTCCCTCGGCGACACATCGTCCTCGTCCGATGAACTTCCTGTATAAGATGCTGAGGTTGAAGCAAACGTCAGCAAAAAGTTATTGTCATTAGTACGAAAAACGTTTTTTGAGGTCATGGCTCGATTGTTATTTCGTCTTTCGTTTCGACCGGAGTTTGTCATGCGAGTACCGGGAGAACTGTTAATCAAGTGCGGAGGACGCTTTCTCCGTTCGTAAGTTGAGTTATTCCGATTCCATTATATTTGCGATCGGTTTATCGAATAACGTACGCATGTGCAAATATTTTCGCGACCAAATGGTTTTCCCTTTCACTGAAATATTTGTACATGTAACGCTGGAACGAGAAGTCCGGATGTAATTTATGGCAAAGTAATTTACGAATTGCGTGAGACGGAAAGCAATTTGAGTGCCGTTAGTCGTTAGATAAACATCCTGGGGAAATAGCAAGCAAGTAGAAATGTAAAAATTGATTTATCGACCGAATCTTTATACCAGAACTGTAGCTGTCATTGCTGCTTGCTGACAATGAACGACTTCTGTAACGACTCGATTTCTTCAGAGCTCCGGACTTGGATTCCTAGAAGATTGAACGTTATCATGAGCGTGCAAAAAACGCGAGTTATGCTGACGATACAGTGAATATTCGGGAAATTAGTAAGGGATGGAAGGCTGCGATGAATTTAACTGTACTAGAAACGTAAGAGTGCAAATGATGCTACTTCTTTTTTTATTCTGTTCTATTTGCGTATTACAGTATTAGCACAGAAAAAAACGCCTCCCTCGTGGAAGTTGAATCTTTTCTGCAGCGCACATCAGCGAGTCTGTAGTGCAGATCGATTTGAAAATTCTTTGCGGACAACTTCCTTTCCACGAGGGAAGAAGCGTAGCGACTATGATTCGACTCGTTTAAATATAGAGATATTTTTATTCAGCTTGCAGGCATTTATGAAAAGCGTATCTTTTTTTCTTTTTTGTGGCACTGGAGCACATCATTATTGGATTCAGCGGACTATTTCTTTTCTCGTTCTTTTCCGAAAATGTTTGCGGAACTTCCGCCAAAGTTCGAGGGAATCGAGAGGTGTACCGATTGACGAGGAAATGCGAAAGACTGTTAAAATTCAATTGCCAGGCAGTGAAAAGAATGGTCTTCAACTTAAATTGGCATTTTTTGAATTTGTTTTTTCCCAACATTGACTCAAGTCCGTGCTTGGAGAATATATTGAAAAAAGTGTCAGGACGACGTGAATAAGGCATGTTGTACGTTATTACGATGGAATAATGTCGGTGCATGAAACATTGATTCTCCTTTATTATGTTACGTATATCCGGGAGGATCGAAGCAATCCTCAAGGAGGAGCGAGCATTTTCTATGGCAAAAAGGTAATGAAAATTATTTTACTCTGCATTTTTCATACACAAATGTTTCTTACTTACTAATTTTGTTCTCGGGCCGTGAAAGGCATTATTTGATGCCTCTAGGCTCTGAAATCACAACAACCACCATGTAACAATTTCAATTCGAACAAAAATTCAGAGTTCCGTAGCCGAGTTTCTAGAGCTTCCAATGGGGATGATAGTTTCATTGATAAAATTTCGATCGAGTGTCCAAATTCCTGAGCGGTCAATTTTACAAATTTCTTCTCCATCGACAATGCTTTTCAGTGCTTTGCGAAAAGCATGCGCTCAACGTGTAATGAAACGATGATGATATATCAGGAGCCAATAAAATTTTGATGATTTTTACAATTGATGAAAATTCTTTTCTGCTCGATTATGAAACTCATCTGCGATTCATATGGTACAATATTTTTTGTTCGCTGTTGGAAAAAGTTCTATCCCAGTGAACAACGATCGACAACCGGAGTTACGCGAAATAGGCATACGGCAATAAATGTTTGAATCCCTTTTGTCAGTCCATCTCGTCAAAAGTTCCAGAACAAAAAAAAATTATGTCTGGGCGTTGCAACGGCGTATAAGGTGCAATTCTAGGCTTGCCAATTATCTACGTCTAAATCTGACGCAACGTTGATGCATAAACAATTTTTATTAAAGAAACAGATTGTACTAACATGAATGTAATGCCCTATATGTGTAAAATAAAAACAAGCATTTACGAATTGTCGTCACAATTGTCTTTTGTGTACGAACATGCATCAAATGGAAAAGATGAACTTTCGACGCTGAAATACAGGTTTGTAAACATGTTTGAACATTAATCATTTTTTTGTATACTCTATATGTTTCACATAATATCTTACCAAAAAATTTTGCGCATTCAGAGCTCATATATAATCGAACTTTGTTTTAAGAAAGTAGAAGACTGGCATGTTTCCCTAATTTTCCTAGCGTAAACATATATTTGTTTCATTATAGCATTTTAATTATTCGTGTCAACAGCACAGGCGTTGAAAACTTTTGCTTTTCCGTTTGTTTCGAGTTGACATTTTTCATTCGCGTGAAAGTAGGAGATAATGGCGTGCATAATAACGCAGAAATACAAAACATTGTCGGTTCTAAAAGTAACCGCAATTTGGGTGTCGCTATAAACTAAAATTTGCATGATGGATAGAAAACAGTGTTTACACTTCAAAGAAATAATGTGTCACAAATTGTTTTCAAAACAATTCACGATATACATCTTTATCCGTTAATGAATAACAGCTCCACAAACAAAGCATGAGATATTAATAACATAAAGTATTTACGCGGATTATCGCACGATACTTTAATTCCCTGTAAAACTTTGACTCTTATTCGGTCGATCAAAGGGAAGAACAACGGAATACAGCGACAAAAGTACACGCCGTTCGTTTGTTTTTCAAATGGCCTTCGTCATGCTTTGGAGCGATTAATGAAAGAAGGCAATTAACAAGGCTGAAAACGAATTGATAATAGCCCACCAAATGGATCAGGCATGGCTTATTGTTTTCTTTCAATACTGTATAATCGGGAGGAAAATTACGTAATGCGAATAACGTACGTGACAGAATTTGACACAAGGCCTCTCAAGCCAGAATTGATCGTTTTGCAATGTAAAAGAAGTTCGATCAAAGCGGATAATGAGGATATTGATAAAAATTGCAATTGAAAGAAATTTTCTCCATTTTCTATTGACGATCGCACAAATAATTGCGTCTTCAGAGATATATAGAGAAAAACAGATGATAACAAAAACTTTGTCGTTTGTCAGTGTTGCAGTAACAGAGGATAAATCTCGCAACGGTGCACACACTTGTGGAAATCCTGATTCTGAATCGTACAATTATTTCATGGTATAACCTTGGGCTCAAAGATTCGGGTTTTTCTCAAGTATCAATTATCAGGACGTTATTACCTTGGAACTGACAGCAGGATCGGTTACAGGGCCATCAGTGACAGTATTTCTACCTTCCTTTCCGGAGGATGCAGTATTTGGACCGTCCCCGCTGTCGGCCATCTTGAATCTAACAGCCACAGTATAGGTCTGCTGCGTTGATATAAAAGTGTTACTCTGTGTTCTTCTCTATCTACATGCATATATGCTGTGTACGCATGTTTGTGTATATACGCATGTATGTATATAAATTTATAAAAAAATCAAGCTCAATTGATAAGAACGATTTTCGTGAAAGCGGCCGCGACACACTTTGAATCTTTTTATCTGTCAATAAGGATAATACTCCTTTTGAGAATATGATAAGAATATTTCGAGGCAATTTTTGACACTACTTTTATAGATTTCACGCCTAAACTGGAACGATTCTACGCGTTGATGATAGTCAAGTGATACACGCTTTACCGTCTCACGATTTTAAATGCCTGCAATAATAAATAGGAGCTCCCCTGTGCGCGTTCACATCTGGAGGTTTTATTTGCTTTTTCCCACTATAGTTGCTGTCTATAAAATTGTTTCGTAACATTACCGCTCATCAATTTTCATTATACGACAAAGTACGTTTGTATGTTCACGCAAAGTGCGCGAGAAAGAAAACAATGACGACTTCCGGTTTTTTTGGCGTTCTCATTGGTCGACTAATTGTACTTTGTATTGTTGTACGTTGTTTGTATTCGTATAACATGATTTTTCAAGGCCAATATTTAAATACTTTTTACAAAAGAATTAAACCGAACCATGTAATTATTTGTACTTTGATTCAATGATAATAGAATGAAAGTGTTTTATTATTGTTATTAAATTTATACATCGATATGGAGTATCGATACATGGATCTCGAGATGTGCGCCAACAGCGCCGCAGCACCGGAAACGCAGTTTTTCGAACTTCCGCGAGTATCCGCGTCCGCGGCGCGCACACGTGGGACGGCATTATTTTACACGATATATTTGGAGTTAAATTTGCAACGTTTAAACAAACAGTGTTGAGAAAATAATGGGAAGGCCAGGTAAATAGGATTGTGATTACTCTTTTAAAGTTTTTATAATCCAGATATAACATTTTTCGATAATCGCGATGGTATTTGTCACAAAAATCAGTGGCGTCCCGCACACCTCGTTGTCGAACATAACCGTAAACAAGCGCCGAGTGTTTCGAAATTTTTTTTCAAACAAACTTTCATGTATTTCTCATATTGATAATGCGTTATGAATCCCCAAAAATAATACATATAAATATCCGTATTCTTGAAAATATCGTTATGTTTAGAACATAAACAGTCCCGTAGTAATACACACGTGAAAACACTTGTTTTCACGTGTGGACTATCCACGTGGGTGATTTCGTTCGAAAAGAAAAATCGAAACAGAATATTCACCAAAATTATTCACTCTTTATGTATTTTTGTATACATATATAATATTGTCCTGAGGCATACGTTAGAGCCAGGCTGGATTAATCATTACTAGCTCGGTGTCGAAGTAATGCGATAGTAAATCACAGAATTCACAAATTTCGATGAGAAATTTCATTTCTCTTCGATGCGTGTTATTTGTAACAGCCTTCTTCCTTCTTCCTTCCTGCAAGAATGAATACTCTTTTTTCATCGAGGTGTTTGTTTATTCAGTTTGATTCCAGGCTTGATCCAATATTTTTCAAAGAAATTATTGTCAATAATCCAAGAAAACAAATGTATGTTTTTTGCTTTTGCAAGATCACTGTACCATCCACTCTATTTATATAAACAACATTATTTGAAATTCAAATAATGATGTTCGATTTAACAAGACCGACGTCGATTCCTTCGTCATGTTGCACTTTGGGTACCATTGTTTGTCAAATTGTTCGTAGGATTCTCACCTGCGGGAGGTGGAGGCTTTAGAGGCGGACGAGGAGGAGGTGGACGCGGAGGCGGCGGGCGCGGAGGAAGTCGCGGCGGAAGCGGAGGTTTCCGCGGCGGTAGAGGCGGATCCGGCGGAGACAGAGGCGGCCGTGGGACTCCCCGCGGTGGACGCGGCGGACGAGGTGGCGGAAGGGGGGGACGAGGTGGAGGAGGATTCAAAGGCGGAAAAACCGTAGTAATCGAGCCTCATCGTCACGAGGGAGTCTTCATCGCTAGAGGAAAGGAAGATGCTCTGGTCACTTTGAACTTGGTCCCGGGATCCGAGGTTTACGGAGAAAAAAGAATCAGCGTCGAGGTAAATATGCAACAAAAAGATTCGTTACAGTACTCGATTACTTTCTTCGTTCTATAGATTATTATCGTACCAACAAAATGAAATAATGTATAGTATTAGTAAGGCCCTTAATCATGGGGTAACAAAAATAAAAATTTGTGCATTTGTGCATTTTTAAATAAATTACCATAGCTCCTTTAATACTCATGTTTTGGAATTAATCGTCTTGCCAACAAACGAAAATATCTAATATTATTGACATTGTTGTTTTCAAGGGCGACAATGGCGAAAAAATTGAATACAGAGTCTGGAATCCATTCAGATCAAAACTGGCGGCTGCAATTCTAGGAGGCGTTGATCAAATTCACATGCCACCCGGCAGCAGAGTATTGTATCTCGGTGCGGCTTCCGGTACCACAGTTTCACACGTTGCCGATGTGGTCGGTCCGGTAAGTGTGATTATAAAGCAAATAGCACGATTAAACGACAGCACACATTAGAGCCAGTCTGGTTCATTCTTGCCCGTTTGGTGTCGAAGTGATGCGAAATAAATCGTGACGTTGGTTTATCTCTTCTGGATTATGGATTCCGGTTGATTTCTCGACGTCAGTACAGATTTATCCTTACGCAATACCTATCGAGTATTCTCGAGAATACCATGACGTTCGTTTCTTGTTTTTTTCCTCTCATTCAGGAAGGATTGGTCTACGCTGTAGAATTCTCTCACAGATCTGGCAGGGATCTCATAAACGTAGCCAAGAAACGAACCAATATTATACCAATAATCGAGGACGCGAGACATCCTCATAAATACAGAATGTTGGTCGGTATGGTCGACACGATATTCGCCGATGTAGCTCAGCCGGATCAGGCGAGAATCGTCGCGCTGAACGCACAATATTTCCTCAAAAACGGCGGACACTTCGTCATCTCAATAAAGGTAAGTTCCGATGAAAAAAAAATATATCTATCCAAAATCCAGTCTCTATTTTTTAAACAATTTCTACACGTTACGAAATCCATCGTTGAAACGATTCTCACTCAACGATCACCCTACGGTTCTTTGAAATATGATTATTGGCACGATTTTGCAATCCCGTATTTTCAGGCGAGTTGTATAGACTCGACGGCGCAACCCGAAGCTGTATTCGCTGCCGAAGTAAAGAAACTCGTGAGCGACAAATTAAAACCTCAGGAGCAGATAACCCTCGAACCGTACGAAAGAGATCACGCTGTTGTCGTCGGTTCCTTCAGGCCACCACCGAAAATCGCCGCCGGAAACTAATTACATTATATATTTAGCGACGACTTGAAAAAGTTCAAATTCATATTTTTCCATTCTTATTTTGCGTGGAGATGATTGAAAAAACATCGATAACCTCCGCGGTTATTTTTTTAACCGCATCGAACCTGTAACTCGCGACTTTTCGCCATTTTTCCAACTTCAATGTGCATTAAATTCATCTGTACAGTCATGATGGGGCATACACTGTTAAATTTATTCACGCATTTTTCTAATTAAAAAAACGTATCGTAATGGTTTAATATAAGCATTCACCGCAACAATATTTTTCCGGTACTCGAAGATTTGCGTTTAACGACGGCATTATATCGCGTTTTAAATACAGTTTCGTTGGTCTGTTCGTAAATGTATTATTCGGTTACATTATTTTTCTACAGAAACGAGTAGAATATAATATTCGATGATAAAATGGTCTTCGACCACGAAAAATTGTCTACGATTGAGAATAACAAATTCTAGCATACTATTTAGTTGTAGAGTATCCGAAATTGAGAAAACCCGCAAACTTTTCCGACAAATGCTTTTTTTTCGATGAAGAAATTCATGATCAAGCGAGACAGACGGAACGACAAGGAGAATAATATACAAACGGAGAAAATAAAAATTACGATATAATAAACATTCGATTTGTTCATAAATTAACGCAAATACATCTGTCTTCATCGTTATATATGTACATATATGCGCAAACAATATATATCTATATATATATATACATATATGTCTCCATAATTTACAATTCCAAATTTTTTAATTGAGATATCGGCCTTGGAATGAGGAAAACAAATGCAGGTTCATGCTGTCATCGTCGATTAACCATTTTTGTTAAATTTTCGTCTTATTTAAGTCAGTGTGGCAAAATTTTGAAGTATTCAGTAACTAAAAGCAAAAAGCAAAAAAAAAAAGAAAATGTCAAGAAGAGGTGAATTTTTTGCACTTGATAGATCATTGAAACTGTGTATCGCAAATGAATCATTGGACCGATAAATTCGTACAGGGAGCGAGAATACATCGAGCAGTTCGTTAAAATCCGACAAGAGCGTTACGAGAATGTTACAGCGCGGTGGTTATGCCAAAATGAGGAATCACGAGAGATTGTCCGGTGGCGCAGATGCCAAGAGTAAATCGAACTCGACCGCGAGTAAATCGGGCGCTGATACTAATGCAAAAGCAGTGACTCCCGTCGTCTCGGATGCCTCGAGAGCAGCAACGGAAGCCGAAGAAGGCAGCGGGACTATCCTCGAGGAATCTAACGATAATCCCGGAGAAGAAGAAACAGGGTAACAAGCTAAAGTTCACTCTTCATTTTTGCCGTTTATTCGTGAGGTCTAAACTCGGTCATTGACGTTTATTGTTTATTTGCGACGCGATAAAAGGGACAAGAAAGTTAATGAAATGATCGAGTACGTGATCGAGAATCTGCGGGAAGCTGGAAAAGCATTGGCATCGTTGGGAGAGAATTTTGAACAGGATTTAAAGGTTGACTCAACAGCCGCGAGTGATTAAAAATCAAACAAAAAATGATACGATTGTTTTCATGAAACTGCACGACGAGCCAAGCCACGATTGAACAGTAAAATGGATATAAAAAGAGGCATAATGCTAACTATTATTTTTCAAACGTTGATAGGTGAGCGACTTCACCACGTTCTCATAGCGATACACGATTACATTTTTTTTTGTTATACCAAAAGTTGCTTGAATATTTTTCATCGTGAATAAAGGGAATTTAGTAGTTGAAAATAACAATCGAAGATTCCGAATGGAACACGTTGGAATTTTTTTTTAACGAGAAGAGAATACATATGGGAATTGCGAAAAAATGATGGTACAGGGTCCTCGAGGTTTGGGATAGATTCGTTGAATTTCACAAGCGGCAATCGTCGTAGAATATTCACAATCATTTTTGTGCGCTTGGGACTTTCGGGAAAACTTTCATTTTCGTTAAACTTTTGGCAAGCTTCGAAAGAATAAATACATCCACTAGAAGTAAGCACATTTATTCTCGAGGCGTTTCCAGTGGTACGTCGCTCGTCTAAGTAAAATGAAAATATCGAGAATCTATTTCCAAAATGTTGATAATATTTCTCTCTTGCTCGAATATATTTCTTATTATTTAATTTCTTTCCCCCGACGTGAAAAAGTTGTTGTTCGACGATATTGTGAGAAAAGTGAAAAATTGGGTAAGTGAGGGTGAGATTCGTCTCGATGAGGCCAACGAAAATCTCGATAAATTGCGCCGAGAAATAACGTCGAAATTGAACGAGATCGCATCGAGGAATCTTGAGATCGCGGATCTGCGAAAACAATTGGACGAGACAAAAGCGTCCCATGTTAGTTCAGTCGAGAAACATCCGAAAGAGGTAGGACTTTTTCATTTCAACTTGAAAAAAAATTGCGTGCGAAAATACTCCAATGAAATTGTTGTTTTTCCTACACTGGCACTAAGTACTTTAATTCCGGCTGTGTTTATTTGTTTATGCTTCCATACTGAACATGCAGACAACCGTTGAGACGATCGAGCCCTCCACTAGAACTTCAGCACCATTGCACGAACCCTCATCGGCTGCTCCTCTTTCGACGCACTTGGAAGACTCTGGCGAACAATCCGACGATGAATCCGAAACTCGATCTAGTGAACAATTCCGCGCGCGAATAAGCGCTCCATCCGGTGCTAAAAAAAGTCCGACATCCGGTAGAGAAACAAGAGCTACATCCGGTACTGTTGCAAGTCCGATATCCGGTAGCGAAACAAGAGCTACATCCGGTACTGCAGTAAGCCCCACGTCTGGTGCTGAACCAGATGCTCCACGTGGTGAATTAAGCGCTCCACCCGAATCTGAATTCGGCACTGAAACTGAATCACAAGTGCAAACGCGCGCTACATCCGGTGCTAAAATGCCCGCGACAGCTAGTGTTGAAGCCGTTGACGAATCTGAAGCTGGATCCAGAGTCGCTGATCTTGGAACTCCGAGGCAAAGAGGGTCGACTGGTGAGACATTAATTTCTAGATATACCACAAAAATCAAAGAATGTTTTTAAAAAAATGCTGTATTTTTGCTGGATCAAGAACTAAATGAATTTTCACGTGTTTCAGCTGATGGTGAAATTTCCATTGACCCAGTGGCCACAGCTTCAAGCGTGAGAGCTCAGAAATCGTATGCAGTGCCTTCTAGCCAAGACGAGCGTGAAACGGAGAGAATTTCGCACCAACGATCTCGAGAAATTTCCCAAACTTCAGGTTTGAAATCGAGCCTGGATTTTTCACCAGAATTTTTGTCTACCGTTTTCATCACATTTCTCGCATCTGTTTAATATTAAGCATTATCTACTTTAGGCCAGAGTAAAATGTTCGTCGATCCTGGAGAAGCAGCTTCGAGCGACACAGCCAAGAGATCGTCCAGAGTCTCTACTCGAGTCGACCGTCCTCAGGAAAAGCACGTTCATAGCCAATCGAAGCGACTCTCCGGATCTCCCGATGCGTCACATGTGCCTGCGGTTACCACCGATGCTGCTGTACAATCGGGAAAGAGCAAAGAAAGGGTCAAGCGAGCTTCGGAGGTCGGCTAACAAATAGATTGTTAAAATTTGACGAACCAACAAACGAATATCGTTTTGCGGCAATGTAGAAGAGAAAACATGGTTTTGCAATGCATTTATCAGCTCGAGTCGGAGGTGTCCCGTTTGAAGAAAGAGAACGAGAGAATCATCAAAGAAAAAGTTGATTACGAGAATGCCATTCAACGCGCGCTGCTCCGAGGGGTCTCGTCACTGAACGCGGAGACCCTCAAAGTTTTGAAATGTCCACCGGTTCCGTGTTTTACCCCATGCCGTTCGTCCGTTTCCCCCGTCGATACTGGGTAAGCTGGTAAAACGATATTGTACCGAATTCGTTTAAAATGAATTTTTGCATTTTACATATTTTTTTCGGCAGGGAACCGGTGACTTCCGGTTCTCAAAAAAATGTGCGCGACAATTGGACACCTCGAGGGGTGAGAAGCAGCGCGAATGGCACATCGCCGTCTACTCAAGGGGTCGTTCGGAACAAATCGAACAAACAATCACATCCGGAACGTACGAGCGTTTGTGGAAATGCGAAGACACTTTCGATCGGAGCTCACGGAGCGAGCTCAAAACAAAAAAAGTCTCCGTCAACGAGCGACGGCAGCATGGTTTTTGTGCTTCATCAGGCTGACGCTTCGAGTATCTGCGTATCCAGTAATTCAACGAAAGTCCGACCTTGTGGCCGTACGAAATCAAAGAAACTGGAGAATTCGATATCCGTAAGGAAGCTGGGATGAGGATAAGGTATTTGGCGAATAAAAAACAAACGCGCTTTTCAAAATATAAATATAACCTTTATATATATATTTATAAGCATATCGTCACAAAGTACATCATAAATATTTTGAACCTTTCGTTTATCATAAAACTTCAAATAGAAACTATATCGAGTCCCAATCGTTATTATCGGTCGACCAAACACATTTTATAATCGATTATTTCATTAAATTCAACGTAATAAAATTCAAGGAGAAAAATCTCGAAACATACCGATAACGGAGGGACGAAAATTCCTTCTTAAATATACCGATTTTTTTTGTTCCCAAAATTTCAACACCACGACACACATACACACTACGTAAACGATAAATTTGTTTAGATGGAGTCATAAAGATCAAGGATCGAGGCTGTAAAAGTGCCTCGACCCTTCAACTTTCGCGAATCATTTTCCGTCTTTTTTTTTACTGCACGTAAAAAAAAGTGTATCGACATTATCGATCTTCCCATCGAGTAATAATCATCGCGTACAATAAGTTTAACCGATTTTCTCCTGGAACGCGATACTTTCATAATGCGTTGAATCTGCAGACAGGAATACTCGTGAAAAAAGAACACAATTGAATTTGCGAGAGATTGACAATCGCCGGATCGACATCCTTTCGTCGCTCACAAAGGAAAATCCCGCCTCGTCCGCATCCGCGGTCCAGTCAACGTTATTTCGCCACGATAACGATGCGTTTCTTTTTTTGCATTTTTTTAGTAGAATTTCTGCACAAATCATTCTCCGTAAAATGAAATTACCAATATACACTTAAACAAATGGATGGACACCCGAGAATTGTCAATCTGCAACAGTCGCGACGCGACGGTGGACGTGAGTCGAACGTGAGCGATAATTGCGCTCCGCTGACGTTCAATATATATATTTGCGTATATCGTTTTTTTTTTACGAATAATAATATAACGATAACGGGCGTATTAAATGTCGCTGAAGTTTGCGTCGTCGGAGAGCAACGATAATACGACAGGACTTTTCAAATAATCTCTCAACGCGATATTTATTTGCGATCTTGAAATTATAAAGTTAAATTAAATGTGAAAAACAATCGGGAATTACAGAAATGATTGAAGAATCGTATTTTCTTTGGCGACCGTCGATGCAAACTTCAGGACCGTTGTATCAATTAATATGAGGAAATGAACAATTAACAACGGAAGAGCGACTGATCACAAAGGCACGATGTACGGAACATTTGCGAATGGCTGGGTCGCGAAACGTTCCGGAATTTCGGCCCCTAAACGTACAACTCGACAAGTTTTCGCTCGATGTCATTCTACCAAGATTCGACTCGTTGAGCTTAATGCGCCCGACTTCCTCTCGAATTTTCCGAATCCTCGACTTTTTTCCTGCCTCAGCGGCGATCATTAATATCGCACGATGTTCATGATTCACGAATTTGAAGCTCGATCGATGTTGAAATCGTGCGATATCAACGACGCGTCTCCCCACTTTCTCGTATCGTAAAAACAGAAAAAACGTTATCTCCTTCATTGCTCGGATAAGCAACAGACACCGTTGAAATGACAAAACTACCTCACTTGGACCTCACTCGAAACAGCCTCAGTTTGAACGTTTGCGAACGATTGTGCAACGATATTTTCAAAGTTCAACAACACTCGTTACGTAATAAAACAATCGCGTGACGATGCGTTTGGTTGTGCAAAATCGTAAATTCACATTCTCCCAGAATATTTAATGATAATTACTTATCGCGGAGGAAAACTGATAAAATGGTTTTCCAGTCGAGTCGCGCCCTCTTTTTTCTTCATACTCTATTTTTTTCTGCACGTCGACTTGACGAATTGACAAAAAAAAAGATCATAATCGTTCCTCATCACTCACACGTGGAAATGCGAGTTGCTGACGTCGAAGTTGATTACAAATCCTTTCGTAAAATCGTTCAATTTTTTCAGAGCGTACGCCCGTTAACAAACGCTCGGTTTTTTGAAAAATTCATATTGCGTCGTTACGTCAAGTAACGACACGATGCGAAGAGGGAGATGGAAGGATTTGTAGATCGTCGTAAGTCGTAAAAATTTAGCGATTAACGAAATAGTGGCCTCGTGTGATTTTATAATGATGAATCATTGACGAAAACAGTGAGTTTTAGAAAAAAAAACAACGTTAAATATCTCCAGGGAAAAAAATAGATATTGATATGAATTTAAAGTTACATATTTCAATTATTGTCACAAAAATAAATATTATTTTCATTGGGTTTTGTACATCATGTAAAAATAATATACAATTCATGTATATATATATATATATTATATTAGTTGCTCATTTTTCACGGATCGAACTGATATATTTGTCTTCTTTTTTTCCCGTGGATATCGTTGAATTTTCGAGGGGCGCAAACTTTCCGTTCAAACTAGTTTTACCTTTCGACTTTCGGATACTTTGAATTTTGAAAAAAAAAAACTTTCAGCTATCGCGAGAATCGTGGCTGTCGAATCTCGCGACCGTTGCATTCCGCTGAAGCTACTTTTACCTCAAAGGATGAAACAAATGCGATAAATCGGAAAGACGAAAATTTCGCGTACAAATATTTTCTCAAGCGTCCTTCCATGACGGATTATGTTCGTCCCTTCTTCTTTGTATACGAAACACAAAAAGTTCATTTCCATTCAAAAACTTCTGTTTGACTATTTTCGAAAGTGTCTTGATGAAAGAGAAAAGTCTTGTAGCCGGAAGGGGCTAAAACTTGACGTTTTGTTTTTTATAAATCTCGAGACACTTGGAAAATAGTTTATTACAATTTTAATTTACTCTTCGTGCTTCTCTCGAATTTACAATGGAGCAACACTTATTGTCATCGTGTCACATCGTTAGCAGTTACGAAACTTCCGACGCAATTCCGAATTTTCGCCTCCCTCGTTATCGCCGAAGTAAACGCGATGTAAATTACACATAACGATTTTTTCAATGATTCGTATTAGATCCTGCGAGTTTCTTCATCGTTCGAGCTGTTTTGCTCGGTCGACGATAAATTCTTATGATCGTCGCTGTCTGAGAGACGGAGGGAGATCGGTAATAGGGGCATCATCGACAAAATCGTCACACTCATCGTTTCTCGTTTCCTTTGAACCTTCAATCGTTGTTTTATCTCGAAACCCCGAAGTTTCCGCACTCGTCGTAAACCCCATGTTCTACTTTGATTGTACGAGATTGAGAAATTCCTCGCGGGTCTTTGGATCGTCGCGAAACACCCCGAGCATCGTCGACGTAACGGTCTTGCTGTTTATCTTTTGAACTCCTCGCATCACCATGCACATGTGTCTAAAAAAAAAAAAATAGAAAAGTTTTGTCGAAATTTGAAAGAAAAGAAGATTTTTCTCCTCGCCGCGCTTTCCGAATTTGAGAGAAAAAACAGAATCGTATATCGTGATCAATGCGATTCGCGAAAGTTACTTTTTCTTATTCAAAAGTGTTATTCCTCCGCTCGAATTTGTATTATTTTTTTGAAAAATTCCGCTCGTGGCGTGAAATAATGATGTACAAGGTCGCCGGGAGTTGGATTGTTGCGCTCGTTTATTTCGACGAGATGCTGCGACGAAAAAAATGTGATAAATGTATCAAAGTGTGCGGAAGAAGCTCAAGCATATTCCGATGCAATTAGACATCCGCCATCGACGTTAAACAGAAACAAACGCATATTTTACGCCGTGAGATACACCCTCGCGCGGAAAAGCCTTCACGGAGACTTTTTATCAAGTTTCGTGAAGGTCGGTCATGCTCCATTGACTTTCGAGCCACAGCAGCGAAGGTGATACGTTCACGAGAACGATTTTTCACGCCGACTATATTAGATCTCCCGGAGATAAATTCTTACACGTTTCTTTTTCAACGCTCGTTGTTTGCCGAACAAAAATGCGATCAAAGCTCCCTTATAAAATTGAAAAAAAAAAACGGATAAAATCTTTAAACGTAATTTCGACGAATCTTTGTATTATCATTATTATTATTATTTCGCCGTAAATATTCGTTTAAAAAAAAACACTTTTCGGTTGAATTACCATCCGAACCCACTAGCTCGATTTACATGAGCAAACGAGATGAAAAAGACGATATACATAATTAAAAAAAGGTCTCGAAACTCAATCATCGTACGCAATAATCGTAAGCCTCGATTATATGCCAGGATTATTGGTGCTGCGAGTACAATCGCTTTAGATCTCTTTTTTAGCCGTCGTTAATTCCCATAACTCCGTTTGCTTGTTACTCGCCACGTACTCTGATTACTTTTGATCGATTTGTCAATCAATCATTCCGCATTTGCTGTATGGAAACGACACGTTACGACAAAAGCAGGTTTTTATCATTATTATTATTGTTGACTCGATACCCCGAGCGGAGATTATGTCACAGATTTATTGCCAATATGAGCAGCATTTTTTTCCCCCATATCACATAGATAATTTTCATCTTGACGAAAGAGATCATCATCTCTCGTAATTGTAAGGGAGGAGTTCAACTTGATATAAAAAAGAAGACCCGATGATCCGACCGATCGATTCCGAGGGGGTCGTACAGCGCGTCATTGCGTCATAATATTCCATATCGGATGCAATTTTTATTCCCTTCTTCGCTGATGCAATTATCGCCATCGTAGGCGGAAGGTCACGCTTTCGAGATCGGAATTGAAGTTGTCGAAAATTTGAAAATTCAAAATAAGCGTTTTTTTGCATTCCGTCGCATGACGAACAAAAGCGTTTGTCTCGAAATTCAGCGTGTGCTCGAACGGAAAGAATATTCAATAAATTATCGTTTCGATTTACATTATTTTCCGTACTATTGTTCGATCAAAAAACAATCAAATAAAGCGAGATGCTGACTTTTCATCCATCTACTACGTGTATGTACGTGTAACATAAAATCTTAGGCATATTTCGAAGGACGAGAGTCGTTACGTGAACGATTGATAATTACGAGGCGTGTGTGGATTCTGAACGCACGCGAGAATGCGAAAATTCCTGATTGAACGGATTATTGGCACAAGGTCGGCTGACAGCCGTGATAAACTATCGTTAAATTATAACGTTATAGCACAATATATAAATGTTTCATGTCATAAAGTTGTATTGAATATTGAATGTCTCTGTGTGATGTAGAGAAACAACATGGACGCAGAAGAGAGAGAGAGAGAGAGAGAGATAAATCCTTGCGAAAAGAAAATTGCTCAATGCAATCACAGTGCAACGAATCGGAACCGCATCGCGGATTCTTCATGAACGTTACTCGATATATTAACCAACAGATCAGCGTCAAATTCAATATTCCATATTTTTTCTCACTGATGAAACAGAACAAAATATGAATTTTCACTAATTGGAACAAAAAAAAATGCACTCCAGACGATAAAAAGTACTCACACTCCTTCAACGACGACGGCAACTCCAGCTGGCTGGACAGCTTTGGTCACGGCAATCGCGATCTGCTTTGTCAATCGCTCCTGAACCTGAAGACGTCGACTGAATATTTCGACGATTCTGAAATAATAAACGAATTTCAACAGCAGCCCGGAAGAAAGACAACAGCTGGATTTATCAAAAACACGCATTGCCTAATTCTGTGGGAGAAAAGTGAATGAAATATTAATTCACAATGTGAGGAAAAATCGCAAGATTGAAACAAAGTAGGACATTAGATTGAAGAATATTTTTGAAAATATTGCTCGAATATATTGTACTCTTTTGTCACTTTGATGTAGACGTATCAGGGCAGATTAGGATTTGTTTTTTTTCGTTGGAAGCGTCTGTGATTCGTTCGATCTTCGGTGCTCGGGGTTTTAAACTTTCGTTTCTGTTTTTTTTTGCTCTCTACTTCGGGGACGCACGTATCTCGTCAAGGCTATGCAAAAAGACTTTATGCACTGCTGCGGTAACGCAAATCGTCGATTCCAAGCGTCAATTCGAGTTTCGAAAGTACTTGTCTCATGTTATATACGCTCTCGTTTCTAACGCCGCCGTCTCCTTTGTGAATCGCATTGACTCGGCACGTTTCGGAATAACGAGCCAAGATGCATAATCGATAAACGAACAGTGCCGTAAACAGTCGATGCATGTACAACTAAAAATTAGAACCTCGTTTCCTCGTGTTTAACAATAGTTTTGCAATTGACAAAATTCGACGCTCGCCGTCGATGAAAACATCTCCATTTGATGATTTATTCAATATCCGTCGATTTTGATCGTTCTCGCGAAAGAGCTCACCTCGCCAATTTGCTGAGTCCCAAAATTTTCTTGCAGGGCAGATAACCGATGGAAACCTTGCCGTAAAACGGTACCAAGTGATGCTCGCACATGGAGAACATTTCAATGTCCTTGACGACGACCATTTCATCGTGGTCCTCGTCGAAAACGGCATCGTTTATCACATCTGACAAAGACAAACATACATTTTAGCAAATTCGAAAAAGGAACATCATAAAAATGTTTCACGCGTAAATTTGGATTACATCGACACGAAAGACGTGTCAGACGTCATTTCTAGTCACGAAAAATCAAAGTCGCGGAGTATGTCGTATGAAAAATGGTATTTTTTTTTCTCAATAAATCCAACGATGGACTATTGCTGCAGTTTGCCCTTTTGATTTTCAACAATTATTCAAGCTCTTTTCCAATGTTTTTTTGCATTTCGTACAGACGACAATGACGCCGGTACATTGTCAAACTATTGTACAACACTCTTGGTCTTTAGTTGAAGAGAAATTAGCCTGTATGGGGTGTATACGGGCTGCAGGCGGTTTCGCTCTGTGTTTCAAGCTTGCTCGGTAGAGATTCACGAGCGATATTGACCTAGTTGATGCTGTGGGCGGTCAGGATTGTGTCGTTGAGTGCTCGGTCCTCCATCTCTCTTTCCGACTTTTTTTTCTCTTCTCCCTGTAGTGTCCTGTACCACAGAGAGATTCATAGAGAAAAGCGAGGAGATTCGACGGTTCTCGGTCGAGGGAATAAAATTCCCTCCCGCTTCTCCGACTTCCTCTCTCACCTCAGTAACCAAGGCAACCTTTGTACCTAAAAGTACTTGTCGCGTACAACGAAGGAAGATAGGGTGTGACAATGCGTGGATGGTGCGAGACGGATCGTCGGGGCTTTCATTACGGAAGTTAAATTGGCAACTCGGCGTTTCCCTAAATAAATCGTAATTACTCGAGCGTACAATGAGGAAGGAGAAAAACACACGCTGCTCGCGCGACAAAATTTCACTCTACTCGAATTTGATTACTCCTCGATCGCCTCTTCCACCATCTCCGCCTCTGCGCGTCTCTCTGACGCGCTATCACGAGCGGAGTTTGTAATTGTAATTAGTTTATCGTGCGTTTGCTGCCAGGTTGAAACCGTCAGAGATCGCAAGACGGGCCTTGGAAAATCTAAATTGACGAAGGACGAGTATACGCCTTATACTCGTGTCTCGTAAAATGGGAGATGAATAAATAGTACGACGTGGATTTTTTCACGATTTATCACCGGAAATGGAAAAAAGCTGCCCAGTAGATCGCGAACGTTCAAAACTTATTTTTTTTTTGGTTTGTTTGTTTATTGAAATATGATTAACCGCCTGCGTAAAATCGAGTCCAGAGATCTTTCATCCTACGCTCGTCTGGCTAATCGTTTGCGGCGGGAGCTTTTGAGACCGAATGAAAAGGGCCAATTCATTCGTTTAAATTGATCGATGTGTACCCTGCGAAGAAATTGAACGAAACGAGGACAAAAGACTCGAGGGAATGAAAAGCTTCTCGACCCGAGGAGCGCTTTGCCACGGAAGTTCCTTCACCACCTGTAGATCGAAAGTCACTTACGGTAATGCTTCTCTGATCTCTTTTCTCTCGTGGTTTCCACTCGTTCTTCTACAATTGCTTCCCGTTGGAAAACGCGCACGACCGAATGAGAAAAATCTTCACAGCCGTGTCACGACTCGCCTCGTAAATTTCATCAACGATGATTATTCACGTTCTCGTGGAATCACGTTTTATTATGATTTATCGAAAAGTCGAGGAAAAATTGTGACGATGGAACAAAGGTCGGAAAATCTCGGTGCCATTCGTGACAAAGCTGCATAATGACGCTGGAAGCTGAGAGAGCGAGATGTATGTGATGTCGAGCGAAGGGAAAAAATATATACAGACTGGGAAATTAATGGATGGAAGAAGGATTTTCGTTGAGTGGATACTCTGACTTTTTCTTATTTCTCTCGCTCCCTCTTTCTCTCCTTCTTTCTCTTCGCTCGACGACCATTTGTATGAATGCTTCGCCCTCTCGGCTTGTTCTCGAGACGAGAGTCTCTCCGACACGGATTTTCTTTATCAATGTGTATTTGCGCGTGGGTGTGATGGGGCATGGGAGAAGCACGAACTCTCGAGGAAATGTAGTCAAGAGGGTGGAAAAATGCTGCCTCGAGAGGGTGAAAATCGTGCGGATCGGTATAAAGGCTTCTGTTACACGGTCGACTGTACACACGGGGCTTTATACGGAGAACTGTGCGGCACTGAATAAATGTAGTTGCGCTGAAAGAATTGGAATTTATCTCTGCTTCATCTCCTTCGATGTTGAAAAATCTATTGAACATTTTTATTTAACATTTCGGAAATTTTTGATCGTGTCGCGGAAAGGTATGAAATTTCGGCTTTGTCGAAAACTGTGGCTTTTAAAAATAGCAAAATATCGAGAATCGTCGTTTGACGAGTCGACGTCCCGAAAATTGGAACGTTTTTGCCTCGTAAATCTTGTTTTTTTTTGTAAAATGAAAGACGATTTTGACGCTTTTGGAACGAAACGGCGGAATTTCTTCGGTTTGATCGATTGTTTGTTTTTTGGATTTATCTCGCTGTCTGTATAAATTTACAGCCGGTACATTGTGCTTTAGTTCTTTTTACGCCCATTGTCGGCGCGCTGTGATCGTCGCCTTGAGAACAAGAGAGTGAGAATATGGATCGGATCAACGGGGACAAAACACATTCTACGGCACAGACACCTCTGGTGAATAAGAGGTAGATAATAAAACGTGGTCGTGGCGCGGCCGAGCGGATCTCGTGAAAAAATATTTATGCGTGGATGAGAAAGAAATAAAAAGCGGGATTAAACGGCAAAGTCTCAATCCTGTTTTGGATTTACTTTCAACCAGCCGACTGGCGCTCTGACCAGCTCTGACGAGTTGGTCGTGAATTCGATTGAGCGTTTAGTCAAAAATCCAAAATTTGCGAAACCTTGAAATTCAAAATAGAAAAGAAAAGCCGAGAGGGGGGAAATTTTCCGAAATCTATACACATTTTTCTAGCTCACTCGAGCGTGAACTCTTTCACTCCATTTCGTCTCGGATGACTTTGAGGTTATGAAAAATCGTGATTGATAAAACGCGGGATTATCGATTTTTATCTCGTGTGACTCGTGATAGACACATTTTGAAACCAAAACTCGTAAAATCCAAAAAGAGAATTTTGAGAAGGAGATTCTTCGGGAAAAAATCGGAAATTTATAGGTTAAAAAAAATATACCGACCATCAATGCTCTGGTCGTAGCCTTTGGTGAAAAAGAGCATAGCCTTGGCGGCTCTTTCGGGAGTCTTCAAAAGCCCCTGACGATCGGGATCTTCGCCGAGCGAGCCGAGAAGAAGCCTGTAACTTCGCGACATTTCGGGCAATAAAGCCTCTCGAGTCGGCGGACGATGATCCAGCTCGAGGTCGTGATGAAACGTACATTTTTCGTGCCCTGAAATAACGAGTCTACCATTATAAAAAAGAAAACCACGCTTCGTTAGACGTTGCTCAAAGTCATTTTCAAAATCAACGAAATCGTAACCAAATCTATACGAAGAAATAAACGGAAAGGCAACAGCTTCCCGATGTATTTTTTCGTAAACAAAACCATCATTTTTACGTGCTTTCGACAAAAATCGATGGAAAAAGATGTCTCTCGTGAATTCCGTTATATTTTTCATTCCATGCTTTTCGCGTATCCGCGATTTTTGCGCGCAAACTATAAAATTTCCCAAAAAAACAAAGAAAAAACAGACACAAATGTATACGATCGCGTGCTCGATCGGCCAATGTGTCAATCGATAAAATATAATTTTTATACGCTCGGATCTTGCGCTGTACGCAGGATCAAAGTTGCGGGCATTCGATAACGTTTCTCTGCACTTGTGCAATGTTAAAAGCGCCTCGAGTTCCCGCGTAGCGGGTGGCGAAAGAGCTTCTCGTATTGATTTCGCCTTGAACCGCGATATAACGATCCGCGAATGGCGGTATCGGAACGGTCTACTGTACATTCAGGTGCAATGAATTCCGGGCAAGATACGCTGACGTGTTGCACGTGGAAATGACGATAGTAATGATAATACGACGCTTTTCGACGTACAGCATCCACCGCTTTTTGCCAGACGAAAAATTTACCCGAGCGATCGAGAATGTTCTTACTACGTTGGTAAAAACAGCAACAAATTTCATCGAGCCAACATAACCTCAAAGGCGCTGGAAGCGGACGAATCGTTGCAGAAAAAGAAACAAAGATTCAACGCGCGGGACGAAAACACTCGAGCCAGTTGAACGGGCTAAGTGATTCATAGATTGTCCATTATCGCGTGTCACGACCCAAGATGACAAGGGTTTTGTAATCTCTGCGCGGCACGGAGCAGCGTCAAAACGAAAATCAATTTTATTTGCACGGTTTATCGGGAAAAAGAGATATCGAGTCGATTTTCGCCAATTTTTTCACAACTTTCTCATCTCGAGCGAGAGTCAAATATCGATTCTGTAGTTGACGAGACGAGCCACCGATCTCTCTGTATCTTCGAGCACACGCGAGAAGAGAGAAAGAAGAGTGAAAACAATATCGTATCAATGGGATCGTTGTAGCGGACTTTGTTTCCCCCTCAAATTTACACGGATCGCCCATCTTCAATCGGCTAACCTCAAAGTAACGAATATCTCGAAGAAAAAAGTATGACAACGAAGCTGCGGTATTTGAATGAATTAATGAAAAAAAAGGACAAACGCAACATGGTTTTCGCGTAAAAATCGTATTTTCTCTCGCATATTATCGTGCGAATTAGATAGCGAAGGGAAAAAGAAGAGAAAAAACAGCGTAGCGAATGGGGAAACATCTTTGCCGGATTGGTTCTTCTCTTAGGTCCGAAATCAATCGACTTTGAACACCATAAATCGCCGATTTTTTTTCCCTCGACCCCTCGCCGTTCTCGTACGCTGTATTATATTAGCGTATCGACCTTTTGACCCTTGTGTCGCCTCTTGGATGCGCTAGAAGTGTGCGCAATAGTCTATGAAAAGTTCGACATTCCGCCTGAATTTTATAATCGTCGATTTTCCGCGTAAAGCCTCGCGAAGCAAAATAAACGTAGATTTTTCGTTGCATCATCGTAGATCAGTCGAGCGAGACGAAAGAGCAGGAAATTGGGGCGAAGAGATGTTGCCACTGACGCGCGGAACGTTGAAAATATTCGATCCATAATTCCAATCTTAACGATTGTAGGTTAGGAGAGCGAGCATATTTATCATTAAAGAATCATCGCTTGTTTTAATACTCGAGGACGTTATCGACGTAACGAAAGACTGCGGTAATTGCGAAAGATGCGTGGATGAAACAGTAGCAAAAATCAATCGTTTGAGTTACCGAGGAGATGGAAGAAAATAAAATCAATGAATCAAACTGTATTCGAAACTTTTGATTACGATAAAGACCGAGAACAGATGAGAGTCGAAAGTCTGTCGCGTTTCCGGTGCCGCTAATCATTTCCTTCAAATCTCGAGAAACACACCGTTTATCTTTCGTTAATCTCAAGAAACAAAACGTTTTAGCCGTTTTAATTTTTGTTTTATATCATCGAAATTTTCACGCCTATAATAATGATCGAAATTGACCAATGTGTCTCGTGAATTATCGCTACTTTTTTTGTTCATTTATCAAATATTTCTCGCTACTCGCGAGATGCGTAAAATCGTCGAGTCCGTCGTAGATTTTTCGAGTTTTACCTTGAATTTCGTTCTGTTAATGCCCCACTGATTTTCTTATTTCTGATTATTCTTAAGACACGAAAAATAAAAGCTTCCATTCGTTCGGTCGCTTCCGGTCGAGTGTATATCTTTTTTTTTTCTCTCGCTTCCTCTTCATCCTCCTCGCGGAGATCGTTATCGGTAGATAAAGAGAGAGACAAAAAAAGCAGTACGTGTATGTTTTTCATACACAATGACACGATGGATATTCGTGAATCTACAGTTATATATACCGGACGTGTTGCCTCGTCCTCGTCGTAACTGTATACTCTTTTGTTTCTCACGGTTTTTATCTTTCTGGTAGATCGAGAGTTCTCCCGGAGACAGGACCGGTGTGGTCGATTAACCCAGAAAACCCATAACAAAAGTGCATGAAATCCTCCGGAGAATCGAACGCGCTGATTCCTCAAAGAGACTTTACACGGATATGCGCTTCCAAATTGTGGCTCTCGTCTCGCGTGACGTTCAGAGAGATGACGAGGAGAAAAAAAATTCACTGTCATTCGGAAGAAAAATCTTTTCCGTTCTTCGGGATTGTTCACGGGATCGTTTTTATCATCAAATGCTACAAACACGCGCGACTCACGTCCGGTAAATTTGAAAGAAAAAAACACGCCTGGTCAGAGTGAAAAAATTTTTCGGAATATCCTACGTTCATTTCGTATCACTCTCTTTCGAGAATCTCTGAAATTTTCAGGACTCGGTGGACTTTAAAGGATATTTCTGCCATTGGTATTGCGCAATATCAAAAAAAGACGATTTCATCAACGCCAACTTCGTGCTTAACAGCCCCGCTCGGTGCGACTTTATCGCATTCGTTGAAAATCTTTTTAAACCAGTTCATTAAACGTGATATAAACTGCGGGAAGCTTTCTCTACTTTTTCTGAGATTTTCGACTCCTGTTAATTATTTATTTACGATATTTAGCCTTGGTTTGCATTTTGCAACGGATTGTACTTGAAAGTATCGAGTATTCCTTTCGACAAGTGATGAAAACGTGTATTTCCGTAAATAACGTCGACAATCTCATGACAATTGAGCAGCACTTGTACGCTTTTGAAGGGAAATATGGGTTTTTCGAGTTCGATTTCGCGTAATTATTTCGAGCGGATTGTTCGGACATTCGGAATGTCATGAAAAATCATTTGTTCACGCGTCGCCCGATAAATCTTTCACTCCTCGTCAGTTTCACTCGCTCCTGCGTTCGCGTTTCACTCTGAGTTTGTCATTCATCGTGCATTCACCTTCGAAGAGTTTTAAAACGATAATCGCAATGGCGAGATCGTTGTTTTCGCATCAGACGCATATTGTGAATTGTACCTGGTGTAGTTGAGGTTCTCGGTGTCCTCGGTGTTCCCGGTATCTCAAAATCTCCCTCGGAGACCGTCTCGTTCCAGGACACCGTTCTCAATGGTCCTGGTTTTTTCGTAACCTGCGTTTGCTTTCTCGTTTCGTCCTCGACGATCGCGTTTCCGGTACCGTTCATCATTTTTATTTTCAAAACTCAACAAACAAACCGTTTATCTTTCGTTAATCTCAAGAAACACAACGTTTCGGATTTTTTCGGTTTTTTTTTCGATCGACGAAACTTTTAACTCTATGAAACTTTTCTCCTAGCGATAAAGGTTCTCATTCGCTTTATCTTCGTTTTCCACACGCTCGACGGTTGGCAGCCACGCGAAATGATCAATCTGAAATTTGTCACGACGAATTGCTCGATGTCATAACAAGGAAGAGGAGACCAATTTTATGATTTGAGAGCCCCGGGCTGTATGGGTCCGTATATCGGTGGTGAGTCACCGATCGAACTATCGATTATGCAAGTCCGGCCGATGGACTCGAGGATTGTCGGCGTGAGGTATCGCGGGAATCAACGAAATTAGAACACACGCTCGACAATTAAACGACGCGATAGAAATTTATAAAAGTGTGAGGCATTATCACGAGTGTTCTCGATCGACGAAATTGGGAATGGAATCGGCGTTCAAGTCGAACCGGTTGATTGCCCTTGAAGCTCAACAGCGGCCGGAGCTGAGTGTCGAATGCGTTGAGTTTCAATCAACAAAATAACGATTAGAACCGCGAAACTGCCGTTAAAAAGGAAACAGAAAACTTTGCTCGAAACAAACTGTACGAAAATCTCTGGTTCTTGTGATTTTTTTCTTTTCGCCCTGATTGATCAACAACGGGGTGAAAAAATGTATCGAAATGAGTTGCGATTCATCAGTTTTCGATAAAATAATAATAATCACGTATCACTTCGCGGAAGCTTCACGGCTCATTGATCTCCGAAAATCATACGCGAGCTGTCACGCATTACGATCAAATAAAAATCCACTTGCGGTTTAAACAATTACGTGATAATAATACTGATCGGATAATCATGCCGGAAGATGAATCGCAATATGTGGTTTCGTTTAAACGATAAGTTTGTTGAAAAAAAAGGTTGCAAGGGACTCGACTGAATTTGTTTTCCAAGATTTTTGCAGCGAAATCAGCAATTAGTCGAATCGATGAATTCAACGTTTTGGCGACGATATCGCTGATGAAAAACTAATCGTCGAAATAACAAACGAGCTTGCGATATGCAGTCGAACAAGTGGAACGAGTCGATCGATAGCGAGACTCGTTCAGGAAAATCCTGAAACGAGGAATGAAAGAAATATGCACATGTTCAAACGCGTTACTTACGGTATTTGTCGTATTTGGATGGTCACGTGAACATAAACAAACTACCGCCACCTATTGAATCTAATTTGTGAATAATTAAAGAAGAAATAAAGAAAGGAACGTCGAAACACTGACAATAATTTGCTGATCGACGAAGGAAAAGTGTTTTTTTTTGCAGCTTCTAACGCGTAATGAAAATCAGAATAAATTTGAAACTCGCACGGGGATAATGAACGATAGTCGCGTGGATCTGAAGTTTATACCACGAGGTCGATCGCTCGAGTGACGCCGTCAGACTGAAACGTAGCAGGACGCGTAACGTTTTATCCGAAATTCGAGTTCCAAGTGCCGCTCACTACTAGTTTGCGCGCGGTTTAATGTACATTTACACTCGTGTCGAGCAGCGTCGGGAAACGGTTTGCGCACACCGACGACCCTCCGCGTAACATCTCTACACATTTTTTCTTCTCTCGTTAATTAATGTTACTTTCGCGTAAAAATTTGACACGCAACGGCTGAATCACGGGTGCGGGAGAGACAGCTGGGAAATCATTTTCGAGTGTTCGACTTTGCTTTTTGGATTTTTAAACTCGTATTAAGACGTATTTTATGAAACGCGCTACGTATTTTCTTTTTAACGATCGAAATTTGGAAAAAAATGGAAAATTCACTGAAAACTGATACTCGGCCACTTTTTGACGCGAATCTGCGCTGGCTTGCGTATAACCTCTGCCGATTTGTTCAGCCGTTTCGTAATGAATAGATTTTGAAAATTTGATATCGGAAACTTCGAGAAAAAAATAAATGTCGACTCTCGTCGGTATCGAGGATGGGAATTCAGAATCTGTCGAAAAAACGGGCATCGATTTATTTGCCAGCATTCAAAAAGTCCGACAGACGTACAGTGAATCATTAAAAAAGCAGAGATAATTGTTCGTTCAATCGCACGCATACAGCGCCCCACGTGGGGAAGTGATGAAAATCGTGCGTTACTGGCTTGAATTGCAACTTATTTATCTCACTCGGGTCACGCCTGAAATCCGCAAAAAAAATGTACACGCTTCGTGCATCTCGCACGGAGATTTTTCAGCAAGTTTTCTCAAAGTTTATCTCTGCTCTCCAGGAGTCCTTGGAGTTATTACAAAGTGCACCGCTGACGCGAATGTCCTATCGGGTTTTCCCATCCGCGCGACAAATACATACTGGCCTTGCATCTCTGAGAGCGTACTGTATTTCTTGGGTTTATTACGTCACGAGGACGAGTTAACAAGCAACGTGTCGGTGGAATTCCCTGCGTGACTCCTTGTGAATTAACTTCGTCGTCTTTGCCACACGTATTTCTCTTCCGTCATCTTTTTCTTCTATTTCCTCTCCGTTCATCCTCCTTTCGACTTTCCGTGATTCATTACGTGACGACGAGCATCACGTGCACGTGAATTCCGCAAGAGTTTTCACCAGTATTCTCTCGAGTATAACGTAAGATCGATCGCATTACTCTTCCTCTATCAGTGACGAGGATGTTTTGTCGTTCTTGTATGTCGCATGGATAATTTTTCATCAGCAAAATCAGTGAGAAGTGGAACGTTAATTGTTTTTTTGTTCCCTTTCTTTTGTTGTATTCGTTTGACGATAGATATCGCTGTTTTTCGTTCGAGTTTTCGACCGCGAGGTGCGAAAGATCGCGGTTAATTGCTACGTTCATGGCGTTCACTCGATAAAGCTCTTTTTCGATCCTTCGAATTTCTCGATTTCTCGTCACACGCACGCGCCCTTGTGAGTATTACGTGCAACTATTATTTTCTCAAGATCGTTCGAGGCTGAATAACGAGCGTGTGAATCAGCAAAACGATTCTCGTTAAAATAACTATTTAATATCGTGTCATTGCGTATGAAAAACGTTAAACAATATTATATATATATATATATATATAGATACACGAGCCTATGATTTTGCTCCATTATTCATGAACATTGTCACGATTTATCGAGTCTAGCATGAGTACCAACCGAGAACAATGAAAGCATAGCCGCTAATTTTTCTCCCTTTTTTTCGTGCGAACATCACGAGAGTGGAAGAGCATTTTTGATACGATGAAGATCGACAAATTTTCAACGTTTTCTTCTCGCGTTCGTTAATAATGCAAAGTCTCAATTTTAAATGTAATTCTTCAAAATTGCTGATCTACGAAAGTTCATTGAATGATCGGAAAGTGTTTTTGTGTTTCTCGAGGCAATCTCGTATCGATCCAGCCATTTCGGATTACAGATGAGTTTCCGTTGAATGACAAAGTAGTGATGGTGCGCTTTTTAGGGTACGTTAGTCTCGAAGAATGAGACCCTCTCAAGCGTGTATTCTCCCTAATTCGTAAACTGTCGAATAGGTTAGAACGGCACGCGCAGTGATTTGTTTTCCAAAAATAATCGTTCAAAAAAACTCCACCGACAACTCGACGTTGGAACGGAAATTCCCACCGTCAATGAATCGATCGTCATTCCTGCTGTTTCACAAAAATTTGAAGGTTTTGTAAGTCGAGAACGTTCAGCATCGAGAAGTCCTCTGGAAAGTTTAACGTTTTTTTCGAGACGAGGGTAATTATTTTGGTGATTAATTATGCTCGTGCGATACGCATGTGTTTGTTCAAAAAAAAAAAGAACGTCACACAAAACCTCGCGATGTGGGAAGCAAGCCTCCTTCGAAAAACATCGTTAATCAATTTTGAAGTTTTCTCGTCGTCACGATGAAATCCCGAGTACATCGTTATAAATTTGTCGTCAACGTAATATTTCGAGATATTTATCACATCCCGATGTTTCTTTTCCCCCGCCCATCTTCCACAGTCACATTCACACAATTATTTTTCGTGCATTTTCCAAACGCATCGAACGATTAAATCATCATCGAATTTATATCGAAGAAGATATGAATAATTCGATAATTTTGCACGGTACTACGTAATGAAATGCAAAATATACAACTCGAGGCGATATTTTCTTATCAGCTTTATGTACGAATTCTTCTCGTTCGCACATGTTTTCGTAAGATGCAGACGAATTTGTTTAACAAAATGGCTGGAAAATTTTGATAAAAGCTCTTTTCGTGTGAGTACATGAAAAAAAAAAAACGTCGAGGCTCCGCCTGACGAAATGATCGAAGCGTCATTGTAATAAACATAATTCGGGAAACATTCGAAAGAACCGAAGGGAAAATAAGCGTAACCGACCTCTGTCGTCAGTGGAACATCTACTCAATCCATTTTCCATGACAGCGTTTCTCTTGTCCTTTTCTTCCTTCATAGCTTCTGTGTGTATAGAGTCGACGCGCTCCTCCGAATTTCACACTGCCTTCTTTATCGACTGAGGCAGACACTATCTCACGTTTTTTTTTGTTACACTTGTTTTACTCTTTGATCGTAATTTTCGGTGGCACACTTGCGAAATTCGATTCGTGCGTCGTTTTGTCAACAAACTAAGCCAGGTTGTGCCAACTTTCGGTGCAACGACTCGGTTTATATAGCGATGCGAGGCCAAGACACTTGTACTCGCATATCTGACGCTTTGAACCCCCACCGCCACCAGCTCTGCTGTCTGTCGTGTGATCAACTCGGATACACTTTTGTCTCGCTTATTGACGTATTGGTGTATTTGACGTTCGCGCGGTATACAATACTTTTTTTTTACACAGGGATTAGCAAAGCATAAGAAATGCAAAAGCATTACGTACATTTTCATACTTACACATACATTCCGTACACACGCGCAGCGAAAAAATCACCTTTTTTTTGCACTTTTGTCCCGCGCCGTCTTGTCATTGTGATTTCCCTGCTCCCTCTCTTTTTCGTATCTCGACGAGTCGCGTTTGTTCACGGTCATCGAAGTGACAGAGCGATCGTTCGGGAGAATTGTGAAACTGCCGGTAGATGGCCAATTTCGAGCAAAGGTCGAACGAATTTTCGTGCCAGTTTCGACTATCAATGACAAATTTTGAACGAACGTTTTCAAGTTCTTTCCTTTCTGATATTGAGAACGCTTTCAGGAACTCGATCGAAAAAAGTATGAGACACGGAAAATTATTAATTACGATTTCAATCCAGCTGCATGGATGTCTTTTTTTGTTATCGGAAAAAATGCCAATTTTCACAGCATCTGTAATCGGAAGGAATTTATTGAATCCTGAATCATGTCGACATAAAAAAATCAGTACAGGCGGATTCCAACGATGTCCACAATGATAAACTCTCGGGACGAGTAATTTAAATTGTTTTTAAGGAAAAATTGCGGTTTCTACGAGTTATGAATGTTGTTTTACTCAGAATACACAGCTGTCGAGATTTCCTCAACACTTTAGGTATACGAGAATTTTAAATCGTTTTTTTTTCTTCCTTCGTTGCTGAATTCTCGTGCAGGGAGAAGTGTACAGGGTCGGCAGTGGGGTTGTGGGTAATGTCTCGAAAAAAAGAAACAAATTATCGAAAGAATAATGAAAAAAATATATATATTGTAGCAACTTCACGTCACTATCACCAGCAACGGAAAAAAACGATAATCAGGATTATGCAATGCGGAGTAATGCCGTGCAGTTGAAAAAAGCGCCCGATAAACAATTAGAGTAAACGAATGATCATTTATTCTCAAGGAGAATAAATGTTCTCTGTTATTTCAAATGAATAAAATTATTCAAGTCAACTTGCAAATTCCATATAAACCGGTCATAATATTTTCGTTAAAATTAACGAGTTCATGGCGAGACTCGATAAATCAACAGAATGTCACAACATACCATGCATCTATGAATCTCGCGTGGATCAAAGTGCGCCTCCCACTGGAAGGTCAATATTTGAAAAAAAAAAACATGACGTGAACCGAGCGCCCAATAGATCAGAGTTGAAAAAAAAGTCTTATTTATAATTATGTAACGAGTATAAAATTCATGATGCACGATGTCTGTTAAGTTGCGACAGAAAATGGAAAATGATTCCGCGGACAAAGAAGATATTCAACGAAGGAATTGCAGTCGAACGAGTGAAACTTTGGCCTTGCGATGTAAATCGTAAAATTGTATCTTTTTGTACAAAAAAAAGGATACAATTTAGAGATTCAATTGTCTGCAAGATAATCAAAATTTAGTGGTCACTTTTGGCAATAAGTAATAGAGCCGCAAGGTGTAATGGATTTTGCGAAAATCCATGTCCTTTTCCATCCTGATATTTGAAATAAAAACGAACGCTGAGACTACATTTATTTACATAACCATTTACCGCGCTCCCAGTGTTGTTATCCAAGCGCTAATCGCACTCCCATACGTGTAATTGATCAGACTGTTTGTCAACCGATTGCATTTTTTATTGTCATCGCGAATTCATTTGTTTTCTCGTACACTCATGCGGG
Organism: Heteropelma amictum; assembly: GCA_959613375.1. Lineage (NCBI taxonomy): Eukaryota > Metazoa > Arthropoda > Insecta > Hymenoptera > Ichneumonidae > Heteropelma > Heteropelma amictum. The sequence continues at coordinate 5,674,290 of OY390725.1, forward strand.
GGGTTTCTTTTTTCCGACCGCCATTCCTTTTACTCTTCATTTACTCGTAGGTTCTCCAATGTTCATCTGGCAGCGCTTTTACAACTCATAATTGTGCTCGCGTTCGCAAGAGGGCGTGTTTCGGCAGAACGCGGAAATTTACGTGACTGTGCGCGAGGTTTCATCGTCATTTCCTCATTTCCGTAATGCGGCCAAGCGTACGCAATGGCGATTATTCACAAAAGGGAATCCCCCGTTGCGAAAGGAGCGCTCAAATTTATTCCTCAAAGACCCGAAGGCTAACCAGCTGAAGGTAAACGTTACTTGACTTTGGTGAACATTTTTTCCGATGGAAAAAATGGATCCTGGATCGTTGGTTGCCCCTCCCCCCTTTCCTGTCTGTATAATCCGTTCGCTTATCAGGAATTCAAGAAATTTTTCGCTGACACGCGATTGACGAAAATAACTACGGATTATTTATAATTTTTATGAACGCTATGTGATTCCACATAGAACTTCCGTTACATGATTAATTGTATATATTATATTTCGATACAAAGTATATATGTATATATATATATATATATATATATTTAGTAAGAAAAAACTTAAACTATAGTTAGATTTCAGTGATTGGTAATTGGTAACTGTAGCCGAACGGCTGAGGAAAAAGAGGTCAATTAATAATTCGTCAAAGAATAAAAGTAGAAAAAGGCGGCGTAAAAAATGTGCGCTTCGAGACTGAGGGGATTTTTTTTCGTTTTGACCGTTTGTTCGAATAAAGTTGCGTATCAAGATACGTTTTGGTGACCGCAGGTTGTTTACCTTTACTTCTCCTTCGATGATACGACCTCGAATCTAAGGCCATTGTTGTTCAATTGATCGACGAGCGTCGTCCTCGAGAATGCCGCACCGGGCGGGAAAACTCCGCCGCTGCAATTGCACCGGAAAGTTCATTCGGTAAAACGGATTGATATAATTGAATATCGAAATTTCGATCGATCGAAAAAATGAAGCTCGAGTTACGAAAGCATCTGCATTTTCAACTTTTATCGGTCGACGCGGAATAAGAGAAAAATCGGCCGAGTATTTCGCTTTTTGAGATAGAATTTTTTCGTCTCCTCGCGAGAAACCGTAGTCTGCGATAATCGCGCGCGCCTCTACTCACTCGTCGGGCATTTTGTTAGCCTCGTTGAGAATAGTTATCGCGGAAAGCAGCAGCATGGTGCACGTAGCACCGTAACCCGGGTTGACTCCTGTTACTTTGGTTATCATCTCTTTATTGGGAGGATCGGTGTGAACATCAGTTGGCGCCGCTAGTTTCTCGGTCCATCCGGAAGCATTGAACGTTATAGAAAAATGCGTATTCTCCATCGCTTCCGGTTTCGGTCCCTCGTGACTCGCCATTCCGGCGGAGAAGAATCTCGGGTACTGAAAAAGCGAATAATCACGTGTGAAAGTCGCGAATAAAAAGAACGCACGTTGAAAGAATACACGAGAAGACGAATATCCTTTTAGCATACTTTTAGCAGCAGACTCTGTCCGCACTTGCACTTGGCCATTACGGAGAAAATAGCGCCAACGACGGCAACCGCGATAATGCTGAAGAACGATCTGAAAACAAATGCGACGAATGTTTAGTAATGCTTTTTATTTCTCCGCAAGTAACAAAGCGCTACATACTTTACGAGAAAGTACGTTTGAACTTGAATTGGCCGCTGATTGTACTTTTCGTACAAATATCGTTGTGTTCTCATTGCGACCGAGCGATCGGATCCGGGAAATGGAAGAGCCCAGCCGTTCGACACCGGGCTTCGATGAATCACGGATCTGTTTTTCGAAATGAACGAAAAAATTCATGAGAAAACTGCCAAGCTGCTCTGTGGAAGCGAAACTAAAACTCTAAATGAGTGTGAAGAAATGTTTTCTACCTCGGTTGCAATTTTGGTTTCATCTCGGGCAATCTTTCGGGAAATAATTTCGTTCTCAGCGGTCGTAATTCGTCGGCATGCGCTAGACCATAGACAGCGGATTCCCAGGTTCCGTAATGCAATGACGCACCGCCGACATTAACGGTCGACCATGTTTTCAAGTAAGTCTCGATTCCGTTGATCTCGCCGGCGAATTTTTGCTGCGTATAAATTATGCCAAGATCCAAAGGTATGCTATCGAAGCCACAAGCACTGATGACGTAGACTTTAGCCTCTTTAGCTGTTTTGTTGTATTCCAATTGCATTCTCTCCATGTACTACGAAAGACGTTGAAAAAAGTGATTAAAAACGAAGCGGAAATTCACGCATCTTCTCATTCATGATCAAAGTAGGCGAATATCGGCTAATCACCTGTGGCTCTCCGCTGACATCCACTTGGTGAGTTCCGGCTTGGACGCAAGCTTTCACAACCGGCTCCCCGTAAAGCCTGTACGGTCCGCAACAATTGACAAGGATTTTGCAGCGTTCCGCCATTTTCTTCAAGGATTCCTCATTCTTCAAATCAGCAACTACTATCGGTATGTTTTCTGTTTGAATAAAAAAGAAACATATATGTGTGTTTCCAGTTGTATATATTACTGCTAATATTTTCAATCAATATTACGATCTATATAACTAATTATATCAACCCTTCGTCCGTAGAGGTTTTTTCGGCGCTTAATTCAATCGAATAATTTTTTCCATACATTTTTTGTTAAATAAACATACACTTTGCCCAGACACGGAATACTCGGGTTTACAAAGGCCTGATTACATCCTTGTACATACATTTTTGTTTCTTTTATCCTCAAACAAGATTAATGCTAATAATCATGACTGACAATGATAATCATGAAATCACCGACCGTGCAAATTTTATTGTTCACGTCAACAGCGGATATTAAGCGACCTTCATATTTCTCACGCATGGGAACATTCTATGTTACATCGCCGCAAAGAAACAAGAATCATCGTTGCGTTTTGTTTTTGTGCGATTATTAATTATCAACGGTTCATGGAGTGACCATTGATGCTTCGAATATCAGAGGTAAGTTGTATTGTTTGTGGGACGGACTTTTACTCGGGTTTTAATAAAATTTACATAGAAAAAATCATTTCAATTCGATAATCTCGCAATTACCAGATTCAGGAGCAAAGTCCTTCAGTACGGTTTCCAGTGCCTCCTTGTTGCGGCCTGCCACTCCCCAAGAAAATGGCTTAGCCTTGCATAATCTCTCTGCTTCTTTTACAGTATATTTTCCAGTGAAGCCGGTAGCCCCAAATATCAAAATGTCCAAACGGTCCTGCGCCATGTTCTGAAATGAAAATCCTGCTGAAAACACCTTGAAAACGATCGTAATGCGCGATTTTCATTATTATTATCGAGTGTTTTAACTCATTCATTTTTTGCAATTATCTTCCGGCAATTTCACTAGCTCTATATCGATTTGAACCTTTGTATCTCTACGATTAACGATGAATAATAATGTAAGAATTTGCATTTGTTCCACATTACTTCTTGTCACCTTGAAATATTACGTGTATGAAAATGATTAATTTATTCACGAACGCCGGTCGAAGTTCACACGAAAACTGCGCATCGGCGAAAATTTTACTGGAACGTTCTATAAATAGATTCGCCGAAACGGCGTAGCTGACGCAGGCCCGTTTTTGTAACGTTATATTTATCGATATAAAAATTGACTGTCCAAATAAAAAAAGAATATACGCATGAGTGTGGAATTTTGACATCTTTTTTGTGATTGTTACTGTCACTAAACACGAGTTATCGATGAAGGATAATACGAGACGTACCTTTATGAAGATTTGCAAACTTCTTCTCCAGTGACGTAAGTTAAGTGTCGGCGTTTTCTTTGCTGTTGAAAGGAACAGTGATATACATATATTGCGCAACACACCGCCGGATAGTCGATACGATCGATGTCAACTGCAGTTGGGTACAGCTGATGAGGAACTGCGCAAACCAGTGGAAACTCCGTGATACGCTCTGGAAGGATTACGATATGCGCATGTACGCATTGCGAGTGACAAGCCAATTTTTATCAGCGCCCTCCTCAACGAATATATTATCTTCGAATCTTCCCGCAAAAAGTTGTCGTCAAGGATGGAAAGTTCTTCCATATATTCTCATGGCGATTGCAATATTCTTTTTAAATTTCCTTAACATCTGTTTGCTAACGTTTCTCAAATGTATACACGTAGTTGTCAAATAATCCTTATTCAACAGGTGATTGCACATTTGAAAGGGTGCTGCTCATTCGTAGTTTCTCATTTGAATTATTCGTACAAGACTCGCTACGCCGATTGGTTAATATGACGGAGTTATGACTCTGGTAGTTGACCGTGAGAAAAGATAAGCTTGCCGGCAGGCACCTGCAGGTGTCAGTGGGTGTCAGGTGTCAGTATACGTTCGCGTTTCTGTTGAGAAGCACGTGGGTTGTAGTTAGACATTCAAGCAGGCTAGACACGCACAAACGATCATTGTTATTGTCTTTTTTCTACGTTGCACCGTTTTAGAATCAGATTTATCGTTGAAATGGAAAACACAGGCGTCGACATAAGCACCGACGATCGGATTGTGACACTCGTACTGGGTGACAATCGAATCGAAGCCGACAAAGAAAAACTCGCTAAATACAGTCTTTACTTCGCATCCTTGTTTTCCGGAAACTTTAAGGATCACACGCAAAATGAGTTTAGAATTAATTACGATATAACATTGCGAACGTTCAAAGTTAGTGATCTTTCCTTCTTATTCATTGTAATTTCTCGAAGCATCTATCGTCGATATCCGGCGTGTAACGAATTAACGAATTTAGCGAATTTCAAGCGATCCAAAATGACGAACGACACTATACCGTTTGGAAAGTTTCTCCCATTAATTATGACTGAAAAATCGTTTCATCGTACGAGTAAAATTTGCCTTTGACTAAAAACAAACAAACAAATTACAATACGAAACAAACTAGCATTTGACGAGTGATTAATTGACGATCTAATTGAAGAATTATTCAACGAATGAAAGATATTCGCATTTGATATTTTTTTATGTCGTTAGCACTTCGTGAATTGGGTCAACAACGAGGGGGAACACACGAGAGTGGTTCACTCGCCGAAATACTATTTCTTTGTGCGAGCGTCGCTGGAAATATTTTTAACCGGTCATTATACAGAATTATTGGAATTATTGGAACTGAGTGTAGTTTTCATGGCTGAAAAGTTGACGGAACATATCGTCGAAATGATAGTGTGCATGCGATTTCCGCCAAACAGAATGTTGCAAATATGGCTTTTGGCGGAAAACCTTGGCTTGAAAGTACTCAGAGACATTGCACTCGCGTCGTGCTTGGACAGATTTGACGATATCCCGATGTCTTCTTTCGCAAAATTACCCGTAGAAAGTTTGTTTAAACTCATACTCAATGTTAACGTTAGAAGCGACACGAAAAGGATAAGATCCGTGATGGAAGAATGGAAAAAGTGCAATGACATTCCCAAGGAATTGCCCGATTCTTTCGTACAGGTATTTTCGATGTCAGATGGCGACGCTATTTACGGATAAAAAGATGACGTCAATCAATTTTGCATTTGCATTTGATTGTGAGAACATTTTTCTATTTATCTTTTTTTGAGTTCCTGAATGGTGACCCGGACTACGTGAAAAAGATACTGGACGGTAGGAAGCAGTGTTATATTCAATGCGTGGTCGGTCTTAAGCTGAACAGATCATTGGGTATTTGGTCGTGGAACGGCAAATCCCTTAAGGAATTTACAGAGATGACGGACTCTCAGATGCACACGACGTTTGAGGATAATGGCAAGGAAATAACAGGCAGGCAAGTTACGGGAGGAGGCAAGTATATGATTTTTTTGCTGCTTTGATAGTCGCAGGATCATTGATTCTACGGTGACGATTTTTTTCCATTTTTCTCCAGCTTTTGATATATACTTGATCGGCGGCGAACAGGGAATCGGTACTGGCTGTTTTAACATGGCACTCTGGCGGTACTGCCCATTTTCAAAAAAGTGGTATATTTTGACTTTGTACGTGAATCACAGATTTTCAGATGCCTGATAAACCATTTATGAGTTGAGCTGTTTTTTCGGCGAACGAATCGAACGCCTGCAAAAAGAATTACAAGTTAGAGCTTTGAAGATAGGAACGGTATGTAGTGCGGAAAAATTGCGATTGCGCACGGTCGTAGACGAGAAAAAAAGAAAAAGAAAGGAATTCTCCAGAGTAACGGACAATATTCATGCTATTTCGTGTTTTTTTGTAAATCAGGAAATGTTCCATATCGCGATTAGCACCAAGCTGTATACTTTGAAAATTCGCAGATTCGATACGGAGTTGTTACGTTTTTTTTAACTCACTAGAGAAATATCCGATTTCCTTGCTACGATTGATCATCGGTACCATCATTCGCGACTGAAACGTCATTTGATACTTATGCGATAGATTACCTCGGCCCAGAAGGCACATGGCGGTCGCTTTCATCGACAACAAATTGTATCTTTTCGGTGGTATCGGACGTCATAGAGTAAAACTGTTCAGTGTCGACATCTTCAATGTTCATACAGGTGAGCGTGATACAATCATTTTGAAAAAAAAAAAAAAAATTGCCGTCCACGGGCAGTCGGAAAAAATGTATCAATCAATTTCGTCGAATTCGAAAGAGCTCGAGCGAGCGGTAAATGACAAAGATAGCACCGAACATTTTCATTTCGTGCAACAATTCGTTAACGTCCAACATATCGTTTTGAAAAAAGATGTCGAAGGAATGATTTTCCGATTCCAAATATTCCCGAAATAGGTGTATGGTCGAAAGGCAGCGAGATAGCCGAGGTATTCGCGAACGTGCCGCCGTGCTGCGTGTCGAACAATAAATTCATTTATTATAAATCATTTTACTCGATCTACGATCCGATCGCCAACACCTGGGAATATTGTTATTCGGGAGCGCAGGACGATCCTTTGATAAACGATCCCGTGGATTTTTCGACGGGGCTCGATGACTATGAGGATCCAATATTGTCATTGATAAATACAAGGGAAGCCTGCAGTGCTGACACATGTATCGTATATCGCGCGAGTGAGTCGGAAATCCGAATATCCTTAGATTCCCCTAGTCCAAGAAAAAGAAGCAAAAATTTGATTGAAAAAAGCGTTTCCAAAGACATATGAAGATTTTCCGTCATTTTTTCAGTTCTCAGACGAAATATCAAAAGGAGGTGTATCCATGAATCTCTTTTAAAATTTTCAAACGGTCCGTGCTCGTTCAATACGTCTCACACCTGGATACTGGAAGATTCTACGAGGGTGTTTGATCAGCAAATAATTAATTGGCCGTATCTCATTAGCTTTGCGCATAACGAAGGCCACGCCATAGTCGAAGTAGGAGAATTGCGAAGGTCAGATCGTGACGCGACATCATCGAGTCTACCATCATCGGATGACACGTATCGTCGGCTAAAAATATACAGTCGAGAACTGAAGAACGTTGCAGCGGATTGTTTCAAGAATCGCCTCGGTTGTTTCAATTTGATCGATCCCGCGAGTCTTCACAATCTCATTCCACTTCCGGAGCAGGTCAGCCACATTTGCCAATGGCACAACGAACAAAGCTAAGAGATTTTCTCGCTCCTTCGACGATGCGACTCGTCTTTAATCTTTTCTTTTTCAGGAGAGCATAAGCGTCTGAAGAAAAAAGGACATGAATCCGATAAACCTGTACCAAAGTGCAAAAACAAAAAAACACGGTATTTCATCTTGAAACATAAATTTTTATTAATAGTACATGATTTCTTTCTCGTTTTTTTTTTTAATTTTTTGTTTTTCCGGAAGCAGTCTCCAAACAAATCTTGCACGACGGTTTTCACGGTATCATTGGAATAAGAAGAGAGAGAGTGAGAGAGAGAGAGATATATATATATTTTGCATTTGTTTGTAATGCTTGCTGCAGTTTCTCGTTCAAAGTAATCGCAGCTACCCAAGAGAAAATAGGTCGACGGGACAAAGAGAAAAATGAGAGAGAGAGCGAGAGATACATCAACGGAGAAAATATTGAAAGGCGATACTCGCAAGGACGTATCGATATAAAGTTCGTTCGAGGATGCGTTAAATGTTCTCGCGTGTTAAACCGCCCGTCGACGATTCTCTCCCAGGTCGACTGAAATAACCTTGAACGTGAGACGCTAAAACGATGACACGTGTACCGTCGCGCGCACCAAAACTTTTGCGATAAGAAAAGCTCCCCTCATTTAAACAGCGTTTCAAGCTAAGATTAGCGTGCAAATACATGGGTCTCTTTGTGTTTTATATTCGAGCAGGTGTGACGAGACGCACACACACACACGAAGAGACTAAAAGAAACATCGTTTTTGTAACAATATAATAATAGTAATAGTAGTAATAATAATAATAATAATAATAATAGTAATAATAAATAGATGATTCTCTTAAACATTTATACATGAACATTTAGATGATAACATTCTATAATGACATTAGCGAGATGAGCGCGTATTTATTCTTTTTTCGAATATTTCATCAAGTCGTTTTCGTTTTCACTCTATTTTTTCCTTCGTAATCTCGCTATGCTTTTTTTCTATCGTGCGCGTCGCTTTGTAACAAAGTAAAATCGAGTCGGCCGACGGGGAGAGAAAAAAAAAATTGCAAATCGCGTTGTTTGGCCCGTAGACGTTGTTCGAAGCTCGACGCATTCTTCTAATCGACGGAGAAACGAGGGACAGTGATAATCATTGCAAGGCGCTTTGTGTACAGTGGTTCAAAGAGAGGTTCATTGATCGTTCGGACTTGTCACGTTGAGAGCAAATGCCGCATTCGTTTCGCCCTTTTTGCCGATAGCGCGAGCTGCGTACTGGCCGACATCACCCGCTGTGCAAGACTTTATTCGCACTTCGAACGACTTGTCGCCGTCCGAACTGAAGAGATATCTGCTGCTCGATTCGTCAATCGGCTTGCCGTCCTTCAGCCACGTCACTGCAATTCATTTTGGTTTTTTCAAAATATCCTCGTTTCGGTGGGATTAAAAGAAAGAAAATGATAAAAATAAGAGTCCATTTGTCGTTTGATCGATGATGGAGGAATAATTCATCCGCCGAGCACTGTCGAATTTGAGGATCGTTTTTATTTTCTTTTCTATTGCGCGCGGAAAATGAAAAATCATCGTTTGATCGTCCATCGTACCTTTCAGTGGTGCGGTTTCAGTCTGGCACGCGAAGCTGACCATCTCTCCTTCGCTCACGGTTGCCGATTGCGGGAATGTCGTGAACACCGGGCTCTTGGGCTCCTCGTTAGGGACTGCACGAATTTCGAGAATAGAAAATGAATATTGCAATAACGCGAAACTCCCCTCGGCTAGGTCGCGGTAACATCGATTACGATTGTAATAGTGATTGGGTAATAATTAGATCGATCGTTGGCAACTATTCGATAGAAAACAAAAATTATCCAACGTTTTTTCTCTCCGTCGTCTGGGACGATTTTTCATCGTTATCCTTAATGGGATAACTCGAATTATTGCCAATTAGGCTTGGAAATGAAATGTCTCACCAAGAACATTGAGCGTGCAAGAAGAAAAGCTCTCTCCAGCATCGTTGAATGCCTCGCACGTGTAAGTGCCAGCGTCTTCGGGGAATATCTCGGCGATGTTGAGTTTGTAGATATTCGCCTCGTTGGTATACTGGAAGTCCTTGCTGGGCTTGATTTCCTTGTTGTTGTGTAGCCAAACGACGTCAAACTTCTTCGCACCGATGATTCTACAGCTGAGAAGCACGGATTCGCCGTCCTTCACGAAATTGCTCGTCAGATGATCGACGATCTTTGGCGGTTTGTCACCGCCTTTCTTCTTCTTGTCAGCTGAGTCCGCCATTGCTGCGGAAATAAATGTTTTCATCGAAGATCGGAAAGTGCTCGCTAAAGCTCGTTCGAAACCGTTTTTTTTTTTCGAAAAAAATCATATTTATGCATCACTGAAAATGCACTCACGTTTGACGGTCAATCTGCACGATGTTTTGGCCTTGCCGAGACTGTTTGTCGCCGTACAGGTATATTCACCCTCGTCCTCCGGGAAAATCTCGTTTATCACGAGAGTGGCTACTCCACCTCGATATTTGAGATCAACGACTTCCGATGAGCTGACGGTCTACGAAAGATAAAAAAGTTGTTGAAATACTTTTTACCTAGGGGGCGTTCGAATGAAAGTTGTTTTTCGAATATCGACAATGATTTTTGGGCATCATTCGCATCGACGTGTCAATTTTTTTATCACCTCATTACGTGTCTCTTATATGACGAAAAACTTGGGGAATGTATCGACGTATGCTTGGTGAAAGAAAAAATAATTCGGAAGTTTCGTACGAAAGTTATGAAGTAACAAATTTACCTTTCCACCCTTGGACCAAGTGATCTGAGGCTCCGGATCACCAGCTACTTTGACGCAAAGCTCCAACTGTTCACCGTCGTTAATGGTAATGTCGTTTAGCTTTCGAGTGAATTCCGGCGGCCTCATTGAGTCGTCCGGAGGATCTTGCGAGAAAAAAAAATGATCAGGATATTGTCAATACGGACACATCGTTTTGATTTTTGTTTTTTTAAAAAATAGATCATGGAGAGAAGAAAAATCATCAGGATCTTACGAATGAGTTCTTTGGTGGTGCTTCTGGAGCGCGAAGGACTTCCGGTGGTATCCAGCTTGGTTCCGTATTTTTTCACGCTTTTCTTGTCGGTCAAAGACGACTCGGACTAAAATATAATTATAACCGTGGTTATAACAAGTTTCAACTTTTGTTGTTCAAATTTTATCATACGCATTTAATAATTTAAACGAAACATACGCGCGCATCAGAGCGCAAAAGGTATTTACGAGCCTTCGAAATTTCGACTTTTTGAGGTTTCTGGAGAAGTGGCGAAAAATGGGTCGAAATTTTTGTTTTCGATGTTTTCAATATTTCAGGAGCTCAATCGATGGGAAATTTTCCCCTGATCACGAAATCCGCCGACTTTTTCGAAAAATTGTGCGAATGCGATATAATTAATTTCAGCGAGTGTACCTTGTAGGCCGAAGATGTGGTGGAATTATACTTGTTGACTCCCGTGGATGACGATGATGAGTAGTTGTGAGAAACGTTGTGACTCGACGAGTGACTGGCGTAATCCGTTTTGATGACAATTTGCTGTGGAGCTGGTTTCAAAGGCTGTTCAATGAATCTCCGATCTGAAAAGACATTCATCATTCACTCAAATTTTCCATTTTATCGTCAGTGCTGTATATTAGATAATCTCAATTTTTCCAATCAACGAAAAAGGAGGGAAGATACAAAAACGTCCGCTGAACTATTTTATCTCTGCTGAAACAGAAAAAAAAAGTGGAAGAAAACAAAAATAATATCCAAGGGAATCATCGGAACGAAGAGTAAACCAGAGTGCTTTCTTGGAGTAATTTGCGAAAAAAATCGTGGCGTATTGATCCAAAAAATTGTTATATATTTTTTTATAGCGAATAAGAAAATTCGCAACACGTTCTCCTCGATGATTTCTCGCTGCTGCACCTCGGACGTTGTAAGCAAGAGTTGATTAGTTAAACTGTCGTAAATCAATGGTCTCACAAACTCGCTGTGACTAAAACACTCTGGGTACGTACGGTGATAATATTCTTTTTTTCTATACAAAAGCAATACGGTTTACCAAACGAAGGTATCGGAGACCAATACGCGAAGCTCGTGCAAGCGCGTCAGAAAAAAAAAGTACAGCACGGATGAGCTTGTGCGTTCGTACGTAATAATTAAGAGGGAGAGATGAAAGAGAAAAAAAACAAAATGGGGAGGGAGGCAGACACACAGTGATACCATTGCTAGTTGGTTTGCACAGGAATAAAAATGAAACGGGGTCACGCTAAAATAGCTCTACCTCCGGAATGCAAGATGTCGTTTGCTAACTTTGCCTGCTCGTCGGTCTCACCCGTTCCTAGAACGTAATTATATTCAGTCAGGAATTAATCATCTTCTTCTTCAACATTAAGATTCCCCTCACTCGCTGCGATCAGCAACGACAAAATTTCAATTACAACCAACAATGTATTGGTGAAAATTTTCATCCTTTTTTCCCTCATAGTAATACGCATTTAAATGCGAATTGAGTTTTCTCGGGAAAATAATTGCAGTGTAATTTTTGTCAATGACTGAAGCTCCCGCAAACAATTCTTTTCGACCTTTTTCATGCTCATAATTCGTTTGCGGAAAGCTGCAATTATCTCGGACTCTTGATATTATTTCTGAATTACATCGTAAACAAGCGTGCAACTCTTATTCCTTTCGAAATCTTCAGTTCTGCTTCACTCTACCGGGAATATAAAAAAATCTGAAAATCGAACGAGCGGATAACGGATTTCGTTACCTTCGACGATAACGACGCAGCTGGTTTCGTCGGTACCATGACAATTGGTAGCTACGCATCGGTATTTTCCACTGTCCTCGGGTTTACAATCGAATATTTCCATCGAAACGACACCGTCAGCGCTCGACATTGTGTATTCGTATTTCGACAATTCTCTGCTGTCTCTGAACCACCTGACCGTCGGCGTTGGTTTTCCGCTCAAGCAACAGAGGAGCTTGCACGTCTGTCTTATTTGCATGACACGAGGTCGCAAAAGGAAAGTGAAACTTGGCGCGCATTCGGTCTGTTCCATCCAGCAATGATAAGGTAACGGCTCTCGTCTTCGTACGGGAAGAACTTCCGGTCTGTAAGGTGCGAGCTCCTTCGGCACAGCTGTGTAACAATTTAAAAAATTTTTTTAAATTAAATATTGAAAAGATTGACAATCTCGAAAATATAATTGTCTGAATAAAAGTTCATCGATAAAATGTAACTAACGTTGAACATTGAGGAAGACAACTTCCTCGCGATAGCCATAATGATTCTCAGCGCGTATCACGTATTCTCCTCTGTCCTCGAGTTTCGCTCTGTTTATCACGAAGGTGTAATCGTCGCCGATGTAACGTTTCATGAATTTCACCGATTGTCTGAGCTCTTGATTGTTGTGATACCAGGTGAGCGTCGGAGTGGCAATCGCGATAACCCGACACGTGAATTTAACACTCTGGCCCTCGTAAGTGAATGCGCTCGTGGGCTTTATCACGAATCTTGGGGCAGCTTGTCTGCGATCTGTTGGAAATGAAAATAATTCGGGTTTTATGATAACCTTGTGATTTCGCTATTTTTCATGGAATTGAGTATAAAGCGTTTGCCGAGAAACATATTTTATCGGCATTACTTTTATTGCTTGGCGGAAAAAACTGGTTACTCAAAAATGTTCGAACCCGCTCGAAGCGTATTTTCCGAAGATTTCGTTCGAAAATCTTCAATGTCAATGTTTTCACTCATCACGCCGTTTCGTGTGTTTCAAATGACTTTCTCAAATGAGAAAAAATTCTTGTTCGTAACTCTCCATGCTGAGAAAAGAGTAACTTTTTCAAAGTGCGGAAACTCACCAAAGGTAGAGTCGTAAATCTTGTATTTTTCGATGAGCAATTTTCTCAGCGCCGAGTATTCGGCGAGACGACCAATCGGTAAGACGTATTTCTCCCAATCTTCGTACTTGGCGCGGAGTCTGTCTCTGAAGCTGAGATAACGGCTGCTTGAAATTCTGTTTGTTCTGTCGCTGTGATCGCCGGTCAGCCATGGATGGATCAGACACTCGTGAGCGGTCATACGTTTTCTTTAAGAAAAAAAGTCACGAATAAAATTGTTTCGTCCGCACGCGCTATTTTTCAAAGAAATCGATGAAACGCGAGTTTCGCTGAGTCGCAACGTACTCTTTGTTCTTGACGAGCAATCGTCTTATAAAGTCCTTTCCTTCCTCGGAAACGTCGCGGAAGCTTTCCTCGTCGAAATCCCAATCGCATGCTTTTACGTTCTTCAGCGTCTCGATGTCATTGTCACCAGCGAATGGCGACAAGCCACTGAGAAGTACATACGCCAGTACACCGCAAGCCCACATGTCCGTGTAAAAACCAACAGGTTCTCGTTCGACGATTTCCGGTGCTGCAAACTCCGCTGTTCCCGTACTGATCTTCACCACTTCGTTGGGATCGAGCTTTGTCGCGAGACCGAAATCAATCAGCTTGACGTTCGTACTGTTCCTCGTCTGGCACATTATGTTCTCTGGCTTTATGTCTGAAATTATTTAATTGCGAATTATGAAGACAATCGTAGCGCAAAAAGGCACGGGGAAATTGTGTGCACAATTTCGATGGTAAATTCAGTTTAAAAAACGTAATTCTTACCCAGATGAATAATATTCTTCTCGTGCATGTGTTTAATTGCTTCGCATATCTGCCTCATGTAATTGATAACTTCCGCTTCGGACATCGAATAACCCTCGGCTGTTATTCTTTCGAATAGTTCACCGCCGGATAAGCTGGAACGAGAGACAAAAATAACGAGTCAAGCAAAAGCATATGAATAATATCACGTTGCTGATAAAATAATGCACTTTATGCAGAATTTCATGCGGTGATGAAGGTAATGACGAATAACGCGGAAAGTCTCGATGGATTACAATTGCTCGTCGGGGCAATTAGTACAGAGAAGAAATAAGGTGGAACGAATGGAAAACTCACAATTCGAAGATAAGAACCATCTCGTCGTCGTCCTCGAAAGCGTCGTGCAGATTTATAAGCTTAGGATGATGCAATTGATTCATAATGTCGATCTCTTTTCTGATGAGTTCTTTCTCCATAACGTGCGAAACTGGTATGAATTTAGCGGCGAAAATATTGCCGGTGGCACGTTCGCGACAGCGATGAACAACGCCAAAGGCTCCGGTACCAATTTCCTCGAGGATATCGTACTTGTCGTAAACCGATGTGTGCTTGATCTCCACCGGTTGCGGAACATATTTGCTGTAAATGTCAAAGACATACTGATCGTAATCGCGTATCTTTTCGTCAGCAGTGCCACGTATTTTCTTGCCAGTCTCGTCGAGTTTGTACTCCTTCTTTTTCAGTGGCTTTTTAACGCTGCCTTTGGTGGTAATCAGCGGTGTTATTTCACTCGGATCGGAGCGTCCGTAAACATTTTCAGCGGAAACGCGGAAATCGTATTGATGTCCGGGGCTGAGGCCGCTAACGGCGATCGAGCAGAATCTCGTGTTGCCCACTCTTATCCAACTGCTCATAGGATGCTCGCGTTTTTCAACGAGATAATTCGTGATGTTGCTACCGCCGTCCCAAACAGGTGGCTTCCACGTGACGGCGAGCGAGTCATGACCGACATTTTCGACCTGCGGGAATCTCGGTGGATCGGGACGATCGCTTATCTGAATTTTAATTATAGCCGAATCTTGGCCGAGTTCGTTTTCAGCGGTGATTCTGTATGGACCGGAATCAATGCGATTGACATCGCGTATCGTAAGAATCGCGTGTCTCTCTTTCAATTCAACCGCGTAATGTCCGCCGGATTCTATCGTTTCACCTTCCCTTACCCAAGTGACCTTGGGCTTTGGGAAACCGGTGAATGGAATTTTGATAACGACGTTGGCGCCCTTGTCGCAGAATGCTGTATCGCGGAATCTCGGCGGTACGTTGAGTCTAGGTGGCGTCATTATGAACAATTCGCCCTTGGTCGATTTGTGGCCGCCTTTGTTGGAAGCCCGACAAACGTACTCGTCGGCGTCTTCGCCGAATACATCGTGTATCACGAGGGTGTGACAATCGTCCTCGCTGTAAATCTCAAAGCGGCTGCCGCTCGTTATTTCACGCGCACCCTTGTACCACGTTATCGTCGGTTTTGGTACACCCGATATTATACACTTGAAGGTGGCATTGTGATTCTGCGTGCAATTAACGTTCCTCAGTGGCTTGATGATTTCCGGTGGTTTCGATTCCTGCGGATCTTTGATCTTGACGGAGGTAGACGCGACGGATTCCTTGCCTATGCCAGCTTCGTTCTGAGCGAAGACACGGAATTCGTATTGCCTTCCGTCGATGAGATTGCTTATGTTTATCTGATTCGTCTGACATATCGCTGGATTGACGCGTTGCCAAGCGGTACAGCCAACCTCGCGCTTGTCTATCCAATAACCTTGAATCTTCGCTCCGCCGTCGGTTTCCGGTTTGTCCCACAGAAGATTAACGAAATCGCCACCGATTTCCGTGACCTTGGGAGTACCCGGTGGTCCAGGAGGATCGAAAGGCGCCTTGGCTTTGATGGGATTGGCGCCTTCGAGCGGTGGTCCCATGCCGTTGTCGTTGACCGCCATGACTCTGAACAGATATTCCTGTCCTTCGGTCAAACCTTGGACCATGAAGTTCGTGTCCTTGCAGAAGCTCGAAACGATTATCCAATGTCCATGGGTGATCTCGCGTCTCTCCACCATGTAATGCGTCACGCGTAAACCACCGTCGAACTTGGGTGGATGCCACGATAAGTTGCACGTATGCTTGTTTATGTCGGTAACGTCCAGCGGGCCGATCGGTGGTCCGGGTGGGCCGGTTACGTAAGCGCGGAACGAGCCGCTGACGCTGCCGCTGTCGTTCGTTATGGAGAGCTCGTAAACACCCTCGTCCTCCTTGTTGACGTCTCTGATGAAGATAATGAGATACTCGTCGAACACCGTGTATTTTATGTGTCCGGATTCCACGACCTTCGATCCGTCCTTCTTCAAAACTATATCCATCGGCTGATCACCGTTGTAGAATATCTTTATCTTGGTGTTGTCCTTCTCCGGGAGATAGATGACATCTGGCATTCTGTCGATCCTAGGTGGCGTACCGATCTTCAGTCTCAGAGTCGTTGTCGCGATACCGAACGGATTCGAAGCTTGACAGCTGTAATCACCGGTGTCGGCTTCCCAAACTTCGCTGATCACGAGACGGAAGAGACCATCGTCGCGAGCTTCCGATCTGAAACGTCCGCCCATTGTTACCTCGCGACCGTTCTTCAGCCATCTTGGCGTCGGCATTGGTTTTCCCGTAGCCTCGCACTCGAGTACGTAAGTCTTGCCCAACGGTACGCCCTGCGAAATCGGCAATGGCCGCGTAAACTCCGGCTTCTCACCGCCCTCGACCTCGCAAACCTTCACCGGCGTTGTGCAGGAGCTCGGCTCCGATCTGCCCGCTGCGTTTACCGCGAACACGCGGAATTCGTAATCCCCACGTTCGATAAGATGGAGAACCGAATACTCGCAATCCGTGACGTTGTATTCGTTACACTTGAGCCACATGGCCGAGCCGATTTCACGTTTTTCAATGACGTAACCGGTGATACGGCTACCACCGTCGGAGGTCGGAGGCTCCCAGCGTAGGTCGACGTAATTTTTGCCGACTTTGATGACCTGAGGAGTTCCGGGTGGCGATGGAACGTGGAATTTACTGCGCAACTTGAATTGTATCGATGTCGGACTGGGTTTACTGAAACCAGCCGCGTTTTTAGCGCGCACACGGAACTCGTACTCGTGTCCGCTGGCGAGACCGTAGCAGACGTAACTGCGATCCTTGGCGAGGTAGTCGTTGGCCACTCGCCATTGTCCATCATCCGCAGGGTCGCGGAATTCGATTTTGTAACCTTGGATACGTGAACCACCGTCGGAATGCGGACGATCCCAGTTGATGGTTATCGTGTCGGAATCCCAATCGACGACTCTCGGTTGTCCCGGTGGATCCGGCACCGTGAATGGGAATTTAGCCGTTATCGGCTCGTCGCCGACCAGTGGCTCCGAAATACCGTATTGATTTTCCGCTCGTACGCGGAAATTGTATTTCTTGTTTGGCTCCAATCCGATCACGTCGTAGTGCGTGTTTCGAACGAAACTGCTGACCTTCACCCAGTACTGTGGAAGGAGAATTTACTCATTGGTGGTTAAATTTGTTTGCTCAAATTACATTCAGCTCATCCGGTTTTTCTTTCTCTCAAATGTACCGCAAATTCAGCGAGATACTTACACCGCCAGGATCTAATTTCTCAACGATGTAATTCGTGACCGGGGAACCGCCGTCGTCGAACGGAACCTTCCAGGCTAACGTGCAAGTTTCCGGTGTGATATCGGAAACATCGAGAGGTCCTTGTGGATGCGACGGTTTATCTACGAATGATTGAATCATATTTTTCGAAATTACACTTTTTGTGAATTTATCGATATTGCGACAGAGCTGACAATCCATGTAAAACACTCACCGACTACAAGGACCTTGCACGAGGCGGAATCCGAGCCCACGGTATTGGACAAATGAATGGTGTAATTGCCAGTATCCGATCTCTTTGCTTTTCTGTTTATGAACTTGGAAGAAACTTCGTTGGTCTCGAACTTGATTCGCTCGTCTGTATAAATGTCTTCGCCATTGACCGTCCAGCTCGGTTTCGGCATCGGATGTGCCGAGTATGGTACAGTAATGGTAAACGGTTCGCCCGCGATAACCGTCATGTCCCGGATGCTGAGGTCGCTCGTGATCTTTGGCGCGACTGAGGATAAAGCGAAAAAATTCCATTTTATTTATAAGTTAGTGAATAATTTATTCCACGATGTTCACCAATCGAATTGAATTTTTCAAAAGTGCGACGAAGATTGATTGTAATTTCATTTTCATTCGCTTCGTGAATTTAAAAGAGCGATTTTGAAAATAAATTGTACATTTCCAATCGAGAAATAACTTACACGAAGGTGCGCTGGCACGTATAGCGTCGGAGCTCGAACTCCAAGGACCTTGACCAGCGGCATTCACAGCTGCAACGCGAAATTCGTAATCGCGATTTTCGATAAGAGCCCCGACTCTGTAGGTGAGATCTTGAACAATCGCTTGTGTAGCCTTTATCCATTTTTCTTCGTTGAACAGACGTTTCTCTATGACGTAACCGATGATGGGTGAACCACCGTCGCTTCTCGGTCTGGTCCACGTGATTGTGATACTGTCTTCGGTAGTTTCAACACCACGAGGTGCGCCAGGTGCTCCAGGTGTATCAAACGGATGTCTGGCCTTGATGGGATCGATCGTCGTAACGGGATCGGACGTTCCGTATTGATTTTCCGCCATGACGCGGAATTCGTATTCTTGATTCACCGTCAAATTTCTGACTCGTACGAACGGCGTCGTAACATAACTGCTTATCTGAAAGAGAAGCGAGACGATGATGAATTATGGACCGGCAAGAACGGAAAAAAAGCAACAAGCAAATCGTGAAAATCGCCGGAAAAATCATCAAGCGAGTTAGTTTCATTCGACTCGACCGACCTTGGACCAAACTTGATCCCGTGGCTCGCGCTTTTCGATGACGTAATTAGTTATCTCAGCACCGCCATTGTCCTTCGGCGGTATCCAGTAGAGCGTGAGAGCGTCGCCGCCAAATTCATCGGCGCGTAGATTCTGCGGTGGTCCAGGACGATCGAGTACACGTACGTTTATCGTTGCCGTATCGAAACCCGAAGAATTTCGCAGCTGAAGACGATATTGACCACCGTCCGAACGCTTCGAGTTCTTCATTACGAGACTGCAAAAAAACCGAAACGAAATTGTCAGTTCAAAGGAGTGCGTTAAGACAATTTGACACAATTTGTTGTTCTTTCCCGAAGACTTTTACGGAGCTTTAAAATCAATTCTGATGTTTTTTCGTCGAAAATAGCGATATTTTTAGTTTCTTTCTTGTCTCCTTATAGCATTTTATTATAAATTTTGACGAAAAAATTCTTGAGATGTTTTGTATCACCTGGCATAGTCATCGGCTAATTGCAGGTGAACCCTCTTGTCGCTTTCGTCGAGAACAACGTCGTTCGCCAACCAGGTTGCCGTCGGCCTTGGGAAACCGATGTAGGGTACGTGGATGGAGAAATCTTCTCCAGCGCGTACGGTTATGTCGCGCACACCGCCGAGGTCCATAATCGGTTTGTTCGGTTGTTCGGTAATGACGATCGGATTACTCGCGCGACTCGGATTGCTCTTGCCAATGTCATTTACGGCAATGACGCGGAACTGATATTCGTCGCCTTCTTTCAATTGCGGCACGGTGTAAACGTTACCGGTGATTATCGAGTCATTCACGTCCGACCAATCTGGCTGGTCCTTTTGCTTCATTTGAATGAAATAGCCGCGGACCTTCGCACCACCGTCGTTTCTCGGTGGACGCCACGATAGAGTTACCGAGTCCTTGGTTATGCGGTCAGCCTTTGGTGGCTCGGGAGCATCCGGACGAACTGAAACGCAATTTTCCAACGTTGGTTTTTTTCCGGAAATGAACGTTTTGAACGAAATTTCGATGTATCTTTTCGATTTCAAATAGATTCTTATTCAGCATCGGTAATTTTTTTATAGCTGAAGAAATTTCGGTATTTGGTAGAATCTAGTTTTGAGAAAAATCAAAGATTCGTTGGAGGCTGTATTTTTCGAACAACTCACGTCGTTGGTGTCCTGCGACAATCGGCTCTGTTGGCCTGCTCGGATCACCGGGACCGGCTTCGTTAACGGCGATAACACGGAACTCGTAGCGCGAACCATCGTGAAGATCCTGAACGGAGAATGTCGTGTTTGGCGTAGCGTAGTTGTTGCACTTGAGCCACTCGCCTCCTCTTTCTCGTTTCTCCACGTAATAGCCTAAAAAAGTGCGTTCGATGCGAAACATGAAAACCATTTCTGACTAACGTATTCGTGGTCATTTCATTTCTCGAATTTTATCAAGATCGAGATACTCCGCCTGTCGTATCAGACATTTATCAAAATTTGCAAAGTTTTCCATTTAATCCTGCTCTAAATTGTCTCTCAATTTCCATGCTCTTGCATAAAGACACTTGATCTCGAATGACGAAAAGTCTTACTAGCATTAATTTCTGTGAAACCTCAAAGAATAACGACGAAACAAATATTTACCGGTAATGGGTTTTCCACCGGTGTTTTCTGGTGGATTCCACATGAGCGTACAAGTATTGGGTGTGTAACCCAATATTTCCGGTTGATTCGGTGCGCCAGGAGGATCGAAGGGACTTTTAGCAACAACGGGTTTGCCGGTCAATGGTTCCGAAACGCCGTAAAGATTTTCCGCGCGTACACGGAAAACGTAGCGTTTTCCCTCGCTCAAACCTCTCGCCGTGAAGCCCATCGTGGGACAATAACCAGGCACTTGGCGCCAGTTATCAAGACCAAAGTCGCAAATTTCGACGATGTAATTAGTGATGTTAGCGCCACCATTGTCCACCGGTGGTCCCCAAGAGAGCGCGACCGACTCGTGCGTCGTGCCGGAATAAAGCAGAGGTCCTTTCGGTGGTCCAGGCTTATCAACGACGATGACCGTTATATCGGCGGTGTCTTCGCCATATTCGTTTCTCGCGATTACCGTGTAAATGCCCTCGTCTTCGCGGACCGATTTTTCTATCTGCAGCATCGTGTGATCGTGCTTCGTCTCGGTCTGAAAAGAAATAGTCAATTTTTCAATAATATTGCGAATAACCTTGAGGAGGATAATTTTGAGGAGAATGAAAAAGGATGGAAGGACGAAACGAGGAAAAGGGTAAACTCACCGAGACGCGATAATTGCCGTCGACTTTGTCGGTGCCTTTGAGCCATTCGATAGAGGGTGTCGGTGCACCGGAAAGTGGAATATCGACGTTTATCGGCTCGCCGGCTCTGACCTTGATCTTACGACCGATAAGTGCGTCCAAATGAAGTTTTGGTTTCTCCTTCATCGGTCTTGCGGTGAATACCGACGATGTTTCGCTCGGTTTACCCGCTCCAGCCGCGTTTATCGCTGATACTCTGTACTCGTACTGGTGACCTTCTGACACGTGCTCGTCGATAAATTCTACTCCCTTTTGCGGCTCCTTGTTCACTTTCAGCCAACGCCCGGTAGCGCGATCTCGACGTTCAACGTCGTAACCCAAAATCGGAGAACCTCCGTTACTGATCGGTGGAGACCACTTGATCTTTATGTAATCCCTATTAGCGTCCAGACACTCTGGTCTTCCAGGTTGTCCGGGCACACCTGTGGAAACGAAACGAAACGGTTATTTTTAGCGATGATTCTCGTAATAACCACCATCGTTTTTTTTTAATCAACTTTAATAATCAACCCAAAATGAAAATAATATCTGTAGGGAAAAATATATGTAGATAGATCGTTACTGATGTCATTTTTCAACGAAACTTACCGAATTGGTTCTTGGCGATAATAGCGCGATCGGTCTTCAGTGGCTCGGAACGTCCCTGAAGATTTTCAGCGGAAACGCGGAACTCGTATTTTGTACCTTCGAGAAGGCGAGGTACGGTCGCGTATGTCGATTTCGGATTGACGTAATTTACAGCGGGGACCC
Organism: Heteropelma amictum; assembly: GCA_959613375.1. Lineage (NCBI taxonomy): Eukaryota > Metazoa > Arthropoda > Insecta > Hymenoptera > Ichneumonidae > Heteropelma > Heteropelma amictum. The sequence continues at coordinate 5,696,569 of OY390725.1, forward strand.
AACCGCCACCGTGAGTGAGATCACGTTTCTCGATAACGTAACCACTGGAAAATTAGACAATAATCCATGTAGCAGGCTGGAGACATTTTTTTTTCAACTTTACTGGACGAATCGTTACTCACGTTAGCTCGCTACCGCCATTGTCTTTCGGTGGTTTCCAGGATAGAGTGACAGATTGGCTCGTTATCTCCTCGTACTCGAGCGGACCTTCGGGTGGTCCAGGTCGGTCGAGCACGATGACATTGAAGCTACCCTCATCGACGCCACTGTCGTTCTTCAACATGAGATGATAAAGACCGGAATCGCTTCTTTTCGCATTGACCGTGTGTACGATCGTGTGATAGCCGATCGAAGTTATCGTCGTCCGTTCGTTCGTCATCAGTGGCTTTTTAGCGGCCGTCCAGATAACCTCGGGTATAGGTTCACCCACGAAATCAATGTCCACGTGGAAAACGAGACCAGCCTTGATACGAATATCTTCGAGAGGTGTCTTGATCTTTGGCGCAACTGGAAATTTACGAGACAATGCGGCTTGATAAGAAATGCTTCTTGAGTACAAATTTTATTGAAATAGGAGTACAAAATATCAAACGGGAATTGAAAAATCCGGCGCGAGACTAAAAGCTTTGTGCTAGTAACACAGCATCCATCGAGTAATAAATGTCAAACGTGGAAAGTGTATGCTTACGGAATCGAGTTTTAGCGATGACCGCGTCGCTGGGCTCTGAAGGTTCGGAATGCCCGGCAGCGTTGACAGCTATCACGCGGAATTCGTACTCCTGACCCTCGGTGAGATCAGGCGCCGTGGCTTTCGTCTGCCCGGAAGGTACGTGCACCGCGTTTATCCAGTACGGGCTTCCCTTCTCCTTCTTTTGTACGATATAACCAGTGATCGGTGAGCCACCGTCGTTCGCCGGCGCCGGCCAGGTTAGGTCGACGTGATCTTTGTCCCAGTCGACGATGCTCGGTTTTCCAGGTGCATCCGGCTCGTCTGTAAAACAAATCGATTTTCAGACGGTAGCGATGGTATTAAAAGCACGATCTAGAAGTAACTCGGGGATGACCTTGAAACTGGCGTAATTTTATATTCGAAATAACACTCTGTCGTTATCGTATCGTTACTTTTGGACAAGTAAACATGGAATGTAAGGAAAGGAGAAAAAAAATAAGGTTTCTCGTGTACTCGAAGTACTCACCGAATTCGTTCTTGGCGATGATGCTTCTCGTTGTTTCAAGCGGTTCAGATTCACCGACGTTGTTGACCGCCTTCACCCGGAAGTAATATTCCTTGCGGTGAGTCAAGCGATAAACGTCGTGGTTCAAGGTCATACTCATACCGGCATCGGACCACGTGCCGCGGGAAACATCCATTTTTTCAATGATGTAATGGAGTATCGGACTTCCGCCATCGTCCAGTGGTACTTGCCACGAAAGATGACAACTCTCTTTGGTGATCTGGCTGACCACGAGAGGCTTTTCGGGTGGTGACGGTTTGTCGAGAACCGTGACACTGGCTGACGCCGACATTCGACCGAGATCGTTTACGAGGGTGAGATTGTAACGTCCGCTGTCACCGCGTACCGAAAATGGTATCTCGAACGTCGTGTTTGTCGTTGTCGTGAATATCTCGTGACGAATGTCAGGCTCGATTGGTGAATCATTCACGGTCCAGTAGGCCGTGGGTTTTGGTGAAGCCTCGATCGGAAGATCCCAAGCGATCTTTTGACCGGCTTTGACCGTCAGGTCTTTCATCAGGAGTGGATCAAACTTGGGAGCCTCTGTAACAGAAATTGTAAGGGTGTTAGGATGTAATTTGTGACGTCTCTTTGATCCATAGCCTGAGAAGATAATGCAGAATTTTGAAAATAGAATGAATGGCAAAGTATAACTTACGGAAACGAGGTTTGGCGATAACCGGCGCGGAAGCTTCAGACGGGTCACCAGGGCCTCCCTTGTTGACGGCTATAACCCTGAATTCGTACTCCTGACCTTCAGTGAGATCGGGTACCGTCCCTCTGCATATTTTTCCACTAATCTCAGCGGCCTTTCCCCACTGTCCGAATCTTGGCCTCTTTTCAATGATGTAACCGGTAATCGGTGAACCACCGTCTCTCTTCGGCGGTGTCCATTCGAGATCCACGTGATCTTTGTCCCAATCTGTGGCGATTGGTTGTCCAGGCTTTTCAGGTTTGCCGAACGGATCTTTAGCCGTTATCTGATCTACCCCGGTGAGCGGCGCAGATTCGCCTTGCTTGTTTACGGCTCTGACACGGAACGTGTAATTGTGACCTTCGATCAAATGGTTGACCTTGCAAGTACAAAATTCGGCCTCGGCAACGGGCACCCACCGCATACTCTCGGCGTCCATTTTTTCGACGGTGTAATGCAGAATATCGGAACCGCCGTCGTCTCTGGGTGCTCGCCATGTGAGCACACAGCCACTTTTCGTAACGCTCTCGGCCTTGAGAGGACCTTCGGGAGCTGATGGAACATCCAGTACGATAACATTCAAGGTCGCGGTATCAACGCCATTGATGTTTTTCGCGGTAAGGGTGTAAACGCCGCTGTCCGAACGATGAGCATCCATGTATCTTACTTTCGTGTTATAATCGGTATTCGTAATTTTTATACGATCGGTGTTACCGATCGGAACACCTTTGAGACTCCACTCTTTGCTTGGAGGCGGCTCACCGATAACGGGCACATCAAAGTCGAAGAAACCACCGGCTCGTATTTTAACATCCAGCATGTATTTACGATCGATCTTTGGTTTGAGATTCTTCGGCCTGGCCACGTGAGGTCTCGTGGCATCGGATGGTTCGCCCGGGCCTGCTTTGTTAACGGCTCGAACTCGGAACTCGTACTGCGTACCTTCGATCAAATCGGGTACTTTACCGGTCTTTACGTCACCTTCGATTTCCGCCGCTTTCTCCCAATTCGGATTGAATTTGTCGCGTTTTTCAATGATATAGCCGGTCACCGGTGATCCACCGTCTTCCACGGGTCGTTCCCACTGGAGTTCGACAAAGTCGCGATCGTAATCCTTGATAAACGGTGTGCCAGGTTTGCCAGGCTCGTCGAATGGATTTTTCGCTTCGATGGCCTGCGACATCGTGAGAGGTTCGGATTTGCCCTGCTTGTTAACGGCGCGTACGCGAAATTTGTACTTGTGTCCTGGTAAAAGTCCGTCGATCGCCAGTGACGTTTGAGGCCCGTCGGTTTCACCAGCTGGTACCCAACGTCCCGTCGCCTCGTCCATTTTCTCAACGACGTAAGACTCGATCGGCTGGCCACCATCGTCGAGAGGCGCATTCCACTTTAGTGTGCACCCTTCGGCATGGACATCCGAAGCTCTCAACGGTCCTTCCGGTGCTGCTGGCTTGTCCAATACGATCACCGTAACCTCAGCGACATCCTCGCCACTCGCGTTTTGCGCGAAAATCGTGTATCTGCCGGACTCTGCTCGGGTCGCCATTCGCACGTGAAGACTCGTGGCATAATCAACGTGCTTGACTTTAACGCGATCGCTCGATCTTACGTCGCGACTGGCGAGCTGCCAGCTCGTCGTTGGTGGGGGTTCTCCGGTTACCTTGACATCGAAACCAAAGTTTTGTCCCGCCTTGATCTTAATATTCTCGAGATTCGTGCGGTCGATCCTTGGCGCTTGATTGCGCGGTTTTGCAATTATCGTAGGTGTAGCGTTCGACGGTTCACCCGGTCCCGCTTTGTTGACGGCCCGTACGCGGAATTCGTACGGTTGGCCCTCGATCAAATCGGGCACAGTCGCAAATGTCATTTCCGCCGGGACTTCCACTGCTTTTTCCCACTCGCCGTATTTATCCTTCTTTTCGACGATATAACCGGTTATCGGCGAACCACCGTCGTCCGTCGGTGGTTTCCATTCAAGATCCACGTGGTCTTTGTCCCAATCGGTCGCTTTAAGATCACCCGGTTTACCGGGTTCGTCTATTGGGAAGGAGGAAGCAGAAATTGTTTAATCACGAACAGCAGTGGGTGCTTGTAGAGAGAAAAAAAGTTTGTCGTTTAATAATAGTACTGGCGCCCCCCGCGGCAACCTCGCTTACCGAACGGATTCTTGGCAATAATCGATTGTTCGGCTACCAAGGGCTCGGACTCTCCTTCGGCGTTTACAGCCGACACCCGGAATTTATATTCCTTTCCGGGCACCAAGCCGGTCACGTCGGCATCTACACAATTATCAACATCAGCCGATCAAATACGCAATTCGTTGCTGTCGTTTCATTACTTTTTTCCTTCACTCTGAAGCGTCGTGGTAAATAATGCTTACGTGGATCGGGGGAGCGTCCGCACGGTACCCAGCATCCGGTGTCGGGGTCCATTTTGTCGATCTGGTAATATTCGATGGGAGTGCCACCATCGTCCAACGGCCGTTTCCATTTCAGCTTGCATCCCTCTTTGTGAACGTCCGAGATTTCTATAGGACCTTCGGGCGCAGTCGGCTTGTCGGTTACGATGACATTGATAGTTACGCTGTCTTTGCCCGATGAATTGGTAGCAAGGACATTGTACTCTCCGGTGTCGGCTCTTGTGACTGGACGAACAACCAGTCTCGTTTGATAAGGCGGATTGTCAATCATAACGGTTTTGCTATTGGCCAATGGGATTGGTCCGCAACGCCAGTCTACGTGTGGTGGTGGTTCTCCAATTATGTTAGCGTCGAACTTCAACGTCGAACCGGCCGAAAGAGTCACGTCACGAAGGTTCCTACGATCAATCTTCGGCGCCACTGTTCGACAAAATAACACAAGAATTTAGAAATTTCTTTTAAAAAAGGCATAAACATTTTTGTTTTATGCCACTCGTATGGTTTATTAGTTATGACACGAAATTTTCACGCAAATAACTATGTACAATGGAAGTGAATAAAAATAAATATAGCACGAATCCTACTGGTCCAGTTACTGTAGCGGGTAGCAAATGCTCGGCGATGAGTAATTTTCATAGAGTCCAGCTTTTTCGTTAACAACTTATTGATCCTCATGATAATTGATATACTCACGGTAGCGTGGCTTGGCGAGGAAAGTCTTGCTGCATTCGCCAGGCTCCGATTGTCCGGCTTTGTTAAGCGCGATAACACGGAATTGATATTCATTTCCTTCAATGAGACCAGTTATGAGGGCTTGCGGTTTTGGTGTATTTGTCTCCAAAGCTTTTTCCCAAAGTGTACTGTATTTGTCCTTTTTCTCGATTATATAACCGGTTATCGGTGAACCACCGTCACTAAATGGTTCCTTCCAGATGAGGTCAACTTGATGAGCTGTCCAATCGGTTGGTTCTGGTATTCCAGGAGGATCGGGTACAGCTGTAAGAAAAGTAATTACAAGTTACTGTAATTGAACGTCGAGTTGATAATTGCAGTACACAGCTTTTACATTCCGCGCGATTATTGCTCGTGGCAATAAAAAGTGTGAAAATCACACGAAATGAATTTGATATTAACCACTGAGTACGTTTTTTTGGGATAATTTTTTAGTCTTCCTGTCATATACCGTACAAACGCAAATCTTATGAGATGAAAAAGATGCTAATAGGCGAACGCACTCGCGGATGACAACTGGTACTTTGCAAAATTAAAAAAAAACTTACTGAAGGGATCTCTGGCGATTATAGAACCATAAGTTTCCAGTGGTTCAGATTCTCCTTCGCTGTTGATGGCCTTTACGCGGAATTTGTATTCGTGACCTGGTGTTAAACCGTCAACTTTCATTTCCGTTCCGACCGTTTTGCCAACAGGCAGCCAGATACCGGTATCGGGATCGTATTTCTCAACGAGGTAACATTCGATAGGTTCTCCACCATCATCTTTGGGCTTCTTCCATTTGAGTGTACATCCGTCCTTGTGAATGTCTGATACGTCAAGTGGGCCTTCCGGTTTCGATGGTTTACCTGAGTATCGTAATTAAAGTTATCAGTGTCTCTTTGAATTTATGTACTGTACTAGGAACGGATCAAAAGTGCCCAACATTCGTTAAAAACACTTACAGACTACGATGACCTCGACTTCAGCTGTGTCGGTACCGTATTGGTTGATAGCGGTGATCTTGTACATTCCAGTATCTTTGCGTTCCGCTCTGTCATTGAAAAACTTGGTATTGTACGGCTCATTGACGATTCTTCGATGCGTTGTAATTTGTACGCTCTTTTCGTCGATAACCCATGTGACATCCGGTGCTGGTTCTCCTGAGACTTTAACATCAAAGTGGAAACGTTCGCCTTCGCGAACTTGGACGTCCCGAAGAGTGCGTCTGTCGATCTTTGGTGGAACTGAACGAGAAAAACGTACGTGTTTGAAAAATTCTCCAACGTGGTGATAATGATGATTATTATGATTATTAATTCTGCACTTTAACAAAGTTGACAATTGTACCTTTGCGACTTTTTGCCACAATTGGTTTGCTGGCGTCGGAAGGTTCGCCAGGACCAGCCGCGTTTACTGCCCTCACCCGGAATTCGTATTCCGCTCCTTCGTCCAAATTCTCAGCTCGGCCCTTGCAGTCTTCAGGTCCGGCCTCGCCGGCTTTTATCCAGCGCGGCGAGCCCTTTTCCCGTTTCTCGATTACGTAACCAGTGATTGGAGATCCACCGTCCTTCAACGGTGGAGTCCATCTTAAGTCAACGTGATCCTTGTCCCAGTCAGTTGCCTCAGGACGACCCGGTGCACCAGGCTCATCTGTGGATTACACGTTAAAATAATCACACTCGTCCCCGAAGAAGGAACATTGAAAAATATTGAATTTCCCAAATGTGAAAAAGCTGAAAGTGGAAAATGTGATCCTTACCAAATGGATTTTTCGCTATGATACTGGTTTCGGTGACGAGCGGTTCGGATTCACCCTCTGCGTTCACAGCTGCAACACGGAATTTATACTCTTGTCCGGGTATCAGATTCTCAACCTCGAAATTCGTGTCCTTCGTACGTCCCACGGGCACCCAACGTCCCGTTTCGGTGTCCATTTTTTCGATTACATAGTGCTCGAGTGGTACACCGCCATCGTCCTGCGGCGGATTCCACTTGAGATTACAGCCCTCCTTGTGTATGTCGGTGACTTTGAGAGGACCTTCGGGTTTGCCGGGTTTGTCGAGAACGAGAATTTCGATGGAAGCCTCGTCTTTGCCAGAGTCGTTCTCGGCCTTCAAAGTAAGCGTACCGCAGTGAGCTCTCGTTACCGCGGCAACCATGAACTTTGTTCGATAATCATCGATCTCGATAGTCACGATGTCACGGTCTTCCTGCTTAACTTTATTGAGATACCAGACTTTCGATGGCGGAGGTTCGCCGCTAACTTTAACATCCAATCGTATATGATTGCCAGCTTTTATAGTTAAATCACGCAGATTGGTACGATCGATTTTCGGGGCGGCGTAACGATCTTTAGCGGTGAGAATATCACTCGAATCACTCGGTGCGCCAATGCCACCTTTGTTAACGGCTTTTATGCGGAACTGATACTTTTGTCCCTCTACGAGATCTTCGACGGTACCCTGAGTCTGCGTTCCCGGCACTTCAGCGGCTTTTTGCCACTTTCCATAAGCGTCCTTCTTCTCAATGATGTATTTCTCAATGGGTGCGCCACCATCGTTCTTCGGCGCTTTCCATTTTAGATCAACGTGACGTCTATCCCAATCGCGCAACTCTGGTTTGCCAGGTGCATCCGGTTCCCTGAAGGGATTCTTAGCCGTTGTGGGTACGTCCGTCTCGAGAGGTTCCGATTCACCCTCGGCATTAACAGCCTTAACTCTGAATTGATAATCTTTGCCCTCATTGAGACCGGTAATGTCGGCTTCCGGTGTTTTGCTGGTGCCACATGGTACCCAACGTCCGGAGTCGACATCCATTCTCTCGATCACGTAATGATCAACAGGTTCGCCACCGTCGTCGTCGGGTTTATTCCACTTGAGTTTACAACCTTCCGCCGTGACGTTTGAAACGTCCAGAGGGCCCTTGGGCTTGCTGGGTTTGCTCAGTATCTGAACCTCGATGTCAACCTCGTCGGTTCCACTGTCGTTTTTAGCTGTGACCTTGTACGTTCCCGCGTCCAAACGCTTCAGTTTGTTCAGAACGAAGAGCGTGTGATATTCCTCGTTCTCGATCGTCAGGCGATCCATGCTCTTCAAGACCGTGCCGTTGAACGTCCATGTTACCGATGGTGGAGGTTCGCCCTTGATATCAGCCTCTAACCTCAAAACCTGTCCAACGCGTAGCGTTTTCTTTTGCAAATTCTTGCGATCTATGCGCGGCGCCAAGAACCGTGGTTTAGCAACGACACTCTTGGAAACGTCGCTCGGATCACTCGGTCCTGCTTTGTTAACAGCGACCACGCGGAATTCGTACTCGTGACCGGGTTCGATACCCTCGGTAACTTTGGCATTTGTACGATCACCCACGACCATCGCAGCGTCGATCCATTGTCTTCCGTCCTTGTCGCGCATCTGGACGATGTACTTCTCGATAGGAGCTCCGCCATCATCGCTCGGGGCTCTCCACTCGAGTTCAACGAAATCTCTGTCCCAATCTTTGATCTCCGGACGCCCGGGTTTGTCGGGTTCGTTGAATGGATTTTTCGCGATAATCGATTTGTCAGCTTCCAGTTCTTCCGAATCACCCTCCTTGTTGACAGCCTTGACACGGAATTTGTAAGGTTTACCCTCAAGAAGACCGGTGATATTGGCCTCTGGCTCGGTTGACCTTGCGCACGAAATCCACGCGCCCGAGAGTGGATCGAGTTTCTCAATCTCGTAATACTCGATTGGTGAGCCACCATCGTCCTCTGGTTTCTTCCATTTGAGCTTGCAGCCGTGCTTGGTGACGTTCGAAACGTCCAAAGGACCTTTAGGTTTGCCGGGTTTGCCGAGTACAGTTATCTCAACTTCCGCCTCATCTTCACCCACCTCGTTCTTCGCTCTGATGACGTATTTACCGGCTAAAACACGTTTAGCCTTCATCATAAGGAATTTTGTATTGTAATCGATATTGACGATGCGATAAGTCTCGTCCGTCTTGAGCTCGGCGTCGTTGAAGCTCCAGGTTACCGTCGCCGGAGGTTCGCCGATGATATTAACGTCGAGATTCACGGTTAAACCGGCTTTCACGGTAATTGGTTGCAGATTCGTACGGTCTATGTGCGGCTTTAGCCAACGCGCCTTTGCCGTATGTGGATTCGTAGCCTCGCTGGGTTCACCCGGTCCTGCCTTGTTGACGGCCCTTACACGGAACTGGTATTGATTTCCTTCGACCAAACGCGGCACGATACCTTGACACTTTGGTCCCGTTGTTTCCGCAGCCTTGACGTAGGTGGTGCCGAATTTCTCTTTCATCTCAAGGATATAACCGGTGATTGGAGCGCCACCGTCGCGTATAGGTGGCTCCCACTTGAGGGTCACGGTATTCTCCGACCAGTCGATTATCTCCGGTAGTCCAGGCGCTGATGGCGCGTCGTACGGATTCTTCGCGACGACGGCTGAGTCTGTCGCCAATGGTTCCGATTCGCCTTCCTCGTTGACCGCTTTGACGCGAAATTCGTATTTGTGTCCCGGCTCCAGACCCGTGAGAACATGTTCCGTTTTGTCGGGATCGCAAATTCCAGCTGGTACCCAACGACCGGAAGTGGCGTCCATTTTCTCGATAACGTAGCTCGATAGCGGCAAACCACCATCGTCCTTTGGTTTGTTCCACTTTAGCTTGCATCCTTCCTTGTGAACATCAACGACCTCCAGGGGACCTTCCGGTTTTCCCGGTTTATCGAGGATTATTATCTCAACATCGGCCTCGTCCTCACCGGAATCGTTCACCGCCTTTATCGTGTATTTTCCCGTGTCTTTGCGGCTCGTGTGAGACAGCAACAGCTTCGTATTGTAATCCTCGTTCTCGATTTTACAGTTTGGCGTATTCGAGAGCGGCTGACCGCGGAAACTCCACGTTATCGTTGGAGGCGGTTCGCCCTTGACGTCAACGTCCAATTTCACGTGTTGACTGGCGCGTACCTTGACCGTTTGGAGTTTGTCGCGATTTATGTGCGGTTTTAAGAACCGCGCTTTGGCAACGTGCGGCTTCGTTGGATCACTCGGCTCCGATGGCCCAGCTTTGTTAACAGCGCGTACGCGAAATTGATAAGTCGAGCCTTCTTTCAGATTGGGAACACGGCCTTTCGGTTCCGATGAATTCGTCACGACGGCCTCCTCCCAATGAGTCGAGAATTTCTCCTTCTTCTCGATTATATAACCCGTAATAGGTGCACCACCGTTGTCCTTGGGCGCGGTCCACTTGAGGTCAACGCGGTCAACGTCCCAATCCTCGAATTCGGGCACTCCGGGCCTTCCGGCGATGTCGAATGGATTTTTCGCGACGACACCACCTTCGGTAGTGAGCGGCTCTGATTCGCCTTCCTCGTTCAAGGCCTTTACGCGAAACTCGTACTCATGGCCTTCCGTCAAACCCTTTACATCCAATTCCGTGTCATTCGTACGACCCACCGGTACCCACCGTCCGGTTGTCTTATCGAGTTTTTCAACCTGATAACCAGTTATCGGCTTTCCACCATCATCCTCCGGTTTCTCCCATTTCAATTTCAGGCCACTTTTTGTCACGTCCGACACCTTCAGAGGACCCTTTGGTTTACCGGGCGCGGCTGAATTGCAAAGAGGGAATGTTCACATGAGTACTTTTAAGCGACATTTGTTACTTTTTCATTTATCCGTTAAAACTAAAGATAATCGATCGAAGGATCCGTGTTTTGAATAAAAAAAAAGGTTATGACCTTCTGAAAGTTGCACTTACATAATACCGTCACTTCGACCTCCGCCTCGTCTTCGCCCGAGGCATTAACAGCGCGGATTTTCCAAACGCCCGTATTCTTACGAACGCTATCGGTGATTGTCAGTTTCGTATTGTAATCCACGTTTTCGATGCTAATATTTTCACCGTGTTTGACTTGTTCTTTAGCGTGATACCACGTTATCTCTGGTGGCGGTTCGCCGCGTACGTCAACGTCGTATTTGATCGGCTTTCCGGCTCTTACGATTATTGGTTTCAAGTTCGTTCTGTCAATTCTTGGCTTGACTGTCGAACGAAAAAATGAAACAGAAATAAGATATGTCATTTTCATCCAACGTGCAAATGGCGGGAGACGTGTTTCTCTACTCACGTGCTTTGTGCTTGACCATTTGCATTTTGGAGGCATCGGAGGGCGGCGATGGACCAGCTTTGTTGACAGCGATGACCCTGAACTGGTACTCGCCGCGATCTTTGAGACCCATGACCTTCGCGATTAATTCGTCACTGGCGGGGACTTCCATCGCTTTCTCCCAATCTGGCTTGAAGCGATCTTTTTTCTCTATGATGTATTTTTCGATCGGTGAACCACCATCAAAGTCCGGAGCTGTCCATTTCAGTGTCACAGACTCGTTGTCGTAATCGGTAACCTGCGGGGTTCCCGGAGCGTGGGGTTCGTCTGGAATACCATTATTCGATTGAAGAACAGAGAGTCAAACTCGTTATCGATGCGCTCGCGCGACTACTTCCGTTTGCCTCGATTAACGCACTATCACTCACCAAATGGATTTTTGGCAACAACCGGACGTTCGCTGGTCAGAGGTTCGGAATCACCCTCGTCGTTTATGGCGGTAACGCGGAACATGTATTCACTTCCGGGATTAAGGCCGGTGACCTGAAATTCGGTGTTTGGCGAGTCACCGGCGACTTTTCCAACGCGTACCCACTTTCCTGTCTTTGTATCCATTTTTTCAATCTCGTATTCCTTTATCGGAACACCACCATCGTCTTCGGGCTTTTCCCACTTGACCTTGGCACTTGTATTCGTAACATCGGAAACGACCAGTGGACCTTTCGGAGCGTCGGGTCGTCCTGTAATCAAAAGACGATTAGACTCGGTTCCCGCTATTGAGTGGTGAAAAAAGAATGAGCATGCTGTTGCTTGATAATTTGAAAGAGAAAAAAATTACGAACCGAGGACAGTGAGTTCGACGGATTCCTCGTCACTGCCGTTGACGTTCTCTACTTTGAGTGTGTATTTGCCGGTGTCCTTACGAGTCACGTTTACGATCGCAAAGTCCGTGTGATAATCAACGTTGTCGATTTTGATGCGATCCGTCGTAGTTAGAGGAATATTGTCGCGCCAGATCCACTTGACAGTTGGCGGAGGTTCACCGATGATATCCACGGACCATTTGTGCGTACGGCCGGCCTTGATGATGACGGATTTGAGATTCGTCCGATCGATCCTCGGTTTCACTAGACGGGATGATAAACAAATTGTTGGAGCATAATTCCAGGATCGTTGGAAAAAAAAACTGTATTAACCGATTTTCGATATTATTCTTACGAGTGCACAGAGCAATAATTGTCATACGCACGATTTCTGTGTTTGCAGATGTGATTGTCGGTAGGTTCGCTGGGTTCCGATGGACCAGCTTTGTTGTGAGCACGAACACGGAACTGGTAAACCATTTTTTCCTTCAATCCCTCAACCTTAATCTCAGGATTAGCATCCGTTGTTTTCGCAACTTCGACCCAATCGGGTGAGAATTTGTCCTTCATCTCGACGGTGTAGTGAGTTATCGGTCTGCCGCCATCTTTTTCCGGTTTTTCCCAGCGCAGAGAAACGCTCATGTTGTCGTAGTCGAAGATCTCCGGTTTACTAGGTTTACTGGGTGTGTCTAAATTTGAGTCGAGTCGGCATTAAAATTTAAATTCGAAATGACGTTGGAGATAAGATAAAAGAGCACACGAGTCAATGTACCGTAAGGATTTTTGGCCAGTATAGATTCGTCGGTGACGAGTGGCTCGGATTCACCCTCTTTGTTTACAGCTTTAACCCTGAATTTGTATTTTTTGTTGGGTGTCAAACCCGAGAAGGTGAAGGTATCTTTGTCCGGACCGACTTCACCAGCTGGAATCCATCGTCCTGTGTCGGCGTCCATTTTTTCCAGAGTGTAACCGGTAATATCGGTGCCACCATTGTCCGATGGTCTCTTCCATTTCACGGTCACATGGTCAGCTCGTACTTCCTCGACCGCCAAGGGTCCCATGGGAGGTGATGGTTTGTCTGCGGAGAAATTTGGAATAATAATTTTTCAAAACATCCAAACGATCCAAACATCCACGACGCGGTATGATAAAATCAATGACGAAGAAGTAAATGTGAAAGAAATTACCGAGAACTACAACGTCCGCTATGCTTTCGCAGGTTCCCGAGCTGTTGGTGAGTACCAACTTGTACTTTCCGGAATCGGCTCTCGTAGTTTTTCGAATGGTCAAAACGCTATTTCTCTCGTACTTGTCGATCGTTATTCTCTCAGCTGCATCTTGAACAACTTCCTTTTGGCCCAAGAACCAATGCACCTCGGGTTCCGGTTCACCGCCGTATTTCATATCGTATTTAATGACTTGTCCCTTTTTCACGACGAGATTCGTCAATTGATCGCCGATTATAAACGGCTTAACGAAACGACATTTCGCTATAATCGGCTTTGTCGCGTCGGACGGCTCACCAGCGCCACCTTTATTGACGGCGCGTATGCGAAATTCATATTGCACACCCTCTTTGAGGCCATCGATGGTCGCTTGTGCTACATCGCCATCGATTTCTTTTCCCTTGACCCATTCTTTGCCGAATTTGTCTTTGTATTCGATGATGTAACCTGTTATCGGTGCTCCGCCGTCGTTCTCGGGTTTTACCCACTTCAAATCCGCGTGATCCACGTCCCAGTCGGTAACTTCGACGTTCGTCGGCTTGCCAGGTTCGTCTATAAGTTTCGTTTATTTTTCAAATTAATTATCCCCTAGGAGACGGCGAATTGTCAAATCGTACAATGCTATTTTGTTGATACGAATGTCACAAAAGCTCGTTATTATTTTGACAAACCCAATTTCTATAGAATTCGATTGAGGTTCTCTCGCGAGGTAATTTTTTAAACTCAAACATAAGATTCAACTCACCCCAAGGGTCTTTGGCGAGTACCGGTTTGCCAAAAAGTGCTGGCTCGCTTTTACCGAGTTTATTGACGGCGAGGATGCGAAACTTGTACTGTTTCTTGGCCACGAGATCTTCAACCTTGTAGGTACACTTTTCGCCCGGTTTTATTTCACCGACCGAATCCCATTGAGCTTTCAAGCTCATATCGAGACGTTCGATGACGTATTTAATGATCGGCGAACCACCGTCGTCAGCTGACGGTTTGAAGGACACGACGCACGACGTCGCGAACACTTCGGTAACGTCAACGTCGGTAGGCGGCGAAGGCACGTCCTGCATGACGATATTAACGTCCTTCACTTCTTCGCCCTGTCCGTTGGATATCTTGACTTGGTAAACGCCGGATTGTTCCCTCGTCGGTTTCTTTATTCTGTACGTTATCTTGTCCTCGCCGACGACAACTTCGACGTCCTTCAACGGCAGTACCTTGCCGTCTTTCATCAGCTTCGCCTCGACCTGAGTCTGTTTGGTACCGTTGACTGCAGATTTTACCGGAAAACAAAAGGGCATGAGTATTTTTTCGGACCTTTTATAGGAAAATTAACGAAAAAATGGTGGTAAAAAAAGTTGTTCCAAAGTAGATGGAGAGTAGGCGAAAATTTAATCGGAAATGCATTATTCTTACCCGTGAAGGGTACTACAAATATGAGGGGCGATGAACAAGGTCCTTCGACCTTGTCCGGTATCTCAGGAATCGGTTTGCTCTCTCCTTTCTTGACGGTGAGCTTGCAGCTGCTGGTTAATTCGCCGCTCGTGCATGTTATTTCACCATCGTCCTCCATTTCCGCTTTGTTGAATACCAGCTGATGTTTGCCGCCTCCGAGATTCTTTATCTCGATCCTATCGTTCGGTACTATGGGTTTACCATTGAAGGACCACTCGGCTGACGCGGTTTGGTCTTGCAGTTCGACATCGAGAACCAGTTTTTCACGCTCAATCGCCACCGTGTCCTTGAGCTTCTTGTTGAAACGATTTGCATCTGGATATAAAAAAAAATTAAAATAAACCATTAAATGGTTCACGCGAAATGATGCACGCATATGTTTTGTTTAAATTATTAAATGCGTATGATAAAAATACGTAAAAAATCAAGGCGCTGCAGCTCAATCGTGCGATGGCGCGTATGAGCGCGAGCACCCATCCCTAGTCGTTCTTATAAAAAGTTGATGAGGAGATATAGATCGAAATTATCAAAATATCGAAATATCGCATGCTTTGTTGTCGCTTTATTCGTTTCGTGATTGGTCTGTGATGAGCGTAGCCGCGAAATTCATGCGAGACTGTATTCGCGCGGTTTTTTATGCTGTTTTGGCCAGTTGTCGACTCGTGACATTAATCGCGGTTAGCAAAGGTTATAGTTCTACGATAATTTATTCTGTGGAATAGAAATCATCCATATCGAGTAAGTAAGAGTACTATATTTCACAATTGAATTTATATTGTACTGAGAGAAAATGAGAGATAGTCCGGGAGAAGGAGAGTGAATAAACTGAACTAGCTTCTCTTGCACATTTTTTCAAGCGAACATTTTTCTCCCTTCTTTCTCCCTTCTTTCTCCCTTGCACATTGCTGGTTTATAAAATTTGCGAGAAATGATTCTTCGATCAGACGATCTCGCGAGAAGCGTTTTCCTTCAAAGTAGTGGCAGATAAAAAGAACGATCGACAACTCCATCAAAATTTAACCACGCATAGAGGAAACAACTCTAAACAAGATGCTTCATGTCCGGTTTTCGGAAATTTTTGTTCTACAGCAATGTCGGGCGGGTAAACAGTCTCGCAGGCGCAGTACTACCGCTCGACGCTGGCCCGGAGAGGCTATCTTTCCGCTTTACAGCAATGTCGGGCGGGTAAGCAGTCTCACAGGCGCAATACTACCGCTCGACGCTGGCCCGGAGAGGCTATCTTTCCGCTCTACAGCAATGTCAGGCGGGTAACAGTCTCGCAGGCGCAGTACTACCGCTCGACGCGGGCCCGGAGAGGCTATCTTTCCGCTCTACAGCAATGTCGGGCAGGTAGCAGTCTCGCAGGCGCAGTGTTACCGCTCGACGCTGGCCCGGAGAGGCTATCTTTCCGCTTTACAGCAATGTCGGGCGGGTAAGTAGTCTCGCAGGCGCAGTACTACCGCTCGACGCTGTAGTACTCGACAGTAGTGGCAGATGAAAAGAACGATCGACAACTCTATCAAAATTTAACCACGCATAGAGGAAACGACTCTGAACAAGATGCTTCATTTCCGGTTGTCGGAAATGTAGTTTCAGTTTTTCCCTTTAAGAGTAGCGGCAGACGGAAAGAACGATCGACAACTCGATCAAAATTTAACCACGCATAGAGGAAACGACTCTGAATAAGATGCTTCATGTCCGGTTTCCGGAAATTTAGTTTCAGTTTTTCCCCTTAAGGGTAGCGACAGACGGAAAGAACGATCGACAACTCGATCAAAATTTAACCACGCATAGAGGAAACGACTCTGAATAAGATGCTTCATGTCCGGTTTCCGGAAATTTAGTTTCAGTTTTTCCCCTTAAGGGTAGCGACAGACGGAAAGAACGATCGACAACTCGATCAAAATTTAACCACGCATAGAGGAAACGACTCTGAATAAGATGTTTCATGTCCGGTTTCCGGAAATTTAGTTTCAGTTTTTCCCCTCAAGGGTAGCGGCAGACGGAAAGAACGATCGACAACTCGATCAAAATTCAACCACGCATAGAGGAAACGACTCTGAATAAGATGCTTCATGTCCGGTTTCCGGAAATTTAGTTTCAGTTTTACCCCTTAAGAGTAGCGGCAGACGGAAAGAACGATCGACAACTCGATCAAAATTTAACCACGCATAGAGGAAACGACTCTGAATAAGATGCTTCATGTCCGGTTTCCGGAAATTTAGTTTCAGTTTTACCCCTTAAGAGTAGCGGCAGACGGAAAGAACGATCGACAACTCGATCAAAATTTAACCACGCATAGAGGAAACGACTCTGAATAAGATGCTTCATGTCCGGTTTCCGGAAATTTAGTTTCAGTTTTTCCCTTAAGGGTAGCGGCAGACGGAAAGAACGATCGACAACTCGATCAAAATTTAACCACGCATAGAGGAAACGACTCTGAATAAGATGCTTCATGTCCGGTTTCCGGAAATTTAGTTTCAGTTTTTCCCCTTAAGGGTAGTGGCAGACGGAAAGAACGATCGACAACTCGATCAAAATTTAACCACGCATAGAGGAAACGACTCTGAATAAGATGCTTCATGTCCGGTTTCCGGAAATTTAGTTTCAGTTTTTCCCCTTAAGGGTAGTGGCAGACGGAAAGAACGATCGACAACTCGATCAAAATTTAACCACGCATAGAGGAAACGACTCTGAACAAGATGCTTCATGTCCGGTTGTCGGAAATTTAGTTTCAGTTTTTCCCCTTAAGGGTAGCGACAGACGGAAAGAACGATCGACAACTCGATCAAAATTTAACCACACATAGAGGAAACGACTCTGAATAAGATGCTTCATGTCCGGTTTCCGGAAATTTAGTTTCAGTTTTTCCCCTTAAGGGTAGCGGCAGACGGAAAGAACGATCGACAACTCGATCAAAATTTAACCACGCATAGAGGAAACGACTCTGAACAAGATGCTTCATGTCCGGTTGTCGGAAATTTAGTTTCAGTTTTTCCCTTAAGGGTAGCGGCAGACGGAAAGAACGATCGACAACTCGATCAAAATTTAACCACGCATAGAGGAAACGACTCTGAATAAGATACTTCATGTCCGGTTTCCGGAAATTTAGTTTCAGTTTTACCCCTTAAGAGTAGCGGCAGACGGAAAGAACGATCGACAACTCGATCAAAATTTAACCACGCATAGAGGAAACGACTCTGAATAAGATGCTTCATGTCCGGTTTCCGGAAATTTAGTTTCAGTTTTTCCCTTAAGGGTAGCGGCAGACGGAAAGAACGATCGACAACTCGATCAAAATTTAACCACGCATAGAGGAAACGACTCTGAATAAGATGCTTCATGTCCGGTTTCCGGAAATTTAGTTTCAGTTTTTCCCCTTAAGGGTAGTGGCAGACGGAAAGAACGATCGACAACTCGATCAAAATTTAACCACGCATAGAGGAAACGACTCTGAACAAGATGCTTCATGTCCGGTTGTCGGAAATTTAGTTTCAGTTTTTCCCCTTAAGGGTAGCGACAGACGGAAAGAACGATCGACAACTCGATCAAAATTTAACCACACATAGAGGAAACGACTCTGAATAAGATGCTTCATGTCCGGTTTCCGGAAATTTAGTTTCAGTTTTTCCCCTTAAGGGTAGCGGCAGACGGAAAGAACGATCGACAACTCGATCAAAATTTAACCACGCATAGAGGAAACGACTCTGAACAAGATGCTTCATGTCCGGTTGTCGGAAATTTAGTTTCAGTTTTTCCCTTAAGGGTAGCGGCAGACGGAAAGAACGATCGACAACTCGATCAAAATTTAACCACGCATAGAGGAAACGACTCTGAATAAGATGCTTCATGTCCGGTTTCCGGAAATTTAGTTTCAGTTTTTCCCCTTAAGGGTAGTGGCAGACGGAAAGAACGATCGACAACTCGATCAAAATTTAACCACGCATAGAGGAAACGACTCTGAACAAGATGCTTCATGTCCGGTTGTCGGAAATTTAGTTTCAGTTTTTCCCCTTAAGGGTAGCGACAGACGGAAAGAACGATCGACAACTCGATCAAAATTTAACCACACATAGAGGAAACGATTCTGAATAAGATGCTTCATGTCCGGTTTCCGGAAATTTAGTTTCAGTTTTTCCCCTTAAGGGTAGCGGGAGACGGAAAGAACGATCGACAATTCGATCAAAATTTAACCACGCATAGAGGAAACGACTCTGAATAAGATGCTTCATGTCCGGTTTCCGAAAATGTTTGTTCTACAGCCATGTCGGCACAGTACTACCGCTCGACGCTGGCCCGGAGAGGCTATCTTTCCGCTCTACAGCAATGTCGGGCGGGTAAACAGTCTCGCAGGCGCAGTACTAACGCTCGACGCTGTAGTACTCGAAAGTAGTGGCAGATGAAAAAAACGATCGACAACTTCATCAAAATTGAACCACGCATAGAGAAAACAACTCTGAACAAGTTGCTCCATGTCTGGTTTTCGGAAATTTTTGTTCAGTTTTTTAAAAATTCCTTGCTTTCCACAATTTGCTACTTATACCGAATTATAATGTGTTCTCTAGGGGTCTATACTTAATTCAAGACGGAGCGCCGTAGCGCGAAAACGCAGCCGGTCGCGCGCGTGAGCGCGCGTCTTTTGTCCCTAGTACATTATAAAACGTTGATACGTCGGTCGCGTACTCACAGTTTATAACGATTTCCGCCTCGGTTTTGTCGGCGTTACTGACGCAAGAATACAAGCCCGCGTCGGTGACCTTCGCATCCTTGATAATTAATTTTCTCTTGCGACCCTCCACTTTGATTTGTACACTAAAGATCAAAAAAACATTCCGATTTCGATAAAAGTATAACGTTTTCGGTTAATCGGTGAAAAAAAAAGATTATCTGAACAAATTTTACCGTTTGTCGGCTGTTATTTCCTGGTCTCCTTTGAACCATTTCACCTGCCCGGCTTCGTCATCCAGCTCGCAAAGCATCGTAACGGTTTCCTTCTCCACGAGCTGTTGAGACTTCAGCACTTTGACGAATTTATACGGGTACTCTGAAAGTTTATCATTGATTTTGTTCCTCATCGATCACGAGAACGGCGAATGAAGATAATATCTAAATTATTCTAAATATTTTTTTGTTTACTTTTTATTGGAAAAAAAAACAAAAAATATTTTGGAGAATTTCTTTTTTCGTCATTACTCACCGATTATCGTGAGTACCGTCTCGGTTTTTTCCGTCTGTTTGCTGATCTTGCAGGTGTATTCACCGCTGTCGTCCAGTTTGGCGTTCCTCAGCGTCAAACGACAAATGCCGGACATATCCTTTGATATACTGTACACGTCACCGTCCTGGCCGAAACAAAAAACAGTTTCAAGCGACGTCGATGCTTTTTTCTTCAAAGCTCAAATGACCAAAATCACTCACTTCGAGCTTCGTTTTTCCTCTGTACCAGGTGACTTGAGCCATGTTCGAACTGACTGTGCACTCCATGTACGCTTCGTGCTCCGCAAATCCGCTCGTCTTTTTCGATAATGGTTTCGTGAAAGTGTAAGATGGGTCAGGTTCTAAATAAATCGGCGGGAGAATAAATTGTTGTCATTTATGAAACGAGATATTCTTCGATGTTTCACACGTAACAGAGCCAAGTATATTTCAGCATTGAGATTAGTTGCGAGTGAAAAAGTACCATCTCGTTGAAAAATCCATTGGTTTTTTTAAAATCATTTTTGCACTTTGCGAATTAACGTTGATAAACGAGAATTTACCATCCACTGTTAATATAGCGGTACTGGAAACTCCGCTGATTTCAATGGTGTATTTTCCAGCATCTTCGACCTTGGGTCCCACGATAATCAACTGATACGAATCCTCCTCGTTTTTGAACTTGTATTTCGACGATGGGAAAAGCTCCTGTGCGAAAAGAAATTGCACGTTTTTCGTTGTTCGTAAATTGCTTTTTCGCCATAATCGGTACGACCGAGTCACGGTCGCGTTGGCAAACAATGACATCATCATTTTCTCTGTACTCACGTCTTTGCGGAAGAACCATTTTGGTTTGCAATTCGGTTTGGAGAAAATCGCTTCGAAAGTAACCTTTTTATCTTTGCCCTCCTTGGCGTATTGGTCGACCAATGGTTTCCCGAAGGATTCCGCCTTCTACGAGTCGTCGGGAACAGAAGGAGAAGAAAAAAAAACGTCATGTTATTACGGAAAAAAGGAAAATGACGGCCGCATGTGCTCGGGGGTTTCACGATCTCATTCACGAGACTCGTTGAAAGAAAAAGAAAAATCTCCACCTGTGTACAGTGAAAAAAAAACGAAAAACGTACGTAGAGCGACATCTCCGTCGTTCGCCGGAGACGTCGTGATCGAGGTAGAACAAAAAAAATTGGAAAAATGAAAAAAATAAAATAAAACGTTGCACTGCCGGAGTTGGAGAAGAAAAAATCCTCGTCCTGGTCTCCGAAAAATCTCTGCAACGCGTCGCCATAAAAATTGTAGGTCAATCATTGCGGAGGCAAATAAAGAGCCGAGAAAAAGTTTTTCCAAAAAATGCGAATCAGGGGTGCGAAAAAACGTCGCGCGCTTGAACAAATTCCGGAACGGAGAAAAAAAATGGTAAAACGCACTTTCAAAAGAAGTCACGGAAAAAAAAACACGTCGCCGATCGATCGAGTGCCTAAGTGATCGAGGCATCCTAAGATACGCATGCTCGATGCTGTTAGACGAGAGCCAGAGTTTTAACGTTGGGGGGGCTGAGGCTTCATTACGAAAGAAAGAAATCATTGAAAAACGAAAAAGAACATGAATAAATAAATAATCAAGGGGACGACGAGTGAATCCTCTGCGATTTTCTCTCGCGTCACAAAAATGAATGCATCGGTACGAATCGATCGATTCGTTATCGTCTTTTTTTTTTCTTTTTTTTTTTACTACTTACAAAGAATTGGGAGAAAAAAAATGTAAAAGAAAATAAAAACGTACATCGTGCGAGAAGCGGATGCAGCTTTGTATACGGGATGCGACACCTATACGCGAGAGATTTTTTGGCTACATAGCGTTTGAGTCTGACACAGCATAGAGGAAAAGAAGAAGAAAAGTACAGAATGCGAGTAAAGGCTCCGAGAAGAAAATTTTCGAGTATTAGAGGAATTAAACAATTTTTTTTTCAACGAAACAATAATCAACCGATGGAATTGCAGCCAAGAATGTACGATGCAACAGCTGTGGGTATGACTGATGGGAAGAAACATCGAGAGAGGAATTTATTATCGTTGAAAAATACGTGTCTTTTGTACCGAATTTCTTTCGAAGATTTCCGAGTTTTGAAAAAATTTGGAATTCAGCCGATTAGGAATTTTCGATCGACGAACGAAAGAAGATATAAATTGTCTGAATTTTTGCGTTCTTCAAAAAATATGCGAATACGATCGAAGTTTGCATAATTTTCGCGGATTTGAGAATTTTGTCCCGGAAGTTTTGGTGGTCCAGTGTGAGAAACTAGGTGAATGTGCGTGGCAGCCGCGTGCAATAACGATGAAAAGCGCGACAATGAATTATAATATAACGTCAGGTAGTGCGAGATACGTTTGTCACATGTGCAAATTTTTACGAAGGCTACAAGGAAGTAGTCCGGCATAATGCAAATCCGGTTGTAACGCTTCCAACCTCCGTCTTGCTGAAGTGATGAAGAATCGGCCAGTCTGGTATTAACTCGGCAAGAGAGAGTCTACGAGATCCACTATTCTAGAAATAACAAACCCACACCATTTTCAATTCGATCGGAATCGTGACGACGAATGGATTTCGTTTTCAATCGAAGATCCTCGGGTGAAGAGAAAGAAAATTCGTTTCGTTTCGAAAAAACATCGACTGGAGGTATATCGAACGAAAATTTCGAAAAATAAAAGGGTCCGAACTGTCGCAGGGAAAACTCGCGATTGTCGTGGAAAGATAAAATCGAACGCAATCGAAGTTTCGTCGAAACACGTGTGTTTGCCAAATGGAAAAAGAGCCGCACTCGTCTATAAAAAATGCTAAGGTTTCAACCAAACGGTTTATCGATATCTCGTCCCTATTCATTTGTCTCAGAAAAATGTCTCTCGTGATGCTGCAACAACGACGCGAGGTAGGATATAAATTGTCAACGCTGTTTTTTCTTTTTTCATGGAGAAAAATGCACTCGTCGACGAAGTATTTTTTTCCATCGGTGAATTATTGCTACCTGCGCGTTTTACCGCTGAATAAATAAACCGAATGAATAAAAATAGCTAAATCGCATATCGCGGCAAGTTTGCATGGATGGGTATGCAGAGAGGTACGTACAAAAGTATCAGACAAATAATTTCCCTCGAATAAAGAACCTCGAGATTGTATCGAGGCCTCGAAAAGCCGCAAAAGCTGCCTGAAACCGATCTGGTCGTTGGGGCCGGGCATACAAAATTTGTAATACAAAATCCGATACCAAAAACCTCGAAACTTGGCTCAATTCATTGATTTTCTTGTTTTATGATGATTATCAAAAAGCAAAACTCTGCTGTCCTTGTGCGTTTAAACTTTTGTCTGTCTGAATTATGTCGAACCTTCTCTTTGACCCGGACCACTAGAGTTGGCCAATCTTCTATCAATTCTTGCAAGCTCGGTCTTCGATGTATGTCGAATACGTCCTGTGCCGTGTCCAAAGATCCCGGATACGTACGCGCACATAAAGATATACGAGACATTAATTTTTTTCGATCGAACAAAAAAAGATATTCATCAAAAAGCATAAGCCGAATATTCCGCGAGAGTCGTGAGCAAGGGTTTCGGTCCAAAAATGTGTGTATCGTGATGTTTTCGAGTATGAAAATTCGCCGGCCGAATGAAGGTATATCGATGAGCCTCCCAATTCGTTTTTTCACGCATACAACTTCCCTAATCCCTAATTTCACGGATTCATGATCTAGCACGAAAATCATTGACTCTACGCGTTGAAATATTTGTCAACATTGATCAATATCAATAATAACATAATTATACTTAAAAATTGAACAAAATTTTCGTATTTTTTCCACCACATGGGGTATGTATCCCCCTCTGGTCGCGTAATTCGCGTCTTAATCTTACTCAATTTCGATACGGTATTTCGTACGAACTTGTGCAATATTGCGATTGAGTGGATATTTTCGCGTAATGGACGAAACTCACGAGTCTTCCCAAGGCATGAATCGCTGGATCCTATAATAATTTTCATTTTCGAAAAGGATACTCGTAGAAAAATCATGGAAAACTATAACCGATGCAAGGGGTGTTCGTGCAACGAGACACGAGGAAAAAGTAATGAGAAAAAAAAGAAGGAAACTAACACAAGGTGAAAAGATCACACTTGAACGAGAATAGATCTAAAACGGTGCAATAAAAATAGAGACACATGTACACGATTAAAAAATGCCTTTGATTTCGCAACGTCTTGTGTATCGCGGGGGAAATAAAAATAAAATTCTTTGATTAAATGCTGAATAATTCCTCATTTGATCCAACAAATATGATTTTGTTTTTCATAGATGGCGCACATATTCATGCACTTTATCAGGTCTCCATGGTGGCTCACTAGGGGGGGAGGGTGGTGGCGAATCAAAAACACTCGTCTTGTCTTCACGAAACAGTGTCATTTGGGAGCTCATCGTTTTTTTGATTGAAAAAAAAAGAGAATTGGAATGATGTTCAAATAAAATGGGTGCTTTTGTGTTTGGGTCGTCAAAAACAATTGCGTTATATGATTCGAGACCTTTAGCCAGCTCCAGTTAGCCGAACCTCTTCTGTCTAAGGGTATACGACGGTCGGGCTCACCCTCAGTCAAGATCACGATTTCATCGCCATCTTGGTACCAGCTCTTGCCGTGAACGTCAAGGCCCTCGGCACCCGGAGGCAAAGGCTAAGAATATATTTATATTGACGAATGATGGATAATAAAACCGATGGGATTCGGCTAGAAAATCATCCATCGATCTTTTCGGCTCTACACGCTAAACAAGGAAAACGCAGAGTTCGGGCGTCACTGATATTAATAAAGTGTATCGATGTTTTTTTTCTGTACGAAACTAAATTAGAAAAAAAAAACCACCACCACAATTGACCGTACCGTCTTCCAAAATAGTCGCTAGAAATCATATTTTCAATTTGATTGATTGAATCAACTAGTCAAAATTGTCTCAAATGAGAATTTGAAGAAATGAAAAAAAAATAAAAAATAGGAAAATTCCCCGATAAATGCCGAACTCGAGACGTTACGTGTGTCGTCGGACTCGGGTTGGAAAATCTCGGCAACGACGTGCCAAAAAACATTCAGCAAAGTATTAGTCACGACCATACACCATTTGCTCTTTTCCTTTCTCTCTCTCTCTCTATCAGAGTCATTAATCACGCTGACGAATCACCCAACGGATAGATATCAAGACAAAACGAACATGGACGATTGTCCCAAAATAATGAGAAGTTAACGACGATTTATATACACTTATCGTGTTACACATGTACGCTCGATGATTAACGGAATTTCGGGTAGATGTATAAATACGAGTAAGAAGATAACAACGGACTTGTGACAATACTCGATGAATAAAACTTGTATTCAATGAAAATTCAACGTTGAAACTTACTTGGCGCGCAAAACTTACATACTGTTCGTTTTTTTGTTTTTGTTTTTGCAATCTTTAACTTACTGGCGACCAAGTTCACGCAGACCTGCGGGCGATTTGTAATTCATTGAAACGAGACGGCTGTGCGTATTTAAATACTGCGGATAATTGTATTTTTTTTCCAAAAGAATTCTTTTTTTTTCCGTTCGAAACAAAGAGATACATACCCTTTCCACTTTCTTGAGAGCGGGCAATGGTTTTTCCGTTTCTTTGAGGTCGACCTTCGGTGCTTCGCTATCGTCTCGCGCCCATTTTTGGTACTTTCGTTTTTTCAACATGGCACGGAAATCCATACCACTTGCATCTGCAACGCGATTCCGGATTTACTGGGTGATTTATTTTCTCAACGAACGGCACAAAAAAGATCATTCAAAAAATGAATTTCAGGGACAGTATCGACGCGTCGTAATCCCCTGACTATCTCCGACCGTTTTTTTAATCAGACATGAAAAATTCTTTACAAAATAGTAAAATATTCACTTGTACCAAGTTATTGGTTGAAAAACTTTCGACTTCCGGAAACCAACGTTTTTTTCCGCCATTTCAGTTGCAACGCGATTATACAAATAAAAAGATTACTCACCGGAAACGTACAGCTGCATCTCCGCAGAGTCCTCACCGTGAATGTTGCTAACGACAATTTTGTAAGTGCCCTCATCGTTCGGTTTTGTCTTCCTCATGCAGAGGGTGATCGTATTTGTCTCGGTATCGGTGAGAAATTTGAATCTACCGCCTTCGATGATTTCAGTCATGCCCTTGTAGAATTTGAAGGTCGGAGCTGGATTACCTTCCACCTGAACGGTGAGGTAAGCCGTCGAGTCTTGAAAATTCAAAAAACGAGCATTTTGAGCATCCGACAGTGTGGAAAAAATGACAAAAATGAGAACAAAAATAAAAGTCCAATCGAGAGAGCAGCGTGGTCAATCAAATCGGACCAAAGTAACGATCGACTCGTTCATTCGAAGATAATCGATTGGAAAATCATTATTTCGGAGTGGAAGAGGTGAAAAAAACGTTTTACCCTCCACTGCGGAGTACGACTCCTGGACATCGACGATCGACGGTGGACCCGCGGATCCGACATCTCGCAATGGCGTGCTAGGCTGGTTGATCTTATTCTCGAGGTCCGCCACGCTGGGTCTCCTAACGTCCGTGCTCGGACGACGTCGCTGTGTCAATCATCGAAACAAACACTATCGTTAGATATTTACGAATGACAGCCTACATCGAAAAGTTTTAATCAACGAAGGAGAACAATACGTTTTTTTTATTACCACAGTACATGAATATTTCGACAATAACGCGATGACTTGAAATTTCAGATTTTTCTTAAGCCTTACCTGCACGATTCTCCCGAATAAGCATTGACAAAAGAAAAACAAAAATATTGTTTTCATCGAAATATCGATTTTCTCCCAATCAATTTACCGATAAACATGACAAACAAAAGCCATCGCGATTCAGTCATATCCGTACAATGTTATTCATCAAACCGCACATACAGTTAGCTGACAATCGGTAAGAAAAAAAAACAAAAGTACGAGAAGTTTCAGTCAAGTTATTTTTCGCGTTGTTAAAAACATTCAGAGTTAATGACATTGGCAAAGAAACGTATATGTTTGTACAACATTGAAAATCACGGAATTATCAACGATTTTTAGTGAACGAGGTGTTTCGATTTTTTGGACAGCGTTATCACGATGTATGACACGATCACACACAGAAGAGGTACGAGTTGAGCGGTTAAACCCCTGTGGGTCAAAGAGTTGGGTCCACCCTTGTGCACAGCTGTGTAAGAACGCGCGTTATTCCCATTCTACGTCTTTATCAGACGTCGCGGAACGATCACCAGCGTTTCGAGTCTCAGAGGGTCAAAAACCCTCTGGGTTAGTTAATTTTCTTTTTTCTCATCACTGTAAAATGATTTGCGCTGTAAACAGAGTCAGTTTTGTACGGTTGAAACAATTGCCAGGGTGCGAAAAATACAGTTGATCTTCGACGACGACAAGTGCAATGTATTGCACGTGGAATCGAAGATAGTGAAGTATAGAACGGCTTTGAAGAGGAATAATGAGCGGTGAACTGGGAATTTAATGTCGGAGACGAAAATTTATGATTATCACGACGAGAAACGAACTTGTACCAGCAGGACGATTGGACGGAGGAACGCGGGGAATGCGATGAATTATTTTTACCGATACTGCACGTCGAATAAACTGGACGATTTTATATCGTCGAGACATGAATTACGGATCTGCGGGATTCGCACAACGATAGTTTAATTGGTGTCTCTTTTAGTACCGCGAACGAGACGCTAAATAAAGAGAAAGAAAAACAAGGCGAGAACGCGCGAGTTTGGGACGAAATCCAAATAGACTTTGCATCGATGTTAATCAAAAATTTGCTTTTCATATCTTGGCAATATTTCAAACGGGAAAATTCTGTTCGACGATTGGAATTTTGGCTGATAAATCAACTTGACGCAAAATTCCGCGATGCTTCTGAATTATTCCTCTGTTATGCGGATAACAAGGGGATTCTTCACGAACCGATTGGGCCTGTTTAAAAAATAATTGCGACGAGGATAGAAGGGAGAAGCTAAAAAAATCGCGACTTAGACAAAGACGAAACCGATCGAACTTTGCTAAAAAATTTTTTGATATAACTCGGTTTCGGGCAGAACAAGAGAGGTGTCAATATCGTCAGTGAATTGGACAATGATTTAAGTACCAAAAAGAAATTATAATTACCAAGTCCTTGCGAATTAATATTCATTCATTTATCATTTTACCGATGCCAAGGATGAAAAATAATCAAAAATATGGATTAATTTTCTAAATAATTACACAAAATTTGTCCCTGCGAAAATATTTGGAGAAAAAATGAGCAAACTCTCTTAATAATCGTGCAATTTCGGAGTGCGACATTGTGGGATTGATTCGGAAGGTCGTTGTTCGAGAGGAGCAACGTAGGATGGAAGTACCGAATTCGGCAAAGGACATCCGGTGTACGTCGATGGTGCTGCTACGTGTGCTGATGGAAGGTGAGATATTTATGTACAATTTATACACAATTTTCGATGTCAATGGACCGATCCTCATCGAGTTTGTCTGCTCTACGACATTCCGTGATTAGACACAACGAAATTTTTTTTTCGCGGTGAAAACAGGAAGACAAATATTTACAAAGCTGCGGGCCATGACGCAACCGGTATAATTACTCGAAAAATTCAATTAGAATGAGATACGTCATGTCCGGATCAGCGTTTTCAGCCGAGGTCATCTGTACGAAATGAATCTCTAAACTAGATACAATTAATATATACAAGTGTGAGCACGATATGGAAAAAATAAAAAAAACTGTACATGTATGCTGCTATATACAATATCAATAAAATCTACTGTACACGAGCTGTCATTTTTGTCGCGATATTATACAGACGGTTGAAAAAAAAAAATCAACGTTTTCTTCAGATTGTGTCATCGATTGGAACGTTCGTAATTTCCGCTGTATATCAATGACGTATTTTATACTTGAAAAAAAAACGACGACTCTTCTTCCGCTCGTCGATATTTACGGACCTCGGAAAATTGGCAGCTTCTACGTTACTCATTATTGCAGTGATCACAAATTTGACGGTTTGTGATGTTTTTTTTTCATTCTCAAAGAAATTACAAACGTCTTGATCGACGAGACAATCTTTTTTATTCAATTCGACTTTGTTTTTCAACAGTCTCGATAAACACGAGAAATGACGCTCGAAATTAACCACAACTTATTATAATCACGTTGCAGACACACAGATGATAACGAGTGTGATAAACATGGAGTATAATACAAGACGCAGTATAATACAAATAAAATTAGGTGTAAAATGAACATGTAGAAAAAACAATAGAACGCCTCAATCGGAATGATGGACGCTCGCAAAGTGTCTAACCTGTTTTTCTTGTACTTCACCAGGGCGACCGAGCCTAGTCTGCATTGCCACGAAGAACGCAAAGGAGGAAAAGAAAAAATGTGTATAATCAGCCGATATACCGATCTCTTAATCTACAGGTGAACGGAGAAGAATCGAAAGAGATGGAAAAGATGAATAATGAGGTGAATGGGGCGATGGAAATTTTCCCCAACCGGGGTTCGACAGTTTGACAAGTTCGACGAGAAATATAAGAAGAAGACGAAGAATTCATAGAGAAACGAGATGAAGACGCATGGACGGGTATAAGTAAAGACGAAAAATGGATTGTCGAGAGAAGAAAGGACAATGGGGATGAAAAATCTGTGTGGAAATTTACGAATAATTTCATGGCGGTGGGTAGAAGATGATCGTGGATAAATAAAATCATCGAATCGTGTTTATAATAATAAACAAGTCGAGGTATGAGAAAATAAAATGATTGAAAAATAAAGAGAAAATCGAACTGGAGTAATAGCGAATAGCGGAGATATAATGGTGCAACAGCAGCAGCAGCAGCAGCAGCAACAGCATCAGCAACAGCAGCGTCAGCTTCGACAACGATTAGCTAAAAAATTGTAGAATTATTATGATTATTTTCATTATTATATTACATCAAATATCAATGATTATCGTATTATTGTATCATATCGGTAATCCTCCCGATAGTTGGTGGGATTCGTCCGTAAACGATATATTCGTCTTCATTTCGAAGTAGACGAGAGGGGGTTGAAAATGAAATTTGAAAAAATCGAGACAAAAATCGACAATTATGGGAATCAATATAGTAATCGCGATTTTATCACGGTCATTGTCCTTGTCCCCGATCATCGTGGCGTTTGTGCGTGATTGACGATGATTGATCCGCGAATCTTTGACGTGAGGGTTAAAAGTGGTCGCGGGTGGGCGGCGGGCACGGGCGTTTTGTGAACAAGGGCTTTCGTGAGAAACAAAAATGCGAAGAAAAAAAGTGTACTCTTTTTCGCAGGATATACAATTATTTGTAGTGGTAAAAGTTATATAGGTAAGCTTTGTGTTACAGGCGAACACAAATCTCACCTTGGCGTCGAAAACCTCGCCGGGTCGTAATTTTCCCGCCTGCAAAAGATTACAGAGACACGCATGAGGTACCGAGAGATTGCGATTTTATATTTGCATTGCGGTTTTTTTTTGGACGACTGTAGTTTTGTTTTTTGCGGGGAAAAACAACAGCAAGCTCGGCCAAAAGTGAGCAGATGATAATGGAAAACAAAATTCTGTTTTTCGGCTATTTGGGCGGTGGCTAGAAAAAAATACTCGGCCAAGAAAAAAAAATCGTTACGGACGATCGTTTTTCTTATCGATCGGTAACTTTATCGCAATTTCGAGATTTTCGTGGCGAGGAATGATCGAGATGGAGCAATTTCAACTCAAGTTTACCGAGAGGGAAATGAGTACGAGCTGTCGAAAAGCATTTTTTTGAAATCATTTTTTAAAATCTACTCCGAAAATGTAAATTCGATAAATGAACGAACGAAAAAGCTGTGTCGGCCGTTTCGGTTTACGTTTTGCGATTTATCGATGTCCGAGACAACTCGTTCGAACAACCGCCGAGGCTGTTAAACACGAGAGGAAGATACAGATTCGAAAGACGATTCTGATCTTCACGCTCTTATAGGCCGAGAGACTGATTCGATAGCAATCTTTTTCTTCCCTCATTGTTGGTCAGATGTGACGAAAAAATGGTCGCGACACGCGTCCCCTGCCAGTGGCATTTGCCAAAATGCTGTTAACGACCGAACGTTTGCCGACTGACTGATGGGAAGAAAAAGTCTCGCTCGGGCGTGTGAGAGCTGAGAGCCAGAGAGAGAGAGAGAGAGAAAGCCTCGAAACATGGTTAAAGCGATGACTCGACCGAGTATGCTGCTTCATCGCCGAGATTCGTCACGCGACAATGAAATTATAATGAAATTATGCGAGGATCCGATATCGAGACATTTACGAGACGGAAAAACCTCGGAATTTTCAAAATTTCAAAATTTCAACTCGATAAAGGACACTCGTCTTCGTAATCCCCTACAGTGTTATGCATGATCGAGTTGAGCAAGTATCAAATGCAAAATGATTCACGAGGCATCGCGAAATTGACCGGAGATCAACCTGCCAGGCAGAAACCTGGCAATCTCTCTGCTTCTCTCTCTGTCTCGCTTCGCGTATTCGAACCGTCGTCGTGATCTCTTTTAGACTATTTTCGGAAACTATATTTTAAGAATTAATTACGCTTCAAGGGTTTTCGCGATTTGTACAAGCATGCGAGAGACGTTCGCCACCAGCGTACGCCTCTCGAATCGTCTCCGCACCTCTCTTGGTTTCGTTTCTATCGCGAGAATATATATTTCGAAAATAAACATTTTCGACAGCACATCGTAGCTCTTTCAAACTCTCGATAGTCTATTATCATCATCATCATCATCATCATCATCATCATCAAAGTCGACGTCGTCATCGTCATAGTCGTTGACGTCATCATCATCGTCATTATCCACTATATAATGACCTGATGACGGTAGTATGTGTGATTATATGAATACATACATATCTGTATGTAATTATCGCACGTCCATTTTTGTCACCGTCTTTAGGGATACGAATTGTCTCTACTGATTCTTGTCAGTGACCGATATACGATTTGTACACGTTTATGCATGTATGTACTTGTGAATTGCGCTATTTGCGGGTATCGTGGCAGGTTGTAGAGTAAAGTTTAATGGTGTGTAAACGTTTCTACTCGCATCTGTGAATTATAGTCATTTTTGTCGAGTATTCATATCGATATGCGTTATTCTCTTCGATTCTACTCGTCGATCAAACTCTCATAGTCTTATGGACTTGAGAAAATTTAACGAAAATTGCCCATTGCAAAAATGATTAATTTCCACGTAACCAAGTTGAATCGTGAAAATTGTATTATTTTCATAACGAAATCGATACGAATATCATTGAAAATGATCGTCTTCGCGCGAGATGACATGCGATTTTTTTATATGGACCGCGACGAAGGGTGCGATTCTTCCCTTCTCCGTGACAGATCCGGTTGTCTCTTGCATGCCAGATGCAAGGTGCGATTTAATGATTATTCTCGTTCGTTCGGTAACTCTGGCCAAAGTCGTTGAGACTCGTCGGACGCTCTATTTCGCTTCTTATCATTTTTCATGTAATTGACTTTTTTTTCTTTTTCGAAATCGTTCCTCTCGTCAAACGAGGTGAAAACGACGTCTGGGCTAAACGAACCGAAGCCGCGTCGACGTTAATACGCGCGTACTTGCAACGCGAGGTGCGACGACGAGAGCCCGAAATTCCCTCGATTTTCTCATCGCCGTCCATCCATACATCGGTGTATTCTCGCGAACGTGTTGGACGCGGAATACACCAACGAAAAGTCGAACGAGAGAGCGGAGACTCGAGACGAGATGCTCATCTCGTTTAAAGCCCCGGCGATAAGGAGAAGGATGTTGAAACGATTATTAATATCTTACTTCTATAGATGAGCGCTCGGGTGTCGGTCGCCGCGAAATTTTCGCTCTCGAACCCCAATTATGGGACACGCGACCGACATACCCCACTGCCGCTTTGACTTGGAAATTTATACGCTCCTCGCGTCGCATGCGTACAACCTCGAAATTTATAGATTTTGTAAAAGATAAAAAAAGAAAATTGCGAGATTTTGCTTTTTTTCGACGTTTCGTTCTTTGCGACCGATCGGCGCTCGATCGAACGACCTTGTTCCGACGATCCGACCAAAGTTACCGTGCGAATCGTTCGAGGGTAGTAAAGTTATACGAGCAGGCAACTCGCGTGGCGTACGAACTTTCAACTTTTGTCTCGAAGCTTTGCCGAACATCGCAGCCATTACAAAAAAAATCGATGAGCATTCCAATGACACTCGATGTACTTTTAATTTTTTCAATTCCAACACCGACTTGTCATCGACATCGGAGTTGTCGTCAAAGGCTTCAATCTGTATTTTTTTCCGAATATACCGAATTGACGATATGTTCATTTCGAACGAAATCCAAACGTTCACGTTGACGTTATTATCGATTTTTATATTTTTCCAATTGCCTCTCGATAAACACTTTGAGACACTCGTTGAACCTTCGTACGATACGAACATGCCCCAAAAGTGTGCGTGCTTGCGTGTGCTTGTGTCGTAAGAGTGAGTA
Organism: Heteropelma amictum; assembly: GCA_959613375.1. Taxonomy (NCBI): domain Eukaryota; kingdom Metazoa; phylum Arthropoda; class Insecta; order Hymenoptera; family Ichneumonidae; genus Heteropelma; species Heteropelma amictum. The sequence goes on from OY390725.1 coordinate 5,730,096, forward strand.
GAAAAAATAGTCGAGTAAAATCGTGTGTTATGGAATAATTCATACCCAAATAGTGTTTTTATGTAAAATATATAAACGCGGAATGTTTCGAAAGTCTCTGAACGAAATTCGATATTTTCACGCGAGTAGATTATTCACGAAACGCTCGCGCTGGAGTTACGATTCTCTCGGAGTTTGTCCAACAACGCGAATGTCATTTTTCCAACAAATACATTATCGTCGATCGTGAGAACACGGATGTTCTCGCCGAATTTCATTTTTCGACTTTCGAAACACGTTTCCGCGATGTCAAGAGTACGAGTGTGCATAAAAGTGCATTGATGAAAGTAATTGGGTTAAAAAAATGGAATAAAAAGTGCGTTTTGCAGTCGAAGGTATTATCGCAGCCATTCCCTTAAATATTTGTTTTTTTTTGCTCCTTTTTGTTGCCCGACGACGTAATCTCACCTTGCGCTCATCCAACACCTCGCCAGGTCGCAGCTTTCTATTCTCCTATGGACCAAATCGTTATTGTAGAATAAACGACGTTTTTTTTTCGTATCGTGAGGTTGATTGTGTGTGAAATTGTACGTGTTGTTCGTTTTTTTTTTCGTGTGATATCGCACGCTGATGAAGGAACGCAGGAAGATCGCCATCGATAATTAACCAAATTTCAATCGCGTAACGTTGGATCTTTTTGCGGAAAATCATTTTTCGACAGTCGCACTTTTGCGTATTTCGAAAAGATATTGAGAAAAATTCGTTGGAACGAATGATCGATCCAATTTTACGCGATTTTTATTAGACTCTCGTGCAAATGGTCAACACCTGCTTCCTTCGGGTCCCTCGAGTTTTCTCACTCAACAATTCGTACACTCTCGCGAACCTAGAATTTTTCTGCAAAAAAGCTACAAAAAAACTTCCTTTCCCGGGAGAATTGACACAAAAATCAGTCTGACCACTCGAACCAACTCGAAATTGTGTGTTTTTACGTGGCACTGAATCAAACGTTTTCGACGAGGGCGATAAACGTTTTAGATTTTAAAAAAAGTATAAAAACTTTCACAGCAGTGTGCAATATGCTCTTCTAATTTCTAAATATAAAGGAAGAAAGACGAAAAGACGGACAGATCGTAGATAGAAGAGTGAAGATAAAAAAGAGCGACAGGTGCGACGGAGGGAAGAAAAACGAGGGAAAAAAGTGACAATAAAAAAAAATGACGATAAAACAAGGGACAATCGACTCGAGCTATAATTACCGATGCAAATCGGTATCACAAGGCATAATTGCGAAACGTCAGAAAACTTATTCAAATATAAGTACTACGTTACACCCTGTGTAAAACTGAACGATCCAAAATAAATCACTGACACACTACGAGAAAGAAAAAAAAAACAAAAAAAAAGAAAACTAAGACGAAAAAGTGAAAACGAACTGCAAATATGCGAGATGATATGCCAGTGCGTGAACGCAGAAACGCGCATCTACCGACGTGACTTTTTTTTATCGAGCTATGCTTTTGACGCAGACAAAAAAGACATCGCGATCGTGAAAGGGAAGAAAAACCAAAAAGATGGAAGACAAAACTTGAAGTATTCGCTGGAAGGCGGATGCTGCATCTTAATTCGCATCCGCGAATTTAAAATTCGATATGGCATGGACTTTACCGATTTTTCATAGCAATTTCATTATTGCCCCAATCTTTTGTTTGGTATTCTTTGCACTTTTTCTTTTTTATTCGACCGACGAGTCTTGGTCGTCCGCAATTGCGATTTCATCCGATTTCCAGGGAATGAAAAAAAAAAATGGCAGTCTATATACCTTGAAGACGTTTTCAATATTTTCGTAACATACCTCGTCGCTGATGATAAGACTGGGTCTTCGTCCCAATTCCTCAGGGGGTATCAGAGAACCCCGACGACTGCTTCCACCACTTCCGGGCACCAAAGAGGGTCTTCTGCTGCCTACCGGTGTCGCCTCCCTGATCACTTCGATCTTCGGTGCCTCGGGAGCCTTGATTTCCGGTAGCTTCGGCTACAAAAATGCGTTTTAATTTTCAACAACCACCAATTTCCGTTTTACGCTCGACGATAACCAAAAAATTGAAACAACATCCGGATGCGAATCGTACGACGAATCGTTTCTATTTATCGAACGAATTGTTATTAATTCTTTTCTTTAAACGCGAATTTAATATTTTTTTCAAATTTTCAGTCGCGACGCGAGACCGAGCTGGCGTCGAATAATTTAGGGTAGAAAGCGATTACGGGAAAACATCGAGCCTTCGACTGGGTCGAAAATCCATGACTGACGACTTACCACCGGCGAACTGGTGGCGCAAGTTTCCTCGTGTGTACATGTACGTATCAATCCGCACGAGTATTTGTGTGTGTGCGTGTGTGTATATATTACAGGAATGTATATAGCTCATTTGAAATCTCTTTATGCACCTGTATTAATGCGCGTGTGGACGTAATGGTCCCCGAAAATAGAAAATGTCCCTGTTCTCGGAGGCTCGGTTTTTGGACAGATCGAAAGTGTGAGCGAGAGACGAACGCGTCAAACGAGGGAAAATACAGCGAGGGGAGGGAGGAGAGAGAATCAGGAGAAAATTCAAGTAATGACCAAGTGGAACGGATGATGCTGCGAGAGATGAAGGGGGGAGATTGAAGCATTACCGATAGATGGCTCGTAATAATTCGGCTCGCAAGAGTTTTTGGGCAGTAAAGGATTGATAGGAGAGGTGGGCAGTGGCCATTTGCGAAGCATTGCACGAGCCCACACATAGTTTCGAGGTGCACACCGGGCTGAAGAGATATATGGTGAGGTTTTTTCTATGCCAAAATAGTTTTCTACGCGCGGCATTCAACGCGTGCCAAGCAGACCGAGAATAAGAAGAATTGAAAAAAAAACAGAGCTATTGAAAATATAGACTAATTAATCAGAGAGTACAGGTGCTTTTTGTGAGTATCGTTCAACATTCCTGTAATCCATACGACGTGCGGATTTTACTTTTCAATCTTGAAGTTATATTTGACACGATAAAATTCGATCGATTATCGATTTGTTGATTTTTTAGAAATAAATTCCTAGGAAATTTCCTACGAGTTTTACGATTATTCCTCTCGAGTACTATTTTTTGTTAATTTTTCTGCTCATGTTAACGAGATGTTTATGACTCACCTTCGATTCAATCTTCTGCAGGAGTGCATGAAAAGGAGAAGAAAAAATTCGTTACTCGCTGAATAATCATTCGAGAAAATTGAGGAAGCGTGATTGTGGCTTGGAGTTTTGCACCGTTATGGAAAAATATTTCATACAACTACCCTCGAAATTATTTATGGATCCACCTTGTACAGCTTTTTATTAAAAGTTTTTTTTATAGAAAGTAACTAAAAAACCGCGCGAGTGTTTTAAATACATATATTTAATATTTTGATCTCTCGGTATAATCACAAAATAATCTAAACCAATATGATACACGGGACAATTTTAATAGCAAAATAAAATTGTTCTCAGATAATAAATTACGGAAGAACGTCGTTCAATAAATTCTGCAAGTTTCACAATTCGATATGCGCAACTTTTGTTCTAAACAATCCACTGCAGGAAAGTTGCAAGCAAAAAGTTGCAAAATTCGAGAGAGGGAACTTTTTAACGACATTTTAAAAAAGACATTTTTTTCTTACCTGAGCGGCCGGTCTCTCGAGTTTGCTCTTGTCTCGAGCGACATGATCACCAAAATCGAATTCCTGCGGTTTCTCGAGCACGGCTCTTTCATAATCCGGTATCTCGGGAAGCTCGTAGCTCGCCTGTTTCGCTTCTTTCGAGCTCTTCGTCTTCTTAACCTCGAGTTTTTCACCCTTGGTAGTTTTCTACGAAGCAATCGATCGAACATCGTTAATATTTCGTACTCAAACAAAATGTCATTTTCGAGCAAGAGTGTAAGAAGCACATTCCTCACTGACAATGTGAGAAATTTATGTTTTTTTTTTCAGAGGCGAACACCAATTGTTATCGTAAAACTTGAAAGAGAGTGGTTTTTATCGAGAATTGCGATTTCATGTGATTATGGATTATCGTGATTTGTTTCCGTCGTTGATATTACGAATTAAATGATGCAATTTGTCGATGGTTCAAAGTGTATGTTGCGATAAATATCGTAGTTTGCGAAATGTTGTCTTGCATCGTATGAAATGTCGATGATTTATGAACGATGATAATGTTACGTTGATTCAATGACGATGGAGTATTGTTTCGTCTTTTCCAATCTGCGATATCGACCGAGTATCGTTTCCATGTTGATGTTAGGATTGTTCGATTATTTGCGTTGATAATGTGGGCAATCGTCAGATGACTTTTTTTATTTCGAAATGCACATGATTAAGACAGAATTCCTGAAAAGAGAGGAAGATAGAGACAGAGAGATACAGATAGACGCAGAATAGAACCAGCTGGCAAGAGATCCTTCGAGTAGTTCGCCAAAGGAGCTGCGAAACTATAAGTGTGAAAAAGTTAAGAAAAAAAAAAAAACAAACGACGAAGGTAGCGAGAGAAGAAGAAAAAGAAGAGTAGAACGAGTTTTGACAGCACGGGTCGTCACGCGTGTCTCATTATCGGAGTGACAGAAACCTAGGAAGATCTCAACGACGTTCATCGAATTTGTATCGGTTTGATGAGTGAAAAAATCTATGATTCTTCGAAAATGACAATTTTTTTGAAAATTTGCTCATATATTCTCGGATTCGCGCGTCAACGAGTTCGACGAGTCGAAACCTTCCCCGATCTCCCTGAAATGAAATTTCAGCTTGAAGAGGATGAACTTTCACGACGGTAAAATAATCGAAAATTTACAGAGAAAATTTAATAGTGGAAATTCATAGTTGAGAATAGAGACGATAGACGGAAAGGGCGAAGATAGAGCGAAGAAGTGAGATAACGTATTAAAGTAGAAAGAAGATCAGATTTTCAAACTCCGTGGAGAGAAGGAAGAGTAATTAAAGAGCGAGAGAGAAAAGAAGAGACGAATGTAACACAAATGTCAAAGTTCCTTTTTCTCCGGCTACCTTAAGCTCAGCCGTGCCATTTTCACCCTGAGCGGGCTTTTTAGGGCCCTTGGCAACGGGTTTGAGCTGAATCCCTTGAAACGTGTCGGCTTTAATTGCTTGCTTCGGAGGCGGTGGTCTACGTGGCTTTGGCTTGGCCTCTACTCCTTCCGCCGGCTGCGTATCAAGATAATTTGTTTTGTTTTTCGATTTTACACATTCGCACTCAAATTTGCCTTCTTTCACATCCTAATGACGCGACAAGCGGCTTCTCGGTTCGTACGATAATCATATAACGACGGCGGAAAATCATCTTTTTCAAAAATCGACGGACACGAGTGGGAATATGGAGTTTTTAAATTGGAACTCGAAAAACTTACTTTTAACTCAACCTTGTTCAGAGTCTTCTTCTCCTCCTCCTTCTGCAATTAAAGCAATATTTTCGTTAATCGCTCGTTCGAAATAGAAACTTGCCTCGATTTTCTCGATATAATAATATGGTCGATTTTTTCGACTTTGATTTGATTTAATTGGACGATGTTTTACCTTGGTTGTTGCCTTGAGACCGAGCTTGCGAGATTCTTCCTCCGTCTGTGAACAGATGGAAAATCGCAGGATTTAAGAATCGAAAGAAATGTCCACGCATGAGCCCATGATGCGTTCTCTGCAATTCCTGTCAAGGCCATGTGTTACACTCGTCCATCGAAATTTAGAAAAATTGGCAGGCGAAATCTATAAATCGGATCGGTTTGAAATTTCCCGAGAGTATTCAGTAACACAGCACGGAGGGACCGACGATTTCGGAATTTCGAACTTTTCACGTTTTTTTTTTACTCTACAAGCAATTTTTTTTGCAATATTTGGAAATTCCAAAATCCCCAGTACCTCCGTGCTACGACGCTCGATACTCACAACAAATTTCAAATCGATCGGATTGATAGTTTTTGCGTGAGAGTTTTTTTCGTTTTCGAGTCTTTTTCGGGGTATAACACATCGCCTTAAGGTGAGGCGAAACTTAATTTGCGCTCGCGTTCTCGACTCCTGTCGGCATCCCCATTTTTTTCGGAAAGAAGTACCGTATTTTAAGTAACAGGTTCGAGGCATCACGAGCGCAATTTGAGTTTCACTTCATCGTAAGAAATAAAAATGTTAAATTTGCCAATAGAATCAGAGTACCTTTTACCATTAGTGTATTACAAGATAATCACGAGAAAATGTATGAGCGTGTGGCGCGTAGATTTTTCCATTATTTTTAAACCTCCTTCATTGCGTTTAATATTGCTTGTTTTAGACTTTAGATAACGATTTAACGTGTTCGATTTCTTCATCAAGCGTAAAAAGCGTGAAGAACGAATTAATCGTGCTCTGCCAATTTTGTGAATAACTTTTGTGTGTACCTTCTTGTCTTCGGGCTTGTCGAGTGTGAATTTTGGAACGAGTTCATCTTTCTAAAAAATAATTTACGACGATTGAATATGCCAGTTTCAAGATGTGGAAGTCTTGGTTCTCGGTTGTCAAAGAATAAAATGGTAACCAAAGTGCCCTCACGTTTCTCGAAAAACTGTTATAATTGCCGGGACTCATGAAAATGAGACGGAAAAAAGGGGGCACTTGGGTTGCGTCGGAATACCATTAAAGTGTCATTTTTAATTGATTATATTTGGTCATATTATAGCGGAGGAACGTTGAACGTCGAAAAGGGTGTGACAAGTGTAAAAGCTTCGTGTCTACCTCATCCGTGTCGTCGTCGGATTCGCCACTCGTGTAATTTGATTGCGACTCGACATCGTCGTCGTTCTAAAATCGTTTTATGTTTCGTTTAATGTTGAATTGATATGAAAAAAAAAAAACGTGTAAAGTATCACGAGATATTTTGTAATTGTCCGAATATTTCGTGTACCTGATCTCGCTCTGTCGTGCCAAAAACAAGTTTCGGTGTTCCGAGGAATGCATCCTTCTAAAAATAATATTGTGTCGATTTAAAAAGTGAAGAGTATCGAATATGTATACCGAATGATGCCCCCTTTGTCGATGTAAATGCGTGTACCTTTAGTGTCGGTATGCCAAGTGTAGATTGCGGTTTTGACAACAGTTCCTCCTTCTAAAAATTATTTGTATTCGATTAATGCTATGGTTAATAATATTTTGCTTTCTTCGCGTCTTGTATAGTATGTGAATGTGTCTGGTGTACCTTTCCCTCTGTGACATGGTGGAGTACAGTTTCGTGTTTCGGAGAGTGCTAAAAATGATATTTTTTTTCATTAAAAAAAATGATATTTCGAAATTCACAACGCAGGATGATTGTTCGTTTAAAAATGCTTCATGTACCTTCTCGTCTCCGTTCTCACCGAAAGTAGAATTTAGTTTCGAGACGCGTTTATCGTTCTAAAAATGAATTTTCTTCCAGTCAGTGAGTGCGTGATAAAGAACAGAGTGTCTCACTGAGAGGAAAATAACAGTCGATGTAAAACTAATTTCGATAACGATATCGAAATTTCTTGAAAAATAACATCGATGTCAATTGTATTTTTCTCTCAGCGCGAGTAAAATGTATTGCATTATGTTCGTGTACCTCTGCATGATCGTGTTGAATGACGGGAAATTTTGGTTTTGGGATGACACCGAAAATGAGCTAAAATTTTGTTGGTGCGTTAGATTAATAAATTATTGAAAAAAAAAGATTGCCAAAATTGTGTCGAGTGTAAGATGATTTTGTGTACCTTCGGAATTTCGGGTGTTTCGTCGATAAATCTAAATTTCCTAGTGAATTTTTCCTTCTAAAAATAATGTTTTTTCCATTTAGTGTTTAATCGGAGAAAAATGGAATATCGAAATTATGTAAACTCGTGTTGTGTGTACCTTCGCGTCGTCGCGTTTGCCAATAGTGGAATTTGGTTTTGAGACGGGTTGATCGTTCTAAAAACATTATTTGTACAGTTCAAGAAAAGTGTATCGATTGCGCTAAAGGACGTTATACGGATCAGTCGAGAGTTTCGTGTGTACCTTATCCTCTCCGGGTTTGCCAATAGCAGGTTTAGTCTTTGCGACGACTTCATCGTTCTAAAAATGATTTTCGTTTGTGTTATCGAGTGTTTTTGCGTGACAGCGGTAGGATAATTTAGAAGGTTACGTGCTTCATGTATTGTTTTTTTGTACCTGTGGCTCTTCGGGTTTGCCGAGAGTGAATTTTGCTTTCGGAACGACTTCATCCTTCTAGAAATGATTTCAGTTCCATTTGTTATTACAGTGACGGAATAAAGAGCGGGACCGTGTGCGATTGCAAAAATGATCTTTTACGAAAAAAAACATTCGAGTGCATTAAATAGAAAGAAAGAAAAGAAAAAAACGATGGTATTTTGAAAAATACCATCGAAATAATGTATCATTTCCATTTTCCATTTCGAGCATCATTTCCATCAGAGTCGTTATCTCTCAATTACCATTGTGTCATTTTTCGAAATGCTAGTAATTATAAAAAATAACACTCTGCCGATTGTGTTTTTTCGTAAAGTTTTTCAAAGTGTTTCGTGTACCTTCGCTTCTTCGGGCTTTCCTAGCGTTGTTTTAGGTTTCGGTGGTGCTTCGTCCTGCTAAAAAGTCATTCGTATTTTCAGAATATTTGTCGTGTATCGCGAAGACGATTCGAAAATTCATATGAATTCGCGATTTTTTTTTGGTGTATTTTACAGTTTTTCAAAGTGTTTCGTGTACCTTCGCTTCTTCGGGCTTTCCTAGCGTTGTTTTAGGTTTCGGTGGTGCTTCGTCCTGCTAAAAAGTCATTCGTATTTTCAGAATATTTGTCGTGTATCGCGAAGACGATTCGAAAATTCATATGAATTCGCGATTTTTTTTTGTGTATTTTACAGTTTTCCAAAGTGTTTCGTGTACCTTCGCCTCTTCGGGCTTTCCTAGCGTTGTTTTAGGTTTCGGTGGTGCTTCGTCCTGCTAAAAAGTCATTCGTATTTTCAGAATATTTGTCGTGTATCGCGAAGACGATTCGAAAATTCATATGAATTCGCGATTTTTTTTTTGTGTATTTTACAGTTTTCCAAAGTGTTTCGTGTACCTTCGCTTCTTCGGGCTTTCCTAGCGTTGTTTTAGGTTTCGGTGGTGCTTCGTCCTGCTAAAAAGTCATTCGTATTTTCAGAATATTTGTCGTGTATCGCGAAGACGATTCGAAAATTCATATGAATTCGCCATTTTTTTTTGTGTATTTTACAGTTTTCCAAAGTGTTTCGTGTACCTTCGCCTCTTCGGGCTTTCCTAGCGTTGTTTTAGGTTTCGGTGGTGCTTCGTCCTGCTAAAAAGTCATTCGTATTTTCAGAATATTTGTCGTGTATCGCGAAGACGATTCGAAAATTCATATGAATTCGCGATTTTTTTTTTGTGTATTTTACAGTTTTCCAAAGTGTTTCGTGTACCTTCGCTTCTTCGGGCTTTCCTAGCGTTGTTTTAGGTTTCGGTGGTGCTTCGTCCTGCTAAAAAGTCATTCGTATTTTCAGAATATTTGTCGTGTATCGCGAAGACGATTCGAAAATTCATATGAATTCGCCATTTTTTTTTGTGTATACCTTAACCTCCTCGGGTTTTCCGAAGGTAGTTTTCGGTTTCGCTACCGCCTCATCCTGAAATTTATGTTTCTCTTTTGTTTTATTAAATTCTTTTATGGTTTATGTAAACTCGTTAGTGTTGTGGCATAAGCGATTTTTGTGTACCTTTGGTTTTGCGATTTTATCGTCGATCGATTTTGTTTTAACCTCGGACTTTTCCTAAAATAATAAAACAGTTTTTTGAATAAATTTATCAACGGTGAGGTTGTGCGCTGAATTTTGCCCTCGTCACTGTCGTACTGCACTGTACCTCTTTCTTTTCTTCGACAATCTTCTTCTTAACCGACAAACGTTTCTGAAATCGCACATTTTTCGATATAGATAATTGGCATTTTTATAAAAAGTAGTTTTATCAGTGTTTTATCGTGTGTCGTCGTTCGAAAAAAGTGTACCTTAGGCTCTGTGGGTTCTTCGATGGATGCTTTTGGTTTTGAGACTGGGGAATCCTAAAAATAATGGTAGATGTGATTTGAGAGAAATTCCTTCGTAATTTCATGTTCTTTTTTTATCCTCGAGATAAAGATAATCGTGAAATTTCTATCCTAAAATCAAGCGCGTGTATCCTACTCTCGAAATTCTCGAACATTTTTAATCGCCAGGTCTTCCGAAGACGACTTTCGAGAAATATTTTCTCTGGCTATTGGCTGACGCGTATCGAAACTGTGGAATTTGAAATTGCGACAAATTCGCTCACCTTTTCGACGGTCGTCGTCTTTTTGCCCATCACGGAAGAACGTCTGCTCTCGCTCCTCGATTCTTCCTCGAGCTGGAACGGTTTTTTTGAGAAAAAATCATGTTATCACAAAAAATTACGTGAAGTGAAATCGATATTAATAATTCGCAAGACAAGTATGTTCCGGTGGTTAAATATTTCGTCAATCTCGAGTCCATTTTGTTCCTGTGTGTGTGAGTGTGTTTTTTGCACGTTTCGAGTCCAATTATTATAGCCGATACCGATTATTTCCCAATTATTCATCCGAGAGTCAATTTTTCTTCAAATTTAGAGCCGATTGGTTAAATCCGCAACGAGTGTTTTTTTTTTGTGTACCGTTTGAACAGAACTTCGTCGACTGGACAGTGGACTCTCATCTTCGGAGATCTACGAGTGAATAAATTGCGACGATAATGGTTAGTGGAAAAAAAATGAAAAAAAAAACATAACGTTCCAAGTACGCAAAAAAAAAAGGTTCTCACCGATTCTTCGGTGGTGATGAGCGAACTTCGACGACTTTCCGATTTCAATTCTTCGACTCGACTGATGGACGATTTTCGAGTGACCGTGGTCTTTTCGGGCTTGGGCGTTGTTTCCCGCGATGTCTGCAAATCGCGATGATTTTTTTTTTAATCAAAATGAAAGAATAACACGACCGAGTTCAGGGTAGAAAAAATCTGGAATTCTTCATCAACTTACATCTTTGGATTCGGGTTCTTTCTTTTTTACTATCTTTTTCTGCAATTGAAAAAATCGTTGGTCAATCAATGGTTATCATCGTTATCTCCGGTGTGATTAGAAAATAGGGAGTTTGAGGCTTTTTTTCCGAAGCGTAATAAAAAATACTAATGCAACTCGCCTTCTCTGCCTCTTTCTTGTCATCGGGCTTTTTCTCTTCGGGCTTTTTCTCCTCGGGCTTTTTCTGCATAATCGAATAATGGATGAATGTTCAAGGGATACACATTTCCATCATAGTTTTGAATATTTCGGGAAAAACGTCGGTTCGTACCTTGATTGACTTTCTCTCCTCGATTTTTTCGATATTGTTCACCGTCTCTTCCTCCTTCTTCTGAACAGGGCGTAAAAACATTATTTTCCATTGGACAAGTAGACGATATTCGCAATTATACGTAGTAAAAACGAAAACAATCGGCATGCGCGACAAAAATGACAATCATATTCACGTGCGAATACACAAACGTATCATGCAACTTTATGCTTTTTCTCCTTCGAAAATTGCGATTTTTTTCGTCATTTCGTTTTTCAACGATTCATTTGTGCCTTGGGAAGCGTTTCGTAGGACGTACTTGCGGCGAAATTATCCATATTTACGAGAGATTTTTTATTCCCTTCTAAGAAGCTTAAATTAATTGCTGTTGGCTGCTGCGCTGGGAAAGAAATTAGAGATAGCTCGGAGTAAAGCTGGAATAAAAGGTATCGATAAATAGGCGATGGAAAGCGCGATAGAAAATAGAATGGAGATAGCGTGGAAGAGTTAATTAGCTTGCCGCTGTAACGGAGTTAACGGACGTTGAGACGACGATCGTTCGTGATGACGGAATTTCATGATATTTTTAATGAAATTATTCGTAACAGAATCGATCTTTCGTCTCAAACGTCCAGAGTATCTTTTTAATTCTCCACTCACCACGATCTCCGTTTTCTGAAATGAAAAAACGAACGATTGAGACGTGCGATGATGATTACGTATCATCGCGAGAGTGAATAAAAATTGTATCACAAAAATCATTTCTAATGAACTTTTAGGCGAAACTACATAAGCGTCAGGACATTTTTTTCAAGGATGAGTTTCAGTTTGACTCGAGACCGTGAATGTGCAAATAACGAGAAAAGGAGGCGATACAACATGTGCTTACACGAAAGGGGAGGAACAACGACCGACATGTTGGATATTATTAACACTCAATGCGAATTGTTTTCCATTTGATCTTTTTTCAAAGGTATTAACATTGTTTATGTATGTTTGCGTTGTTTTCGTTGATAATGACGATTAAAATGACCGAAATAGTAATGTCCTTTTGTGTTACCTTCTTGGGCTCTGGTGTGTCGATACCGTTCGTTTTTGTGTCCGGTTGGTCCTTGAAACAAAATCGTGACAATGAAATGGATGTTTGGTGAAATGGTGAGAGAAGAATCAGCGTAGAGATGAAAAACAAATTTGATGATTTTTCAAGAGCGAGATGAGAGTGTTGAGAAAATGTGATCGAGGCAGCGAGTATAAGTTTGTCAATGTAGTGATGAATGTAGCAATGGAGGAGACCGGAGCACGATGGCCAGCCCACTCAAAATATTGAGTGGAAAAAAGTTTTTTTTCCATCATTCACGATATTTTATACGCAAATTCTGTGAAAATAGCAAGTCGTTTTTAGTTGGTGTTTTTTGAAAATTATCACAAATATGTTCTAAAGAGATTTTTTAAAAAACTACGTGTTATTTCAAAAAGCTACAAAATTTGCTCGAGGGGGCGGTCTCGTGTCTCTGTCCCCCCTGATGTATATATATGTGTGTGTATGTGTTTTGTCGTGTACCTCAGCGATAGACATGTATTCGGATTTTGAAATTTCGGAAACTTCGGATTTCGGTTCGTCGACAATAGTCTCGGTGATGCTGGATTCAACGACACTCACGAGTTCTTCATCGTCATCCTCAGTTTCATCGTTCATATCCTCGTCCTCGTCGTTTTTCGTATTTGTTACCTTTTCCGATATAATTTTATTTCAAATTGTTTTTCGTGTCTTTAAAATTTTCGCAATTTTTTTCCCAATAACATCAAGAAGAATGACTGAAGATTTTTTTCAGAGATTTCACGATTGTCAGTTTTGTTGAACATTTTGTCAAAAACAAAAAAAAAGTTTTTGTGTACACACGTGTATGCGACTTCAAAGCAAATTTTTTTCAAGTCTACAAAGAGTTACTCAAATCGATCGTAAGTTAGTTGGCGGAAGAGACGAGTCCTTCGTTACGTTGAAACAAATATATCCAGGAAACTCGAGAGTGTTTGTAATAAAATTCGACTTTGCTGCCGTGAATGAAAAATATCGCGAACAATCCCAATATTTGAGCTATTTAGCACGGAAATTCGTTGCAATCGTATTCAAGGTTTCCATCGTTCCAGGTCACGTGATGAATAATAAAACTACTAAAATACATCCGACGGCGGATAATCGATAAGGAAAAAAGGGAGAATATTTTTCTTTCGAACGTAACGGGAAGCAACTCTATCTCTGTTTGGAAAACAATTTTTTTCGTCCTCTTTTCTACCTTCTTCTCCTCCACCTTTTCCTCCACTTCGGTCTTCTTTTCCTCTTTCTTTTCCTCCACTTTTTTCTTCTTCTTCTCCTCCTCTTCCTCTTTCTTCTTCTTCTCGAGGCGTTTCTGTAAATTACAAGGTTCAGGATGCATGCAAAAGAACGATCAACGAGGGCGTTAGTACGCACGATTGACGAATTTTCACAGTGGGTTCGAACGTGCGGGTACAGTCGAATGTTAAAAAAAACATGGATATTTTGTACCACGGACGACAATTTTAATCACCCATGGATTGCGTCAGGAATATAGATTCTGTTCGCGTTGAGATTCAACAGGGGAAATGGGGTTGTACACGTCGTAGATACTTTAAAAAAAAATCTTTTCTCCTGGGAAACCTACAAGTAATCATACCAGTGACGAAAAAAGACCAATACTGTGTCCTACTTTTGCTCGATGTTCGACGAATGAAAAATTTGTTTATATAAAGAATTCGATAATTATTCGCCAAACGCGAGTGAGATATTGAACTTACCTTGACCGTTAATTCAGCGGAGGATTCGTCCTTGCCCATTTCATTGCTGACCACCACCTTGTACGTGCCTGTGTATTCCTCCGTCGTGTTATTTATCACGAGCCTCATCTCAAGACCGTTGAAGGAGATTCTGACATCCTTGCTGGTCTTGACGATCGTCGTATTTCTGTGCGATAGTCGGGGAAAATTTAACGTCTCGTTGATCATGAAAAGTGCGTTAACGTTATACAGGACGAGAGAAGGGAGGAATGGAATGAGAGCGACAGAGCGAATGAAGCTTTTTTTGCCGAAATCCGTTTGTCGGCTAAAACGCTCGGCATTTTTTCCATAATCGAGATGGACACTCCCGATTGTGCTCATTCTCTTGGCACTCTTTTGCCAAACAATTATCATTGACATTGATCTTGACATTTATTTTAAAGATCGATTTTGAAGGGGGAAGGAAAGGCGGGTATTTAAATTCTGTTGCATTTTTCAAATCTATGTTTCATAGGATAATTTAGGAGTAATTTAAGGATTATCGTTGAAGAATAACGTATGTTGGTAATGAAATTCTACGTACTTGTACCATTCAACCGTGACCTTTTTATCTTGACGCGAAAGAGATGCTGTAAACTCTACCGTCTGGCCTTCTTCCACGGTCTTGACGGAATGGAAAAACAAGATGGTAATTCGGTCGGTGTTGATCATCGAGTCGAAAAATTGCGTAATCGAGATGAAAGAGTGGAAAACTTACGACAGTCTTGAGGCCGGAAGCGATCTTCGGTTTCTCAGCCTCTTCCGGCAGTTCCATAATTTCGACAACCTGCGACGTCGCTTCGCCCTTTTCATTTCTCGCGACCAATCTGTATTTTCCCTTGTCTGCCGTTGATATTTGCTCGATTTCAAGCTTGACGGCAAATTCGCCCTGAATATCGAGAGAAAATCGTTGCAATCGGTGGAGAACAATTTGTTTAAACGACGAAACATGACTGAATATTCTAGGAGTGGAAAAACAGTAATTTTCAAAGCTTCACCTCCTTGACTTTCTCCACGTGAACTTTGTGTCTGCTGCCTTCGGTAATCGCTTGAGTTTCCTTGAACCAAGTGCAATCGGGAGCGAATTTCGACAGCACGTGACATTCGACTATCACCGTCTTCTTTTTCACGACTTTGATGACCTTTGGTTTCTCCTTAATCACCGGTATAACTGGGAGATAAAAAGAAATGAGTTTCAAACGTCGTCAATTTCAGAGTCGGTATGTCGTTTGCTCGTTATTTTCTTTTTTTCATCTGTATTTCTTACTTTCAACGTTCAGGGTGAGATTCGCGTTGAGTTCTCCAAGGGCATTTTTGATGTTACATTTGTAGAGTCCAGAATCGTCCGCTCCAGGATCGTTGAGGGTGAGTTTTATGTAATAAACGTCTTCCTGCTCTTTGACGATGCTGATGGAGATTTTCGATGATTCGGTGACGACCTTGCCAGCGTGTGTCCATACGATGTCGGGCTTTGGTTTGGCTCTCACACGGCAGTCCATTATCACGAGTTTTCCACCATCCTCGGACTGTATATGAGGCTTACCGACGAAGGTAGGACCTTCGCCCTCCGGCTCGGGTTCAGCCTCGATGTTCAGGTTCAAGTTTGCGTTGCTCTCGCCAAACTCGTTCTTCACGTGACATCTGTATGTGCCGCCATCCGGTCCAGTTGGATCCTGATTGGCAAATTCTCAAAGTAATGTTTCCAGCGATTTTTTTCCATCTCGCGACGAACGTTTGAGAAAGCGCACGTACCTTTATCTCGAGGGTGAGTTCGTAAATGTCTTCCTCCACGACCTTGGTCTTGATGGAAATTTTGGATGTTTCTTTAACGACCGTCGTTCCTCGGAACCAAGTCACTTCGGGCTTCGGTTTTGCGCGACATTTGCACTTCATCGTGATGAGTGTACCGCTCTCGTTCGGGATGATTCGGGGCTTCTCGACGAACGACGGCGCGAAGCCAGCCGCGTCTTCTGCATCTTGGAGAAAATCCACGATTAGACAAAAAAAAAACCTTCCCCCATTACCGAAAATCCTCTTTCCGCGTACACAAGAGACACCGGCTGTCTTTTATTTTTTCAAAATTTTTGCAAATCAATTCGTTCAGCTGAAGTTTGAATTTTTTCGACTCGTGAAAATTAAACGTAATCGGATGTTGGCCAGCGCGAATGAGGATTGTTCAGTGTGTCTTGATCCAGCTTGATGAACCATTTACCAATGTTATGGATGAATTATTATTTTTCAGCACGGCGTTTCGTGTTAGAGAAGCGATTAAAGACAGATTGATTTTACATAAACAAAAGATTACAGATTTTCAAGCGCACTATCGTCGTACTTACCCCGCCCCTCGTGGAAGATTTTGTAAACGACAATTATCTGATAATTTCTGTACGCATGCTATAAAATATGTGCGATCACAATTCATAATTATGTCCAACAGAACGACAAATATGTATATACGGAATATCTATATATATACACGTATATTATTTGTGCACATTTTCAAATCGGTATCACGAAAATGAGAAAAAAACCAATGTGGAAACATTCAAACTGCGAGACGATCGATCCGGTAAAATGCATACATAACAGTCAAGTATAAATGGAGAGAGTAAATGATGAGGAATATTGGGAATAAAAAATGGCGTATTTTGCCAATGGCGCGGACAGGTTCACCCGCTGATCGTTGGAGTCGATGCCAATTTCATTTTTTTTTGTTCAAGAACATGTCCCATTATCCGAAGCGATTTCATATGCAATTGCCTAAAGAGTGTGATCAAGTCTCAAACTCGACGTCGTTTTTATTCCCAATATGTCATGAGGATGAGGGTTCGAAATTTTCGTGCGAACATACATGTACATATCGTAATGCCAAGACAGAAAGTGATGCTTATTGCTTTTGACTTGATACGTTTCCGTATTGCTTATGTCTGCCATCCGTAAAGTCGTGACTTGCCTTGGAAATTGAGCGAGATGTTTGCATTACTCTCGCCGTAACTGTTAAATGCGTTACAACGATAATTTCCACCGTCGGCCTTGGTGGGATTTGAAATCTCAAGGGTAAGAAGATACGTGTCCTTGCCGGTCGCCTTTCGCGACATTTTGATCCTCGAATTGCCGTTGATTATTTTTTGGCCTTGATACCACGTTATATCGGGTACCGGATGAGCTTCGAGGATGCATTCCATTATAAGCAGATCGCCTTCTTGACGTATCGTCGGCTTCTTGGGGAAACGCGGCGCCTTGCCGTCCGGAATTCTGCGTATATTGCCATTATTTCGATTTTTTTCTACCAAATTTCGTTACAAAGTGAGACAGACAGAGAGAGAGAGAGAGACAGACAGAGCGCGGGCCTCGACATTCGTGCAATCCGAAGGATCTCTCCATGCTTGTAGATCACTCCATTTCGAACTGATTTATCGGGGATGCGGCGGTAACGTCGCTTCGAAATTTCGGTCACGTACCGATCTTCGTTACTCGACTTTGGATCATCGGAGCTTTTTTTCTTTTCTTAATATACAACAATTTGGATCGATCATGTTTTTTTTTCGGATGCAAAGAGAAATTTGAACAAATTGTTCGCCATCCGAAGCCATCCATCGTCACGTGACCGAAAAATCTTGATCCCCAATAACACGTGCTTGTAAAACAATCGTTTTTCTCATTCTTTCGATATTTTCCAAAATCGCGTTTCGTACTTTGGTTTGTCGCCACCTTCGAAGTTCAAATTGATGGTCGCCGTTCCCTGGCCATGCTTGTTCTTCGCTATGGCTCTGTACTCTCCGCCATCTGCCTTTGCGACGTTGCTGATTCGCAATTTTGCCAGGTAGTAAAGCTTCTGATCGATCTCTAGGGAAACGTTGAATCTTCCTCCTTCCCTGATTTCGTCGTTACGGTGATACCTGACATCCGGCATTATCAATTTCCATCACAATTGTCAATCTCTCCCGCAGACACTTTACGTCGCTTCTCGCGTTCAACCACTCGTTTACAGTCAAAAAAAATGATCAAACTTCGCAATCATTCGCACAATCATCGCATCATGCTTGCGAATCAACGATTTCAAGGCCGCGAATGATGGAATGATCATTTTTTTCTCGTACGCAAAGTTCGGTAGTCACAGTACAACCCATCGCGACTTTGGAGATGATTTTTATTTGTCCAATTTTCAAAACGTTTTCCGAAATCGTCAACGACCATTGATCATCGATTTTCCGATTATCGCGTAGTTCGGTAACAACCCTCTTTGGTTTTATCGTGCCGCGATCGTTCACTTTTCAAAAATTAACCCCTTAATAAATAATTTCCAAACTATCGGACCTTCGTTGTCGTTGATTATCCAAATTCCAGTGACTAATTTCGAGAGAGCAATTTTCATCATCGCGAATATCCCGATAATTGTTGCGACTGTGCCGAAACTTTGGAAGAATTTTCAAATATTCTCAAAAAAAACAGGGAAAAAAAATGAAGATGAAACAATCCTCGCAACTCTCGTCGACATACTCGGCGATGCCTTACCACTTGACAATCGGTTTTGGATCGCCGACGCATCTACATTCAAACGTGATGGTGTTGCCGTCGTCGGATTGTCGAATCACGGGTCGTTCGGTGAATGTCGGTTTGATTCCGTCGTCGGGTACAGGTGCCTCGTCGCCTAATAATTTTGCACAAATCGTGGATCCCCACTCGGTCAGTTATTTTTTCGCTGCATACGCGAGCGACGTATCGATCGAACATTGACCGTATTTAAACGATTGTTCGAACAAAAAAAAAATAAAACTTTCGCTATGGGAGCGATCCCTATTTCAAGATGCGATGGTGGAAATCGTAGAATAAAAAACGAGGTGAAATAAAGATTCTGCCTCAACATTAATCCAGGTAGAAAATTGTGTTCTTTGACTCTGGAACCGTACACTAAATTTCGTCGCGTTTCAAAAAATGTTGAAGCCATTGTGTTAATAATAATGGTCGACGTAATTTTGGAATTATTCAATCAATGATCCAAATCGATTTAGACGTAATCATGTACGGTTTCAGTGTTGTTTGTCCCTGATTACGCCGTGCCTTCCACGAGTATCGAGTTTTCGACGATGAAGATCCTACGGTATTTATCCCAATAGTCGTGACTACGCGTTTAAAGTATTTCCGCTATCGGCAATCGTTTATTTGTAGAGTGTATACTTTCCAACATGTGGCTATGATATTAACCGTGAAGCATCTTTGACGAAGATGATCGTTGAGAAAAAAAAATCGCTGGAAACCTCGTGATTGAAGTATGTACAGCGAGTTAGAAAATTGGCACACGAAAAAGAACACTTTGAACAATAAACATAATGAGATTGTCGTCACTGCAGCAACCTAGTTAAGCATCAGCGGTGAGGCCAATATGGATGATCGATTTCGTTACGCTCGATGATCGAAGGATCGGAGAATCATCGACGTTGAGTTTTTTATTTCAAATTATTCGTCAAAAATCAACAACGCGATCGATTCAACGATCATTTTTATCGAGAAACTTTGAGTGATGGTCGATTTAATACGTCATTTAAGCAGCGGTGGGTATTTATTTCGTTATTGATGTACCGTCGCGCTCTACCGTTATTTCTTCTATGTCTTTTATGTGGTTTAATATCGCACGTGTTTTCCAAACGTTTTGTCAATTTTTTCGCTAATGAACTCACGCGGGCTGTATATCGTATAACGCGTTTATTTTCTCTTTTTTCTCATTCGCGTTATTTACTCATCTCCTCTTTCGCGCCCGATTTTTGCCTCTACAGCGATGGCTCTTCTCGTTTTCATCGCGCACTCGTAGAATCGCGATCGATACGTGCTCCTTGATGAGTACAACAGGAGGGTGAACAATGAAGAATATAAAATAAAATGTATCGAGGGAACGAAGGTTGAAAAGATTCGAAAAACAAAAATAAAAAGAAATTCGAGACAGTGCGAGCAGTGTATCGCGATTTTTTTTTTATTTGCTTCGTGAAGCTCACGTGAGAAAGATTTTGAAAATTGTACGAGAGAAAGCGAAAGAGAGAATCGATACGGAAAAAAATGATAGATAAAAGAAGAGGACGATGAGGGAAGATCGGTGATCGATATACATCCCGAGTTAGGAGGCGGTGATTGGTGAATTTTGTTTCTTTTTTTTTTGCTATTTTGTTCTGTTATCAAATTGATGAGTGAATGAAGATATTGAAAAGTTTGGGTCTACTTACTGTCGAAATTAAGGGATATCGTTGCGTTGGATTCGCCGAGTTCGTTCTTCGCTGTGACCTTGTACTTTCCAGCATCCTCGACAGTCACATTTTTTATTTCTAGAGTCGCAAAGTACGAATGACCGTCTTTGTCGACAGTCAGCTGTAAGAACCCCGTTTCCCTCGTTTTAGTTGTTATTCACTTTGAGTGAATTATTTACTCCGAATGTTTCATTTCGTACGTTTGAAATTTCGAGCTGAATCTCACGATTGATCAAGGAATAATTTAATCAAAATTCAAGCCCCTTTGGAGCCATTTCGCGTCTTTGTTTTTTCTCCACTGACCTTGTGCCTTGGCGAATCTTTGACGACATTCCCATCGTGAAACCAGGAGACCTTCGGCGTTGGGTCGGCGGTAATACGACACTCGAACAGCAATCTTTTTCCATCGTCCTCTTGCCTGATCGCGGGCTTTTTCGCAAAAGTCGGTGCGATACCGTCGATTTGTCTGTAATTTTTGAGAAGGCCATACAAAAATTGCACGAATGACATAGAGTCGATTAATGGTCAATAACATGACGATACAAGACGAAAAACGAAAAATATTATCCGCGAGTAAAACACATTTATATGCGATTAGTTCTCACGTTCTCCAATCAAATATTGAATACCTATTTCTCCATCAAAATTCGGACAAAAATACATCAACTTTCAACGAAAAATGTTTGCTCTGGGATTTTTTTTCGAGCTATCGCTGACTCGTCGAGAATAATTGCAGAAGAAATCTGAAGCTCCGAAACGAGCGTTTGTTCGAGATACATCTTTTCGAATTTTATTATAGCATCTTTTATTCGGGTGCAACGCGAGAGTCTGGAGGATCGAAAGATTCCTCTGAAAACATACGCTTTCGACCTCGCTAAGTTTAGAAAGAATAAGTGGGCTGCAGCTGCTTTCCTCGATTCTCGGGTTAGATATATTTTCACACGGTATTTCGTACGAAACGATTGTGAAAGCTTCAAATTCAGCATCGAAATTTCAAAACGTTATTCTATGGAAACTTTGCTTCCTACAAATCCTGTACAACGCGATACCCGCAATTGCAATCGCCGAGTAATTAGACGCCGTAATGCACCATTATTCGCAAGTTTTTGAAATATCTTTGAAAAAAAACGTTTACACTTTGTACAGTACACTTTGAAAGCTCGCGTGTACTGAAACACTGATTCTGATCAATCAAATATGCGAATATATCCTTCGAGGCGACAAAATACCATTTCGTTTTCACGGCCGTTTATGTAATCGCGAACGATTCAATAATTTGTCGCGAAAAATCATAAACGAAAAATGAAAAGCGCAAATGGACAAACGAGAGCGCGAGGGCCGCTTATGAAAAAAAAAACCCTCGTAAGTATACTTTGAAAGCTCGCGTGTACTGAAACACTGATTCTGATCAATCAAATATGCTAATATATCCTTCGAGGCGACAAAATACCATTTGGTTTTCACGGCCGTTTATGTAATCGCGAACGATTCGATAATTTGTCGCGAAAAATCATAAACGAAAAATGAAAAGCGCAAATGGAGAAACGAGAGCGCGAGGGCCGCTTATCGGACGTGGTGTTGCGAGTACCGTTCCGTAAATAGCGGACATTCCGCGGGGGTTATTTTCGTCGACGGTCGATCGACGAGCGCAAATCGAGTTGACTATTGTCAACCCCGAGCGTGGACTATCATCGAACTCTACGAATCAACGCTAGCTCGTCGTGACGTTCGTCACATTTTCACATTATTTGGATCAATCAAAACACAAAATTAGCTCGTCATATATTTTCCTGTTGAAAACAAAATATTAGGAAAAAATTGACGACGCCTCGTGCGATCGAGGAGGACCGTTGAACACTGACGAGTCAGGATAACAAAAGATTGGCAAGCGAAAAGAAAAACACACGCGTAAATTGCGCCGGAAGCACTCACCGTTTGGGAGGTGGCTGGATAGCTAAAAAAAAGCGAGAGCGCGGTAAGCTGAGCGGTTGAAAATAGATGGATATTGCACACAATTTGTGATATTGTATGCGCAATATTTGAAGGAAATAATTGTTTTTTTAATGTAACGCGTGCAAGTGCGTTTGCGTAAAAATCGGGTTAAGATCGAGGAAGTTTATCACGAGTTGGAGAAGCGAGCGAGAGAAAAAGAAAGCGGAGAAGAAGAAGCGTGATTTTCCAAGCGCCTCAAGCGAATAAACGAGCGAGCAAAAGCTGTGCATTCGTCTCGCGTCACTCTCGACACTCGTCCAACTTACTTTTCTCTAGGCTCGTCCACGGCTGTAAAATATAATGATCTTTAGAGTTCCGAATTTTTTTTTTTAACATTTTACAGTAGAGTGTTAGCTTTCCCCGAATATTCGAAAAAAAAAAAATAAAGGACCAAGAATTTTCATTATTAGATACGATACGCGAGAAAATTTGCCGTCGTACGAAAAATATAACACGGATCGGTTCTGGCTTCGTAGGAAGTTTATCGAGTTTTGAAACATCGAAAAAAATGCAGAAAATGCAAATTTTGGAAAAAGTTGAATTTAAAGTCGTTTAATCCGCTGATGAACAAAGAATGACACACTCTTTCGAATACTTTCTTTATGCACCTCTACAAGCGGACTAAACATTTTTATGCGATTTAACGTTTCGTTTCGGAGGGCTCGCTAGAGTCTGTGAATTGCATTTTACACGAACCGCTGGTTGGCGGTAAAAAAATCACGGATTTGCGAAATTTCAAGTCGAATAAACTGTGCAGCCATGCATTAGCTATCGAGCCGAGAATCTAAACACCGACAGTCTAAATAAACGAACGGAAATGCGGTGATACAAGAGCATCGTGAATTTCTCAATCATCGTTAACTTAACAAGAGCTGAATATTTTACATTCAACGAGAATGAAAGGTGTGCGTGATTTTAAGTTTGTTTGTGGCAAGCCCATTGGAACACCAAGTGTGAATGTAAAGAATGAAAAAATTGTGTCATTCGCTCAGTAGTTTGTCTTATTCTTACTTATATTCGATGCTGCGGCGAATAATTTGTCGTCATATGTACGTTCTAAGTACACCGATTAAAATAATGAGTGTACTATTCGATACTATCGACGAGTCTCTTTAAACCTAATAATTAATGTAAAAAATCGGAAATGCGGTGATCCAAGAGCATCGTGAAGAGCTGAATATTTTACATTCAACGAGAATGAAATGTGTGCGTGATTTTAAGTTTGATTGTGGCAAGCCTATCGAAACACCAAGTGTAAATGCTTAGAATGAAAAATTGTGTCATTCGCCCAGTAGTTTGTCTTATTCTCACTTATATTCGATGCTGGGGCGAATAATTTGTCGTCATATGTACGTTCTAAGTACACCGATTAAAATAATGAGTGTATTATTCGATACTATCAACGAGTCTCTTTAAACCTACTGATTAATGTAAAAAATCGGAGAAATGTAATTGATGTAAATTAATAATTTACATAAAAAATCGGAAATGCGGTGATTCAAGAGCATCGTGATTTTCTCAATCATCGTAAGAGGAACAAGAGCTGAATAATTTACATTCAACGAGAACGAAATGTGTGCGTGATTTCAAGTTTGATTGTAGCAAGCCTATCGAAACACCAAGTGTAAATGCTTAGAATGAAAAAATTGTGTCATTCGCCCAGTAGTTTGTCTTACCCTCACCCTTGCATCATGACTTTTTCGATGCTGGGGCGAATAATTTGTCGTCGTACGTACGTTGTGAGTACACCGATTAAAATAACGAGTTTATTATTCGATCCCCGAGTCTCTTCAAACTTAATAATGTAAAAAATTGCAGTGACAATAAAAATATTGTCTATTTCGAAAAAAAAAACGATAATATTTCCGAGCAATTACTCGTGTATCATAGTAGTATTCGAAATATCGACTTACGACTAAAGTTGAGATTAATGGAAGCCGCGACCTCGCCCATCTTGTTCTTGGCCTTAACCTTGTAGAGGCCAGCATCCGTTTCGATGACGTCGTCGAGCTCGAGCACGACGAGGAACTTGTTTGTTCCTACGCTCTGTATCTTGAAGACGGTTCTCGAATCTTCGCTGAGCTGCGTCTCCCCCCGAAACCATGATATGTCCGGTTTCGGTGAACTCACGAGTTGACATTCGAATATAAGCTTGTTGCCCTCGTCCTCTTGACGCAGCTGCGGCTTCTGCGTAAAGCTCGGCGCGAAATCATCGGCGACCCCCATCTTATTTGGGGTACGCCTGATTTCTTACTCCCCTGATTCTTCACCCAATACCAACAAAGTTGCGCTGATTTTTGAATATCGATTTATCGTCGATTCTGAACGAGGGAAGACAATCCGGTACCGTCTCGCGGTACCATTCAGCCGGACCTCCCCCCTTAACGCCTTTATCGATATTTTCGTGCTCGAGTGCTCTTTATCGCTGACTTTCCAACAGAGATGGGAGAATCTTTCCAACGGCGAAGATCTGCAAGCGAACAATCCATTAATTATCATTTTTTTAACCATTTCCCTAGAATTCAAGGTCACGGAGGTTATAATCGTCATGTTCACACTTAATAAATCGACGATCGTGGAAGTATTTTTACCGATACGATTATAATATTATCGTAATTTCGATTGCGTTATTCAACGGACTTTGGGACTTTCCATCGATCGTAGGTAATTTATCGACCTCAGAGGAACACGGTTGAAACCCTACTGATTTTTTTTCATCCCTACAACAATTATAAAACAATATTTTTATCTGCTTACGGTAGAAACAATCGATAATCTTTGTATCTTTGCACTTTGTGCTTTGCTAATAAAAAATTCGTCAACTTTTCTCTCTCAAAAAGCTCTGATTCATCGCAACACGTTCTTATTGACGACGAAACGGAAGAAAATTCGGAGGCTACTGAAAATGGTCGACTCTGCGAGCTTAGCTACAGAGAATCAACGTGACGCAATGAGTCCTATTATTAAAAAGCCTCTTTGCTCGAAATAGACCGCTGACTGCTTATCTTGGTAATCGGTTATTATGTTTAGAACGCGTTTATACGTGTGCGAAAGTCAGCGGCGGAACGAGAGTACTTTTTGGTACGCGTGAGTCGTTTTGAGCGTCTATAGACACAACCGGAAGTTCACGCCGATGACGGCTCGTCGATGCAATTTGGTCGTCGAGATCGTGAGTCCTTAAGCTCGAAATAATACACTACTGTACATAGATATGCCGCTTCTTCGTGAAATTGCTTAAAAATAATTCGACGAAGCGAGCAACGGGTTGAAGAATTCGATGCGTACAGCTTGTATACAACCAGCAGAGAGGAGAAAAGAGACGGAGAGAGGATTCGTGTATGATACAACGCGATGGTAAGAGTTGGCAAGGAGCCTCGAGAATACTCGAGATCGCTGCCCCTCGTAATTGCATTTCGCACTCTGATGCTGAAAAAAATTGCACAAACCGCATGGGAAAGCCCCATGATGAATAAGAGCCGAGAAAAAAGCTTCATCCTTTTTATTATTAAAATTGAAGAATTATTATTTCAGAAATGCTCAGTTTTGTTCAATGTTTTGTTTTTTTAAAAGCATTTTCGTACAGACGAGAAATAATTCCGATACCCCATTTTGTTATCGACCAGCTTGCTTGATTTTTTTTTTCCTGAACCGTCAGCCAGCCAAACTTTTCGTTTCGATTATTACTCCAATGACAGTGACAAACTTCGCGGTCGCAAAGTGGACCGGTAGATATCTATCGTAAAATCGCAAGCGTGTACCGGATGTTGGATTTGACCGGGCATATGACGGAGCAAAAGGGGTGCCCTACAACTTCCAAACGGTATGGAATCGCATACAACTTTTCTATACACGTAAATAAAAAAAATGAAGAGTCGACACACCTGAGAAATATTTATCAACCGAGACAAACATTTTTGGCAAAGATTTTCATCGCCATGTACCAAAATATGTTCCCCAACACTCGATGAGTGTGGTCCACTGTATAAGGAATGTTTTCCCTTCTCGATAATAAATAAAAATGAAAAAATCTCATTCCGTTAATAATTTTTCCGTCGATAATGCAGAGTCCTACTTTTCCTGAATGTGTGGAAGAGTCTTTTCGTTTCGCATATAGTAAATGCTGAATTAATTGGACGTTCTTTGAGGCCTCGAGACGGTTTGATCGCATCGGATTACAATTACGGGAATTGAGGTTTTACAGACTTTTTATCGCCTGTCTGATGCTGCGTGAAACGTGCACTGTGGAGTGAAAAACTTTTGGCAATCGTCACTCGTTACGAGCCATTCGTTCTCGTTATACCGAGTAACAATTAATGATGCATCTTAAACTGCCGAAAAACCTCGAGTCCCTGAAGCCATTTGTTCTTTGAATACTCCGCCTGACATTTCGCACTTTTGTCCGATCAAAGTGACAAGGATTCCTTGTACCTCGTGTGATCTATATCATTATCATACTCGTGTTCTTTTCGCGTTTTATCGCCTTGTACGACACGCGAGGAGCTTGCGCATTCAATGAATTAATTGGACCGTCGAACGACCTTCCATTTTTCATTCACTTTGACGTTTCTCATTTTTGTCAAACTTTTCTAGCAATTCGAAAAAAAAGAGCCCGCGTAAACGAGCGAAGGGACCGAATAAACCGTACTCAAAGATTTTCCATGCGAACTTGCCGAAAAAAAAAACATAGAAATTTCAAACGTTGGCAAACTGATTTTCTTTTTTCGCGAATAGAACTCCCATGCAAATTACTACGCTATGGTAAAATTCGACTTGATTGGGATCTCTTTATTCTCATACTCTCCCTCTTTTTGCACCGTCCGACTTTGCAAGATCGCGCTACTCGCATTTCGAGACCGCATGGCATCGGAGTCTCTTCCTCTGCTGATTGGCCATTTGCTAATCGCTTTTTCTACTTCAATTTTCACCCCATCGTCGTTCGGTTCTGCACGATTACAAAAATACATGGGATTTCGAGCTACATGGAGAATTTCGCCATTTACATTTTTGCATTTCACAAAAAAATATCGTTCAACGTTCGGACATCGATAAAAAGAGCCGCAAAGACGTATTCTCGCCCAAATAATTCCCTTAAATACCGCATTCGAAAAATCGTAAACTCGATCTCGGGTGTTGTTAAAAAAATATCGCGCAACCCACGCGCACATCCAATAATATATCCCAACGCTTCTTCTGGGCGTCCTCATGCACGATGGGAAGCTTTTCTACAGTTTGATGCTTCGAAATTCCAAAGGGGTGTCTTTGGGAAACGGAAACGCACGGGGCCGAGAAACGAGAGAAAAAAATCCCGAGGGATACTCGCTCACAGGCGGAAATGATGAAAGAACAGGGAGAAAGGAAGGGAGAAATGGAAGATGCGGATAAGCGAATGAAAAACTTGACAAAATCAACGACTTTGAAGACGACGACGACGACGACGAGGTTCGCGGCTCCTCCTCACGTTACAGACTCTAAAAATACGCAGACACCGAGCCTAGATACCTAGATAGTGGTCTACGAATAGTTCGCCAGAGTCAGAAGGCTCTCCTTTCTCGCAATGTTTCCCATTTAGTATAGGCAAAAGCACGAAAATTTCCCCATCATCTCTCTCCCGTCATACGATATTTTAATTAATAAAAATCTTTTTATCATTCAAACAAATTCAATTTTCCGGTCCCGTTAGTCCGTCAGGGACGGTTGGTCTTCCCTGAATATCCTAATAAACACTAGGAAGCTTCGTAGCAGCCATAAAAGACAATGTGAAATGAAGAATTATTCAAATTTTACGAAACGTAACGGTAACTCAGCGAACGAACTGTCAGCGTGACAGCGTCGATAGATTCGCGAAAACCATGGAATAACCATGCCGGTTTTGGTCGCGCGAGATTTCTGAAGGAGCTGTCAAATTCTGTAGTATTGGACGATATCGAATACACGCAGCTTGTCTCTGAGAAATAAAATGATTTTCGTACGTTTGATCGTATCTTCGCATCAATTTTTTTTACCGTAGAATTTACGCCGTTGAATAAAATACAATTCTTCGATAATATAAATCCGTACATCGACATCTCCTCGTTGAGTCATAAATTGGGTTTCCATTTTCACGGTGTGCAATGAAAAATAATAACTTTCAGCTACGTAAGCTACGTAATTGAACAAAATCGATTTTTATGTCGATCGAAGAGCAAAGATACAGAAAGCTATGATCCGCAGTTGCAAAATCATAATGCCGCGATAGTTTTAGCATCGAATGGCGAAATATGTGTATATATCCACGACAGTTATTTGTAGACTGATTCGTAATACGAGATATAGTCGTTATCCACATAGCACATATATACATTAAGGTACATTATGTATACGCATGTACGTGTCTCATCATGATTGTCCTTGGCCTTCCACCCCATGTATCTGGTGTACACCACCGGTATGTATTTTCCACCCTGGGGAATCTCGGTCGTGAATCTCGGACATATATATAGAAATGAAAAATGAATCTATAGGGGCATGGACTAATGCAATATCGCAGCCGAGGATTTCTGGGGCAAACGCGCGGGCGTATTCTTTCGACGGCCCAAATTATCAATCGATTTATAGATCGGCCCTTGTTTGACCCCACCGACGACGGATACTTCGCCAACTTTGCAATCGTACCGAGAGATGGCCTTAATAAACAAAAAAAATGAAAAAAAATGACACTCGTGATTGGAACGTTCCGCGAAGAAAATTTTTTTCAACGTCGCTTCCCGACGCTCTCGCACGCGTATACACATGCACGGCAAGGATCTAAAGAAAGCTCGTTACGTAAGAAAGCTCTCGCTTCGTACACCTTCCGCTGCTATCAATTTTTTTTTCGTTTTTTTTTCGAAGCAGTCGATTTTTCTCTTTATTCGTCAAAATGTCTCTTTTTTGTCGCGTACATATCTTTGCTATTATAATCGCGCTCTTTTAACGTAATCCAGGTGCCGGAAACAACTCTGATTGCACTTGTGTCATCAGCACTGTTTTATCCTCCCTCTTGATCGTTACTGCGATTGATTATTTTGAAGGGCATCGCGACTTTTAATGTTTTGTTTTCCTTCCGTTTTGGTTAAAATTCTCACTGGGATACGCGTCTAGAAGTTTCGAGAATTCCTCTTATTGTATATGTATGCGCATGTATGATATATCCGACATAGAAGCCTCGGTGTACTCTGTGTGTGACTTACTTGATGGATCGTTCGTCCAATTTCCACGACGTCTACAGACAAGAGTAAAACTTCGGGAGCTCGGGAGTCGTACGTGGCAAGAAAATTTCCTATTTTTTCGGCGTACGTCGCGCACTCGCGAAAACACGATGTCGCCGTAGATCGCGAATATCCAAACGGGAAAGAAAGTCTCTCTCTCTTACTTTCTTTCACGAGGAATCCTCGATCTGTCGCGGATGATACGATCGCGTTGCACTGATTATCAAAAATCGAGTCGTTGGTCGAAGCTCGGTTGTACGACTGTCGAATCAAAGCACCGAGGAGGATATATGTGTATTTTTTTTTTTCGTTATCTCTCTCTCTCTCTCTCTCTCTCGAATCTTTCCTCGGTCTTGATTCTTCCCGAAGTCGTTTGACAATTTCGATCGTATGGAAAATGATACGATAAATCGAATGAATTTTCCGTCACTGTTTCACACTGAGCTTTTTCATTTTACTCCCGAATACGAGAAAAAATCCTCCCTGCGGATTCTTCTTTGTGTATTTTGCTGGTTTTTGGTTTCGTATTCCCGTGTCCGTCCGCCGTTTCTTTTGTATTCGATCGGTCGTCCCAATCGCCGGGGCCCCGCGCGCGAACTAACCGAACTAAAAGCTCGATCGCAGTGTCGAGGCGGTTCTCTTTAGCGTTATACCACCGCGCGCTTCGCGTCGTTAATTTCGTCTTGGTCTCTTCGCAGAGGACCGACGTTGCTGCGGCCACCGGTACCATTAGCAGCAGCATCGGCACCTCCGATCACCCCCACTCCGAATGATTTTCGACGCGTTGTATATTCTCTTTGCCTCTTCGTCTTTTTCGTCCTCTGCGCGTGGGGGTAAACACATCGACGCGACCTCTGTGTCGTTGCACGCATATACAGTTCGCCGACAATGTTTTTCATCCGTCCAAATTTTGCTTCAATTCGATTCGATTTTTTTCCTTTTTTTCGCGAACCAAACTCGCGAATGCGAAAGAAAATATTTCTCTAAACTCGAAGCTGTGAGATTTTTGTACGTTTGCTCGTGGGACCTGCATATTAAAGCTTTTTTCGTCCGTGGTAAAAATAAAACTTTCCAGTTCGGACGCAGAAACGCGGGTTAACTTGTTTTTTTTCTTCCTAAAGTCAACGGGGACACCCTCAAGCTTTCGTAAAGACTGATTTATAGTCGAACGTCGACGTGCGATGTTTCTATTTTCGTGTTTTAATTTAAATCTTAATTTGACGATCAGAAAAAAAAGAAAGTAAAACCAAAAGTTATACCTTCGAACGGATCGGCCTGAAACTTGGTAAATTACGCGAATCTTAACACTGGTGATCGCTAATTTCGGACCAGCGTGGGCATAAAGTCGGCTTCTGAAAAAAAAAGAAATTGTCATCCGGGCTAAAGTGTACGTGCGCGCGAGATCTCATTTAGATCGCGAGTGTCATCGCGTTATCGTTACATTACGCGATCTGGTTGCACAAAATTATCGATGGGAGATGGATGAACAGTGTGACTCAGACGTTCGTCGTTGTTATTGCGTTTGGCTCGAGTTGGCAAGCACATGTGATGAGACGATGAGCAATAAGGAGTTTGAAAATCCCACCTCGACA
Source organism: Heteropelma amictum (assembly GCA_959613375.1). NCBI lineage: Eukaryota > Metazoa > Arthropoda > Insecta > Hymenoptera > Ichneumonidae > Heteropelma > Heteropelma amictum. The sequence goes on from OY390725.1 coordinate 5,761,306, forward strand.
GACGCGAAACGAACGACCGCGAGGGCACACACGTGACCATCATCGAACGATGACGATGACCCGAGAAACATTTTCCGCTGGATTTTCTCATCATCATCGCGTTCCGCGAGATCGCGTTCGTTCGACACCTCTCGTACCATCAAATGGTTCTTATCGCGCAAGGCTGTCGGTAAGTACGCGAGGGAGGGAAAGAGAGAGAGAGAGAGAGAGGCCCACCTCGTCGAAAATAGAAACTCCGTCGTCTCTCGCGCGAAACAATCATCACGAGGCGGGGAAAAGCCGCGAGAGAGAAAGAGGGGAAGATATTTGTTGAACGAGCGAGCTTTCCATGTTTTTTTCCCCCCTTCACCAGAGTCACACCTTTCCCGAGCCACTAGAAGCGAAAAATAACTTTGCTGTATACACGCTCGTGGAATTTTCGAGTTTTCATTTTTAGCGAGACATACGCGTGCGGAAAGAAAATAAGCGCGAGAATCCACGAGTCGTATCGGACCTTAAAGTCATTTAAGACTCACGCCGTCCATTAATTAACATCGATTATCGCACCTTGGGAGTCGTCGTGTTTTTTATCGACTCCTGAGAAATCATTCGAGAGACGTAGAATGACACTCTTGTCGAGAATCGCAGCCTATACAACCAATTGGACGTGGATAGATTCGACTTGCTCTCGCGCCCGCGCCCATTTTAATTGCAACCGTAAGGAGCCAAAAATGTGGCGTTATGAAAATCCGAATGCATTTTTTGCATCCGTATGCTCTCGTGTCTAATATACAAAAGACGATCCAACGCCAGAACACTCGAGTGTTGAATGATGTCACTTTTGTTACTTAATGAAGTTTGCTCGCGCTCAACGCAGACTCGATTGGGTCATTCTGCCTTTAATACCGACGGATGGTACTCGAGAAGTTTCCCAGGCGGAAATTGACGTTGTGAAATTGTGCAAAATAAACGAGGAATTTTCAGCACTCTCTTTCTCCTCAGCATCGTTTCTTTTCTCAACCGTGTAATCTGAAATGACCCCATTTTCGACATTCAAACGATGAAAGCTCGCCCGGATTAACCGATTATTGTAATTCCGAGTGATAAACGATGATATATTTCAAGAATTTTCTTTCTTCTCGTGGCAAAATTTATCGTCGAGATTTATCGTCGGGTTTAGATTCGAGATGACGATGGGACTGTGCTTTTGAAACGGTTTTCGGAATTCTCGGATGAGAAAGAAGAGAAAACGAATTTGAATTATTCCTTGCATCGTACACTATTATCGATCTGTTTTTTTTCTAATTTATCGAACGCTTTTGATCTGAATTCGCGAAAAACGAGCTGTTTTCCTGCGTTCAAGCTAAAACGGACCAGTTCAAAGAGACGTATATGCATGAACGAATGAAGAAAAGATGATTGAAGAGAAAAAAGCCTAGAATTGGGTGCTAAGCAGTCCGCGAAGAGTTGGGAAAATCGAAATGACGAGAAATCGGCGGGGGAGATGACGAGCAAAGAAAAAAGATATATCTCTCGCGTTTTCGCTATCTCGCAAGAATATATAAACCCCGAGACTCGTTCGGTCGAGTCTCTCGGATCTGGCAAGCGCCAAGCACTTTTCTAAATATACTCGATCGCCCCTCACCGGTGAATCTATCTTTACGTATTAGAATCTATACCGTCGGAAAGAGAGAGGTTCGCTATGCCGCTGGTACACCTCGCAGCTGTCGCACGAAAGCTGGATAGGTTCTCGTATGCGATTATACACGCACGTAAATTTACCGGCACTAATGGCACGCAGGTAAAAGTCGGAACAAAAACAACGGAAAAAACAGCATGCAGACTCGTTGGAAAATGTCAATTTAATGTTTTAACGTAACGAAGCATTCGCGCCATTTTTTCCCCCTCGTATAAACGATAAAACGATTCTACTCGAACGACATGACGAGTCGAGCAAAAATTGCCGCGCATCTTTTCGTTCATTGTTGACAAAAATGGGGAAATTACGTCAAAGGTGTACCTTATCGAAATAGCAATGTCAAAAGGATCGAAGCTGGTTTGCCACGGAATTTGTTTGCCAAATATCCAAAAATACTTTGAACCTACTGAAATTCTTCTCTAGGTCGTTATTATTATTCATCGAAATGTCTTGTTTTTCTTCTTCGCGCTAAACTTTCATGCAGAAATTTTGGTTCCGCGAGCGAAAAAAATATAGTAAATTACTACCAGGTATAAAATGAAGCGGATAAAAATCATGTATAAATTTCTGTGACGAACTTAGTGAACCGTTTTTTCGAAACTGATAAAAATGCTCTAAAAGACATGCTCGGTGAGTACATTGTCGAGAGAGAGAGCGAATTGTTGTGCGAGGTCAGGGTTAGTACGGTCGATGCACATGGTGAACATTTCTTTGGGTATTTTCGAAAAATCCTTCGATTTTTCGAGCCATGTTTCCTTTACTCGAATATTCCGAGGCCATTCACGATTAATTTAATTTCGAAAAGATTTGATTAATTGAATAAGAAGAATGATGAATCACAATATGACTCGTTTCGATGTAAAAACACATTTTGCTCAAAGCGAATAAGTCTCGGAGAAAAAGCAGTGATATTACTTTAAATTCGACCAATTGCTGATTCGACGGAAAAGCATTTTTTATGATTTTTTCACCTAAACAAACATTTATCCGAGAGTGAGCGAGAAAAACGTGATTTCGACGCGATCCCGCACATGATTTGGTTTTATCATCTCTCAGCCAATAACAATATTCTCAAAGATCTCTTTTCGATGACTAAAGCTCACAAAAAAGCAATAAAATGTCACGAGATGGCCAGGACCATCTCGTCGCCTCTCTCTCTCTCTCTCTCCGTCGTTCCTCGCGTCTCGGTTAATTTTAACCTTGTATATTCAACGAACCATGCCTACGCCTTTTCTCACGAGACTAATTTAGATCGCTATTACTTTACAATCAAATTTAGCATTGGACGTAACGAGACTTGCGATATTATTTACGCCGACAATATTATATTCAAGCCTGACTGATGCTGGCAGTCTTTCCTCGAGATGAATCTCATTTTCACGTGCTTTCCGAGAAAAATCACAGAGTCACGTAAAAAACTCATCGAATATTCGAGAGGAGCGATTTGTATACGACGCGACAAAATTGTTTTATTTTTATCATTTTAAAAAAAAGTTACGACAAAAGATTAAATTTAAGAGGTACGACAAAAAATTAAATCAGGCGTATCCTGTTTTTGTACGGTAAAAACTATTTTTGCACGTAGACCGTGAGGCTCGTTGGAATTTTCCGAAATGGGCAGAACTTGAACGTTTGGAACCGCAATCGTGAGTCATTTTTAATACGGGATTTGATGAGATTTTGTAACAACGCAGTACGACATTTTTCATCGTACGGAAATTGGAGGGAAAGAATATTTCAAAGGTCGAAAATTCGCGCCTATTATCAACGTACAAATTACTTTAATGATCGATGATTCGAATACGCGTTCCTCCGGGGTTTTTCAGCGCATGTCACGATAATATTTTTAGGACGCCGTCGTTTTTAGCTCTCCTTCATTCCGGTGATGAAAGAAATCACTGAGAATTCTTCTCGCGGTGCGCATCTTCACGAATAATAATCTCCGAGATTGTCATCTCGACGAATAAATATATCTGCAATCCGCTGGAGGACACCGGGGCGCGGTTCATTTTTGCAGCTTTAAAACATTCGATAGTTACGTTTTCTTCATCTATTTAGAACAATTTTATAATCATTTTTTGGTTACACCAAAAAGGATAAAAATTCGTCCGCCGAGTAACTAGATTTTTCCAAGCTCTCCACTCGATCGTTATTAAATAATTTAAATAATTGTTCTGGATACTTTATAATGCTTTCTTTTTTATCCTAAACAAAGCAGTAATTCCTCAACTGTCATGGAAAAGTCGATAACTTTTTTTGAAGTTATCGGATTTTTGAAATAATTTTGGAAGCCGCCGTACCCCTCGATCTCCCCCATATTCAAAGGAGGGTCGTAACAAACTCGAAAAACATTATGCAAGGTTAAACGAGTTGAATAACTTCTCTTGGTTACATGAAATCTCAAAATTCACGAGAGATATATAGAAGAGATGTTGGCACTGGGGAGTGAAAAAAAAATGAGGCATATCCCGTTCATTTTTAGCGACGTGACAATATAGCTTTTCCGCAGCCTCCCGAAGAGAGATCACTCGTCTCACGAAGTTTAAGAAAACCGATCTATATTTTGAAGATAGCGAAACACGCGATAGGTTTCACGTTACGTAAACTTTTTCCTCGGATTATACGAGCGTATATACATGCACTCTCGTAACGTTTCGAAGACCGCGAAGAATCCTCCACGAAAAAGAGAGCGATTGCATCAGTTTCAACATTTCTCGTTGGAATGTTTGACCCATCGCTCGTAAAACTCAAAAGTAGCTGTGATCCAAGAATATCAAGAGGAAAAAAAAACATCAAGAATATTAGATTCTCATCATAGGATGCAAAAAAAAAAACAGCGAAGAACCGATTTGTTATGAAATTCGTGCAAAAGCCAAAAAACATTTGGAAAACTCGTTTTCGTCGCGATTCGATTTAAACTTTCGCGGAGAGGATTTTTGTGGATGCTTCAACGAGTCAATTTGAATACGTTCTACTTTTTTTTCGTAATTTTGCTTTCAAGTTCATATATTTTTGAAAAAAACGTATTAATGCACCGAAAAAACAATGTTTAAGGGGTGTTTTCGTGTCGTGCAAAAGTCGCCCGATTCTTCGTAGCGTTATTGATGAGAAAACAAGACAAAGTCGCGATGTTCTCGATTCACCGATTTCACGTTATTTGACACTTTGAAGAAACAAGAATCGTCCGTCTCTTCGTACAGAATTTGTATCGTATTATCGTGAAATGGAGCATCTCGTGCATATACTATATTTGTGTAAGAGCCGACCCCTGGGATTTTCTCAAGATTTGTGGAGAATCTTCCACTTGTGCTCGTTGCTACTTTCAAGAAATTAGAGCATCAGCGAGAGCAGTCTCTCGCGTCTGCGACACCCTTGCAACATATGTGGGTGTGTTTATGTATTTATATACGTATCAAGCTCACGGTTGCCTCATCGTATTATTTCTTCAATTCTACCGGACAGTTTCACGGTTCTGTCATAAATTCGTGACATGCGTATACAGCCGACCTTGTGTACCCACACGTACAGAGTAGAATAATGCATAAACGCCCTTAATTAAGGATTCGTTAAATATTTCGTTAATTAATCGATCTTAAGAATGGCTTGACACTTGATTATTGTTCAACATCAATTAAATTGGTGAAAATTGATTCGCACGAATGTAAATAATTCATTGAATAACATTGCTGCCTACGATATCATGATTCAACGAAAAATGAAACCGGAATAAATGAAACTGGAATTGATCTTCGCCTGTGAAAAAAAAATGCGATTTTAATCGCGAAATAATGGAATGGTAGCTGTGTCTACGATGATCACCACCGGGTCTTTGATGTAACGCGAGATTTGGATCGTAACTCAATGTGTACCACGAATTGTCGGATGGTACAGTTGTGCGATCGTTGCCTCGATAATTCTGTGGAAAATAGAGCGTAACGAGGCACCCTAGTTCCTCGGTCAACCCTGTCGGTCGTGATGGATATATAACATTCGAGTGTAGGCTGTAAATATATATATATATATATATATATATATACATGTAAATGCACGCAACATCGATGCCGTGAAACGTTCGAAAGGGCGCGAATTTCATCTCCGAGTGTACACCCGCAACGTCCCTTTAATTAGAAATCACGAAAATCTGTGTCCACGAATATATATCGTGAGCGATCCAACTGTGTTGATCAATAAAGATAGGAGAGTCTCGAGATAATCGTAGGTACGATCTGCGCTATTCGTCTTGTTGCCTCTGGGTCCTGAGTCTCTCGAGACCAACGCAAATCACGTGAGACAGTCGATATGGATGTTGGACATGAAACGAGAAGTTACTACAGTGAGGGCAGACGATCGAGAGAGCAAAAAGTCATGCAAAATCATCGAGGAATACGCATAACGTATGAGCAGAGTGAGGATAAGGTACGAACGAGAGTGGGCGATCTACAAGCGCAAGTATATGGAACGTACGACCTAAAATTAAACGTTGGACCGTTCTGGAAATAGATGTTATGCGTGCACGAGGACAGGACGAGACATCGGTCCATTATATCAGCCATTCTGCATATACGAGATTTTACTTCTTTTTACTCATTCCGAGTCTCTCTTTTTATTGTTTTCAATGCATTTCTTCTGCACGACTGACGCTAAGGTCGTTTTGAAAGAAAAGAAAAAACACCAAACATCGTCGGTACACTGTGTTACGTTTACTGCACATGGAAAGATAAAAAAAAACAATGAAACAAGGTGGGTTGTCTCGAAATGACAAAAATAGGGTCAATTTTCGTAAACGTTTCAGTAACGCGCGATGAAAAGATTCGTTTTAAAAAAAACGTGAGATAAAATCTTTCACCACGGTTTAATTTCGATCTCACCGTTGAAAAAAAGTACAGAAAAAAGTCATGGAATGTGATAGTATATGTTGTAAAATGCGATTATTTTGTTTCGATTATTGAAAAAACATCCAAGATTGATGGTTCATTGAAAATACAAAAAAATAATCATACTGTGTGTGTGTGTGTGCAGAATCTTCGATTTATTTGATGCATAAATATCTCAATTTTCGCATTTTGGGAATGACGATACGAAACTCTCCGTTCTCAGAGAGTGTAAATTAGCAAAATGTGGTTTGTATTTTACAAAATTTGGTTGAGAATTTGCGTGTTAGGCATCTTCCGATGTGCCCTGAGTTCCTACTTCCTTCTGGCTACTATCTACTCAAACGCATACCGAATTACACTCTCTGTGTATCCTGATGGTGCCGAAATCCCGTCCAAATATTTGTCGAATGATTTCGCGGTTTGCGCGGCTAAATATATGTAGGTGTGGGTGTCGGCTTGTATGTTTTATGCCGAGTGCTTTGTGGTAAAGCTCTGGGGTCGTTCTTTTTTTTTGTTTCGTACCGAAGCACACGTGAAAACACTCTCAATCGAACTCTCAAATCTCCCGAGAGTTGCTCTTTTCTCTTCCCCATCGTCTCTCTTTCCCACCCGTATTTACATCGAGTTTTATAGGCTAAAAGAGCAACTTTCGCACAGTGCTCGTGCGCACGGAAATTGTGAGATCTTCATTGTTCGAATCATCTAGGGGTTCAATGATCTCGTTGCATCAACGGAGATGAGTGTCGAATATTGTTAAAGATGAGAAAAGTTTCTGGAAACCGGACATGAAGCATCTTGTTTAGAGTTGTTCCTCTATGCGTGGTTCAATTTTGATGGAGTTGTCGATCGCTCCTTTCATCCGCCGATCGAACGCTGGACCACAATCTGTGAAAAATCTGAAACAAAATTTCCGAAAACCGGAAATGAAGCAACTTGCTCAGAGTCGCTTCCTCTGCGCGTGGTTAAATTTTCGTTGAGTTGTCGATCGTTCCTTTCATCCGCCGATCGAACGCTGGACCACAGAATCCGTGCAAAGATCTGAAACACAATTTCCGAAAACCGGACAGGAAGCAACTTGCTCAGATCCGCTTCCTCTGAGCGTGGTTAAATTTTCGTTGAGTTGTCGATCGTTCCTCTCATCCGCCGATCGAACGCTGGACCACAGAATCCGTGGAAAGATCTGGAACTAAATTTCCGAAAACCGGACATGAAGGAACTTATTTAGAGTCGTTTTCTCTATGCGTGGTTAAATTTTCATCGAGTTGTCGATCGTTCTTTTCATCTGCCGTAAACCTTAGGGTGGAAAACTGAAACTATATTTCCGGAGACCGGAAATGAAGCATCTTGCTCGAGATCGTTTCCTCTATGCGTGGTTAAATTTTCATCGAGTTGTCGATCGTTCTTTTCATCTGCCGTAAACCTTAGGGTGGAAAACTGAAACTATATTTCCGGAGACCGGAAATGAAGCATCTTGCTCGAGATCGTTTCCTCTATGCGTGGTTAAATTTTCATCGAGTTGTCGATCGTTCTTTTCATCTGCCGTAAACCTTAGGGTGGAAAACTGAAACTATATTTCCGGAGACCGGAAATGAAGCATCTTGCTCGAGATCGTTTCCTCTATGCGTGGTTAAATTTTCATCGAGTTGTCGATCGTTCTTTTCATCTGCCGTAAACCTTAGGGTGGAAAACTGAAACTAAATTTCCGGAGACCGGAAATGAAGCATCTTGCTCGGGATCGTTTCCTCTATGCGTGGTTAAATTTTCATCGAGTTGTCGATCGTTCTTTTCATCTGCCGTAAACCTTAGGGTGGAAAACTGAAACTAAATTTCCGGAGACCGGAAATGAAGCATCTTGCTCGGGATCGTTTCCTCTATGCGTGGTTAAATTTTCATCGAGTTGTCGATCGTTCTTTTCATCTGCCGTAAACCTTAGGGTGGAAAACTGAAACTAAATTTCCGGAGACCGGAAATGAAGCATCTTGCTCGGGATCGTTTCCTCTATGCGTGGTTAAATTTTCATCGAGTTGTCGATCGTTCTTTTCATCTGCCGTAAACCTTAGGGTGGAAAACTGAAACTAAATTTCCGGAGACCGGAAATGAAGCATCTTGCTCGGGATCGTTTCCTCTATGCGTGGTTAAATTTTCATCGAGTTGTCGATCGTTCTTTTCATCTGCCGTAAACCTTAGGGTGGAAAACTGAAACTAAATTTCCGGAGACCGGAAATGAAGCATCTTGCTCGGGATCGTTTCCTCTATGCGTGGTTAAATTTTCATCGAGTTGTCGATCGTTCTTTTCATCTGCCGTAAACCTTAGGGTGGTAAAATGAAACTAAATTACCGACGACCGGAAATGAAGCATCTTGCTCGGGATCGTTTCCTCTATGCTCGGTTAAATTTTCATCGAGTTGTCGATCGTTCTTTTCATCTGCCGTAAACCTTAGGGTGGTAAAATGAAACTAAATTACCGACGACCGGAAATGAAGCATCTTACTCGGGATCGTTTCCTCTATGCTCGGTTAAATTTTCATCGAGTTGTCGATCGTTCTTTTCATCTGCCGTAAACCTTAGGGTGGTAAAATGAAACTAAATTACCGACGACCGGCAATGAAGCATCTTGCTCGGGATCGTTTCCTCTATGCTCGGTTAAATTTTCATCGAGTTGTCGATCGTTCTTTTCATCTGCCGTAAACCTTAGGGTGGTAAACTGAAACTAAATTACCGACGACCGGAAATGAAGCATCTTGCTCGGGATCGTTTCCTCTATGCTCGGTTAAATTTTCATCGAGTTGTCGATCGTTCTTTTCATCTGCCGTAAACCTTAGGGTGGTAAACTGAAACTAAATTACCGACGACCGGAAATGAAGCATCTTGCTCGGGATCGTTTCCTCTATGCTCGGTTAAATTTTCATCGAGTTGTCGATCGTTCTTTTCATCTGCCGTAAACCTTAGGGTGGAAAACTGAAACTAAATTTCCGGAGACCGGAAATGAAGCATCTTGCTCGAGATCGTTTCCTCTATGCGTGGTTAAATTTTCATCGAGTTGTCGATCGTTCTTTTCATCTGCCGTAAACCTTAGGGTGGAAAACTGAAACTAAATTTCCGGAGACCGGAAATGAAGCATCTTGCTCGGGATCGTTTCCTCTATGCTCGGTTAAATTTTCATCGAGTTGTCGATCGTTCTTTTCATCTGCCGTAAACCTTAGGGTGGAAAACTGAAACTAAATTTCCGGAGACCGGAAATGAAGCATCTTGCTCGGGATCGTTTCCTCTATGCTCGGTTAAATTTTCATCGAGTTGTCGATCGTTCTTTTCATCTGCCGTAAACCTTAGGGTGGAAAACTGAAACTAAATTTCCGGAGACCGGAAATGAAGCATCTTGCTCGAGATCGTTTCCTCTATGCGTGGTTAAATTTTCATCGAGTTGTCGATCGTTCTTTTCATCTGCCGTAAACCTTAGGGTGGAAAACTGAAACTAAATTTCCGGAGACCGGAAATGAAGCATCTTGCTCGAGATCGTTTCCTCTATGCGTGGTTAAATTTTCATCGAGTTGTCGATCGTTCTTTTCATCTGCCGTAAACCTTAGGGTGGAAAACTGAAACTAAATTTCCGGAGACCGGAAATGAAGCATCTTGCTCGGGATCGTTTCCTCTATGCGTTGTTAAATTTTCATCGAGTTGTCGATCGTTCTTTTCATCTGCCGTAAACCTTAGGGTGGAAAACTGAAACTAAATTTCCGGAGACCGGAAATGAAGCATCTTGCTCGGGATCGTTTCCTCTATGCTCGGTTAAATTTTCATCGAGTTGTCGATCGTTCTTTTCATCTGCCGTAAACCTTAGGGTGGAAAACTGAAACTAAATTTCCGGAGACCGGAAATGAAGCATCTTGCTCGAGATCGTTTCCTCTATGCGTGGTTAAATTTTCATCGAGTTGTCGATCGTTCTTTTCATCTGCCGTAAACCTTAGGGTGGAAAACTGAAACTAAATTTCCGGAGACCGGAAATGAAGCATCTTGCTCGAGATCGTTTCCTCTATGCGTGGTTAAATTTTCATCGAGTTGTCGATCGTTCTTTTCATCTGCCGTAAACCTTAGGGTGGAAAACTGAAAATAAATTTCCGGAGACCGGAAATGAAGCATCTTGCTCGGGATCGTTTCCTCTATGCGTGGTTAAATTTTCATCGAGTTGTCGATCGTTCTTTTCATCTGCCGTAAACCTTAGGGTGGAAAACTGAAACTAAATTTCCGGAGACCGGAAATGAAGCATCTTGCTCGGGATCGTTTCCTCTATGCGTTGTTAAATTTTCATCGAGTTGTCGATCGTTCTTTCCATCTGCCGCTACTCTTAAGGGAAAAAACTGAAACTAAATTTCCGACAACCGGAAATGAAGCATCTTGTTCAAAGTCGTTTCCTCTGTGCATGGTTAAATTTTGATCGAGTTGTCGATCGTTCTTTCCATCTGCCGCTACTCTTAAGGGGAGAAACGGAAACTAAATTTCCGACAACCGGAAATGAAGCATCTTGTTCAGAGTCGTTTCCTCTGTGCGTGGTTAAATTTTCATGGAGTTGTCGATCGTCCCTCTCATCCGCCGTTCGAACGCCGGACCGGAAGCTGTGCTAACAAATCTGAAACAAAATTTTCGAAAACCGGAAATGAAGCAACTCGCTCAGAGTCGCTTCCTCTGCGCGTGGTTAAATTTTCATGGAGTTGTCGATCGTTCTTTTCATCTGCCACTACGTTGAAGGAAAACGCTTCTCGCGAGATCGTCCGATCGAAGAGTCATTTCTTGTAAATTTTATGAAACGTTATTGTGCAAGGGAGAAAGGGAGAAATATTTTCGCTTGAAAAAATGTGCAAGAAATGCTAGTTTAGGTTATTCACTCTCATTCTCCCGGACTATCTCTCATTTTCACTCAGTTCAATATAAATTCAACTGTGAAATATAGCACTCTTGCTTGCTTGATATGGATGATTTCTTTTTCACGGAATGAATTATCGTGGAACTTGTAACCTTTGCTAACCGCGATTAATGTCACAAGTTGACAAGTGTCAAAAACAGCATAAAAAAACCGCGCGAATACGGTCTCGCATGAATCATGCCGCGGCTGCGTTCTCACCAACGCTGCGACCAATCAGGGGACGAATAAAATGGCAACAATCACGCGATATAATTTCGATAAAGAATCAACTTCGGGACCTCATCAACTTTTTACAGAGGGAATTATATCATTCCACTGAGAGAAAAAAAAATCGCGAATGCCATAAAATCAACTTTTGTGCTCGTTATTTTTTAGAAAAGTATGTTTGATATTGAAAAATTGATGCTGCATTAAAGACGCTATATCTCGAGTGTTTAATTTGCGTGTAAATACGAGATCGAAATAAATGTTCAGGTCTTGTAATGAAAATTTGGCAGAAAGAAAATTGTATCGGAATCCATTAAATCTAGTGGATAATGAGCGAATATCCGTTTAGCACCGACAGATTTCGAGGAAGACGCGAGGGTCAATGATCGTTTGGGTTCACGTCATCAATTTCGAAGACGAAAGAGGAAGGTAAATGGTACACGGAAAATTGGCAACGACGATGTAAGACATCAGGCTGAAAAGCAATAGTATCCATGCGCGAATGCACTCTCTGTGAATGCCGAAGGCTGACATTGACGTGAGAAGGCAATAAGTGTGGACGCGAAAGTGCATTCCGAAAATCTTTTCCGCTATTTCTCTCAGTTGAGTAGCAGCTAAGAAACATCATTTTTTTTGCTTTCGATTAATGGATCGATTATTATCGTTCGAAACAACAAAAAATAGAATTCCAGAATATTTCGATCTGATTGGTGTTAAATTGATCAAAAATCGATATAATAAATGTAGGAGATGAAAATCACCAGTTTTGCATCTGCAGCTTCCGTCGAGTTTTGACAAAACGTGAAAATAACGCATCGAGCGAGTTCAGCATTGAATAATTCAGTTTGTTTCTTTCAAGCATAAAGCATATGAAGCAATATTTCAACTCGATAGTTGGAAAAGTTTAAAAAACATATGATTATAGTCGTTGAAGACTGTTGCAAAATTTCCTCATCGCTACTGTTCGAGAACTCACATTTTAAACGCACACGCATTCCCACACACCTCTCTCTCTCGTATTCTAAAGCATCGGCACAATTCCAGAAAGCAAGCAAACCCCGATAATCTCGAAATAACGAGAGCCCGCCTCTTCTTTACCCTCTCTCTCTTTCTCTCTCTCTCTCTCTCTTTCTAAATCTCTCCCGTGGACCATTATTTGCCGTATTTTCTTTTTTCATCACTCCCTTCTCCGACTCATGCCGATCTCTGATATTTTTGGTACGAAACGGCGCAGCGACGAGTCGAGACGATTTTCCCTGTCTGCATGAAAATTCAGGGTAATTCGGGTCAATCGATAATACAGTTCGTCCTCGTGTAATTAAAAACGTTGAATCAACGCGTGCGAGGCAAGCAAATAAATCGCAGCTGCGGGATTTTCTACGCACGAAATGTGCACTGTGTACGATACGATATTTTTCGAGTAAGCCTGAAACCTGCGCGTTTTGCTGTGTAGTATTCCAAATTGGAATATTTTCTCCGATAAATTTCACAATTAATCTCAAGTTACGACACTTGTCTCTAGGAACGCAAACTTTAGTTTGGGTTGTGTTAAATACATTCTTCATTTTTTTTTGTACAGATATGTAGCCGATAATATACGTGGAATGACAACGATAAGCGCGATTGGTTCACCTTGAGGGGACAAGAGAAAAAAAATGATATTCACGAAAAGAAATGTGTGCGGAGGGGATGAGAAAAAGTGTAATGAATAACCAAAGCGAGGAGGACCGTGCGATACCACGAGAGAATTCGGGAGTGGCGGCTGTAGCACAGTGTCGGGCGCTAGGTGTAAGAGGGCGCACACAACATAATCGTGAAACGGTTAGTGCCGCGTGAGCGTAACCCGAGCCTCCTCGTCAGAGCCCCCGACCATATATGTCCGCGGAACAATCTCCATCTTCCTCGGACCCGCGTTCCCGCCCTCTGTGGCTGTCTCGCTTATACGCATACGCGCGTATGATCTTTCCGCATCTTGTATGTTGACACGCACGCAAACGTGCGTATATATGTGAACCGACGTGTGTGATATGCCAAACGCTGAAAAGCATATAGAGACGTTCCTAACGTCGCGCCCACCGCAGGTCGTCTCCTTCTTCCGTCCCTTCGTCCCCCCTCGTCGTGACGGCTGAACTCGAGCGCGTCGGACCACCGAGATTCTCGTCACACGCGTCATCTCGAGACTTTACGACTATATGCACGGTCTATTCGACGATATATGGTCTACATACAACCCCTTGATTCCCTTGTAAACTGCTATTTCATCCGCTCATTGATCGATTGGTAAAGCCTACTGATGTACAATAGCCCGTCTCGACGAAAATCGTCTCGTTAATTTGTTTGTTACACAAAGGTGCCAGGGTTATGTCGTTTATGTTGGAGAGATTTGATAGAAAGGTGTGACAAGTGAGGTAAGCAATCATTTGCGAATTATAGATAGATAAAAATATATCTCTACTTGATATATATATATGAATTACGTACACGTATGTATACTAATAACGTACATAATCGATTGATGCAATGTATTCACCTCACTTGTCAGATTTATTCTGTCATATTTGTATCCACGCTAATGCATAGACTGAGGTATTTATGATTAGAGCATTATGAAACTGTATATTTTCGAATAATGCATATGCTATATAATAATGAATATTGTGTATTAATAAAGTTTATAAGAAACACCAGAAAATAAAATATATTCTAGACTACGTGAAGGAGAATGGTTACTTTGTGCGATTAATTTGAGCTGCCGCGCTTTTCGCGGTTATTTCTCGCATCAAGTGTGATTTACAAAGAAGCCTGCAGATGGCGCCACACTACGGAGGGAAATCTCTTGAAACCCTGCGAACACGTGATCAACAAATATTCATTTATTGATGTAACTGCCTGGATAATTGTATCAGTTACTAACAGTCGGCAATGTAGGACATTTCCTTTTCCTGTGGGGAAAAAAAAACGAGCTTTAAAGTTACATAAATTACATTACAAAAAATAACAATTTAATTTTGTTTCTTCCGCAATGTTTCTTGACGATAATTGCACAAATCATGACACGATTGCATTATGGAAAAATAGAATTCGTCATATTGCGCAGCATCAAAACGTGTATACCACGCAAATTCTTCTTTTCGTAATAATTTAATGCTTGCATCCAATTGTTTATTTCTCTTATTTTCCGTATCTTTCTGCACAGTTAATACTCTGTACCGTCTGTACAAGGAAGCCTTATTTACATTGGATTTAATTAACCGCCTCTTCCGTAATTTGAATTCAGCACTTTACGTACATGTAGGTATGGGAAAATTTATACTCGAATGCATGTCCTCAAATTCCTTTCCTCGCACGTCGCTTTCGACATAAACGTACTTGACGAATGCTCTACGATACGTATGCAAAAAGAAACGGTATAAAAGTAAACAATGAAATGTCCTTAACATTTTTCTCTCCCCTGTAATAAATCTCTAATCCTCGCGTATTGTGTAATCGGGAATGAAAAACTCTCCAAACAGATATTCGCTCGCGCGACGATTTAAATGTACGGGAATAAGGTTAATTAAAAATAATTTGCCTTTCTTGCGTTGCGTCTTGCGAACATTTTCATGGTTTTCACGTGGTAAATAAGTTTCTTTCGAGTTGGCATCTTCGTGAAGATTTAATTGCACACAAGTTTATTTTCTAATATTTACAGTAAAAACTATGTAAATTGCCTCTATCAGAAACAGAAAAAAAAAATCAGAAGTGAGCATCGCAAGGCGCCGTACATGAGGATGTGCGATTATCTTTCAAATTTTCGTTTCTACATTTAATTAAAGTATGAACATTTCAAAAATCAATTTCTTTTGTCTAATTAACAATTCAACGAACATCGCGTTTTAGCTCGTTTAACGAAATTCCGCTCGGAGCGAATAAACGTCGATATTCGAGTGTCTCTTTAAAATTTCATTTGTGATACCATGTCGCGCGTAACATCGTATCGCCAAATCCGTACTTGCTTCCACTGTTGTGACGATTCAAAAAAAATAACAATTAAGTACAAACAATGCCCATTGAGCAACGATTCGGATCAACGGTGTATTCTGCCAGGCAATTCATTTTTTACAGCGTCACTTTCGGTCTTATTCGTAGGTTGACATTTCGTTACAAAAATATCATTTCTCGCCTTTCATCTCGCCTTTCATTCGCATCTTCTATCATGACGTATTTATCTATCGATACATTGAATTCAGATACATCAATGAATTCCAAATTTCTGCGTATTGAATTTTCGTTCCACGAATCGCAATGAATTTCAAAAAATTTTCAAAACCTGCCAAGAATTTTGATTTCGAAGTGAGAGGAGAACGGGAGGGTCTCGTTTCCACAGCATTGAAATTTGATTTTCCAACCTCTACATCTTCGAATTTATGCCGAGTAGAGATAAAGTCCTTGCAGAGTCGACAAACAAACTATGAACGTCATAGGAACGGACGATGTGAAACATTTTTGTCAATTGTAATTCGAACGAATTTTTGCTTTTGTCGCCGATATAGCGTAGAACAAAATACAATTGCAGGTTTCTTCGTTAACGCTAGAAGTGAGTATGTTTAAGCTATTAATTAAATTCACAGGGGGGAGGGGGGAGAAAGAGAGAGAAAGCTAAGAATTCCACGTGTGTGATTTTTTTCGGTTTTTTAAAATCTCAAATATAAAACGAAATAACCACCGAGTCGTGCGCGTTTTACAGAGCGAATCTTACGAAATTTCGTGCAGACGTAATTACTCTCTTGAGAATACGAAGGATTCAAGAATCTCACGAAAATAATTCATACGCGAAACTTCTGCGTCGAAGATGTGCGATATTTATGTGAAATAAAAATGAAACCGTCGAGTATATAAATGAGAAAAAAGCTAAACGATTCCGCTGACAGGTCTTGTTCGCAAGTCCAATTTTACAAGTAACGACTTTTGCTATTTATGTATACTCAAATAATACAGGTGTAAAATACGAAAAATGTATTTAAAAAAAAAACAGAAAAACGTCGTCGGTTGAACTTATTCATTTTTTTGCACAATCGAGATGGAACGAAGATGAAAAAAATGTGTCATCCCGCCTGATGTGTATAATCGTTGGTTGTGCGATGGTGAGCGCGAACACGTAATGGCGATACACAAAGCCATAATTGAAAATTGCATAAGACAAGTCCAGCCGAGACGACATCCTAACGTTCAACGTTCTTTCTCTCTCTCGCTCTCTCTCTCTCTCTCTCTCTCTCTCTTTTTCTTGATATTCTTATACAGAAACGAATCTCTGATTGATATTGCTGAGGTGATCGAGTCATCTAAAAATTATAACGATAAAATTATGTGATAATTTTATATATACAACGTTGTAGGATTCGTGTAAACAACTCGACAATCCACGTGACGTTTCTTTTTACATCCCGAATAATTGGTGGAAATATCGTTCGAAACGTCGACTAATGAAAATGTATTCGTTGGATCGGTGAGAAAAGACGTCATACGAAAATGTTATTCGTTGTTCGGATGAATATTCCATCGCGCGAGTGGAAATATTCGTCACGTTGAAGTCGTTGGAACTCAACGAAGACCCAAATTTTCCCGATTTTTCCAATCGAATTTTTCTCAATTTTCATCATGTCTCTTTTCACTTTTTTCTCAAATGTCAAAATTTCGAAAATTGCCAAAAGGTATTCGGCACATCGCGGAATATCGACGATAAATAAGAACTTCATCGAACATTCGTTGCTTTCCAACGACGCAAACTTCAAGATCATAAATATTTTCCCCCGATGCCGAAGGAGTCTTTTTCTTTGATGATTTTTAATTCCGTCGTGTCGTCAATTTTCTTGTCAGATTTTGGTTTTTCGCGCACCGTTAAAAATAATGATCGCTGAAAAACGTGGAATTGAACGTCGTCGCTTGGCGAACATTTCTTTGTACATTATACTTATATCGGCGTCCGAAACGGAAATGAATGATCGTTTTGTTGTTCCATTCGAGACGGTACGTCCGATCGGGAGCAGGCGAGTTATATACAAGGTCCAGAACGAAAAACAAAACGCCGTTCTTTCCTCGTCGGGAATTTATCTACTTCGCGAGTTTGAAATTGACTCGCGGGGGGAAAAAAAACAATTGCAGAGATTATCCGCGGTTATCACACGATATGACACGGAAATTCGTTGAAGAGAAAAAAAGGCGACGTGCAACGTGTTGGACTTTGACGTTCGTCAACGTGGTCGATAATTTTGTGCGTATAAAGATCGAGATGATGATGAATAATAATTAATAACGCAACTGCATGTATTTTCAAACACTTGAGAACAAAAAGGGGGGAAAAAAAGAGAAACGTCGAATCTCGGACGACACGGCAATCGGGAATTTTGCAAATTTCGCATTTTTCCATTCGGCAATTACCGCCGGAAGAAAAGAGCGATTTTTACAGGTGGAATCGCGCGCGTTTGACGAATTCCCGAATGCGACGGAAATACAAAAAAAAACGAAGAAAAAGTTTTCCAAAAAAAATGTGTATATCGGATTAACACCGGAAAACGCCAATATTCGCCGTTCTGGTGGTATTCGATCGAAATACCACCGGAAGTACGATCGTTCGTCCGAATAGCGCGAATAAGCCGAGGAAAAGAATGACTCGTAAGAAAAAAAAATTTATCCGCGCGAAATAAATACTTTTCTGGCTGTTAACTCGACGGATATGCCGGAGACGATAAAAACTCAAGATATGTAACATCCGCCGTTTAAGTACATCAACAACGTGTGTTATACGTTAAAAACAATCATTTTTCTTTCATCCTCTCGCCACACATAGTGCAGAATTGTTATTATTATATATATTTTTTCCATCGATGACCTCAGTAGCAAACAAGAACGTGAGATAATTAAAACAAAAAAAAAACCTCCCGCGATTCAAAGTGATCTCCGACCGTCGTATTACAATTTTTGCACGATATCGAATTTGTCTTTGAAGCCAATCGACTCTTTTTTCGGGTCGTATTTTTTACGAGCCGCTAATCTGGCGCGGAGCTCCTTCGCGCTCATTTTCAAATTCAGGCCCTTGTGATTGGCGTTGTCGTTGAGATTTCCATTCCCGGGATGCTGCGTCGCGTCGTCGCTGGTCTCGCTCGTTCGCGAATCGTTGCTCATCTCGTTGCTCTCGTGATTGCCGTTGTTGCCGTTTCCACGTCCGTTTTCGCGCGTTATTTCGTCGTTCGAGTTCGCGTCGTCGTTCGTCGCAGATGGCGCTGTTGCTGCCACTGTGCTACCGCTGTTGGACGACGCGTCGTTCGAACCGATCGACTTGTGTATGTTCTGAAACAGCGAATCGAGAAAATTCAAGATGTAAAACGAGAAGCAACTCGTTCGAACGCCCATCAATATTTCAAACACGTTCGATGCATGACGCTAAAGTACATTGTGGATGCGCGAGACGTGGACAATTCGGGTCAATCGATGATGACAAATTCTGATCGCGAGGGAAGCACTCGTCGTTGCTACTATCATTGAAATACAAACCGCGACGAGTTGTTTATCGAACTCTTTTTTTCGTCCCCTTATTATCACTTTTTTCAATTTTTTTTTTCCAAAATATCGACAATGAACGAATATTCATATTCGGAATAGAAAAATTCCTGCAATTTATCAGTAATTCCGTGACGCTGTTCCCGATGCCAACGATGAAATTCATCGATCATGTCGACACGAATATATTGATTAATCGTAATACCGATTGAAAAAAAAAAACAACCGACAAACTTTGTTTTGGATTTTTTGATTGAGGAAAATGATGAAAAAAATATGGTTGCGACAAGAGTATCGCGATAATCGTTGAGATGACTATCGTTCGCCTCGTTTATTCTCGATGTAGAATGCAGTTGCAAACGAGAAACGCGTACTCGAGTGTAATTCGCGCACGAGTGGGGCATAAAGAGAACGCTCGTGACGAGCATGGAAGATATTATCATTGCCGGACAATTCACATGTTACAACCGACGGTTAATAGTCACAATCTTGAGGTGCAAAAGGGCCTATATCCACCTGCATAGAGGGAGAAAAAAAGGACAGAGCGAGAAGCTCTCAACGTGTCGATAAGACGAGATGATATATAGTATATTGTATGCACATTAGGGTGTCCGTTATTTTCCAAGTTGACTTTTTCCACTTGGCTCTGAGCCAAGTGGTTCGCGTTCGGTATACGTTTATAGCCTAAAAATTTTCAAACGGCTTTGATCCAAATGACTATACACTTTTTCCCATTTAAACAACATGGGATTTTTGCACTTTTTGGATTTCAATTTTATTTCTAGCTTATTATATTAATTAAATTTTTAAAAATTGAGAAATTATTGGAAAATATCGTGAAAATAAATTGCAATCTTTTTAAAATGAATGAAAAAACGTTTGTGCGTCAAGCACACCCAAGTGGGAAAAGTCAACTCGACAACAATCGAGTTGTCATTGTGTCTCTGTACATTTTCGAGCTATGAACTGAAAAAAGTTTTCCCGCCTCGGTGCTGCTGGCAATGTTGTGCAAAATTTTCTTTTGCGGAACAAGGACACTTTTTTATCGCATGCTGGCAGTCTTAAAAGGTATCGAACAACAGTCGGAAATAAAAATCACGCACGATAAAACAATACATAAATCTAATAACGCGACGCCTCGAGCTTTCCGGGGAAACACACGTGACGCACGAGTGTTTTCCAAACTCTTTCGAAAAACGGAAAACCGTATACGGTCGAATCGATCGTGTATGAATAAGCGTGCGCGATTTTTCGAATCAATTATTAATTCTCATTTTTTGCAGCGAAGGACGATTTTTTTTTCATCCCACGCGTTACGAGTCTTTCGCGATAATTGCTCAACCGTTTCTCGTGCTATCTTCAATCTAATTTTCGTTATGGAAATCGCTACTTCGCGATCATTAAAAAAAAAAGAAAAAAAAACAGAAGATGCGAATTATGCTAATGAAGATAACGAGGATCAATTACAGTCGTCAGTAACAATGAACGGCAATAAGGTCAAAGTGGTGTGTCGTTCGATTTTTTTTTTCATTCCACGATCGTTCGATCTAAAATAACGAATATTCCTCTCGTACGTAACATATACGCTCGTGCGGAAACGTTTTTTCACGTCATTTTTGTATCCCAGAATTTTCCAATTACCCAATCATTCGCCCGCGAGGCTGTGCGGAGAATGAAAAAAATATGACATTCAGTGGAATCTCGACGGAGGATGATCGAAGGAATTTAATGGCTCGTTGAGGAACGATATAACTACCGGGTTTTCCCGTGTAATGAAAATCCGGTGTACGAGCAGAAATAACGTAGTAACGAGAGTATATTAGAGAATTCCAGTACGAGTATGACGAAAAAGAAAAAAAGTGGAACATTGGCAAGACACGATCGACCTTGGTGGACGACATGCATCACTCTCTCTCTCTCTTTTTCTCTTATACGCGTTCCTCTCGTCCCGTTTACGTTGTCCCATGTGGGTCACGCGGACGACGGACTCTTCGACGACGACCTGGTACTGTCCCCGTCGTTCCATTCACTTCGATCGTCTATCGTGCTGTTGCTCAAGTCTCTCCTCCGTACTCGACTACCCCTACCCCCCTTTCTCTCGCATTCGCGTCTCTCGCGCGCACGACTCGATGATAACAACGATAGAGATATAACAGTCGATTACAGGATCGATTATGTCTCGAGATAAATTTTCGTGTCGTGAAGCAAAAACGGAACCTCAATAAACGGCGCGTTTCGGTCTATTTTCACTGCTGATATTACGGATTATTCGGAATCCCACGAATCTTCTTTCAAATCTTTTCTCTCGACTTTATAATTATAATCTCTTTTTCCATCTCGAATAAAATGTTTGCGAAAATTTGCGAAAAATTCGAGTGTACGACAAATTTTGGGTCCTTTCAATGTCGTTTGATATTGTCAAACTACAAATTTGATTCAAAAATCTATACAGGGTGTAATCAAAAGCGTGAAACAGAAGAAAAATAGCGACTCTGTTATTGCATTATTTTTGAGATATCGACTCTGTTCCTGATTCGGATCAATCGTCAATTGACCAGCAGACCCGTTGGATTCAAAACGAGATAATTGATATCCCTACGTGAATTACGCGAGTATCGAGTCGGGGCAATGACCTTACGCGGAATCAGCGAGCAGGAGTGACGAAAAAGATTCCGGAAGACGGAACATTTTATTTTCCACGTTTGTCATTGTCATAAAAAAACTCAATCGATCGAGAGAAAAATTCGCTCTCGTTGGGATTTGTAAAAAAATGAAATGCGATAAACAATAAACTTCGTATTGCAAGCGTAAAATAATGAATTTTCCAATGAAAAGCCTTCAGGGGGAAAATACACAGCAGATTCTCGAAAACTTGCACGAAAAGTTGATCTTTTTCAAAATTATTCTTATTTTCGGACATGGAAAATGATTAGACGGACGGATTGATGATTTCCGAGCAGAGATTGAAGCAGCAACGTTGGACAACTTGAAAAACTCGGAGTCTACGTGATATCAAGTCGCATGTGCACAGTGAATCTGGTCATCATGGGCATGTTTCGTCTTTCCGATGCTGTTTGCCGATGCTCCATGCAAGAAGAACCGGTTCTTCTCACTATATCGTAAGAGCCCCGTCTGTGGCCTTAAACAGTGTATTGGCACACGCGAGATTCAATAGCCTTTCGTCTTGTCTAGGGCCTCTTGAATTTTCAAAAAAATCCAAGTGGTCACAAAATATTTTATCTTCCCTCATATCGTAATCTCGAGTGCCAATGCACGATGATGCGAGATAATTTATTTAAAAATCAATGCGAGCATAAATACATTCAGCCAACGGACGCAGCGCCAAACGACGATAAAACGTGACGAATTTTAGAGTTTTAACAATTTTGAATAACGCTTAATTCACTTTTCGCATTCCTCACTGTGACAATTCATCATTTTTCATGCATATCTTCGAAACATTTTCTCTCGAATATCCATTGCGTTCGTTTTTTTTTCGAACGACGACACCCCGTTCAAAAATTGCAACGCTGTTTCCGCGATTTTTTGACTTTGAGTTAATGGCGATGAAATTTCGTTGGATGATTTTTGGAACACTTTTGTCAGCGTTTTTATGTAATTACACGTGTTTACACTAAATATGATTATAACGGGGTTTAAAATGTTTTATTTGACGATGAATTAGCGTGACACACGTGTGTTTTTCAAAGTATCTCAACTAGGTGCGGGCATAAAATAGCGCTATCTGTACTTAATTTTTATCTGATAAACTATGCCTCATCTGTGATCTAAATTCCAAACAATCACGTCACGATACAATCGTTCCAAAAAGATAATGAAAAATTTCGATTGCCGTCGCAGCACCGATATTCACTCGACTAGTTGGATCGAAAAATACACGAGAGACATCAAAAAATAATATTTCCTCGGGGAATGGGAATATTTTTTAACGACGTGAGAGCGTACGCTTTTGACGTTCGACAAGTTTTTTCGACTCGTTGGATTTCATCCACGTTTTTAACTCTCGTATCAATGAAACTGTGAATGATAAATTGCGAATCAAATTTGTCGAAGATTTGACGAAAAAAAAACCGATTTTCCGTAATTATTAATCGCAGAGTTAATAAGCGAGGGGAATAAAAATGCAAATTATCAGAGTGAAAGTGTTTTGTTTGGCAGAAGCCGGAGAGTGACTTGGTATAAAAAAAAGGATAACCTGTTTATTTATAGTTGCGCACCCGTTGATGTTAAAAACATCCTGGTCGGGAAAACTCACGGTTGCGAAGGTCGAACGATTTACGGCAATAGGAAGTTAACCGGAAACCGGACGAGTCCTGAGACGCCGTGACGATTATTTTGTCATTTGCCAACGTATTTTTCTGCGACTATTCCCTTTTACTCGGCGTCTATTTTTTCCAATTACGTAAAATTCAACGCCACCCAAATTTGTTTCAAGCGCTATTAAAATCGTGAGATTAAAGCGTCGTCGACGGATTGTGACACCTTGTTGAAAACGAAAATTGTATTTTGAGCGTTGAACGATATTTTCGAATATAACATGCTACCAAGAGAAAAAGTTGGAAAAAAAGGAATTATAACGTGTTTTTCAGTTTTCTTCATTTTTTTCTGATCAGCGAACACTTTGGAGAAAAGATGAGGGCACTCGTCGCGATGGAAAGTACTTTGTTAATTTTTTTTATACCGGAATCGTCAGCAGTCGTGCCATTAAGACGCACGGATTGAATGCATACGTGCACTCGCGTCGGTATTTTTGTGGGGATTTTGATTGATTAAGGATTCTCGTCTGCGATACATAACGTGCAAATCTGTTTATATCGCACGTACTTTTTTACGTAAGGCTGCGGAAGTCGATGGTCGGTCGTAGAATTACGTCGTCGATCTCTCTCGTTTTTTTCTCAACCACGCAAACGTTGGTCAGAAAACGTCTCGGTTAGTCGCTGAGACGCTTAAGGAGATTCACGTGCTCTCAATAGAGACCGAAAATCCCAACTTTGCGGCTTACAATTTTGCACTCTTGTGGCAAAATATATCATACACCTTTCCCTCGGAATTACGCACCGACCCACCGTCTGTTTCTTCAAAAAAAAAATCAAGGGAAAAGCTTTTCTGACGACGATTCGCTTTTTTTTATCATAGATTTTTTCAACGTTGAATAAAACCGAAAACAAATGTATAAAGTGCAGAGTTCAATGACGAATTAATGAATCCCTTTTTTACTGTCAAAAACATTTGAAGGACGTAAATAATAATGACGCAATTTTTGAATAACGTAAATAATTAATGCCTCGTTTTTGCTTTAAAATTGCGCGCGAACCTCCTTAAGATCGAACGACGAAAAATGCACAAATGCAGCTGTGCAGTAGCGCAAAGTTACCTTTCGAATTAGAAAAAGGAGGAAAAAAAATCGGCGGGAAACGGAGCTGTTCTCGATAGCGTGAAACTATGTATTTCCGATCAGCTTGCCGAGCCACGAAGGACGAAGCATTTCCGGTATCTTGTTTGCATTTTTACGCAAGAGCACCGACGAAAAATAACAGCAAAATCGTTGATATTCGATGAATATTCTATAGAATTGTTCTTTTTTCGAAATTTCATCACCATTTGAATAATAATTCGAGAAAAAGAAAATTCCATTTCGAGGATGAAGAAAAAATCAGCATTCTACCGAATTTAGGCTGAGGATTTTTTTTATCGATGTAAAATCGACGATATCCTCGGCGATTTATACATTGAATGTTCGCGCGATGCTCGATAAACTCGTTCGGATTTTATCAAAAAAAAAGAAGGAAACGTCATAATAATTCGATATCGACGATGAAAAGCTTTGTATTGCGAGCACTTCGGTATAGATTGCTTCTCGATGTTCACATTTTTTATCTCGTCTTGTTTTTTCTCTTTTGTCACAAAACTCGATGGAGATTCTTAGCAACGTTGCGTTAGTAACAGAGTACTTTAATCGACAGTGGATATTGAAGCGCTTGTTCGTGAAATTTTCACTAAATTCGAGCGTCTCTGAACTTTGCACCGAATTATCGCGATCATTGAAAGTACCGCGAAAATGACAAATCGCGTATTTACAACAATACTGAAAATTTCGAGTGACGTATTAAAACCGCTTTTTTTTCGAACCCTCGATTCATGCGCAAATGTAAAAGATCGCGAAATCGTTTCACGTGCGTACGAAAAATGGCATAAATACTACGAGAGAATTTGTAAACAAATGTGCATAAAACCGTAAATCTGAGATCAACATCGTTCGCGAGTAACGAAAAAAACAAATGAATTTTTGAAATTGTAGCTTTGCCCGGTGTTTTCAGAGATTTTTTCAGAGATACGCACGACTAAAAGGACAGAACGTTTTTTTTTAATCAGAAAAAACGTTTTTAAAGAATGTTTACCATCAAACTCCATTGAGGCGTAAAAAAGTTTTTAAATAATTCCAAAGTATCGACTTTTTCATTTTCTGTATCAGCTTATTTTGAAAATTCGAAAATTTCGAAAATGCAACGTTCAGACGCATAATGAAATGAACATGATGATTTTTTTAAAATAATAATACGCAAAATATCGTTGAAGGAGTTGCATTTTGAATTTTTAATCAGCAAATCGAATAATTCCGATGGTTAAATAAAAGTGTCATAATTTTTGTCTTCATTAACGCCGTTTAATTGAAACGCGGTTTATCCGAAGTAAAAGTCCTTCTCGAGATATTTCCTTTTAATTCAGATACTTTCGTGTAATTGCTAAATAACTCGAGCCGCGCAACCAAAGTAGTCTCGCGCTCTCATTTATCGAGGAAAAAACAATCCGTACATTCGTTTGCGTATCACGCACGCATGGGAAAATCGGCGAGCTCGCCAAATACACAGTTTTACCACGGAGAGATTCGAACAATCGGGGCCAGTGCGATAAGACGTTTTTTTTCTCCTTTTCTCCCTCGTTCTATCTCTCAGCACTGTGCTTCTGTCGTAAAGCAAGAATTAAACGAAGAAAAAAACGAGAAATTCAATCAAATTTAACGTCTCGGCAGGTTTCAATATTTTTCCGTGTATATTAATCTACAAATTTAATCCTCACATGAAATCGAAATTATTTTGAGGAAGTTTACACGAATCTAATGGTATCCGGAAATTCTAGCCTTGTGGCTTGGAATTTTACACTGCTATACAGAAAAACGAATCGTGCAACCATCTTCGGAATTACTCGTAGATCCATCTCCGCTAGTTATCGAAAGTGATATTCACAAAGATTTCGTTTCAACATTAATTTTTCCAACTTTGAGTAGCTAAAAGCTAAGAAAATTGAATATGCACAGTGTATTTATAAAGTCTGATTGCTGCCCCTCGTTTTTTAAAAATATTATTTACGAAAAAACGGAACAATTCAAAAAACGAAGCGAACTAAGCGAATATAATCGAACGACATTTTAATAATAAGAATAATTAATCGTCAATTTGTTTTTGACGATGAAAAAAGAAAAAAAGTCAAATGACCGCCTTTGACAATTATTTCGTGTTTTATTGCTCCTGCTAAATGCTGTATTTTATTGCTCCTGCTAAATGCTAAACGATGAATCATCGCTAAATATTTTCGAGAGCAATAATAGCACAGTGCACATACGTAATTAAAAATTCTAAAAAAATATACAGGTAAGATAACTTTCGTTGCAGGCTCTCTCTACATTCTCCGCGTAGATAAAACGAACGTCCCGAGTTTTTATTTTATCTCGCCACTGCTTCTCTTCGTCTGGGATTCTGCATATTTGCATGTGTGCGTGTGTGTGTGTGTCTTGAGCTCATTTAGTAAGAATAAAATACAGTCTTACTCGTAGGTTCGCGTCGTGTTGTTTACCCGTGTAAAATATCTTCCCCGAGCACATAGATTGTGGGTACATCTCGGAATAAAACTCGTGTACAATAGGCTCGACTCGTCTTGCTTCAGACTCGACGAATTTAATTCTCTCTTTCCTTCTCTCATTTTCTCGCTTTCACCTTCCTTCTTTGAGTTATTCTCGAGCTTTCGCAACTTCTTTTTCCTCTTTTCATACACCCTTCAACGTGTTTTTAGGCAGAGAAATGACGAATTATGATAGTTTCTTTCGTGCCTCGAGCAAAAACTGCCGGAGAGAATAATAATTACTGTCCCAGCGTGCTTGATTCTGACGCTTTTGTCTCAATTTGTCGCCGCTAATCCTTTTGTCGCCGACACGGCGCCAAATCTCTCCATCCGCGATATATAGCTTTTTTTCTACTTTTTTTACGTATCTCCCTATCTTTCCCCGTCTCTCTTCCGTTCCTCGTACTTTGTTCAACGCGGTAATTACCGCCGTTGCCGGCGTCACGACGTGTACACAGATGTTTGACGATTATTTGGAGCATACGTAATTGTGTCAACGATATTTTTCTTCATCGAGAATAATTAACGAGAGAGACGGGGAGAGAAGAATTATGATTCATCAAAGAACTTTCTTTCGCGAACTAAAAATATTCCGCTGGACGGGAAAAAAAATTAATTAAACGTTATTGACCGCAGCTTACAAAGTGGGCAATCACTTCCGTTTGAATTAATATTTTCCAGTCTGGGGAAAAAAAACTTTCGAGCAAAACGATGAATGAAGACGCGACATTTTTTTCCATCGAAAGAGGAGAGGAAAACGCAACGTTGGGAAGTTTTTTTTCTGAAAATCCGTCGATGCTGTTTTCGCGAATGTTTTTTTTCTAAATTTTCTGTACGAGCGTCACGTTTTGCGGGAGAGGAGAAGAAAAATACGTTTCCGCGGTAATTTGTCAATTAAACTCGCGGATGTAAATTGTCCGTCATGCACGTAGACCGGCAGGAAAAATTCGCACTTTGAATTATTCGTTCTCGTTACTGGAATGTTAGTTTGCGAGATTAGCGTGTCGTATCTCTCGAACGAAATTATGAATACACGTTGTGCTTCAACGTTTTATTTGCCTCTGCCTTCTCCTCTTCGCTTTTCGTGCATAAAGTCTCCACGACGGACGACGTGCTTTATGCATGAATGGCTCGTCGTTTCCTCAGTTTTGTCGTACACGAGTAAATGCGATTCGTTTAAAAAGTCATTCGCTCGTGTAACGGCGAGCTCTCAAAAATCCTCCTGGAGGGAAACGATCAAGGTGTCTTTTGGTTAATCGTAATGCAAACATACGATTAACAACGTTTTCGAGATCACATTCTGTCGATCCTTTATTTATTCTAGTTTGCAAAGTTTTTCGTTTCGGATAATTTTGTTTTGTTTTCATTTTTTCTAACAACTTTTGCTTTGCTCTTTCGCACATGGCTTTTCTATGGATATTTCTAATCTTTCTCGTCTCCGGACGTTCGTTTTCTTCCTCGCCCTTTCGAAAATGGGCGGCTGGTGTTTACTGGAGATTCACCAGGTCGCGGAAAAACGACCTGCTCGGTAATTCGGTGGGCCACCCGGGGGGCTCTTAAAAAGTCACTCATCCGGATGTTGGGCTACTGCTATTCGCGATAATTTGTTGTTTTGTTTGTTTTTTTGCTTTCATTGGTGAGAAAAACCTTGCGAAATATATTTATTAAACGCGATTTATATTTATTAAAAGTTGCATAAAAAAAAATGCAAAAATTCGTTTTTAGAGTGGAAAACGATGGAACAATTGAAAAAACAAAAAAGCAAATACGTGGATAATCGATCGGTGAATTATGCGAAAAATTTCGTCATCGCTTGCGATGGAACAACCGGAGAATACAGAAAAACCCGAGAAATTGTCGGAATTTTCAGGAAATCGTGAAACGCTCTGTTGATAATGAAAATTCTACGAGAATATTGGATGACATTTAAAAAAAAAACGTTCGCATCCGGTTTCAGTGAACCGAAGAAGGAAAAAAAAAGATTCGATGAGAGATCATTCCTGTTTTTCCTTTCGCAGATCGACCTTGAATGTCGTGCGAGGAAGATTCAGGTGAATAAAGTGCGAGATTCATCTCACGAGGATAATGCTCGTTCCGATGCTGTCGGGACGAAACGAAAACCACGTGGTTTTATCCGGTACTTTAGAAAACCGGTTGAACAGTCTCTCTGTCGCATGAATTCTCCAGTTTGACTCGAAACGTAACGTCTGTCCTAACCACCGGAAATGCTTCAATTTATCTTTCCCGCTCGTTGTTTCATCCAATATAAAATAAAAAAACTAACGTGACGTATCTTATCGCGCTTTGACTTCATTGATAACGCGGACGGTGCATATTATGCGTTTATCGATTAAATAAAGTCGAGCCATAATGATATAAGCGTTATTCGATTGAGATGAAAAAATTGGACAAGTTTTTCGTCTCAATATCAAAGTGTTCGTCTGACATCAACGACGGCGAATTCTTCAGTACGCGCGGACGTTGAATTTTTTCGTATTGAAACCTTTATTTTTAATGAAAACAAGATGACATCATTTCAGAGTTTACCCACGCGATTTATTTGATTATTCGAAACGCTACACCGTCATTTTGAAAGTTTTTGAAACGTTGATTTTTAAAACTCGCGTGATTTCAAAGATGCTGTTTTTTATCATCGATTATAGGTGGAAAATTGCCGTAGAATGGAGAATTAGATCGGATTATACTGTGATGAGAGAAAGCTGTGACCGTTTAACGTTGAAAAAATTCTGATTAAATACATAAATCAAACAAATTAGAATAAATTCCATCGCCACTATGCAAAACGTGAGAGGAATAAATTCGTACTGAATTTCTGTTTCAGGCTTGCTAAAAATGATCCTACCGCTTTATTCAACGTTTTTAATTATGCTGGTGAGTTAACCGTGGATCGAGTGAAAATTCTGCAACGTTGTTTCGCGCTGATAATACGCGAAATATCTGCGGGCTGATGCGAGCATTTGGATACTTCGAAAGTGTCGTTTGTTTTGCGGAAATTGCGATTTTTAATTCGATACCTTCCCGAGTCGAAGGAAGAAATAGCGAATGTCGATGGAAACGATACAAATTCGATAGTGGCGACACTCGTAAAGATCGGAACGCCAAGGCGGAAAGTTAATCAACTGTAACGACACAGTTGTATGTATACACCGATAGGCGTGTAAAGTTGGAGGTGAATCGATCACGTTTACAATATTATAAGGGCGAGAGAGGCAAGAGGGCGAGTGGGGAAGGGCAGTGGAGGAGGGGATGAAGTGCGTTAATTTTACGATAGCGAAACGACCAGTTTCGCAACCAAGCGATCCGTACTGTGTATACGAGAAATGTAAACGAACGGAATGCGTTCAATATACACTGTGAATATATGTATATATATATATATATATATATATATTCCGCATTCTACGTGCACTTTGAATGTATACTAGAAAATACTGCAGACTATTCTGAAATAAGTGAAATGAGCCAGTAATGCGTGACTCAAAGAATGACGAAAAATTTTGATAAAACAAATACGTTCTGGAGAAAGTTTGTACAAATAACGTTCGTCTTTTTTTTTCGATTAAGGAGGTTCATCCGAACTTAATGGTACCGGAAAATTCCGACTTTCGACTTGGAATTTGACACTGTTGCACGACGAAATACCGTATAATTAGCGTAGGTATTTTTGTGGATACGCCTGGTTATTTTGAAGAAAAATAATCGTAAAGCCGAAAACGTACGGAAGAAAAAAAATGCAGAGAGTACAACTATATATCGATTAAGCCGTGTTGCTGACACACGAATTTACGATACGAAAATTCATTCTTCACTTCAAGGACGAATGATTGATATAATCGAAAAAATAAAATCGTGACTCAATCAGTGACTCGTCGAATCGTTAAATAATGACCATTGATTTGAGAAATTGTTTTCGTAGCTGGTACGGGCTGTCGTTATACGTGTCCCAATGCGTATCCCAATAGACACCGCGTGCCCGCTCAATCGCGAGTGTACACGATCGCGGATTTACCGAGTTGAGGAGTCGGAAAGTTTCTCCTCTCTCGTCTTTCTTTCTTTTTCATATTTCATCGCGAATAAACACAAGAACGTCAATGATTCACCGAGTGACTGCACGTTTGCGACCTTGGCTCCGCGACATTAACGTTCCGCAGCGTCGCTCTTCGTTAAAAAAAAAAACAAAAAAAATGCAGGTGATTCAACGCGCATTACCGGACGAAAATTAATCGTCGTTCGATCGAACGTTAATCGTAGTTTATTCTTTTTCATTGACGTTAGCTATCGATTTTTTAAATATCATTTGATCATCGATCAAAAGTGAGAAACTCTCGCGGAACTACATAACCTCTAAAAGCTCGCAGACGCGTATTTATTCGTGTATTGGATCGTTTGAATACTCGAAAATTTGGCCGAATTAAGCTCGGCGTCGAGAAGCTTCCATATGTAGAATACGGAAAGACGAATGAAAAAATAAAAATGTTAAAACTCACGTCGTCGATAGAGCTGACGCTGCCGTCCGATCTGGCCTCGTGTTCGACAGTCGCCGGATTCCTCTCCGGTGTCTTCATCACCTTGACGTTCGTCATTGTGCCACGGATTATCATGTTATTGGCCTTGAAATAATCATCGGCCTCTTGATCGACAACGAGCAATTTCGTTTCGTTTGGGAATGCTTTTATGCGATCGACCACCTGTTTGTGGGTCTCGTTCGATATATTTATCTCGTTAACTTCGATAATACGATCGCCCTGATGCAAACCAGCGGCTTGACTCGGCGAACCATCGTCAACTTTACCGATGAACTGACCGGTTTTACCACGTTCCGCGTGTAGATTGAAACCGTAACCGTCGAAATCGTCCCACTTTACAATGTGGCAGAGGCGAGCGTAAAAAACTTTATCGCCCTTTAGGGACGACATTTTTCGTGCTCGTTATCCTCGACGTATATTTCTTCCTTTCGAATTAATTTTTTTATCGTTGTCCGCTAGGGCAGTCGGCAGCGACGAAACTTTCTACAAATGACGTCGTTTTGTTTGTTTTTTTTTTCAATTATTTCCACGTTTCGCGTAAAATTTAACACTGAATTCGGTAAAATGCGCACGCACGTTTTGATGGTGTTGTTTCTTTCCGCGTATGCGAAAAAAAGAGACAAAGAAAAACAGTTCGTGAGCAAATATAACACACCGGAAGAAGGAACGAGGATCAGCGGTATATTTCTCTTTCGAAGATGTTTTTTAGCCAGCTGCGTTTTGGGTATTTAAGGGAAAAATTGCTTCTATTTTTATTCACGAACGCGCGCACAGCTCGCGATCAGACCGACAACTCGACGAGCTCACTCGTCCGATGCCACCGATCGCGTATACACACACCGTGCCACCATCGAAACCATCGGGGGGGCATGCGCAGCAACGACGAATTTTACATCAACAACGCGCCGAGAGACCGGTGATAATACAATATTCTATGTCTATAGGTATGTATACATTTGTGCGCGTGTATGCGTGTATCGCATATATATATACTTTATACAGAACTCTGTGCGTGCTGTACGGTGAGAGAGAGAGAGAGAAATTTTACAAAAGATATTACGACGGGCGCAACAGCTGTCTCTTAACTCTCCCACTCGTTGGTACCTGTATCACTCGCTGCTTTTATCTTGCGAGCGCGTGCTGTCGAACTTCTTCCGTAATGAAAAGCAAAGGTGATACCCGCGTCGATTAGATTTGTTACCACAAGTTTTAAATAATAAATTATTCTCTTCTTACTACGTTTTAAAATTTATCGATTATTATCCTCACTTGAAATATACTGTGATGAAAAAATTTATGAAAAATTGCAACTTCCAACTCATTCCAACTATTTGTCTCGTGGGCCGGATAGAATGGCGGGGGTAATCGAGCGTGACGATCGCGGCGGTGGGTTTTGGTACTATCACTTGCTATCAGAATTATCGCAAACAGAAATCGGCTATATTTTTTTCTAATACCTACTTTGTCGTTGAAATCTAACCTAAAATATGTTTACCTGGAAAAAAATATAAGAGAAATCCGAGCAAATTTCGGTGTGACGTAATTTATCGTTTAAAATGAGCAGACACTGACAGCGATTTTGAATTCCCATCACATTAGAGTGGACGTAAATCGGACAAGTTTTCAAAAATTCCATCGGCATGAATAAAATTATGGCGTTAGTTTTTTTTCGGCTCATCGAAACTTCTCATACATTCACCTGTTCCACACTTTCTCTCCGTGGACGTGCCAGGAAGAGTACTTACAGCAGCGCAACATGTCATTTTTCGCGTTCATGTCTCTTTGTTCAGTTGAGACACGATCAACTTTGAAATGCGTGCTGATGGAGAATTCGCCGGGCTTACCAAGGTTTTCTAAAATAAATAAGCAAACAATATCAGTGCTTTTCTTTTTACTCCAATGATACACCTGAAGATATTTTAATTTAAAATTGTTTCAAACTCGAAAAACAAATCTACGTTTAATGAGAAATAATACACCGAGAAGATGACGCGCGAAAGCTTTAGTCGTTAAGTCGTTAACTGTCTACGCAAACGATAAGGTGGGTGGTGATGAAATATATATCCCATGACATTGAGCACCTGCCGTGCGAAGTGAAAAAACTCACGCGTCCAACGCATCTTTACGCGATGGTGGCGCCTCCTAGCGTCGGATACGCGAAGTGTCTCGCGCTTTTTCCCCATCATCTTCAAT
This sequence comes from Heteropelma amictum, assembly GCA_959613375.1. Lineage (NCBI taxonomy): Eukaryota > Metazoa > Arthropoda > Insecta > Hymenoptera > Ichneumonidae > Heteropelma > Heteropelma amictum. Next base: position 5,795,176 of record OY390725.1, read on the forward strand.
CGATCGCAACGATCGCCTCCCACACATCCCTCCTGCGTTTTATATATACTTCCGAAAATGTCACTATTCGAGTGAAACAGGGAATATGCTTCGCGCTTTCATCCGAAAAGTAGTACAGTTAATTTTTTCGACTCCATCTTCACGACTTGTGCAATATTATATACTTTGCAACGCTATTCCGATCTATCCATTTATTCTGCATTACCTCGGAATATCGTAGTGGAAATTAACGAATCATTTTAACACACAATTATCTGAAAAATAACAACCCTCCTGTACAGAAATGTTGAGTCCTTTTCGCGCAGCCATCTTTCTTTGTGTTCATAAATCAGCTGTTCAGCGTGTCGTTTCCACTCTAGACCGACAAAAAAGGCGAGTGAAGGCACCTGCCATATCTGTCGTGTACAGTAAACATGCAATGGAGATGAATTGGTGGGGTGAATCGCGGTGTACACGAGAGAACACTGGATGGCATATTGTATAAGCGCAGAGCGAATAAATATATATTTCATAACACATTCGATCGTGGGGATCGTGATGTAACACGCCATTGGCACACAAATAAAGCTAGAGAGAGAGCGCGAGTGTTTCAGCGGTATAGATATATTGCGATAAAAAAAAGGGAATCAATCAGGAAATTGGGACGTGTGTTCGTTTTCTTTTTCATGCCGGTATCGTTGGGGCGCAAACACGGAAAACTCGTACGATTTCAATCCGTACGTCGAATCGATGGTTTCAAATTATAAAAATAAATACTAAAGTCCGTCGAGATGACGAGCATTTTTAACGACGACGCGAAAGGCAAGAAAGAGCGCTTTGTACAGGAAAGTACGAGTTTCGGGAAATGCCAATGCAGATCCACGCTCTTCTGTTTGAAGATAACTGAATAAAATGAATCCGGAAAAAGTAACATCTGAACAATTTACTCGTTACTCTATCCCACAATTCCGTTCGTCTCTTGGCTCAATTGACGAATGAACCACTTCCGTATTACATCTTTTGCATCATCAACACATTCCCGCACTCGTTGCGATCTCGCCGCGTGTGTTTTTGTACTTTGCGTTATTACGAAATACCGCGCTGAAACATATAACGAGTTAAAACCACCATTTGCGATAATTCACGTGAACGTGTGCAACCGCGGACTCTTTTATAATTACTACATTTTACACTCCACAGTCTTCGTCCTTTCACTCTTTTTTCTTTCCGCATTTCCGGTTTAAATTATTCACATACAATTTACTACAGGTTTTTTATCACGCATCCATCTTTTGTCTCACTGACTCTAATCCGCAACCGAATAAAACTAAATACGCATATCATCGATAATATTTGCTAGCTTTTGTGGAAAAGAAAAAACTTTGCACGAAAATATGATTTTTCGTCATAATACGTAAAAGTTAGGTTATACATTGCGTATATTTATTAGTAAACGAGTTTCCGAATGTTATATACACAGAATGAGAAAGCAAAGCGTAAAAATCCGCGACATTTACCCGTTTTCTATATATTTGACGATTTCGAGGTGACCGCTAGTCACATTCGCTCCTTATTTTTGCGGTTATGGTCGCGAAGGAACGTGTAGGAATTTATTCTGACGGCAAGCTCGCGTATGCGTGTGTGTCTTTGCAAGAATTGTCCTCTCGACCGGATGAGTAATAGGAATAATACGAACGAATGAAAAAAAATGTGAGCATGATACACGCCGTTGCTCGTGAACTCATCGTGTTTTCGTTAGAAATTAAATCTGTCATTAATACGATTTAATAACAGCAATGATAAAACGACAAAGTATTCGATATGCACATGCGATACGGAAGGCTCGCGAGCATCCTGCGATTTTGTTCGGGTTTTCTTCTCGATTATACGTGTCTGGCCATATGGGTGTGACGAATCGCTCGACACAAAAGAACTTTCAGAGGGAGCGAAATACGACTTTACCATATACAAGATCGTTGCATCCGATACACGTATGTACCACGTGACTTTTAATTCATCGCCGCGTTCCATCTCACAATGGTAGTTCGTTTATTCGTGTCCTATGGACTAACAGGAAAGCATTGTACATGATGTGGCAATTTGAATTCCATCGTAAAAATTCTCGAAACATCGAAAGTTATTAACGTTAACTTTATAAAAAGTAAGCTCGAAATGGAAAAAAATGAAAAAATAATCCTCCAATATTGGGATGGGGATGATGCCGACGACGCTGGGTTGAGAACCTTTCGCCGCTATTACAAAAGTCCGACTCTTCAATGTCTATATTTGTAATTGAGAAATGTTGTTCCGGTGCGTATGGAAATAAAATTGACAATCATCATACTCGAGGCGAATTCCACGAATATTATATCATCGTGAGCGTAGGTTTGTGCATGCTCAGTTTTGTGTCGCAGAGATGCGCGACGGTGCCGCGAATTAAGGACAGAAGAGTAAAATATGCTGATGGATCGCAACTATGAAGCTCTGACAGATGAAGGAACCGTTATGAAACTGCGCACTCTGCACGAAGCTCGAGTGAGTTTCGCAGGTCCGTGTCGAATCTGCCGCTTCAGTTTATATACGACTGATGAAAATTTGAATTCCAATGAACAGAATAAAACGTTATTTGTTTTCAATACTACGATGATTTGCAATGATTTTTAATAAACTTCAAGAAATTCAACGTTTTTCTCGCGACGATTGTAAGGAAAAGTAGCAACGTTTTGAGGTTATGTATCTTGACCGTCTAAATAAAATTCCCGTTGATTACGACTCTGCGTGTGCATACTCTTGAAGCTCTCGTTAAAAAGACGCAATGTTGAGTGGAACGATTGTCAGCAAACATAAAATTGAATATTCGAGTAACAAAGCTAAACACCCGAAGCTAGTAAAACTTTAACGTTCATCGCACTGAAACTCGTCGCGCTGTACGTTACTAAAGTTCAGGGCGTTGAAACACGTTGAGACTTACCTGTGTCCGTGCGCATTTCGACGCTTGCGCGATCGACGCGCGCACAGGTTGTCAAAGGAGAATCGCGAGCTCGACGACCACTCACAATTCACAGCATGGCTATGTAACATTTGATTCGATGCTGGGTCTTTCTCTGTTGAGAAAGAACCAACGACAGCGACGCTACGACCATGCTACGATACTCGAAAGACCGTTCGTACGATAGTTGTACGCGATCCATCGAGGATTACGGTGTGCTTTGTATTTTCTTACATGACGCACAGATCGTTATTTTGAATTTATCACACCCGTCATTTCTTTCGCCATGTTTTTCTTCCCTCACGGAAGTCAAACATCGCGAATAATAACACGACGAAGTATGTAGGAAACAAAAGAAATTATACATTCAAGGTTAAAAAGTGAAAGAGTGTATGTGCGTGCGTGTTGTCCCATTGCGCATCGAGCAGCGATCGCCCGATGATTTGATCGCAGAAGCATATTTATCTGAAAAATCACTGGCAGTGGAAGGTGTCATCGAGAATTGTTCAATTCTGTTGTTTCGAAATATACATGCATATGTATTGAAAGGACATTTTTCAAACAGTTTATGAAATATCGATGAATTTTTAGCAAGAAATTGTATGCGGTCTTTGATCGTACTAACGATAATTCAGTGTCAAATATGTGGAGTCCAACTCACGTTCAAGTGACAGGTGAGATTATTCGTTTTTTTTTTGGAATTTATCCATCGGCAAAATACGTTTCTCTCTTTTTGTGACTTTAAAACATTGCACGTTGGTAATGGCGTAGAAAAACGAAATGGAATTTGTCCAAACTTGGAAGGGCTGAGACTCTTTCCCGTATATCGAAACATTTTACACGTTCGAATGAGAAATGTCACTGGATAAGTTGTGTGTGTAGAATTGTGGAGAGAAAGAGAAAGAGAGAGAGAGAGAGTCTAACTCGTGTATGTGGGTAGGTAGGTCAGGTGAGTCAATGTACCGTAAGCCGCGTGTACATGAAAATAAAAAATATTCATCGATATACACGGATGCGAAAAGTGCGATGAAAAGACGATATGGTCGATATATATCGATACGGCGTATATCAATTAATTTATGACAAAACTCGTGTCCCAGGAACTCTAATAAAATACGTATACGAGCAAAATTTTTTTATTATTCGTACGTCGTCCAAATATGTTCAGAAATGTGGTAAAATTCATCGTATTTCCGTCTCGTTCGAAACGATGCGAACGTCGTACTAATTTTCGCGAAATGACCTGTTGCTGCGTCCGACATTCAGACAAGTTCGATACAGGTTATGCTCACGAGTATATAAAGGACAGAGGTTACGATAGATTTTGAGAATATTAAAAAAAAACGTACTTTCGATTCCTTCGTGCGCTGTGTCGTTGAGATGAATTTTCATCCCGCATTTTTTTAACGCCCTATTTATTATCCACCCGCAACTGCATTTCTATGGATCCCGAGGGTGAGAAACCATTCAACGACTCGATTGGATGAAAAAAAAAGCGAAATGCCACCGGCGAGAAATTGACGTTCGCGCGAGAGAAACAGCAGCGAAACGGGATTTATATTTTTCTTCCACAATGATCATTATTCTCGAAGAAGCCAAACATTCGCCGCCATTACTTTCCGCCATCTTTCTAAATTTTCTAACCAAAGTTTCCGATAATCCGATTGGACGCGAATAAATTAATTGGATTTAATTCTATCCAATCAAGATTCGTTTTACATGAATATTCCGTCGTCCCTCTGTAGGGTTTTATCGGTATTATTCTTTAAATCTCCTCTCTCATTTTATCCGTCTTTTGAGTCTGTTATTCAATTAGAGAAATGGCAGAGCAGACAGAGAACCGATGGAATGTCGTCGTTCGTCGTTGTATTGTTCACAAAAATTCCCGAAACCTTACCGTGTCAAGTTCCATTATTTTTTTCGTCATTGTGAGTGACGAACGGAACGATCTCGATCGGTAACGGCATTACAAGTCAGCCGTCGGTTGCGCCACGAGATGGTGCGAGCGAAATCCACGATATCATGCTCGGTGCAGTCTCGACGAAGATGATCTAATTATAAAATCCAGAACGATGGAACAGCGCGAGATTACGCTTTCTCTTCCTGCTCTATCTTTTGTTCCATCTTTTACAATTTTGTCGTTGCAAAAATTCGTCGACACGCGCATGCGCACAACGATGAACGGTTACGGACTGCGGCGATGCATTTTTCATTTCGTTCTGGTATCCTGATCAATTTTACTTTTCGTTCTTTCTCTCCCATAGATTGTAAAATAAAAAAACAATTCCCTCTCACACGCCAACGGCAGGTATCGGCGTAGAAAATTTTCAGTTGCGTTTGAAATTTCTTGTCGCGTTTGGAAAAGTTATTTATAAAACCGAAAAACTCGATATTTATGAAAAATATACATCATATATTTTCAATTAATTCCAATAATAATAACGGAGGGCCGAGTCTGTTCTGAAAATAAAAATAATAATAGCAATAGTTGTTGCATCAGGATGAATGCATTATCCGTTGAACAGTATTTTTTTTTTAATTCCCATAAGAAAAATAGCGTCTACAATTCCACTTTTGATCGTCGATCGATTTAAAGTATCTTTGATCTTCTCTGACCGACGGAAATCAATTTATTAAACTCGAGGGCGGTTAATTGAATCTCCTCCAGTGAAATCTAGAGTGTATCGTCGTGAAACGTCAGATCGATCTTACACGCGGTGAGAAAAAACGAATGAACGATTTTTCCCCTCTCCAAACAACTTTCGCGAACGCCTGGGATTAGTTTTTTACCTCACTGTTATATTATTATCATTATCATTATTTTCTCAACGCGTACGTCGATGCGCATGGAGAACATCTTCGAGATGCGTCGAAGAATGTTGGAAGATGGAGCTGTGGGCGTATGGAGATCGGTGACACTGCGGTTGTCGTTCATTCTCGTGCGAAAGAGACATGACAAGGTTTTTTTTTATTTCAAAGGATCTCGAGAGCACCAACTGCTCAATTTATACGGGATTAAGATGCAGAATGGAAGATGGAGGGAGGAGAGAATTTTTCTCCTCTTTTCCAATATCAATTCCACACTCTGATTACGATCCTCATTATTCTAATGAAGAAAGTGGAGTCTGCCGACGATGTGCAGAACTGCATCCGCAGCTCGGAGCATATCTAATTTCGCTCGGACAACCGGGAATTGCGCCGCGAATAAACACGACGAAAATAATTTTCGCTGGGAAACCTAGCTTTTCCCGAAAACACCGCTTCTAGAATATTCACGCATAATTGACGTCCGATTCGAGCCGCGAAGCTTCGAACATGAAAAATCGCGAAAGCACGACGGGATACCTTCCGTTATCAGTGATAAACCAAAATTTCTCGGTTTTTTGGAAAATTTGAAAATGAATAGCAAAATTGAAAAAAACATGAATTATTCGAGAAATAAGTGGTTATTTTCGTCGCCTTTCAAGGATGCGGACTCGTGGGAATAACGCGTGATGAATATTCGAGCGACGGCTTTGAAAAACGTATAGTCATCGGAAAATGAGAAGTTTGTAGACATTTTTCTCACGTGCTGATCGAAAAATGCATGGACGTGCACCTGTTGCAGCCCATATGCTGCGAACGTTTTTCCATCGTTGCTTCTCTACGCGTTTCCTCGGATTCTCCGCTTCTACCGGTTGTGAAAAAAGTGTATATTAAACTCCTCGTTCTCGGCTAAACGGCCTTTCGAGAGGTATTCACGCCAGCGGGAACGAGAGTTTCCAGATCGCTGAGACGGTATAAACGCGTGTTGCAGCCATCGCGATAGAGGATACACTCATTATATTAATGTCTCGCGATCTTCCCTCCATACGTTTGCACACGAAGAGGAATTTTTCTCGAGACGCATTAGCGAGCAATTTATATTTTATCTATGTGTATACTCGAACGTATACGCGTTTATTAGGGTGGGTAAGAAAAAATGCCTGACGATACTTTTTCACTATTTAATACAAACTATTTAATACCCTTCAAAAAGACGGCTGAGAAAAATAGATAAAGAATTTACTAAATTTGTCGAAAGATCATGAAATTTCATTGAATTTTTATTATTTATTATTTATCGACGTTTTATTAGAAGGATTATATTACTGAATTTTTTTTTTTAGCTTTTCTCCACTGAAAAAGTCACGCTGAAGAGTACAGCTTCATAATAATTGTTTCTTAATAATATCGATGTATTGTATAATTATAGAGCATGCAATGCAAAAAAATGTTATGTGAAATAAACGATAATGGAGAACGTTTTACAGGAGTTTAAATACTGCATTGAAAATATCCGATAATGAAGAGTTAGTTGCACAATAATGCTTCCATGTAATTTTAATTTCTCTACGAGATCTTTCTTCGAACAAAAACTTTGAGGAAGAGCACTGGAAAATTTATAAATCTTCAGTATAATAATAATTAAGAAACACTGCCGGAAATTTGTGAATAACGACAATTACATTTGTTCAAATAATTTTTACAAACAGTGTACATTTAATGACAACCTTCGTTATCTACTGTTTACAGTTCAAAGGGCCAAGGGATTGTTAACGAAAGGAAAACACAGTAAGTAATGTTTTTTTTTCCCCGCGATAATAAGACGATCATGCCGAAAGATTACAGTGTAATTTAATGAATTATTGTACTATTTTGGCGTTCAATACCATTTTCAAATATTTATTAATTATTATTCATGAATAGTCATGAATAATGGTGACGTCCCAGAACGTAATGAGATATCGATAAACGTCAATCGATTGATTGTAATCATTCGACTGTGCTAATTTTGAAGGTGTATGAAAAAAAAAATCGAATCAGGGACAATGCGCCCCAAAGTGTTACAAGGCGTTCTCGATCCGTCGCGTTGAGTAATCTTACGTTAAATAATTCTGCTGACTGAGCGAGTGTGTTACATTTCGTAATATGGAAAAAAAAGCCTGCACAATTCAGCGGATATGCAAGGGAAATCTGTAACACGGAAGGGCTTTAATTTTGGGAGATTAGAGCAGTAAATCTCGGTTCGAATATTAGCTTGTTTGGAATGACGCGTTACAATTTTCAATATGTATACGAAATTTGTTTACAGCTGCGAAAATGTAATTGGAGGTCTCGCGATTGAAAATAACGTTTTTATTTCGTCAAAACAAATTATTTGTCGGTGCCATCATAAATGTACGATAAAAGACGTTAATAATAGGAGGGCTCGACAGCCCTCCTATTATTTTTACGTTAGAAGGAAAAGAGAATTGAATTTTGAAAGAATAACAATTGTAAAGTACCATAAACCAAAAAACACTTTTTTTTTGTCTCTGGTCTTGCCCCTGTTTTTGCAAATAATTGCTTCAATTTGTCACAATGATTATTTTTCTCTTCCATCGACTAAAAAGAGATTTACAAATTCATAAATTTCCAATCGAGAAAAATCGGCGGACAAATGAATTTTTCACGTTTTCATGCACGCATGTTCAACAAAAACGCATATTCCAAATTGTACAGAGACGAACGATTGTTTCGTTACCATCGCCCTCGGGAAGGAAAAATATCAAACTTCGGTGAAGGAAAAGGCAACCGAGAACGTAGAATGGCACGAGGAATGCGAACTTCAAATACCTCAACAGGGCAACACTGCGGAAGTAATCCTTACAGCTCTGCACCGCAATTTCCTGGGCGTCGACGAGTTCCTAGGCACCGTGAGCATACCACTTTCGAGTTTCGATGTCTACGAGAGGCCCAGAAACAGATGGTAATTAATTGACATTGAAATATCACTAGCATTACGAAAAGCCGTTATTTAACAAACATTTTTTCTGCCATAATCGCGAATGCGTCGATGGAAAGTTGTTACCGAAGTAAACAACAGTGTCGGTACACTCCTCGCGGAGCAATAAAAGCAATAATCTCTTAATGATCGTCGCACCTTGAAACTTAGGTACACGCTTGGCCATAAACCGGGCAAAGAAAACACCAAGGATCGAGGAGAGCTCGAAGTTAAGATAGGCTTTATCGTAAAGGCCGGAAGTTTGACGGATCTGACGAGAAAAGAGAGGCACAAGAGTTCGCTCGGACAATTGTCGACGGCCGCCCAGTCGATAGGCGGCAGCTTGCTGAGCATAGGAAGCTTGGAAAAACGCAAAGGATTGAAGAAATTTGCTAAATCAATCGGTAATCGCGTTAAGGGTAAGAGCAAGAGTAAATTGGAGGGCAACGAACTCGACGAGAGAGAGGAACATCACATAAGACCGTCGAGGCAAGAACCAGGTGAGGCTGATCCGGGTGTCATCAGCGAGGACGAAGATGAGTTCACGGTAAGACGAGGCAGCGTACTGAAACGATTTTTACAAATTTCAAAATGCCCGCGTCAATCTGGAAAATCAATTATCTGTAACGAAAAAAACCGGAAGTACATAAAGCGCGATGGATTTCCGCATGGCCGAGAAAAACGCGTTGAAAATAATCCCGATTGAGGTTGGCTACGTTGGAAAATGCACACGTCTCATTATTATTATTTTCAGTTCGACGACTTGTCTCACAAAAGTTCGGCGTCTTCCCTGAACGCGCCGACGGTCTCTAGCCCGACGGGATTATCGAATTACAGTCCGACCATCGCGCCGAAAACGAATGTCAAATCACACGTTACGTCGGAAGCGATTATTACACCACCAGCTCCGACGAACGCCGCACCGAACAAACCGCCGCGTTTTACGTCCAACAGTCCGAACGACACGAGCCCGAAAAACGGAAACGACGAGGATGAATGGGGCCGAAAGTTGTACGGTAAACAACCGAGCAATCTTTTGAGAAGGTAATGATATTGCGTCAAATTGAGTTTTTAAGAAAGAAACAGCTTGATACGCGCGGTTTAAGGTGGTTCTCGCGTAACTCGCGAGTCAATGAAAGAACCGGACTCGATCGTCAAAAAAAAATCGAGAGTCGATTTCATTTCATTAATAAATTATGTGTATGGGAGTTGAGACTTTTTGAAGAAAGCTTGAAAAAATGGTTAGTTTTGATTTTTTAATTATTCTTGACGGTAACGAGTCTTTACAAATACATCATTGTACTCCAGACGTAGGATCCAATGAATAAAGCCCAAGGTACAGTTGTACGATGTATTTATTTACAACGGTGCAAAATTCCAAGCCAAGCAGTAGAAAATATTTTTTCGTAACTCTAATTTCAAATTCCCCGATTCTATCATCTTGCATATTGCACAGATGGGACAATAATAAATCGAGCCCGAAGATTATCGTCGACGAGCCCAAAGACGAACGTGAAACGTCACCGGCAGCTTCACCCTCGCCCACATCTCGATTTCCGGAAATAACGCCGGAACCTCCGAGCGCAGCACCACGGGAAATAATCAATCCGAAGAGACCAAAGGACGAAAAATCACCTCCCAAAGACAAAAGTCCGAGGGACGAAAGGTCGACAGTCAGAGAAAAAAGCGCAAAGGAGGAGAAAGTTTCCAAGAGGGACAAGAAAAAAGATAAGGATCAAAAGTTTAAAGACATAATAGAAGAGGGACATCCTTCGTCGGAAAGAATAATAATCGGCGGAGAGGATGCCATGAGGAATAACGTTGGTCCCAAGAGTCGATTGCCTCACGAAGTTCTCGCACAGTTTGAGGGAAAATCTCGAGAGGTGAGAATCTAACCTTTACGATATTTTCATTAATTGATGAAATAAGCAATGAAATTTTACAATCGTATTTACTTTGTTTTTCTTTTCGTTCCCGTTACGCAGGATCTGATCGAGTTGACTCTTCAACTACAGAGAGAAGTGACCGACAAAAAAAAACGCCTGGCCGACCTCGAAGAGTACATAGACGCTCTTTTGTTACGAGTCATCGAGTGTTCACCGCGATTATTACAGAATCCTTATCAAACGAGACGTCTTTCGTCCTCGGGACGTCAGTGCTAGACCTTTGGCCAGCCATAAACGATGCCTTCACGCTTGATCGTGTTGGCGCGACGCGTATCGAAGAGAAACAAAATAGCATATGGTGTGGCACGGAATGAAGACGATTTCTGACACGAGTTTGAAAACGCGTTTTCTCACCTGCCATACACTGTATTTTCCATGTCATCTCGGCTGAAACTGACGGTTTTCAAGTCCGGATCCGGTCGAAACGAGACAATTTTAGACCGATTGCACGCAGCAGAAAATCAGATTAATCGATGGTATGATTAGCGCGAGTTTGGAAGCGTGTAAATTTGGACTCGGTTTCATTGCAAAAATGGAATGTTTTTCTCTCTTGGCCGGTAAAGTGGGCTTTGAAATTGGCTCGTTTCGGTCGGATAAACAGGCATTGGAACTTGCACATTTTTTGTGCAAGTTTTATTGAAAAAAAATATATATAATGTTTTAATCCCTTCACAGACGGGAGATGGACGAGGAAGTCTGAGCGATATAAAATAACCATCGATAAACTTTTTTTCCCGTGTTTAATTATGAGCAGAAAATCTGTACCCTGGAATAATGATTGTGTATGTTTTATTTATGATGAAATTGAGTGAAATCAGCGACAAGCAGGACCATCGACCTTTAGGGTGAACCAACGGGGTTGGAAAGCATCGATTGAAAGTGTGAAATTATTATTCGTCTTCCCACAGAAAGCCAGAAAGGAAGAGGGTGACAGAGGTCGAGTTTTACGGTTTTTCTTAAATTCAAATAATATCATTTACGCTTGACCTCGTTTCTTCTTTTGCCCAACAGAGATATACATATCTCCGTCCAGTTTGTCTCGTTTTCCAAAGACGATCGTGCAGTGTCCGTTACTACCAATATGACCATTATTATTATTATACTAAATAAAATTAGTGACAACCATGTCAATGCGATAATTATATCCGACACTCGAAAATTGAGTCGTTCGGACATAAATGTGTGCCTTATGCTCTCAGCGTGCATTAATTTTTGAATATTGATATACAAATATATTTAGTATACGCATTGTTAATTATTTACTATTCACAATTGCCAAATACAATGTTTCGTCGAACGAGAATTACGAGTGTAGTATAATACTTAGCCCTCGTTTTTTCCCCCAACGTATTTTTAAATTTTTACCAAACTTATATGATCAATAGCCAAAAGTATAAAATCACTTTTAGGTTATTCACGTCGAATTATAATTTCCCTGATTCATACAGAATTTTCGAAAATTTTACTTCTTGGCCTATTGTCTATTCCTTTTCTATTTTTTGTGCAAATTTTCAAAGTGACAAGCGCTTTCATTTAACTAAAAAACTTTCTTTTTCAAACTCGATATTACTTTTTGCGTATGAGTGTTCGTAAATGAACGTAACTGACGTAATTAAATTATGTGTACATACCAACTTGAACGTAATCAAATCCGATACGCAATATGAATTGCAACTTCTGCCATCGTTTACTATCTCGAAATAAACAATAAAACATTATGCGAACTTTGATTTTTTCGTACCCGAAGAAGGTGCACGCGAATATTCGTTTCGTGCCTCTCTAAAATACAGCGGAAGGAAACTGTGGTCAAGCTGGTAACAGATCAAGTGCGCGACTGGTGGCACAATAGGCGCAAGGACGAGGTATCATCCGACGATCTGAATTCTCCGCTGTTAAATAAGGAAAACATTCGCACAACTTGTGCCTTTTTGTGTTACGGACTAATTAAAAAAGTCAACGCCGAATGAAATAAATTCGCGATTGCGCGCAATCATTGAACCAACAGAAACAAAAACATAACCTTGCAGTACTTTATAATGGCGGACCGGTCGAATTACCGCGTAAAAGTTGATTTATCCAAATATTGTCAAGATGCTCGACGTTTCAGTTGGATTTACGTAAACAGTGCGAATATTTGGTTCATCGCTAATCTTAAATGTCATATCAAAGACGTTTTCCGCATTGACGACCCGTTTCATCTTCTGTTGAATGGCACGGAATATTTACCGCCGGTCGAAGACGTACGCGTACTCAATGAAAACGAAACTATCGTGTATGTACATTACAATAACATTATAATGTCAAAATTATCGATGTAATACAAATAGCCCAGCAGAAATTCGTTTCGAAGCGTTTTTCATTTTCTTTACTGTCAACGAACTTTGACTTTTTTTCCTTTTTACGCGATATATAAACAAGAAAAAATTTTCGTAAACAACGTTCGGGCGAAAACGTGTAAAAAATCAGTTTTTAATTACACAAAATAGTTAAATGCTTTTCTCACAAGATTAAATAGAAAATTATACATCGAGCGTTTCAAATAAGTGTAAAAAAAGATATTTTGAAAAGTCGGACTATTGTCGATGAATTTTGAGATAAAGAACTTGTCATAACTTTCTACCCGACAGAGTCCAGCCAGGATCCGGAGTCTTTGATCAAAACAGGGTTACAGGCCGCATGGTAACGGCGATGTCGTTGCCTTCGTCGGATATGGAAAATGGTTTCTTGAAATCGGTATCGACGTCGGAAGAAAAAGTCGACATTGGACGAAAAAAAGGAAAAAAGGAGATCCTCGATGCTCCGTACAATCGCGACCAAACGTCCAATAGCTCGATGAGCAGTAAGTCGAATTTTGTTTCCACTACCCCCCAAGTTCTCAACGAACATTGGGAAGAACAATTCGCTACTCTGTTTTTTTGTTCAGATAGCCAAAAGGCGGATGCCACAATGTACCACAGTATTATGGATTTTACGGCGATCGAAAGCGATATCGGTACAGCGGAAAAATACAACGGCAAAAACTTAAATTTCAACACTATTACGCCTCACGACATACCCTCCCACAAACGCAAAAGAGTTCGTCGTAAGAAATTGTCCAAACAAGGGGAAACGTCGCTCAATGAAATTATCAATAATAATAAAGAAGACACGAATTTTAATAAGCCGAAAATCGTAAATTCGTACACCGTTCCGGATGCCATACACATTCGATTTGATAATCTGGAAGACAACGCTGTTAACGCGGTCGAGAATGGAGTGCAAACTGCGGAAAAGAATAACGAACAAGTCAACTCGAACGCGTGTTCATCGCCATTCGCAAAAAATTCAAAAATCGAACATCTTTCGAGTCTTTTGGCACTGAAGAATTGTTCCTCCCCTCTGATGTTTGTCAACAAAAAACCAAAGTACGCGGACAGCAAAAGCTCCGAAGTACGAACCGAACCCGAGGTTAACGTACGAGCGTCGAATTCCTCAAAAGACGAATTGCAAAATGTCGAAAATGTCAATGAGTACAGCAAATTCTTGAACGAAAAACCGGAGGATCATCCTCCTCTAGAATCCGAACCGGAAATCAACGACATAATTGCATTCAAAGTAAGTTGTCTGTAAATCTTTAAAGTTTTTTAAAACAATTTTTATTTTATAATTGTTCGAATCGTTGAAGATTTTGTTCAAGCACATATGCTTTTCATCGTATTTGCCCTTGTAACGGTGACAAATATAACTTTTTCAGATACTCAACATGGGAAGTGGATACATACCGCAAATATCGAACTACATAATAGCCAAAACTTCGAACCGTTCCGGCGAGAACATATCGTTCCGTATTCTCAGTGAGTTATTTCAAATTAAAATTTAGTTTTCTTCCGCAACAAATGTAGCTATGAAAATTGAATCTTTTCAATATTCCAGAAGGACAATCCGAGTTCGAGGGGCCATCGGGGAAATTTTCTCTTCCAGAGGACGAAGCCGAGAACGTACAATGCGATACAGTCGAATTAACCTTTGCTCAGCTGCACGAACCACGACTGATTCACAGAGTACAGATATAAGTTTGACCTTTTTTTTCAATTATGTTTTGAATTTCAAACATTTTTATTCTCATTTAACGTCCAACAAAGCGTGTCCCGTTGTAATAGTGAATATCTAAGATTTTTATACGTACCGTGACTGATCGTAACGTTGCATCACTTTACCACGAAAACAGAAAGCATGACATCTTTCAAAAAGTTTTGATCTACAATTGAACATTTTTTTTTCGAATTCTTTCAACTTTTTTTTTATTCGTGAAAGTATCTGACAATCACGGAGAGTAATTTTTCATTGATGGCACTGAATTTCTGCTTTGAAGCAAAGTCTCAACCCTGAATCTTGATGGATAAAAGTCCGCATGACAGTTTTATCGAGCAACAACGTTTTAGATCGAAGGGAGGAAAGAAAAACAGAAAAACAGAATTTTTCTCCGCAATTACTCAATCTCTAGAAACGTACGTGGATTATAAAATGACTGTCTTTTATTTACTAGCGGGGAAAAAGTTTATTCCACGCGAGCTGAAGCTTTCAGTGGAGATCAAACTTTGCTCCTGATGGCATATTCATTTCTACTATATATTTAGCCATGTAGAAAGCGTGTAATCGTATTTTACCGTTCGCCGAGTCGTGTATAACTTCATCTGGCAAATAATACACTCCGACGTACTCTCTTTTTATTGTTTAATGTATTTTAATCGATAAAGCCACATGACCCTCGCAAGACCAAAGCACGAATGATATCCTGATCGTCGCTGTTCCCGGATAATTACGTTTATACGGGATTACACGGTAACGTCACGTCTGAGCTTCGAGTAGAAGGAAAAACAATGCGATTAGCAATCACGGAACTGCGAGTGAACTGATCATTTATTCCTGAAGCGATATAAGGGATATTAATCATACGCGCGCCATCTGGTGGATGGAAAGGGGAGAACGTTATACGGGGATTTTTCTGCCCTTCTCTCTGCGTGGAAAAAATAATTTCTTGACAATCCAAGATCATGCAATCTCTCGTGAATCGTGCAACGGAAAAGTCTGTTCGAATATAATGAACCTTGCCAGTCCGGTAAGAAACGATCGAAGTTGAAACGATTTTTCTTTTAAATTACTTGGCGTCGAGATGCTGCCGCTTCGCTAGATACAAATTCGTTTTGCGAGGCGATCATTACTTCATTACGAAGATTTTTTGCTATATTCGATTTTATCGAAAAGTTTCTTCGATGCTGAATCTTTTTAATCTTCCGACAATGCGAACAAATGACTTGACCGTTTTGAAAAATTTGATCTCGAATGAGCAAAAGACATCCGCGTCTATAATATTTGTTTCTATATTTTTCTTTCGGAACCGGAAATACCTTCCTGATTTTTTTTATTAAATACATCTCGCGCTAATGAAATTAGTGCATTTTTTTTAATTCTTGGGTGCAAAATGGACTATAGTTTAACGACAATCGGGTGTTTTTAAACCAACGACTCAAGCGAGAAAAAGATGGAGTTTTTGTTTGTTTTAAGTTGCGATATTCGAGTTTTTTAATTGATTAAATTGAAAGCATTGCAAAGCTCAAAGCTTGCAAAATATTTTTTTCTATTTTGAATTCAAGGGTTTCGATTTATTCCAAACGCTCTGAACGTACAATCGGATGCTTCGGAATGTACTTTTTGCAAAATTGTGCTCTCCTTCACTGCAAGCAGGCGCGATATCATTCGGCAAAATTCGAGAGTCAAAAAGAATTAATCAAGATTTTATCCCACGCGGGATAAACTCGCGTATCTCGCGCGTGCTTTTAGACTCCAACTCGACGATAATTCGCGCACTCTGCGTTGAAACAATCGTAAATTCAACGAAACAGGAACCGTCACTTTTGAATTTTCTCCCCGAAGAAAAAATAATGTCGTTGAAACGTTTCTTCAGGATCAGAAAAGATTCGACGATGCCGCCAGGGTTTTGTCATGGAACAAATGGCTCCTGACGACTCTCGGTATTTGGCCGAGAGAGCCGAGTGAATTTCGCTTTTCAATCAACTTTGGCTATTTCGTTTATCACATGTTGATGGAGTATTTAGACCTGTGTCTGTTTATCGGCAACCTCGAGCACGTGATAATGAATCTCACGGAGAACATGGCGTTCTCTCAGATACTCATACGCATGGCGATGTTACGGCGTTACAACAAACCGCTCGGCAGCGTGATAGATCAAGTATTCAAAGATTTCGACGCGCGAAATTACAAAGATCCCGAGGAGAGCGAAGCTTTCATCAAGTACAACGCCAGGTCAAAGTTGTTCGTTAAACTACTCTCAGCTTTCGTTGTACTCACCGCATCGTCTTATTACGTAAAGCCTCTTACGGCAAAACCCCCCGCAGGTCATTACGAAATTCCGTCCGACAATGCAAAAAATGTATATTTCTCTCTCGCAATTCGTTCTAATCGCTTTTTTTTCCACAGATTCATCGGCGATCGCTTCAAACGACAATTCCACCGTTTCCTACGTATTGCCATATCGATTTCACGTTTTTTACAAGATCGAAGACAGCCAAACGTACATACTGACTTATTTGTCGCAATTGCCGTTTGTATTTGTCAGCGGATTCGGACAGAGCGCCGCGGACTGTCTCATGGTCACTCTGGTATTTCACGTATGCGGCCAGATGTCTATACTCGCCATGCGGATATCCAAAATAAATACCGATGCGGACATTTGCGAGGAGGAACTTGGCGAAATCGTCAGAAATCACGAGAGACTGTTGCGGTGAGCGCGATATTTTCCTTCCTCCGTATTTCGACGATAATCGCTTTTGCTCATCTTTTTCTTCTTTTCAGAATGGGAAACATCGTACAGGAGGCTTTCAGCGAGACGCTTCTGGGACATTTGATCGGGGCGACCTCTCTCGTCTGCATTCTGGGCTACCAATGTTTGACGGTTCGTTATCCCTTTAACGATAAATTCCTACAATTTGTGATATCAAAGTTTGTCAGACTCGAATTTCCAAAATAGACTCTGAAGCGAAATCGCGAAGCATACGCCGAATGATTTTTAATTCAATCTCGACGATGAAATTTCAGAATTTCGCGAATGGCCAAAATGCCGATCTCTTGACTTTCGTCGTTTTCGCGTTTCTCGTTTTGCTCGTTCTCTATGCACACTGTACGGTCGGGGAGAGTCTCATAACCGAGGTAATCGTTGAGTACGAAACAAAAAACGAGGAAACTAGTCGTGCTGCAACGTTTATATCGCGGAAATGTCGTTTCTTCTCTCTAGAGTTTGAACGTTTGCAACGCGTTCTACGATTGCCGGTGGTACGACATGCCAACGAAGAAAGCACGAATTATAATTCTCTGCATGGCGAGATCGCAAAAACCGCTCTGTCTCACCGCTGGTAAATTTGGCATATTTTGCCTCAGCACTTTGACCGAGGTGAATAACTATTTCGGTCGATATTACATCGCGTTCGCGCGCTCTCGCTGCTGTATACAAATGTACGCACGTATTTCAACGTAATCGCAACGGGACTGCCAATTAACGAGATTTTATCGATCAATACAGGTCCTAAAAACAGCAATGGGCTATCTTTCGGTCTTGCGTACGTTACTGTAGAAATATTCATCGAAGAACACACGCGATTACGACGGTGAAATTATCGTTCAATAACGACCGAGGAAATGCACGAAAGTACATCACAATTATACGATAAAAAGTAACAAGTTTTTAACATTCAATCAAATTTTCCTATAATCAACAATACGATCAAATTTAATTGATCCTCCCACGATATTCGACGATATTGAAACCGAAAGATCAAAGAAAAAAAACGTTCCAAAGTTGGCTGCTTCTTCCTCCCGACTTTTCATCCTCGAAACGAAGCTCTCGATGGTGCAACCCGTTTTTTTTTTCATCTCAATTTTCCGGTTGGTTTTGCCGTTGTTTTTTTCCCCTTTGAGATCGTTGCGTTCCGTCGGGAGAAAGAAGCAAGGGAAAGTTTGCGCGCCTGCAACTTTACGAACGATGGATTGAGGGAAAAAAAACGTGAATTAAATCGACTCTTTTTGTTCCGCAGAGTGAAAGAAAAGCAATGTATCGTCGTGACTCTTTTCATAACGAAGCTTCGTACGCGGGCTTTATTGTACACGGAGGTGAAACGGTGTGCCTTGTATGAAGAAAAAAAAAATTACGCGAATATGAGGAGCGTGGTAATGGTCGAAGGAAAAAGGAAACTCCGAGGGAGGATAGTGGCAGTTTTATGGATAGTGTCCCGTTGCCATTTGAGCCATGGGCGGTCCTGCGCCACAAAGTACGATTACGAAGGCAGCGGAGGATAACGACTACATCAGCATCAACGTCGGTGTCGAAGACCTTGCGACGAGTACTCCCCGCTCGTGTGTAGTAACACGCACGGTTCTCCAGTGACAGCAGCTTGAATGTAGCAAAAGAGAAGTTTCAGTCAGTCTGCCCGTGCGCGCCTTCGACTACTAGTCGCCAACGGTTGGTCACGACGACGGTTCTCGCTCCCTTTGGATGTATATCGCGACGTTCCGCGATGACAACCATGCGCGCATACTAATCGCTTTAAACATTCTTTTTCACCGTTACCTCTCTCTTTCTCTCTCTCTATCTCTCTCTCTCGGGTATCGAGTAAGCTATTTTTCTCCCGACAAAATCATATCGCGATTTGACACAAAACGTCGTTCGATTTCATCGAAAACACATCGACGAGTTAAACGCCGGATCGGCAACACGCGAGCGCGCAAAAACTCGCCAACGACGAGTCTGGTAACGCATTTGAAAATTTCGATTCGATCGATCGATTTTTCACGCCGATCGAGAGGTGAGTAGTTTTCTTTGAACGTTCGGGAAAAATCTTTCGGTTTTTTTTTTTTTTTTCAAGTTTCGTTGCAAATTATCGTTCCGTGTACTTGAAAAAATTGCGAAGAAGATCAACTTTGATACTCGAATTTCGGTCTTTGGAATGTTGGAACGGTTTTGGGGATGTTTATTGTGAATACTGAGGATATTTTTGTTTCTTTTTTTCTCTTTTATTTCGGCGTGTTTATGCTCAACTTCGTCGTGGACTCTGAGAAATTGCGACGTCCCGGCTCGAGCGTTTTATTAAACGTCTCGCGACCTTTATGAAATGTGCAAGGGGTTGACAGACGGCGAATCGCGTTTGACCGGCTTATGAAAATATTCTCAATTCCCTGGTGTCTGGGGAAATTTGCATACCGCACTCTGACCGTAAATGAGTTTGGAAGCGACTGGATTTTCTCTCTTGTTTTTCTATGACATACGAATTGGGGATAATCGCTTGGAGATGTAATCACGAATAAAGCAATCTTCGATCTGATGCGAAAGAGAAACGACGAAACTCGATGATTTTGAAGTTTGAAATGTACGGCAAACTTTTTAATTATCGTCGATATTCTTCGATTTGCGGTTTGATATTTTTAAGCAATTTTTCGGAATTATGACTCTCGTGTAAAAAGATGGGGAATATAATAAATGTTGAATGGAAAAAACCCAGACAATTCGATTTATCGTTGCGGTCCAACGATGCAAACTTCAAGAGCATGAAACTGGTTAAGTGATGATATTGGAAAATGTATTTTTGTTCAAAATTAGAGCATGCGAAAGAGTCATTTATAAAAATGTGTCTGCGACGAAATTTGTAAATTCTTCCTCGTCGGAATTCCCACGTGTCCGCCAACCGGAAGTGCGAATCAATTTTCCAACGGGGCTTTACTGAAATCAGAATTTCCGGCTCCCCATTTTCTTATTCTTCACATAGCTCACATGGAATTGAATTATTTCATGTCACAGCCGCTAATGAGAATTTTGTCGCCACTGTAGATAACATAACCTAATTTCGCGTTGAAATGCAAAATAACTTTGGTTCGTGCGGCAAACTTCACGTGCAGATACGATAAAACTCGGCGTTCTTTCGAACGAAAGACACACCATGAATTTCGCTTCCGGAATCTTCTTTTTACCGTATTTTTCGCAAAAAAAGCGCAAAGCTTCCGAGATGGGACGCTACGCCGAATCGAAACGGTTTTCGTATTTCTTTTACACGCGCATCGGTATTCCGATCATCCGAGAATAAGGCATCCAACAATCGTGATCAAGTGCATTGCGTAGCATCGGCGATCGCTCCGGGGAGACGCGAGCTCGCGCCTATTTCGTTTTGGAAAGAGAAAGTGACGTTCCGGTGACAGTGATACGTTGTGCACCGACTCGATCGTTTCTGGGGGCCACGACTGTCCTCGTCTTGTTTTACATCACGATAAAATGCTAGGAAAATTCTTTGAGTCGCAATGACAGTTTCCAAGTGGGACATGCAAAATCGATTATCCACTCCGCTATTTCACATTGTTTATATCGTCACGTAGATATTTAATGGTGCATCATTTTACGAATAACAAAAGCGTATAACGACCGCGAAGACGTTGAGCTCGCGACGAAGGATAAAAACATCAATGACACCGCGCGTTTCTCGCGCTTGAAATCATTTATATTTACATGCCATACTAGTTTCGAGATTCTTTTCTGTACAACCGATATACATACAAATTCCCGTTGAAATCTTCAAAGAAACAACTATGCGCTTGTTCATCGATTAGGGCAACTCGTCGAAATTTTCGAAAAATAATTTTGTCGGAGATCGATGAATTTTCTAGAGACATGGAATAACAAAGGAAACACTATGAAATATAATATATAGGTCGCTGAAATAAAATCGAAAAAATAATGTCCAGCTGTTTTCCATTAGTTGAATCGTCGGGAACGAGGTTATATCCGTCGTAGATTTGCATATTCGCACTTTTTGCCGGAGTTTGTCGAGTGATTTAGACGACCGCGATTAGCGCAAGCAGCGCGCATGGAGGAACATAAAAATTCGTGATTGTCGCGTTAGCCCGCAGGCCAATGCGAGTTATCGGAATCGTGGATCACCCGGAGGGCTTTGATTGTAACCCGCATGACCAACTCGAAAATTCACCTCTCGTTGTATCGTTCGATCTACCGACGCGAGCAACCTAAATACACCGAAGAAAAAAAAAGGACGAATTATTCACTCGATCGCGTTCTCCCTAACCTCTCTTTACCCTCCTTCTCTCAATTACCGGACGGCACACCGTGACACCCCAATGTTATCACTGTATCACTGCTGGAAAAGTGAATAAACACGCACGAGCGAACCGCCATCTCGCGGACGAGAGCGTATCAGTTTTGCGGCATCTGCATACAAACATCTCTGCGCCTTTGGTTTATACGGCCCGTATATCGAGACCGAAAAATTCATGAACTCGCGTAACCCCGAAGCCGGTGATTTCAACCAGCCAGAGGCTCCCCTCTGGCTGGTTGGCTGGATAACGAGAAAAACATTTTTATTTTACGCAGACGCTGTATATATCGCTTGTTTTTCTCCTCCATGCGTGCTGTACCCCAAGTCCGCTTTTAATCAACTCGAACATGCACGAATCTCACTGTACCGTCCGTCGGTCCGAAAACATTGCGATCCCACGATCGTCGCTCATTCGCGAACATTTAACGTTCGTGAATAAATCTTAATTGGAAAGTTTTACGTCCAATCTTGTATTAGCCGTTTTTACGCGTTTATGTTTCTATACGAACAATTAAATTGACGTTAATGGTAAAAATATTGCACGTGATCTCGATCGCCGCGATAGAAACGAGACTTCCGGTCCGGGATATTCCGAAGGAAAAATATGGAAGGGGAATACGGTTTATTCAGCGAGGAGGGAAGGCGAAAGATGAGAAAAAGAGACGAACGAAACGAGACGTAAAGTAAGTTCTCTTTCGACGATATCGACGTATCCGAAACACATGTATGATCGTTTTTTATCGTAGACTAGCGTCGAACAGAGCTCTATAAAGAAGCGAGTTTCCGTCGATAGTCGCGCGACGGGACATTGGTGCATAGTGATGTAGATTTGCACTCAGGCTTCCTGCGAGCTCAACCAGAATTGACCATTAACGTCCTGTCGATTCTGCCGTAGTAACCACCTGGAAATAAAGCTTCCATTCGTAGATTACACGCAGCCATTAATCTTGTAAGCAGGGATCAACCCCCCATAGTGTTTCGAGACGTCATCCTCTGCGCTCAACATTTCGGTAACATTAGGCGACAAGCCTCGCGTGGCTCGCATCTCTCGACACCTTCGATCCAACACGCGCGTTCTACCGGTCTCGGTCGATAAAAAAGAACTGACATTTTTATTCCGATTAATCATTTTTTTTTTCATTACGATTTCTCGCGAAAAATTTCAGATAATTTACTATCTACGTTCGTTTTATCTGAAAATAAATAAAAAGAAGCTATAATAAGGCAAAGTATGTGGCGAAAAAATAAAATCGTTATAAATGTAGCTCATCGATTTTGTCGTGGCCATTTTTTTTCGGCCACCGAACGACAAATTTGGCATACATTGAAATTTCTATAGTTTGCATCCCATCTAAATGGGCTATAACCCATCATTGTTTTTGATTACTCCCAAAGCACCAGATACACCAATGTAATGTTTTGCAGGCGTGCAAAACAAAATCCGATTCAAGGAATATCTTAAATCGTCAGTGGTCGAATAAATAACGAAACCCTTTTTTTTCTTTCGTGTCCCGACGATTTTCTTCGGTGCAAAGTGTTCCGGACTCTCTCGTCATCATGGACCATCGAGCGGACACTGACGTCGTACACGGAGTTATCGAACGCAGAGGACTCATCCGTCGGTCGAGCGAGAAATCGACAGAGACGGCATAGAGAGCTACTCAAGCACGTCGATGGGTCTCTGCGACAAAAGTATCAGGACTGGCAAAACGGGACAGGTAAATCTGACGAAAATTTTCCAGGAAAATTATTTATCTCTCTTTGATCGAAAAAATGTTTCATCCTGTCCAAAAAAACACGAGAAAGGGCTCCCGTTTGTTCTGGAACCTGAAAATTCCGTCGATATTAAAATTGCAGAGCGATTATGCCACTGGCAAATCTGGAAAAGGTGTGTCTCTTAATGGCCGCCATTCACGTACTGATAAATCGAGCTGCCAACGCGGAAACCTTCACTCTGGGCTACATAACTGGTTCAAAGCGACGTCCCGGCGATTTGGAGTATCAGCGACCGGGTTTCCGAATTTCCGGTGCACTGACGCTTGCCATCGAAGAAGTTAGCGTCGCCACTTTCGTATTCGCGTGTCGTAATGTTTTTCCTCGCTTTTTTTACATCGACACGTCGCGAGAGCTTTTCCCTCAATTTCGTTGTAAGACTTTTATTCTTCGATCGAAGGTCAACAAAGGAGAGCTGAAAAGGCTGGGTCACAAAGTCAATTTTCTCATCGCCGAAACTTACGGCGAAGAGGAAACCAGCATATTAACGACCGCTGAGCTCTGGACGAAGAACGTAAGTGCCTACATCGGACCCCAGGAGACGTGCATCCACGAGGGAAGAATGGCGGCCGCTTTCAATATTCCAATGATATCTTACGTAAGAAAAGTTCGATCTACAAATTGAGATAAATGTGAAATTAAACGATGCGCCATCTTGAAAAGTCTGAAAACGAAAATGGTGATTTTATTTTCCAAAGTTTTGCACGCATCACGAAACTTCGAGGAAGGATGAATTTCCGACCTTCGTGAGGACCAGACCGCCCGACACACAAATTTCA
Source organism: Heteropelma amictum (assembly GCA_959613375.1). Taxonomy (NCBI): domain Eukaryota; kingdom Metazoa; phylum Arthropoda; class Insecta; order Hymenoptera; family Ichneumonidae; genus Heteropelma; species Heteropelma amictum. The sequence continues at coordinate 5,819,574 of OY390725.1, forward strand.
AAGTCGGTTGTTTCCGTTTTGCAAACCTTCAACTGGACAAAGGTGAGCTCCACGAACGCAATCGACGATCAGACACGAGTGGAGCGCTGGTTGCGACCGCCGTTCGAGCGAGACCTCGTTGAAAAATTTGACAAACGAATAAAGTGTCTTTCGTCTCACAGGATCGTTAAAGAGTCAGCCAAGGTCGTACGGGCTATCCGTTTTTTTGGTAAAGAACGAGAAAAACGGTTTTGTGTTTCAGGTGACTTTTATGTACATGAACTCGAGTCGTTTCGAGTTTAACAACAAAATGTCGAGCATCGCCTCAACGATTTTGACATCGCTGAGATCAGCCGGTATAATCGTAAATTATTTACGCTGCTGGAGCGAGCCGTATCACGTGACGCACATGAACAATCCTTTCCACGATCTCATCAGTTCGAGTTATCGCGAAACGCGGAGTGAGTACATTTATACACATCCTCTGACGTTTTAGGGTCAGCCGCGAACGTCTGGGAATTTATTCAAGCGTTTTCAGCTCGTTAGTAACAAAGATGAGATTTCATTTTGAAAAAGTGTCGTTTATGCACTTGCCCACCGAAAAAAACACGAATTCCTGGTGTATACACCTTTCGGTGTTATTTTTTCCGCGGCAACGATCCCGATAATCGAAACTCGATCGTGGAATCGCTAGATCGATGTCCAAAAATGAAAAAATCGCCAACGTTTCCAGAGCCAAGAGATGCTGCGCGAGGATAATATTCTTTCGTAAAAGAAAATTGTAAATACGCAGCGATACCTGCCTGGGGTAAAATTTCCTTGAATAATGGACAAGTGCGTTAGAATCTGTTGTTTGGTCCAGCCGATGAGAAATGAGGGAAACATTCGATCGTGCGATGCGATTAAACAATTTTTTACGATCGCCAGATTTTTTTTTAAGAGAATATAAAAAATCTGCAACAAAACTCAGTCGGACGTGCTTAAAAGTGGCACACATGCATCCAGGGATATAGTCAGCGGGTGAAAAAAAAAAACATGAATAAAAAGACGTTCGAACTCGTCACAACCGATCGCGCTCTCTTTTCTTCTTTCACTTCTCGTCCGAACTTACCGCACGGACTATAGACGTGGTTTCGCCATGCGTACAGTCCGACCTCTGAATAAGAAACCAGAAGCTCCCAAGGGGAAGAGTTTTTCGCATTCTTTTTCGCATAGTTTTTCGCGTGCGAGATCCTGCGCACGAAATTCTCGAGCTCCGAGTTCGAGACGGAGTGGTGGAAGCGCTCGAGTGAAAAACCGGGGAAAGTTTCTTATGCGGAGGTCCCACTGTATATTTTTTTGTCCGCGTATCAACCGTCCAATATGAGAAATTCAACGAGATCTCTTCGAGCAGGACAAAAATAAATTCGACCCTGTTCAATCGGGAGGAAGTTAATCCGGGCTTGAGGCACGATCGATCGAGTTCGATCTTATCATCGAATTGTGAAATAATTACAAGTGCGCTTGTGCGATCGGAAAAGTATTATATCGATTTCCAGTTTGAGGATAATTTCGTGCAAAAACACAATTTTGAACTTTTTCGTGAAAATTCTTACAGAGCCGATGTCTTTTATACGTATAATGGAACATTTTTCTTAAGCTTCAGGTACTTTTTTACTTATTCAATTAGGTCACTTCTTATGCTTGCAGTATACGTGATTCTGGGCAATTATTACGAGCACATGGGACTATTAGTGGCGCTTGAGGAGAGGAAGCTCTTCGACAAAGGTAGAAAAATCTTTCCGTTGATCACGCACGCTTCACTTCCGGATTAATGCTTATCCATCAATCTGACTGATTAACGTTCAAATATCTAACGAAGAACGATGCTTTTTTCCCGTAACTCGCGCTACCATTTGTTTTACTTCATTTTTTCTATACACTAATAATTTCGTGAATAAATGTTCCCCCGAAGCATCCTGTAATATCGATTTTATCGATAAGCTATCCGCAGTTCCGCCGCGGTTTCACGCATCGACTCTCTTTTCATTCGATCGACTTGTAGACTTTGCAAAAGTTTATCCCGCAGGGACGAGAAATGCTATTTCAATGACGATCATCTAAATCGAACTTCTTCGAGAACGAATAATCTCATTAACAATCACTGCAGTTATTCGATCGGAATATCGATAAAGCTTTTTTTTTTCATTTTGTTTATTGAATTTTAATATGCCCATTTTTGAACGTTCGCAAAGCTCTCGATTTACGTTCGATGATCTAATGGACATTTTCTTCTCCGATTTGAAAAGGCGAGTACTGGGTCGTTGGTGTGGATATCGAGCAGTATGACGAAAAACAACCAGACAAATATCTACGAGGCCTGTGGCAGAAAGAAACCGACGTTTCAATTCTAAAAGCTTACAGAAGTTACTTCAGTATCGTTGCCTCAGCGCCTATAGGTTTCGAGAATTTTACGAGGCTCATCAATGAGTATCGTCAGAAGCCACCGTTCAATTATCGAAATCCTCTAGCGAACGTCGGGGGCATCGTTCAGGTGACTGGAAATTCAAAGATTACGATAAAAGACGCGAATTCCCGAGACGAGACAATTGCACGAAAAGCTGAAATTCCTCGACTACTCCTGGCATTTCTTCGACACAAACTACAGTGACGAATTTTTAATAAAATCTGTATGTTTATTTGGGGTCGTTTTTTATTCGTACGTAGTTTGCTTTTGCGGTTTAATTCCTCTGCTTCGCGATAACGAGAATAAAAAATCGCCATCGAATAAATGCAGGTGAATTTAAAATACGAATGCTGGAAAAAAAATAGTTGAAATTAAAAAAAAAAGCGACAAGAAATTGACCGGTGAAACGTTGCGAAAGAGATTGAAAAAACAAACGAGATCCTTCGAATGCCTTCGTGAAATAATTTTTCTTACCGCTCCTACGGCACTTCCGTTACAAGTTGTTTTTTTTTTTGCTTTTGTTTTAACAAGGCAGATCGTGCCTGAGACGGCTTATTTGTACGACGCGGTTCACCTTTACGAAAAAGCGCTTCTCCTCGCGCTGAATGAGAAGAGGGACCCTCGAAATGGCACGGAAATCGTTGCGACTTTGCACGGAGTTCATTACAAAAGTGCAATGGGGTGAGAATATTTTTTTGGAAAAGCTGGGAGAAAGCGAGATGAGAATCAACGGGATTTTCAGATCGAATGATTTTGAAGTTTACAGAGTGTACGATAAACTTCGTTTTTATCGTCAATATTCCACGCCTTACCTAACATTTATAAGCAATTTTTCGAAATTGGTATACTAGTGAAAAAAAAATAGAGGAAATGATGAAAATTGAGGAAAATGGAATATAAAAAATCGGGAAAACTCGAATTCTCGTCGAGGTCCGACGATGCAAACTTCGAGATCATTCGGATCGATGGTTGAATAAAAAAATCTGTTGCGTCGATGAAAATTTTATTAATTGAATGATTTTAATAGGTACATGGTATATATGGACAAAAATGGCGATGCCGAGGGTAATTACACTCTCATAGCATTGGACGACAGTGGCGATAAAGTACCGGGACTTTATCCTATTGCTCACTTCGTAGGGAAAGAGGAAAGCACGGATTTGCCCGTGAGTTTTTTTCGTATGATAATGGCGATTTCATTGACCTGCAAAATTTTATCGCAAATTTAGATGTTTATATTTTTTCAGAAACTTCGATTGTCCCGAAGCATCTCCTGGATCGGCGATGGTCCACCAGTGGCCGAACCCTACTGTGGATACCACGGAGAAAAATGCGATTGTAAGTTTGCTCCTAGAACGCACAGGCCCTCAATCTGATCGTCACTTTAAATACCATCATCACTTCGAACTAAAAATACTTGACGTTTTTTTGAAAAAGAACAATTTTTTTCGTTGAAAATCATAGTAGCAGCAGCGGAATTTCGAAATTTTACGTTCCCTCGAAATCAAACTTGATTCGATATCGAATTTACAGAATGATGAGATGTCGTTGATTTTTTAAATCGTTCGTGTTATTCGTACATTAAGCCCACACAGGTGAGATAGTCGGCGGTGTCGTGGGAGGACTTTTTTTAGTTTTCGCGGCAATTTCCCTCATCATCTACAGAAATTGGCGTTACGAGCAAGAGCTGGACTCCCTCCTCTGGAAGGTAAATTACAAGGATATACAAATCAGAGGGCAGAAGAACGAGGCGAGCACCGGGGTTAGCGAAGCTAATCAGAACAAGAACAATTTCAAGGTGAGATTATCACGTGATCATCCGCAAAATGGAGGAATAAATTAACAATAAAGATAAAGTCTAATTCAGTTGGAAATTGAAGCAGAAAATACGTTGGACGTGTTTTGATATTCTTTCGTCTTTTTTATAATTCTCGTTCGTGCGTAATTGTATACTAATTGGCGCAGCCTATCAGAACTAGTCAAGTGTCACTGAGTTCCAATCCCGATGCGGACTTCCGGTATTCGATGATCTACACGGAGATCGGATTTTACAAAGGGAGAACATTCGCGGTGAAGAAAGTCAGGAAGAAATCCATCGAGATAACGCGCGAGATGAAAAAGGAGCTGAAAATTGTGGGTCTTCCTTCCGTAATTTAGCCGTCAACGCGATTTTTCTTCTCCATCTAAATTCTTCATTTCCACACTTTTATCACCGCAGATGCGCGATTTGAGACACGACAACTTGAACGCATTTATCGGAGCTTGCACAGAGCCACCAAATATTTGCATCGTCGTGGAATATTGCTCGCGCGGAAGCCTCAAGGTCAATTAATCATTTCTAAAAATCATCATGAATCATCAAAATCATCGTCTAAATCGCCATTTCATTATTCTGTGAGAACTGTGAGAATCGCGGGTGAAGAAATCACACGCGAATTTTTCGCACGAAAGTTTAATCGAATTTTCGCGTAAGCAGGATATTTTGGAAAACGAGGACATGAAATTGGACAACATGTTCATGGCTTCTCTGGTTGGCGACATTATCCGAGTAAGCGAATTTTCAATAAGCGATTTCTATGTTTTTCGGTCCGATGTATCGTTGGAGGAAAACAAAAATCTCGAATTTCCACGCAGGGAATGATTTATCTCCACGAATCGATAGTCAAATATCACGGCTCTTTACGATCCTCAAACTGCCTCGTTGACTCGCGCTGGGTCGTCAAGCTCGCCGATTTTGGCCTACGAGAGTTCAAACGAGACGCCGAATGTGAGCCCGACAAGATAATCAAGAAACGTCAAGGTATACTCGCGATTCGTCGATAGAACGATTCCACCATCGAGAGCGTAAAGGCAACCTTTCGTCACGTAAAGTTTTTGCAGTAATCGTAAATATACATTTGCCGAAGAATTCAACAGAGTCTTGTTTTTCTAATAATTTTTCTCCCTCGATGATAACTTTATTGGCATAATCACTTTAATAACTCAACTTTCCTGCTATCTTCAATGTGGTTGTTTGATTCAATAAAATTCTTATCTGATTGCGATAAGCCTGGATTCTTCTCGTAATTGAGTTTTCAGTACGATTGCACAGCTTCGTACGTCGTTAAAAAAGATTACGAAAATTGTCGAGAGAAATAGACATTAAAATGAGCCTTTTTTTAATCCCCAGGTCTTTTGTACAAGGCTCCGGAATTATTGAGATCAACGAGGCTCGGAGAACCATCTATTCGTGATTATCAGAAAGGAGACGTTTATTCGTTCGCGATTGTTCTGTACGAGTTGTACGGTCGTCATGGACCGTTCGGCTTCACGGAATCGAGCGTATCCGAGATATTGAACAAAATAATGAATCCTTCACCGGATGAACCTCATTTCAGGTACACGATTGTCACGAATAATCGATCAAAAAAATTAATAAATCGATAATCGAACGCACAAACCGAACGAGAACAAACATACGTTATATCGCAAAAAAAAACGTTCCAATTTCCATCTCATCGTTTGAAAATAATTTCGTAATATTGATTTTTCCCTTGGTCCTTTTTTTTATAAAAAAAAAAATAATAAAAAAATAAATATAACATTCAAAAAGCATGGAGATATCGTCAAGTTCTCGATACAACGTAAATAACGTCGTTCAATCGTCGATGTTCACAGGCCGCCGATCGAACAGTTGGAGAATTGCTTCGACTTTGTTCGCGATTGTTTGGTAGATTGTTGGTGCGAAGATTCGGAATTGCGACCAGATTTTCGCGTCATCAGAAACAGACTGAGGCCTCTGAGAAAGGGAATGTAAGCTGCGTCAGTTTCGAAATTGATAATTACGACGATAAAAAAAAAAAGAAGGCGAAATAAATCTTCAATGCTCTCGAATTTATCAGGAAACCCAACATTTTCGACAACATGATTGCCATGATGGAAAAATACGCCAACAATCTCGAGGCCCTCGTGGACGAGCGTACGGACCAGTTGACGGAAGAGAAAAAGAAAACAGGTACAATCACCCGAATCTCTCGTGAGATAAATCATCTTCATAAACCTCAAAGTACCAAAAAGTTTCGTCGTTCCTGTGCTCTGTTTTTTACTCTGATTTCTTCACACGATACAAACGAGTATTAAACACAATAAACTTCCCCACAAAGAGTCTTGTAAAATGAAAAATGGAGATGATGATGAAGAAAAAAATTCCCTTCCAGATGCTCTTTTGTACGAGATGCTGCCACGATGCGTCGCGGAGCAGCTGAAGCGCGGTCACAAAGTCGAAGCCGAAGGTTTCGACTGCGTGACGATATATTTCAGTGACATCGTCGGTTTCACGGCAATGTCCGCCGAAAGTTCACCCCTTCAGGTAGACCGAATCGGGCACGCGCTCAATCGAGATTTAATAATACACAATTCGAGCGAGTTACCACAGGCGCCTGTATATAATCGTTCGAAAAAATAAAAATTACAGGTAGTTGACTTTCTAAACGATCTCTACACCTGTTTCGACTCGACCATAGAAAATTACGATGTATACAAAGTCGAGACTATAGGTGACGCGTACATGGTCGTAAGTGTATCTCGTATCAAATTACCGTTGCATTGCCAATTACCTTTGGAATAAAACAGCTCATTATCGCGAAACGATTCGACCGAGGAAAAAACGAAAATTACCTTGCCAACGTTTGTTTGTTTTGTTTTTGTTTTTTTTTTGTTTTTTCATTCTCAGGTGAGCGGTTTGCCGATCAGAAACGGAATAAATCATGCCGGAGAAATCGCCAGCATGTCTCTGAGCCTTCTCGACGCGATAAAACAGTTCACCATACGTCACAGACCCTTGGAAAAACTGCAGCTTCGCATTGGCTTACACTCCGGTCCCGTCTGTGCGGGGGTCGTCGGCTTGAAAATGCCGCGTTATTGTTTGTTCGGCGATACCGTAAACACCGCGAGTAGAATGGAATCAACGGGATCGCGTGAGTTCAGAGTGAATTTTGTTCGTTCGAACGGAAGGAGAATTTAAAAATTCGATAAACGCGTCCAGCATCCGAGTTTGACATTTTTGCGATTTTTTCTCGATATTTCTCTTTCGAAGCAAAAGGTATGTTTAAAATTGTATTTTTTTTTGTTTTTTTTTTTCGTATAACGAAACAGCGCTGAAGATTCACTGCAGCAAGGAGACGAAATGTTTGCTCGACAAGCTCGGTGGCTTTCGTCTCGTCGAACGCGGTGTCGTGACGATCAAGGGCAAAGGAGACAAGCTGACGTATTGGTTGATCGGCGAAAACATCGAGTCGAAGGAAGCCCGGTGGGACGAGCGTAGAGCGAAACGCAACGATGGAGGGGGGATGAACAACAAAAGCGATCCGGAGCCTTTGGTGCCGCGAAGCTCGTTGAAAAATAAGTCTTTGACCCGAACGACCTTCCTACGATGCTCGAGCGAATCGCCGAAACGTCTGAGATTCGCCAGCTCGGATCATCTCGATCAGAAAGACGTCATGAAGAGCGAACATCTCGAATCCATCGAGGATAACAGTCCGTGCAAATTGAAGGCTATTTTATCGCCGAACATCAAGTGTCTCGATGTCGCGAGATTGTCGAGCAATTCTTGTCCGTGCGTCGAGAAACTCTGCAACGCGGAGCCTCGACGCGACAACGACGAGGTGAAAAAAATAGACTCGCGTGATATTGAGCTCAACGAGAACGGCGTTTTCTTGCGAAACGGCTCGGCCGAATTCGCATTCGGCGATTCGAAGATTCGTCCGAGTAGTTATCGATCAGCGCCCAGCAGCCCTCGTCAAAGTTCGATAATGCTGGATTTGAAGAAACGTGGAGCACAGTCGACCGAGGAAATCGATGGCTGGGATATCGCGCCTCTTATCGGACCTACCAATTTCGTCGATTGATCGAGCATCGACTGTAGGTACCGTCGAAGGGCACTGTTGATTTTCTCAAAATTGTCGAATCCAATGTATACTCGAGATAACAATCATTTCGGTACGAAAATTTTCGAGTGTAAATGAGATGAAAAGTGAATCCGGATCGTCCGGAGGACGTTCGACGAGAACGTAAATTAAGCTATTTATTGTCGGTGTTGAGTGATATTTTTGCGAATATTTTCGCAATTGTGCAATTTCTGACGACCAAATATACATACATGTACGTATGTCATGAGAAGAAGGTTGAAAGGAAAAAAATGTAGCGTACTTTATCGTGGAAAATTTTCGTATTCTCTCTGCTTTATGAATCAACATTCGGTACGGTAGGTAAAACAGTGACTCTGTACTAACGAAATGGAAATTACGGAAATCGACCGCGATTCAACGTAGATTTAAGCAAACGAAAAATATGCGTAATTTATTGCAATGTGTAAGATTTGTTTTTCAAAAAATGGCTGCGTTAATGCGAAATAATTTACCCACACTTTGCGACTTGATTGTTTATATGTATTTAGAGACCAATAAAACACGTTTTCTTTTTAAAGTGTTGAATTTTCGCTGAAAAAACGTTGAGACGAGCACTTTTCATCATACCCGTGACTACAAATCTTTCAGTTTCACAAGTTTCAGAATTCATTATCGCTGGGATCAAACGAGCTTAAATGCCGTGTATGAAATGGAATTTCAAAAATATCGAAAATTTGCCCGAGTCATTCCGAGAGAGTATACATGTATACATATATATATATATTCTTGCTGACATGGTTTTCGCGGTACAAAGCCTTCGCGTCAACTCGTCAAACTTAATGAATTACGTACAATTTATTGCCGCGTGATGTCATCATTAAAAAATGGTGATATTTCGATGAAAAAATGTAGTCGAGTTGAAAATATCGAGGGATACGACGCGATTGAAAACGGGTGAATTCAATAAAAACGTATTTCTCGTGTCTACATGTATACATACAATATTGCACTACTAGCCAATTCAATCTTATCAGCGTGCATACACATCGTCGCGAGCAATGTAACAAACTGCGAGTTCAACTTTGTGTGTATAAAGCAAGAGGCGTTGCGTTATCTATCTCGAGTAAACACACTCCGGTTGAAGAGTACCAGAGGAACGACACGAATGGAGGGATAAAGACACTATAAGATGATTGCGTCCGATCACCTCGTGATTCATGACGACTATGTGTCACGTACTCGATGAATATATTAAAAATATTCGCGTATATCGACGGAGAGCTTGCACGACCAGCCGCTTCTCATTTACCATCTCATTGCGCCTTGTTTTTGTTGCTGTTGTCGCTCAAATATTCATCTTCCCATGTCGTACGAAATATCGAACAAGGCTACGAAAATGATCGTGACGGAATCGTTTGCGAAAGGAATATTTATTATTTCGGGAGAAAAAATACAATACGGCATATTGGTTTTCATCAGTCGGCTGATGCAAAATTGTGATTACCTTTTTCACGACTGTCTTTCAGAATTCTCTTTTACCGTGAGAGGCAGGCGAGTAATAATCGCATTCACGTTAGAAATTAAAGCGTGTACCAGCAGGGCAAGGGTTTATCCTACGAGGGAATTATAGAATAATTGGCCATGTATGAGCGTGATGAAAAGTTGACGAAAAACGTAACAAAGACCGTCTCTTTTGTAGAAACGACAGATGCCTCATCAAAGTCATATGCGCGTGTGAATCTCGATTCTCGAAGCAGCGGGGTTCGAGTACCGAGTGTCGAGTGCCGAACGAGCCGAAATTGTACGACATTTGCCGAGGGGCCTCTCTGTATCTTACGCTACAAGTATACACGCAGCATACGCGACTGTTGTTCGTTGAAAATCAAAAGGGCGCAAATCATATGACGCTAAGGAGCAAAGTCTCGTTGGTTACGTTACTCCTTGCGCCAGTAATGTATATACTCGCGTTACACGTGTACATACATATAAACATATATACATGCATGACACTTGACATGCAGACAAGGCGCGCTACGAGTGCGCTCACAAGAGTGCTGCGCTCCAAGTGGCGATACTCGAAACTAAAGATCGAGGAAAATCATGTGTTGCCTCAGTACGTCGCGATCCCCGCAAGCGTACGGTCTATGTCGTTCGCGTAAATCCGTAACCATTGGAATCGTCGTGTGAACAGTGTTTCCACATTTCCTTCCATTACCAAGGAATTAATAATCATTGTGTTTTTTGTATTCGCTTTTCGGGACACTCACCTTGTAACGGCTAATAAGCGAAAAGAACTCGAATAAAACGACAACTTCGCGATTTATAAAACAGCTGAAATGTAACGATAATCCTCGAAGAAAATAGCAGCGAGTGAAAGACGCGAAATGTGAAAAATTCGTAGAGTTTCGGAATAATAATACGTACAAATCGAAAATCTCATGTAATCCAAGGATCGTAATTGTTTTCTCAATCAACTTATACATCGTGCCAACCATAATAAAGTTCAGTCTTGCGGAATACACCGGCAGTGTGACGTACACAATGTAGAAAACAAACATTATAAGGTAAAAGAAAAATGAAACAAGAAAACAAGGGAAACAACCGAACGTCCCGAACGCAGTTGCAAAAATCACTGATCTACGGCGCACCGAGTCGGTTAACCCTCCACGCGATATGCAACGCAGACCCCTACCTTTCTGCCGCGGCTGTTCCGCACCGTAATCCTCATTGATTCGAAACGATCGTATTTTATACGTGAACTTTTTTCGCTCCTTTCTTTCGTTTCACTCCTTGTTTCCATTTTATGGAAAATCAAAAAAAAAGAAGATTTTTTCTCCCCTCGGTGGTGCGAAACCTCTGAGACGATATATATATATATATATATTATATACACACACACATTATATAGTATACACACGAAAGGGCAGAGAGATTGTTGCAGATTGCTGCTTTAGATCGCGAGAGTAACTAGATTCGGTAGATGGCAGTGCTTGACGTTGGTTTGCGGGAGAACGCGGCGGGCGCAATTCATACATACAAGTTTAGCCTGTAACGACGTGCAACACACGCGTTAAATCGTTGAAAGAATCGTAATAAGAGCGAAACGTAAAAGTATTCGGGAACGCGCGCGGAAGTGCTACATCGAGTTTACACATCATGCGCATGTATATGTGCTCGTTGGTACAGAACGCGCGTGCGCGCGTGCTTGTGTGCGTCAACGTGCGTGGCTTTTGCGTGTTTGGTTAGATACGGGCGAGTGTGTGTGTGTGTGTGTGTGTGTGTGTGTGTGTGTGTGTGTGCGTGCGTGCGTGCGTGAGCGCGAGGGCGCGCTCTCGGGCAACATCGACGAGCGGTCGGCGTTCGGAAAAAAAAAGAAAATAGATGCAACATACATGTCCAAAGTGCGTCGCGAAATCTATCCAGTGAGTGTCATCAACTTTTAATATCTCATCGATGGTAACCAATAAATTTTCGTAGCAACTTGTAGGACTCGAAACAATATACGTACGAACGTGAATAATAATAATTCCAGCGGCATCGATGCAATGTGAATTATCGTTCTCTGCACGAAAAACAGAATTATTGTTTTTGAATTGCGATAAAACCATACAATCTCGTCTTGAGATAAATACCCAACGGTCGAAGACAATATCTTTTATCTTACGTTTTTACGAAAATAACCCATGTGATCGTGTGTGGATAAATATATACAAATACAAGTTCGTTTTTACCGAGGCCTGTGGAGAAAATTTTTTATTCGTACTTTTTTACGAATACGTCGTACATTTTCTTTCGGCGCGATTGTTTTTTTTTTACATTGCATCAGAGTTTGGTGTTTGTGATGCGAGTGTGGAGAATATTAACGCGATAGCCCGAGAATTCTCCATATCATCCGATAGGATTACCATGCTTAACACGGTCACGAATAACAGGTAAATATGACCACCTTGCGACTCTTTATTTCCTTTTTCTCTCAAAAGTATTCCCTCGGATCTTAATTCACCATTCCGTGCGGTTGTGTCTCAAGTGTTTTGTTCTGCAATATCTTTGCTATAAATCGATGTATTTTCGAATATCATCCAATGTACCATAAAAAAAACGATGTCATTTATGTCCTCACGTAAATTCGTAAGTCCAACACGAAATTGAAAAACAAACGTAGTACAAGTTTTTCGTGTACAATCTAAACCTCGCGATTCTTAATATTTACCAGCGAGGAAGATGGAAATATATTTAAAGTCTCGTTGAAGAATTTTCAAAAGTTTTGCATTTTTTCGAGTGCATCACATGCTTCGCCTTTGGTTTATGTAAATCAAATCGAAAACGAGGCTGGTATCGACAGATTAGGAGGGTTGAAATAAAAAGATTGTACAGACATTGGTTTTTCGTCCGAATCGTCGAAATGAACAATGACAAATCGACTACCGGTAGATGTTTGCGTTTTTCCTCCCGAGAGGTCAGTCACGTCTCGAAACAATGGTGAGAGATCAGCATGTGCGCGGTGCGTGCGTGGCAGCCGAACACTGATACTCTACACAGGAGCACGTGATACGCGTCTTGCACAGCACTTCCGGAAAAGTTTTCCTCTCAACCTCTCATTGCCGATAGTTTTCTCGAACATATCCGGTCAGCCAGCCTGCTTCTATTCGTTAATGTATAACAGAGAAAAATGTTGTATTTGCAGCGTTTTTTTCACGTTCAACTCGGAGAGATTCGCGCGTAACCTACGCCTCGACGAAACAACTCAGTTTTTTGTTTTTTCATTATTAAAACCACGTGCATCATTTTTTTCAAAGCCATGTTCAAAGTACTCGCGTAGTATCGGCGTGAAATGAAAAATCGTTCATCGGGGACGTGACTATTACCGGCTGACCTTGAAAAAGGATTGTACAACTTTTATTTTTGACTGATCTTTTGCGGCGATGAAGCTTCAATCGCTACATCGTGCATATTGCTCTGTATGCACACTATACTTCCTTATATCCATTTTCTGTTGATTATTCAAAGTTGGAAAAATCTGTTTAAAAAAAAATACACGTATCGTCGTCAGAAGAGTGTATCTGCCGCAAGCTCTAGCTCTGCTTATACGCATTTTTATTCTCAACAACCGGGAGCCGGATCGGTAAACGATTCCCAGAGTACTTGTACGATTTATAGCGTAAAAGTTAAAAGTACGATTAAAATATGTTATTATCGTCATAGCGCGATGTTTACGCAAAGGTACAAATTTTCCCAACCAAAAGTGTGTTAAAAGCTAATATCCCGAAAAATCATTAAAAAAAAAATGGTTGAAAAATGTCAACATCGCGAGAGGCAGATATTTCGCGTTTATTTGCTTATCAATCGAAGAGGCATGTATTTCAGCGCTTTAATACGAAAGCGATTACGAACACGCTTGTTACAGCAGCGCACTTCCAATCGAGATTGAGAAGAAACGGAATATACAGAGATTGTGTTTCACTGTTGCGTGCTCTGTGTCGCGGTGACGGGTGGATCGTCACGTGAGCATTCGTGTAACATCACGCTGACGGCGCGCTGTCGCGCTAGAATGAAAAAGTAAAGGATCGTAGTGGCTGCGGCGGGAGATACAAGCGGAAAGAGAGAAAGAGAGAGAGAGAGAGAGAGAGGAGAAAGGGCAAGAGAGTAAAAGAGCGGCTAGGAGGGAGGGAGGATGAGACAGCAAGCAAAGAACCATTTGCATGTTCATTAAAGGAATGAGTCCGGTGATCCCTGATGGATAGCACACACAGAGTAGCGCACGTTGATGCTTCTCCGTTTACATAACAATACGTACATGAAAACTCATGCTCCGTCCTCTTCTCGTGTTCTCTTCTCAAATATACCGCGTTACACCAAACGCGATAAAGATTTTTTGGTCAAAGACCGATCAGTGATGATGAATTACGTTGATGATTAATTAAACGCTCGTAAAATCGTAAAAGCCATCTTTTTCACGTTCCGTCATACGCGCAGGAGTCAATCGTCGGTTAATACCGTTGATATACTATTTGAATTTCACAAACCACTTTGGAAGGATTTTTTTCTTTTTTTGCCGCGTCCATTTTGTCGATCGAACGCAAGTGTGCCATTGGGTGAATCTCGTAAGGTAGTGAGCAAGGTGTTTTTACAGCGGAATGGAATTTTCTGAAAAACAGTTCGAAAGTCGGGAGGGACACCCGTTTATTCTTATTCCAGCAGACGTATACGCGCGATTTTACGAGCCGTCGGACTCGAGACGCAAGTGCAATACTCTAAAATCAACATCGGTAAAAGTATATAAAATCGTCGGTTATTCGTACGTGCTGGGGTAACCCGAAAGTTTTCATTGGCAAGGTTTCAAAAACAATAAATACTTTGAGACTCCCAACATGCGCGTGCTCTCGGACGCGATCCAAAAACATACGCCGACGTTGAAATCACGAGAGACACCAATGTTTCTTCGATCCACAAAATTTCGTCGCTTTGTTGTATTAAGGATTTTCTTCGTGCCTACAATCGCGACGAAACGGAAACGGAATTTCAAGCGGTACTCGCGGCGATCGTAGACAAAAAATGATGTTGAAGCGTGCACCGTTGGTACTCGATGGAAATTCAAATCTTCACGATTTTTTTTAATGCATTTTTTCGCTATTTTCATGGTACTTTTTTTTACGTTTTTTGTCAACTATCATAATCTCGAAGATTGCTAAAAGGTATTTGGCACATCGTGGGATGTTGACAGTAAGTTTCTGAATCATTCAAAATGAATAAAGAAAAGTGAGAATTTCATAGCGGAAACTTGAGAAAAAATCATTCTCTCAAAATTCATCGATCTTTTAATGACAAAAAAATGATTCTCGAAATAACATCGGTATAAGATGGACTGGACAATAACGCGAGAAATAATAGTCCAATCTCAACTAAATCGATTCAATAGTTTTCGAAAAATCATTGACGTACCGACTTGTCGCAAAACTGTGAGGAAAAAAAAGCAGCGTTCGCAGTTACAGGTTACAGGAGCTCCTCAAGGTCGACTGGCTAATGGCTGTAATTTCAAATTACAATTTGCGTTCAAATTTGCGAATTTTTTTAACCAAAATTGCCAGCGTAAGGAACAATGATTGATTTTGAAAAAAAAAAGTACGTCAAGCAGGATGAAGCCTCGTTTGTTTTTTTTTTTCAACACCTACGTGAGCTTATCGACGATAATCTCTCGAAGAGCAACCGCATTTGTTCTCACCGCGCGAAACACTCGTCCAGGGCTTCGGACAATACGATCAAAGCTCGATTACACGATATAAGTAATATATACACATGCATGTACTCTCATGACTACTCTCGTTCTTCGATTGCTTCTGTAAACGATAGATCGATATATTGTCACGTGAGTGTGCTTCGATCTTGAGAGAGAATTATTTTTATTTTCAGCTTGACGAAGTGGCAATCGATCGAACGTAATGATTGTACAGCTCGCTGGCACACGACCGAAAGCCTGATAACTCAATCTCTGCACAGTCTCCGCAAGTTGCAGAGATTTCCGTCGACACTTCTGCGCAATCAACTTTGCTATTTCGCTCAATAAGATCCAATAAGATATCAAAGTTATAATTTCATTCGGTCGATATCAAAGACCAAGAATCGAGCGTGTATACCGTTGATCGTCGAAAAGAGATACTAAAAGTGACGGCGATGATAAAATGATTAGTCAATAAAGTCGTTGAACGAACGGTTTCAGCAAAATTCACATCGTAACGAAGAATTTTGAGAAACGAAAGATGCTGCGATTCCGTCGAGGACATCAGCGTGAAATAATGGTGTTTGGAGGGTTTTAACGACGCGATCGAATTATTTGTTCGTTTTGTACATTTTCTAGACGTCCACTTGGAATTATTGACGCTTGACTTGGATGTGTAGAAGCGAGAAAAAAAATCTGTAAATTGTGTGATGTTTTGTTTGCGATGAATCGTGTAATAAATGCTGATATTCGATCGTTGCAGGTGGCCGTTAGACGTTCAAGTTTCTGGGGCGTCGAAGAGTGACCCTGACCGGAACTGGCATGCTCGCAAAATAGCCAGTCAACAACCCCAAAGATATTTCTGTTGAAGCAACCCTGCCATGTTGTTTAGGTAAAACCTTTGATAATGATAACACGTACTCCGACACTCGAAACCTTCTTTTTTTTCACTCGCCGTCACTCATTTTTCGCATCTCACAGTCATTTGCTTTACACGTGTATTCAAAGACGATGAAAAACGGCAGATTCCTCGCAACACCACCAAAAAAAACACAATTTTGTTTCGCACCTCGTTCTTCCAACGAAATATTCGCTGAATCACGATTTCTTCTACGCAATTTGTCGTTGCGGAAATAAATCGAGAATCAAGGCCATCTTCGAACAGTCCGCTTTTCGTCCGCTCACCGACTGAAAAATTCTGTTTGTAAAAAAATGAAAATTGAACAATTGACGGTGAATTGCATTTACAAAATATCGATTCAGCGCGCATTTAATCATACGGAATTTTCTCGGTTTCTTTAAACTTTGATTAAATAGTGGCTTGAAAGAAAAAAAAATTATAATCAACACGATCGTGAAATATATAATCGATTTCAACTTTGGCGGAATTTCGAGTGTACAATAGCAGTTGGAAAACGAAAAGTGGAATATTTTTTGTAGCGAAAATATCAAAGATCGCAAGATACCATTGATGCGAGATTGAATTTATTAGAACAGGGTCGATTTCACGCTAGTCATGGTTTTGAAGTTCACATCGTTGGAATCCAATAAAATGGACGATAAACTTACTTTTAACCGTCAAAATTCTTCGACCCGCGAAATATTTTTAACCTTTTTTCTTCGAAATTCCGATACTCGTGAAAAAAGATTGAAAATATGACAAAAATTCGGGAAAATTGAATGTAAAAAAGCGAGGAAATTCGATTTTTCGTTGAAGTCCGAGGATGCGAGCTTCAAGATCATCCGTAATCCGAGAGAGAGGCTGAGGGAGAAAAGCCCGTGGAAGCGAGAGATGTTTGAAATTTTTCTCGTAAATTGCTCGTACTCTCGATCAGTCTTTCGCTGTGTTCGCTCTCTGTTCTCGCGGTTTCGATATTATAAATACGCGTTATCGCTCGGGCGTACTATTTTAACGCGTTATCTCGTTTCACGCGTCCGCTGTAGGACGCAAAACAGGCCCGAAGAGAGTCGAGAGTTTCTCCCTCGTGTACACCACGTATTGTATCATTCACCAACGACATCTACGGAGGCTGCGAACGTTAAATTTTTCGCGTATCATCGCAGACCCTCGCGATAAAACATTGAAGAATATTTCCCCGTACAATTTCGTTAAATATTCCGTCCGATTCTTATTTCGCTCAATCGTCTTTTATTCGTCGTGTCCTTTTTTTTTATTATTCATAAAAACGTCATTCTGAGATAAAAACAGTACAAAATGATCGCGGACTCCGCGGAAAGGGATTGTCGAAAAGCCTCGGAACGATAGCGGGGGTCAAACAAGGTCGTCCTATCGGCCCAGTGTTGTTGAACCTTTTCAACAAACGACATGGACGCAGGAAGGGAAAAAAACTCGTAGGGAGAACGGTTTTTCGAAATAATGACCTTGGTAGAAAAAGATTGAAAATATATCAAAAATTCAGGAAAATTAAACGTAAAAAAACCGAGACGATTCGATTTTTCGTTGAGGTCCAACGATGCAAACTTGCGGATCATCGTCCGAAGAAGGTCAGGGAATCATTCGTTAAAAATTTGAGGGACGGAAGAAGGCCGGAAATGAAAAAAGAACTCGCGGTAGTCGAACGATTTCGTTGACACTTGTTGATTCTGTTTGCTGTGAGAATAAAATTATCCAAGACCGATCTGGCGCGCGTCGAGGGGATGAGGATTTTTTTTTTTTAAATGTCATAATTGCTCGCCGGAATACGATGATTTTGATGATTTTCGCGATTGGTTCATTCGACATGACGGAGTCGGGCAGCGATATTGCGCTGCGGTCTTGCACCTGTGAATACCACGTTCGCGGTTTTCAATGACGTCACTCATTAAAGCCAAACTGAAGATCGGTCTCGTATAAACACAAGGAAAAGCCGCGACAGCCGGTATACATATCGCTGGACCATGTTGCAGCATGTAGCATGTACATATACAACTGTTTTGTAACGTTATACCCCCGCTCGGTTTTAAGTGATATCGCGTCACATGCCATATGTTCGCAGAATTTTCTCTCCCGTTTCGATCGATTCCTCCATGATTATCACCTGCGATCTTTGCAATAAATCATTGAAAATCAAATCCTCAATAACAGACAAGTTAAAGCCATCAAACCATTTTTCCCCATCCTCGACAAGGGAAAAAGAAAAAAACCGTGTTCCGCGGTGAATATATATTTTTTTTCAAACAAAGAACGTAGTTTTTCCTTTTCCTCGTATGGGAAAAATTTGCCAAGATCCAGAATTCACCTCCGGCCGACGGAGACGTTGTCAACGTTATCTAATCGAGTGTGTTTTTATTTCTTTCGCGTACGGTTGTGTGTCTTTGTTTTTTTCTTACGTTTCCCGCGAAATTTTCGGCTTCTTTGTTCGTCGGAATGATTTTTTTCGGTACATAAAAGTCGGATGAACAATTTTCTCTCCCGTTTCGATCGATTCCTCCATGATTATCACCTGCGATCTTTGCAATAAATCATTGAAAATCAAATCCTCAATAACAGACAAGTTAAAGCCATCAAACCATTTTTTCCCCATCCTCGACAAGGGAAAAAGAAAAAAACCGTGTTTCGCGGTGAATATATTTTTTTTTTCAAACAAAGAACGTAGTTTTTCCTTTTCCTCGTATGGGAAAAATTTGCCAAGATCCAGAATTCATCTCCGGCCGACGGAGACGTTGTCAACGTTATCTGATCGAGTGTGTTTTTTTTTCTTTCGCGTACGGTTGTGTGTCTTTGTTTTTTTCTTACGTTTCCCGCGAAATTTTCGGCTTCTTTGTTCGTCGGAACGATTTTTTTCGGTACATAAAAGTCGGATGAACAATTTTCTCTCCCGTTTCGATCGATTCCTCCATGATTATCACCTGTGATCTTTGCAATAAATCATTGAAAATTAAATCCTCAATAACAGACAAGTTAAAGCCATCAAACCATTTTTTCCCCATCCTCGACAAGGGAAAAGAAAAAAACCGTGTTTCGCGGTGAATATATTTTTTTTTTCAAACAAAGAACGTAGTTTTTCCTTTTCCTCGTATGGGAAAAATTTGCCAAGATCCAGAATTCATCTCCGGCCGACGGAGACGTTGTCAACGTTATCTAATCGAGTGTGTTTTTTTTTCTTTCGCGTACGGTTGTGTGTCTTTGTTTTTTTCTTACGTTTCCCGCGAAATTTTCGGCTTCTTTGTTCGTCGGAATGATTTTTTTCGGTACATAAAAGTCGGATGAAAAGTTAAAGTAACGATGGTACATTTTTTCGTCGTTGCAAAGTGCGAGTAAATCAGCCGAGCATATATTTGTTTGGCCGCGCGATGGAACTGTCGGACGACACGTGCGATACACGACGCCGAGTCGAGGTCGTACCACGCGATCCGTCGACTCTCCGTGATTTGTACTTTCGGTTATCGAGTTTCCGAGTCCGACAGGCAGCCCAACGTACACTAGGTGTTTGTCGAAGTGAGAATAGGGTATGACAAAGAAAACATTGGGATTTTTCGAAGGCCGCATCGTCTCTCGATTTAAGGCGATGTGTTATACCCGCCCATCGAGATTTAGAAAAATTCTCAGGCGAAATTGCAGCATCCGGAGAGTGTAAAATGAAAATACGATGATTTTTGATATATTTCGAATTTTAATTATATCGTCAACGTTCCGATTACGCTGCCTCTCGCGGATGACAAAATGAGAGGAAATCTTGCAGTGCCGCGAAAAACTAGAGAATTGGAAAAACGATTGAACAATTTGAGGTAAAAGTGAGTCGATAGACGGTAAAAGTGATATTTCTTCATTGCGAAATTCGGTTAAAAATAGAGTGGAGAATTTTTTCGAGCTCGAATCGCGGTAATTGCTCGTGATTCATTAAGTTCGAGACGTACGAAAGTAATGTGGAATTCCGCATGTACACGTATATAGAAGCGGGTAATTTACGAACGATGGCAGGTCTTGATCTCGAGACTTTCCGAGGTCGCAAATTGGTTACGGAACGTTGGACGATCAGCCAAGAAAAAAAATGAATAAAAGAAAAAAGCAAGACCGTGTACGTTTCGCTTGGCAAAGAAGGGAGTGACGACGCACCGATGCAACGTCGATTACGCGCTCGTTATTCTCATTGCTCATCTAATTGCGATACTTTGATCACTCGTACTTATGCGCGTACGTGTGTGGCCCTCCCGATATTATTTCACAAGTTTTCTTCTCGCCTCATCGTTCCTTTTGAACCCGATGTTTTTCGCGGCACTGCAAGATTTCCTCTCATTTTGTCATCTGCGAGAGGCAGCGTAATCAGAACGTTGGGGATATCATTAAAATTCGAAATATATCAAAAATCATCGTATTTTCATTTTACACTCTCCGGATGCTGCAAACTTGCAAAGTTTGTACATTGATTTCGCGAGGAATGCCGCAAGACTCGTAATAAATATTAAGAGGGTGGTACCGGATGTCTACGACTTTTTTCAAAAATATTGTTTTTCATAAAGTAAAATTTGTCTTTGAACTTGAACTTTTTATCCGTGAAAGACGAGGTTTCGTCTTTATTAAAGAATCGGCTAGATTCGCGGAGAGTTCGGAGGGACTCGGACCGCAGTTGGGATTTAAAAAAAAAGACAGAAACGCCGATTTTTCTAGGCGAAAAACGATTTTTTGGAAAAAGTCCGCTACTGCCGCCATTTCGCGAGAAGCAGCGTAATCAGAACGTTGGGGATATCATTAAAATTCGAAATATATAAAAAATCATCGTATTTTCATTTTACGCTCTCCGGATGCTGCAAACTTGCAAAGTTTGTACATTGATTTCGCGAGGAATGCCGCAAGACTCGTAATAAATATTAAGGGGGTGGTACCGGATGTCAACGACTTTTTTCAAAAATATTGTTTTTCATAAAGTAAAATTTGTCTTTGAACTTGAAGGTTTCGTCTTTATTAAAGAATCGGCTAGATTCGCCGTGAGTCCGTTGTAACTCGGACAGCAGTTGGGATTTAAAAAAAAAAGACAGAAACGCCGATTTTTCTAGGCGAAAAACGATTTTTTGGAAAAAGTCCGCTACTGCCCCCTTAAGCGTGGAATACGTTGTTTGACGGAGGCGTTATCGTTGCTCTCGTTAACAGGTGAGCGAGAGGGAGGCGCTGACCGGTGGCGGCGGCGGCCATGCGACCCGGCCCGCCTTCACCGAGCCGCCGCAGGCCTCCCCGTCGCCAGCCACCGCAACAACGGCACCAGGTTCGCCCAGCTCCACGGCAACGGCAACGGCAACGGCAGAAATGGCTCCCGAGTACCCAAATGATCCTCGTACTTTTACTGTTCGATAGCGGTCCATGCCGGGCGCTCGTTGATTTACCCTCCTTGTCACTCGGTTTGCCAAATATTCCCGGCGAATCGCTGCACCACAACAATGACCCATCCAGCCAAAAATATACCAACAGCTTTTTAGCATCATCCTCGTCGTCCTCAGTTTCATCCCCGGCGTCCTCGTCCCTATCCTTGTCCGCCGTTTCGCCGTCATCGTTGGACGCTGCATCCGGCGATAGGGGTCCAGAGAGGCAACAGCGCGGTCCTCGCAATCTCACGATAGGTTATCTCACCGCGATCAAAGGTGGCCTCAAGGATCGACAGGGCCTCGCTATTTCCGGAGCTCTCACCATGGCCCTCGATGAGGTACGTGTTCAAACTGACAAATCCCTCGTGAGCAATTTTTTTTCTTCCGAGATTACAAAAAGAGAAGAACCGTCATCCGGAATTATTCCGTTTCGTACCGTACGGAATTTTCGGTTCGCGAAATATCGCGAATTATCCTCCGCGGTGAGATTCAACATTTTTGCAGTTTCAAAGATCGAAGATTCCGTCAGAGAGCCTCGTAGCCGAGCGGCTACTTGAATTCGTTATTATTGTAACAATTACAGGCTATTTCATACGTATACTTAACCCTCCTCGAGGCTCCCAACCCTTTTTTACATCCTTCAAGGTTTAACGGACCCTCGCTGCAAAACTCGCGATACACTTTGTACCTCTTATTGCACCTTTATTCCTTCTCGATTTACCTCTCTCGCGAGTCCTTTTCCTCTCAGAGGACTCACGCTGGTCCGCCCACGCCCGAACCTCCCGAGAGCGTGAGAAGAAATCTGCCTGGACGGCGAAACGCGATAATTCTCCGGAGGGCCAGTTGTACCGGTGATGGCAGCGACAGCAGTCTCAGGCATCCGGTATTACATACTCGTACACGTACACACGCGTATATCCACTCGTTGGTATACGCGTACACGATAAATGCAACGTGTGAATCGCACGCGAGCCAAACAGCTCGTTCGTGTTCCCATAAATGTATTTTCTCACTCCTGTACTTGGTATCCGTGCTGTATATCGTCGAGATCGAGAAAATAATATTGAAAGAAAAAAAAAAAGAGACGTACGTATCTCGGATTTATCAACGATAGTGGAAACAGAGTCGTTGCACCACGAGCGTCCAATGTCGAGGTCTGCTCGATAGAGTCGATCTGCGCAGGCATGTCATTCGTCGATAAGTTTTCTTTTTTTCAAACGCGAATCAATCGCGAACTTCCGGTGATAAACAATATCGAAAAATTAATCCGGGTGAAGAAAAAATCGAATAAATTTTTTCGTCACTCTGAAGCTTTGGAAGATTCATGAAGAGTAACAAATTATTGATAATTCTTCTATATACAATGATTTTCGTGCCTTTACACACAGTCTTGGAAAAGTTTGAATAAACGACAAAATTTTGAACGCGCACTCGAAAAACTTTACGATATTTATTATCTAAAATCAGTGTGCTTGGTACTTTCTGCACGAAAGCGAATGAAAATTCGCGTTCTATCGCGGTTTCGTTGAGATTTCATCTCCGAAACGTCTTTAAAAATTGTCGGAAACGATTGTCCTCTGCGCGATTTTATTTTTTCGCGATTCAGCTTTTGTTCGCGGCTTTCCAGCCACCTTTTCTTCCATCGAAGAATCCGTGTACGATGTAACAGAGAAACGCAATGACGCGTTAATTATTCATTTCTCTCATCGTCATTTATTTTTCGTCCTTGTCGTGACTTCGTTCATAAAGCTCGTTTGTTTTCCACCGCGAATTGGCAGCGACGAGAGTGTTCCGCAATGTTCGGTTTATTTATAAGTCAATCCCGGTAAGTCTGTACGCAATCGAGAATGTTTATCTATCGCTCTCGGAATATAATTGCCGAGTTCATTCGTGGCTGACGTTCGCGATGCATTCCAAGAAAATTGCCACGAGGAAATTCATCTCGCGCTATCTACGTCCATCTTACATCCGAAAATAAAGTGAAATTTCACCCAAATTTCGCCAATTCTTCATTCCGGTACACGAAAGATAAATGCGATTCGAAAGAGCTTTTTTTCCGATCGTTTAACGAACCGCGAGACAAAAAAAAGCGAAGGAGGAATTTATTTCGATTTTTTTTATAGCAAAAAGCGAAGCAGGAATTTATTTCGATTTTTTTTCCTCTGTAAAATTGTAAAACAGAGAGTTTCAATTAATTTTCGAGCCATCGTTCCAACACAATGAAGCCGAACGAATAAACGTTTTTACAACGTCCGAACGTAAATCTTATTTCTATCTCTGTGCTCCATGCGCGTCAAACTTGTACGTAATATTTGTACGATACACGAGATGAATACCTGCACGCTTCGCGAGTGATAAGTACCGAGGAAAATGAGAAAAAAATGACACGCTCGGAAAGTACGCGTGCTTCAACCTATTTGAATTCTCACTCGCGACAGCCATCGACTTTGACTTGCAAAAAAGACTCGCGAAGAATAACTACCGTACGCTTTTTGCTTAAAGCGAACCTCGCCGAGACAGCTCGTGTAACTTTAAACTCATACGGTATATGGAACTGGTGAATCGAAAATAGATTTTTTTTCACCATTTTTTCCTCTCGTGCGTTGATAACTCTGTATCATGACTTTTTATCGTTCCTCAATTATTTTTCCTTGAATACGTCCGTGTCTGTGCGTGTTTAAAAATATTCTTTATTTATTTTTCAACGTCCGCGGTATTCTTACAGACTCTTCAAAAATTTCCTCTAATACGTGGACGCGGAATAATCGGACAGGGAATAATCAATAAAAAAAATGACAAAAGTCCATTTTCCATCGATTTTATGCATCAAAATCGTGCTTCAAAAATTCCGTCGAGACACAAAATACTTTGCGTTATTCATTTTCTCGAGCGGCACATGCATATTATCCTTCGAACGATGTTTAAACGACTCGATGTTGGTTCCTTAAAATTTGTGGCAAAAGAACGATTTCGAAAACATGTTTTTCAGCGATGGTACAAAAATTTGATTCCACGTAAAAAGATTTCACGTAATCACGATGTCGAAAAGTCATTGGAAAATAATCTGAGAAAAAATTCGGAAAAGATTCAGTTGTATTTTTTTTATTGCTTTAAATAATCGTTTATTCAAAAAGTTTCACGAGTCAGAAATCTCTTTATACCCGAGAATTACGAATAATTCGTTATTCTTCACGAGTCTCGACAATTTTTTTCGAAATTCTCAAAAAAATCCACTATATAGCCATTGACGTAACATTATTCAAACACTCGATGTATTTCGAAAGAATAAAAACAGCGCCCCCTGTGTATCGCGATAAAAATTGTTTAGATCGAAATCCGAATTTCTATATCCGTCAAATCATTTCCAACGATCGCTGTTCCGAGATTTTCGATACGTTCTTTGCTTTTTCGGCGACTTGAAAGATCTCAGCGAAACTCAAAGTATTTGCTGCCCGTTCGAGAATACATCGCGCGCGGGGCCTCAAATAATGCCTCGGGCGTACGTCGTACGAGAGACCGGCGCGCAATACGCGTATGTGAAACTCGCACACGATTTCGCGTATCCGACCAGAAGATGAGGACAACGACGTTCTCACGGTCACTCGATGGTGGTCCGGTCCGGTGGCTCGCTTCGGGATTTTCCACTTACCGATAACCCACTTTACTCTCAGCCCATTTCTCGACGAATATTTCGAATAAACCAGAGAGAGAGAGAGAGAAATGTCCGCTCAAAAATCGAATCGCCAAAGTGACCGGAAAACCATGGAATATAATTAATGATCAGCTGACTCATTTGGGAACAAATAAATCGATCCTAGACCAGCATTTCCGGTATGGTAAAATCACCCAGTCACACTGAGGGAAAAGCTCGAGTAGTCTGCATTTTTTTACGTCATCTTTGTCCTCTCATAATCGTTCGACAATTCGTTTCCCGATAAGCACAGAGGGAATTTCATTTCGACGTACGATTTTTTTTTCTTCAGAGTGAATTTATGAAAAATACGCGTTCCTGCACAGTTTGACTATTGGGGAATTTGAGACCCTGGGATAATACAAGGAAGGGGCGATACAAGACAATTTTGACTACGTTGCTCCTGTACGCCCTCGACCAACGAGCGAATCACATCCGTGAGTGGTTTGCGCTCCAGGTCATATCTTTGTTTTTTCGTGTTGGACCGCTGATCGATCTTGAGGAAAAAAAAAGAGAAAAAAGCAAAGCACGTTAATCGATGGACGGTCTGCGTATTGTTGTTTCAAAGTCTTTTCAAGCTCGATCAATTTTACGTACACTTTGGTGAACTGTATTGAATCGATCTTTATATTCCTAGAGAAAAACTCGTTAATCGTTGATATCTATTTATATCACGGCACGCTTTCGCCCGTTCGTGCGAAAACCGGTTGTAAGCCGAGTATAAAGAAGAGTCCAACGTTCTTTTTTGTCAAACGACGTTCGATCGAAATTAACCAGAAACGAAAAATTCTTTTGGAAGATTCTCCCTGTTTTGCATGCATTTCCATCGGCGTTTATAATCGACAAACAATATTTTTTATCGACACCTACGATTGCATAAATAAAGAAAAATTCGAAAATCGCAACTTTCGAATGAAACAGCGTTTGAAAATTGCTCATTTTCTTTTTGGCATTTACCTCCATTCCCTCGGGACTCTTTGAGTATAGGATTAAAAATTCAAATGTTTCTTCCATATCGTCGTGATAGTACGGTGAAATTTCGATGTTTCCTTTCGTCAAAAAAAGTGTAGCAAACCAATGGAATTGTCATTTGCAGATCAACAACGATACGAGCATCTTGCCGAACGTGAAATTGGTGATGAGATGGAACGATACCAGAGGCGACACCGTGGACGCAACGAAAGCCATGATCGACATGATCTGCGACGGGGTTGCTGCCTTTTTTGGTCCAGAAGGATCGTGTTACGTCGAGGCAATTGTATCGCAATCCCGTAATATCCCAATGATCAGCTACGTAAGTTTCTTCTCTCGCTTCCATCCATTTCTGATTTAAATCTCAATAATCCACTATTTGTACGAGTATTTGTATATATGCAAAAGAAAAAGCATCAATTTAACCGTATTTGAACGCGTGATTGCATTACTCGAGTCAGTTCGATCGACTTCACCTTGGGTCAAGTACACACATTGATTCGGTGACACACAGATCGACCTCCGAGTGACGTCCGACGACCCCTGCGTCGCCAACGGCGAATATGAACGATCGAGTTATTCGTTTTATCGATTGAAACATCTCGAGTCACAATTTATAACAATTTTCTTCATCAATGAAATTTTCGTCAAACCCGCACCTTTTCGTTATCGAACCTTCCCGATTGTTCAAATCGAATATTTCCTGATTTTCATGACATCTTTTTTCACTTTTTCGCGGAATGACGACTAAACTTTCGTTGCTTGTCAACGATTCGAACTTAAAAATCGTCATCATCTCGCGCTAGAGTGTACTCGCGCGAGTATTTGGTATAAAACGAAGGGAGAGGGAAAAGTAAAAATTGCAAGGGCGATCTTTTTAATTCGTCGATCTTTGTTTTCTCATTGCCTCTCGTAATTATTGTTATTATCAATGTTCTTCAACGCGTACGCGCCTGTCGACGCGCCTGGATCGACTCGATCCTTGAATAACCAAAGTCAAAACGACTCGCCCATCGAGTTAAGGACGATGATATTATTCTATCGACGAGACCGATTTGCATGAAAACTGCCGATTCCCCTGACCTTCGCGGTCTATTTATAGTACCGGTGGCTGTCGATGCCACACGTGGTTAACAGCCTACATTTGCGAGTGTATACCAGCCTTATCTGCTTACCTGCCGTACAAATATCCAAGTAGTTCAATAAAAAGGAATGAACTCACGCGCGCACACACGAGCGCGCACGTTTCGAAAAATGTGCACATACGTATTACACGCCGCATTAACTCCGCTGGTAGTATATTCATGCCGATATAATTAGTTCCTGAGAGAATGCTAATCAAGCCGAGAGAAAAGTTCGCTGTGCCAAAAAACTGATAGCTGTGGCTGATTATCAAAATTAAATCCTCCTTGCGCTACATTTTCTCGCAGGGCCTCGTCATTTTCGTATCTTCGCAAACTGGCCCTTTGAGAAATTCATGATCTTGAAATTTGCATCGTTTGACTTCAACGAAAATCTGAATTTTTTCGGCCTTTTACATTGCAATTTTCCGAGTTTTCATTTTATCATCTTTCCTCTTTTCACGAGTGTCATGATATCGAAAAATTCATTAAAAATATTGGGCGAATCGAAGAATATTGACGACGAAAAAGAAGCTTATTCTACATTTCGTTGGATTCCAACGATGCAAACTTCAAATTCATAGAAATTCCGCGATGCTACGTGTACTTTGAAACGCGTATTCGAGATTTTTTCGTAGTTTTCTATTTATTCGTCAGGATTTTTTTTGAATTCGATATGTCAATACGTTGGAGGACCAAAGTTTACATCGTGATTGAGATCGTTTTTTTTATATTCATTATTGAAGAGAATTTTCAGCGTATCCTTACGTCTTTTGTACCCCAGGATTTTTGGGGACGCGGATACCGAAACTGTCCTCGGATTTGCAAAATTGAAAATAACGGGTTCGATATATGGCTCACGAAAATTCGAAAGATTGCTCGATTTCGCTGAAAACCGACAATCAGGGGTTTTGCGTCCTCAAAAGTCTGAAAGCCGACTCGTCGACGATCTTGATAGCCCGCTATACGAATTTTTCTTCGAGAATTCCGGAAACGCGATTTTGTAACGTCCAAACGAGCGATGAATTTTCAAAAAAACGTTGAATACCCTTTAAGCCACTTTTTGTCGCAATTCCACGCAGTACGACGCGCACTTTGTTTGCCCCTTTTTGATGCCAGCTTCGACTGGAGTATGTTCCGAATAAACGATCGTAAAAACTGATTATGAAAAAAAAAAAAAAAGCATCAATCAAAGGAATTTCACTCACGTCGACGAATGCTTGCGAAGAAAACTCGACGTTGGAAAACGTGATCGTGGAAACAATTTCATTGTTCGTATCAAATTAAACGCGATTGATAACAGCCTGCGATGAAGAAATTGGCGAATGAAGAGTCCATTTTTTTTTCACTCAAAGTATCTCGAGTGATATTTCGTTTATTTTTCGTCCGCGATGAGTACGAGCGAACTTTCCAAAGTGATACGACCGAGTTACGAGAACAAAGATACCAGCAAACGAGATAATTAAAGTGTATCCGTGTGTGTGCGCGCGAATGTGCGTGTATACTTTATTGTTACGTACGGAGATAAAATCTTGTTTTTTCCTGTACGAAAATGAAGTTTGAATCTTGGATTCACAGAGACGCGATGTATATAAATAACGTTACATACGTTTAGCGTTTGAGGGACGATTCTCTCGGAGAATATAATACACTGTGTATTCTCCACCGATCTTACATTTATATGTGTATATATATAGATATGTATATACATATATATACATATATATATATATATATATAAATAAAGCTCATACGAGTGACGAGCTTAGCCGCGGTTTCAACTAAAATACATCCAATTAACCCTCATCTGAACGAGCAATGTTACACATATTGCTCGCGACTTACAACGCGTATTCATTCAGCTAATAAGAACGAGTACGTAAGGAACGAGCCACTGAGGGACGCAGCTTTCTTTTTTTCTCTTCTTTTTTTATCGTATATACACGGATTCCTCAGATCTCATCTCGCGCCAGCAAAGAGATCCGACTCGTTTCGTACAGAGTAAAAGTGTCCCAGAAATGTTTCTCACATCGCTGCAATTTGCACTGATTCGTCCTGCTTTTTTTTTCGTCAAAAGTCTCGAAATCGAAATACTCGCGGGCGAAATGTTGCACGAGTCATTTGCATCGATCGAGATTTTGTCAAACATCGATTTTGCCAGTGACGTTGCTCGAACGATCGTAGAAATACGGGAGAGAGAAGAAAAGTTTTCGCTCTACGTTGCCGTGATTTTATCGGGTTTTCTCGATTTTTTTTTGTACGGAATCAAACGCGAAACTTTTGAAGGAGATTGTTATACATCCTTGCAACTTTTCTTACAGTCTTTATTATTCTCATTCGAACGTTGGGGTCAAAGCGTTACGCGCGAATATCAGGCTCAACGGGTATGGTCGCTCTGGAACGTCGTATGCATGCACAAAACACACACACATGTATAAACCCATTTAGCATCTTACTCGGAGCAGGGACTGAGACGCAAAATGAAAATATGCGAATAGCCCAGGTCCCGACCGGTTCGATCGCAAGGGAGTTTCGCTGTATCATAAAGAATAAGAAAATTAGGAGAGAAAGACAATCGATATTAGCACTGAAAACGAGTTTAACCTCCGATCTATAATTGGAACGACACTTTTTGGGAGAGCTTGATTATCAACTTTTTTTTCTTGCGAAAAAAAGCGCCTCTTTTCTTGCGCCTTTCGCAAATGGAATCGTAATTCGAAAAGCACGAATCCTTGGACAAAAACGAATCGGTGTGACGAATTTTTCTGATCACTGAAACTCGATTGATATTAATTTCGATATCAGTCTTTATGATTCGCGGATAAAACGCGATTTAAACGGATGTTCGAACCTTGTACCAGAATCGTCAGTCTGCCCATTTGTCTTCTCAGTTTTGTAGTTAGCATGTGTATGAGAGCGTACGAAAATTTTCTATCGCCCTTATTGCGAACGGTATGGCGTACGATGACTCGCTAAGAGTTTTTAAGTGTTCATCTCGCAACGCGAATATTTTTATGTTGTGTGTGTGTGTGTGTGTGTGTTTATACGGCTATGTAACGAGCCACGAGACACTCTGAGCTAATCGTCTTAATTTGTCGCTGCTACGAGCGGCGTTAAACTTAATGTCACATTCTAAATATAGAAGGGAGTGATACATATGTATTCACAAAAGATCTCGCTCGGCATCCGTGCGAAGCGATGTATAGTCCTTGGAAATTTTCCATGTCGCTAATCAATCTAAAGCTCTTTTTCGTCCTGACGTGTCGTGCCTCTGACGGCAACAACGCGCAATCTGAAAGAAAGAAAACGTCTCTACTGACTCAATTCACGATTGAAGGACTCGCAAAGTCCTCACACGACAATCTTATGCTCTTAGTGCGAATTGTTTCGACGAGATTATTGAAAGAAAAAGCCGACGATTCGGCAATATTCATTTTGACATCTGCTTAATATTATCTTCAAGGTCGCGTCTTTGGATGACGAGGACCATTTGAAAAATCGTCTTTCTCGATGTTTGCGCGAAATTTAAAAAAACATTGAATCTTAATCGCAGTTTTGGTCCATTCGAGAAAGATGACGAGTAAAGTGCAAAGAAAGTATTGCATTTTTTCGAATTTTTGTCTTTTTGTAAAGAAATATCATCAATAATTTTGTAGGTCTCGGCGACCCTACGCCGTATATTTTGATTAATTTTTTCGTATAATCCGATTTTGTGCGTTAAAAAAAATGAACAAATAAAAAAGAAGGAAATGTCGAAATGCGTTGCGAGAGATACGAGAGAGGGAGCGAGGCGTTAAAAGTAAGAACTCGGAGATTCAGAGTGACATGTTCATTTCACCGATGGCCAAAGCCCATCTGTGTGTTTCTGCGTTGTATATTCGACCACCATGACGACGATATTCAAGCTTTCAATTAATCTGTGTCATCGTTATACACGATCAGCATGATTGATAAACCATTCGTTATTCGTACAGACCGGTGTATCTTTTTTTCGTCCCGTTGACAGTTTTCATTTCTTTTTTTTTTTCGTCCAATTTCTCTTTCCATTTCTTTGCGTCAGAAGCTGACCCGCTGCGGGCGGACCATCAGCGGCGGTGAATCTTTGATAAATATTCGTTTCAAACGTTACGTGGGTCATTGTACGTTTCGACAGATCGTAATTACGACTTGACGAATTATTCAAAAAATGAATTCCATCGCGAGGGACATTCGTCGACAAATTGAAAAATACTTCAAACGTCAATTTTCGTTCAATCTCAATTTCAAACGACGATTATAAAACACAAAACTCAGCCATTGCTGCGAAGCTATGTTTTTTTTTTTTCGTATGAAAACCCACAATGAGAATTTACGTCGCAGCCGCTCGCTGCAGCGCGGAAAAAAAAGTATCCAGAGGAACTCGCGAATATCTCTTTTTTTTTATACACCGATTATATATTACGTGATTAACGCATCGATTTCTTGATGGAAAAGAGCCGTGTAACCGAGAGGGTATCGCTTCCTCGTTCGTCGAATTCCTCAGGCCGGTAAATTATGCGAAACCATCGAGGTGAAATTGATCATTCGCAATTAAAAAAAAAAAAAAAACTATTACATCACCGATGATTAATGTTTCAACGCACACGACCGAGTCATCAAATTCAAACGCAGATTAGAACGAGTCGAGAGCTAAAAGTTGAACGTCCGGCAATGAGATGAAAAGACTCTCGAGGAGGACGCGAATTCGTACTTTGGGATTAAAGTTGTGAGAAGGAAAAAATGGGGGAAAAAAACCGCCGGTAAAAACCAAAATGTAAAAGAGGAAAGGGGAGAAAGTGAATTCGCGAAGAATAATCCCACGCTGTCCGTACGCGGTTATGAGTCGACCACCCCGGTTCTCCGGCGCTTTTACTCTCGCACACGTCATTCTTTCCTCTCTTTCACTTTCATTTCTTCCTTTTTTCCCTCTCGTACGTCTCTCTCTCCCTCTCTCTCTCTCTCTCTCGCCTTCTCGCTTCTTTTTCTTTTCCTCTCGTTTTTTTCTTGTTTTTCGTCCTTTATCTTCGTCCTTATTTTGCTCTCATTTACGTCTCTCGATTCTTCCTCGCACATTCGCGCGCTCCCTTCGTCCAATCTCGGCGTATTCGCCTTCCCTGTGCTCTCGTCCTTTTTCTTTTTCTCTTTCTTACGCCTCTTATATCCCATACAAGGATTCGAGGATAACGGCGCCGCTCGGGCTCTCTCGCTAACTGGCGGTGTTTATCTCGGATATATTTAGAACCGAACGATCGAGCGCGCACGCTCAACGGAGAACGACCGGTTGGACCGATGTTCCGAGAGATCCCACGGTGTCCAGTAAGGTGCTCTCCCCCGACTATACCCACCATTTTTACCACCACCACCACCACCACCACCACCACCACCACCACCACCACCACCACCACCACCACCACCACCACCACCGCGGAGTCACCGGGCGAACCTCACTAGCGGTAGCAGCATCCTCCGCAGCCTCCGATCTACAGTAGAATCCCCCGCAAGCTACAATCTTGAGATACATTATCGGCGGCTAAGTTTCCTACGAGAGGAATTATGGGTAACGCAATCTGCAATTACATCGAAGCGGGCAATATTTCGTAAAAAGTCGACAACTTATCCACCTTTCGCCGCAATAATACGTCGTCCGACGCTCGTTGCGCTTCGACCAATTTTCATCTCGAAATTTCAAAAGTTGTCGGAATTGAAAATAAAACAAGCGACGGCGAGAATCTTCGACAATATTCGGAAAATACACAGACCATCGGATCGAAACAATGCGAGAATGGCGACGAAATTTCTGATTGATCTTGCGACGACCGTGCCTCGAATCAGCGCTCTTCAAACGCGTTGGGTAAATCGAGAACCTCGCTTCAACGTTCGCGAGATGATAAATTTTCAGGGAATTATTGACGAATATCAAACAATGCTAAATCACCAGATCCGCAAAGCGTCAAATCTGCGAATCATCGCGCTTAGCATCTCGTTATCCAAAGTTGGAAAGATTATTTGCGCGGAATATATTTGCCACGAAGGATTTGCGTCATCGCTCGTTCGAGAGCATTGAACATTTTTATTTCATTAATGCGGAGCCACGCCTCGTATAAATCGAGAGCAACAGTTAAGCCACCTGTCGCTTTCGATGCAATTTTATATATATATATCGATTCATCGAGAAACACAAACGGTATACACTCGCATTTGTATATACACCTTGACGCCCTAACCTCGCAAGAATTCGTCGACCAATACGATTTGTAGGTTATGTCAATTCCGATAGGAGCGTGCCGGTGTTAGCGATAAATCGACGAAAATGAAACGTGGAATGGGAGCTGTGGTTTTTGCCGGAGAGCGAGATGAAAAACGCGACCGAGTATGAAACATCCCCGTGAATATATTTATATATATGTATACGATGCAGATTGGGACTTGATTCGTACATCCAAGATCGTTGGAGCGAGGCAAACGCGTTTACAATTCGCTGTCGCTTGCCGCCGCGGCTATAACACGGAGGACGCGGCGCTAGCTCCTCTCGCGGGCACGTTAACTAACCATGTTTATCGCAGCTATATTTAGCTCCGGCTATTGCTAGCCGGGTGACCGACGAGCGCCGCGCCGAACCGCGAGTGTACAGCCGCGAGGAGGAACCCGCTGTTATGCTTGACTCTCCGCTGTCGCTATTATACCGTTATTCTTATAATATATGTATACACACACGATCGTATTCGTATATGGCAGATGAGGAAACATTGCCCGGTATTTCCTATTTCTCCATTTGTCTCCGAGTCCTCGTTCGCTCCATCCTTCTCTCACTCTCTCTCTCTCTCTCTCACTCTCCGTCCGTCTCTTGACTCGCGTTAATTCGCGCTATTCAATAGCGAATACGTTTAGTTACGCGAACCGTTTATCCGTCGTTTGGGCTCAAACCTGCAAACCTACTCGGTCGACGAACGTCGATGGCAAAGAGGAGGGAAAAAATCGCGAAAACGATTTCTAAAATTCCGATATTTTTTAACGCGTAGAAAACTTTCCTGCCGAGCGGCATACGATGACGTCAAAGTCGCCGGACCTTCCCGGTCCAAAACGCCGTCGGTAATATCGCGAATTTTATCTTTTCTTTATCGACTACGTACGAGGATCGCGTCGCATGAAAGTTTGATTTTGAAATTATCGCTGCACACAAAAGCGCATCCACGATGGATGTGAGCGTTTGAGCGGCTTTTTATCTCGTGAGAAAATGACAAGTGCGGTCGAAACGTCGCGATAAAAATATATTCGGTGGAAAAAAGCAAACTTTACGATCGATGTGCATTTTTCCTTGCGGATTCGTCCGAAACATTATTTTCATATCTTATTCGCTGGGACTCGCGGGTGCAGGGCGAAAAGCAGTAACGATTTCGGCGACAAATCGAGAAACAAGGCACGCGCGAGATCTTGATTAAATAACAAAAGTCACGGGTTTTGGCGGTAATGAAAAACAAAAAGAAGAAAAAAAATTGGTTTTCAAAAAAAGCTTTCCACCGCAACAAGGATTTATCTCGCGGTAATATAAAACCGAATTCACGGTAACGCGGATGCTGTTAATTTTGACATCTTTACAAATTGCGCATTTTCTACAACGCGCCCTCGCGGCGACAATAAAAAGCTGGTTATACACGGGATGAAGGGAATAAATTGCGAAAACTTTCATACGAGATTAGCGATGCCCGGAATAACGAGTTGAGCAACAAACAGAAGAAAGAAGAAAGAAAAAAGAAAAGGAAGAGAAGAATATCGAAAGAGAGAAGGAATAAAGAAAGATTTGCCGAAACCGCAGATCGGCGTGGACCGGGTCACCCCTCCCGGGTCACCCCCGTTTTGCTCTCGAGAGATGTTCCCACGTGGTTGAGCACGCCCACACGTTATCTCGTTCCGTTTCGAATCGAGTAATGCCAGTCCTCTTGGCTCTCGGGAGGGTCAGGGTCGCGGTCCCACGAAGGAACCGTACCCCGAATCGGCACGCAATAACCGTAGCCACGCGGTTCTTTCTCCTCCTTCGTATCATTATTATTATTTTTCCATTTTTTTTCTCAATTCCCAACGTCAAAGTCCACAAGCATGTAGCCACCCTTGGATACGTCGATATTTCCCGATGAACGAAAGTCGAATCTCTTTCAACGAGTACATTTTTTTCACATCACGATTCCACTCGACGAGATATCGTCGATTTTTCAACCGCGTCATTTTCTCAGCGACGCAATTGTCGCGATGTCCAATTGGTTCGTCGTTCGACATTCGATGATTACAGGCAGACGCTGCGGCGTCTCGACTCGGAGTATAGCTTGAGGGAAAATTCTTGAGGATTTAAACGACGTACCGCGCGCCCTCTATCGTACAGAAAAATGGCACTTTTTCATCGGAAAACAATAAACAACGATTACCAATTTTATACAAAGTTTCAAAGCAGGTAGCTCGTTTGGTCCAGAGCTTACGCGTCATTTGTAAGATGCGAAAAAAGCCCCTACGTAATCTCCTTGTTCACTGATCCGTTGCATTGTTGATGGATTTTTTGTTAACCTCATATATATACTTTAAAAACCTTCGCACTCTTCAATAATAGTACCTCGCTGTCTGAGCGCGTTCAGGCGTCAACGAGAGTCACAGCGCGTGCATCGCAACGACGTGGGCAGCTTTACCAAGTTTCTGATCATATATAAATACCCACGCCAATTTACACCGCCAATGCGTAATCGTCGCAGGACGTACGAAATATATCGTACGAGTTCCAATGGAGAGAGGCTGATCCCCAAAGTCCAGACTCGAATAGTTCGATCTCTGAATCAAACTTTCGATGAAGCTTGCTCTGTTTTTTGCGGTACTTCAATTTTGGAAACAAACGCAATCGGGGTTTAATTTTATCAATTTTTTTCACATTTTCATTAATTACCCCGAAACAGTAGGGATTCTTTTGAGAAACTCTCTTTTTATTCTTTTAATCTTGCGCACGGCGAAAGCAAGCTATTCTTGAATTTCCATTTTTACGTTGTCATGCCACAGTATCCGGATCTAAATATTCTTATTTCACCGCCGCGTACACGAGCGACGCACGTGCGGGAACGTTGAAAAAAACGCGAAGGCGTCGAATGATATGGATGTGCGGTGTATGGCTCGTATAACCGCCCGCTAAAACGCCTCGCGATACCAGAGACACCTGGCATTACCAACACCTACGTAAAAAGTTCAAACCTGTGTGCACAACACGGCTCGAATCTCCGAGATCTTTCTCGAGCCTGGTCCCTTCATTGAATTCTCATGACTTTACGCGAAGGACATAATTGAGACAATCATAACTTGGATCGCGACGAACATGACTTATTGTCGATAAAGAAGAAATCGTTTCATTTGCGAACGCGACGAATGTCGACAAGAAAAATCAGAGCCACGTGAAAAGTCGAATCCAGCGTTCTGCAACTCGATTTTTTTTTTCAAATCGCAACCCGTCCCGTGATGAAAAAAACTAAGGATTCTCGTTGTTTCTCGACGCCCTTGTGATTTTCGCCAATAGATTTATATGCATATTTCATCGAAAAAGCAAAAAAAGCCTCGTTCCCTCGATGATCCTAGGGAACAAAAGTAACTCGCCGTTTTTTTTCACGTTATTCCGAGAACTTTGATCGTTTTTTGTCATTCGCTTCACAAAAGTGCTTGATTCTTCTCGCACCGGATCGAAAAATCGAAATTCTCGCCGTGCTGTATTATAAACTCATTACGGTAATATACCTGACGATATGTCGAAACAGGACGCGCCCAAGTAACGGAGAATACAAAAGAGACGCGTCGCGCACTTTTTCACGTTTCTCGTTTATCTCAGACCCATCGAAACTCAGATAAAAATCCGCTTTTCATTCGTTCTTGGATCAATAAAGTATATCTCGAGATAAAATAAATGTTTGACTGTCGTCAATGTGTAGCGCACACAACGATGCGATCTTTCATTACGGAAGAAGACGCGTTTCACAGGCACGACCATTTATATTTGGCATTGAAATTCACGGAAACCCACAAGAGGAATGTAAGAAATTTATACGCTCTTAAAAATAGACCCGAGATATCGAAGTTAATGGAGAAAAAAATGTGTATAAAAATCATTTTCCTTGCTTTCCGTGCCTCGAGATGGTTTTTCTTTGAGAATAAATTAATGAAACGAATATTTCGTGTATTTTGTTTCGAGACCCCAGACGAGACGTACTTACGTTTTTTTCTGTATATTTTAATCCACACATGTGCCCTAAAATTCCGTCAATTTGGCAGCGCGATATACCGGGTGTGTCTGTAGAAACAAACGTACATTCATAATTTCCGAAAACAGATTTTTCCCAAGAGCTTTTCACGGACAATCTCCTCCTTCGGAAATGGCGGCATTTTGCAACGCCAAAAGCTCATTTATCGAATTTCTCATTATGCGTACGATTTTATGCGATATTTTATTACGAAAATTTCAAATGGTTTTTCAGGGATTTGAAAAAATGAAGAGAAAAAAGTCAGCGTCAACGTGTATATTTCTCCTCACACGTATACGCACACGAGTGTACGCCGGCGAATTTTTCCGCGATGTCAGCACCTCTTCTGCGAGGAGAGCATGTGTGCATTATTCTATTTGGCGATTTCGTCATTCAAGGATATACGTGTAGCGCACCCGCGACTATCGCTATTTGTCCGCGTTCTATAAATAGCCTCCGCTGTTGATTTACGAATAAAATGAAAGCCGACGCTCGTGCACACCGAAGCCGCAATATCCCCACTTTTTTTTGTCCCATCCGCCATCAGCCCGTTGTATTTCTCGTCTTCCTCTTTATCTCTCGGTTTCTCTCGCTTTGCTCCTTCCCTTCGTCTTTCCCAGCCGCGCACGTATTTTGCATACAGTGTGATCCAGAAAACACAATGATTGTGCTCAATTTTTTATTCGCACGAGGAGCGTGTGCCTTTTTTGCATCCATGTTGTTCCAACCCGATGATCTCATCCAACATCTTCGTCACAGCTTTATTGAAGAAATCGTCAATTTATATTCCCGCTATTAGCAGCGAAAAGAATTTTTTTTCATTTTTTTCGAAGCTTTCCCGAAAAACCGCGTTTATCTCGTAACGTTGCGCGAATTACTCGTTTTTATGGGTTTTTCCTTCGCGCTGTCACTTTTGCCGACTCTTCGAGGTGTAAAGAAGAATTGACAACAAACACAGCCGCAGGAGGCGAGCGAATAATGATTTATTTATTTTCCAAAGTAAGCAAACTCGTCACTCGCTATGCTTGTTTCAATCGAAAACACGTACGAATGTTTCAGAGCATGCCAAGAAACGAACCAACGGTTCTGTGCCAAGTATAATTCGAACGGAAAGACTGGTTTTTTTTTTTGAACCTCCGCCATACATTCGTGCACTTGACGATAAAACGATTCAACCACCGATCGAAACAACATTGCATATTCTCAGTGAAAGAAACATTCCCGATTCAGAAAATCCCATACAAATCCTGATACAAAAATTGCGATCGATCGCACACTACGCTTCGAAGATTCTTATAATTTCTCCTCTTTTTCATCCTCGTCATCGTCGTCCATTGTGAAAACGGAAAAAAAAACTACGAATCTAGAGCCAAAAAAGCTTGAATGACCAAACGATTGTTTCGCCCGATGAAAATCATGCCTGAAACGACCCTGTTAACCGGTCCAATGATATCGCGCGATACTCCCCCCATGAGCGAAGACGAGCTCTCACTTAATATGCAAGCAATTACCGAATTTGGTACACCCCGTATAAAACTCTTGAAGCAAATGGAATGAGAATCCGTGAGAGTGTATTGGTCAGCGAGAGAAATCACGGAGGGCGATATATAAGAAAGAGAGAGAGAGAATCGTCGTCGACGGCGACGACGACGATCAAGAGCACGTCGACCATACGTTTATCTACGATTGAGCACGTGACGATCGCAGAGGAGGATGTTAAAAAGAGAAGAGAAAGATGATGCAGAGAGGACGACCTGACGTGTCTCCCCTTTCAACCGCCGTTCGCTTTCAGCGCGAACTTTACCGTCATATCGGAATTCTCGATCATGACGCGCAGTACAAATACTCGATCGAGTCTCTATTTATTCAATAACTCGCTGAATTTCCCGGCCCTTTTCCCATCTTTGATTCATTCCGACCTCACGAACGCTCACCGCGATCTGCCTCTCTTTTTTCCATCGTACACTGACCTTGGCACGGCACACATCGATCGTTAAAACTTTTACAACATCCGCTATTCTTCGTCTACACTCACCTTTAAAGGTCTTTGATAATGATTTAAACCTTCGCGTGTTTTCGTCGAAATAACACCGATGGAATACAATTTTTACGCCGAGTGTTGAATGATTTTTGAACTAACAATCGGTTTTTCATACTTTGCCGTGCTTTTCCACGAGTCCTCTGCCGTTTTCTGCAAGAACGGAAACGCCATTGAATCACCGGGAAAGCTTGTTCGATATTTGTTTCTTCCCGCTTTACTCGCGCGCTCATTATACTTTCCATTCGAATCTCGACATTCCAATGATCGCATTGAAGAAAAAAAAATGGTGCTCGCCGAGTTACTTCGAGAGCAGATAATTTTAGTGAAAGGGAAACTTTGGTAGTAACCACTGGCTCACATATGCTCGTGATGCTTGTCTCTCGTGTACGTTATTGCGCTTTTATAGTATACCCCACACGTCGAGTCGTGCAACAATTCGCCTATCCGTACGAATCAATGTTCCAACGAGGCACACGCTCCCCGGTTGCGGATGATTATTTCGACAGACGCTCGATTTTATGTTCCGATTGAAACATTATGATAAACACGATTTGCGATGGATTCGAGTTGGAACGAAGGATCCATGAGGCTTTAAACTCTTTGCAAAATGAACAGCGCGAAATACGGCGATGATTGTGATCCAATCTGGGCGAGCAGAGTTTTAATTAACTTGCTCGTTGCGTGAGAAAGATATAAAGAGTATTGTTATTTCGAAAATACGCGACGCGACGCGTGCCAATTATTGTCAAAATAATTGCACGTGTTTTTTCGTCGAAACATTTTGTGGGAACATCCGTTGTATTGAAAAATCACATGGGGATTACGATAAACCGTCTGCCGGGCACGCGTACTCTCGTAATGCCGTAATTGTGGAGAAAATGAAAACAAATTATGATTTGATGAAAAATACGATCGAAAATCTTCCAAGATTCGATATTGAGGCATTCGTTAAACCGCCGTAAAAACGTATGTTTTTTGCTTTCGAAGTTTTGCATTGACGCGACCTCAGGAATATCGATCTTTTTAACTCGTTCCCCGGCGGCTCCCCCGGTACCATTATATCCCGTCTATATCTGGATTAACCTTGAAACGTGTAAGTCAATGATGTATACGAGGAACAAAATAAACATTGTGCGAGAAAATAAAAATATAACGAAGGAACGCGATCGACCGAACGACCGAAAAAGAGTCTTTATGAATATCATTCCAAAGATAATTTCGATACGTGAAATAGGAAGACGGTGAGAAAAAAAAAACACGCGATCTCGAGAGAAATAAAAACTGAACCCTGAATCGCGCGTCGACCTCGTTGATTTCTGGTTTAATTTCACGAAGAAATGGGGCACGAAGTAAAGAGGCAAGGACGAAAAAGGCGCGTTCTGTATTTTTTGCTTTCTTTCGCAAAGTGTATTATACTTGAAGGACATCGAGGATCAGTGAACATGCTCGAGACGTAAATATTGAAAAATTCACGATATCTAAGTGAGCGGCCTTCTTCACGAACGATTTTGTCCTTTTCTAATCGAATTCCCGGCCGTTCTTCGAGAGTTTTATGGAGGAAAGATCTTATCGAGCGTATAAAAGACGCGTTGGTGGTGGGTCAGGTAGGCGAAACCCTTTCGACCTCGGGAACAATACGAGGTGCCTTTTGTGCTGGTTGCACAATTCGCGTGCGAGCCTCGTGTATGCAATGATGGTTGCTTCGAAACAGTGTATGTTCATTTACGTGAATGTGTGTAGGTAGCAAAAGAACGAAACAGCATCGGGCGAGTCGGCACCGCCCCTGCAGGCTCTACTCCGCGTGTGTGGACTCTCTCAAGGTGGTCTCGTCTAAATATAGCCGACCGCGGCCAGGAATAACACGCCGGCAGCTAGTAGCCGGCAATGACCAAAGCCTACCTCTTCGAGGCATATAAGACCGATATGAAACGATCGTAGACTCGTCGCCGGTTGTACACGACGAAATCCCATGAGCGGGTCAGTTTCGTTACGTTAGTGAAAAAATTCAAAGACGCTCAACAGACGCTCAGCAGCCGCTCCCGTACGTGACCCTTTTCCCCGATGAACTTGCCAAACTAGGGCTTGACGTTTGTAAAATTACGCTTGGCGACTCTATGACGCGCGGGCAATTCAGATTGTGCGAACTCAACATTGCACAGATCGCAGGATGCTCCGGCATGAATGTTAAACGGGTACGATTTTTCAAGAGATCGAATTAACGTTTGTCTTTTCTGAAATTATAAAATTTGTCTCGAATCACGTGATGTATAAACGCAAGCCTCGATCTTTTATAGCAACTTCCGGTTTTGGAACGATATTTCGCTTGTATTTTTTGTTTGAATTCCACTCAAAGAATACTTTTCATTATCGGTTGAGAAAAAACGCCGATTGGCAGGATCAGGAGTCTTCATCAGCCAAGCCGTGATTATTCAAGAGCAACTGCCACTCTCAATCGATGAATAAAACTGCGTGGCTGATAGGAAAGCTGTTCTCGATCGTCTCGATTAATTTATATGGTAATGAGTGCGTGTCAACAGTACTAGCCCTGCATCAGACGGAACAAAGAGTAAAAAATAAAAGGGAGCATCGGGTAGCTCGACGTGGTCGTAAAATCTTCCATTCCGTATAATTATAATCGCGCTTTATTCCGCCATTATTCCCCACTTGCTCTCTTCCTCATCCGTGCTTATCGTCTAGAGACGTAAAAAAAAAACATCTAAAAGTTGACAAAAGTTGCGAAAATGAGATTGCACTATCGCGTTTGAGAGAATGTTCATTTGTTTTGCAGAAATGTTCGGATTACAAAGCCTCGTCGGTGCCAACTTTCGCGAGAACGGAACCGCCGGATACCCAAGTGACAAAATCCGTGATTGCGTTGCTGCTTCACTACGGCTGGAACAAATTTACCATCATCACCGAAAGCGCATGGTCGACCGTTGCAAAATCACTCGAGGAGCAAGCTGTGAAGCAGAATCTCACCGTAAATCATCACAGAACCGTCGAGGATCGACACACCTGTTGCGAGGAACGTTTACCCTGCTGCCATGTCAGTGTTTGGTTTCAACTCATACAGGAGACGAAAAATATGACGAGAAGTGAGTGCGGGATTTTCTCGAAATAAAAAATGATCCTCGACCAATTTTTCCCACATCGTTTTGCATATCGTAACAAAAACTATTCGCTCTATTCTCACAGAGATACGATAATCTTCCAAATTCATTGCTGCTCCTGAAGCAAAAGCTGTATAATCAAAATTTAAGGTTTTTTTTCGAGAAAGCTGCTTTTTATTCGGCTCTGAGTCATTTTGGGAATAAAGTTTGCCTCGTCTAACGAATAAAATAAGCTGTCATGTATTTTTCTAAAGTGGTGGTTCCAAAGTCAACTACCTGACGTTAAAAGTAACATTTTCGTTGATTCGCGATGCTCAATTGACGATTGAATCACACTGGAATGTTTATGAAAATCGTTGTTCTACGCTTTATTTGCAGTTTACATCTTTCTGGGCACTGCGATGTCACTCATCGAAATGATGAACTCGATGCAAAATCAAAGGCTATTGGATAACGGGGAATACATGGTGATACACGTGGAC
This sequence comes from Heteropelma amictum, assembly GCA_959613375.1. NCBI lineage: Eukaryota > Metazoa > Arthropoda > Insecta > Hymenoptera > Ichneumonidae > Heteropelma > Heteropelma amictum. Next base: position 5,863,085 of record OY390725.1, read on the forward strand.
ATGATGATGTACTCGGCCCGAGAAGCACACAAGTACTTATGGAGTCGGTATTTTTCGCCCTTGCCCTCGCGCTTCGTTCTTGCTGATGATAAACTTTTTTTTTTCATTTTTTTTTCTAAAATATCGTTCGAATCGATATTCGCCTCAGCATTGATGAATATTTCTGAAACTCGTCGTTCCGAAACTTTCAGAACCCGAGCACTTTGACAATCTAAAGAATTGTCTCGAACCAAAGGACTTCCTGAAACGAGCGCGTTCCTTGATGGTCGTTGCTTTGTCACCACCGACGCAGAGTTATGAGGAATTTACGAAAAAAGTGCGCGATTACAGTAGCAGGGAACCATTCAATTTTCCCGTGCCGGAACTGCTCAAGAAATATCCAAAGGTACGATCTTCTGATTTCTATTTTCAACTTTCTTGCCGGCGATCATCACGAAATTACATAATTGCCGCAAAAACCGTAAAATAATTAAGCTTCTGCAATTATTTTTTTTCAATTATATGAATGTTATTGTTATCATTATTGTTATCGTTATTTTAGTACGTGTCTATTCACGCTGCGTATCTTTACGACTCGGTAATGCTATACGCCGGTGCATTGGATCAATTGTTGCGCGAACAGCCGAATCAATCGCTCGAGGAAATAACGAGCAACGGTACTCAGATAATCGAGACGATAATACGCAAACACGTGTACCAGAGTAATTATCCAAACATTAATTATTTTCTCCACGCTGGGTAAAAAAATTGCCCCGCGTTTTTCGCGGAAGGTGGACTGTGAATTATTTTTTGCTTCGCAGGCATCAGCGGTGCTACGATAAAGATCGACAAGTTCGGCGATTCCGAGGGAAATTTTTCAGTTCTCGCTTTGAAAAAAGATCCGTTTCGTTTCAACAACTTCTCGTGCGACTTCCAGATGAAGCCAGTCGGGCGTTTCCAGCAGGGTGAAACACTAGTGAGTGAGTTGTTAACGACGCTTGCGCGAATTATTATCTACAGAGAAGAAAAAAAAAACTACGGATTCAGCACGAAATTCGAGAAAGATTGGCAAAATTGTTCGAAACGCACTCCCGATGCTACTCGTGCAATGACAAATTTCGGAAACATCTCTATTTTCATTACTTTGTTTCATATTTTTTTCTGTCTGTAATATTATTCATAGTAAGTTCGTTAATAAAAAAAAAACCTTCGACGTCAAAATGGCGTGTTTTTTAATTTCAACACACCTCGAGCAGAATCGTTCATGAATGAATATTTTCTCACAGCTTTACAGGCCCTCGGAGCCGATGGATTGGCCAGGTAAAAACAAGCCCGAAGCCGAGCCGGGTTGTGGTTTTTTGAACGAACATTGCCCAAAGGACGACACGCATCTCCGCAGTATAGTCGCAGCTGCTGTACTGGCTGTGTTACTTTTTTGCGCCGGTGTCGTAACAATGAGCATATACAGAAGATGGAAGATCGAACAAGAGATCGAGGGTCTACTTTGGAAAATTGACCCCGGCGATATACACGGTTATCCGCATCTCGATAACCTCATGTCCTCTCCCAGTAAGGTCAGTATCGAACCAATTGTCACAATAATCATGGTAAAATCAAGGAAAGCTCTCAACTACACTCGGATCGAAAAACGTCGGTCCAATTTGATTTTCGTGTTGTTTTCATTGCCATACAGTTAAGTTTAGTTAGCGCAATGTCGTACGAGTCGAGATGCGGTGGTCAAGTGTTCGCTCAAACTGGGCATTATCACGGCGTCGTTGTTCGTATAAAGGAGCTCAAATTTTCCAAGAAAAAAGACATATCGCGCGATGTCATGAAGGAAATGAGAATATTGCGTGAGATAAGACACGGAAATCTCAATTCGTTTATCGGAGCTTGCGTCGAGCCCATGAGAATACTGTTAATTACCGATTATTGTGCCAAAGGAAGTCTTTACGTGAGTATCCAAGGCGAATGCAATATTAAATCCTTGCGCCTTGCGCAAATGCTCATTAACGACGATATTTCTCCTCTTTATTAAAATGTCACCTTTTTTTTTATATTCAGGACATCATCGAAAACGAGGACATAAAGTTAGACGATATGTTCATAGCGTCACTAGTTCATGATCTCATTAAGGTAAACGAACAATTGTCTTTTTTTTTTCAATTCCATCATAAAAAAAACAATAAATGAATGTTAAAAATTTTCGATTTCTGATTTTGAAAAAAACAAGGGTATGCTTTACATTCACGAGTCGTCCGTGCTAGTCTGCCATGGTAATCTAAAGTCTTCCAATTGCGTGGTTACCTCACGATGGGTACTTCAAGTCTCCGATTTTGGCCTTCATGATATGCGCCATTGCGCTGAGTCCGACAGCATCGGTGAACATCAGTATTATCGAAGTAAGCACGAACAGAAAGATGAAGTAAATAGTACTTTGACTAAATTCCGCAATTTTCCTTACTGCTGAAATTTGGGAAAACACTATATAAAACACGATAATGACAATTATCGAACTTTCGTTTATTAAAGTATAATGCGTTTGTGCAGACTTGTTTTGGAAAGCGCCAGAGCTCTTGCGGAACCCGAACGCCCCGATACAAGGTACTCAGGAAGGAGATATATATGCGTTTGCCGTTATTCTTTTCGAGATGATCGGTCGTAAAGGACCGTACGGTGGAGTCAATTTGGAACCCAAAGGTAATTTTTTATTTATATGCTAGAACCTATTTACATGCTAAAAGCGAAAGATTACCGAAGGCAAATTATCTTTACCAACAAAGTAATCATAAAAAGTTTCATTAGATCGTTTTGAAAAAGTAAGTGTCGGGTGAAATCTTCTTTTAATCAATTTGACGATAATACAAGATTGTTATTTTCAGAAATCATAGACAGAGTAAAGAGGTATCCTGACGATGGTGAACCACCATTCAGGCCCAACGTGGAAATACTTTCGGAATCCGAGGCCGACTGCGCCGATTACATCGTGAGCACGATAACCGATTGTTGGGCCGAAAGTCCGGAGCTCAGGCCTGATTTTAAAACGATAAGGTCGAGGCTTAAAAAAATGAAGGCCGGTCGTCATCGTAATATAATGGACCAAATGATGGACATGATGGAGAAGTACGCCAATAACCTCGAGGATCTAGTCAGTGAGCGTACGCGCCTTCTCTTCGAGGAAAAACAAAAAACTGAGGATCTCCTGCATAGAATGTTGCCCGAGTCAGTTTACAGATTTTCGTTTCGAATCTCATTTTGTTTCACGAGTCAAGAATCTATGCGAAATATTTCAAGCTAGTCGAATATCATCCAACGTTTCACACGCACTATCTCACGATTCGACTGTGGAGACATTGACGGTTGAATTAATTTTGAAAAAAACTTGCAGACCCGTCGCCAATTGCTTGACAAACGGAATCGGCGTGGAACCTGAAGCTTTCGATCTGGTCACCATATACTTCAGCGACATTGTCGGATTTACCGCGATGTCAGCGGAAAGCACGCCTTTTCAGGTACAAATCTGTCGAATATCGTACACGTATTATGTCCGTTTTATTCTTGCATTTGGAACAATAAACTTATGACTGTTTATTCCCTGTTTTCCTCCCGATAGGTCGTAAATTTTCTCAACGATCTTTATACGCTGTTCGATCGCATAATAAAAGGTTACGATGTGTACAAAGTTGAAACGATCGGCGACGCCTACATGGTGGTGAGTTATCGTTGAATTCTCTGACGAAGAGAAAATGACAGGTTAAAAACATGTATCTGAGATAAAACGCGTAAATTCAGATTTTTCTCTACCGTGACGAATTCAATCTAGAAGAGAATAACGCCAATACCGGAAAAGTGATAAAACGAAAACTGATCATTGCAAATTACTAGTTTTTCGATTGGAAAGAAATTTCGACTGCGACTTTGAATTTTGTTTGAGCTGGAAGAAATGAAAAAAAAAAACATACATCACAAACCTAATTTTTTCAGGTTTCGGGACTACCGATAAAAAATGGTAATAGACACGCCGGTGAAATAGCTTCCATGTCGTTGGAGCTTTTGAATGCTGTGAAAGTGCACACGATAGCACATCGGCCTAACGATACGTTGAAACTGAGAATCGGGATTCATACAGGTTACATTTTTGAATTCCCCGATCGAAAGTTTATTGAATGGCAACTCGTGAAAACATTTTTTTTTTCAATCTAAATCAGGTCCAGTGGTAGCTGGTGTAGTTGGATTGACAATGCCGAGATATTGCCTCTTCGGAGATACGGTAAATTCAGCATCGCGGATGGAATCAAACGGTGAGCCATTGAAAATACACATAAGCGGACAGTGCAAGGAAGCCTTGGATAAAATCGGTGGTTATATCGTCGAGGAACGAGGAGTCGTCCATATGAAGGGGAAAGGCGCTGTGAAAACTTACTGGCTGGTAGGAGCAAATGAAAAAGCTATACAGAAACGAGAGGTGGGTTGAAACGGACGTCTCGCGACGCTGCGAAATCTTTCATTAAGTCGCGCGCAGCTTCGCATAATTTCCGAAGGAAAAACATCATTTGAATCATTCGTCGAAAGCCCATAACGTTTTTTTCATTCGTCACGATAAAAATGATTTTCCATAGGTCGACGTTGATGATCTTCCGCCGCTATTTTGTCGTCCGCGAAGGAGCCCCAAGTTGAACGCCGATTCTCGTCAAGCATCCTTGTTGGCTATGCTCGGTGCGGGCAGCCGGAGACACTCGAGTGTACCAAAGCCGACGAACGACGATTCCGCGTCGCAGTGCGGCGGATCGAGCCCGGTGCAGCGTTCGTTGCGCCTTGGAAAATTCGACCGAGCGCCGCTCTTCGTTATGGACAGTGTTTCGAAAACGACTTTGGACAATGTGACGATACGCGAAGAAACGGAAGATCGCGCGGCGAATATAAAACTCGCCCTTGACGATCTTTTCCTCGAAACGAGAGCGAAACATCGTAAAAATCCTCGTGTATTATCGACGATTGCGTCGTCATCGACGACGAGCGATTATCCGTCTCAGACGATAATACGCGAATCCCGTTCTCTCGACCCGTTTCCCGCCGAGTTTGCGGCTAAAAAATTGGAAACCTCGCAGCTTCGCTTGAGAGAGCCGAGGAGGAGTTTTCGCTCGTTGGAGAATTGCGACAAGTGCACGACAACGAGCAACTCGAAGACGAATTTAACGAGCAAATTGTTGAACAACAATTATCCCAACGGCAACGTGTTGATCGTGTCGCGCGTTGATGACACGATGAACGAGGCGGAAACCCCTCTGCTAGCGGATGAAAATATGTGCTCGGGTGAAGCTGTTACGATGAAAAGATGGAGATCGCTCGACCAAGTCGTGCCAACGCCCAGTACGGAGAACAGCGTGCCGGACAAAAAATCTTCAGCACGAAATTCCATCAGAAGCTGGCTGGTTAATCTGTTCAACGGCAACGGTCTGCGCAACAGTGAAATTTCACTGAGGCGAGGTGTTATCGCCGGTTACGACATGCAATCGGAGAGAGAGAGCATCGTTTGATGCTCGATGGTTTTTTTTGTTTTTTCTTTTGTTTTATGGGAGAACAATCGACCCGGGAAGAGCTCTTAAAAATTGGACAGCGAGGAAAATCACATGACGCAAAGATGTCGATTGAATTCGCGCGATTACGACTATTAAATGGACGTCTCGCATGTTTTTGTTGCCAGAACGAAAAAAAGACTCGCGTGATCATATATATATATATTTTCGGAAAAAGAAATATACAAATATATTTATATATCTATATATCTATATTTTTAGCGCCATTTTTCGAGCTGCTTTGCGATAATCAATTTTATCAGAGCCACACGGGGAAATGTAAAAGACTCTGGAGCGATCGCTGAGTAACTTTCTTTCCCGGTGTATTTGACTTTACTCTGTAATCAACGTACTGACGTTTTGTTTGACATTATTGGGGCCATGGATTAACGAATGTTAAACCCAGTGATTTCGAGCGGAAAAATTGCCGCAACTGACTCTCGTGTGACGAGAAAGAGAAAAACAAACATTGGGAAAATGATGGAAACATGAAGAAGAAGCAAGTAATCGTGAACCTCGTGAGATTGTGATTAACCAGTAGCCAAACTGCGATACGATAAAACGGAGCATATCGCAAAACAATAACGAATCCTTTTTCGTTGCCATTTCTTTTTTTTTTTACTATTATTAATGTTCTTTTTCATAAGCTCAGAGGTCCGTGCAATTCGATGTGTATGAAAGTTACCGACAGTGTATATTTTTTAATACTTAGATATTTTATCAAATATCGTATTCGATATTATAATAAATATGATAAATCTCGTCAGGCTTACCGATTTTTTTCGCCGTCAATCGACTGTGCGTGCTTCAAGGTGCGATAAAACACGCATGCAATGGCAGTCGCTCGTCTCTGTGCGAATGTTGCTATACGTGCGTATGCGTATGCGTATGTCTGTACATTCTTTGAAGATTTTGATACTACGAGTGCGTGTCGTGAGTGATGAAGATATGAAATAAACGCTATCGAACGCTTCTAATGAGAATATTAAAAATGCACGAGAATACGCGAACGCCTCGTCTCGATGAAAAACAATAAAAATCAAACAAACAAACATATATAACGAATTAGACGGACGCGAGATCTCGTAGAGACTTGAAAATTTGCACAAAGGAATCAACAAACTCACGCTTTGTCCCATTGCCATTTCTGCTGGTGGACAGAAGTAGCATCGATCATGTATGTAATCTAAAATAACTTGTTCACTGAGGAAAAGCAAATTGTCTGTATGGCTGTGAAAAGTGAACTAGATTGTACCTAAGGTGCTTAGTAATATATCAACAACGATGTCAAATGTATATAGCTGATGGAATAATAATATATCGATGTAAAGATCAACCTATGTACATTAGAGCGACTATTATATTCTGTAACAAGTACACCCAGAATGTACAGGTTTCTTTTTTTTTTTTTTTAAATAACGATACTGTTCTTGTAATAAAAGAAAAGGGTAAACGATGAAGATCGATGTATCGGAAGGACAATGATTTTATTTGATCTAGAGAATAATAGATGTCGCTAGTTTCTTTAACTTTCATAAATACATATTTATTTTAATCCTCCTTTTTTTTTTCAACCTACAATTACATTACGATACACACACGTTGGAGCAATAATTATCATCTAGATGTTTTTCCTTCACTATCGTGTCTAATGTACAAATCGACCAAGACTCAATCGTGACCGGATAAAAATTTCGAGAGAAAATCTGTTGGTTTTTTCTCCACTGTATCTTTGAACCAGAACATTAGATTTCCTTTGTTTTTCCAGAGCATCACGGTCTCTTTGAGCTCCATTTGTCCCTGAGGAATATGTCCATTTTTTGAGTACTTTTGTGCCATATTATACAAAATTAAACAAATGCGGTAAACTCGTTTATTCCTACGACTTTTGCAGGTTAGGAATCTAGCCGAAGAGTCTTCTTATGTTCGTATCGACTATTTTGCTGCTCGTTTATGGTACTTTTCCCTATTTTTTGTTTCGATTGTTACATAATTAATTGTTTCAATACGAAATGAAAATTTACATTTTACCATCCATTACTCGTTTCCAACGGTTTTGTTTGATAAACTTGTTTGCATTTGTAACTTTGCCGAGTGCGTCAAAATGATCTTCTCTGACTGAAGAGACTTGAAAATTATTAATAGTTTGAAAAAATTCCTAATTATGAAATACCAAAAAAAAGGTTATTGCGCACCAGAGGTTCTCAAATTCTCTAGGAATATTCCCTGTTATTTTAAACTTGTATAAAATATGTTTACCTTGATTACGAGCATATCGATAACTCTGATGTCTTTGACATCTTTGTGTCGCAGAAATTCTTCACGAATTTTTTCCCGCAATTGATCTTCGGTTTTGTAAATATCGTATTCCATAGCTATTTGGAAAAAGATGAAACGAAATTGTTGACAAAAGCGTGAAATTTCAATTTCAACAGGTAAATGGCTAAATACACGACTCTTTCAAATTATGAACGAATGATACTTCAATAACAATCAATAAAATCATTGCTTTAAAGCTTGGAAAATCTCAAAATTCAAATAAAAATTGTTACTTTGTACGATACGTATGCAAACATATCTTTTTGTATTATGTAAAAGAAGAAAGCTGGGAATTTGAGGTTAGAAAACTGATTTGTTTTTTTCATCATTTTAATCAAAGTGTGTTTTTGGATCGAAAAAATGTTTACTCGCCTATGTAGGGCACTTGCCGATACCATGCTCGGTATAAATTCAAAACTCTCCGGCGGGCTTCATACTTATCGAGTGACAAAAGAGGTTTTACTTGGCGAACTGCTGAACGAACGGGGGTCGCCATTTTTGACGAGTGTCTCTCACAAACGCTCCAAAGCAATGTCGTGCGTGCGCGCTTGTCGTCAAATATACACATTACTAAGGTTTGGATAAATTTCACAAAGGAAACATAACGAACGAGTTATTTTATTGCAAAACTACCTGAAACTACATCTTTGCATACGCCAAAGAAAACGTCATCTTTTAGATGAGCTTTTATGAATTTGAATTTCTTCCGCGTATTTTAATCAATAATTCATCTCGCTCAGAGTTTCAACACGAAACAATTCAAATATCTCACTATTTTTATTGATGTTTTTGATTACAAAGATAGCGCATCAGTGTACATACAGTGAAATAGTTTTATATAAAATAGGGTGGTATTCTTAAATTCCTGCAACCTGTCGAACCAAAACGATGACTTCCTCATTACTTTCATTACAACAGAATTGCGCAACCGAAAAGTAATGAAAAAGCGACATGGGATGTGTGAGGGTTTCCAAGTAGTGGGAAAAAAAATTACTTCCAGTTTGAAAATGTTTTCATTTCCGTCGAATCTTAACTCGAACGTCGTAATGAGAGTGAACAAAGTGATTGTTATTACGCCAGTAAAATTTATGGAAGACCGTACAGCTTGAGAGTTCTATCCATGCTGGTCGAAGCAATGTACTGTGCATGCTTTCCGAAACGCACCCCCGTTGCGGTTGCTGTATGATCGTTGAAGACCTTCAGCTCTTGCCACTGCTTGCACAAGTAAATTCTGAAAACGTTTGACACAGAGAGGTGAAGAAAAAATGCATCAAAAGTGATTGAAAACAAGTGAAAAACTATAATAATTTTACTCGCGAAAGTATCGATCGATAGTTGTAAAAATTCCTTAACATTCTGTGCAGATTATGTCGGTTTCGAGCGAAATTAAAAACGCGAGAATAATCGAAACAAGATGCGTAACTTTTCGTGTAAGAGGGGAGAAAAAAAACGATAACCGACCTGATGTCCGAGCCGGCGATTGCGAGATATGTACCGCTACGATCGAAACAGAGATCTTTGACCTCGTAATTGTCATCCAACTGCAAGGTCTTGAAGTTTTTCAATTTACGTAAATCCCAGAGCTTAACGCATGAATCTTCAGCGGATGTAGCCAGATAGTATCCATTTTCCGAGAAACTTATAGCCGTTATCGGTCCCGAATGTCCCGGGAAGTTAGCGACGTTCGATTGTTCCTTCAGATCCCAAATCTTGACTTGAGAGTCGGCCGTTCCTGTGCCGAAGATCAGACCGTCCGGATGAAATTGCGCGGTAGTTAACGGCTGACTTCCGGGCCCGGCGACCTAAAATTTCATACGAGTTTTTTAACTTCCGTCGAGTTTTTATCAATGATTCATTTATCTTTAATGAATATTAATGCAATCATTTTTTCACAAGTGTTGACTCAACAAACGTGTGCTACGACCATATTTAAGCTTGTAATTAGTCCGTTATGAATTTTATCTCTGAAATATCCCTCACGTGCTTCGTATAATTGATTTGAGTGATTTTTTTTCAACTTAGCTTACCTTCGTGAGTAATCTGCCGGTACGGATATCTGAAAATGCCCAGTGCTGATCCAACGAAGAACTCAGTAAATAATCACCCGTTGGATGAAGAGAAAGTCCGGTTACCGGAGCGTCATGAGCTCGCAACAAAAGCGTTGTTTGAGCAGTTTCAACGTTCCATACACGAATCGTTGAATCCGGTGAAGCGGTCATCACAATATCTTCGTCGGGATGGTATATTACTCTCGTCACCTATTAGGATAAAAATCAAACAAGAAAAACCGTGAAAATACAATAGGAATTATGCGGTCGTAAAAATCCGAAAGGATATATGAGAGAATGAAACGTAGAAACGTCGCGTTTACCTTTTTCGTATGACCCTTCAATATCGCTACAACTTGTTCCGTGTCTTTGTTAAAAACTGTCGCATTTTTATCCGCGCCACCAGTCAAGATTTTGCTCGTGTCCGCGCCGTGTATGTCTATCGCGAGAATCCCAGGAACGCTGGCTGAATGAAGGCCCTGAGAAGTAAATATATCGTTATATAGTCATTTTGGAAAAAATGAGTTTACGGGAAATACAAATGTCGGAGACGAGACGATTATTAAAGTTTGTTTCGGTCAAATTCTTACAGGGTGCGATGCTAGCGTCTGGAATTCACGAATACTATCTTGGGAAAGCAGATCTTCCGGGACAGTTCGACCTCGACGTTTTCTTTCCTGCGTGAGCACTGTCGCTCTTTCCTGAAGTTTCTGTATCACATCCTCGGTAATACCAGCTTGTTCCGCAGGCTGCGCTGCAGATCCACCGGCCTCGACCGCGACAGCCTGCATACGAAAGAATCAATAAATCAGCATCATTTCGCGTTGATTTAAAAACATTTTTCTCATTTATGAATGCGACAGAAATTAATCTTGTACTCGTTACCAAAGATCGTCGCTTCTAATCATGCACAACAATTCTTTGGTCATTTTTTGTTACGATTGATCCATCAATACTTTGTAAATGGTCCATTAGATTTTAATCACAAGTGAAATGAAGACTGATTTTTTTCAAGAATCGACAATAAATGTTTGAGAATCGATATGTTGCAAAGTAGAGCGTTGAGGTGAGAAAAAAGATTCCTACAGGTTGAGGAATCACTGCGATTTGCGCAATTCCAGCCTGTGGTTTCAAGGTAGCCAAAGCTTCCCGCGCAGCTGTAACTTCTTTGGTCAATCTGGCTATTACGCGGCAAGCTGCGTCGTGTTGATACAACGCGTGAGACAATTCTTGTCTGGCAGTTTGTAACTGTTGACGCAGTGTAAAGGAATGCAACATGACGGCATCCCATTCGTCCTGCAAAATCTTCAGTATCGCAGGTATCGATGTGGCGCTCGGGGGTTTTGGTTTAACGATCGGAGTGGCTGTAGTAAAAGTACACAATTACTCTATTTTGCGGAATGAAATAGCTATTTTCTGGACTTTGAACTATGATAATAATTTTATGTATCGACAACTTTGATTTTCAGAAGAAAAATATAAAGTCGAGGATAAATTGGAGGCTGCTTACTTTTGAGATCGATAAGATCATCAATTTTGAGTTCTGTTCCGGTAATGGGATCGACGCCATTTTCGGAAACGTATTTTTCTATAAGACGTTTCTCAAAAACAGAGCCCGATACCGGCGAAACAACTGGACATTCCGGCACTTCGTTGGATACTAGAAAAAACATATAGAATTATATTCGTTTCAAAAATACGAAAGGAAAACATGAACAGGAGAATATGCGAGTTATAAATCAACATTGTTTTTGGACATCTTAAAATGTGGTGTATATACCATTTTGAGGTTAAGTCATGCTGAGATATCGAAGAAAGTGTTGATTTGCACATGTAGCAATGATAAAAATACAGCAAAAGATCGTCGTATTCAATATCACCTTCGTATGATACAATTTTGTATAGAATATTATGGCAATGCATATAAATATCATGAAAAGAAAATAGGACTTACTTGCACACGATAGCGCCATTTCCAAGTTGCGTTGAATACCTTGAGAGACGCGGCGATGTCTGGTACGCTAATGTAATATCTATTTTTTCAAATAGATTTTTGTGATATATACACTCGATATTTCAACTTTGTTTGTTAATCAAAATTACTACGTGAAATTGTTCAAAGTCAATTAAAATCTCGACAAATCCGAAAGTGTATCGACGTGAAATATACCGAGTGCGCAAGCCAACACCAGCCAACACGCCGACACTCTGCTGCTGTAGAACTGTATATGATCGCTGTAATCGACGCGCAGCTTTAGCCTGTCCCGTGGGGTGTCTCCAGTCTCCAGTCTCCAGGTGTCTTGCTCACTGAAAAACAAAATGGCGTTCCACGGAATCACGGTGTTTATTGTAGCTTTTTCAATTCTCATTTTATCGAAAAATTCGGCTTTCGGCGAGTCTAAATTTGCCGGTAAAGGATATGCCCGAGCAGTGATCGAGGTCAGTATAATTATTTTGTTACTTATCTTTTTTTTTGTGGAGGAACCACGATTCACAAGTGTTTCTGTATATCTGGCGTGTATCGCGTTTACATTATTTGATCTGTCGGCCAAAAATGTGTTGCAAATTATTGGCCTTGAAAACATTCTATTGATTTTCCATTTGTTAATCGAGAAATATATAAATTTTGATCGACCGTAATACACGTTTATACACTCCACATCTACATATTATTATCATAATAATGCCGATTAATGATTGTACACTCTGTTATATTTTTCATACATGCTTCTTTCACAAGGTTCGTACTTAGTACTGCTTTGGCAGAGTACCGGTAATATTCTGATTATACTGCAATCAAAATATTTCTTTTTCAGAGCTGCAAGGGATGTTCCCTCAACCGTCTTCCCGATGTAAAAGATTTCATCTTTAAAGACGTTCCCCATTAGTATCCTTTGATGAATTTTTTTTTATAACGGGTATTAATAATGACCCGTCAATCATAAAGAGACTCAACAGAGTTATAGAAATTCTTTTTCAATTCTGTTAAAGTTATCTAGGAATATTTGAGAACTATTTTTCAGATCTTAGAGATTTCAATGTTTGAAAGAAAATGCATTTGTGGTTTTTCTTAATCGTTGTATCAGCGAACGAGTAACGTTTAATCATATCCAGGGAGCTAAACCCGAATTGGTACTTTACGATGAAAATGACGAAGTAAGCAAATTATTCGTGAATTTATTTGAGTGACACTGAAATCTTTCTTCTTGGAAACTAAAATTGTAGCCCTTGATATTAGGAGGAACATCTTGGCATTAATATTAGGAGCTGTATATATATACAACTTCAATTGGCATCTTTCTTTCTCTCAACTTTTTAACCAGTTTCCAAAAAAAAAACATTTTTTATATACACAATAATATACTCTTACTTTATAAAGCAATGAATATATTAAAATTGTTATATTTCAGATCGTCGAGAGACTAGATCTTGCCCAATTGAGTCGAGATGAATGCAATGATCTTTTAAACTCCAAAGGATTCGCGAGGGATACAAAACCCACTAGAGATGAAATCTAAAAGATCCAAGCTTCGAAAGTGACCCTTGGCGCACACACTTTTTATCTACTTTGAATAATTTTTTTTAATTTCCACAAGATATCGTTGTAGCCTGCAATTTCTTTAAATCCAGCCGTATTATTGATGGCAAAAATACGTAAACTCCTTACCTAGCGAAAACGACACTAGAAAAAAAAAGGACACCCTTCAAGAGCTTGACGAATTTTTAGAATAGTTTTTCTGTGATGTAACAATTATTTTATTGCACTCGCTTCGGTGAAATATAATACGATGTTTTCTTGGGTATAAAAAAATAAAAATGAACGTTTAATCTTTACTCTTGAAGAACAACGTGAAACAACTTTGCGTCGTTGTTTTAATTTCTGGAACGCCTCTGTGTATCGAAAATGTAGAATCACAAGCTTTTTCTCCTTATGATTTACCATGTCTGGTTTGTAGGGGCAAAAATCAATAATTGTGGTGCATACATTGCGAGAAAACAAAGATAACACCGCGCCTGCGAGACTGTTTACCCGCCCGACATTGCTGTAGAACAAAAATTTCCGAAAACCGGACATGAAGCATCTTATTTAGAGTTGTTTTCTCTATGCGTGGTTCAATTTTGATGGAGTTGTCGATCGTTCTTTCCTATCAATTAAAAAAACAACTATAAAGTAAATCGCTAAATGTATGTATTCCAATACTTCGACGGTATAGCTTTTCCACGTAAATCTTTCGCAGAATTTCATCGCGTAAATTTCATGCACGAGTGTGTACGAGTTGCGCTTCGCTGTAACGCCACGGTGGCGAGGTGGCACCACCTGACGGAGGCTACGGGTGGCGCCACCTGACCGACACCATACGAATTTCGAAGAAAGGTTGATAATGTACGCGTCAGGTGACGCCACCCGTAGCGTCCGTCAGGTGGTGCCACCCGTGGCGTTGCAGCGAAGCGCAACTCGTATCGCGTATCAAGCTCAGCTGTTCGACTCAGAATCGAGGGTATCGCCTCTCGCGGTAGCAGAGCGCAATTCTGTGCCACTAGTAACGAGCGCCTAGGTAACGAGGCTATCTTTCCGCTCTACAGCAATATCGGGCGGGTAAACGGTCTCGCAGGTGCAGTACTACCGCTCGACGCTGGCCCGGAGAGGTTATCTTTCCGCTCTACAGCAATGTCGGGCGGGTGAACAGTCTCGCAGGCGCAGTACTACCGCTCGACGTTGGCCCGGAGAGGCTATCTTTCCTCTATGCGTGGTTAAGTTTTGATGGAGTTGTCGATCGTTCATTTCATTTGCCACTACATTGAAGGAATACATTCTATAAAAAAAACTGAACACAATTTTCCGGAAACCGAAAATGAAGCAACTTGCTCGGGATCGTTTCCTCTATGCGTGGTTAAATTTTGATCGAGTTGTCGATCGTTCTTTCCATCTGCCGTAAACCTTAGGGTGGAAAACTGAAACTAAATTTCCGACGACCGGAAATGAAGCATCTTGCTCGGGATCGTTTCCTCTATGCGTGGTTAAATTTTGATCGAGTTGTCGATCGTTCTTTCCATCTGCCGTTAACCTTAGGGTGGAAAACTGAAACTAAATTTCCGACGACCGGAAATGAAGCATCTTGCTCGAGATCGTTTCCTCTATGCGTGGTTAAATTTTCATCGAGTTGTCGATCGTTCTTTCCATCTGCCGTTAACCTTAGGGTGGAAAACTGAAACTAAATTTCCGACGACCGGAAATGAAGCATCTTGCTCGGGATCGTTTCCTCTATGCGTGGTTAAATTTTCATCGAGTTGTCTATCGTTCTTTTCATCTGCCGTAAACCTTAGGGTGGAAAACTGAAACTAAATTTCCGACGACCGGAAATGAAGCATCTTGCTCGGGATCGCTTCCTCTATGCGTGGTTAAATTTTCATCGAGTTGTCTATCGTTCTTTTCATCTGCCGAAAACCTTAGGGTGGAAAACTGAAACTAAATTTCCGACGACCGGAAATGAAGCATATTGCTCGGGATCGTTTCCTCTATGCGTGGTTAAATTTTCATCGAGTTGTCTATCGTTCTTTTCATCTGCCGTAAACCTTAAGGGTGGAAAACTGAAACTAAATTTCCGACGACCGGAAATGAAGCATCTTGCTCGGGATCGTTTCCTCTATGCGTGGTTAAATTTTCATCGAGTTGTCTATCGTTCTTTTCATCTGCCGTAAACCTTAGGGTGGAAAACTGAAACTAAATTTCCGACGACCGGAAATGAAGCATATTGCTCGGGATCGTTTCCTCTATGCGTGGTTAAATTTTCATCGAGTTGTCTATCGTTCTTTTCATCTGCCGTAAACCTTAGGGTGGAAAACTGAAACTAAATTTCCGACGACCGGAAATGAAGCATTTTGCTCGGGATCGTTTCCTCTATGAGTGGTTAAATTTTCATCGAGTTGTCTATCGTTCTTTTCATCTGCCGTAAACCTTAGGGTGGAAAACTGAAACTAAATTTCCGACGACCGGAAATGAAGCATCTTGCTCGGGATCGCTTCCTCTATGCGTGGTTAAATTTTCATCGAGTTGTCTATCGTTCTTTTCATCTGCCGAAAACCTTAGGGTGGAAAACTGAAACTAAATTTCCGACGACCGGAAATGAAGCATATTGCTCGGGATCGTTTCCTCTATGCGTGGTTAAATTTTCATCGAGTTGTCTATCGTTCTTTTCATCTGCCGTAAACCTTAGGGTGGAAAACTGAAACTAAATTTCCGACGACCGGAAATGAAGCATATTGCTCGGGAACGTTTCCTCTATGCGTGGTTAAATTTTCATCGAGTTGTCTATCGTTCTTTTCATCTGCCGTAAACCTTAGGGTGGAAAACTGAAACTAAATTTCCGACGACCGGAAATGAAGCATCTTGCTCGGGATCGTTTCCTCTATGCGTGGTTAAATTTTCATCGAGTTGTCGATCGTTCTTTTCATCTGCCGTAAACCTTAGGGTGGAAAACTGAAACTAAATTTCCGACGACCGGAAATGAAGCATCTTGCTCGGGATCGTTTCCTCTATGCGTGGTTAAATTTTCATCGAGTTGTCGATCGTTCTTTCCATCTGCCATGTAAATTCTATAAAAAACTCAACACAATTTTCCGGAAACCGGAAATGAAGCAACTTGTTCAGAGTTGTTTCCTCTATGCGTGGTTCAATTTTGATGGAGTTGTCGATCGTTCTTTTCATCTGCCACTACTTTGAAGGAAAATCATGATCGAAAAGAAAAACTCGGTTGAAGCCACGATTCGGAAGAACCTTTGCGTTGTTTATATATCGTTATATTATATATATATTTATATATATAATGATAATTTATATTTATCAGGTTATCAAGAATCCGAATTAAAAAAACAACTATAAAGTAAATCGCTAAATGTATGTATTCCAATCCTTCGACGGTATACCTTTTCCACGTAAATCTTTCGCAGAATTTCATCGCGTAATTTTCGCGTAAATTTCATGCACGAGTGTATACGAGTTGCGCTTCGCTGTAACGCCACGGTGGCGAAGTGGCACCACCTGACGGAGGCTACGGGTGGCGCCACCTGACCGACACCATACGAATTCCGAAGAAAGGTTGATAATTTACTCGTCAGGTGACGCCACCCGTAGCGCCCGTCAGGTGGTGCCACTCGTGGCGTTGCAGCGAAGCGCAACTCGTATCGCGCTCCGTCTTGATCAACTGCAAGATTCGTTCACCAGTCTGGTCTTTGGCATCGTAAAAATGACTATTGACGGTTCGTGAACAAAAATAAACCGTCTATAGATGATTGTGTTGCGCTAACATTGAAAGCTGTCTTTCATTTGTTAATAATAAGATCGTTTAAAAAATGAATGAAGACTGATATTCTATCAATTATTCCGGATTTTACAGTGAAAAATGTATGGGTGTTTTGCAGAACGATTGTAAGATCATCGAAATACGAATTTATTCACTAGAATTTATTGACATAATTGAAATTACCGGATCTATTGACCGCCATGTGAATTTCAGATTATTCAAATTTTCGCGTAAATTTCATGCACGAGTGTATACGAGTTGCACTTCGCTGTAACGCCACGGTGGCGAGGTGGCACCACCTGACGGAGGCTATGGGTGGCGCCACCTGACAGACACCATATGAATTTCGAAGAAAGAACGATAATGTTCGCGTTGTAGGCGTCAGGTGACGCCACCCGTAGCGTCCGTCAGGTGGTGCCGCCCGTGGCGTTACAGCAAAGCGCAACTCGTATCGCGCTCCGGCTTGATCAACTGCAAGATTCGTGAGTCAGTCTGGTCTTTGGCATCATAAAAATGACTATTGATTGAAGGTTCGTGAACAAAAACAAACCGTCTATAGATGATTGTGTGGCGCTAACATTGAAAGCTGTCTTTCATTTGTTAATAATAAGATCGTTTAAAAAATGAATGAAGACTGATATTCGATCAATTATTCCGGATTTTACAGTGAAAAATGTATGGGTGTTTTGCAGAACGATTGTAAGATCATCGAAATACGAATTTATTCACTAGAATTTATTGACATAATTGAAATTTCCGGATCTATTGACCGCCATGTGAATTTCAGATTATTCAAATTTACGCGTAATATTATCATCGTGAAAAGTTGTACCAGACCGCGCAGTATCAGCTTACCGAAATCAGAAGTAAAGATTCAGGTTATCAAGAATCCGAATTAAAAAACAACTATAAAGTAAATCGCTAAATATATGTATTCCAATACTTCGACGGTATAGCTTTTCCACGTAAATCTTTCGCAGAATTTCATCGCGTAAATTTCGCGTAAATATCATGCACGAGTGTGTACGAGTTGCGCTTCGCTGTAACGCCACGGTGGCGAGGTGGCACCACCTGACGGAGGCTACGGGTGGCGCCACCTGACCGACACCATATGAATTTCGAAGAAAGGAGCCGGGCCAGCGTCGAGCGGTAACACTGCGCCTGCGAGACTATTTACCCGCCCGACATTGCTGTAGAGCAGAAAGACAGCCTCACAGGCGTCAACGCGAAGGTTCTTCCGAATCGTGGCATCAACCGTGTTTTTCTTTTCGATCATAATTTTCTCATCTCTAGCCAGAGTAGATTTTTTATATTAACGGAGCTTCTTGAGAAATGCGATGATTCTCGACAGAAAAAGACAAACTAACGATCTCGCAAGAGCGTACAATAGCAACTATATGGAAAAACATCTGTCAAAGATATTTACAACACTACACAAACCTTTTCACTACGGATTTTTATTGATCTCATTACTTTTTTTTACATTTTCTGGCACCAGTTATGATATAAACAAAGTTCATGCACTGTTTTGATATTCACCAAGAGAACACGACAATTAGAGGAACATATACTTTCATTGCACATATAAAATAGAAAACATCTCTTTTTGATGGTTATTAATATTTAAGTTCCTTTTTCGCAGCACGGCACCGAATGTATGTACCTACTTTGATTAACAATATTGCCACTGAAGGCGCTCGTTGCTAGTGGCACAGATTTGCGCTCTGCTACCGCGAGAGGCGATACCCTAGATTCTGAGTCGAACAGCTGAGCTTGATGCCCGTTAATTCAATGCTTTATTATTGTCATACAAATTCGATCCCCCCCAAAGCATTTGCAGCGCTAACTGGTTCGTACACTGAATCGTCTGAATAGAGTATCACGAATGCCACGAACAATCACGAATCATCGGTTGCGTCGTGTCGTCGCAATCGCCGTTTCACTCTTTTCCCCCGGTGTCCCCTCCGCCTAGCCATCTTGCGCCGATTCTCGGAGCACTGACGTGTGCGTAGCGAGTCAGTCCATGGTATGGGGGACGGTGGGGATGAAAGGCAAAGGCAGTAGATACATTTGATACGTGTTATTTCGGTGTGTGTTGAAATACGTCGTGTACGATAATCAAGATCAAAGTCTCATTTCGTTTAATTGGTAATATAATTCTGTCAAATTGATGAAAACTCCGCGTACTTAGGCTTCTGCAAATTGAAAAGAAAAAGATGAAAAGTGTTCTTCGCCGTACGCGTTGAAAATTTCTCCACTGCCAACTGTCAGATGACTCGACTATGAATATATGTACTCCAGTAAATTGAAAAATCATCGACAATCCCCCGATTATCGTTTGCTTACGAAAGACGTATAGAAAGCCGAATCATCCAGAACAATTTTTTATGCGTATCACAGATCCGCGATTAAAGCAGTTCGAAAACCTGTTTTCGTGTACGTGTGCATATGTTCTGTTTTTTTTTTTTTTTCGTGAATATAACCATCCGATTCGATGTCTATTTTTAAATGCATTGTTTTTCTCGTTTTTTTTTTATAATTGAGGCTTATTTCGCGTCCGAGCTTTGTACTTCGATTGAAATCAATGACGATGTTATCAAATGGATTTTAATTTTTTCAAGGCCCTTTGAAATGCTCCGATTGGATAAACGCTTCAACGATTTTTGTTTGCTTGTTTTGATTCTGAAGTGAGCGGGCGCTATGAGTACCATCGAGGAAAGACCAGGGCCTTCGAGGCCTTCGGGATCAACAACGGAGGAAAAAGAGAAAGATGATCGTATGTTCGAATGCAATATTTGTTTGGATACCGCCAAAGATGCGGTCGTCAGTATGTGCGGTCACCTCTTCTGGTACGAAATTCGTATACAATTGAATATTTTACTTCCCATATTGAAAAATATATATATAGCTCAAAACCCTTTCGAGCAATTAAAGCATTGGATTCTATGAGTCGTTTTTTAGTGAAACATTTTTGTACTTGCGAAAAAAACGGTTTCCATTAAATCGCGAAAGCGTGACTTGCACTTTTCGTTCTTCCAGCTGGCCCTGTTTGCACCAATGGCTCGAGACTCGACCGACAAAACAAGTTTGTCCCGTGTGCAAAGCGGCGATAAGTAAAGAAAAAGTCATTCCATTGTACGGACGTGGGGCAACGAAGCAAGAAGACCCGAGGTTCGTAGACGAGTCCGAAAACATTATCCTTCCTCCCATGTTGAAATCTAAACGTGTAGTCGCTTTGTTCGCAGGAATAACGTTCCTCCGCGTCCCGCCGGGCAAAGAACCGAGCCCGAAGGCAACAGCTTTTCGGGCCTCGGTTTCGGCGACGGCGGATTCCACATGTCTTTCGGTATTGGCGCTTTTCCGTTTGGCTTTTTCACTTCGACCTTCAACTTTGGTGAACTCCGAGCTGGATCGGGTAAGCCGTCTCGCACACTTGGGAAATATTCTTCGGTTATGCGATTTTGATTTTTATTAATTCTCAAAATTCAATGATATTTTCCATCTCCACGCGAATAACTGCTTTTTACAAATAATGAAATATTGATTTTCGCAGCACCTCGCGGAACACCGCAGTACGAAGATGATCAATTCATGTCCAAGTGTTTCCTGTGGCTTGCCGCAATATTCATCCTATGGCTGTTTCTGGCGTAACGTCGGTTAGCATTAATACTGATGGACACTCATTATGGTATAACGCTGATCAATATTTACTTATAATATTAATTACCATTACTTATTCTACACTTAGTTACCTGACCTGCGATCGCCTCAATTTGTGTCATGCCCGATTGGATCAAACATCTCTTTCCGAATCTTGTACAATGACGAAAAAAACATGAAAAAAAAACACACACACACACAAGAACACGGATGAGCTCTCGGTTCATTTCTGTAAAACATGTATTTCGCGACTTATTAAATGTTTTTAACTATACCGTGAGAACATCGTGAAAACTTTCGAATTATCAACAGTTTACATAGCCTTCAGCGAGGGAAACAGGATTTTATCGCTATATATTTTTCGCAATAAAAACGTAAAGGTTGATAAGCCGCTTCGGTATTTGATATCATATACATGTACACGATTTAAAAAATCAGGGCGATGTATTGTTTTCATTGGTAAAAAGAAGGGGAAGAAGTTCGTTTCGAGCTCATCGTGATTTTGCAAAAATTCTTCGTGTCAACAAGATGCCAAGGGCGTAGCCAGAAGTTTACATTCTGCTGTAAATATGGTTAAAAAAAACGTCGATAATCGTCAAGTTCGATCAATGAACAAAAATGAAAAATAGACGTAAAATGAAGAACGACAAAATTTTGTTGCGGTAGAAGAGTCAGAGAAATATCAAGTGTCATTTTATCTTAAACTTTAAGACGTGTTTGGCTTCTCGTATATGGAGACAGTAAAATCTTCCGCGGGGTTTTCTCTACCACTTGATGACGTGTGTATTTGTACATATATTTTTATAGTTCATAAGGGTTCGAAATTACGTGATTACACACCGTGTACGGAAAAACGATAACATCATCGTAAACTTGATTATCCAATGTAATGCCATATAAAATTCGTTAGCGACCACGAAAAGACATATTTCGGTGTATCGTCGACGTTTGTATGTTCCGTTTATATCCATATGTGCATAAACATATAAAGAAATGACACATAATTATTATTTTTTCCGTTCTCTCATCAGTGACACAAGTGAGCGCTTTTCGAGTTGGTCTCTCGTGTACAGAAAAAAAGACATATATGTGTTATGCACCGTAGAGCAAATACATATCTTTTTTTTTACTCCGTACCGTTCAATTTACTACGAAAAGTTTGGAAATATTTGTAATACGTTAAGCACTTGATCCATACAATAAAAAGGTTGCATTTAGCATATCTCGAAAGGATTTTCAAATATACAAATCCCATCCTTTTTATCGAAATTGCAATCAATCATCTCGCTGCGGAGAAATTTCCAACGATTGTCGAACTCGTTGTTTTTACCGAGACAAAAACGTGAATAAATTACGATTAAATGTGCACGTGAAAACGAATATCAGGCCAGTACAAGTGAAATTATGCGACAAACTGAAAATTTCGCGCTGATGACGTTTTTCAAGTGTGTTTTTTTTTATTACGTGGTAAATAGAGCATTTTTTTAGGGCTTTTTAGTCGCGGCAGTATCTCGACACCGAATATTTGAAATACATTTTAAAAAACCAAGCCTCGCAGGTCGTCGCAAAGTTCGAAAGGACTTTTACTGGTTATTTCGGAAATTCGATAGACTAGATTATTTACAGAAGGGATTTATTGAACTCCAGAGACAAGTGGTTAGAGAGCTTACAAGGATATCTGTACAAATAATCGAAAATACATTCGTCATCGTTGTGTCGCTGGCCAAAAATCTGTAGCGTTCGTGGCCCAAAAATTATAACGCTGAGAACGTCTGTGACAAATCGCAAGGAAACTCAGACCGTTGCTCCTGTACGGACTAAATAACATCTCACTGCTGCGGTAATTCCTAAAAGATTCCGATCGATTTACTCAAAATAGCAAAATTACTCTAGAGTCGGAATGAAATGAATTATACAAATGAGTGCAATTTTTTTTCCGAATTTTCGTGTCAGTAATAAAATACAAATTCTGATTAAGAATACCCAAGTGCCAGTGTACCGTAATTGAAAGTAAAGCAAATAGTTCTACGAGAACTGATTCGACCGTTTCATATGGAACTTCGTAAAATTCGTCCGATCGAGAGATTCGGGCTTTTCGCAGTCTTTAGAACTTTTTTTAATGATTCGTATCGCTGTGAGCATCTTTTGTGGCAAAATAGTTACAAACGAAATAGCACAGCAGATCTGTCGTTAACATATTTATCTGGCATTTATAACGGCAATGAAAATACATTTGAAAACATTGAATATTTTATCCACTCGTTGCTGATAACTTATGTTACTTGTTATTAATAACTTACGTTCATAATTCGATCTTCGGAGTAAAGTATTAATACGAACATCGGTATATACATGGAATATACATCATGTTCTCAAATTTCAATGTCCCTGACTGACGTATCACGTTCAAATAATCACAGGATTTTTCAACCTCGGGCAAGGTATATCAGTTGACCCACAAACGGATGGATAATAATATCTGGTGCCGATAAAAGAAGATAAAAGAAAGGAAACTTGGGATCATCTGCAAGGGGAGGCTGTACATGGTTTGACACGAGGACTTTTTTTTCCTACAACGGAATAGGCACCGATGTAAACTACTCCCTCCTTATTTTTGGCAGGATACTTTGAAAGTAGGGACTGCCTTCATGCCTGGAAGTAAGACGACACCGTGTCTGCGCTAAAATGTTTTTTTCTGACACGAGATAGTTTTACAATCCTCGCATAGACTTTGTTCGGATATCGCCCGTTATTGTAAAATACATTTTTAATCGTACCTCGATATGTGAAACGGAAGCATTTTTTTGAACCTTTTCGGGAATAAATTGAGAAAGATAATCGATAAAAGAAAAACAGCTCGTAGTTTTATTGAATAAAATGAAATAAAATATTTGTATAATCGTAAAATGTGATAAATCCTATAAATATGCTTTCCCATCCCCCGACGATTCTCCGGGCAATTAAAAATACCATGGAGAATCGTAGAAAAATCGTGTATACAAATTCCATGGTAATTCAGCTCGTTAAATAACAGGTTTTTTTAAATACTCCGACGTGTCGTTTTTAGGCTTTGAAAAAATTCGAAAAATTGCGCGTTTCAAACGAGAACTCCGCTGTTAATTCCATCTTCACCTACATTCTGTAGCTGTTGGTTCTGTGACGCGACTCGCGAAATTCCTTTATTTTTCTCTTTGTCGCTTTTCGTTGCCTAAATCGTCATTGATTTCAGCATTCAGGGCATGCTTTTGCAAGAGGGCGATGGAAACACGAAACATTCAGCGATAATTCTATCTTAACGTAAAATCTTTATCCTACTCGTTTAACATTCTCAACCATCCCACCACTTTAACCACAATCTTGAGGGGCAAAGCGAATCGATACTTTGTCTCCCGTTCTCAAAAGCCTCTCACACAATTTTCATCTACAGCTCCTTTTTCGTTACTCCGTAATAACATTATCCCTCCAATTGAAATGCAGCCCCAACGATAACAGCAGTTTTTCATGGTGTTTTTTGCACCCCCTCCTCACGTTGATCATTCGAATCGAACACCATTATATCGTAAAAATATATATATATACTTAACCGATTATACTATTTCATGCCTATGTAACGACCATTCTTTTTTTTCCCCCGTTACGTGTTTATTTTTGTAAAACAGATTTTTCTTCTTCGCCTCTCGAATACGGCGTTTTATTTACGAATACGTGTTAACAAATAGCACTTTTTGACGTCATTTCCCCTCTTACCTCTCGACCCTTTCTTTGGTTTCTTTCCGTGAGTTTTCATTCTGTTTAAATACCATAACAACAAACAACTATGTTACCTTAAATTTTCACTGTTTATCATCCGCGTGATGAGAAAAATCCCGTTTATATCAAACTGTACATGGAGAATCTTTTTTTTGGGTAAACGGCGTAAAAATATCAAAGCGCCGAGAGATTCTTTTCTTTTTTTTTTTTTCTCGCGGGACTGCTCATTTCCTTCGGGGATTCTTACAGACGGTGGTATATTTAAACACAGCACATAATATTAAGTCTAGATTCACGATGCTTTTCTTTGGATAAATTAACAACAATTGACTATCTTTGCCACTCCTTGAAATGTTTTAAATTATTGGTCAGCTCTGCGGGTTTGTAGCACTCGCGGGTTTGCTGTCCTCATTCCGTTCTTGCCCCTTGAGCTTCGCTCCGTGCGCACACTTTTCCACATCCGAACGATAAAATTTCACAAAGTCGTTGCTTCGTCAGAGAAGAAAAAAATGAATCCGTTTTTTTTACAGCGGATGTGTCAGCAGGATCTCGGTAATTTCATTGCCCGCGTTTCACCGCTTCTATCTCGCAATGTGCGCGACCTCAAAATCGATTTTACAAACGGCATCAAACTGCATCTCTAATTGGTGTTGCGGCAAAGCTACGTTCACGTTCTCTCTTTGCATTTGTCCGTTTGTCCTTTTTTCCGCTCGTCGGAAAAACAGTCTTGTTTATCGTTCGTAGTTTCAACAAACGACAATGTTTTTCTCGCGAATGACTCTTTCTTACCCCTCGTCGTTTGACCCTCCAAGGTTCGGGGTTTACCTAAAACCTTAATCGAACGAATTTTTCCCAATAACTCGAATAAATCTGTGCCAATATTTGTGCAAATTCCAACGACCCACATTTTCGGTACAAAAATCAGACTATATTTTCCGTAAATGTATGACTCGTACGAAGTTTGTATCTTCGAATATAAATGATATTGTATACCATTTTTTTTAGCACAAAGGTCGAACGCTGATTCGATTAATGAAAAACGCGTCGTCGACCGCGATCCTGCCGAATGTTGACGAAAATTTCGATTTTCCGGTTTTAACGTTTCTCCGGTCGATGGGAAATTGATGAAAACGGAAAAAGACATTTTAAACCTGCGTCAATAGAGTCAAGTGTGCGCCATTTTTCATCGTTTCTTTGTCTCTCAGAGAAAGTTCCCCGATTTCGCCAGCAGCAACGGTAATGTTGGTCCTCGATGTCATCGTCACGGTTGTCGTTGAAGTTTTGCTAACCAAAAGTCCTCGTTCGCCCTCTTCGTCCTCCATGTCGCCCTTTGAATTGCCGAACGTGACTAGTCTGTTCGACTGCAAACGCTCGGCAGCCCCATTCGCTTTATTCCTCCGTGGAAAAACGCTGTTCTCAATGTGCAACGTTGCGTTAACATCCTTCCCAGCCGCACAAGTGCAGGCTTTCAGGAAGCTCTTTTTGAAATTGTCACTCAAGAATGCATAGAGTATCGGATTCATGGCGCTATTGGAATAACTGAGAAAACCAGCGAGAAGAAAACTCGTTATTCCGATGCGCGACTGGCACTGTTTCGGCGGTGTAAAAATAAGCGCGACTTGCGTGAGCCAATAAGGCAGCCAACAGAGCACGTAAACCGTTATCACGGTGAGCACGAGTTTCGTTACTTTTCTGTGCGAACGTTTTTTCTCTTTAGATTTGTTCTTCGGCCCGACGGTCTGGAGTTTCCTTATAACGAGGAAATAAAAGATCAGTATGAGTATCAGCGGTATCGCGAAACCGAGGATAAACGAATAGAGGGTGAAGGTCGTTTGTCCGCCATGATCGTTCGGCCAATAAATATTGCAGCTCGTACCACCGGGGGTTTCGCCCGTATTGGCATAGAGAAATACGGGTACCATGAAGAGGGCGCTGGTCGCCCACGCCGTTAGCGACACGATTTTCGAAATCGACGGCGTTCTTAGCTTCGGCGACGATATCGGATGGCAGACGGCGATGTAACGATCGGCGCTCATTATAAAAAGAAATATACTGCTCGTGAATTGATTTACGCTCGTCGTCGTCATATAAGCTTTGCACATTATTTTACCGAATGGCCAGTAACGAAGCGACATTGTCGTCACGAGGAACGGTATTCCGATGAGGAAACATTCGTCGGCGATGGCTAAATTAACGATATACATGTTCGTTACCGTTTGCATTTTTGAGAAACGCAGAACAACGTATATCACGAGGGTATTACCGAGAAGACCGACGATACACACGATCGAATACAGAATCTGATTGACCAACGGTACAATCGGCAAATCAGCACCGCAATTAGGTATCATCGAGTCGGTCGAATTTGTCGCGTTCTCATCGCCGTCGATGTACGATATTGTATTATTCATGATTGCAATTTTTGTCTCTCTCCGCGTATACTTTTTCGAGATCTGTCGTTCAAACTCTGACGCACGGTGCTGGTTTCGCGATTTTATTCGACCGGCGTTCGACCGATGTTTCGCGTCGAATATCAATTGCGCAGTTTTCCAAGGATATCCGAGTCGGGAAAAATAAAAAATTACCGCATAGTTCGATTTAATCGCGAAGCTGCTGCTGCTGGCGCGTCGATTATCGTTATCACGATTTGAAAAGAGTCCTGTCCTCGCGATATGCGCCCATCAACGATTTACTCGCGTTGGTACCATCAATTGTTGAGATTTCGTGATGGAAAATGATGGACACATCGGTATGACGGAGAACGACAGTGCGACGTCCATCGAAGGGTGCTCGTGGTTACTCATACTGGGAGGAGAGTCCTTGCTTTTTATTTTCTCGTATTTGTTGGCTTCAAAATTGCTAGCCGAGTCTTCCGATCGCCCTCTCTTCTTTCGAACCTCTCTCCGCGGGTAATCTCGTCCCGAATTACATCTGCACAGAGAAAACAAGATTGTTGTTGATACCGTGTATACGAAGATGGCGTTTGTTTTTTTTTTTACAAACGACGCGCAAATGATAATTTCATACGACGAGAATAACAGAATTCTCGGGAAAAGGCATCGAGAATTTTTTAGCCGCATCTGCGAGGAAAGTCTCGTCACGAATGTTGAAAATTCGAAAAAGTTGGAGCTGAAACGCAAAGTCCGGATTCGCCGGATCGATTTGCATTCCGATGAAATATTGAACGCGAATCAATTCGACGTTCCCCAAAGTCTACGACGCTCGAGGAAAATTTCAACCAGATTCGGACGAGTCGGAGAGGATCGATAAGTCTCGCGCTGCTGTACGTTCGGGTCTGATTTCTCCAATAGCCTTTGAAATATACAACCTTGATTCTTTTTTTTCCCTCCGAATATACGATACCCCAATGATTTGAAACCTTGCCGACATCGCGAAATGAAATTCCTAAATGATACGTGGATTTTAACAAAATTGCTTTTCTCTCGAGTGGACGAAGAAATAAGGCTCCGAGCGTAATATGCGTGAACGAGAACGTGACCGAGAGTTTATAGAAAGGATCGTGATCAGGGATACGACGAACGTAATAGTTTCTGACCCTATATCGTGTTTCATATCGTTACGAGAGCCCTTCCGTCTCGAGATAAATTAATTTTTTTCCGGTATTCATTGCTCCAACGTTCCCTCATTCTTTCACTCCCTGATTTTTTTCCTGTCGTTTCAAAGTCGTTACTCTAGCTGCGGGACATTTCCCTCTCACTCTCTCTGGAAAAGCAGAAATGTTATGCAATTTGTTTTCCGTCTGCTATGTAATGAAATTCCGAGAACATCATGGGACCTCTCGGTCGGTACATCTTTTATTCATCAATATGCCGATCAACTTTCCTGCGATTTTGTTTTGAAACTTTGTACATTTGAGATGTATTCTCGACGGAATATGAGAAATCGCAAATAACATCGCAGTAAATTCTATTTTGCGAGTACGAAGAAAGATGACGGTCGCAAAATAGTAAACGTTATTTCGATCCTGTGTGTTGCAAGGATATATTCTTGTAATCATGAATGCTTTCAATAATCCGCAATACGAGACCGTTCAAAGTTCTTTTTCGATGGTCGGATACTTCACGTATCGTGAACGTAAAATGAACGATTCAGATCATCTTCGAAATGGCACATTTTTCAAAAATAAAAATTGCTCGTAACTCTGGACGGTCATAACCTATTTACCTTACAGTAGATTCTAATCTGATTTGCTATTCCAATAAGGCAGTCTCTCATCTTTAGTCGGTAAAAAAAGCAGCATCTTTGCAATCCAAATATTTTGGCGAATAAAAATGACTCGAGACTGTGAACGCTCGTAACCAATTTTACTTCCGGCGTGGATATTTTTTATGCGGTAAATTTTTTTCCCCGGAAACTGGAATCCAATCGACGCAGTATGACGTTAGAAGGGGGATGCTGGAAATCGTTTTACGATAAAGTGTTAAGTAACGATTGGGAATTGAGGAAGCGGGAACACAATCTTGCGTCATGTTGGCGGCAAGAAGAGATACAGGCTTATTTCAGCCGCGTCGTCAAGGTGTGTAAATAATACGAGGGAAAATCTTGCCGGAGATCGAACACCATAATAAACCGGAAACGCCGCGGCCACAGCTCGCACAAACCTCTTCGTGTTGAATCAAATAAATTATCGCGATGTCAATTTTTAAGGTACTTATCGTATTCGATGTTAATTGATTGATTTTTCTTTTTATGTTTACTCAGCATCATCAAAAAGCCCGGAAGCTGTCATCAGCCTGCGAAAAATGTGTAATAAAACACGGTAAAAATGCCAAAGCAACGAAAAAAAAAGAAACTTTATCCCCCTTCCATCAATCGATTCAACTCAATCAGATTGAAGAGTGTTTTACGGTTCTGTGGCTTTTTCGGAATCCCGTCGAGGGGTGCATTGAGAAATTGACGAGGCAATCTCGCGTGTTTTCAAGATTTAGAAATGCGCATGTATATGTAGTTTGCGTGAAAGCTGATGAAGATAACGTCTTCGCGCATATATTATACAACCGGAAATTAAATATATCGGCTACTGGAGGAAGCTCGGTAGCGGGGTTGCTATGGTCGGAGATAAACATATATATCCTTCGATCGTGCGTCTATCGGCGTACATATGGTGTAACATACACGACCACACATGCGTACATGTGTTGTGTGTTTTACTGGCAAGGTGATGGCGTACGTGAACGCGTACGAATAGTCATTATTCGCAATTGTATTCTCGCCCTATCCGAGTCCGCAACAAAGCCTATCTTTGGCTCTTGACCTCCCTTCGCCCCAACGTGAAACAAATAGCATATGCGCGTTCGTAACACTGATATCGATACTTTTGGCCGTTGTTTCACGTCACGTTACATCCATCGGAGTAACATAAGTGCGGGGCAAAAGTATAAGGGTTGGAGGCACGGCGGGGCGGAAGCTCGTATTTCGCACGTCCATCTGGAGGTGGTTTAGGACGCTGGAAAATTCTCGTGTAACCCAAGGATATATATATGCAGGTCATGGCGCATGTCAGACCGGAGAGGGTGCGGCATCGGAGCTGATACCTCTTGCGACCGTTTGTACAGGCCGTCCAGGGCCAGATTTTTTTTTTCCTTTTTTCGGACTGTATCCTTTTTATTCTTTCTGCTCTCATTATTGCTACGTTCTTCGCCGTCTTTGTCGCTTTTACGACGCTTCTTATATTTCGTATACCACCCCGAGTCAATAGCTTTTCAACGCGAAAGCCGCCCCTTACGCCCCTCTCCGCAAAAATGATGAGAAAACTTTTGGTAACGTTTATTTCTTCGGTTACTGTTATATTTATCGTGTCGAACATCGTACGAAAAACGTGACCCCAAACGCCACTGGTATCTGGCGAGTGGTTGGAACGAGAGGGAAGAAGAGCAGAACATTTCGACGAAATTCACGGATATCATAAAAAGTATCGCGCGCTCCATCCTTACACGGATGCCATTTTTATCCTCTGGAACTTTAATGTTTTTTTTTAATCTTTGATTTCCCCGCGTAATTTACGACTCGGACCCGCGACTTTTTTTTAGATCCGTTGATTCATCACGTTCCGGCCTTTAACATTTTGCTCTCCCATAAAATGCCGGGTCCGTGATATCTCGTCAGCTGTGATACACATTTCGTTGTAAATCAACTCCGAAGGACTGCTGCTGAGGAATAATTCGTCGATTGGTTGGGAATTATCAGGAAAAAATCGCGAACCCAAAAACTGAGACCGTTCGATATTCTTTTTCGATCGGCGAAAAAAAAGGCTCGCGGCGATTTGAGCTAAAGGGATGAAACCCTTCTTTGGAAAAACGTCCCTTTCTACCGACTTGACCCTAAAAAGGAACTGTTTTTGTCGTTCCCTGGCAAAATATAGTACCTAATACGCGTTGACATAAAAAAAGCTTCCACCGGAGGTGAACAAAAACTGTCCGTGGTGGAAGAGGCGATTTCGGTGTAAATAATCCCAGGACTTTTCGGATTACCGTTATATACGATCATTCGTTGCGATTTCTTCATTTCCCTATCGCTCTTTTCATCGTTACTCTGATCTCGACTATTCTCCGCGGAGATAAGGACGGTATTTGTTCTATTGTGGCAACGGTAAATTAGATCCGACAGAGTTGAACCTCTCCGACAAGGTTAAACTTCTGTGTCACTTATGATTGGTTCGGGCGCAAATAATGCGGTGAAATCCCATTGCGTATAATAAAACTCGACAGCAGAGGCGTCGAGTTATTCCGATAGAAAATAAAAATACAGAAATATCACGCTTTTGTCTGTTTTACCTTCGTAGTTTCCTCCATTCCGCTCCTTGGTGCTTTTGATCACCTCGAAAACGCTGATCGTACTTTGTTCGAAACGGCACGACCGCGAACACGATGAAATTCATGTTGGAAAAGGCAAAATTACGCGGCAAAGAGAATTGGCTGAATTGTCAATTCGCAATGACGGCTGAATTGACAATACGCGAAATGAAAGACAAACTTTCATTTCGCGTATTGTCTACGAGAGCTTCAATACCATTTTCACATTTTCTACTTGAATTTCATTTCTCTTTTTTTTTCTTTTATGTATTTCAAGCTGTGTGGTTTTTTTGTGTGCTGCACTTCGAAAAAAGACCAAAAAAACGTGAACAAAAATGATGGATTTTTGCGCAGAGAAAATCTCACTCGATGGTGGAAAAGAAAACAGCGTTTGATTGTAAAAGTTCGTATCGATTTTGAAAAATCGCAGCTAAACGCTCTGCGAAATTTTGTCAATATCCGCTTAGCGGTTTGGCTTTGAAAACGTAACAGACAGCGTGTTACAGTCTCGCATTTGATGTTGGTATGAATTTCGGTGTTATAAATTGCAAAAATAACGTTGTGCAATGAGAAAAAGAGAGATCGTATCTGTGTTACACTCCCGTGAAATTGTCGCTGGTAAGACAGTGTCCGAGGCGAGATTAAGAATCGGAATGAAATCGACCGATCATCGTGTCCGAAAAATGTGATTTTCCGATGAAAAATTGATCGTAAAGTTTGCATCGTTCGAACACACCGAATTTCTTTATTCGGCGTTTTTTATACCGCTTGAATCGCCATTCACGCCCTTTTTTTCCTGTTTTCAAAATTTCGAATTTTTCAAACAACATTGCACGCTCGAGTATGTTCCATCTTTGAAAAGTATTTTTTTCAAATAGTGTGAAAACTAAAAGTAACATTTTCCAGAAAAAATAAAATCAAACTTGGCGCGGATGGTTGATTTTATTTTTTTTTGGAAAATGTTACTTTTAGTTTTCACACTATTTGAAAAAAATACTTTTCGAAGATATGATATGCTTGGATACGATACCGACAAACGATTGAAAACCGCCCTCTCGTGGCGGAAGTTGACTTGACATTGGAATAGAAAAATTACGCGACTCGTCATAAAATTCCAATGTGTAGGGAAGATTTTGTGCAAGAGAGGTCGCGCGAGCCTTAATAATGACAAAGGGATATTTACATCGACTCACGATGCATAGCGACGTTTTCCTATAAACACGTTCCTTTTCATATGTTTTTTTTGCCTGTATGGGTTTATATGTGTCCCAAGACAAATTGGACATCGTCTAGACGGTCCACCTCACCGAGTTCGTTTCTGGTAACAGCTGTTACCTATACTAGGGTCATTTAATCCCCAGGAGCTTAATAATCTGGATCCTTCCTGCTCGCCTTTACTTTGTTTTTTTTTTCATCCGAATTAATCAGACGTTCACTCTCTCGCGTTGTATCCACTTAATTGAAAACGATTTCCGTGACATATCGTTTTCGTAATTGTACGTTTATAGAAATGATAATAAAACGATATTTCGACGATTGATTACGACCCACTGAGGCGGAAGCAGGAACTTTAGTTTTCCGACCAGCGTATTAAATTATCTCGTAAACAAACGTACTTATATTTGTCCTTGTATGAAATTCGAGTTGGATGAATAACAAAAACTTGACGAAATTTCGGAACATTTATTTTTGATAAACAACGGATGGAAAATAACTTTATTGAGACGAATAAATAACGTTATTTCCGAAAGACTTATTTGTATAATTATTTATCGATAACACGAACGTATATAACAATAACGATAATGTACCTGCGACAGTCGTTGAGTATGAAAATTGCTGAGCCTTTTGTACATTGTAGCTTGTAATTTCTAGTCGATATAGTTAATCTCTGTGTGTATATAACAAAATCCGCAAATCCACGAGTACAAGTTACCAGAGCTTAAGATAAAACGCATATTGTTTTGGACACAAAGACTCGAGGGAAACAAAGCTCGGAGGATAAAAATTTGCAACAATGCGTCGCTGTAGACAAAAAAAAGGCACATCGTACGTGGCACGCCTCTGTCTAACAATCGATCTCCGCTAAAGCGTGACCACTGTAACAACCTGATGCACGTAAACCCACCGGCGGATAGAAAATCAAACGGTCACACATGCACGAGGGAAGAACGTATTTTTGTATCCCGCCAATATGCTTATTTATAATCGAACGTCTATTTTTTCACTTTTGCGCGAATACGTCAAGGTTATCCATGCTTTTTCAAGCACAATGCCGTTGTGTTATGAGAAAACAGTCAACAGGCAATTCTACCTTGAAAAAGTTCACTCTGAGGGAAAACTTTTAATGCCGATATGTATTTGAAGAAAGGTTATGTCATTATGGTGGTACGCTCACTAATTATCGCAATTATGTACGGAGCCGCGAACTCGACGGCGAAAGTTGTGTGGAATGACAATAGAACGGCGATGAAACGAAAGTTTATGTACGCCTGATTAGCGCAACTGTATGAAACCAGAAGAGAAAGTTTCGATGGTTCGAGCGCCCTCTGTCTATATTATTAAGCAATTAAAACATTTCTTCTCAAATGATTTTGACGATGAACTTTCGAGAGAGTTTCAAAAAGTAATGATATACTGTTGTTTATTTGTCTTAATACCTGGTGATGTCTGGTAAATTGTCGTAATTGCATGAAGGTATGTACCATCGGTGGTATCCAAGCTCCAGGATTGCGGATTATTAAGTGTTTTTCCCGGCAAGTACGCCCTCGTATAATAGTCGCGTAAGTGGTTGTATGCAAAATGTATTTGTACATATGGAATGGAATGAAAGAATATGTATCTTCACTAGTGTGGAAAAAACACTTTTTAAGTGTTGTCGACGAAAAAAATGCAAAACTATTATACAAGATCGTATGAATAACGATCCATTCTCGATGATACGCGATCGTATACTGGGGCGCGTCGGTAAACGCAGTGTGGGTTTCTGATGCGAGCTACTCGTCGCCCGGTGTATCTGCTTGTTCTTTTCTCCTGTGTGTGGCGCACGCGCAACTTTTCCCATCACACACGCTTGATTGATGGTTAATGATAAAAAAGACGAGTTCGACTCTGATCTGTGCCGCATCCCTCGTTCCCCCAATGCTTTTCTTTCACCCCTTTTTCTCATTAACTCTTTCTACGTCGTGGCTTCTAATTGTATTTCAAAGTTGGGAAGAACAGTACGGAACAGAAAATGGCATTGAAAAACGAATTTGGAGAGAGTTAGTTTTTTGTAATTATCGAGATGGGCAAGTTTTTATTAGGTTGCAAATTTTAACGACAAAATACAAATACGAACGAGAAACTCGTTTAAATAATCTTGTCAATTTATAGGTACGTCTTATTGCGCGTAACTACTGCAATCCCGTTGCGAATGATGGTTAGTAAATTGTCCATAATCGCTTTTCTAAAACCGGTCGCGCAATAATCGTCAATGATTCGTAGCGACATCTATGTGAAAAATATCAACCAATTTTAGCATTTATTTTCATCTTCATCTCTACCCCACTATTTGAAATGATTTTCAAAAACTTTAATTATAAAATGTGAATATAAGGATGTCGACAGTGATAGGAATGATCGCTATCGAACGAGGGACACAGCTGGAATTATCCGACGTTTTCTCATAGATCGGTGCAATCATCGATAATTAAGGATTATCTCATTTATTGGATAAAATTTGTACGTGTGAGTCGAAAAATGCCGCACTGATTTGACTCGCTTATTAAATCTGAAAATTCAGTTTTGTTCATTTCGTAAAATATCCTTTTACAAACGCGGATAATCAGTGGATAGGCTTGTACGTGTGGCGCAAAAAATAAAAATATTTTTTTAATGAATACGAACTGTTAACTCGCCAAGGAAGAACATAAATCGGGTTGCCTTTAAAAGCATACAAAAGTCTGAATCAAGTCGCTATGAGTGGAATGGAAATGGTTGAAAAAGGGTTTTCGAGCTTTCTCCGGAAACATAATCGATTGTTCGAGAAAAAACAAACCTTGTTGATCGAAGTGTCAAACGATTAGAAGAAAACTTATCGACAACGCGATGTTTACCGACCGAACGCGTTTCGCACGCGGCGCTAAATTCTGCAAATTGCACTGGCAGCGCCATCTACTCTTAGTCTTTTGCGTCTAAACTTTCACGGTGCGATTCAAATCGGTCAAAGCCGCACTGGAAGTTTAACATTTTTTTTTCAGTAACAGTTGAATCATCGCTAGTTTCCACCTTGATTAAAAAAAAAATCAATTCCATTAATTCTTTTCCGCAAAAGGAAAGAAATTTTATTACTCCGTGAGGTATTAAAAAGATGTACTTCAGCAATACGATACACGATCACGCACTACAACGATGTACGATAAATTCGTGTACATAAGAAATCATTTATTAATAATCAAAGTCATTAATTCATAGTTCATCGCAGTCTTTGTCACACTCCTCGAGTTCCTCCTCCGAATTTTCACCGCTACCGACGAATTCTTCCGTAAACATCACGAACGCTGGCATTTTTCTACTAGCACCATTCGGTAAACCAATGGAGAATCTTTCAATGTTCTCAAAATCTTCTACATTTCCGGTCGGAAACTTTGGTAGCGGCGGCGGTGGCGGCGGCGAAACGACAACGTTCGATCGCTCGGTCTCGTATCGATGACTAATGACCGGGTCATTTTTCGATCGAGGCAGAGGCACAGGCCCTCGAAATCCTATTTTTCGCCTCGGAAGAGGAGTCATCGGAGATTTTTCCACGCTTCCAACGTTACGTGGCAATGGCGGCGGGCACGGAATAATCGATTTCTCAGAGTCATCTTTCGAATCGCCGCTTCTCCCGCCATTGTTCTCAGAATTTGAACATTCGATCGCGCCTCGATATTTTCGCAGCAAGGCTTTTGCTTCCCTCTCAGACATGGATTTGTATTTTTCAACGAGCGCCTCCTTCAGTTCGCACATGAAATTTCTTGCCAATAATTTGTCAAATTTGGCGGTATCCATAGTCATTTGGTCGCTGCTATCGTCGCACAAAGGTTTCAGATACTCT
Organism: Heteropelma amictum; assembly: GCA_959613375.1. NCBI lineage: Eukaryota > Metazoa > Arthropoda > Insecta > Hymenoptera > Ichneumonidae > Heteropelma > Heteropelma amictum. The sequence continues at coordinate 5,899,607 of OY390725.1, forward strand.
TCCGTTATGTATTCTTCGAACACTTCGTCAATTATTTGCGGCTCGTGATCTCTCGCGACCGATCGATCATCATCGGGTTCGTTAACGGAGGAGTCCACCTCCGGGATTGCAGTGTCGACGGTTTTTTTGGATCTTCGCATAGCGGCTATCAACAAATTATTGAATTCCGCGAAATTTCGCGATTTATCGATTTGCGAATAAACATCCTGACTTCTGGTTGCAAGCTCGTTGACAAAAGCCTCCTCCGTTGTCTCGTCATTTTCGTGTTTCTCAATCGTTTCGAGGATGGAATTAATCTCGTCGTAGACATTTTGCAATTTGCGCGACAGCAGCTCCAAGTTTATATACAAATCTCTCCACTTTGGGATCGAAGTTTGTCTGGAGAAAAAGTGGCACATGAATAAATCGATCGAAATGAGCTACTTTAAATAGGTTCGTTATTTTACGGCTTACCGTAATTTTCGTTCTATCGTTTTTCTTTGGCAATTCTCGTATTCGCGTATTACGCTTGCCAAACGATTCATTCCCATCTTCGATGAATTGCAAAGATCAACGATTATACGCGTTAGCCGCGAATGAGAAGTACTTTCGTGTTCAACCCACGTGTCGACGTCGTAAGCGATCGCCAACATTTGCAAAATATCCGATTGTACGAGGATGTAGACGTAGTACAAATGCTTCGTGGAGAAAAAACTCCTTGTACTTGTATATAAATTGTTGATTATAAAAAATACGGTAGTACGATTGGAAAGATGAATAAATGGAATTCGACACTCACTTTGATCTTCTCGTACGTAATTTCGCCTTTGATTATAAACGCATCAGCCTCGAAATGCGTTAGCGTGTACTTTTCTAAGGAACTTTTCGGCAACAGATCGACGATCATTGAGGACGCGCGATAATACGTACGCGAGACATTTTCCATACTGTTCAACAGAGTTTCGGTGAGAGGCTGCAGATATTTCAACCGATCAGCTTCCAACTTGCTGGGAAAAGTATAAAATATACTTTTAACGTCCGGTCGATCGTTATCTCGATGTTTCAATTTAGAAAATTTGGAATAAAAAGCAGTTCATATCTCTAGTTACCTAAATTTTGTAGGCACTTTTTTCCCATCACCTCTGAGGTGGTAGACATTTCTCAAAATTCCTAGACTTCTCTTGTACAAATGATACAGCTCATTTTGTACCGAAACCAAATTTTTCAAGGCTCTGACAGCCTGAAATTCCTCGCGTTTGCAATTTACAGTAAAGGCAGCTATGGAAATCGAGATAAGCGTTGCAAAAGTCCTTTTTCTCTTGAACATTGAGTAAGCAATTACTATCATAGCGCTAGATACCACATAACTCGACCATTCTGTAAATTTTCTGCAAAAACATCGAGCACCACAATAAAAATATATTCATTTCAATTTAAAACATTGGCGATAGAGGTTTTTCAAAGGTAAATGTAAAATGCATGAACAAAGATTGAAAAAAGGGAAGAATAATTAAAACATACTGTGATAAATTAAAAACATTGCAATGGTAATCTCGATAGAATTTTCATTTCAATTGAAATTACAAGAAATAAGATACAATTGCGTACGTACTTCCAAAAAGTTTCAGAATTTTTTTCCAAGAAACTTTCAACGAGCGCTGCGTGATCGTCCAAGAGACTCTCCGCTTTCATGATCGTTTGAAATTGCTTTGATGACGCATGATGAATTTTTGGAGTATAACGCAGAGTACCGTTAAGAGGATGCCAGTTCTCAAAAATATTGCAAAGTATCTCAAACCCTCTGTATTTTTTTGTGATCGATTCATTTCGTGTATCAATGTTTTTATTAACGAGAGTCAATTCAACATCGGTGTAGCCCATGTTTACGAGAGCTCGATGTAACTCGCTTCCCTAATTACAATAATTCATTAGAGTTGCAAATGTTATTAGAAGTTGGCATAATCAAATTAACCTATCGGAGATTCATGAGCATGCCTTGATAACGACGTCCTCTTCTTCTCCAAGGTCATCCATGTTTGCGACAATTGTTTATAAACCTAATACAGACTGTAATACATCGCGATGTTCGAAATTTGAGGTTAGAAACAACGCATTGTTATTTTTATATTAGCAGACGACAACCCTTGCCTTATCGTTTTCCCGTTTCATTGATTGTTATTGGTAAGTCGATTGTTGATGTTTCTTATTCTTTTTTGTTTCAATTCACTTGGTGCGGCAATGCGGTAATTGAGGAAGTATTGATATTTGTTTAAAGTAGACTAAATACAAAATTTGCGTGAAAACGCTTTTGCCCGGAAGTGTGATATCAACATCAACGAGCGTATATATATATATAGAGTTTTTCGGTCATATGGTAATTGTCTTGAAGAAAATTGATATTCATTGGCCAACTTCACGTGCTTGCTGACGACTTTATATTATTTTTTGTTCTGTAAACTCTTCGATATATCGTGGAAACACTGCAAAAACGTTCGCACACATAGTACGTGGTACATCGTTTTGACTGGCTATTATTCTGACAAGTGGCGTGTATACACATACACCGCGTAAGAAATAGGCAGAGGTATAGTAATATATCAACGTATGTATTTCGTCGGTGATCGCGTACGTAAAAGCAGACTTGTGGCAAAAACTCTCGAAGATACAAAGTGATGGAATAATTTTATCGTCATGTGGTCGTTTACGTTTGAAATAAGATAACAAAGATAATACGTGTACACTGTAAAAGTGTTCTTTCAGTTTTCGACAATTTTGATTTATCGAGGAATAAAAAATCCAAGTCAAAATGTTTCGTGAAGTTTCAACATCGCGGTGCCTGTGAATACTCGGTTTTTCACGTCTCGGAACGTGTTGCCCTTTGCTTTTTTTTAATTATTTGTAATATTTTACTTTTTTTTTCTCACTGAAAAGACATTATTCGCTAAACAAATGGCATACCGACCGTTACGGCAGGAATACATGCAAATGCCCGTGGTAACACGGGCTTACACTACCGCCTGTATCATCACGACTATCGCTGTGGTTCGTATACATAAATTGACCATAAAAGGCACGGAAATAATTGGCCTTTGGTCGGAATCGAAGATTTATGAAATTCAAACAATGGATTCCTGTATCAAAAATTGTAGTGCTTCTTCTTCGTCTTTTCCAGCAATTGGAGCTTGTATCTGCATTTCAACTTTACTTTAATCCCATTTTGATAATAAAACAGTACCAAGTGAGTTTTTCACCAAAATGTTTTTTCCTCAAATTCCAAAAGGATTCATGCTTTTGCTCGTCAAAGTGTACGCTTGTTATCAACCGACTTATCGCTGTTGAATTTTCAGTTATGGCGACTGATCACTACGTTTCTTTACTTTGGAACCGTCGGCTTTAATTTCTTTTTCAACATGATTTTCACATACCGATACTGCCGGATGCTGGAAGAGGGTCCATTCCGTGGAAGAACCGCGGACTTTGTCATGATGTTCATATTCGGCGGTGTCTGCATGATTGTATCCTTTTTAATCAGTCACGCGATCATTCTTCGAGTACGCTCATTAGCGTTTTGAAAACGAAAAAGAAACAACAAAACAACAACGAAGCGACAATCGTTATAATAGTTCCTTATGATTTTTCAAGATCTTTGCGTTTTTTGTCAATTTATTATTTTTGGGACACGCGTTTACTCTCATGCTCGTTTATGTATGGTCGAGGCGTACGCCGTTTGTAAGAATGAACTTTTTTGGGCTTCTCAACTTCCACGTGAGTTTTCCCTCAGGTTGAATTGACTCTCGAGCGAGTATTTCCATGATTGAACAATCGCGAGGTAAATTGACTTTCCACGCTTCCCGCAGGCTCCTCTTTTGCCCTGGGTGCTTCTCGGCTTTTCCGTTCTACTGGGCAACGCAATATGGGTAGACTTGATAGGAATGGCCGTCGGACACATGTATTATTTCGCGGAAGATGTCTTTCCTCATCAGAGAGGAGGCTTCAGGATCCTCAGAACTCCGCAAATTCTGTAAGTTTTGGAGAAAAAAAAATGATAAAGAAAAAGTATCAAACTGATCCCTTTTTCTTTCCAGTAAAACTCTTTTCGATGAGCATCCGGAAGACACGGATTACAATCCTCCGCCGGAAGATAGGCCTGGCCGTTTTGTGTTTGGGCAAGGTGCTGATTTGCAGTGAGAAAAAAAAAGTATCGAGACAAACTTTATTCACATCGAGGTTTTGCGATGTTCGAAAAAACAAAAAATTCAGTTGAGACGCACATGAAAGAGGGAGAAAGAGGGGAGAGATTTATAAAAAAGGCAAAGGATCTTCGACCTTCTTTCTTTTTCTTCTCTCTCATCACGTGTGCTCGAAAAGTCTCAAGATATCCAAAGAATATTTAGCGCGGTAAACTTACGATTATTTTGTAATTGTCGGCCGGTCGATTGATTCGAGTACCGCAAAAGATTTCGTACAGTATGAGATGCGAGATAATTTTTTTTTATTCGTCACAATTTCTTTTGTCTCCGTTGAATGAGCTTGATGAGAAAACTCGTGTGATAAAATAATATAATCAGATTTACCTTGAGACCTTGAAGGAATATGAAGATTGAAACGAGACGAGAGTACAAGGTCGGTGTGGCGCGTGAATGTGAAAAACAAATGTGTAATGTTATATCTGAAAAACCAAAATTTTGAAAATCCACCCGTGAAAAGAGCCGCCAAGCGTCTTGACCATTCTCGCCCATAACTGTACAAATACATAATTGCATTATAATTATTATTGTTAACTATCGCATGGTTACGTTTTTTCTTTGCACATTATATTTAGACGAGTGAACGAAAATTAAAAAAAAAAAACAACCAAGGTACAGTCCGGAAGGATCGCGTGTATGTGTACAAACGATGAATAACGCGAAATAAATTGTGGAATAAAAATGGTGTTTGTCACAGTGTGAAAGATTAAAAAAAAAAAGAAAAGTCTCTTCACTCGAGCTTGTGTATTACCGCGAAACGACATTTTGCTTTACCTATCGATGAAACAATTTACAGAATCATTTCTTGGATTTGTATTTTCTTTTAATCGATCATTTCGGTCTATTTAACGATCGTATGATTCCTTTCGAAGGAAATAGTGATCTGTAGCTACGTACATACGGGCGAATGAAACATGAACTATTATACAATGGTAAGGTGGAAGGGGCTCTATTATACATTCAGCAATTTCTTTATCTTCTTTCTAGTTTGTTATTACATTGCCACTGTCGCTAACAGCACCGTTATGTCATCTGGCTTGCCCCCTGTAAAGAAAAATTTTACAATGACTCTATATTCGACGTTCATTATTTGTTAAAGAAATATTATCGTACGACAAATTCAAAAATACTGCAAAATTTGAAGAATTCAGCGAGTGACTCGCGAATAAAGTCTTTTCAGAGAAAAAAAAAAGAGTAAAACGTTCCGCGACGCGAAGATGTTAAACTTTCCGAACGATTTATGTTTCAAGGCAAACCTGCGTTTAAAAAAATTGCAAAACGTTTTAATTTTGTTGCAAATGTGGAAAAATCTCATCAAATATTGGCGGCGTTGCTGGTCCGCTCATGGAGGAACGTTTGTTTTCAAGCAGAACATTGGAATGAATCAAATGTCGTTTATCGTATATATCGGTTTCGAGTGAAAACAAAAAAACGATTTTTTACCTATAGCGTCTATGCCATTTTGTCTGGCGCTCTGTGCAAATGGTGACATGAAGGATCCATCGAAAGCGAGGCTTCTCGCCATCCACGCTATTGTATTGGCTACGCCTTGTATCTTCGTAGGATCGCGTTCGCCTTCGATTTTTCGCATTTCCGTGACTAGCAATTGGTCAGGCACATTGTCGAAAACACCGTCGGTAGCGAGAAGTATAACGTCACCGTCCTCGACGCCAAAAGTCGATGTATCCGCCGATTCTGGACTGTGCAAACAAAAAAAAGGGAGGAAAAAATGCAGTCATCATGGACATATATAATTGAGCGACCAAGAAAACGTTTTTTTTTTCAAGTTGCACCTGAAATACTTCCGACAGGTATAAACTTTCAATAGCAATCTTAAAAAAATTGAATCTGAAGGAGAATCATCTCGTCTCAATGCACAAATTGGAGATACTATCGGAAAAAAAAAAATATTTGCAGAGTTTCCACCAGAGCTAGGTTTTTGTTTATTTATCGCAAATTGGACTCGGGGATGTTTATTTAATTTTTGAATACCTGTCGCTGAGTACCAAATCAGAATGACCAGGAGGCGGGAAGGACAATTGAAAGGGTGTATTGAAGTAATGTTGCTGCTCGGACGAACGATGTACCACCTCGCCCTTTCTCACGACGACAAAACCGCTATCTCCGATGTTGGCTGCGTATATGCTACTAGTTTCTTTATTCAAAACGATGACGCAGGCGGTACTGCTTCCTGAAAGGCGATGTCAAAAAATAGCGTGAATTTCTCTCGTAAAACATTATCGAATAGTGTCTTTGTAGGAAAAAAACTTTTCGTCGCACCTAGTATCGGTTGCTTATTTTCTAATAGTTCGTAGTAACTTCGTGCCAACAGCCCGGCTGGTTCCGAGGGTGTAAACCTCCCCATTGAGACTAATCTTTCGCAAGTTCTCATCAAAAAACTTGAAAATTCTCCAGGGTCGATGCCGTAGTGTCGCCAACCACCGACGCCATCTGCGACACCTGCCGAACAGAGGGAAACTAATAATTCCGTGTTTCGTTGCTACTCTGAATATTTTTTATCAACAAATCTTTTTTACTATAATGCGGGAAGGATTCTTGAGGAGAAAACGCGAGTTTGAATGTAACAAAAATAGAATGCACGGATGGTTATCGAAAGGTCCCGTGTTTGAATTGGCGATATGCCATCATTTACACAATTTCTCGAAAGACTGCTCTGTTATGACACGTGTTTTGTAGAATATTTTATCCCTCTGCGACACGAGTTTGACGCCGCATGATTCTAGTTTATAACCGTCGACGTCAAATGATTATTGAGAAATACTACATTTTATTTTAGACGCTTCTTGTATATCGATTATAACATTGTTTTGTTACGAGATAATCGATACACGCCGAATACATAATAGGGCCTATTGAGCCATCTTTTTTGTCTTTTTACGGGAACAAAAAAAAATTAGCGTAATAGCTGTAACAAATGGAAATTCCTGCACGTCTTTGGAATTCTTCATCATTGCGCCTCTGTGGACTATGGTTTATCTGCTTGTGGAATAAAAATATAACAGACATCTGGCTATTGCGGATAGATACATACAACGGCCTCTATGGAGCGGAAAGTTTATCTCTTATCAAGGAAAAAATTTCATTCATTATTTACAGTCTACGTATTGTTGGAGAATCTTGCTGATAGTGCATAGTTCAATTACGATACTACAATTAGACTAAAATCTGGAGACGGAAAAAAGTTTTTTTTTTTTTCATTTTCAGAAAAATATATTCCTTCATAGGGAGAAATCACAGAAGATTGATAAAAAATCATTTTACGCCTTTCTTAAACGACTCGAAGAAAATGTACAAAAATGTTCAACGAAATTTCATTATTTTCACGCCGTTCTTCTCGAGATTCGAACGTACTTCCCTCCCCTCTTCAGCCCCGCTCCATTTTTCTTTCGCGAATGTTTTCGTCAATGGAGAAACTACTCCGCGTCGAGCGTAACTTTTTCATGAGTTTTCAAAGTACAGAGTGCACGAGTTGTTGGCGTCTTTGCGGGATGGGAGGGGCAAATAAAAAGCGATAAATGAGAAAATGACACAGATACGCGGGTTGTGTTAAAATCGTTTGCAATCAGCTGTTTTGCGGGTGAGACTACTGTACGCACACGGTATAATGTATCACCGAGAAACAAGACATACCGATGTAAAAAAACAAACAGATTCCTCAGAGGATGGTTTTAAGGAGGGTAAATGATAAATGACTTACCTATAACCTCGACAGCTTTGAATTTTGCAGCGAACCAGGCGTCATCGCCGAATTGTCCCTTGCGCATTCTGCCACGATGAAAATTCTTGGGAAAGCCACAAACTGCCGAAACGAATGATGCATCGCAATGCTTGCTCGTTTCAGCATCGGTGCACAATGCATTGTTAGCGCGACTCTGAGACGATGTTAAACCGTTCCATAATGCTCGTGACAGCAGCCTCCCAGTCCAATAAATTGATTGCATCGTTCGCCTTGTAGGCCAAAAACAAACTCAAAATTTCATCAAACTCATTGTCATGTCTCGTGTATGCGTAGGTATGGCTGTCTTGCTCTTATTGTCCAATGTTTTATCACTCGGCGCGCACGGTTGCAAACGGAACACGAAAAAAAAAGGAAAAATGCGAGAGACGTCCCAATATTAAACCTTCATAGGCTTCTTTTTCCAGCTTTCTTTTTATCACAGAACAGCGTGACTATTTTTCATTTTCACTATTTCGTCAGCACGGGCGAATATGTCCTACGATTTCGATGGAATTAGACACGCGCTCGAGCTTCACGAGTCACCACACATTTCTCGTCCTCGACGCACACACTGATAATTTTAGGTCGAGATTCGAGAGTCTCTCTAGTAGAGAAATATATTTATTTTTCTCTTCCGTGCTTCTCCCACATTGTCATATATATACGCATTATAATAATCGGTTTCAGCCATGAGTTATGTAACGCAATAGATGCGACAGAGCAGTAAAGCATTTGTGAGCCGCGCGAGATGCCATCTATCGGTTTATAGTGTGACAAGAGTTTTTTCGTCACAAAAGTACTCGATCGGTGAAAAAGGTCCCTAAAACTTGCTACCGGGAGGAATATTTACGAGAAATCATACCAAAGCTAAACATTATTCAAGAGAATTCTAAAATAGAGCTCAAAAAATCTGAAACTAGTAACGCAGTAGACGCACTTGCTTATATTGTCTCATTTAGTTTAGCACAGGACTCTATTCGTACTGTAATTTTTCCAATAACACTTGTCAAGTCTCATAGCCTCACATTTAGTTGTCAAAATTAAATGTACAGTTCGAATTAATCTAGCATTTTTGGTCTTGGTTTTTTTATTGAACTTTGCCAAACGAGGAGCGCGTGTTGTATCAAGTGTATAAGGTGGAATTTCGGGAGCGCGAAAGTAGGAAAATATAGCATCGCTACATTTTTTGATAATAATTTTACTCCAGAGGGGTCCATACCGCCGACAGAGAAAAATTTACAATGGCAAGTTTTTGTGGAATGCTTACAAAATATTTACTGTTCCAAACGAAGTATTATTCGAGTATTATTCGACTAAGATGATTTGGCTGCAAAAAAAATTATACAACATTAATACACCGAATAATGAAAAGGTTTTGAGGTTGATTATTCTTACAGCAGAGTTAATGAGACCATTATTTCACGTACTTAATTCACGTCACGGTTGCTAGTTTGAACAGCGTACGGTATAGGTACAACGATAGAAAACAGAATCACGCGCTCGAATTATAGGAAAAAATATACGCGTAGCTAGATGAAACCAGCTGCTTTTAAAGGAATTATTAAACAAAAATATTGTAGAAATTGGTCCACACTTTTTTATCCGTGTACGCGCACACATCATTGATGCCTATATACATGTATATGTATACGACAGTTTCAAATTTCCCGCTGAATCGTATTGATAGCAGGGATTTCAATCTTCCTCGTAGAAACTTTGTTTGCAAAAAAATATTCTTGACACTCGTCATTTACGTCTCGATGACATGTTTATGTATCCTTTCATTCTCAGCTCACTACGCCTTCCGTTAATGTTCCTTTTAATCAATCGTTATATTCATTTTTTATCGTCGGTACATCGAATGTCGCGTTGAGTCTGTCTTCCCCTTCTTTCTAGTTGCTTTTTGGTCGCGTATATTCGCGTATACACACATATGTATATTCGCTCATCTACCAATACACACGAACGCGACATAATACTTTTCCGAAAGTCTCTCACCGCTCTCGTGGGACTGGCCATCGGTCGTTGTTCGTAGCTCCATTGCGTTTGCTTGTCGTAGTCCTCGTCGGTCGTGTATGGCACGGATTCCCCGGCTAAGACGCGCCCGGTTTCCACAACGGGAAAAATATCTTTAACGAATCTTTATAAATAAGAATCATTTGCGAAACGCGTGAGATTGAATATACATCAGGACACACGCACACCCAAGCTAAAACGAAATCGTGTGATAAATCCTTCACGTTTCTTCGTGCTCTTTAGTCCTCGCGCTTTTTCATATATATTCCTTCGTCCTTTATCGCTGCTGTACGTATAAAAAAAAAAAGGCGAATACACATAGAGCGTGGTATACACAGTGAGGGCAAAAAAAATCACGACTTTCCTGGACACTTTACAGATCGCAAAAACGGCGTGCAAAAATAAAATACGAGGTATTGGAACTGGAATTTGTATGTGCAAAACTCGTAGACTTATCCATTTCATTCGACTTATGAACGAGTATTGGCCATTCAACTATCGTGTCTTTGGGCAGCTAGATTTATTGTTTCACCGCTTTTGTATGTTTTTACAATGCCGGAAGGCGGATCGAGCTATTTTCTCGTGCCTATATAACGTCTTTTTTTCCTTTTTCAGTATTCAAACTCGCGTTGACGTTTTCTTCTCATTTTTATTACACTTATCATTTTCAATTATGCGAGAACTTCTCCACACTTCCAGACGCTTTTCTTTTCGTTTATTCTTCTTTGTTGCCTGTTGCCTCCTCGAGGTGCATCTGTTTTGTTCTTTCATTTTGTGATTTTTTGAGCATCACCGGTCGGTGCTTTTGTCAGTAAAAATCTCCATCTGAATTAGCGCGGTTCAAAAATTAATTAACGATCATAAAATATAATAACGAGCTATCGTGTTGCATTACCGGCGGAGCTTCGAAAAGAATTATTTGCAACGCGATGATCCAATTTTCGTTTTTCTTTGCGACGTCTTTTTTCAAAAATACTTGTACCAACTGGTACAGTTTGACTTTTTGATGTTATTCATACAGTTACTATTTTTCATTCAGAACAATGTCTTCGGGAGCTGGATCTAGCGGTACAGGAAGAGGAAGGGGCTCCTCATTGGCCGACAACAAACCAGAGAATAAAGAAGCAAAGCCAAATCCAAAAATGTCCAAAGCGCTTGGAACATCCGCAAAGAGGTGAAGCAAAAACGTTTCGCATACGTCGGACGAATTCAAAATACATTCTTCCGTCGAGATCGTCCAAAATTTATTTCTATTCGCATCCGATGGAAAACGCGGATCTAAAATTTTCTGGACCTCGTAGATCTCCACGGTCGATAAAAAATTCTTGGAAGCGTAGAATCGATAGAGGCTTTCGCAAGAATTTAGTCGCTCCCTTGAATCCCTGAAAAAAATTTCAAAACACTTTTCACAATCTCCAAACATTTACAGGTTTTAAAAAATCTGTATTGAAAGCAGATTTATGTACGATTGACGAAAAAAAATGTTAAAGAATTTTGCGAGATTTTGCACTTGAATACGTGGATGATGTTTAGAAAAACGGAAAAATCGATCTGATGAAACGACGGTGAATTAGAAATTTATTTGCCAGATTGTACAATTGTACGTGTTTTTCTGTAGGATACAAAAGGAACTGGCCGAAATTACTTTAGATCCTCCGCCAAATTGCAGGTAAACTAACGCAATTCCGTTCATGCCGGTAGGCAAAAAACGGGATGAATCTCGAAAGATTATTAGCAACGTCATTAACACATTGTTTCACTTTTTTGCCGCTCCAGCGCTGGTCCTAAGGGCGACAATCTGTACGAATGGGTGTCGACGATTTTAGGACCTCCTGGTTCCGTTTATGAAGGCGGTGTCTTTTTCCTTGATATACACTTTTCACCCGAGTATCCTTTCAAACCTCCGAAGGTTGGTACATTCATGAAATAAACACAATCGCGGTTTTGTCAAATAACGCAGCGATGTGTAATCGCGCCCGCGATGACTGTAAATTCGTAACGATTATCCTGAAAATCCATCGTTCCCTTTTTGTTCCAACAGGTAACATTCCGAACGCGTATTTATCACTGCAATATCAACAGCCAGGGTGTAATATGTCTGGACATACTCAAGGACAATTGGTCACCAGCGTTAACGATCTCAAAAGTTTTATTGTCCATATGTTCCCTACTCACGGATTGCAATCCCGGTGAGTAAACGCTCGGAAAATTTCTCAAGATTTCGACGATGAACAAGAAACGCGACAACTTTTTTTTTAACGGCTCATGATCGACCGGAGTTTGAAAATCGTTGAGAACAGAATCGGCATTTTTTCGCGATAGATCAGAGCTCGTTACGCATCACGAGCTGTTTATTGAATATCACGAAAGTTTATTAAAATACTTACCGATTGAATATTTCAGCGGACCCCCTCGTGGGCAGTATAGCAACGCAATATTTGCAAAACCGAGAGGAACACGATCGTATAGCACGACTTTGGACGAACCGCTATGCTACATGAGCGATTATCAGTATATGTATATATATATATGTATGTATGTGTCCATGTATGTATATACATATATATACACACGCATATATAAATATATATGTATGTACATCCTTTAAATAATAATTCCTCGTAATCTTAAGCAGATAAAAGAAAAGAAAATTGACGAAAACAAAAATAAACCCTCTTTCAAGCCTCGTTTGCCAATAATGACACGAAACGCTAAACTATTTGCGATCGCGCCAGCCCCGAGTTTTAATTTCACACTCGCCGCCTAATATCGTTTCTTTAACCGTTTTATTTCTCACTTTTTTTTATCGACTGTAGATCTATATCCCCCTCGGTTGTCAACTGTATTCTCCCGTGCTTCTAGAACGGCGAGAATTTTATTCATTTTGCAAATGCGCTTGACTCTTTGTTTTTTTTTCCAAACACGGACAAATGGAACCGTTCGACATGTTAACTCGTGAATCGAGTCTTCGGTTCGGATGTATGTGATGTGGCGGAAACGAATGAATGGTACCGGAAGAATCATTTTCGCTGTCTCGTCCGGAGGAATAAAAGTGGGAGTTTGTCTGTTTTTTTTCATTATCGCACGAAAAAAATTTACATAAAATTGAAATAGCCACGCGAATGAACCGAGAGACACGGACGGTGACACGAGACTACGAGAATGTTAGTATTTAAAAAGAAATACAAGGAGAAGAGGGAGGACACGAGTAATTGAGAAAAAAATGAGAAAAGGACGACTCGTGGCGCGGAGCTCGTTTCCGTCGATAATTTTCATTCTTCTTTTTCGTTCTTTCAACTACGTTCTCTTTCGTTCACTAACGATGAAGTTTGAATGACAAGTCGATCGATCACAATGATAATATCGAAAAATATGTTTAAGAATGAAAACAAACATTTCCGTAAATAAACAATTAAGAACGAAACAAATGATTTGAGATACTTCTAAATTATAAGTAATTAGATGATTAGTCGATAAGAAGAGGGAAAAGAACCAACGGCGAGAAATTCATCAAAAAATAAAATGGACTCGAGCGCCGAAGAGCAAAAGAGACGACTTACCGATCGAATTATCCGATATTTATAAAAAATAAAAAGATTGCGAAAAAAGTGATAAGATACGAAGAACAAAAATATACAGGAAAAACTGTCACGTCCTTCTAATATTTTTGTATTAAAGCATCGACTGGAAATCGCCTCTCGTTCCGTCTGCGTAAACAATAACACTCGGAGTTAAAGCGCAATAAAAACATACAAATCCAGTCTGCAACGGAAGAATCTTCTCCATTGGTTTATTTAAAAGTTTCCCGGCAACTTGTCAAGACGGCGGAATATTACTAAAAAAAAAAAGGCATGAAAATTTATGCGCTTCATCTCCTTAGTACTACATAGATATAGTAATTTACTACTGTTCCTGCGAAGTTCTCCTCGACGATCGAGGATAACGTATATGCGAAAGAAGAAACAAAAGAAAAACAAGAAATCGCTTGAATCATTGTAACTGTAAATAAATATCATTTTCTTTCTGTACATTCATGAAGATTGACCTCGACGATCGATTACGATTATTACGATTATATTAGTAACGATTATTACATCACTAAGCTTTTTGTCTCGTAACCGAATATATATTTTCATTTTCATACCGTTTTCTCGTACAATATCCATTTTTCAATTCAATTACATTACTACGATCTATCAATGATAATGAAATTGAAAAAAAAAAAATGAATGACTGCGTTTGTATCAAAAATGTGTGATGAGTGCGTGCTTGCGTTAAATTCGACTGATCCGGCGCAAGGAACGATTTAAAGTCTTTGGTATTCGTCGCGAAACACTGGGAAAAGACTGACAAGGCTATTCCCCTATACGCTCGCATGTCCCTCGAAGGAAAAGTGGAGTCGAAAGCACAGCAAAATAAAAATTACTCTCGTTTCGACCATTTTTTCTCGTTCTTTGTTTTTTCTGGACATTTTTGCAAATTTATCAAAGCCTTTTACGATAAAAATATCATTTCAACTATTTTCCGGTCTAAGAGATTTGTTTTCTGCTCCTTTGATGATTTGATGTTCCTTTTCGTACAAAAGTGACGAGGAGCAAAGACAAATTTAGATTTTTCTGTGCTCGAAAAAGTAAGCAAAAAACGACACGAGATATGCAAGCACACTTTAGTCAAGTTTAAGCTATGAATTACGAGGGATTTGACGCGCGTTTCGTGACCCGATACGAATATTTTTTGTTTTCTCTTCAGACACCGGCAGCCTCTTCCAGGACGGCTTATTCGTTCTCCTTGAACGTATCTTTCCCCTGCAAAGCGACGTGCGGAATAACAAACTCGAGAGAAATTAACGAAACTGAGATTGTCCCGAAACGCCAAAGTATTTGTATTTTGTTTTGTAAAATCCACAAATCAAACTTCACGCTCCGTTTTATACACGTTACAAAATTGTATAAATATTATAAACAATTAAAAAGGTAAAAAAACAAACACAAACTAATTTACGTCGTATTCCTTTGTACTGAAGATTCGCAATGCAAAAAAGTGACGGTAAACGACGCCACTTTGTATATATATATATTACTAAACTTTCAAGAGAATGCATACTTCATTTACCGATATACTGGACACGGAATGGTAAATTGCAAAAAGAAAATCATACGAGCTTCATAATAAGAAAAAAAAAGAACTTGCAAAAATGATATGTAAAAAAAAAGAGCCAACGCAAGTTCTCATTCAGAGCCTGTACAGTTATTGAATCAAATTAATTCTCGACTTAAAAATATATATAAATAAATAACGAAAAACAGAATAATTCTGTGATCAATTGCGTGTGCTTAGGAAAACTGGATAAATTTACAAAATCGATAGAATTTTCCTCGCGTCCTCGGAAAATTCTATCCTTTCTTGTTCACCCAGATAGTAAAAAAACCGTGCTTGTCATACGAATACCTTGACATAAATGCAAAAAAAAGAGACTCTCAAACTCTGTAGCCATTAACCCGAGTAATTCTGTTCCGATTTTAAACACCGATAAATAAGAATATTCTGTATCTCGCGACATTCGAACGCTGAACGATAAATGTTAGTTCGTCAATAATCGAACATTGATTATCACCGCTGTGAAATGAAAATAAAACTCGAATTGTACGATGAGGAAAATAAGCATTGTGTGGATGATTTTTATTTCGTGATTCACCCACCAGGAGGATACCCGCGAAACGGTCGTCGTCGCATCGAGTGGCGGATGAAAATTTGGAATTGAGAAAAAAGGAAGTCATCGTAGTATATTCGATTTATTTGGTATATCGTACAAGCTAGACAAACAGGTGCTACAAACGAGTCATTGTATTCTCCGATGGACCAATTATACTATATGTATATAAACAAAGAATTTTACCAATCAACGAATTATCTCTCGTTACATTTTAAAATCTCGTTAAATTATCCGTTACTTTATCATTTAAACGCTCAATTACGATACATATCGTGTATAAATAAATTGGTCGCGTGTATACGAGTGTAAGAAGCCAAAATAGATGATATTTCCTGTTTTATTTTTCCATGTAAAATTGACGAAAATTGTATGCTTTGTATTTAAAATACCAATTTCTCTTACTTTTGTTTTTAACCTCTTTTCTATGATCCGAACCACGCGGCTACGTATCTCTTCTAAAAATTCCGCTCGCGGTCTTATTTTTTAATACTGATTATAATTGAATTTCGCGTTCAGTCTTACTTGCAGCTCGTCGATTCGTCAAAATTACAAATGGGACCAATAGTGTCGCTAAAAAGGTTACATACATCGATTCGAGAGAAATGAATAGAGAGGATGTGTCTGAAAAAAAATATCACGTGAGACGAGGTGTTTCTCGTTAATGTAGAGCTTGAACTCGTGTGCATAACATTTTTTTTTTTTCATCTAAAGGTTCACGATGTATTGTTTTTATGGCGAATTAATTGTTAATCAACACGTATTTCAAACAAGACTATATTCCGCCATTGACGTCTGTTTGAAGAAAGAGATACCAACATGTACTTTCTTCCATTGTCTTCGATACGTATAACCCAGAATAAATTACTTAGGCACGTTCCAACAAAGATGAAAAATATCACTTTCCTCAGCTCATATCTTTCGCCTGTTTTTCAATCTTTACTTTTCGCTCTCGAGTTTCGTGATTAAACAGCTTTATCTCGCAGAAACCCAGTAAAACGCTGTACACACGCAAAAACCCGCTGACGCGTAATTCAATATTCACTCAAGCTTTTTTTCCTCCGCTTGCGCGCAGTGTTTCTCAAATGCGAGGTACAAGAAAAAATTGCACACACTCGGCGCGTTGGCGTACTCGGCAATAAAGTAAAGTTTAAAAAAGTGCATTTGCTTGCTTATGAATTGCTGTCTGGTCTCGAAACACTCCGCTTTTTCAAGCGAGCTCTTTGTCCGAACGCAAAACAAGTGAAACAATTGAGGTTAGCCATATGATACGCTACGAAGATTTAACATGGCGATCAAACAAGAATCGATATGAAAGCGGCCAGAATTTTATTATCGAGTACTCCACGTCGTTAGTGTTGTCCATTTGGACGATCATCGTCGATGTACTTTCAACGAAATGTTATAACGATCCAGCGTGTCGTGAGTGTGCTGCATCGTTTGTGACGGTTTTTTTTTCGCCTGAAAATCAGTGCTACCTTGCTGAACGAACAATAACCGTTAATTTATCGCTAGAACGTTGCCCACACGTATATCCGATACGATATCTATGCATATAATATACATATATATTTTTCTGTTCGCTATGCATTTATACGAATCTTTTGAAAATCGACAATGTCTTCAAGGAGGTACACAGCTCGACTCTGTCGATTAAAACACCACTGCTGCACAGAAGCAGCAAGCCATTTGTCATTTGAACGCTTTAATCCCCAAGTTATCGCGCGCGCGATTTGAAACGCAGGGATTAATCGATATTTATCTTCAACAACGTCGTGTTTACAAATTCGATGTCGAAACGATCGATTGTTTCTTCGCCAATCTTCGATTGTTTTTTTCTTCTGTTTTTCCAATACTTACGAACGAACAACTATTCGTGGAGAACGTTAGGCAAAATAGCTCATTGTTTCTTACGTTTAGACGAGTTATCAAAGAGGAATGATGTTTTTTTTTCAACGTCGAGGATGCGTCGTCACTGGGAATGTCAATGCGTTCTGGTTTAATATAAAATCAAATGCGATTGTCTTTTTTCGATTCAATAAGAAAAAAAAACGTTCGGTCGATTTGTAGACGATGAAAAATGGAAAGAGGATCAGTCCGTTCGTTTTATTTCTCCCCTATAATTTCTCCATTTCGTTTTGGCATAAATTGGCAGTTTAACCTTCGCGTTGCTCGGTCCTCGTTCGTTACGTCATCATCATTCCTCTTTCTTCTTTTTTTTATCTCGCTGTACATCCAATATATATATATATCCAATATATATATATATATATATTTTTTTTTTTAAGCACATTAATGCCACGAAAAATAAAATTGCGCGATTAAAGTTTAAAATCGTAGAACTGGGAACCTCAAATCCCTCGTATTTTTTTTTTGTTACTGAATGCATGATGGACAGTAATATTACAATAATATCATGAAACAATGAGTCCTAATCGGTGGTTGATCAGTGTGCTGTGGTTTCGCTGGAAAAAAATGAGATTTGTGTTTTTTTCGTTCATTACTTCGTAACCGTAAATTAACGTATGCATAAATATTTTTTTGTTGCGTATTATCACGTACGATAGACAGGAAAGAAACGATGCAGATTAATACGTCATTGATTAAGTTGTATGAAACAATAATATGCAACACAGGGTGCAATTGGCAAGCGAATAATACGGATTAATATATATAACTACAATTTTTTAAATACAAATTAGTTATACGATAGGCGGGAAATTTTGCGAAAATAACGCATCGAAAAGAATCGCCGCGCATCACGCTGACTTACGTATTTGTTTAGTTAATTTTCTCAAACTCGCCAATGAAAGATCGAGTCGCGATGATTTTGGACAGACGCGGCAGACAAAGAAAAAGAATGATAAGAAGAGAAGAATATTTCCACATTGAGAGACATTGAGAGTAACAGGCTTGTGACGATTGTTGTTGTTTTTTTCTTTCTTCTTTAATTTACGGTATTAACGCTACGTAGACTTTACAATGTAGGAAATAACAGAATCGATCGCTTATCAATCACCGTAAAATCACTAGACAAATTCTTAACTATTCTATATGGTGAACTTTTTACGTAGCTTTTTTTTTTATAATACGTATCATATATATATATATGTATATATTTTATTCATCCTTTAGGTAATCTATGAAAAGTGCAGATTCATAGATATTTTCTTCCTCTGTTTTCTTTAAAGCTGGCCATTCAACGGCGTTATCTCGTTGGGGCAATCGAGGCGGCAACATTCGAGTTCTTCGATGCGCGTTCGATCGCTCTCTCCTCTCGTGTTACATTTTTTTTTTTTTTTTCAATAAATATTTCTTTATTCGTTATTTCTCTTGGCCTCGAAATGCTTATTCTCATTCTTTCGTTTTTCATATGTGTTAATTGGTTTTTGCGAAACGTCGCTGGTATTAGTTACATCGACGGATAGATAAGACACGCTTGATACAGCGTCTGTCTTTTTTTTTGTTACTTTCGATCACAGCTCCCCTCGACATCATATCATCTTTCTCAATTTTGTATTCTGAAGCATGTAAATTCAAGCAATCAGGACGTTACTATTTGGGAAGAAACATTTTTCACACACGCGTTTGTTTGTTTTTTTTTTCTCTAAACTCGAATATGCGTTCGTGATGTTGCCTAATGTGATGCAATCAACGTGATTCGTTACAAACGTGCGAAATTCGGATGAATTTTCATCTCGTGTGGAAAAAAAAACAATTTTTTTTGTACTCAAAAAAAAATGCGACACAATAGCGGCACTCATTTTGCGATAAAGCTCAACGGCTGGTGTTCTCTTATCCATCGAAATATCGTGTCGATGCTTTACGCGCGATTGGCACATTGTCATTTTTTCTTTCGTGTAGTTTGAGCATTTGATGCGTCATATATTTCGTGATTATCAAATTATTAGAAAAAAACATAATATCAAAACAGACTGTAGGCTTGTATGGAATGATGAATCGTCAAAGCGTATTACGAGAAAAATTGTATTCGTTGGATCGTTCGTATCGAGCAAGAATGATTTTTCCGATCGGTGAGATGCGGTGCTCGTTGCATTTTTTTTTTCGCTCGTCACTCGTCCATTCGATACAAGTCGGAATAAATATCTTAACATCGATTAATAATTAAAAACAGAAAATACACACGATGATTGCCGCGGCACTTGGTTTTACAGAAATCGTGTACAAGTAAAAAAAGAAAGGAACACACGTGGAACAACAAAAATAGAACATGAGTGTATTGCAAAAATAAAACAGCGATAGTTGTGGCATTTTGGTACGACAAGTTTTGCGTTGCTTCTTCAACTTACTTTGCGAAAAGAAACGAAAAAAAAAGGATTATATTCAAGTGCACGTTAGGCGCGATAATTGCAACTGGGATAATTATTCAGCGAGTGACAGAGACGTAGCTGACAGATTTTTGTTCTTTTGGCTTGTTTTCAAGTTTTATAGCTTACACAGTCTCGTACTCGCGACGGATCGATCGAGCCAAGCAGCACGCGAAAATTACTCCAACGAGCTGAAAACAAAATGGAATTAGCGGTCTTTGCGATTTTTAAGGTACTTTTCACAGCCGGGGTGATTTATTCGGGAGAATAATATCGTATACTCTTGGATGGGTTACCTGAACGAGTGCGATTCCAATGCCAACAGCGCCGAGAATAAAAGCTTTATCTTCGATGGTATTTTTCAATTTTGCCATACAGCCCTCCGTACTGACGGTTACCTCGTTGAAGTCGCATTTTCCATTCGCGGCGATCTCCGAGCAACAGGAGGCCGGCAGATCAGGCTCTTCGTACTGAGATATCCACCAGTCCGATACATGATTTATTCCGCAGCATTTCAGCTATAAACGCAAAAACATGTGACGTTTGAAAAACATCACGGAGGACGACAAACATTGAATTTATCCACAAGAGGAGAAATTTCGTTTCGGAATTAATCCTTTTTCAAACTTCCTGCCATTGTGCAAATTTCAATTAAATAGCAGCAAAATCGTACCGCTTTGAAATTAAATCCGAGATTTAATAAATAGCCTCAAGGAAGTACTTGCATTATTTCGCATTCACTTAACGTATTCGGATAATCAAAAACTTTACTAGCGACTGGAAAAAGCGATTTTCCCGCTGGGAACTACTGGCTGTTTGAATATCATCCGAGTCCTGTCTCGAAATTTTCCTTTCCATTTAACTAAGAAACCGTTAACAATTGCCACGAGTCGTAGCCCATTCGACACTAATGCTAAACCTGTTTTTCACGTCGGCGGGATAACGCTTGTAAAAGTATCCACCATACCGGAAGCAGGAACAGGAAGCATATTTTTTTGGATTTTTATCCATATAACCATACGTACAAAAAAGAATGTCCCGCAAAAAGCAATAAAAAAATCGTCTGTGAACGATAAACAACGGGACGACTCTGAACAAATGCGAAACCTTTCATTCATCGCGTCTCGTTCATTATCAACGAAACTCTCCCGTAACTTTCGTTTCTTGAACTTTGCTTTCACCCGACGGCGTAATTGCGTGACGTCGATGTTTATTCTTGATGTTGCCGCTTTAAAGTTTCATCCGGTGGACAGTTTCGCATTGCCAGCATGTACGATATACATCGCAGTAAAGAGAGACGGAGAAAGAGAGAAGGAACAGATACTGACGAAGCTGCGGGCAAAAGGTAGACAAAGGACTCTCCTTGTTACGAGGTTTAGTACCGGTCATTGACTCTTCACCGGGTTTTATCTTAAACTAGTCTCACTTTCAAAGCTGAGCTTCGTGCGGGAAATCCGTTCGTTGAATTATCCAACTTTTAAGGTAAGTTTTGATTTCGATTTGAATGCGTTTCGTGTAAATCTACATATTTTCCATGTGAATGACTTTAATAATGAAAAATCATTGTGCGAAGAAAAATTCTGCGTTCCCGAGCGAGAGAAAAGCAAAAATGGTAAAACCTGGAATAAAAAAAGCTCGATCACTGGTTTTTGTGCAAAAAACGAGCGGGAAATGTGTTTGGTAGAAATTCGCGAACGCAAAACTGCAGATAAACATGCAATGATCGTTGTCACGCGACAAACTGCCCGGTAAAAACAGATCTTTTTTTATCGCTTTTGATGCGCTTGCAACGAGCTTTTATCCGTCAAACACCGCCTGCATCGATACTATCGTATCATCCCTTCGTGGAACATGAAAAATTTCTCGCGGTCTAGACTAGCTTTCCATTTTCCTCCCCCAGAGTTATTTTCAGATACGTCAGTTATTACGTCGCTCGATCGGCATAAATAACAATTTATCGCACCGAAAATCCTTACGAACAGCAACTTTCATACTCGTCACAAACGGATACGCGTTAATGAAATTTTATTAGCGATAGACATTTCTCGATGCGATTGAATCGAAATTTTTTCTTTTTTTTTCACTCGAGAAGAAAGTCACGACTCTCGCATTGAAATTAATATGGATCCGGCATGATCGAACGGCGAATACGTGCGAAAAATATAGGAGAAGGCCTCGTTCGCAGGAAGCGCATGTTACTTGTTCCTCGTTCTTGTTTTTTTTTACCTCCTTATATGGACGTCCGCGGAGTACGGAAGGCTCGTACGGGGGTGGCAGTCGTGTCGGATATTGATTTACAATACGAGCGAGTGTGGAATGCATGCTTTGCTCGTCGTGCAAGTAGGAGACGCGGTACAGGCATATACAAAGTTCATGGAGTTTTACGAACACAGAGAAAGAACGACGAACCAGTTTACCCGTTAAAGGCTTTCGTCAACCTAATACGTAATGAGATTTTCTATCGCAAGGTACACGTATATCGCGTTCATCGTCGTCATCGTCGTTGTCGAGCCATTAAAAATTCACGCACACCTGGACTGCGCTCGCCAATCGTATCATACGCAGTTGTCTCGCGGAAGTGAAAATCAGAGTGTATTAAAATGAAACGATAAAGTAATGTCTTCTTTTATACACGTAAATTACGCCGATGCGAATTGAATTACACTCGAGAGGAATAATTTCGCGATCGCGGTCGAGCTTCGACGTGGCAATTAGCGATTGTTGATGCCGACAAATTAGTCGTAATTAGACTCGAGGAAGTAGTCCGGAGACGGTCACACCCAAAGGTGGTTTGCCCACCAATGTGCGGAAACTTTTATCACTCGCGAGATATTCGGAACGGATGGAAAATATATCTGTTATTTTAAATTATATTGTAGTGAAATTTATTCGTTATTATTACATATTTAATATTAAATCTGAGAAAATTCCATCGTTCTGCACGATAGAAAATTGCAGTATGTTCGACGAGAGATATTTCGAAAAAAAAACGCTGAATTCTATTCAAAATTCAATAACTTCCCTAATCACATTACCAATTTTCTGCAATTCCGAAAAAAAACACCTTTGGCGCGACAATAACCTCAAGACATCGCGGGAAACATGCGATTGTATGCGAGATATTCGGAACGGATGGAAAATATATCTCTTATTTTGTATTATATTGTAGTGAAATTTATTCGTTATTATTACATATTTAATATTAAATCTGAGAAAATTCTAGAGATTTTGGCAAGAGGAGTTTCGAACAGCATTTTCCATCGTTCTGCACGATAGAAAATTGCAGTATGTTCGACGAGAGATATTTCGAAAAAAAAACGCTGAATTCTATTCAAAATTCAATAACTTCTCTAATCACATTACCAATTTTCTGCAATTCCGAAAAAAAACACCTTTGGCGCGACAATAACCTCAAGACATCGCGGGAAACATGCGATTGTATGCGAGATATTCGGAAAGGATGGAAAATATATCTGTTATTTTATATTATATTGTAGTGAAATTTATTCGTTATTATTACATATTTAATATTAACTCTGAGAAAATTCTAGAGATTTTGGCAAGAGGAGTTTCGAACAGCATTTTCCATCGCTCTGCACTATAGAAAATTGCAGTATGTTCAACGAGAGATATTTCGAAAAAAAAAACGCTGAATCCTATTCAAAATTCAATTACTTCCCTAATCACATTACCAATTTTCTGCAATTCCGAAAAAAAACACTTTTGGCGCGACAACAGCCTCAAGACATCGCGGGAAACATGCGATTGAACGAAAATTTCAGGTACCCAGCGACGTAGTGAAAAAAAAAAGATAGCTCGCAGGATTATGTAAAAAAGAACGAATATCTTTTTAAAACGCTTATCGTCATTAATTAAATATTCAAACCGTTGCGAGTAAAACCGACGGTTAAAAAGCAATTCTTTTTTCAAGTTTCTTTATTATGGAAACGACGAATCACCTGACTACTTGGCAACTTGCATCAGTCTTCTCCTCGTAATTGAAGTTACGTAAAAAAGTAGTCGAGATAAAAGCAGATAAAAAACATTATTCAAGAAAACATGAAATCATCGAGACTCGAACGACAGTCGCGCGTGGTTTATGGAAATACACTTACGTCATGCTGCATAACGTCCCAGGATCTTTGGACGTCGATGTCGCCTTTGTACAGAGGCATAGTGTCGTTCAAACGACCCTTGAGCATCTTGTCAACCTCACCGCGCATCATGTAACCCGATATACCGGCTCCGAGCTCCATAGCGAAGATCACCAGCAGCAGAACTGAGAACTGCGCGATGATGAAAATAATAATACATGTTAAATAAAGACGATTCAATGTATGACAATTTCGCCTTCTTTCTCGGTAAGTATAAATCAAGTTTGGTGGCCAAAATTAATACACGTGGCTGATGAACGCGCAATTAGGACAAAAGCTCACCGTTATGATCATGCAGTGGTTTTCCTTGACGGCGCCGCAGCATCCGAAGAACGATACCAGGAAGACTATGATTCCTACGATAATCATCAGTACCGGCGCGGCGAAGAACCAATTGTCCACGAAATTACTGTACCCATTGTACAGTCCGAGGATCACAGCTCCAACGGATATGAAAACGATACCGGTTATCTGCGAAGATTCAGAAATATTTCAATGCCACGCATGTTTGAATAATTATTGACAATTAAAAACGACGCCGTAAAATGTCGCATCGTCATTAAAATACTACAAAAATACGGTTTTTGCTGTCCTCGGCAAAAAAAACTCTTTTCAATTCATTGTTGAGTTTACGAAGCGTTGATAAACAAAATTTGGCAATTTTTTCATGAAACTTGGGCATGATAAAAATCGAAATTTTCGTCCGCGTCGTTGAAAAAAACGTTCGGGTAAAAAATTTCCCCGGGTATCTTCTTATCGTCTGAAATAGATTTTTCGTTTTTGATAACGCGATTATCTCCTACATGTCTGTAGCATTTCACAGCGATATAGAGTTTGTCGCGTTTCTATTTCATTTTCACTTTGCTGACGATTCAAAATTCGACATTTTTTTATAAAATCGCGTGCTATTATTAGCAATGTGCAAGCGTTGCATTCATCATCAGATTTTCGCGGAATCGCGGAAGCTTGTATCTTATCTGACAATTGAACGAAGGAAGAGAGTGTATTTCATATGAAATCGAGATTAAAATCATCTTTCAAGAACTTGAAAGATTCTATCGAATTCTGCATGTGAATCAATCGATCGTATTTTTCGATTCGAATCGTATACCGCCCAATATTCATTTTATGGAAAATGAGATCGAATTTGAAAAATAAAAGAACAAAAAGACAGCAAAAGACCCTTTCGATCTTTCCCACTTTTTCGCTTCTCTTTTCTCAACATCCTCCACGATGCTCGTCATCTTTGCTGTACGTTCTTTTGTTTTGAGTCACAGATTCAGTCAGGAACAAAGGAGGGAAATTCTGTTGAAATTTAATTGCGCAACTGCACAAATAAAGGGAAGCCAATGACTCAAAGGGAAAATATTGTAAAGCGATTCATGAATTATCAGTCGCGATATAGCTATAGAACTTTTAGCTTTTGTCAATTTTATCATCGCATTACGTATCTGTACAGCAGAGGAGCGTATGATAAAGCGGATTAGCGATTAATCGCAAGCTGACGGCACCAACGTCGAGACGTTTTGCGACGCTCCCAGTGGCAAAAAAAAACAACGAGTACGGCTTCGATAGCCGTGCCTGTTGTGTCTGCTCGTGCTTCAATTGCTCGTAATTTTTAATGCTTTTTCTTATACCTGCAAAAGCAGATATATTCATAGAATATTTAAAAAGACGCGGAGCATGTTCGTGAATGATACTTATACTTGTTTTTCGTATCGTCTTGATAAAAATACGAATTTTCACAATTTATTTCATCGAATTTCCTTTCTATAGTTGTTATCGCGTTTATTCGCGTGTCATGCTTTACAAACTCGCGAAAAAATTTGCCGCAACATCGGTCGTTCATGAAAACCTCCGAAATTTGAAGGATCAAATACCGTCTCACGATTTACACATGTAACATCGGATACTCTCATTCATCGAAATTTCCTGCTCGTCGGAAAATGATAAAATCCGTGGCAGCCATTTTGGTATAAACATAATTTGAACAGGCTGCGCGCGAAAATGGTGCGCAATCGCAGCGTTCTCGAAAACCTACGGGAGTTTTAATATGAGCGCAGTTTTGAGACGATTTTCAAAAAAAATAATCTATCCTTTTATGCCAAACGCAAGGTTTCCATTACGATATGGCAATAAATAAAAAATTCAAGCGCGTCTAAAGCCTCGTAGGCTTTCGCCCGATAGGTACGTAGACCTCACAACGAAAATAACCTCTGTTCTCGTTCTTACTTGTATATATCTGTATATATACATATATTTTGTCCCTGCGAGTTTCCCGTCCGCCCCCCTTTTTTCCTTATTGTACCGTTGGAGTTTATCGAGCGACCTAACCTCCTCTTTCTCTATCTCATTCGCTTTCTACATCTTTCTGTGAGAGGGCGTAATACACGCATATACACTCGTCAGATACCAACAGAAGCGAACACCGTGCTGCCGTTTCTAACGTTGGTTTTTATACGCCCTGACGCGTACGACGTCCTCGTGTTCCCTTTTTATTTACATGCTTGAAAGTTTCTCGTCCTTTTTACGTACAATTCTTAGATACCGCAAAGGTGTATATTACGTACGATACAAAATCAATGTATCCGAGGCGGTAATACATATTGACCTTGCGCGCAATTGTTCGAAGATTGGACATAACACTCTGACACTCTGTCTCTCTCTCTCTCTCTCTCTAAACTATATTTCACCTTCGACCAACAGACATCTCTACTTACAAATATATATAATAGATTTATCCATAGAGAGGTTACTTTTACTGTTGCACGTTATTAAACGAGGACATGACAACTAGAGTTTCATACTTCGTATCCTTTTACCGTATAGTCGATATCTACGTTACGAAATTAACGAAAAAAAAGAATTGATTATACGAAAGCACCGCGGAACTTTGTCCATTCGTTGCGAATTATGCAATTTATGTGCATACGATTTTGATTACTTTCGCATCTCCGCTGACTATCAATCATGTATAATAAAATGAGAATAAGTATCCTTATTGTCATCATTAGCGCAATGATGCAGTATGGATTCTCGCGTACATGTCTGAAGTGTAGTTTACAGTACCAACAGAGGGATAATAAAGCGATGTGAATAATTGATAGAACTTTGGTTTCTGATATCGCGACGCGTCATCCTGTGACGATCGAAAAATGAGGATGAGTCTCTTTGAAAACCTGTTACGCATCAGAAATGCCACGCGAAGTCCGGAAATGAAAAATTTCGGTTCACTTCCGATAGACAGACCGATAGCGATACGTATAATAATCTTTGCACGTTACTTTGTCGATACTTACGGCAAATATGAGGTTGAAGAGAAACAAAAGATACTTGACGCAGGCCATTCCGCCGGACACCATTTTTCCTTCGTTGGTTTTCTGTTTATTCCGATATATGAGCACAAAAACTTGTTGGATTTGTTAATCGCGTGACGGCAACAAAGCGAGCGGCAATTTATTTAGACGGAAATCACGTTTCTTTCGTAAATTCGACAAAAAAATATATATTTTCTTTCCAATAACACGATCCCTCGTTTGGGATTGTTTGCACTGCGAACTCTCGGTCACTCGTTGCTGGACAGAGACACGACGACGCTCAATGACAACTCGACGACGACTGTCTGCAGTTTTCCTTTCTTCTCTCGAGATCCTTTCACGACTGTACCTTTCACCAGGAGCGCCGTTAACGGCCTCTTATTCCGATGATAAACTCGGGAAAATATGTGTAATTCACGAAAAATCGATAGGGTAGTTTTCCGTGTGTTTGTTTTTATCGCAGAATTTATTTCACGTTGTCCCGTGACGTTCTGAGGCGCAAATGACCGATTTTTTGTTTACCGGAGAAAATGTTACCACGACGTACACGCTTCGAAGGTCCGCAACAGAGTGTGGAAAAACGGGATATTTTTGTTGTGGTGCATTGTTGCCGTGTGCGCGCGCACAAAAATCCCGGCGCGCCTCGATCACTTTTTCACCTCCCACTATGACAAAAGCGCCATCTTTGGCCAATACTGTTGCATTTCTTGTTGATGCATGTTTCCTGGGCCGAAGGATATTTTATTTACTCGCGGACATAACCTGTGGCCCGAGGACTGTTGCGGACCGTGTTTATATACTTTGATGTCCTATTATACATGCGAATAAAAGTACGCAAAGTACACACGTAAAAGTCGGATAAATTTTCATTGGTAATACGAATACGGAGGATGGTCGAATTTGTCGAAATAATAAGTCGCAAAGTTGAACGCTCTTCAAAAATTGTCATGATATTCAGTAATTTAAATGAAATGACAAGATACGATTACAGCCATATAGCTCTTGGCTTGCGGTCACTCGGCTCTCTCTTGCAGTATGATTAATTTGATTGTGAGAATCTCGCGTGGGACGATTGCGATTCATGCTGACCCCTTCTTTCATTCTTCTCTTTGAAAATGTTCGTTAACGCAATTTACGAACGGGATTATATATCGCACGAAATGAATAACAGAGAAGAATTCAGGATTCTTTCGTGTCCGTCCGATGGACAATAAACCGAGAAAATCATACATCCTTTACAATATTTGTCAATTATTTATTTAAACGAAGGAGGTTTAAAAATTATGTTTTTCATTCATTTGTTTACCACGATTATTCGACGGATTTTCATTATTTTTGTCACGTCAGTCCCGAAATGTATATCACGTGATAAATTCAGTTGTACATTACGGTAGGTCTTTGCGCGATCGATCGTGACGTAGGTCGTACAAGTAGCACGACGGGCATATACATACCTGTGTCCATATAGCCTCCAAAGTGTATTATAGCGTGACAGAGGGGTAGTTTTTCCATAGCAGAAGAAATAATATACGACGTTCACATATCCCATGACCCGGCGAGCTCCTGTCTCATGAAAAATTCAAACAACTGTTTGATAGACCACTCGAAATATCCAGGTCTCGCTACAAACGCGCAAATCCCTCATACGGTAATTTCGCGTCCATCAGTAAAATCGAAAGGAAAACATACAAAAGTTGAAAAAAAAGAAATATTGTAGAGAGATCGAGCAAGAAACTTGAAAAGTATATATTGTTGGCTAATTCGGTTGGATCGAGCAAAAATAATTCTTGTGAAATTCCAAATTGCATAAACTAAGAATAAATCCATCTTATTGAATAAGGTTATGTAAGCTGAAAATGATCCCGTGTCTGGCGCTAATTTCATCGTTTGCCGTGTATTATGGTAATAAATCATTAATGAAAACTTTATCATTATTGTTGTAGTACACGGTAATACGTATTATGATATTATGATATTACAGCACACGAAAACATGCTTTTCGTGGCAAATCTCCGAATTGGATCGAACACAACCCGTTATACACAGCGAGACAACAGACTAGCGAAACTTTTGCGAATTTTCGTCTAGGTGACAATTTTCCGAGGGTTACTTGATCATCTAAGATTATCGTGGAGAACGTTTCCACGCTACTTTAAAATATTTTGTCATATTTCATTCTTCCTTTCACTGAAATAAAGTTTATCATTTTTTGGATGACGTAAAGTTCATCCACGCTCGCTGAACTATTATTTTGCGGAATTGGTAAGTAAATAGAGGTTAGAAACTGCCTATGAATATAATTGTGTTTCGATGGGTTTATGATTGCAATTAATTGAAGGTACACCCGCAGCGTATTTATTTACTAGGCTTGTAATATTGGAAAGTCAAAGAGAAGATATCCTTTATACATTTAGGAGTAGTAGTAAAGTGTTTGTTTATTTTTTTACTGTCAAAAGCTTGTCGTAATAGTGTGTACAACGAGAGCACGTGCTCGTAGTGGTCGTCATCGTGAAAACACTTATTCGATTGGCCGCGTGAGGGCGTCCACGACGACGCGGCCACGTCACACACAACCAGAAGCACCACCAGCAGTAACCACTCCCATCGTAACTTCGTACATAAATTACAAAAGATCCATGTATTTATGTATATCTATATTGATGTCGACAATACATGTAGCATGTATAGCATATGAGCATATCCGAAGCATATGGTCGAAGTTTAAAAAAAACCTTGGCAGACTTGCACCTGACGATCACTTACGG
The DNA here is from genome assembly GCA_959613375.1 of Heteropelma amictum. Taxonomy (NCBI): domain Eukaryota; kingdom Metazoa; phylum Arthropoda; class Insecta; order Hymenoptera; family Ichneumonidae; genus Heteropelma; species Heteropelma amictum. Next base: position 5,929,862 of record OY390725.1, read on the forward strand.
GACGCAGGCACGTGATACGAATCTAAAGAACCCTGGTCTGGACCATTCCTCGATAGACGATAAAGTTATATTACTGTTCCATCATAATCACAAATACAAATAAATTATTTACGTGCAGCTGGAGATTAAGAAGTTTATTGCATATATATTTTTAATTTTGCAAAGTTTATTATCAAAGCACGTATAAACGTGCGTACGTACATAATGATAGGTAGGATAGAACCAATAATTCGATTCGAAAACAAGTATAAGAAAAAATTCAAGGCAAAGGAAGCGTCTCCCCCCCCCCCCCCCACATATGGTCAATGTTGATCTCTCTTCCTCTCGTCTGTGTTGATCGGTCGTTTTCTCCCTCTCTTGCAGTCTTCTTAGCAGACCGGCTTTTTAGCTTTTCGTACTTGGTCGTGCAATTCGTAGCCTGCAGTAACCGAACAGAGTGTCTGATAGACCACAGCTGCGTTCAAAGTTTTGTTTGAGAAGTACGTGAATCGTGTTCACATAAATATACATTTATCCTATGCTAAGAAAAGAAAATGCATCAGAATCATCCACGTGATACAGGCCCATTAGGGTTCGAGCAATCGCAAAGCTAAAAGAAAAGAGAATATATAACCGCGCTATCAATAAATGTATTGATTAATCGTGAAATGTGCGCCTTTCAACGTATTTTTAGTTTATGTAGTTCACAGACACATTCATGTATTTTTGTACTACTCCGCATTGAAGGAATAAGAAGTGCAGGGTCCGTGATAAGATTAATTTTAGTTGACGCTGTGGGCGTCGGGCGCGCTGTCGTCGCAGCGTTCGTTTCGAACGTAAGAGGTGGTAGTAACTGCGATCGAGGAAACTTTTTTTTTACGATAGTTTAGCAGCATACACGAAACCGATAACACGCTGAAATTTTATTGGTCATTTCGATATCGATCGATTGTCAGTTGCAGCGAACTTTTTCCGTTTAGTAATCCGAATATAACGGCCCTGCAGTAAGTGACGTTTCAGGAATTGTACGAAAACCAGATACCGAGTCAATTACTATCGACGTTTATTAACGTTTTCGATGACAGTGTAGCCATCCAGTTCTGTCACTTACGTTGCCCAACGTGTGTGTGTGTCCGCGTGTGTGTGCTTTAAATAAACAAAAAAAAAGATAATTAATATACCGTGTGCTTTCTACTTTTGTTTATCAGGGGAAACCGAGATAGTGTCTTCAATGAAGCTCCCAACAAATTCACGATGCGTCAAATACCTTATGTTCATTTTCAATCTTATGTTTGTGGTGAGTAATCGCAACATTACGTTTTTTCAAGTGGAATATTCTATGCAATACAACGACGGATATGTAGTCAATGAATTTAGGTTATAGTAATTGTCGTGAGCACCGAATAACACGTTGGGTTATAAATTATGCCTCAGCGATTGTTGTCACTGGGAGCAAAGAAAGAAGTATTTATTGTGTTCTACGTTTCTTGATCGTGCGGCACGTGGCAACTCATCGGTCTCTGACGCGCCAACGTTGTTCGCGAGTTTCTTTCGCATTGAGAAAGAAACATATGTCTTTGAAAAAACGATTTTAGACATTTCGAAATTACGCTCGATTTGTTTTTAAAACGGCGATCTATGAATTATCGCAATATGCGTGATTTATCAACGGGCTTCCGTGCTGATGCAAAAAGTCATATATTTTTAACTCGAAAATTATTGCATAACGGAAATTTCGATAATAAAGCGCAACGATTGTGCAAGCATCGTGTTTGTTAAACATAAAAATGCAAATGGCGCTGACCAAATGACAGACGACGTTCGTTGTTTTTCTTTGTTCTTTCGTAATTTATCAAGCTTCCGCGTTTTTTCGATTAGTTGTATTCTCTCATAAAGCCTACAACTTTCACTTTCACCCGCGCAAAATGTGGATGGTTGGAAAAAGATAACAAAGTAATTAAAACAGAAGACTCGTTGTTTCGTTTGTACGTCAGAGAGGCATGCGCTGCTGGGTCGTTGCACCACGTGAGGCAACGCGTTTGCGCACACTTCGGACCCGTTTCCCATTTTATTTATCGTCACTCTTATTACTATTTTAATCGATTAAGTCACTTTTAATCACGAATTTATCGTTACGAACGTAAGTACAAACCCCTTAATGCGAACATGTAAAAAAAAAAGAAAAAAAATCCGCTGCGGACAGGATTCGAACCTGTGCGGGTAGAACCCAATGGATTTCAAGTCCATCTCCTTAACCGCTCGGACACCGCAGCACATGCGATATTTAGTTAATTTAGAACTACATATGCCGAAATATGCGAATTTCGACATTATTTTTTTGGAATTTTGTAAAATTTTCCCTCGAGTGCGGCAACACTCCTGAACAAATATTGTTTCGTTACGCACATCGAATATTGTTTATTTACAATAAACTTGCGATTGAAGCCCAAATGCGTATAATCGGACGAAAAATGCTGGAAATTTGGATATTTCTTTCTTTCGAACGTTGCAAACTTTGAAAATTTTAATCGACGATTTTCGTAAAAAAAATGAAACGTCGTAACTTAAAATCGTGGAAATTAAAGTCTGAGAGATTCCCGTCGTGTTAATTTTGTTTTTCGCGTAATACCCGCGCAACGTTAGTTGTTTTTCGCAGGATAAATGTTCATTATAATTGAACGTTTCCGGTCTCTCGAAGGCACATTTTTAGGTATCGCTGTTTTCTTCAATCCATCGAGCTACCGAGAATGAAAAATTAATTGGATCATTTACAATGTTCGAAGCTATGTACGTTCCGGACACTCGACGATACAATACGGTGACGATGCGACGTGCAAAAAACATCGTCGTACCTGTAATAGGGTTTAAAGCCTTAAAAAGTCTGGCAAAAAAAATCCTCCACGCATCGAATGGTCCCCCGCTGAAAATTCATGGAAACTGTCGCGTCTACGATAAAAATTTCGTTGTACCAAAATCTTAACACAATTACAAAGTTCCTCACACTCAGCATCGCATTAATTAACGAGCGTGAAATTAATTATGGCGAATTATGATGAAATAACAACATCGAAAAATTCTTCAAAAGTCCTTCCAGCACAGTTAGACTTTTTTAAACACCGACAAGCTTCGAGTCAGCTCGAATAGTCGCTTCACACGCATATTGGAAATAAAATAAGAACCATTTTGAAATATCGCCCCGAAATATATAAGAAAACATTTTGAGATTTCTTTGCCACAATGTTACAGATAACGGGGATAATACTGCTGGCTTTTGGAGCGACGATTCACGCGGTATTCAGTAACCACCAACATTTCCTCGACAACAGATTCTTGTCGGCGTCGAATCTTTTGATAGCCATCGGTTCGATCATTTTCTTCATCGCCTTCTTCGGATGCTGCGGTGCAGTGAGAGAAAATTATTGCATGATAATAACGGTGAGTTTCGCCGTTATATTTTCGATGAATAAAATATTCTTTCTTTTCTTTCTTTTTCCACAAAATGTTGAAAAAATAATGCTTTCCAATCACAGTTCGCCTCGCTCATGATACTCGTTTTTATCCTCGAACTTTCCGGTGGCATTTCCGGCTACGTGCTCAGAAACGAGGCGAGAGGAGTTATCGAGAAAAAAATGTTGGACAGAATGCCGGATTATAATCAAAACGGTTCTGAAGTTCGCCGAGTGTGGGACGAGCTACAGCACGAGGTAATCCAATGCTGCCGAGCTTTTATTTGCTCTCCGCCAATTTCCCCGCTGTTTTATTCATTTTATTATCGATTTTGTAAATAATCATTCTTATTCCACAGTTTGCCTGCTGCGGTGTGAACGGACCACAGGACTGGCTAAAGTTCTTGAACAAAGACAATACGACCGTGAAACTGCCCGAATCCTGTTGCGGGCCGGTCATCAAGGACTGCACGTACAACTCGACGGACAAAATAGCGGTTGGATGTCTCGACAAATTCGGCACATCCATCAGAGCTCACGCGGTGCAACTCGGTGGGGTTGGAATAGGAATTGCATTTATCCAGGTAAAACGACGTTTCGTTAAAAAAAAAGTAATGAAAAAAAATCGATTATGTTCATTCGAATCTCAAATCGTTGATTTTTGTTTTGTTTTCAGGTTATCGGAGTTTGGTTCGCGATACACCTGGCGAGAGCGATCAGGACTAGCTACGAGACGGTCTAAATCAAGAAATATTTTTTTTCCTCATTTATCCACACCCGAATATAACGAGCGTGTAGAACATTCAAAATATTTTCACTGCAAGATAAATCCAGCTTGGATTGATTGTATTTTTTGAAAATCAATGTTCCGTTTTCTTGGTTTTTTTTTAAATTGAATTCTGGATATCGTTGATGTCATCACGTCGGGAAAATCCCGACACTTGATTACTCATAATCCACTGGCGGACATTTTTTTGATATCGCTCGATGTCATTTCGTTGATCGAAAGGAAGAATTTATCGAAAATTGAAGAAAACAAATATTTCTCTGGTCGATGTTCGCGTGATATCTCATTGTTTCGGTTAATGCCATTTTTGCCCGAGGCTGTTGTACTTTTTTGTGTTATTTTCTATGAATTTAACATTACTGTTCCTCTGATCGTTAATAATCTGTGAATTTTCAATAAACATTGTGTACTTCCTCATTCGTTGGAATTTTCTCATCTTTCATACGTCCATCGTAGCATTTTATAGTCTCAAACGTTCCAAACGTAAAAAGTTCGATCTATAATATAAATGACCTTTCTTGATTAGAGAACGAAATATCTGCCTTTCGTTTCTCCGCCTTTGACTTTTGTGCCCACTTTTTGCCTACCATATCTGTAAATTGGATTATTCGTTTCATTTCACTTTTTTTTAAGGTCGAAAATATTTCAGTTGCATTTAAAACAGCGAGTGAATACGTCAGACGATCGAAAAATTATGGGAACATTTTTGCAGTTCTTTCGATTGTCAAAAGTAAAACGCTGTGGGAAATTCGACACAATTTCGAATCATGTTCGTCTCGCGTCGTAAAAATCGTCTTGTATCGCTCTCCCATTTTTGCCAGTGTACGTATGAAACGCTTGCTATACGTAAAGCGACAAAGGATGACTCGACGACGGGGGGAAACCCACGAAATACCCGACGATACATTATATCGAGGCAAGAGTAGTAAAGAGAACGTGTGTCTAAAAAGAATACAACGAAAACGATTTGGATAGGATACGAAACCGTACAAGGGTGTTATCGTGTATTCGTAATTCGATGATCGATCGGGAAAACGTAAATATCGTGTAATCCAACGGGATAGTTGTTGAGAATTTCTTACGAGGCAAACAAAAGCATTTCCGCTCGCAGTGGAAATTGCTCGATGGACGCAATTTTGCAGCTTGACAAAGTATTTCCTCGGGCGATTATTTCGTAATTTTTTTAAAAGTCAAATTCATTTTTTGACGATGAATCACTTCATGTGTATGTAATCTTTTTTTCACTTGAATAATAATAATGAGAACACGTTCTTCCGTGTATACTGTTCCGTGTCGAACGAATAAAAATTGATAAATTTTATTCCGTCTTTGCGCCAGTCGTGTCGTGCGTTTTTTTTGCTCGCTTTGTTATCAGACAACAGCGTGGCGGTTTATAATACGATGGGAAGAGGGAGGGAGACAGAGAGAATAAACGGTGTGTTTGTTGCACGCGGCCTGGCGGCGGTACTTCATCTTGATGGCGTAAAGCTTTGTGGGGCCAAGAGAGGCTTGGAAATTGTTTCCAAGTCGTGGGGGATCTTCGATAATCATCCGCACTGAAATGCGAAGCGCTTTAGTGTATCGTCAGTCCGCTGTGGCGCTCGGTAGACTCTGTCATATAGGATAACCTCTCTTCGAACGAGAATAAATGGTGTAACAGTAATACGCCGTTGTCGTGTTTTTTCCAATCGTGCTTCAGTAGTACAATCACCGGTGAAGATAAAAGAATCGAGGAGCAAAAATTTATCGATAAATCGACGCTACGTAAGAGAAAAAAAAACAGCCAACATGGCGGCGACTCACCTGGATGTGGGTCTTCGCTGCATCAAATATCTTTTATGCGCAGTCAACTCCTTATTCGTGGTTTGTATAATTTTGTTTATTCTTGTGTTTTTATCGAAAAGCGGACTGCCTCACAGCTGTGTTCCATAACCGCAAAGTTTCAGTATCATAAATGATCGAGCTTACAGAATTTTAAATTCATTGAAAAAAATCTGCGACGAAAATAACCTAAATTTATCAATTGCTGCGATGAAAAAATCCGTAAATACGTTTTGTCAAATTCCATGAGACATGAGTAAATTATAGGTTTCCAAATTATGACTCACACCTTCGAGGAAATGATACGTTGTGAAATAATACGAGCCAGGAGAAAAAAAAAACGTTCCAACACCGTCTCGTATTGAATTACGCGTCACAGCGAGCGGCGATATCGCCTCCCAAGCTCCCAATGTGCTTTTACAATTAGCGTTACATTCGAGATTTGATAATTTTCTGTATCATTTTATGTACATTTTGATGACAAAAAAAATGATAAAATAAATAAAGATGACAAAAATCGATGAAAAAACCCTCGACAACTCGATTAGACGAGGCAACGTCAACAAAATCAGAATATTTGTCATTGTGGCAAGGACGTTTGCCGAGAGACGGAAGTATCGCAATGAGGAAAAAGGTCGCGTGAAATGTTGTTTCAAATATTTTTCGCGATTCGTCAACCAGTTACTCTGCTCGACCCGGCAAAAACAATTTACTCATACCGGCTACCTTCGAAGCCCTGACTTTATTATTATTATTCCCTATATTACGTAACAGTTTGTTGATTTGTGAAAAATTCTTCGTTCTTTATACGCTCCTAACATAACCTGCAATAAATATATTGTTGGCTCTCGAAATTCATAGTTTTCTATCTGTGAGCGGTAGAAAAATATTTTCAGAAATTTTTTTCAACGTACTACATTGAATGAAAGAAAATCATGCGTCGTAAAATTAATAAAGGCGAGGCATATAGCCCTTATCACGTCTCACAATCAGAAATACATTTCTCAAATGGTAAGTTATCATTTGGGTTGTTGAGAGTTTTTTTGTTTTTTAACAAAAGAAAAAAAATGTATCTTACGATCAACGGAATATTTTTTGATAAGATAATTCTCGAATATTTCGCAAATAAAGTCAAGGTTATCCGATTTTTCTTTAACAACTTCGTGCAGACGACGAAGTACACCACGATTTTTGATATACATATGATACTCGAAAAAAAAAAAACTTTTGCCCGGTTCATTTCCGTAAAAGTTTCACGGAAAAATATACGTTTCGCAACATGCAAACGGAAGACTTCCAGTGTTTTTTAAATTCAATATCTCGCGATCTGATATAACAACATGTATACACACAGACATAACCTGCATAGCCAGCGTTCGAAGAGATCGATAAATATTTCATCAATCGAGTTTCAAAAAAATTATTCACAGTTTTTTGTAACACAGAAAAACATCAGATCGCAAAATTCTTCCGCCGTACGAAACATGTTTCAACGACATTTTTATTATTTTTAACCAAGCATTATAGTTTTATGTTGATGTACCTTTATTATGTATTTACGATATAAAGGAGAGAGCAACAGTTCTTTTTGATACAATTAAAAAGTTTTGTGGAAGGAATGTCTTGGATCCGCACGTTAAATTCGTATTTATATAAACAATTTTTCGTATCAACTCTCGACCAGGAAGTGTAAACAATCGGAGGTATCGTTTAATGTTTCGCGTCGAGTCTTACCTTGCAAAGTGCTTTGAAAAATACGTACGTTTTTTCAAAAAATGTACGACACTGCCGCGAAACGATGTGTATAAAATTGCGTGCGAAGAAAACATTTTCTGAATACAACGGAAACGCCATTAATGATTGACAATGAGCCAAGCTTATAATTTACCGCGGCTTCCCCTTTTGGTAAATATCGTTTCGATTCAAGGGGCGATTGAAATAACAACAACAGTATCAAGTTCTTGTACGATCGAGGATATTATTTGGAAAAGCCAGCAAACTAATCCACAGTCGTTTTTAAGTACTGAGAGAAAAGAATGGAAATTTAGGGAAAATAATAAAATTCACGATTTTAGACGACGATATTTAAACGAAAAAGTCAATACGGAAAATGATATTTTTCATATTTGCTATTTTTGTTCTATTGAAGCAACGATAAGAATAGAGTTTATCGCAATTACTGGCGTACAAGAAACGTGCAGTCTTTGTTTGCCCTGTTGAATATAACTGCTGTAGAAATATGGCTTTTGTGGTAAAGCCTTGAGGCAAAAGAGCAGATAACGCGTGTTGGCGAGAAGAGAAACAAAACGAGACAGAGAGAGAGAGAGAGAGAAAACAGCGTTTCAATGAGACGGTCAATAATTCACGAAGCAAGAATCTACAGTCTCATGAAATGATAAAGTTCGCGGTTGGATCGTGCTATAATGCAATTTTCACGCAATCAACTTGTTTATCAGTATAACCGCAATGGACGATATCTGTTTCAAACACTAAAATTCAAACATGAAATGAAATTGACGACTGTACATTCTCCTCGAGGCTCTTATTTTTTGATTAATTAAATAACATTGTAGAAAATTTCAATTGAAACTTTGGAGTTTCCTTAAACTTTCGATATGTCGACTTGTGTACCATACGAGATCCGCCGGATGAAAATCTTCCAAAATTGACTCGCAATAAATTCCTTCCTCGCCTGCTTTCTGTGGCGTATAATCTGCTGCGAGACACGCCATCAAGATCATTTGATAAAAAGATAAAGCTAAACTAAATATTTCCTGCGTTTACGGAAATTCTTACGGGTATTGGCGACAAATTTTTCCGCGTCGTTGAGATGATGTAACACTTTTTATCTAAGAATAGATTGAGTCTTTTTCTTACGGTAAAGAGAGGAATAAAAGGAAAAGGATGGAATGCTCATCGAAATGATTCTTTTCGTTCGCAGCTCACGGGAATTATGATCATTTTCGTTGGCACAAAGACGCTCGCTATTTTTGATGATTTCTATTATTTCCTCCTGCCGGTCCATTCTTCACCAGCGACCCTGCTCATCGTTGTTGGCATACTGACTTTTATCATAGCTTTCTTCGGATGCTATGGAGCCATCAAAGAGAGTACCTGCATGGTTCTCGTCGTGAGTATCTCATTAGCAATAAGCAGAGGAAAATCGAATTTCCTATGAAGATGAAAAAAATTCTTCCGCGTAAACTCGAAAATTCAAATGCAAATCGTCAAAGTCGTAATGATTATCAGGTAATCCGTCGAACGTACGGCAGACCGTCATCGAAAAATCTATTTTGGAATGTTTATGAAGGATAATCAAGTTACGCATGACATATTAATCACAATAATATTTAATTATCATATTTATCACAATTACTCAGTTCTGATTTTTGCTCCGATAATCACGCGGTGTTACCTGCCTTTTCATCACCAGTTTGCAGTTTCCCTTTCGCTCGTCTTGGCGCTCGAAGTAGCAGCAGCGATAACAGCCTACGTACTTCAGGACGATGTTACCGATTTTGTCGCTCACAAAATGACCGATTTGACCTTAAGTTATTACGAGGAACCTCAAGCCGCAATGGCCATGGACTTTCTTCAATCCACGGTGAGAGAACGGTTTCACAAAATCGAATTTTGAAAAAAGTCATTCACGTTGAAGAAATTTCTTAGTTATTTTCGATTCTTGTACAAAAAGAGCATCCGAGGAATAACTATAATTACAAATTTTATTTTATTCAAGCACGAACTACTTGGACCGAATGAAAATTCGTTGATCCCAGCGTTGGAATGATTTGTTTTGATCTTGGGAAAAATCTGAAACTTGCAATGAAAAAAGAAGCTTACGAACGAAATGTTAATCTTTTTTCAGCTCCATTGTTGCGGAGTTCACTCGGCGGACGATTGGGACTATGTGAACAAAATTTCCAGATTGTCCGAAACAAAGTTCTATCCAGAGTCTTGCAATATGTGGGTGTGGACCAATCCGCAGGATGCCAGCGACCAATACGGTGAAATTTACGAAATTGGATGTATAAACAAGCTTACGATGCTCATTCATCGAAGTGCTCTGAATCTTGGTACCGCTGCCATGGCAATAGCGTTGATTCAGGTATCCTTCGGTTTTTCCCCAAAATTTTATTGGAGTCATAGCGCCAATATTTTTAATTTCATTCTTGTTTTCTTGTTTTCATTGAACAGTTGACTGGAATAATGTTCGCGTGCACTCTTGGTCGTGCAATAAGGCGCCAAAAGACTGACAGAGAAAGACGAAGATGGGAGTTTAGAGAGAATTTAGTCAATGGCTATCAGCCATTGGGAAAAAACGATCCGCAAACAACGTTTCCCGTGATTTACATGCAGCCGGATTTCCCGTCGAAAACACCCGTTGACGCGTGATTTTTGGGGATATAAAAACCTGTATACATATATATATATATTCTTTATCTTTCATTATCATCCTTCTTTGAGCATCGTTGATTGACGCTCTATTTTTCCCACAGATTTGTATTATTATGTTTGGAATATATTGTACGTCTGTGGATCTGCGGCTTGTCAAGAAAAATTCTTACACAAAAATTCAACGAATAAAACGAAATTTATTTTATCACGAAGCAATGTGAATAATTCATTTCATTAGATTATAAGATTGATCGTTTTCCCAAAGCATTTCTTTTTTTCCAGCATCACCAGAAGTTCAATGCTTTCTTCAATATTTCTTCGGCTTCGTTTATTTTACTCCCCTTTGTAAGATAAGGCGGTGTAAATTCTCTGTAGGCTAGACAAACCCTGCGGGAATTTACGTCCTCGCGCAGAACAGCGTGCTCCCAATCGTACCTACAAAAATATACGTGATGTGAATGATACTGCATGCGTTTCCATAAAACTTTTTTTTACGATATTCATTGAGAAGTCCTACACTCAACGCAGTCTATTAGGAATGAACAAGTTTTCCCGCAGATTGGTGTTTTAGCAAGTTTGGAAACATTTGAAATGCTTTTGGCGTTTTTATTATTTTGTTTCAATAAAAATTATGGGAAATTGGGTTTTTGTTATTCGCCCCACCTGGCGGATCCGTAAAGGACCATGAGCGATCTTGCTGGCATCGGTAACCGAACAACCGCGTTTTCCTGCGCTTTTTCCAGTTTTTCATTTCTCGATTTTGCTAAATCGATTTCGATCACGGGAGGATACGTCGAAACGTCTTCGAGATTGTAACGTTTTGGCGAACCACTGTATTTCGTCATCGTGAGAGCCGAATCCCCCGTTACGTTCACCGTGACGATTCTCTCGCCCCATATCCAACAGTCGTCGATGTGCGGATCTATGGAAGCGCCGCGTTCGCGGGTATACTCGAGACTACATTGTTCTATCGTCTGAAAGTTTTTCAGGACGTCGTGGCTCGACAAACGCTCTTGAACGAATTTGGTTTTTGTCGGAAACCCGTTGAACGTTCCAAGACGGAGACGTCGCTTTTTGAAGTTGCATTTCGGTCCATAATTCTGATATTAAACGTTATTCAATAATGTATCGGAAGCTTTTGTTGCAAAAGTCGCACGTTTATGATTACCTCGCAACTTTCTAGAAACTTTCGAGTATCAAAGCACACCGGCACCACCAGTACTTTCATGGTATATTAATCTTAATCTTTGTACTCAAATCTACCTGCTTTCTGCGCCCGCTTTGAGACGATTCCCACGGCAGAGCGTCGAGATCGTTCAATAGATTCTCAGCTTCGTCAATGGACAAAAAATTGTTCTGGACAATTGTAAAAATAATTGCTCTGTTTCAGAATGTACAGTGTTGCGTGAGTTTGTGAAAAATGTTCAAATAATATCACCTCGATACCTTTATGTACACTCCGGGAAAAACGATCGGAACGCCCGAATGGTCAGGATGGACGTGCGGAATGTTCATATCCCATCCTGGCCATGCTTTATCACAGTCCGGACAATACACGTAAGAAGGTGCTTCCTGAAAAATATTTTACAGTTGATTCAGCCTGTCGAAAGTTCTCGATTGAATAAGAAAAAAAAAACAGGAAAGTAATTACTTTCAATTCGTCTACGAAATCTCGCTTCGCAATGTTGTACTCTCTCTCGCATATCAGACACGTTCTGATGCCTTTACATCCACAGGTCCGTACAGTTTCCATCGCAAAATAAACACTTTTCAACTTTGTACTCAATGAACGTAACCTTGGCAAACTTTGTGTGATAATATATTTGTAACACAGCTAACCTAAAAAAAAGTTACGTTACGTTTACTCGATTTAGTTGGTAAATATAGTTTAGTCGATTCGCGGACAAACTTCATAAAGAGTTTATTCGAGATTGAGAAAACTTGATTGTTTAGGTTTTAACCTCAAAAATTACGCGCTCACGCGTGATGCATGGAGTTGGTTTCAGCGAGAGTTATGAACCAATATATACATCCACCTATACATCAATATATACAATAGAATCGTGACTAAACAGTCACAATAATAGTTGTAAGTACAGGAATATGCGATTACAGCGAAAAATGTAGGTATCTGAAAAAAAACCTCAGTTCGAATTTGGTCATCTTTTTTGGGAAAGTTTTTTATTTCAGTCGGTGGAAAATTGTACTAATGAACGACAAAGCTGAAAAATAATGTTTTTATAACGAAATGAGATGAAATAATCTCCCATCTATTTCCGGAAGGCGAGGTGTCGACGATTCCATCTGTACAGTGAAATGAGACGTATCTCATTATTGACAGCCTGTGAATTGCAGAAAGTGATGTTTCATTCTTGCAATGATTTGGCAAAAAACTTATCTGCGTTCCACAAGGTCAGGAAGGTCAGTTGGTCATGAAATCTCTTGATGCGTTGTAGGACGAAGTTTCAGCATTGTACGTTCGCGCTTTTCGTAGCATCGTGTTCAAAATGCTGCTTCGCTATTTGTGCATTATATCCGTCGCAGTTCTCGCTGCGTTTGCCGGTGCGAAATAAATTTTGACAAAAAAATCACGATATTTGAATCATATAAAATATGGTAATATTTTTACTTTTAGAGGAAAATCAAAACTGCCCAAATATAATAACTCGATCTTCCTGGAATGGTAGACAACAAAAGGGCATTTATTATCTGGTTGTTCCACTGCCATACGTGACGATTCATCATACAGTTACTCCAAATTGTCTCACCTTCGCATCTTGTTCGGAAAGAGTGAGGAATACTCAATCTTACCATATGGACGGACTTGGTTGGAGCGACATAGGATTTTCGTAGGTTTTTTGCCGTCGGATGTACTATTATTGAAAACATTGACAACCACTGAGAATTAAACACCAGAAAAAAAAAAATCCCCATAAGATTATATCCCCATAAGTGAACAGAAATCATAGATACACTATGTAACAAATCTGAGCAAGTGATTTGTATCAAACAAATCTGGATATTACATAAAAAAAAGCTTTTTGTTCGTGTTTCGCGAAAAAAAAAGATTCTTGATCGGTGGCGATGGTAACGTATACGAGGGTGTCGGCTGGACGAAAGAGGGCGCCCACACGTACGGCTGGAATAAAAAGTCCACAGGCATAGCTTTCATTGGAAATTATCAGGGTGAGTACTTCAAGTCCGACCTGATCAATGAATCTCGTTTCAATAACACTTTTTTTTTCATTTTGACGATCCCTCAGACACTGAGGCAAGTCGCAATATGATGGAGGCAGCAAGAAAACTAATTGACTGCGGCAAATCTGGGGGATTTTTGCGCAGTGACGTCAAAGTTCTCGGCGCTCGACAACTTGTCAGTACCGTTAGTCCGGGTGATAAACTTTTTGCGCAAATCAAAAAATGGCCAGACTGGACATTAAGCCCTTAACGAGCATCAAGCTTAGCTATTCGGCTCAGAATCGAGGGTATCGCCCTCTAAAACAGTGCATGAACTTTGTTTGTATCATAACTGGTGACAGAAAATGTAAAAAAAAGTAATGAGATCAATAAAAATTCGTAGTGAAAAGCTTTGTGTAGTGTTGTAAATATCTTTGTCAGATGTTTTTCCATATAGTTGTTATTGTACGCTCTTGCGAGATTGTTAATTTGTCTTTTTCTGTCGAGAATCGTCGTATTTCTCAAGAAGCTCCGTTAATATAAAAAATCTACTCCGGCTAGAGATGAGAAAATTATGATCGAAAAGAAAAACACGGTTGATGCCACGATTCGGAAGAACCTTCGCGTTGACGCCTGCGAGGCTGTCTTTCTGCTCTACAGCAATGTCGGGCGGGTAAATAGTCTCGCAGGGGCAGTGTTACCGCTCGACGCTGGCCCGGCTCCTTTCTTCGAAATTCATATGCTGTCGGTCAGGTGGCGCCACCCGTAGCCTCCGTCAGGTGGTGCCACCTCGCCACCGTGGCGTTACAGCGAAGCGCAACTCGTACACACTTGTGCATGAAATTTACGCGAAATTTACGCGATGAAATTCTGCGAAAGATTTACGTGGAAAAGCTATACCGTCGAAGTATTGGAATACATATATTTAGCGATTTACATTATAGTTGTTTTTTAATTCGGATTCTTGATAACCTGATTCTTTACTTCTGATTTCGGTAACCTGATACTGCGCGGTCTGGTACAACTTTTCACGATGATAATATTACGCGTAAATTTGAATAATCTGAAATTCACATGGCGGTCAATAGATCCGGAAATTTCAATTATGTCAATAAATTCTAGTGAATAAATTCGTATTTCGATGATCTTACAATCGTTCTGCAAAACACCCATACATTTTTCACTGTAAAATCCGGAATAATTGATCGAATATCAGTCTTAATTCATTTAAACGATCTTATTATTAACAAATGAACGACAGCTTTCGATGTTAGCGCCACACAATCATCTATAGACGGTTTGTTTTTGTTCACGAACCTTCAATCAATAGTCATTTTTATGATGCCAAAGACCAGACTGACTCACGAATCTTGCAGTTGATCAAGCCGGAGCGCGATACGAGTTGCGCTTCGCTGTAGCGCCACGGGCGGCACCACCTGACGGACGCTACGGGTGGCGTCACCTGACGCCTACAACGCGAACATTATCGTTCTTTCTTCGAAATTCATATGGTGTCCGTCAGGTGGCGCCACCCGTAGCCTCCGTCAGGTAGTGCCACTTCGCCACCGTGGCGTTACAGCGAAGCGCAACTCGTATGCACTCGTGCATGAAATTTACGCGAAAATTACGCTATGAAATTCTGCGAAAGATTTACGTGGAAAAGGTATACCGTCGAAGGATTGGAATACATACATTTAGCAATTTACTTTATAGTTGTTTTTTTAATTCGGATTCTTGATAACCTGATAAATATAAATTATCATTATATATATAAATATATATATAATATAACGATATATAAACAACGCAAAGGTTCTTCCGAATCGTGGCTTCAACCGAGTTTTTCTTTTCGATCATAATTTTCCTTCAAAGTAGTGGCAGATGAAAAGAACGATCGACAACTCCATCAAAATTGAACCACGCATAGAGGAAACAACTCTGAACAAGTTGCTCCATTTCCGGTTTCCGGAAAATTGTGTTCCGTTTTTTTATAGAATGTATTCCTTCAAATTAGTGGCAAATGAAAAGAACGATCGACAACTCCATCAAAATTTTACCACGCATAGAGGAAACAACTCTGAACAAGATGCTTCATTTCCGGTTTTCGGAAAATTGTGTTGAGTTTTTTATAGAATTTACATGGCAGATGGAAAGAACGATCGACAACTCGATGAAAATTTAACCACGCATAGAGGAAACGATCCCGAGCAAGATGCTTCATTTCCGGTCTTCGGAAATTTAGTTTCAGTTTTCCACCCTAAGGTTTACGGCAGATGAAAAGAACGATCGACAACTCGATGAAAATTTAACCACGCATAGAAGAAACGATCCCGAGCAAGATGCTTCATTTCCGGTCGTCGGAAATTTAGTTTCAGTTTTCCACCCTAAGGTTTACGGCAGACGAAAAGAACGATCGACAACTCGATGAAAATTTAACCACGCATAGAGGAAACGATCCCGAGCAAGATGCTTCATTTCCGGTCGTCGGTAATTTAGTTTCAGTTTTCCACCCTAAGGTTTACGGCAGACGGAAAGAACGATCGACAACTCGATGAAAATTTAACCACGCAGAGAGGAGACGTTCCCGAGCAAGATGCTTCATTTCCGGTCGTCGGTAATTTAGTTTCAGTTTTCCACCCTAAGGTTTACGGCAGACGGAAAGAAAGATCGACAACTCGATGAAAATTTAACCACGCATAGAGGAGACGATCCCGAGCAAGATGCTTCATTTCCGGTCGTCGGTAATTTAGTTTCAGTTTACCACCCTAAGGTTTACGGCAGACGGAAAGAACGATCGACAACTCGATGAAAATTTAACCACGCATAGAGGAGACGATCCCGAGCAAGATGCTTCATTTCCGGTCGTCGGTAATTTAGTTTCAGTTTACCACCCTAAGGTTTACGGCAGACGGAAAGAACGATCGACAACTCGATGAAAATTTAACCACGCATAGAGGAGACGATCCCGAGCAAGATGCTTCATTTCCGGTCGTCGGTAATTTAGTTTCAGTTTACCACCCTAAGGTTTACGGCAGACGGAAAGAACGATCGACAACTCGATGAAAATTTAACCACGCATAGAGGAGACGATCCCGAGCAAGATGCTTCATTTCCGGTCGTCGGTAATTTAGTTTCAGTTTACCACCCTAAGGTTTACGGCAGACGGAAAGAACGATCGACAACTCGATGAAAATTTAACCACGCATAGAGGAGACGATCCCGAGCAAGATGCTTCATTTCCGGTCGTCGGTAATTTAGTTTCAGTTTACCACCCTAAGGTTTACGGCAGACGGAAATAACGATCGACAACTCGATGAAAATTTAACCACGCATAGAGGAGACGATCCCGAGCAAGATGCTTCATTTCCGGTCGTCGGTAATTTAGTTTCAGTTTACCACCCTAAGGTTTACGGCAGACGGAAAGAACGATCGACAACTCGATGAAAATTTAACCACGCATAGAGGAGACGATCCCGAGCAAGATGCTTCATTTCCGGTCGTCGGTAATTTAGTTTCAGTTTACCACCCTAAGGTTTACGGCAGACGGAAATAACGATCGACAACTCGATGAAAATTTAACCACGCATAGAGGAGACGATCCCGAGCAAGATGCTTCATTTCCGGTCGTCGGTAATTTAGTTTCAGTTTACCACCCTAAGGTTTACGGCAGACGGAAATAACGATCGACAACTCGATGAAAATTTAACCACGCATAGAGGAGACGATCCCGAGCAAGATGCTTCATTTCCGGTCGTCGGTAATTTAGTTTCAGTTTACCACCCTAAGGTTTACGACAGACGGAAAGAACGATCGACAACTCGATGAAAATTTAACCACGCATAGAGGAGACGATCCCGAGCAAGATGCTTCATTTCCGGTCGTCGGTAATTTAGTTTCAGTTTACCACCCTAAGGTTTACGACAGACGGAAAGAACGATCGACAACTCGATGAAAATTTAACCACGCATAGAGGAGACGATCCCGAGCAAGATGCTTCATTTCCGGTCGTCGGTAATTTAGTTTCAGTTTACCACCTTAAGGTTTACGACAGATGGAAAGAACGATCGACAACTCCATCAAAATTTAACCACGCATAGAGGAAAGATAGCCTCTCCGGGCCAGCGTCGAGTGGTTGCACTGCGCCTGCGAGACTGCTTACCCGCCCGACATTGCTGTAGAGCGGAAAGATAGCCTCTCCGGGCCAGCGTCGAGCGGTAGTACTGCGCCTGCGAGACCGTTTACCCGCCCGATATTGCTGTAGACCGGAAAGATAGCCTCGTTACCTAGGCGCTCGTTACTAGTGGCACAGAATTGCGCTCCGCTACCGCGAGAGGCGATACCCTCGATTCTGAGTCGAACAGCTGAGCTTGATGCCCGTTAACGAATCTTGCAGTTGATCAAGACGGAGCGCGATACGAGTTGCGCTTCGCTGCAACGCCACGGGTGGCACCACCTAACGGACGCCACGGGTGGCGTCACCTGACGCGTACATTATCAACCTTTCTTCGAAATTCGTATGGTGTCGGTCAGGTGGCGCCACCCATAGCCTCCGTCAGGTGGTGCCACCTCGCCACCGTGGCGTTACAGCGAAGCGCAACTCGTATACACTCGTGCATAAAATTTACGCGGAAATTTGAATAATCTGAAATTCACATGGCGGTCAATAGATCCGGTAATTTCAATTATGTCAATTAATTCTAGTAAATAAATTCGTATTTCGATGACCTTACAATCGTTCTGCAAAACACCCATACATTTTTCATTGTAAAATCCGGAATATCGACGCTGGCCCGGAGAGGCTATCTTTCCGCTCTACAGCAATGTCGGGCGTGTAAACAGCCTTGCAGGCGCAGAACTACTATTCGACGCTGTAATACTCGAAAGTAGTGGCAGATGAAAAGAACGATCGACAACTCGATCAAAATTTAACCCCGCATAGAGGAAACGACTCTGAACAAGATGCTTCATTTCCGGTTATCGGAAATTTAGTTTCAGTTTTTCCCCTTAAGAGTAGTGGCAGATCGAAAGACCGATCGACAACTCGATCAAATTTTGGCGCCAAGTAATCGAGTAAAAAAGTCTGGAAAGCGAGTAGCATACGACGTAGAGTAATACTGACCAGAAAACAATAATTCGCAAACCATGAGCAGGGATTTAAGAAGCAAAAAAAAAGTAGCGAAATTCAGCAACTTAATTTATTAATTTGTACGTCCTATATACAAGTCTGCACCGTGACTAATCATCCATACACAATCGTTTTTCTTCTTGGCCACAGCGTATTCTCTCTTCTTATGGTTCTTCCCTATTCTCGCAAAAACATATAGTACAATTTCCTCTCTCCGGCTGTTTTATTACAGTACAAATTCAATAACGTGAGCTACAATGCGTGACATACACATTCTACTCGAAGCAGCAAAAAATTGTAGCGGTTTGAAAAATCCTTCTTCCCTCAATCATACTTTTCGATTGTTTTTCATGAATGCCAAGAGAATTGCATCGACCGGACGGGAATAGGTTTTTTTTTTTCGAAGACTAGTGATTCTCCGCAGGAATCGTAGGTCAGATAAAATTCCGAGTTTCATTTCGACGCGAGTTTACCGAAGTTTAGCCGCGTTTTCGTTAAAATGCATTGACACAATCGTGAGCGGAACGATTACGAATTCGTATCGGAGCTTGTTGTTGAAAAAAAAGGAGGCAGTTTATACGTTGGAACGTCAGAAACATATAAAAATTAAAAAAAGAATTGCACCTACGCGGCAAGGATCTTTCAAACAGTAACAATTTTTCACTCTCTCGAGTATTATTTTTGATCACGGCATTTTGATAAATGTATATTGCAAATAAATAAAACGCAACATAACCTTTAAGGATCGCGACTGTCGTTATGAATTCTCCGAATGAATAAATAATGAATGGCGGGGATTAAAAGCGTCGATAATCGTGTCGAAGTATTATTTATATTTACACAATAATCAGGACGAAAAATCGTTTCGCTAAATGCAACAATCTTCGTAAATAAAAGACTGACAGTAGCGTCTTGAATTATAGAATTTCGGGCATAATTGGAGGCATGGCTGTACGCTCGAAACTTGAATCACGTTGATTTTTACGACCTATGGGAATAAAAAAATCCTCTCGAAAATTCCAAGCTGATTTGTCGCGACGAATGTATCAAAAAATCGTAATCGTAAGGCGAGTATTCGTTTTTTTGTTCAAAAATCATTTTCTCTTCAGCGGAAAAACATTGTACTCTTCGACAATTTTAAAAATAGAGCGTCGAGCCATGCCTCTGAACCGTGAACGAGGAATAACGAAATTCACTCGGCTAAGAAACGGAATAAGCCATTTTTCAGCACCAAGCGTTCCTATTTACTTTTCTTACTTCCGACCGCATCGTTGACTATATTTTTCTTTATTCGTTTTAGGTTTTTCAGTTTTCTTTCAATTTTTTGTTCTTTGTGCTGTTATACAACGAGTGATATGCGGTATACGCATCTCGCGCACGGACAGGCATACGGACAAACACCTTTTCATCTCGTTTTCCGTTTCTCTGAGCACAGATCTGTGAATTAAATATTAATTAACAAATCTTTTCCCCCATCTATACCCACTAGCTGCGACTTATATTTACAATCTTTCAAATTTTGAAAGTAGATTTCTTTCGCTCTCCCTCTCTCTCTCTCTCTCTTTCAATTTTCTTTATACTGTACAATCGTAAAGTAGATTTGGAAATTGGCAAACTTTCTGTACTTTTGTGAAAACGAAAATTCGGTTGTCAGGATTTTCCGTTTTATAGAAAGTTGGCGCAAGTTTTTAGGACCGTAGTCGACGTGAGAATCGTCTCGCAGATTGATGCAGAAATTTCGAAAAAATAATTAATGTCTTGCCAATTCCCGAATAATAGAACCCCGCAACGTGTTTCGTAACGTTCCTTTTCTCTCCTGTATCATTCGTCGCAAATTCTCTCGAAGCACTCTGTTCATCTCGGATTCTTCTTCAATCATATTCATATGTTCATTCCCCTCTTTTTTTTTAAATACATACATGTATATATATTCGTCTACAACGTGACTAGTGTCGTCCTGGCGTGCGACTCCGTGTTTAGCTCGGTGCGTCGCCTGTTCGACGACGTACGACGAACGCCCGCGAGACTGATAGTTTGTATTGTTTTTTTTTTTCGTTCGCTAATAAAAGAAACGATAATTCAATAATAAGTGCGCAAAGCCACCAGAAAAAAAAAGAAATTGAGAAGTTTCATTTACTCGTTTAATAAAAATCTCTCACTCGCGAGTGTCTACGGACAACGCGAATATTTCGGCGGACTGATGAACCAGAGGCCAAATATTTTTTTACGTGCGGCAAAAAAAAAAGATTGGCCCTGTTTGTTGAGAAATTCCACTTTGCCCCGAGGCATGACATCTTACTCGTATTGAATGTAAATAATAGCGGCACGCTCGAACGATCGAACGTTCGAGAACAAAAAAATACGAGAGAGTTTGAGAAATTATTTCAAATCGCGAAAATAAAAAGTATGTATTAAAATAATTCCACGTATGTACAATAGGAATAAATCGATAAACTGAAAGTCGCTCGAATCAACGGAGCAAATAATATCGCAAATTTATCGTTGCGCAATACTTTTCCTCGCTCCACATTTCATCCGTTCGATCGACGAATAATAAATAAACAGTAAACATCCGAATAGTTGATTCTTGATGCGACCGAGATTAGAGCCTCTCGTTACTTTGAGGAAAACATCTATTTACTCATTATCAATTCTCTCGTAACTACGCTGATATCCTCTTTGTCTCGCTAAAATGTGATTTACATTTTCGCCAATGCATTTTATCACGATATTCCACCAGCCGCGAAAAATCTAGTAATTTCGACAGTTTTCGACTTTTTTCAACATTTTTCTCGTCAACGCTAAAGCGTTTTTCTTTCGAATTTCACGATGAAACTCAATAAACGGTAATTATGAAAATTACAAATAAAAACGAGCGATACTTTGCCTGATAAAAGTAATGCGAGGTTGCTCGTGTCCGCAAGAAATATCGCAAGAGACAGACTTAGAGTAAGCCACCTTTCCTACCAAAGAGAAGCGAGCTAATAGTGCCGAGTGCCGATTGGGCGGTGGTTTCCTTCGTAACGGGGATCGTCGCGTTTCCGGTAGTCCTGACTTGTCCGAGATCGGGCCGCGTTGCTCCAGCACCGCCGTTTCGTCTCTGTCGCGACAGCGTCATCTGCGCGAGTCTCGAGTTCAAACCGGCGGAATTCGAGCGTCCGGACAATCCGGCATTTTCGTTGCTCTCGTCGATCTTGCGATCTCGCGATGACTTTGAGGTGGAAGAAGCACGCGAGGACGCGCCGGAATTGCTACTGCCGCAGTTGGACGAGCACGAGGAGAGCGACGAGGAACTACCGAGTTTCTCCGTTGACATTGAACTCTTGAGAAAGGTCAACTGCTGCATGGGACTGTCGTTGGAACGCCTCGAGTATAAAGCACCTTGTAGCGCGAGCGGCGACATGCTGGCGTTGGATGTTGTCGCCATTATCGTGTCGATGCCGATTCTTTCGAGCTTCTCAACCAAACGTATCGACGAGAGGGCTTTCTTGTCGGACCTCGAGAGCGAAGATTTGCCGCGTTTTTTTCTCTGCGACGTGGAAGATATCGATGGAGGTGGTGGCGACGGCTCGCTGCTGAATGTACGCTTCAGCAATTCAGCACCGCTGCTGAACAAGCCGAAGGAGAGAGAATTCCCGTAGGGACTCGGAGAATCGGATCTCGACTCCGGTGGACTGCCGTCGGGACTGTTGTAGGGTGTGGCTGTGGGTGTAAAGTTCTTCTCGCTGCTTGGCGTACCGACGCAAGATGGCGTCACGGCTTTGATTCCGCGCTCGTTGAGCATTTTGGCGAGACCGAGCGTCGTCGAGAACGTCGACGTCGAATTTCGCCGACTGAGGGTCCGCGGTGTGTTCATCCCCGAATTCAATGCGCTGTTCGGTGCTGTCGCGACCCGTGAACCTATCAAACTGCCCGTTACACTCGTAGGATCTTCCGGATGTAGAACCGTGCTGTTCGTGAAGGTGTACACGGAACCGGTGTCCTGGAAGAGCTTTCCGGGATTCGAGTACTCCTCGTCTTCCTCGAGATCGGCGAGGGTGAACGTCTGAAGTCCGAGATCCTCGAGGCACCGGCCACCGCGTGTCTTTACACCAGGTCTTTCCTCCAGGAGGCCGCCCAACGTTGGCGTCGCCAGCTGCGACCAGTGGTGCAACGTTTGCGAACCTTCCATGGGCTTGACGATTTGTAGCTTTTCCGGTAATCTCCAGCTGTTGCTGCCGCTAAAACCGCTCACGTTGCCACTGCTTCCGGTTGACATTATGCTGTCGGGCGTTCGGCAACCGAACGGCAAGAAATTCGGCGGGGAATTGAGTATGCCACCGTCGTAATCAAAGTTATATCCCGTGCCGGTGCTGAGACAAGCGCGCCGGGCGATAACTTCGGCGGGCGTTAAACGACGGAGAGCGGCTTCGAGATCCGCGGCTCCGGGAGCTCCTGGAACCCCCGTTGGTTGAGGACCGCTGAGGATGAGAATGACGAAAAGTTATACCCATCGTAACATCGTTATCGCGAAGATGATCTTTTTTCAGAATTAAATTCACGATTCACCCTTGCTATAGAACATTTACCGATAGAGCATGGCCTCTTTTTCCGATTCTTTCGTATTGCAAAGTACTCGTACAAAAGTAAAATCGAAAACACCGAGAAATTCGGCGTCTTCGATTTGGAACTCACGGATATTCCTCAGAGTCGGTGATCAAGGAACCTTCGCTGTCGCTGTGACCGGTGGAATCGAGGCTCGGGAAACCCGTCGATATGTGAGGTCGTTGGGGCCCGCAGCTCATTCGCGGACACATCGAGGAATTCGACAGTGTCGATGTTGTCATTGAGCCGATGCGAGGGAATTGGTTGGCATCTGGGCCGCCGTAAGACATCCTCGAAGCGCTGCGTACCGTTTCGAAGACTTTCTTGTAAGAGGGACTGACGGAATACGAAAAAAACGATGAATCACGATGACATTTTTTTTCTCGTAAAATAGCATTTTCCTTGTTTTTTTTCATTCTTTAATAATTATTCCAGCGATTTACTCACATTCTATCGTTCACGATTCCCGAATCCAGGCTCAATTCCGAATAAAGCGAAGATTCGAGCTCCGACGCTATTGAGTCGGGTTGTGGCGCTGCTCCCAGTGAGGGGAAGAAGGAACCACCCCTCACCGTTGGCATACTCCGCTTTCGTTGTTTCCTCAATTGCTCTTGGGTCTCGGTGAGAAGACTGAGAACCTCGGCATAACGGTCCTTGAATTCGGCAAGCTCACTGGCCAGAGTATTCTGATTTTCTCTCGTTATGACGAGTGTCGCGCCGACCTCGTCATGTTCAGTCATTAATTGTGCGAGCCTGAGCTCGGTCTCGGCAAGTTTCGCCGTCAGGCTGACTATTTGTTCGTGCTGCAGACGATTCTCCTCTTTCTGACGACCAAGTTCATCCGCTATACCGTCGACTTCCATGTTCGCATTTGCTATTAGCAGACGGAGGAGAAAAACAATGAGGCAAAACGTTGTAGAGAAATTTGAAATTGAAATTTATGGTTTTTCAATGACAATCGGTCGAAACGTGAAAATAAATTTGTCAACAGTTACCTAATTGCGCTGCAATATCCTTGACCAATCTAGCTTCCTGTTCCTCGCAATCGTCAGTCTCGTGTACGAGATTCGTAAATTCTGCTCTCAACTGTTTGTTCTCGTCCTCGAGTGAGCTTATCCTCCGTTGCATCATATCGAGATTGATGGCTCGTAGACCGGTCGGCGTGCCGGTTTCCGAGCCCGACTCATCAACATCGTTCGTTAATATTTGTATCAGCTCGGTCTTCTTTATTAATTCATGACTAAGTTGCGTTATCTTCTCATTGGCCGTTTTCAACTTTGCCTCGAGCGAATTGATATTGCTCTCGAGTTTCTGATTGTGCGTCAGCAACTCTTTGCCGATTCTCGCGGTCAACTCCAAGTCTTTCTCTTTCTGTTGCACGAACATTGAACACGAATATCAAGATTTTTTTCTTTGGCCAAAGTGGGCAAAAAAAGGATTTTATTAATTGCGAATAAAAGCTCACCTCCTCTAGAAGCCTTGTCACTGCCTCTATATCATTATAGGTCTTGGTCATTTGGCTCACTCGGTTGCTGCATAGAACTGCAACAGACGAGAAACAACGGAAGGAAAAATCAGTCGAATGTCCCGAGAAGACTACGAAAAATATGCCGCAACGTTCGAAGCATTCTGGCATTAGCGCGCTATCATTATTACGATATCGAAAACGACACTCAAATGCAAAGAGGCTGGAAGTGTTTTTAATAACTCGTTCGTAATTCGCAATCGCATCATCCGTATGCGCCACATTATTAACGGCGTGACGGTTCAACATGCTTAGAACTGACAATTCAAATTATTTTGCTCGTGTGGAAAAATTAAGACGAAATATTTCGTTATTCATTCGTAAGCACAATCCATCTTTTTCGTTCAGCTGAAAAATATGAAAAATTATGATCATGTGTTATTTGCTTTTCAAACGATTATTATATCGTTGAAATTTTATCGTAACTGATGTGAATTATTGCGGGATAAATAAATTTTCCGTCGACACAGTCGCGGAAGTAATGATGTGTTGGGAATGTTTGTCGAGCTTTTTGTTTTTGAATAAAGTGGGAGAGAAAAAGCGTTTTCAGTGAGAGGCGTTTTATAACTTTCGCATTTTAATGACGCAAGAAATCAAGGATTTTTTTCTCATCTATACCAGTCTTCCGGTTTGCCGTTGGCTCTGTCGCTGAAGCTTCCGTTGCAGCCGGTGCGACTGCAGTGATTTCGCGACTCAATTGAGTGAAA
The DNA here is from genome assembly GCA_959613375.1 of Heteropelma amictum. Lineage (NCBI taxonomy): Eukaryota > Metazoa > Arthropoda > Insecta > Hymenoptera > Ichneumonidae > Heteropelma > Heteropelma amictum. The sequence goes on from OY390725.1 coordinate 5,955,411, forward strand.
GTACTCAAAGTACGGGACAACATTTATCCGACTCGTTGTACAGAGATCCGAGAAAGAAACGGATAAAGGAGAGGGAAGAGCCTCTCTAGCCTCTTTGACCTTTAGACACGAGAGGCGTGAGTCGACGGTGCACGTTCTTTTGACCGGCTATTTAAAGCGTCTTGACACTGATTAACAATATCTAGGGTAATGGAAAATCATCGTCCCATTTTCCCCTGAGATGCATCTTTCGCTTGTGCGTTTTCTTTTTCCATCAAAAAAAAAACCGTTTTCACGGTCAACGAGGTGAAGATACGTTTATTTACATTTTCAAATTTCTCCAAATACGTAAAAAAAGAAAACGTAAAATTGAGATTAAACGTCGAACGAATAAAGCACGTGAATCTACTTTCGAAGAACCGGAAACAAAGAAATTTGCAAATATACCATCGACACCCGATTTTCGATCGAATCTTTGAAGATTCTTTTCACGCTAATTTCGATCCAACGAGATGAAAACGTTCGGTTTTCGAAAACGCCCACAATTCACAGAGATACTTTTTTCATGATCTTCGACTGATGAACCGAATCCATTCGTGCTTTCGCTCCTCCTCCGGCTTTTCATAGCGGCTCAGCAGATTTATAAATGTGATTAGTCACGGAATGCTCAAAGACCGCTGTGACAGACACGTGGTTTTTTTTACACTCCACTCCAAAGTTGAAATCTCACGAGAGTCACTTGTATTGATAAGTAAATGAATGTATGCAAAGTGCGCGATGAAATATCAGAGATATCAGCGATGGCAGGGGGGGGGGGACTCTGAGAGACGAGATTGCATTGCAGTTTACTCGGGGAATCGAATGACGAACGAGTTCGTCCGCCGAGACACGATCGCAGAAGTGTCGGTTCTCCGGCGGTATTTGCACCCTCCTCTTGCTTTTAGCATCCCTTATCGATCGGTCTGGCTTTCGCCCGGCTTCGACCGAGAGCGCAGTCGCGCGCGTTATTTTCATCATTTTTCCCGTGTGTACCAACGTACAGACCGGAGAAGGCAACAACAAAGTGCGACACACGTGGGATGCATCGGCCTCTGCTCTAATCGTGTTTGAAACTTTTTCTTTTTTTGATGAATAATACAAATTTTCTTCAATTCTCTGTGGTATCACGCGACATTTTTTCATCTGAACCGATCGACTGGGGAGTGAAAAATAACGTTTATAACGCATGTTTTTCGTGATGCTCCGATGATAGGAACTTTAACGTCACTTCCCATCTCCATCTCAAAATATTCTTCGATTTTATAAAGTGGGAAAAGATGGTAATTTTGAAATTAATTCTTTAATTGGCTTCGTAAGGAGTGCGGAGAGTTCCCGAGTATTTTTCGTACCCGTGGATCTAATCGCAAACGTGGATTATCGAGGAAAAATTACCCATACAGTCCCTTATCCAGTAAATGATTATACTTTCACGCTGGTGCAAAATGATTTTTCGTTCTCTCCGATATAAGCCCGTAATCGTAGCTCGACGAAGATCGAAAGCACGGAGTGTTTCGAGGGACGCAGCCATGGGCATCGAGGCGAGATTCACTCGAGACGAGACGATGATTCGGTAAAATTCACGGTGTTTACCGTAGATCGTGGATGGAGCGAAAAAAAAAAAATATTACGACAAAAATTATACGTGTTGAATCGTGTGACTCCGCTGTTTTTTTGCAACACCCAATTCCCGTGTAAAAGAAATGTAAATTACACAGCCGGTGGCATAAATTTTCGTTTAGTCCCGGGTCGTTGACGATCCACAATTCCATTCACGCTTCTCTGACTCAACGATCGTGAGAGATGATATCACGAGAGTAAGATGTCACGACGAGTTTTGTTTTTTTTTTTCATACGAAAGAGGAGAAAAACATATTTGTTATCGGACAGATGTTAATTTTCCTGCAAGTGTAATAAAAAAGAAACATGGCTGCAAGAATAAGGCATATCCAGGAGAGATAGATTATTGCGAGTACTCGAGGCTGCATTGCGGGGATGTTTGGAATTATTATGTATAGAAAGTACATCGCCGTTCCAAGCTGACGAATAACATTTGAATTATGGTAATCAATTACGAAAAATATTGTGCACATACGAAAAGATAAGCGGCAATGTTTATTCTCGCAACGTAGGTCTTAAGCGTTGATGAGAAGCCGCGGCGAGAAAACGAAAATAATACGTTTTTAACCCTCCGAAAATCGCTGAATTATAATTGCAATTCTTTCATCGTAAAATTTTCATTCTTTTTCTTTTTTTCAAGACATCTTGACCGTTGTCAATCTCGGCTTATTCCCGTGGATATACGTTTTTGTCTTCGTTTTTCGTGGACGATTTAATCCTCAGAGGGTTAAAGAAATGAATTCTCGATATTGAAATCGTGAGTATACGTGCCACGGTGTTGAACAGTGCGGACGATTGCCAGCGGGGCGTTTCCGTGCTCGTGTAAAAGCGTTTTGACTTGTTTTTTCGATTAAAAAAATATACGCACGTATATTTTTCCAATCGACCGTTTGTCGAGCGTTTTGTTTTTTTCTCGATTTATCGATAAATAAATGTTGCATTTTATTGAATTATTCGTTTTGTTTTTGTTACTCGCTCGTTTACTGACAAGATATGCAACCGGACGGTTGATCAGCCGGCGAGCCTAGGATGAAAAACGGTGTGCCCGGATCGCAGCCCTTGCAACCCCAACACGGAGTTATCCCCGAGGACGTCGAAGCGCCGGAAGCAACGAGGATATCCTCGTTACTCGACGAACAACCAGGCTGATTATCAGCCTCGGAATTGCGAAAGTTCGCGACGCGTCGGATCTCATCAATGTCGATATTTTCGAGTTCGAAGAGGCGCGGCGGTCTCCGTGGTATATCCTCGTCGTACTCGTAAGGATCGTCGTCATCGTCCTTGGACGAAGCGTCGTTTATCGATGAACTGCTGTCTCGACAGCGTAAATTTGACTTTTCAACGTTTATCGTTTTTTCATCATTTTGCATTGCATCGAAATTTTCGTTCGTTCTCGCAGCGAGCGTCTCGTCCGCATTGCTCCGGACGCTCGGTCCAAGGTGGCACGTCGGCGTCGTGTTCACCTCCTCCAGGATAATGCCGACGAGGTCCGAACTTCCGGACCGTGGACAGTTCCAAAAGCTGTCAGCATTACAACTTTTATCGTAAAGGAAACATCAACCGCGTAATTCGAGATGCAAATTTTCGTCGTTCGAATATAATTTTGTTTTTTTTTTCGTTCGAAAATGAAAAAATTCATACGATAATTACATTTTCACATCCACGCACGTACGATTTAATTTTCGAGTCGAAGTGAATTAATGCGAGATACAACGATGATGATAATTTGCGAAATATTATTTTCGTTCGTTTTATGAAGCGTAAATCGGTGAAGTTTTTTCTCGATGGAAAATACTTTTCACCGAGTACTTCTGGAATTTATTAGAATGTACCGAAATTCCCGACCGGAAGTCTGTAATTGTTTCGTTAAAAATACAAATTTTGTCGTTTTTTCGAAAAACGGAATTTTCCAAAATGAAAAACGACGTACTTGTGTAAGCGGGGTTGGTGGGAAAGACTCGATTTGTTTGGAAATAACGAGAAACGACGATACGAGTATATTTGCGAGCACGACACGGCGAAAGTCGACGATGCAGGTGTTTCCAGGCTCTTATATCGATTTTCACGTGTAGTCAAAGCCCCGTTGCATAAGAAACGTGCAAAGCTCTACAGTTTTGTAGTTTGATTATGAGAATTCAGTTGATCCGTACTTGTGTGTGTCTTTCCCCGCTTGTGTGTACAAATGCCAGAAAATGATAATCGCGAAAAAAAGATCGAGCTCGAAGCCAGCAAAAGTTGGGGAAGAAAGAACTCGTAAGCGTCAATCCCGCGATAGACCGCGGAAATCAAGGGGCATTGGAATTGCGAGAGCAACATTTTAACAACGTTATTTATCATTTTACTTTTCCATAAAATGTACCATACGATGGTAAAGTAGATTCACAGAGATTTCCGAAAATCCGATAATTGATGTGAAAAACATCGTATCGCGCTGAAAAAACAGTGATAATAAAACGATTTGACCTTGGGTAGACCTTCGGTCGGAATTGCGCAATGAATTCGTAAATCGTCGGTAGATGAAAAATCAGCTGATGCCAAGGTGAACACGAGATGGAAAAACGTCATGGACGGAAACATTTTCACGCAAATTTACACGCGGCAGATTTTTGTTTTTTTCCTCCGCGGAGAATTTTTCTGGCTCTGCGATCGGGGGAAAAAACAAAGAATGCTCGAGAGCTCATTGTGAGCGAGTCACGAAAGGATGTAAACTCACAGACTTTGTTATTATTCTCGTCATTCTGACGTTATAACCTCTTTATCTAATGGCACGATTTGTGTAATCAGGGATATTATGCTTAATGCATTCGTCATATCATTCGAATTTACAGTGACTGATTAAGATTAATATTCATTAGCGTTTTTAATAATAACGATGGGAGTTTCATCGACAACACGTATTGCGATTAAACGAGAAAAGATCTTTATGGTCTCCGAGACGAATCGAATCAAACGACTCGAACGAATGAAGAATATGGTACTCGAAAATTCGATCGCAGTGCACGTGTATTATGCACTGTATGTGTACAATTTTCGTTACCAGTGACTGATTATTTAAAAAAAACAGTTTTGTACACGAGGGATCGTTGAATTCGTGAATATATATTGGTAATCGGAGTTTAATGTAAATAATTGTATAATTTACCATTAAATACGTTGTCCAGTTAGTGGCTTATTTCGTAAGAATTCCGCGGCGAATTTGTTGACGTTATAATTATTCGTTACTCGGATGGACGATGTACGAAAAATTTGTATACAAATTGGATCGCGGTGAGGGAGGGATGACAGCGCGAGTGTGAAATCCTTGCGAGAGATTGCCGGTTTCAGCTATGACGTAGGTCAGCACCATCCACGCATGGCGTTGCAACAGCGTTTCTACCGAATCACGGGTCTCGTGATCGGTGAAAATTATTCTCGGATATTCTTACTGGCTTGTTCAACCTTTTTTTGTTTTTAACTTTCAAAATGATACACTCGTTACGACAGATTCGTGACATTTGAGGTTGGGGATTAACCACAAGTTGTTTGCACCGAAAACTTTTGTACTTGTTTTTCTCATCAAAACACAATTTTCGCACGATTCGGATATTTTCGTGAAACGCATGTAACGCACACCGCGCGAAACTGACTCGTCTGCAGGACCGACGATGACGACAGAACGGATCAATCCGCCATCTTTGAATTCTCAAACTGAGAACGAGGAACGCGGAACGGAGACGACTGTGACGGCGAGGAACGAGGGAATGAAGCGTATGCGCGCGCTCTCGCGGCGGGAAAGTTGTCGCGATTTGAATTTCCTACTTTTCCTACCGCGAGCTGGAATACTGGATGTTTTTTTTTTCATTGAAAATCTCTTTGACGGTTAGACTCGTCGAAGCATTTAAAGCTGATCCATTTTTCTGCGTCTTGTAATACACACTTACTCGTATTGCAGAGCATACGATCGTTTGCACGATTTTTTTAAACTTTTGAGAAAGAATCAAGAATATTTAAATTATTGAAAAATAAAGAGAATGCTCATTTCGATCGACAAATTCAACACCGGCAGCTAAGAGAATTAAAAATCGAAGCAATTTGCGAGAATTTCTATGTTTTGTAACAAAATTGGGTTAAAAGCGATAATGTCGGTCAATTACTTGCAATATGCGTTAAAACCCTTGTTTCTACGCAATTTTTTCAGTGTTATGGAAAATTACTCGCTAATTTACCCCCGATTTCCCTTCACCGTAATTATCCCCCGGCAAGACGTTTCAATCGTGAAAAAAACGACGAGCCAATTAATTACAAAGTTTCCCGAGTAAGAAAGAACAGGCTGGATAAAATATAAAAGAAAAGAAAAAAGAAGAGATGTTCCGAGAATATATTTGACGTTCTTTCGAAACTTGATGCGCAGGTTATCTTTATGAATAATGAATTCAAGGCACGCAAACCGATTCACCGGTGAAATTATCCATGAAGAAACAGCCATGACGCTTTGTGCAAAGAGCCAAGAGATGCTTCTTGCTCGTTTTTTCTTCTTTTCTTCTCCATGAGTATGCAAGTCTGAGATCGCGAAGCGTGGAGCTTCGGAGCTTCAAACACGCTTTATTTTAAGCTCTTGGCTCGCCAAGGTCAAGAGAATGGAAGTTTGCCGTACGTTCATCGGCGGACTGTATAAGCATGAAGCGATGTGAATTCGGACAAGTGAAACTCAACGTAAGGAAGATTTTTGCCCCGGGTTCTTTCAACTTTCCAATCGGGACAACCCGATTGGTGTACATTCATTTATTCAGTATATCACGGGTTAAACTGAATGTAATTTATACACGTTTTTTTTCCGCCTCGAGTCTCGATGGACCAATCGTTGAACGTTCTCCCAAAAGATCAGGAAGGAGTTTGAGATCGATGAGAGAGAAATCGTTTCGGGCACGATATTTCAGCTCGAAAGTATTATTTACAGTCATTACGATATTAAAAAAACATCGATTCAACTGGTTTAACCGGACATGTTATAAATTCGAGTAACATTGATGCTCCAAGGCTTTCACCCGATCTTCCACTATCGGTCCAGTTTTTTTTTCTTCATCACGATTCTTTCGCTCCTGAATCATGTCTTTTCTCAGCTGTCACTTTTCCCCATCTCTTTCCACGTTTAAGGCTTTTGATCGGAGATCAAGTAAGACCGAGAGAACCGTGCATTTTTTCTTCGCACCGAGTTGCCGGTCGGTTGAATAAAAAAAAAAAAAAAAGATAAGAGCACAAAAAATGATGAGTCCGCGAAATTGCGTACGCGCACTTTCTCTTGTTCCTTATCGTAATCTATGGTTTATTTTTTTTACACTGAATGTCCGCGAGCGAGCTCGAACGAGATTCTCGCTTCTCTTTGTCGATCTAGTGACTTTTAAGCCGCTCTGTATTTTCTCTTTCGGCCTGTTTCGTCGTTGAATTTATTACCAGAGGGACGATTCCGTTTCCTTGGCAGGAACTTCGATGACTCTCGGTCTATCGATGACCCTCGCGGTTCTCTGTCCTTCTTCGACGAGACCGATGATCCAGGCTTGTCTGTGCTCGATTCTATCGTGAATCTTGCAATACGCCGCTGCCTGCTCGCGCGGCAGCACCAAAATCAGACCCCCCGAATATTCGGGCATGGAACCGCGCAAGAGCCTCGTTGCGTCTCCCGTGAGCCTCGAAACCCCGTGCATCTTTGCGATAACCGGCAAATTGTGAATCACAAAGTTGACCGGATTCCGCTGTCGCTTGGCGAGTATCACCGCTGGACCGAGAATTCCGTGCGATGAGACTTCGCACGCCGCGTGGGCATTGTACTTTGAGAATAACAAAATTCCAATCATCATTCATTATTTTCGATTTTTTCGAAAAAAAAAGAAACAAGTTTCGTTCGTTTTGAGGTTTCGTTACTTTTTCGTCGATGAATCTTTTTTTATCTCCCGATTAATGAAAAGTAAAAAAATATTTTGAACGGAGAGAAAAAAAATGGCAATCGAGGCTCCGAATAATCGACGTTCTCGCATACTCCGCGAGATGGGCATTTTTATAATCTTTCGATAAATCATCGTAGCGAACCTTTCTCATGAGAACCGCAGCTTCCCGATTGCTCCTCAGCATAGAATCGATAGCTCGTTGTTTAGCTTTTTTCACGTCAGACTCGTCAATGGAGAGCAACAATCTCTTTCTTCTCTCCGGCTGCTCGAGCCACTGCGAGGCTGTCAACGCGATCGACGTACCGAGAGGTTTTGTCAAAACAATCACGTCACCAAGAGCAGCACCATCGGGAGGCACAAATTCGTAACGAGTGCAGATGGCACTCGCTGTACCACCGATCAGACACCATGGATTCATCGTAATGTCAGCGCAAACGACGTGCGTTCTGGATTCCCGCGCAGCATCCTTGTAACCTCGAATAATCATCGGGACAACCACTTCGCTGTCTTTCGACTCCATTCTCAGAGGCATCGAGAGCATCATCCTCGTGGTCGCAATTTCGACGATCCCGAGGGCATAAATTCCACTGAGAACGCTCAGACATGCTATTTTTCCCATTGCGTAAGGATCGTCGATCAACGGTGTCAGGGTGTTGCTCGTCTCCAACAAGTTCAGATCGAATCTCTCCAATCGCGTGAACAACGTCTTTTCATCGAGAATCAACGGCGAATCCCGGCTGGTAATTCTGTTTGAATTTTTATTGTCTTCCTCCTAAAATCATTCACTTTGTCACTCGTGTAATCTTTGAACCCGCTCTTTGATTTTCCGAAATTTTTTTAAACTACCACAGTGGCTCTGAGTAAATATTTTTTTCACCAACTTTTAACGAGCGTTTTTTAGGTATCATTTTATTTGTTCGCCAACAATTTTCTTTTCAATTGATGTATAATATCGAATTAATCTCGATACTCGTAATAACACTTTGCTTGATTATTTTTCATGCTGCGAGTTATTCATTCAGGAAAATTTACCTTGATATCTTCTCTGAATATCGCCATACACGTGTCGTTGAATTCGTGACTGGGCCTCGTTCCCCGTGATTTGACATCGCCGTATTTGGTCAGACGAAAATTCGGCGACAATCCATTGGCTTCCGGTACAAAGGGTACACGGGAAGGATCGAATTTAGTGTCGTTGAACAATTCGGTGGCAATGGAATCGACGTTTTTTTCAATATCGTTATCGCTCGCTGATTTCTCTCTCGTCGGTAAATTCGCTGCGGGATCTCGAGCGAACGTTATCGTCGACATACTCGGTGTTTCGGAGTGTGGCTTAACGGCGAATCGTAAAAAAAATTAATGTTCGATAAAAACACACGCGGTGTTTTCTTCGTTCGCAAATTTTTTTTTTCTCCTTGCTGTCGTGGCGACCGTTTGGCTCGGCGAACAGTTGAACGACTGAACTCGCTCGAGCCTCGGCTCGGAGCTTCTCTGAACATGGCCCGCAACATTGTAAGCGGAAACAAAAACAATCGTGGCAGGAAGAATAAAATGATGAGTAAAAAAAGAAAGAACGTTTTGTTCAAAGTCTCGCGCAGTCAAATTTGTAGAACGAAAAATTCGTTCGAAAGAGTTTCGCGTAAAGAAAATTGCTACTTTTACACAAATTTATGGAATATTCGCAGGGCAAACATCGAGTATTTCTATTCTCTATCTTTGCCACGAAAAACAACGTCATGGGATGGTTTCTAAATTTTCTCCACTATTTTGGAGTACAATTTACGCTGAGACTATTTCGCCCACTGTCCGAGTACCATGAGAGATTGTGAAGAACAAAATCGTGAGATTTTATTATTTTCATTTCGAAGAGAAAAAAATGATTACCGTTGCATCCGGCGCGGATTATCCCGATAAAAATCCACCCCGATGATTATAGAAACATGTATGTAACGGACTTGGGCTGGCCATTCAACCGAGTAACAGTATACGTACACGGGTATACTTTGAGCCGTAGTTATCATCGTGCAGGAGAGTCGTAATACCGAATGCCGAGAGTGTGGACGGTTTAGCCTTGGTTTTTCATTTATCTCTGGTAATTCAAGCCGAAAGGCAGACAGAGTGAGAGGGAGGCGGAGAGGGGGAAAGATGTTATCGCAAACGGTCGACTATTACACAGGTGAAACGGTATATCATGTGATAAATGCACTGAAAGGTAACGTAGTGAGATCCTATCTCGCGAAACTGACTTATGACATGGAAAATATATCTCTCCGCACCGGTGGATCGAGCGACCTGGAATTTAGGTTCAGAATTGACCTCACAATTTTTCATTCTACTTTCGACCATCCTATCGTAGAAAACGAGTGAAAAAAGCAAATTTGCATCGACGGAAAACAACGAGGCTATGATCCATCTTTTAATTTTTTTTTTTCAATTTTCATTTGATTCAATAAAGTACACAATTTTTTATGAGCGATACCGAGGAATACAAAGAGCCTCTTGAGGGTGTATACTAGAGACTAATTTTGTGCAATTTGATAGTGGATTTTTAAATCCAGCAGACTGTGGAGAAAATCAAAATTAATAGTCAGTCGAAATGCATCGATTTATAGAGGAAAGATTAAATAAAATAAGACTGTGCATTTTAACCACGAGATATTTTAGAATTGAAATTGCGCTGAGAAATGAGCGGTCGACGCTTATTCGAGCAATTTATTGATAATTTATACCGAGAGAGTGCTCCCCGAGGGTGCAACCTAACCTGGAACGCCATGGAGAGCGAGATAAATTTAGCAACATTCCGGTGGGATTGCCGCTAATGACGCAGTAAACGGAGTCACGAGCATGCTCGCAATTAATACATCATTCGTTAAAAAAACGATGTAGCCAAAATCAATATAATTTCGTTTATAAATAATGATCGTTCGGTCAAAAAAAAATGCCTCAAAAAATCAAGACACCAACTTGACGTAGCATACATCCATAAATCGTATTCCCGTCACGATCGAACGATGCAAACTCGACAATTTTTCAATTTTAGCGTAGAAAATAAAAATAAACGATATTTGTTAAACGGCGATGTAACAATCAATCGTACCTCGATTCAGCAACAACGTTCTGATGACTCTTATGTAGATTTTTCCGTGCTTCGTTCTTGCCACGTGAAACAAAAAATCCGAGAGGTCGCCATCGCCCTCGTGAATATCCGTATCAGCGAGAACCTCGCGAAGCGCATCTTCCCTCTCTTCCGGTGTACTTTCATCGGGACATCCGAGTTTTCTCTCGATGTAATCAACGACACCGACATCCTCCCAAAGTTCCTCGTCGTAATCGGCGCAACTTTTCCTTTCGACGCGAAGGTCATCTCGCGACGATTGCTCGGATGGAATATTCTGGAAATTCGGAATCTCCCAAGTTTCGCCGAGCTCTCGCGAGATGGAAGGTTTCGTCGCGCGCGAATAACTCGAAGATGGAATTTCCAGTGGGACGGAAGTCACGGCGGAGGGCGAATACGAGACGTCGAGAGCCAACGAATCAAAGGTCGAACGACCAAGCGCGATCGTCGTGCCTTGGTGCTTCATCGATTTGTCCAATTCGCGGTTTTTCGTCGCGACGATATTCCTCGACGATAACGAGCGATCGGTCTCGTCGATCGACTTTTCGTCGTCATTGTGCAACTTGAGCCTAAAGCCATTTGTGCTGCTCATGTCATAGCTCCGATCGAATGACGATCTTTTCACAACTTTTTCCTGCAGGGCGATTTCCTCGCGATTTTCTTGAGATTCTCACGCTCGAGATCTCGATTCTGGGATTTTTGGTGTTGTTTTTTTTTTGCAAATTTGCGACGAACGATGGACCGCGAGAAACGTCACCGAGGCATCGATAACGACCCACTTGATTTTCCCTCTTCAGGGTCTCGCGTTTCTCGCGTATATTTGAGAAAAATTCTTTCTTTTTTTCGCCCTTTGACGATTATTTTTTCAACGTTATGTTCTCCCCTGTGGTTTTTCACGTTTTTTCCCCGACTACTTCACTTCTTCACTCGCGCTTCGCTGTGGCGAGAAAATCTAGATTCTTTTATTTATTTATTCACTGTTCCGCGTTTTATATTTTTTCTCGAACCTGCTATGTTTTTCCCACTTCACAGTCCAGCTGTCGAGCGCGCGATCGAATTTTTCACAGTACGAGTAGCCTCTTGATAGCTCGGACGATTGCAGTCGTGGAGGCTGAGATTCGACTCTGATTGAAAAATAATTTATTGAATTTCTCGCGTTCGATCGATTTTTCTCTTCGAAGAGACACTTTTCTCACGGAAATTGCTTCCGAATTTTATTACTTCCGAGTCTCGATAATCCACGAATTAAGTATGCTGAATAATAATTCGGGAAAAATCGTGAAATTGTTCAGTTTCGTTTGATAAAAAAAAGCATTGAATTACGAATATTGCAAGGCAAAAGGGTCACCTTTCAATAACTTTCGCACGATGGTTCGCAATGTTATACAATGATGGAAAATCATGATGAATCAAGACCTGAGAAAGAAGTGAACTCTGCAAATGAGATTGTAAAGTGCAATGCACAGTCGCGAAAAGGTCAACGACCACGATTCTGCATCTCGTATACAGGTGCGAGATGATATTACATCGCGAATAAGCAATTTTCTCATTGTAACTTTGAAATCGTGATATTTCTTACGATACGTGATTTGAAACTCAATTTATTCCAGCACCAAGAGATTGCCTCGATAATTCAAAATGTTGTTTCGTGAATTTGAATTCGCGAATTTGATTGAAAATAAGATGATTGATTCCATCTTATTTTCCAATCGTTCGCATGTTAATTATTTTATAAGATGTCTTCGATTTTTCCGAAATTTTATTCGAAAATTGCTAACGTTGAAATCGTGGCATTTCTTACGAAACGTGATTCAAAAATAAATTTTTTCCAGTACTAAGAGTATCGAATTTTGTTTGCCTTGATAATTCAAAATATTAATTCCTTTAAAACGACACGTGTAATTTTCCAAACGTTTGTTTGTTAATTATTTTGTAAGATATATCGAATTTTTTTCAAAATTTTCTTCAAAAATTATTTACCATCTCGCACCTGTCGGTGGGATGGAATTACGTTCCGAATAAGCAATTTTCTCGTTGTAACGTCCAAGTCGTAGCATTTCTTACGAAACGTGATTCAAAAATAAATTTATTCTAATACTAAGAGTGTCGAATTTTTGTTGCAATTTTTTTTGCCTCGATAATTCAAAATAATAATTCCTTCAAAACGACGCGTGTAATTTTCCAAACGTTTGTTTGTTGATTATTTCATAAGATATATTTAATTTTTTTTCGCCACGACGTACGCGTACAAAACTGTCATTCGTTCCTCGTCGTGTGGAAAAGTCCCGAGGTCTGAGCCGGAATAATGCCGAAGAGTCGCGATTACGTGACGCAAATTGTCTTGCAGGGGGAAGAAAAATTGCGCGGTAAGAAACAACATGGCAAGACGTTAACCATCGTATTAGTCGAAAGAATGCTCGAGGATGATCGTTGCGTGTAATCACGAGACGAATAATGCGAGGATTCAACGTATGGCGATACTAGAAAAATTTAGATCGCAAATTTACCGTCATGATTGCATCAAAAAGAGGAAAAAAAAACAAGTTGGGAAAGTTTCGTAGCTTTCGGATTATTAAAACACGAAAAACGAAAAACGAAAAACGGTACTGAAAAATCCACTATTCCGAGACACGAACAGGTGATATATTTGACGTTGGAACGTTGGTACGGACTGTGCGGATGGAATGTTAATTTTTTGTTTACACTCTTTCATAGATAGAAGCTGGTCGGGAGAGAGTGTACCAGCATGGGACGACCAGCAGCATTGAATTGAGGATGTTCGAATAAAGCAATAACGGAAGTGAATGAGAATACACTCGTCGAGTGTAATGTTCGACAGGAGTAACGGAAAAAAAAGAGACACGAAGAGGGACATACAAGACGTGTTTTCAACGTTACTTTCATCGTCAAAGAAGGAAATAGGAAATTCCGAATTTTCAACGAGTCTGGACGTTACTGCTTTTTTCCTTGTGAAAAATAAATAAGTCGATATGATTTTCGCTGCGAGGCTAATTACCGCTAATTATTACGGCTTTTACGGGGCCACAAGTATGTGGTTTGGAAAATTCGAAAACTTCTGGAAAATGCATGTACCAATGAAGTTGAATATAATTTTAATCCGAAGTTTACGGATGATTTTTCGACTCTGACCGTTCATCCCCGAAGCTATATGTGTTTTTCGATGTAGTGGAAGCGAGGCTAAAATTAGCGCGATGTATACGCGAGGAAGCACCTCGATCGGACGAGAAAATCAATGGGTCAAAGAAAAGCACGAGGGGTCAAAGAAAAACGACAGAGCCTCGGTCGGTAAACATGATTTTTGTACGTGTGAATTTTTCGTCCGTAAGAATACGACGTTCTCCCAACGTTCTCTTATTTCGCCAATAAATTCGAGTATTTTTGGAATTTTCTCGAGTCACGATTCCGCAATGCCACAAAAGACTCAATGGAGCGAAGAAAACCACCGAGTCTCGGAATACCTGACGTTGAAACCAACGGATTTTGTGCACAGAAAATTTACGTAACTGTTTTCCATTCAATTTCCGCATTGTTTATTTCTGTATGAAATGATTACAATACGAGGCATTGAATAACTAACGAGGCCACGAGGAACGAAAATCCACGATTTCGAATTAACCAGGAAAAAAATTGCGCTGTCGAAAAATATCGAACAATGTTTTTTTTTATCGTTCGATTTATCGTGTGTTTTGTCAACGAAAAAAACTCACGATTTCCACAGCTATTTCGGACGAATTTCTACGACTGTCTTTTTCGTCACTCAAGAAATGACTGAAATCAATAATCCATCATCTAAATGTCGTCTTTCGTCACCGAAGAGATCGGAATGATCGAGTATTAAGGAGAAAAGTTTCAATCAGGTCGGGGAAATTGGTCGAAACGGAAAAACGATTATCGACGAAATGATCAGAAAAAAACTCGGGCACCAAAGTTCCACGTACATTTTTTTAATCACCGAGCAAATTACCGACATCAAATATCCATTATCCGAGTGTTTATTTATTTATCCCTCGTTGCTGAAAGAAAAGCCCGATACTGCGACCGTAATGAGAAAAAAATGATTGCATTTCATTTTTATTCTCGTTTCTCGTGTATTTTGGCTCGTTCGGAGACGTCATTTATCGCCGGTTAAGGTCACTGATACGGAACTCTTGATAATTGGGTGAAGAAATTTATTAGAGCGAGATCTATGCAGCGAGGAATTCCTCCGGTGGTATTATCACGTTTATGAAGATACATGTGATACCCGTAACGCGAAACCGCCTTCTCTCGACTTTTGTTTCCGTTTGTAACGTGATATTGAAAAATCCTGCTTCGTTCTTCTCCTCGTTTTTTTCGCTGTCGTAAAAGCTTGAAATTTGTATCTCTCGGACATTTGTACACCAATTGGGACGATCTCTCTCGTGCGAACGAAGCCCGCGATGTGTTTCTTTTTTTGCAGCAGCAGCAGCAGCAACCATCGTCGTATTAAACTTTACTTTTTTTTCTCGCTCGAATCTACGACAGCGAAACGAGAGCGTTTACTTCCTGAACGTATCCTCCGTACCTCGATGGAAATTTAATTAGGCAAAAACTTCGTTTTCTAATATGTTCGTAATTTGCGAATTTCTACGCATTTTCTCGCCTCCACTTTGCGATTGTCATTGCATTTCGCGTTGATGGACAACGTCGGTTATTTCTTTTCTATAATCGTGGTTAATCGTATTTATCTGAGAAATTATTATCAACGGATCTTGTTATCGAGACGCTATCAGTTTGATAATTCGCGACAGGGAACGAGCTCGCAAATACCGTCTTTCCTTAATACCAAAGGCTTCGAAAGAGTGTTTACTCGATGGACAAAGTTGAAAATAAACACAATCATCGGGACAATTCAATCTCTCGTCGTATCGTGAGAATCGCCATTTTTATTTTGCCGAAATTTTCGTTGAAAATTGCAAGTTCAGCAAAATTTAAATGTAATGAGAATTTCGGGGTTAATTATGAGTTTGCAGATATCGGTTGAACAAATCGTGCTTCAACTAGGCTCAATGCGAAGAAAAAAATCATATTGAATCGATTATGGGAACGGTTTCGAAAATATACGTGATTTAAATTCCTGTTTGACAGCTGGAAGCCCATTTTCCTGTATAATATCCGTGGCAGGTCTCTGACGTCGGGTCATCAAATTTTTTTGTTTTCTACTCGGTGTCGAGACGCTGCCGCATCTCTAGATTTTTGCAAAATTGTATAATGTCATTTCGCACAAACGTCATGCGGGAAAAACGGTTTATTCCGAGGTTGAGCAAATGAAAACGTTCTTCGAACGCGAGTGATAAATTGTTGGGTAAGTATGGCTACCGACGGCACACCGGGTTTGTAAATACTGGAATTTACCGAGGAAGGTAAAATTTCCACAAATTATCATCCACCGATGCTGAATCCCAACCGCGAAGAAACATGGGGAAAAAAAATTGGAAAATCGCAAAGAAACCAGCGAAAGATTCGCGGAATCTTTCGCATCCTACAAATCGGTGAATAATCGTGGCAGTGAAAAAAAATTATAAAATAAAGTAAAAACAAAGAATCGTCCATTTTTTTTCTTGTTTAATGATTATCTTTTTTTTTGAAAAAAATTCCTACGTTGTATAAAAAATGTTAGCGCATCGCGCGTCATTTCTTCTTCGAATGGAACGAGAATTCTCAAACCCGGTAAGAGGAGCCGCTGAATAGTGTCGTTACCAGAAATTCCTTTTCCATGTTTAATGTAGCGATAAATTGTACGAGCTCTGTATGTTAATGGGTCCTCAAACACTCGTCTATTTTTATTTTTCCGTCGATATAATCGAGGCTACCGTTCGAAACAGGTGTTTCGTGCACAGCCCACCGGGACTGACCGTATCTCGTCATCTCAACAGAGAGAGAAAAGTCGATTGTTCCAACGTACGATAAACAACGACTCGAAAATCCTATCGTAAAGAAAATTTGCAAAGTTCGTAATTTTCGAAAATCTTTGCATGTTTATTCGCGTTTGATCTTCAATTTCGGCTGTTTCTCGTCTCGGGAATTCTGCGATTGTTTTTTTTCCGTCGATTTATATCGATTTTTCCAACGTACGATAAACAACGACTCGAAAATCCTATCGCAATGAAAATTTGCAAAGTTCGTAATTTTCGAAAATCTTTGCATGTTTATTCGCGATTGATCTTCAATTTCGGCTGTTTCTCGACTCGGGAATTCTGCGATTGTTTTTTTTTCCGTCGATTTATATCGATTTTTCCAACGTACGATAAACAACGACTCGAAAATCCTATCGCAATAGAAATTTGCAAAGTTCGTAATTTTCGAAAATCTTTGCATGTTTATTCGCGATTGATCTTCAATTTCGGCTGTTTCTCGTCTCGGGAATTCTGCGATTGTTTTTTTTTCCGTCGATTTATATCGATTGTTCCAACGTACGATAAACAACGACTCGAAAATTCTATCGTAAAGAAAATTTGCAAAGTTCGTAATTTTCGAAAATCTTTGCAT
This sequence comes from Heteropelma amictum, assembly GCA_959613375.1. Classification (NCBI taxonomy): domain Eukaryota; kingdom Metazoa; phylum Arthropoda; class Insecta; order Hymenoptera; family Ichneumonidae; genus Heteropelma; species Heteropelma amictum. The sequence goes on from OY390725.1 coordinate 5,972,610, forward strand.
GTTTATTCGCGTTTGATCTTCAATTTCGGCTGTTTCTCGACTCGGGAATTCTGCGATTGTTTTTTTTCCGTCGATATAATCGTGCCTACCATTCGAAACAGGTGTTTCGTGCATAGCCCACCGGGACTGACCGTATCTCGTCATCTCAACAGAGAGAGAAAAGTCGATTGTTCCAACGTACGATAAACAACGACTCGAAAATCCTATCGTAAAGAAAATTTGCAAAGTTCGTAATTTTCGAAAATCTTTGCATGTGTATTCGCGTTTGATCTTCAATTTCGGCTGTTTCTCCGCTCGGGAATTCTGCGATTGTTTTTTTCCCGTTCCATCTAACGTAACATCCGCGATTTGTCGAGTTATTATAGAGACACGGAGGAATTCCGAGAGTCGCCGGCCGTCTTTGGCGAGGCTTCCTCATCGTTTCTAATGCTCGTAACGTTTATACCCACCCTACCATGTGTATTCATGTATATATAGACATTTATTTATACGTATTATATTCGTATAACGGTCCCTCGGAGCAAAAAGGGCGTAGATACCGACAAGTCGATTGAAAATGTTAGCAACCGTGCCCTTTTGATTTTTTTTCGTCATCAGCGCGCAGCGTACGCGCGTACTCGACCGATATATCGAATTAACCGGTCTTGTACGCAAAGAAGCACAAAAGTGGCCGAGTGACGATTGACGAACCGGACTGTCCGCGACCCTCGTTATGGCCGGCGCGAAAAAAGTTACGTAATTCACCGGCAGCTCGTATAATGGAGAAAATGTGTGAATATTCCTCCCCCCTCCGCGTTTTCCCAAGCCTGATTAATATTCTCATTCAAACACGAGCAACGAGCGTAGAATCGAAGGAATCAGCTACAAAAAAAAAAGGCAAACACAAACGAATATGAGATTTCTACGGAATTTCTTTTCTCACGTTTCACAGCTTGATACATCGAGATCCGCGGTGAAATCGCGGGCGAAAGATCGTGAAACGATAAGGCATATTTTGCAAGGAAATTGAAAAGAGAGAGAGAGAGGGGGGGGGGGGGCTGCGAAAACAAAACAATCGATCGAGCAAGAATCGAAATTCCGGAACGAACGTCGATTTCGCGGACGTCCGCAAGCTCGAAAGAGCGAAAGAGAAGTAACGCTGGTGTGGTGACGAAGGGAAAGAAATTTGAAGAATTCAGACGAAGGAACGGGCGTAGGAATGCTGCCCCTCGTTCTCTCGTCGAGCCTATCCGTTTACAGCGGTATCGTGGCGTTGCGCTCCGAGAAACTCGGGATTTTATCTCTTTGCTCGAGATTCTCACGACTATCGAGATTCCAGCGCGAGTTGAATCGAACGACGATTCGTTTCAACCCCTTAAAGAGAATAAAATTCGGAGTAAAAATCGAAAGGGTGATATCGCTCGAAATTAACGAAAGAATCGTTCGAATGTTGTCTCGATCGAGCATTGAAAATGAGGACGGAAAAAAAACCGGAAGCAAACGGAAGAAAAATGTCGATCCAACGGGAAATGGAATACTCCAAAGTGCTCGAAACGTTGTAAGAAGATTTTTCGTTGAAAATGAAAGAGAAGATCGCAGCGATTTACGAAGGATGGAACGCGAGAAATTCGAATTACCCTGTCGCGAAGATTTCGTCGCGTTTGGCGTATATCCTTGGAAAATTCACACTCTCTCACTTCGCGATAATTCTCGATCGACGGATCGAAGAATGAAAAATTAGCACTCTTCGATACGCGAAGAACGTAGGGAATGCTCGAATCGATTCGCGTTTTTCCTTTTTTAACTCTTATCGCTGATCATCATCGCCGGCCGACCGGAATCGCGCGTTAATTTGATTTCCTCGTCGTATCGTTAAAACACAAGTTGAAACACGCGTAGATAACGTGTTGTCGCGGACGTTGCGCTCGTGACGACAACGTCGCGCACGGACGGTTCTGGAGTTACTGAGATACGTGCCCAGCTCGTGCCCCGGACTAGCCCATCTTGACTCTCTCCGGGAGGGAGGGGGGGAGATACGCGTTGTGTGTACAGGAGAAATACCGGCTGACTTCCACCGCACCGAAGACGCCAGTCGAACGGATCGTCGACTCACGAGGGGAGAATCCGACGACGTTGAAGCTTCGGCGATTTATTCATCGCGCGAATAAACAACATTTCCTCACGGGCGGACCAAGTTTTGAGGAAATGTCGCAAAATTACGACGCGTTCCTTCCTCGGCTCGACGGATTCTGTAAACCGACCAATGGTTGAATTTCTAAACAAAAAAAAAGAAAAGATATGAATTTGGATCGGAAAATTGTCGATCGCGCGGGACTCTTTATCGAAAAACGTGAGCCTTTTTTTCATCGATCGTTTTTCAGGCTGCGGATAATCACTCGATTGGATTTCGCGCTGTACATTCGCGTCGTTCGCAAATGCTCGCGCATCTTTCGGCATTTCGTCGACGCCCTTTTTACGGACGGTCGAGGTTGCCAAACTGGGGCAGGAACAACGAAAATGCGATTTAAAGTGAGAAAAATCGCTCGGGAAAGTAGAATTGTTTTTGCATGGTTGATAAAGATGGCCGAGTGTTTAAATACGAGGTCTAAATTGTTGAGATTGTCGCGAAGCTTCCTCCTTAAACGGAGGATTGAGAATATTTGGTATTTTCTGTGAGGAGTACGAGAATAATTCGCGCAACGTGCGTGACAGAAGCAGGAAAAAAAGTGTACTTTCGTGGTACGAGATTTTCCGATGGCATTTGCGTGCAATTGCGTTTTCACTGCAGCGTGCCAGCGTGCAACCTCCTTCCGGCCGTAGCTTGGACCATCCTGAGGGTGAAATTGGGTCAAAGGCTTGAATCGATGAACTGCATCGTCTCTCGATTCGCCGGTGAAAAATAGAAACACTCCAAAGGTGGAAATAACGCGTATTACGGAGTGAATTTCTTTTCTTTTTTCTCAAGTTCTGTTTTCTACACTTTGACGAATGGAGAAACCTCGCGACAGTCGTGACGATAATTTTCCTGCAGAAACGAGGATAAGCGAGATTATTTCAAAATCGCGAATCATTCGTCATTATCGAATTATCAAAAGATTTCCCTGCTCGACAATCGGGTTAAATTGGACACTATTACGCTTTCGAGAAATCTCGGGGAAATAAAAACACGCGCATGAGCGTTTCGATGACCTGAAAACAACGGCGGATGGCCGATGATATCCGGAGTGAGAATTATAACGACGTTTCTTGCGTCCAACGGTGACGATAAAAATTTCGTCGCAATTTTCATTCTCCGATGTCTCGCCATTTAAAAAAATATCGCGCGATACCGAACAAAATGTAAATCGACTTTTCGTTCCTTCACGATCGTGCAAATGCGATTTTCGAAGTAAATATACGTGACCGCTGGACAAATTTTTTTTTTCATCGCATCTACTTCTATAAATCGTAATTTAATTCGTAAATATTCGAATCCCTCTGAATTCTCGTTACGCATCGTGTTTTTTCCGATGGGAAGACCGACGATATCGAACGTTAATTGAATTTTGCAGAGCTTTGAAAAAATAATTCATCGAAGAATGAACTTTCGAAAAAAAAATGAGTACAAGGTGAATACCGTGAGAGGAGGAAAATGTTTTTTGCGGGATGTTTTTTGAGAGACGAACATCGAGAATAAATTCCATCGCTTTCATACGTAGACACCGAAAAAACGTTCACGCTTAATTAGTTCACTTTCATCGGATTTCTCAGCGGAAATAATCAGAGAATTAATAGCGAGAGAAAGGTCAAGGGGAAGAAAATCTTCGCAAACTTGTTGCGCAAACTGAATCAGTTTTCGATAAATCCCTGAAATTCTCATCGACGCTTCTCGGACACGCGCAATTTCGAAAATGATTTCATAAAGAAAAAACTTGTCGCAAAAACGTAACGAACAAGCAACGCGCCTTTTTTCTCTCTCGTAATTATTCTACGAGCCTGCAAACGGTGGTTTTGGAGTACCGGCGTACGATTTGAGTTTCTTTTTTGGAGCAGAGGAAAGTAATTATTTTTCGCATCGTCCGCGCGAGAGTAGGCTGCGAATTGTGGTAGTCAGGGCTTAAATTCGTATGGAAACAAAGGGGCAAAGTTGCCTAGAAAGGGAATCGCGATGCGAGTACTTGCATGGTCATTACGGTTTTAATTGCACTCGCTGGGAATTCTAACGGAGAACACATCGTCTCACCATGGGACTATTCACACAAAACACGAATCTTTATTCGCCTCTCTTGCTCCAGCGTGCACTTTGCTGAGAAAATATATTTAAAAAAAAAATATTCCAATTGACAGCAGATATTTTGCGGGCTCCCGGTCGATGGGTGATCGTATTTTCTGTTTAATTAAAAAACGAGGCAAACTTCTTTTTTTTCGTATTGAAAAAAAAACGGTATTGATTTCGATGAAAGACACTCTTTGACGTTATTAATCAGTTTGTTGTGTTTTTCTTTTAAACAGGGTTTTATGAGTTTATGGGCTGGGAAAATATTATCTCATTGCTACACTTGCTCGTTCTGGCGAAAAATGATCATTCGGAGGAAAGTTCCCTCGGAGAATAATGAATAATAATTTATTCGTCGTTGAACAAATCCCGAGACGAGAACAATGCGAGAGATCTTCACGCTCGATGTGTCGGCCGATTGTTCGACGATCGCAAGAGTCAGGAATGAACTATGACCCGCGAATGTGTTCCATTCATGCCTCAAACCGAGTCGAGCCTCGAGCAGACGGAAAATTTATTTCCGTTTTTGGTTTTTCAACCAAATAAAGATCTTTTTGAAATGAGGTAAATGAGGCGAATGCGGTAAATGCGGTCACGACGAACATTGCAAAATGACCGTTGAATCGTCTGGAATTTTTGTAATTACCGATAAAATGAACCATCAGGATTTTTGAAAATCGCGAGCAAAAACGAAATCGAAGATTGCGATCGAATTTTCGTCGGAAATGAGGAAATTCGATGCGCGAATTCACGACCTTACGGAAACGACGGTAAAATAGAAAGGATGAAAGATCGAAGAGGAAAAGGGGGGTGCGGCGTAACGAGGAAGCAACGAGAATGTTTCACTCGTGCCAATTATCAAATAGACTGGCACTGAATAGTGTGATGTACATGAAAAATGCATAATAATGAAAAAGGAGAATCATAATCGTGGTTATCATAATAACCGCGAGATACAGCACGAAGCGGAGCGAGAAATTCTCGCCAGTTTATTATTCGATCCCGTATCGATCACGTGAAAGCTGCAGCATCGAGAAAAAAGCAATATCGGCTTGTGCGCGTCTGCATAATCGCGAATGACGATAAATATTATATTTTTTGTCAAGATTAGAATCATCATCGATAAGAAATTTCGTATCTTTCTCGACGATCGAACTTTTCACTCCACGCTCTTATCGTTGTTTATTCAAGACACTTATTCGTACATTGTAGCAATTCGATTTCGCCATCGGTGAAATACGACAGATTGCATATTTTTCGAATGATCTTTAGAATCTTGAATACGATTTGAAAATTCATCCGTGTCTTCAAAATTTTGAGTATCCTGTTCGTCAAGATTATTCGTTGATTACGGACATTTTGAAAAATAAATATATTCAAAATACTTTGAAAAAAAATCGGCTATTTTCTTATGTTGGTTCTTGGAAAAAGTTGGAAAAATTTATGTTCGGATGATACTCATAGGCTGGAGTATTTCTGCAATTTAAGGCTTGCAGAAATCAAACTTTTATGAATCATTTTTTAATCGAGCGCATACTAGGTCGATAAATAATTTCGAGGATAGCTGCATGAGATACAAAATTGCGAGCCGCAAAGTTGGAATTTTCGAGCGACATTGGCGCGAACCTGCTTAATCGTAGAAAATGAAATTCAAACGCCCTCATTCGTTCGTCCGCTAAATGCGCGTTTACCTTTATCGCCGTTGGTCTTTCCGCGTGATAGCGCGACGATGTTGTTTCTGAGCGTGATAAGTTGCGCAGAATTCACGCGATATAAATAAACGTTTTCAAAACGCGATCCATCTTCGTGTCGATCGCGTTTGAATCGATTGAAATTGCTTATACTTACTTTCTTACTTACTTACTTCTTACTTAACTTCTACTTACTGATCAACATCATTTTTTCCCCGAGTAGGAACAAAAAAAAAACGTTTCGTTCTTCCAGCTTCTTTGGCGCGAGTGTCGGATTTACCAAAATCAGCGGGACAAGTTTTAAATCGCGAAAAAAAATCGAAAATAAGATTCGATGGAAAATTCAAGTACTCACTGAAGTAGTTGAGTGTTTCTCGGATTTGATCCGGCGACAGCTTTAGATCCGCGTCCTCGAACCTGAGCGCGGGTGCGGGAATAAACCAGTCTGCGTTCTCGTATCCTGAGAATTGAAAAAAAAAGATAAACTAAAAACTCTGGAATTTATTTATGAAGGAAACCATAAAATGTTTGACGAAAATAATTAGCGGATCAATCGATAATCGCTTATTTTCATGGAGAACCGGAAATTGCGCTTATAAGGATGCCATGGAACAAAATTTAATTAGGTTTAACGTTGCGCCGGGAAGAGGGCGTATGGCTGACGAGGGTGTGGTCTTGGCATCGCTTTTTTTTTGTCATCTCATCTCCAACGATATACTGTTACACACACGGGTCTTTGGTATCGATGACGAAACACGTGCCAAACGAGCATTTTCATCGTTTTACCTTCTTCTTCTGCCCGATTAGTCACTCCGTCACGGCGAACCCTTGTTTTAAGGACGCAGGAAATGTCAAACCGTTACAAAAAAAAAAGAGCACGTGCGAGTCTGGAAGACCATCGAGTGATTAAAAATTGTCGCGCTTAATGACGTAATCGAGTCGACCAACTCGCGATAAAATATCAAGACGAGTTTTCCGGAGTTTTCGCAAAGAAAAAATCGTTATTAAAAACGCAAATGGTTCTGCGGATACACGCAAAATAGGGTAATTTATTTTTGGGTCACATTTTTTTGGCTCAGTCGAACATGAAAAACTGATGATGAAAATTAAAAGAGAAATTCCCGAGCGAGTGAGAAAATTCTAGCTCTGTTGCGGACTCAGCTCATTGGAATATTCAATTTCCTATTTAAATAACACGGGGAAAAATTGTTTTTTCCTTCACGGCTTTGTGGAGCATGAAATTCTTTAAGCAAAGTTCCTGAGAGATAAATTTGCACCGTCGATATTTTGAGAGTTATCGAGTTTGAACTATTTTCATTTTGAGAAAATGAGCGAAAAATTGCATGAATGTGCGACCGTTGAAAATTATTTTCCGATTAGGAAAATCAAATTGAGGATGGGTTTCTAAAATCCCCCCTGTTTTCCTTACTTTCCTTGTGCTTCTTTTGAATTTTTTGCAAAAAAAAATTTGCGAGCAGCAAAAAGTCGCGGTTGAACGACAAAAATGTTATTTCCCACGATATTTCAATGGGAAATTGGATATTATAATGAACCGAGTCTGTAATTGAGCTACAACTTTTGTACGTTTATCTTTCAAAATTCGTTATCAATTTTTCAACTTGGAGAGATAAAAAAAATCTCCCTAACGTGAAATTTATTATTTTTATTCGCGAGATTGATAAACCGCAAAGTTCTGACGCCGGCGGTAAATACTATTATTCCCGGAAGAAGCGAATTTACGACGATTGAGTAATTCCTCAACACGCGTTTTTGGACCTTCGGTAAAATGGAGTATTTTTTTTCAAACAAAAATGTACCTTGAAATTGTGTCAGTGTGTCAGCGCGAAGACGGTATCTCGGTATTTGTTCCTCCAGTAGGCTTATTATCTCCACTTCTGGCAGATCCCCTCCGCTGCACACCTCTGAAATAAGCAAAGTACCAAATTGATTAGCAACAGAAAACAGCATCCATGATCGAACGTAACTCGAGGCAAGAAAAAAAAGATTATGCAATCGTTTGGAGAAGTCATTCGAGGGATTCGAACGCGCAAATATAAAGGGCCAATTGGATTTTTTTTGGCTATAATGATTTTATGTTCCTCTTCGGCAGGAAATCCCGTACTGTTGAAGGATCCTATTTTCTTTCAATTCGTACCAAATTTACGATGAATTCTCATTGAAGATCTTGATTATTACTTAAAGATTTGCTGAAAAATCAAACGTATCAAAGTGTTGAGAACGCAAGAATAATACTGCCAGCGAAATATACAAAATTAAGGAAAAAATTATATATTTTTGATATATAGAAATATTTTTCATCACGCAAAAAGGCGTCTGTTATGTGTGAAAGTCGAAAAATGCATGGAATTAATTATTGAGCTGGACTGTCGCGGCGGTACTGTGTAGAATCGTGAGGCCGACGGTTTTTTCTTTTTCGTTTCGTTCGTTCTTCGATACTCCATTTTGGGACACAATGCTTCTCACTCTCGATCGATACGGAAAAATAGATTTTGGATATTTTATTAACGAGATTATCCGAGTACCTCGTCGGAGAGAAGGGATGTAGGAAATCTCTTGAACAAAGTGACCAAAGGATGATAATTCAATTGCGAGCAATAATTCTCGTTGAGAGCTATAAAATGTTGCGTCTGTTGTGACCAAAGTCCGCGTTAAATGAGTTTACGATTTGCCGGGAGTTTGGTTCACTTTGCGCTGTTTGCAAAGTGCTCGATTCATTACTTCATTACAGAGTGGAAGAAAAAAAAAAGCGAGTCGCAAAATGCGGTTACCGGCTCATACACGTCTCTGCTGCATTGAATTTCCTTGTTGGAGCCGCGAGCCTCTTGCGTGCACGATGCACGTTATTTGCAAAGTCGACAAATCGGTTAATACGGAGGCGTCTATACACCTTGTATTTAGAAATTGTAACTGGATAGGTGAGATCGAAGGGTGCAACGAGAGTCGAGTTTTATGGTCTCTGGAATATGATTAAGCTACAACGCTATATAATACAGCTGCATCTACGAGAGCGTTTGATAATTACAAAGAAAAATAAAGAGTTCTCGCCACGTTCGAGGCCAAAAAATGATGAATTTCATCCGTTTTATTTATCGTTCATTTACGGCCGCTTCTCTGACAATAAAATTGATCGGGCTTTCGAGAAACTGATGGACAATATACGTGTAAGAAAACAGAGTTTAAAAGCAACTCGAGGATTTACGGATACTCCAAAAAAACTACGATATAATGCGAATTTCAAGTTCTTGGCGATGCTGTGAAAATCTGAAAAAAATCAGTCATAAAAAAGGAAATTGATAATTCACGAAAAAAAAAACATTTTTTCATCATCTTCTGGTTTTCAAATTCTGAAGAATTTAGAAAAAATTGCAGAATTATTCGTAATTCTCATTACGAAAGTCACTCTTTGGCTCGCAGAACTTTTCAAAGTCCTTACGGCGTTTCAACATGAGTGAATTTCTCCAACGTGCCAAAAGAGTGAGTTTGATTTTTTTTGAATTTGTCATTGTACGAACGAGCTTTCGTATAACCGAATTGTTTGTGAACTTTAAATTCGCATTCCGATTCGAATTCGTTAGGATATCGTACCTCCGGATCATCCTCACGGAAAAAAGTAATATTCGTAGCATTTATATGAAAATCTGCAATTCAACGAGCTCATCCGGGCGAAACAATTGCGTTCGAGTGTAACAAGATTCTTCGCGTTTTACGATAAAGCGAGAGAAAAAAAAGAGCTATGGGGAGAGATATAATATAATATTACGGATAATTACATCTCTTAATTGCGGTGGAAAGGATTAGATTCATTAGACGCGAGGCAATGTTCGAGCGCGTGAAAAAGTTTTTGCTCCGACTCGTTGCGACTCGAGCATTGTCTGTGCGAATTAAAATATTGCGTAATCGTATCGATAATGATAGTCATAATAATAATGTAATATTATACGCCAATATGATTGTATAACTATTGCGGTGTTACTAATGAATGAGAAGTGCATGGAAAAAGTCAATTGCAATAATTTATGAACTTTTATCAAATTCGTCTGTCGCAGGAAGCTTTTTTATCCGAATTCAGCGCCAAAAGAATTCGTTTTGCCTTCGGGACTAACGAGCTTTCACAAAAACGAAATCCTCTTTAGTTTCCGAAGGTAAATTCTTGCGAGCACGACGCCGAGCTTCGCTTTCACTCCGTGTACGAAAGAAAAGCGCGTTATGATCGACACTCGTCATCACCGATTCGGTTGCAAAAGGTAAAAAAGATTTCTTCGTTATCGCTGCCCGACTGTGAATCATCCGCGTTCCTCCAGTATTCGTCTCTCGATCATTTTTATTCTCGTCTAACGCGTTTTATCTGCGATTTCGACGCGGCGACTCTGACTCTAATTTCTCCACGATTTTTTTACTCCAAACTGCACAAACGTCGAGTTCCGTAACCGGAGAAGGGTTTTTGCCTTTGATTTTTCGATGCAAATTTCACGATTCAAACGACGAGAGTAAAGTACAATTTTTTTTTAACTGAAATATCGATTTTTTCGTCTACGGTTGATTAATTATTCTTATTGGTCGATCAATTTTTTATCGAAGTGTCGTCGGTGCAGTTTGGCACAACTTGACTAACGTGCTATGGATTCTTCGAGCGTCGGCGAGGTGGAATTATCAGCGATTAATGATAGCTTTTTTTTCTCTCTTTAATTACCATCTCGCCACTTGTTGAGAATAGCTCGACGTCTCTCCACTATTCCGAGACTCCTTCTGGGTCTTTTCACGCCCGGCTTGCTGCCATACATGACTCGACCATAGCTCGAAAAATGATTATGCCCGTCTTTTTGTCCCTGCGCGAATCTTTTTTGTTTCTAATTTTTTTCTCTATTATCGTACGTTTTCGATTTTTCGATGGATATTTTTCAGGAAAATATCGATTTTACTCGAATTTCCAAATTCCGATCAATTCCGCTTTCGCGCGAGCTCACAAGATCACCGTTTTTCTCCTTTGCGAATTCTACGAGGGTTCTTTTTTCTTTCATCAAATATTCTTTCTTTTTTCGTAAATATTCGTTACGTAATTTTGTCGCGTGTACGGCGACCGAGTTGAATAAACAAATTCGTTCTCGATCTACATGAAACGTAGTACAAAACGTCATACGAGCCACGACCAGGACGAGTCGACCGTAAATTCACACGATGTTTATTAATAAACCATTCGTCATCTCGTTTCTCCGCTATCACCGTTAAATTTCTCCACGTTTATTTGTCACCCCTCGCGGATTCGGCGGCGAGCGCGGAATTTCGGAAATACGAGCTTGTTCGTCGTTGAAAATTTTTATTTAAAAAATCCCCTATTACGAGTCAGCCGCCCAAGAGACGTTGAATAACGCAAAAGAGAGGGAAAAAACTGACGAAAACGTTTTCCTTTTCACGTGGAAATTATGAAGATTTGCTCCCGTTCGACTCTACTTTGAAGACTCTTTTTTTTTTGCTCTTACGCCGATGTCTTTATCGCGATCTTTTCCTTTGCTCGTTTTTTTGTTCGACAGGATGATTAGTCGTCTCGATCGCGCTCGATACTAAGTAGCGTAAGACGTTTATGCTGCACTCGACGCGTCGGATGCAAAAGACAAACTCTCCCGTAACCGCGATCGTAGAAATAGAAACGAGGATTGGACGTTAGCCAGTCGGGAATTTTGCCGCGCTTGATGCATCGATAGGGGATAAATCAGATTGATTTCTCTCTCTCTCTCTCTCTCTCTCTATAATTAATCATTTTCCTGAAAGCTGCCTTATTTTTCCTAAAAATCTTGGGGAAAGCAACGACTATCGAATCACGCGTTCCAATAATAAAATAATACCTCGGGCTGTATTGTTTTTGATCCGAAATTCCTCACACTTTTATCGCCAACGTTTTGCAAAACTACGAAATACTTTTCGCTACCATTGGACGAAAAAAAAAAAACAAAAATTCTCCGAATTGTCTCGAGCGATAATTTTTTGCGCGTTTACTCGCAGAGTCAATCCTCCGCAAATATTAATTTTTCGCTCACGCTTTTACAAGCATAGACCCTCGAAAATCCGAATGTTCGCGTTTGTTTCGCGACCGAAATATTCCTCGATATCAAAGAGGAGATTATTTCGTTAAACAAAAATCATGCGAGCTTTCGACGGAGATGGAATTAAAGAATTCTCGGTCTCGTTAGGTATTATGTACGGTAAACCACTGGTTGTAATGATGATTATTATTGCGCTGTTTTTTGCCGGCTGAGACAAGCCAGTTGAAATGATGATGATGATGATGATGAGGACGACGACGACGATGATGATGATGATGATGATGATGATGATGATGATGATGATGATGATGATGATGATGATGGCGATGCTGATGATCATAATGGTTATGAGTATATGGCACACACAAAGGACATTACAGCCTCGCCAAGAGTACTGGAGGGAGAAAAAAGCGCGAGAAAGAGAGAGAGAGAGAGAAAAATAATGCTGGAGGAAACAGCTATGGACTCGAAGAGCCAAGAGAACCAGCAACATCGACCGGCAATCATCATTTAGCTCAGACCAATGGGAAATACCATAGAAGCCTCGTTATACAAGGTGAGAGATGGAAAGATGGAGAGAACAGAGAGAGAGAGAGAGAGAGAGTAAAATACACGCATACCAGTACACGAGTAAAAAAAAGGCGGCATTTTCTACCTCCTGGATGAATCGCTATAAAGCACGCTTATCCCCCGTGCGAGACGACAGTTTCATCCCGAACGTTTCGCCGGTTATATCGAAAATATCAGAAATACTTGCGATACCAAGGAACGATTCCGACATTTCGCGATTTTTCGAGCGTCAAAGTGCGAAAGTTTGCTCGTTGCGCGAGTTTCGAGGTGAATAATTTCACGGTTTTACCGGAGTGAAAAAAAAGCGAGAGTGACGAGAAACTTGGATGAAAAACGACGAACCGTATTTTCGTTTTTCTTTCGTAGGAGAAAACAACACGACGATTTTTTGGTATTAAAATTGAGGTAACGTACAAACGTATTTTCTTCTTCTTTTTTCACCGATCTGTCGCGATCGATTGACGATTCGAAATGATTTTGTTAAATCGGAAGCCGGATTTCATGGTGTTTCTTTACGGATACGAGGATAATCAATCGAATAACAACCGATGAAATTTTGCTCACCTGTGATGGTCTCAGCGTCTCGGGTGCTAGCGGAGGAGGTCGTTTGACGATTGCGCGGGGTCTTTAGTGATTGTAGTGTCGCCCTCGTGGATGACGAGATTTTTAGGGTGGTGGGGGTTGGCCGAGCCGCTGTTTCGGGCCTCTTTGGACCCACATCCTCCACGGCGGCCAGCTTGGACGCGGTGGCGACGAGCTGAATCGTCTCACCTTCCTGAATTGCCAAAATGAAAAATACGACTGAGAATCCTTTCCTCCATTTCATGCAAATTCGAATTTATTATGAAAAAAAAAAAAAAACAAGTCAACAAGCAATCACGTACAGGAATTTTCAGAGAAAAGTTAGAGTGGATTAATCGGTAATCCTTTGTTTCTTAGCAAATAAGAGGATTTAACAGATACAAGTTGACTATTTAAAAATAATTGTTCGATTGCAAAAAAAAAGGAACATTGAATATCAATATTCTTAATTTGTTTGTCTTATCAATTTGTTTGTTCAAAATTACCGATGAATACTGCAGTTACTGAACTACCTTAAGCGAGCACGTGGGGAGGTCTGTGACAGTTTCTAAGATATATAATCGTGCACCGATTTGTAAGAGGGAATTTATGGTCATTAGCCTCTCGTCTATAAATATTGCGATTTTATTCTACGTATTGTTTACGCGGACAAATCCACGATTGCGTACTACATTTTTGACAATTTGAAAAATGTTACGGGACGGCGATAAAAACGTGAAAAAAAAAACAAAACTTGGCTTCGCGCCTTCTCAACCAACGTTTCGACGCAAAAAGTTCGTCGAGGTTTGTTTATGAATATACAGCCAAACTTCCAACAAGCGTCAATGATAAACTCAAGATTCTCCTCCGTTTTGACGATTTTGAAGTTTGCATCGTTGGAATCCAACGGATTTACGTTAAACTTTTTGTTTATCGTCGATATTCTACGATCCGCCAAATATTCTTCATGAATTTTTGCGAAATGACCACTGTCGTGAGAAAAAGAAGACAATTTAACGAAAATTCATGAAATTTCAACGTGAAAAACGTTTTTATTGTCACGAAAAATGACTAATAATTAATTGGCGAGTCGAGTTACTTTTCCCCCGTCATTTTAAAGAAGAATACCAATTTTTCGCATCTTATTCTCTGCAGCTGCAGCTGTTTTCGTTCAATGTCTTTAGCTTTTATCTTTGGTGCATTGCCTCCCTTTTTCTCTCTCGTTTCTCCTCGTTCATGTCTCGTCCAATTTCGTCTATGAACGAACGAATCGAGAACGGCGAGTGAGCGGACGTAGACACGAGAAACACGATGAATCGTGCTGTGAGCTACGTCATCCTCCAAAAAGCATTTTCGTGCAGCTAAGATGGTGATTTTCACGCTCAATTGCCATTCTCGAAGACGATGAAGAAAGCTCGAAACTTTTATTTCGCTTCTTCCTCGTCTTCGTCTTCTCGCGTTCGTTCGCACTTTGACTTCCAGCATCAACTTTTATCTCCTTCCCTTCATCCTCGAAAGCATCACCGACTATGGGGGGCGTTATTTTAAGAACGCTGTTCCAACAGAATCACGATGGAAGTTTCATCTTTTTCCCCGCAGGCAATAATTTCAACGAAGCGTTTAGAAAATAATTTCAATGAATTTTCATTTTCGACTCCTTATCGATTTTTCAACGCCTGACGGCTTTTCCTCGAAATAAAAATAAATCCTCCGACTGTACAAAAATAGAGATATACCAATAACGCAAACGGCGTTATCCGAGAGTACACATAAAACGTGTTTTGGAATTTTTTAAAATAGGAAACCGTGAATGTTATGATTTTTCAGACTACTCGTGGAATTGAGAAAAGATTCCGTTATCTGTATGTATTATCGAAGTGTGGTATAGCTCGTTTTTCAAGGAAACGATAATCTCGCGCGATAAGAAAAACATATTGGCATTGAAGCAGCACCTGCTGGCGATCGAAAGGTTTGCAGTTTCGAATATGCGTTATGGTTTCAATTATTTATTCATTAAGAAAATATCTGCTCCACTGGGGGGACTTGGACCACGTGAGAATAGCGCGAGGAGTCTCGATTCGTCCATCAAACAACATCGACAAAATGATTTTTCACTATCAAGGCAATTTTCTGTAAATTAAACCGTATCCTACACGTAAAACAGTGGAAGAACGAGTTTTCACTTTTTTCCCACGCGATTAATTTTTCCAATAAAAAATCACCATTTTCTGGAGTATTCCCGTATTCTCCCGAGGTATTTCAAGTAAAGAACAAGCGTTTGAAGCACAACAAATGTCAACCCTCGCTGATTGGTCGAATTTACATTTTTTAGTTTTTTTTTTTTCACTTTCTTTTTACCGTAAAAAAAAATGTACGTTCGAGAGGTCTTTAAATTCGCGTAGCTCAATGGGGTTTTGAGAATTTTCTATTTCGATGATGCGGTCTATTGATAATTCTGAAATTGATCGTTTTCGTTCGAGGCTTATGATCGAAATAGCATGTACGCGAGAAACGTCCCTGACCTCATATTTTTCGGTGTAAAACAGCTCCCCTCCTCTGTCATCAGGATGATGTTTGCACATTGAAAAATCGTACGTCCAACGATTGTTTTATCATCAAGATTTCGCACAAGCGAACTTTGCACTTTCTTTTCCCTCAAACTTATTATCTGCCAACGAACCAAACGACTTTCGACGATACCGAGAGAGGCAAAGATTTACCGTGCGCACTGTACGGACGTCGAGAAGCGATAAACTCGAGCTTCGTGCGATCACCGGTGTAAGACCCACTGGTAAAAATTCGTGAAGGAACAATTGATATTTGCTTTTCGAGAGGGGACGGAGTTTCTCGCCTCAATGAATCTTTTTCTCACATCGACCTCGCGCCTTTATTCTTTGTATTTTTGATTTATTCCCAACGCGTTCGTGATTAACGTCACGTAGTGCCGAATCAAATAAGTTTTTTTCGGAAATTGTTTTTGGTATTTCAGCCAACGAAATGTTATTGCGACGGAACGTGAGGCCGACAGTGGCGCTTTTGAAAAATTCCGTCGACCGACGGAAAAATACGACGATATTTTACGCAAAGTCCTTTAACGAACGAAAATTTGCGAAACAACCATCAGTGTTTTCTCGCCTTTTTTTTTTCGCTCCGAAAATAATCCAAAACGACGCTCGCTCGTTCGGAGGATGGATTTTTGGCCTCCGATTAAGTTTGTCGAAATTCGTATGGCAAACAGCCGGTAAAGATCAGCCGACAAAGTGGGTCGAGCGGACTATCGAACAGCGAGGACCCGACTGTACGAGAGAGAAACAGCAGCACGTGTTTTTGAGATTGCGCAATCTTGTACAATTTTAAAATTATCGAGTCTCCTCCGAAATTAGTGCTCGATTTTCCTTTTCGCGTCTGTGAGACGAAACTGACGAAGAGCGAATAAAGGAGCAACGAAAATACGAAAATTCCGACGTTTTGCGACCCTGAATTAAAAAAACGTGAGAATAATATTTACAAAGGTCGATTGTAAATATCACGAGCTCTTTAATTGTTGATTAAAAATTCTTCGTTAATTGCAGCGAGTCAAACGAGTATTCCCTTATTAATCTTCGATCTCCGTAAATCGCAAAGTCATCGCTCATCATTTTTCCAAGCATAAACGTCATCGCAGAAATCGAGAAAAACGGAAAATCTCAATGAACGCGCAGCTCGCAGAAATTTCTAAAGAATTCGTAATGTTTCCTTTCTTTTCGCGGCTCGGTCCGCGTACAGAGTCACAGTCTGACGTCACCTGCTCGTACGGTACACGGATGACGTCATCGTCATACTCTTTTTTTCTCTTTCGAAAGAAGATAAAAATCGCGGACGGGCTGCACTCACGTTTTTTTTTCGTTCTTTTTTTCAGTCGAAACATTAAGGTCGGACCTACGAGCGAGAGGAATTTTCCGATCGAAGATTGAGGTAATTTCCGAGCTTTTTAACGTGGTGTTTAAAAAATTACATTAAAAATCGAACGTATGGGGATGTTATTGAAAATGGGGTCGTCTGTTTTATTATTCTCTAGATTCTTGGAAATACCAACATTTTTACGACTTTTTCAATTTTCCTTTCTGCCATCGGTACTTATTCCGCTGTACAGGGTCGATAAATCAATTACAGCAAAGTCACTATTTTCGTAGGAAAATTCCTACTTTTTCTCGCAATTTCTTTGCTTCTTTTAGTTTTTCGATACAGCGAGGCTTGTTTCATATGCAAAAAAAAGGAACGTAAACTTGAGAAATTCCTACATTTTTCGATTTTGTTTTGCGCAGATTAGACGAAAAAACGGAAAATAGTAAAAACGTTCATTTAATGTAGTTTTTGGTCTCTCGAGAGCGATAGTTTGTCTAATTTTTGACGAAAATTGCTCGGAGTTAGTGAAAAATCGATCGTGTGCAACGCGTACTTTTTTGATGCTCGCGACGTTCCTGTAAGATTATTGCGATGTTGAAGTTGGCAAAATGATGGAAAAACGAATTTGTAAAAGTTTTTTTACGTAAAAAACTTACGGTTGGGTATTATCGAGGTCCTGGTTTCCACGAGGGAAACCACTCGGATCACCAATGACGGAAGCCCGGTATTTGCTGAAAATTCAAAGACGGAACACATTATTCCATTGTTGTTTCTCGACGTAGGCCAAGTTTTCGTAGCTTATATCGACTCGGGTAAAATGAAACAAAAGATGATTAAACGTTATCGTCATCGGATATCGTGATGTAACAACCTGTATCTCGCATGTGCCGATGTTATCGGGCCGTATCTCCCGTTTTTTTGTCTGTCTTTGTATCCGTCACTCACGAGAGTCTACCATTACGATGTCGAAGTTGGCGTCTGTGCGATCCGACGGAACGTCCGATAAACTTCTTTTTTATCGTCAATATTCTATGATTCGCCAAAAATGTTCTTAGGCACATTTCGAAATTATCACACTCGTGAAAAAAGATGGAAAATTCATGAAAATTGTTTGTCAAAGTTTTATTGAGGTCCGACGATGCAAATTTTAGGATCATTTAGCGCTTCTATACTTGTTTCGCAAATTTGTTTTGAAAGCATCGTGCGACAATTTTTCAAACTATGTTTCTCTTATTTCTTTGAGATTGGGAAGCTTACTGGGATTATTGAATTGAAAATATCAATGAGGAAGCTTACTTGAGCTTGGAACATTTCATCAAGAATTGCATAATCTTCATTTTTTACATGTTTCATTCATAAAAAATAACACTCGTGTTAAGAGAATATATTTTACTGTTATTCTGCTGTAATTTGTACGTCGAGCAGTGTTTGCAGCTGAATGAGGATAGATTAGAGGGGTGAAATAGAAAATGACGAAAAACAAATAATTGCTCAGCTGTCAGTTAAAGTTCAGCATTGAATGAGTTTTCGATTGGGAAAATGGAAATTCTCGCGTATTTCTCCAAGGTTTTGAACCTTTGGGTCAAGAGATAATTGGCGATCGTTAAAAAAAGGAACAACAAAAAGGATCGTAAAAACTGTTCGAATACAATATTGATTGTCAAACGTTCCCGTTTTTTTTCGTTGAAATGCACAAGCGCGAGGAGCTGTGCCGTCGTTTCGAAGTATTACAGGGAATTAGGTTAAAGGCACGTTTTACGAGTCGGGCAGCAATTGACGGGATAGAAAAAAAAGCCAATAAATAGTAACGTGTAACAGCATGCATGTGCCATTGATTTTGCCGAGTCCTTCGAGTCTGTTTCGCACTAAATTTTTCGTTCGAATTGTCATTGCTCTGTCTTACGAAAATTCGCGACAATCTTAAATTAAAAGACGGCTAATTTGGGTATTCGCGATAACTCACCAATGACTTTGTTTCAGCAAGCATGTTGCACTATTTCGATGTAATTTCAAAAAATAATATGAAAACTTGGTTTTTGTTGTTTGCCCTTCGCGAATACGTCCCTCCTCACGTCACTACACCGCCATTTTAGCCGCGAGTCGATTGACTCAAGCACCCTCTATCGTTACACGACACACACCGATATTCGACACTTTTTACATATAACTGCATACATGCGACTTTTTCACGCTAGCGCACTGTACAAAAAGAACGAAATCATATTTTTGACAAGGAAAAATAGGGAATTTAAACTGAAAAGTTTATTGTCGTCCCGCGGTCGCAGTGTGTTTCATAAACGATTTGTGTACAAACTTTGGTCGAGTTATTAATCATGCGACAATCAAAATTAGAAAATATGGTTACTGAAATTAATTAACGGTGCTTTTTTGCAATATAAACCAACGGCACTGTGATGTTCCGTGCGTTACACGTCGGGACACTTGGGTCTCTCCGACGATCACCGCGAGCAGACGAATGATACCATTCCCTAACAGTAGATATTCGACTCCGTGACTGCAGACGCTGCGCTCGAGTCACGTTTCGAGCTTTTGGGTGTACTTTTTGCTCTAAACTGTGTGCTTTTCGTTTCTGAGTCGATTTGCATCTTTGGGCAATCGGAACCATGAAAAAAAATGTATCTAAATTTATAGTTGATTGGAACAAATCGTACCGATTTAGAAGTATTTCTTTTTGTTCATTTAGTCAATTTCCTGCATCGTTTCAAACAGCTTCAAACATGAAATTGCAAAAATGGAGCAGACGACGCTTCGTCGCGCACGCGCACCCTTCTGTCTGTGATCACGGAGGGTCATTTTTTTAATTAGAATACGCCTGAATAAAAAAAGAATACGCAATATCAGAATGAAGAAAAAATGAGAGTTCATTGGTTATAAATTATCAATAGATTTACCTTGTGCGATTACAATCGGCACGAATGTGATTGAGCTTCTCTAGCAACGCGAATTTTTTTTACATGTTGGTACCACTGCGACACCCTCGGAAATAAAAGTGCGCATGCGTCGACGGTGAGCAGCGCGTGCATTCAGTCCGCGAAATGGCATGGGTTTGTTCATTTCTTATTTTTCGCGTGGATGCAGTTCAAAATTGTATTAATATAAAAACAAATTCTAATTTTAAAAACATGCGCGACTGAAGAATACACTCGTGGATATCGTCCAAGATGAAAAGCACAGATAAAACGTTCGGAAAAACATCAAGTTCCGGCTGATTCATAACCAATACTAATTTGAAAAAAAGACCAATTTGCGTTGCGCGAAAAAAGTAAAATCGCAATGGTTTCTGGTCGCTCGCAACGGCCTCTCTCGTCATAATCTCTTTATCTAGTAAATTTTTTTTTCGTACACTTGTCATCCCTGTTTATCGATTGTCATTATTTATATCGTACGTTTCCTCTTCAGTCATCGATTCACTTTTTACACATTTTAACCATTTTCTATCCAAAGCAACAAAACAAAAAGTCTCTCAAATCGTATTAAATCATTAAAGTTTTTGCCAAGGCGCATAATGGACGACGGCGACGCGACTCTAACGATAAAAAGTCTTACGGCGAGGGTGATACATTATTAGTTCGCGACGAGTCTTTTTTTTTTTTCTTTTCTTCGCTCGTCAGTAATTCCCCCGGCGGTCGTGTGCGCGGGGCGGGCGGGAAAGCAAAGATAGAAATAAAGGAAAAAGAAAAAAGTGGTGCGCCTGTATATAAAGTCGGATATACACACATATTAAAACACACATATGTGTATCATACGGTGTGAAAAAATAATACATAAGATCGCGATAGTGCGGGGGTGTCGTCGTCGTCGTCGTCGTGTCGTCATTATTGAATTTTTGTTTTGGTTTTTTCTAATTTAATCAAAATCTCATGCAAGGAAAGAATCCACGTTGATTACGAAAATTCGTTTATCTTTTCTTCAATTTACATCGTTTTTATTATTTTTCATCATACCGGGGTATCTGGCCTCGAAATCGTGATAATAATACCGACATACATATATTCGTACATATATGTATATAAAATTGAACGTGTGTGATAAGAAGAAGGGTTGCCGAGGTGAGTGATCACGGCTACGGGGGAGGGGGCGATTCGCAATTTTTTTTCCATCACCGTCATCATGGATGATCGTGTGCAAAATTATTATATCAGGTATGCTAGGTAAAATAACTATATATACATTCTATATGCCACTAGTACGATAAACCGTCACCATCATTGCAAACACCACGAGAGCGCGAGTGAGTGAGAGGGAGAGTGAGAGAGAGAGAGAGGACGTTGAATTATCGGATAAAAAGCTCCTCGGTTCGCATACACACGTGTAAACTTGAAAATTTTACGCGACTGAACAAAATCAACGGGAATAACGAGAAAAAAAGATGAATCGCGAAAAGTCAAAGTATCGAGGACATTAATCAGAAAATTTTGCGGGAATAATTTGGTCTGAGCAATAAAAATAAACGAAAAATAAACACGTACATCTTAATAATCGGAATTGAATAAAACAAGCGTGGCGGTGTCAAAAGAACGACGATAACGCGCGACGTGTGTAGTGGTGTGAGTGTGTACTTCTCGTCGCTCACGTTACGCGAGTGCTGCCGTCGCTGCTGCCGCGAGTGCTTCGGTTCCCTCTGAAGGTGTCGAAAAAAAACAAAAAAACGAAACGCAAAGGATAAAATAAAACACAAAACGAGGATAGTAATGACGGATAGCCAGCAGCAACAGTTCTGCTTGCGTTGGAACAACTTTCAGGCAAACATAACCAGCCAGTTTGAGGCTTTGAGGGATGACGAAGATTTCGTCGACGTCACGTTCGCCTGCGACGGTAGACGTCTGCAGGCGCACAAGGTCGTACTTTCGGCATGCAGCCCATACTTCAAGGAGTTGTTCAAGGTTAGAAAACTTTGCTTTAGCGCTTTTTTTTCTTTTTTCAACTCCGTCTTATGTCTCCCCCTTCTCCCGCTGCGCCCTTGTTTCTCAGCTCGTCGAGACGTTCGCGCCGTCTCCCCTCTTTCCCTTTCGACGCCGTTCAATGTTCGTTCTATATATTACTTTTCGTTCATCCCCTCCCTCCTTTCCCTATCCCTTCCGCGTCGCCCCCATTGCACTTTTGTCCGCTACCGCCCCCTTTTTAACCCTTTTGCTGTTTTTACACACCAGAGTGTCTCGTTCGAGACATTTCGCAATCCGGGCAAAAAAAAATGGACATTTCCCGATGTAATTCGTCTTTTTCGACGTTTTTTTTGCACATCAGAGCTTTTGTCGCAAATGAGGTTATGCCATGTTTTCCGGGCCATGTCAAATTTTCGGTCCATGGGACTTTACGCTTATTAGTTGAGAATTCAAATTTCCCGTTGGAAATTTCTTCCATTCCGAGCTTGATGGAATGGCGAATCCGTTAATTATCCGATATTTATGTTTCGTGCAGCGCCGAAAAATGAAACCGTACCGAATCGATGAATGCGATAATGTCATTGTTGGCAATTACGTTTTACGTTTTATGAAAGCTTGACGAAAAAACGGTTGCCAATGACAATTTTTAAAAAACATTTCGAAAACATAATCGCCGCAAATTGCTCACTAACGAATTTCCTAAATAACCATGCCTTAGATTCAATTACAACTGTCGCAAACAACAAATTGAGACGAAACGAGCCGATACGTGGTTTCACGCTTTGGCGCAAGATCCTCATGCTCGATGGCTTTTACGACCTTGTTACGAACAATTCCGATATAGCGCAAAGACTCGAGATATCTACAAGAATTTTTGCCGCTTTGTTTTCATTACGTTGATTTTTTACGCTTGACAAAGAAAAAGCTGTAACTTTTCAAGATTTTGTTCATCTCAGTCGGTTTTTGTTTCGCAAATTTTACGTATACAAGTTTATCGATGAAATACTTTGATCGTCGGTTGATAAAAAAACAACGAGAGGCAAAAAAAACTGCGAATCGTAACCTCGTTAATAAACAAAGATTTTTAAAACAGAACCTGTTCTCGTTCTGCTTTACACGTGAAAAATTGTTCTCCTCGCTATGTTTCTCGAGTCACCATAGCCATTAAACGATTACATAACGCTGCACCCGGTGAGCAGACGGCATATGCTTTTTATAGACAAATCCAGTTTATGTTTGAGCAACGTATACGCGCATTTGACTATACGCACCGTTGCGCATAGATTGTCGCAACAGTGTTTTCAAACATACTTTTACAACCTCGGTCTATTCGTCAGACATTCCAAGTATTTTAATCTTCCGCACTTTTTTCTGTAAGAATTTTTCATATCTACCTGTAAACTCGACTGGTAACGCGCATTCGTTTAATTTACAAGACAAACAGCGCGATGCGCATGTTTTCCTGATTCAATCTGCGTATAATTTGTACGTGAAAAATTCCCATGAATTACAACTTTTATTTGCCGCCAACAATCGCAACAAAAATGCAAAATCTTTTATTAATTTCCGTGCAGTGCTCATTTTGTGTTTTTCCCGCAAGAAAGAAGATTCCGTCGATCGATTTTTTCGTCGACGCGATCCCAAGTCGTTTTCCAAAAATCCTGCTGGAAAGTTCGCCGATAAGTACTCCTTACGAATTCCTTCCTTATTTCCAGAACTTTCGTTCGCCGTGTAATTTTCATCCTTATTATCATCGCTCGTTCCGAGACACTCGTACGATGTTTATTATTTCCACGTCGCATTGCAGACGAATCCATGCAAACATCCCATAATATTCATGCGGGATGTCGAGTTCGAGCATCTGCAGTCCCTGCTGGAATTCATGTACGCCGGCGAGGTAAACATCTCGCAGGCCGAGTTACCGACCTTTCTGCGTACAGCCGAATCCCTTCAGATTCGAGGACTCACGGACTCGCAGAACAGCCAACACAACAATGAAAAGGTACCGCGAAATGATTTGAAAATCACGTCGCGATGCTCGGGAAAATAATTTTCATTATCGATTGCATAATTATCCAGTTTTCAATCGCTTTCGCTCTTACCGATATTCGCAATCATCCACGATCGTTGAAATTATCACGCAACTCGGATGATAAAGAAATTTCGGAAATTTCAATATTCCTTTTTTATCAAGACTCGCTCTGTTTTCTTCACTCTTTGTGACTCTCGTTGGAGCTTCTCCTCTCATCCGCTGATTATTTCGCAGCACTCGAAGACGAACAACGTACACACCTCGAACGGACGTGGTCTCATCTCGCCGAGTTTCGACGACGAACGCAGCAAGACCCCGCCGCCATCGACGAGTCCTCCGCCTCTGAAAAGGCTCTGCAAGAGAAGCGACTCCCCGATAAACTCTAGTCCAGTACCGGCTACACCGTTGGTCGGCTCGACCGGTACAATACGAAATCGTCCACTCACGATCGAGCCACAAGTACAGCTCGATTGTTACAAAGATCTCGACATCGTTGAGGTAAAATCTTCCCTTGTTTCGCAACACTAAAATCGCAATGTCGTCAAATTCGCGCTGTACCCTTGCTTCTATTTTTCGAAATTCCATCCGACAATATCCACTCACGATTACCGCTCTCTTTCCGCGCAATTCCAGCCGAAAGTAGAATTACCGGAATACGGAAGCGACGACGAATGTTCGCCGAAGCAGGAAGTCAACGCCCTGCCCGGCGGCTTTTTGAGCCTCGACGGCGGAATGGAAGTCGTGCCTGCTTATCCTCAATCGTACGCAGGTGAACAGAGACAAAACCGACGAAAAGAATGAAAAAGATACAAACAGACGTTCCTTTCTTATCGACCGAGAAACCGTTTTCACGTGTTTCTATTTTTTCATTCAAGGGAGCGGAATGGAAGGCGGTATACCAGGGCCATCTCACGGTAGTTCGACGGAGCTCAATCAAGAGCAGCAAGGTGAGTGCAGCGGTCTCGTTAGCGAGATTATAGTTTAAACACGTTAATGACGTCTCTATCATTCTTCTCTCTTGTTTTTTTTTTACTTTCATTCAATTTCATCATCGTAAACGACATTTTGTTTTCCAACGATGTATATCCATACATATATATCCGTATAAACTCGTAGTGCGAGCACCATTACAAACAGCAACAACCTAGCCACTTATCTCGATGTTGTCCAAAGACCGAATATTTCGAGGCAAAAAAAAAAGGCACACACAGTTACGAAAAGAGCCGAGATGAAATTGCGACGAGCGATTTTTCGAACGGGCTCGAGTAAAACGATGAAAAATCACGTGTAATTAAGCGCCTGGTGAAGCGAGACGAAAGGTGAATAATGATTATAATTTTAGTGCAAAAGAAAAAAAGAAGAAAAAACGAAAATTCGAAAGCGAAGAGAAAACAAAAGAAAGGGGATCTTGACGGTTTGAAATGGTAAGCTCGTTGCGTAGCTCGGTAGGTCTTGGTAGGCGGTAGGAGACATTTGACACTCGGAGGGACCCTCGTCGTTTCTTACGCTTCTTAACGAAGAGACGATTTTTTTCTCACCCACCTTTTCTTTTTTTTTCTCTTTTTGTTTACTCCTTCCGTCTCTTGCGATATCCGCAAAGATCGTTGATTGTCCCATTACCCACGAGAGTGCAGTTGTCGCAGCGGCGATGCATCGACGAACTCCGAGAGACAAAATTCACGACGAGTCGATGGAACGCAAAAAAAAAACAGAAAAAGAAAATGAAGGAAACTTCACAGCCGCCATCTGTCGCGCGAAAGTTTCTTCGCTCCGATTTGTCTCTCTTACTTATTGATTTACTTATCTCTTTCGTTTCAAATAATTTCCCCAATTGTTGCGACCGCCGTTTATTTTTGCACCGATGCCATCACGTTTTTTTTTTTTTTCGCTCCAACCTGCCTTTTTTGTCATTGTCCGAATCGTTTGTTTCTCCCTGTGAAATGAAAAACCGTTCTGGTCGAAAAAAACATGAAAAACCATTGAGAAAAACCGCCCGTTCGTTCGATTCAATGGCAAAAAAAAAACAATATCGACCCTCCCCCTCTCCCCCTTTGTATTCGATTCCGTCGAACGTGTTTTGAGTTTTCGTTGCCTTCGAAAAATCGTGTTGGATGAATCGTCGTTTTTCGCAAAGACTCACACGCACGGATTTTGCGAAAAGAAAAACGGTTTGCTTCTTTTTTTTTTGTGTTACTAATGAATCATCGTTGTATACGTCCGATCGTGTTGTCCATCTTTTTTCCTCCCCGTGAGATCGCTTCGCAAAATTAATCAACGTTTCATCGTTGCTCGGGCACGAGTGTCGACTTTTGCGAAATTTCGATCAACCGGAAGTTCTCGTGCGAATCTCGCGATCGTCTTCGCAACGAGCTGAAGAAAAGTCACAACTGTGGATGCTTTTCCGAGATTCTTGATGCGATTTCGCTTCACGATTTCACGAGAACAACGGGCGATCAAGAGACCTCTGCTTTTCATGACCATCACGCTTTCTTTTGTTTTTTTTTTTCTTTTTTACGTTATTGTTTTCGTTTTATCACCCCGGGGCTGAGAGAATGAAAGAGAGCAGCTGAGAGAGTTTGCCTGCGCGACCGATTCCTCCCGATTTTCGTACCGAAGCACCAAAAAAAAAAAAAAAAAAAAACACACACAAATATAATTGAAAAAGAAGAAAATAGCTGATCACCGCAAACGTGACGTTTATGCTTTTCGAGAATTCTTTCACGAGTGCCTGCCTAGTTTACACGATTCAGCGAATCTCCGTCGATCGAGGATGGACCATTTTGCGTTTCTCGAAAACAACTCGTGGACGAAATTGACTTTTCCGTGTTCCACAAATTTCAACGTCGTTTTTTTCCCCAAAGATCGACGCTACAGGCGTAAAAACCATCGGAAATATTCTTTCCTCTTTCGAATTACGAAATTCATTGAAACGCGTCGAAACTTTAATGTTCACACCGCAAAAAAAAATTAAAAAACGTAACAAACTCGCATACACCCGATCCACCGGGACGATGGTCAAAAAAAAAAATGCTCGATCGAAGGAACTGCCGTTTTGAAACTTGAAATCGCGTCGTTCGTCTTTGACGAGTAAAACGAAGAAATTCGCAATAAAAATAGTCTCCTAGAGATTGCTTGTTTAGCGACCACCACCACCCCTTTCACCCTTTCCAATCGTAGCGTAACACACATGCACACACGGACTCTCTCACAGACGCAAACACAACCCAAAAAACCACGGTCTCATCCGTCGAGTTCCGCAAAAAACCCGCGAGAAACACGCTCGTCTCGCGAGGACCTTTGAAAAAAACAAACGTGCGAATGTTGCGAGAGCGAGTGCGTACAGTCGTGAATGTCAGAGCCACTAAGAGCGGTGGAAAAAAACTGAGAAAAAAGAAAAAAAAAGAAAAACATTTTTTTCAAAAGTAACAACGTCAAGTCCAGGCAGCAAAATTGAGGTTTACCGCTACTAGGCTCTTGTATCTCGCTGGTTGTTGCTGTCCTGTGGTGGGTTTTTTTTCTTTTGTTTTTCACAATTTACTTCTCTGTATTTACGATAATTCGCAGTCTCTTTCTCTCTCTCTCTCTCTCTCTCAATCTCTCTCTCTCGAGAAAAAAAAAAAAAAATGCCAAATTAACTCGCTGTCACGAAAAATAAAAGAAAACTAGAGTCAACCGACGGAAAAAAGAAAGAAAAAAAAAAAGAAAAATCTGCCATCTCGGGCAAGCTTTGTCGACAAAAAAAACAATGAATTCTCCGGGAAGAGAAAAAACGAAAAAAGAAACAAAAGAAAGAAAAAGAAACAAAAGAGAATAAGAATCCTGGCGGTTAGTGTTTGGCAAGTGTTGTGTGTGTGTTGCAGCTGACCTGCGTAAACTGCACTCGCTGGACCCACGTCCCTGTCCTGTGTGCAACCGCATGTACAGTAACTTGTCGAACCTACGGCAGCACATGCGCCTCATCCACAACCCTCAGAGTGTCACATGCCCTCTATGTAACAAGCCATTCAAGACAAAGCTCTACCTGAAGCGACACCTGGTGAGCTTCCACGAGCTAAGCGTTGCCGATCGTCAGCGTCAGGGGGAGATCTACCAGCATCATCATCATCATCAGGTTAAGGTACAGGGACAGGGACAGCATCAGCAGGGATCGTCACCGGTAGGTGTCGCTGGCGGTGGTAACTCGTCGAGTAACGGTCAAGCGCAAACGACGACGACGACGACGACGACGGCGACGACGACGACGACGACGACGACGACGACAGCGACAGCGACAGCGGCGGCAGCAGCAACAACTACGACAACATCGTCGTCGTCGACGACCACCGCTCAGGTCGTCGTCAATCAGCTACATCATCATCATCATCATCATCATCAGCAGCAGCAGCAGCGCGACAATGACGCCGCGCCGAAAAGTCATTTGCTGAATTCCGGCGTTCCACCGCCACGGCTACCACCGGATAACAGCGATACGGTAACTCTGGTCGTTGATTCGTCCAACGAC
Source organism: Heteropelma amictum (assembly GCA_959613375.1). Taxonomy (NCBI): domain Eukaryota; kingdom Metazoa; phylum Arthropoda; class Insecta; order Hymenoptera; family Ichneumonidae; genus Heteropelma; species Heteropelma amictum. The sequence continues at coordinate 6,001,047 of OY390725.1, forward strand.
AGCGGAAAATTGCGCGGTTATCAGTCGCAGCTCGACGATTCCGGCTCTTACGGTGCTATCGAGGTAGATCATTTGTCGAACGAAGCCAAGAGCTTCGGAGTCGGCGGTATGTTGCAGTACAACGCTACTTATCACTAATGAAGAGCGAGAGGAGGGGAGGGAAACGTGGGGGAACTGAGGAGGAGAGAAAATACGAAATCCGTAACGCGGATCGGCTCGTTCAGCATCGAGGTTGCGCGAATTTACGATCGAGCGGAGGGCTTTTTTTTTTTTTCTTTTTTTTTTCTCTCTTCCTCCTTTTTCTTTTCTCACGTACCATGAAGAGTCTCGGTGATCTCGATGCTGAACGATTTTGAGGAATTACGAGGGCGTTTAATCAGGCAGCGGAAAAACGAGCGAGAGAAACGTGATCTCTCTTTGGGCTCGTCGACGAAAAGTGTCGATGAAATTTGGGTGGGAATAACGCAGCGGACGGACAAACGCGGACGCGCTCGAGTGATAGATAGACAAATAGATGAATATATTTATTTTATGATAAAAAACCGAATCGTCCCCGAGCCCCGTCGTACTACACCGGGGTTCGTGAAAACAAAAAGAAAAAAAACGGAAAAAAATGAAACAAAACTCATTGACGGGAGATGCATAGAGAATTTACTCTCTTTTTTCTATTGGTTTTTGCATCCGAGATGCGACGAGCCGAAGAAACGAGGAGGGGACTCGAAGAGAGTCCGGTTTCGAATCTGAGCCGATAAAACACGATTTATTATCCCGGTATCGTTTTTTTGTGATATTACGTTCGAGGCGGAACGAGAGAGGCGACGAAACGGAAGAGGGAAAAGGAAAAAGAAAAAAGAAAAGAAAGACGAGAGAAAGCGAGGAAGAATCGTCGAGTCCTTTCGTCTCGCGATAACCACCGTTATTACATCGTACGTGTAATATCAATTGTCCATTACGATTATTTTAGTGAACTTGTGATTCAATAGGAGACGTATTTAATTTTTTTTACCATCATTGACAGAATGAGGAAGGGATGTAGGATGTAGGATGAGATCGACGACGATGATGAGGCGGTAACGCGAATTTCGCGACGATAAGGCTGATTCTGTATTTAGAGGATAAAAAAATGAACAAAGAAACAAAGTGCGAATCTAGAAAACTCGCGAATCTCGCGAGTACCAAAGAGCTTTCATCGAAACGACGTGAAAATTCATTTTCCTCTCCCTGCAAATTTTGGCCGAAAATTATCACCTCAAAATTCCAAGATTCTTCGAAAACGCTTTTCGAAAATGTTCTCGTCATCGAAAAATTCATAGAGGAAAAAATGATTCTCACGTCGTTTCGAGGGTAAATTCGCGAGAAGCTCGACACACCCCCCGGGGTGTTGGGATCGCAGAGAGTCGCGAGGAAAAGTGAGATTGGTGTTTGAGGAAAACTCGATGAGGGATGAAGAAACGCGAAGGGAGAGGGATAAAAGAGGCGGGTCTTTTTCATATACCGCAGGTGGAGCAGCCATCCCACCTCGTACTGAATAACCGATTACTGATTGAGCGATTCCGCAAACAGCTGCGTTATCGCTGCGTAAACAAAAAACGAGAAGGAAAAAAGAAAATAGGAAGAGAGAGAGAGCGGGAGAGAGAGTGCAGGAGGAGGAAAAAAAGCAGAGTAAACAACTTGTTGAACTTTCATTTTTTTTCAATGCTATACAGTGTTACACAGACTACAGATATTTACAATCAATATTATATTCTTACAGAGGATTATATTCACTTTATTATTGCGAGCAAAGCGCGATGTGCAATTAACCGTATGAAAACAGTACTATGACTCGATAACGTGTTACACGACCCAAAACAACAGCCGACCGAACAGCTCTTTCACGCCGAACAAGCGATTACCGCGTTGAACGTTCGCGCCGAGGAAGAAAAAAACAAAAAAAAACAAAAAAACTACAACATTCGCAATATTACGGATAACGAGTCGTTATTCGCACCGATGAGACGGAAAACACAGCGCCAGACACGAAAAAAAAAAAAAACCGCAAAACAGAACACAAAAAAAAACAAAACGTTATCGAGATACCGTGATTGCCGACAATGCAGCCGATTTTAAACAGTATAATAATAAGGGGCTCCATTGACGGTCGTGTGACGATAATTTTGTGTTTTATCTCATTTTTTTCCTTTCACCGCCGGTCGCGATCAAACGCGCTCAGTTTTCGCGACAATCTCAAAGATCGCGAGTTCGTTTTTTTTTCCTTTTTTTTCTCTTCTCAATTTCATCAAACAGACACAATTTCCGTCTATGCCAGTACAAATGGGACACACCAGTTGCAATAGAATAATCGAGCCTATCGAACCTCAAAGGCACTAATGACAAAATGTATATAAATATATATATATATATATTTGTATATAATATATAAACATTTTCAAGAATTTTTCAATCTCAAAACGATTATCGTCACAGACGTCGTGGACCATACAATTCCATAGCCATAGTACCACCACAGTACAACTCAGGATCTTTTATATTATATTTTACAGATGACAATAGTTCCATAAGTGACGAAATGTGGAGAAAAAACGCGAACGAACAAACGGAGTAAAAAAAATGAAAAAAAAAACGCAAAAAAAAAAGGGGAATGGGGGGGGGGGGGGGATAGAAGAAACTCGCGTTTCTCGCGAATTTCTCGCGCGAACGGGAGACCGAAAAACACGAGTATGATAATAATTAAAAAAACAAAAAAAAAAAAAGTAAAGAAAGAAGGAAACGGAGGCAGGCTCCTTTTACCTCACGTACAATCAAATTATTGAATGAAGAGAACGAAAGAGAGCGCGAGCGAGAGAATAGAAAAGAGAGAGAAGCGAAGAGAAAGCAGATGCAGCTATATATTATTATAATATATTTACATACAACAGGATTTTTACAATAGTACCGGAGTACCAGTCGTTCGGGTGTCGTGCCTCGCTTTTTTCTATTTTTTTTTCTGTTTTCTTTTTTTTCTCTCGAAAGGAAACGGAAAAAAATCGAAAAAAGTGCACAAACACGCTCGAACGGCAATCTCTCGCACAGCCGATAAATGCCGATTATAATAACTAATATTATACAAACGCGGTTTTTTATTATATCTGTTACTACATTGGTAAGCGAACGCAAAAGTGAATAACGCGCGAACAGGATTTCTCGTTTTTTTTTCGTTTTTTTTTTGGTTTTTCGTTTTCCGCGAATTTTGCGAAATTCAGCACGGGGGGTTGAGAATTTGACGAAAAATCACGAAGGAAACTCACGCATTCGTTTATGAGATATCAGGAGGGGGGAGAACATATGTCGGGCGAGGAAGAAAACGAAAATGCTTCGAAAGACAAGGTGGGAGCGCGAAATGGTGAGGGAAAGGTTTTTCATTTTTCTTTCATTGTTTTTCTGGTTTTTCGATTGGTAATATTGAAAATGCGGATGCCCAGCAAAGCAATTATATCAAATAAAATACACAACACTGACAATTAGTATACCGAAATAAGGATTAGATTATAAATGTTGCATATCATATTATAAATATTGTTATACATTTGCCAAGCAAGCCAAGTCTCGGACGTTTCGGGTCGTACCCTCCGGAAAAAGAGCGGGATGAGTGAAGAAAAATAGAAGCTCGAAGGAAAGACGGAAAGCAACGTGAGAACGTTGTTTTTCGAAAACTGCAATTATTTACAGAGATTTTTATCGAAAAATTCATTTTTTTTTTACTCCAATCTGCAATAATAGCCGTTTGGAGTAACGCGGGATTTATTTTCGGCGATTCAACGGCTGTACGGTCGAGTCCGGAGAGTGATTTTTGAAAAATTCTGCGATAAGCGAGGGGGCGGAGAAATGGGAGATTCGGAAAGGAATTTGGATTCTCGTACGAAAGTTCGATCGAAAACGTCGGAATCGCAAAAATGAGTAATTTTGAGGACGCGATGACTGTACAGCCGATGAGGCCAAGGGGAGATTCGAGCGAAGTTTGAGAAGCCGCGAAATTTTTCGATTCTTTCGATGTCGCTAAAGTTTTTTTCAAAATTCCTTTTTTTTTTTACGTCTGCGAAACATTTTTGCAGTCGTCTCTTTTTTTCGTCTTTCGTCGACTACGAAAAATTTGTTTCCTCGCTGGTTCTGCTGCAGACGGCAGCAGAGACGCCAGCAGAAACGTGGAAAAGTGATTTTCGAACTCGAAAAACATTTTTTTTTTGGTTTTCTTCACAAAACAAACATTGACCATTCGATCCACAACGTCCGAGATCCATAATACTTATATCAAAGAGTGATACGTTACAGAATCGTCGCGCATTAAACGACGAGTAAACTTAACATAGTACGGGGTTTGCGAGGTTCAAAGAGGCGAAAAAAGAGGCAGAAAAAACGGAGCAAACCCCAACGTGATTCATCGAGGAATCACCTTGACGCAAGCTGGACTATTCGCTGGGCATTAAACTTCGAAAGAAGGAAGAAAGTAAGGGAAAGCACGGGAAAAACGAAGCGAAACGCGAACCGAAGGAACGATCGTAACGAGAGCCATCTGGGAAAAAGACGAGAAACTTTAGCAACTTGGGATGCCAATTGAAATTTCGATAAATCGAGACAAAATTTCGCGAATCTTTCTTTTTTACACGGGACACATTTGCAACGCGCATCATCGGGAGAAAAAAAACACGAAAAAGATAGGAAAAACACATCTGGAAAACGGAAGGGGAACTTGGAAAAAGAAAAAAAAAAAAACGACAAAAAACAATCATAAGAGGATTAACGCGGGGGGGAGGGAGGTAAAAAGTTGAGAGCAAAAATACAGATTTAGTCGCACGCGAGAGGAGACGAAAAAAAAAAAAAAAGACATTCGGATCGTGGACGGAAGTGAGGATAATGGTAGAGAGAGAGAGAGAGAGAGAGAAGCGGAGGATTCAGCGAATCACGGTAAAACGGCAAATTAGTCTGTAAGTTTTTTCATTTTCCATCGCGGAGGAGGATTTTTCCGATCCCCGGGATGGTTTTTCGTTCGTTCCCTTGCGTCCCTTTAACGCGATAGCGGAGATCGCGAAACTAGGCTCCGCGCGAACGAAAGACGATTATCATTGTTTATTTGCGCGCGGGGAAAAACGCGCGGGAATATTTCGACCGTTGAATTATGGTTTTTTAAAAAAGACTTATATTTCTTTTTCGAATTATCATTATTATTATTATTATAATCGAGGTTGAGACTGCTAAACGTTGATTTCTCATCGTGTATTCCTATAGCGAGAGGGTATACGATGACGCGGGATGTCGTCGCGTCCGACCGTTTTTCGTTTTCTCGTCTAGTTTCCTAGCATTTTTTTTTTATTATTTTTTTTTTTCGTTTTTTTATTTTTTCATTCGCACCTTCGTTCGTTCGTTGAATCTTACTTTTGACAAACCCTTTTGGGACGAATGATAATCGATGCAAAAAAAAAACAAACACACAAAAAAAAAAAGACAAAAACGAAACAAAGACAAAAGATGAACACCGCGAACGCGCCGGCACAGTCGCGCGCGTCGGTCTTAAATAGTGCATTTAATTATGTGTTGTATATAATGTAAAGTATTATGCATTTGTATTCACGTTAGAAGCGTTATTCTTGTATTACGGGACGATCGTCGCGGACGATCGTAGTGTCGTCGACGGGTGGTCGATGAAAAAACGGGGGGGGGGGAGGAATAAAAAAAGATCGCGGCGAGCGAGGGAGCGGAGCGAGGCGGTAGAGGCAAAATGAAATCCGCGAACGGTGGGAAAATATAAAATGAAAAACAACAATTATATAACGTAAGCTTAGGAATTTTGATACCTTTTACTCGTGTAGCGGTAAAAATGAAAAAAAAAATATATATATTATCGTATCCCCTCTGTCTAGCCGCTGGCGCTTTATCTTGTTCGGACACGCGCAGGCGTTGAAACAAACGAGAGAGAGAGAGAGAGAGATAAAAGAGAAAATAACTCTAGCTCTTTAGCACTTTTCTTCGTGCCTGGGAGTTTTTAATGTTTATTCTCATTTTTTTCTCTTTTTTTTTCGCTGGGAAAAAATTCGTTTCTCCAATTTCGCGAAAAATCTTCTCCCCGCAACCAAATTCCGACGCTAGTCAGTCTGTGCAACGCCGTGAAAATTGCTCGTTCGACGTTGATTCGCGATTTTATTTTTACGACAATTTTACACACGATTTTCACTCCATTCGTCAATTCGGCTTTTCCCGATGAAATTTCCGTGGCTCGAAATTGGCTATTGACGTTCGAAGGGGAAAAAAAAAGCGGCGAAATGTCCGACGAGGAAGGATCAAATCGATGAAATCGTTGCTCAGAAAATTCTCCCAGTATTTTTCGTTACTTCGTCTTAATGTTGTTACTTTATTATTATTATTATTATTATTATTCCCTCTTTTTTTTTATTTTAATTAAATCTCCGGTGATAACAGCTTCTCTATTAGCGGTACGTGCATTAGCGAGTATAACATTAGTACTTATGAAATTAGTTTGAGCGGGATTTCGCGCGTTCGGTGCTGCCCGTTGAATTTGAAAAAAAAAAAAAAAAAACGAAAAATTGCACTTTCGCAAACGATCCGGCGATCTCTGTCTCGATCGATAATTCGAGAGTGGAAAGAAGCAACGAGAATGTCGCGCGTCTTGCCACTTTGCGGAATATTAAATTCCCGTCCCTCGAGAGAAAAACTGCGCTCTGTCCGAATAAGAATAAAAAAAAAAAAAAAAAAGAAATCATCAAACTCGAGCCACTTGCAGACTTTATTTTCGCGATATCGCGTTTTCGCTGCGGGGGAAGTATTTTTCATTGCATCCGAATGATCAAAATATTTTCACTTTTCGCGGCAAACGAAGGAATAAACGAGCGAAAGACGCGAGGAGGAACAACAATAATAATAATAATAATAATAATAAACGCGTACTATTATTATTATCATCAGTTGCCACCGACTATTATATACGAATATATCGTCTACTGTATTATTCATTATCATTATTATTATCGTAATCCTATACTTTTCACGAGCACAATTTAGGTGTAATAAACGACGAGAAATACGACATACCTGTACGATAGTCATAAGTCAATGCTAGTATTACGCGATTTAGAACGACGCGGGAGGGAGAAGAGAGAGAGAAACACGCGAGAGATTATACCGAATTCATTTTTCTTTTTTGATTCCACTGAAATAAAAAACATGTCCAGTTTCGCGACGGACGTCGTCGCTTTTCCGATAGTCCCGCAGCTGAATATTCAAGCTGCGAGAAGAGTTTGAAAAACACACACACACACGCACACACACACGCAGACCCGCACGCAAACACACTTTACGCTTTACGTTCGACCGTGGCGTAGCGAAATTTTTGGACGATGCGGAGAGATCGTCGGAGGATGAAAAAAAACAAACAACGGAACAGACGCGAAAAAAGGAAATCGAGGGAATTTCGATCGCTACGATCTTGCACGAGATTGATGATAACGGTTATAATAATAATGCACAAGTTTTGCTTTTTGGGGAGATGATGAAACGACTGAAATATCGCGTGATTTCGAACGATTATGAAATTTCGTGTGCAACGTCGTCAAAATTCAGAGGGACAAGAAAATGGTACAATATTTTAAGCGACTTTATCGTAATAAGTATATATATTATACGAGGAGGGCTGGAGGAAGAGGGAAAACTAGAGTACGACTGGCAAAATTTTCTGACCAGATAATTGTCCAGCGATGAAACGACGAGCAAGAGGACAAAAAGTCTAACGAAATTCTTCGACAGTGGAGGCAAAAGGGGAAAAGATCGAACGGAGGATGTTGACGAAATTATAACACTGTTTCGATGCTGGAGATTTGGAATATCTTTGTTTTGGCTATTGCCCCCCCCGTTTTCGATTCAACCGACTGTTTGGATAAATTAACGAGAGATTAGGGAGAAATTTCGAGACGTTTGAAGATAACGAAATTGATTGTGATATTACTGGTGCCACGGCGGCGGACCGAGGAACTAACGCGAGCATCGCCGAGAAGAAAAAAAAAAGAACGCCGAAAATTGTTTGGAGCGAGCGCAAAGAAAAAAAAAAAAATTATCGAGAAGAAAACAAGGACGAGGAAGAATAATCGTTTATTTCGCGTGGAAAATCAGGAAGAGCAATTATCTGAAGGGAATGAGCTTTACATCAAAAAAAAAAAACAAAAAAAAAAATTAACAAACGAAAAACATAATACAAAGCCAGGTTTGATCGTAAGAGCGCACTGTAATTTTCGTAACGCGTGTGGACGCCCGGCTGATCTTTTAATTTATTTATTTATTATTATCTCGCCTTTACACGAGCCTCTGAATGTCTCGAGGCGAGCTGCGAACAAACGGGGGAAAGAAAAAAAAAAGAAAAATTACGATATAAAATATTACCCAGCATGTATTGATTCCATCATCGCACACACGCATACACACAGGCGACGCAACACAGGAGCGAAGTGAAGAAAAAAAAATACCCGCGCCGACACACGATATATTTTTCCAAATAATCCTCAAAGTGATTTATCATTGAATTTGCGAATCCTTAATTAGAGCGTAGCTGTAGATGATAACGATTGATTTAATTGGAAGCTATAATTAAATAATCGTACGATATCGGTGATTCCCCCCCCGTGCCCGAAAAAAAATTCAAACGAAAAGACATTCACACCTCTTCGTCAAAGTTCGAAGAGAAAGCAAAAGAGTCGAAATTCATCGAAAACCTCATTCGCGTGTGATAAACGTCCGATGAATTACGCTTCTGCGCTCGGACTGTACGCATTTTCTTTCAGCATCGTCCATTATTGTGATAAATTAATGAATTAAGAAATCGTTTCGAACAAATATTGGAATTTCGTAAGTTTCCATCGGGTTGTTTTTTTTTGTTTTTTTTTTTTAAATCGAACGACACAGGGTTTTCGTTTATTCGATCAAAATTCTTCACTTTCTTTCAGCTCCCTGTGCAGGGAGCTGAATTGGCGATTATAATTTTTATATATTTTTTTACATTTTTTTAAAAGACGGATGTCTGTAATGACGTAATTTTCGGGCAGTTGCGGGTAAAATGCAATAGTCATTGAGTGGTAAATGCTCGAGCGACATGGCAGCGTTGAATTCTCAGTTTAAGGTAGTTCTATCGTTAGATTCAAATCGAGAAATTGTTTTGCAGTTTTTCTCACATACAAAATGGTTCGCGGGCTTCAGTTAAATAAGAAAAGTTGTTGCAAATCGACTAAAGAACAGCATACTCCAAATTCACGGTCATCCCAGGTGATATGTGCTTGCTCTATAATTACAAAAATTGCGAAACAAATTTTCTTAAGATTTTTTTGGAAAACTCAAGAAATCTTCTTTGATGTTGCATAAAAATGTATGAAAAGTTTTAGAAGGCTTCACCACGTAGAAGCCAAGATATTCATTGATGAAAATGCAACTTTTAACACGCGCTCTTACGAGAGACTACCGAAAATTGTGATTTTTACCAATAAATATCTCAACTTCCACGTGGTAAAACCTTCCAAAATTTATTGCACACGTATATATGACATCAAAGAATACGTATTCAAATTTTCAACAAAATCTTAAGAAAACGATAAAACGATAGAACTACCTTAACGACAGTCGAATGGCACTCGGACACGGAACGCGATGCCACGTTTTTCTTCTTTTCACACTCATTCGTTATTTCGCTAATTGAGAGGAAAACAAATTTGCGTAAGAAAAAAAAACAAACGCTACATACAGTGCGTTGATCGACGCTTACCATCGCCACGATTACTTAATTGCACGTTCGTTGATAATCCGATGAGAAATAAAAAATCCTTTGAGAGACAAATAAGCCATAAACGCGAGAGAAACAGCAGCAATCGTACGTACAAGACGGACGCTGATTGACGATGGGGTTGAATAATGGAACGGTGATTGAATATTTTTTCTGAAACACGCGAGAATCACAAAAGGGAAAAGGAAAGTACAATTTTACTTTGTAAATTTGCAGTACGAATTAATCGTGCTTTTGCGAAATTTTCTCAAGTCCCGTTTCGCAAGTCGTTCGGGGTGAAAACTCACGACGCGCCGATGAGTACCGAGACATTTGTTCGCAATAACGAGGATTAAAAAAACGAAAGGCGAAAACATTTGACGAAGTAACATTGATGATACAGCGTGAATTCCGAAAAATGTATTTGTGAGTATTTAATTCACCAGTCGTTTATATTCACCGTTTATATTATGGCATGCGGTATTTATACTACTATATTGATGAAAAAAGAAAAATGAAAAAACAAAAAAAGAAAAAAAAAATACAAAAAAATGCTGATGTCGTCGTACGCAATAGCGATGTTCCTATTTTACGTTTGTTTTTATACCATAAACGTTCCAATAATAAACAAACACTTTTTGTCCGCTATACATGACTTGGCTTTATTCCTCCACTCATTATTCATCATTGATATATTGTATGATATTGACACGAAAAAAAAGATGAGTTTTTTTTAAATTTCTAAATTAAATCTCCAACGAAAATTCCGTAGGAGATTTATCTCAAAGAGAGAATAAACATATTTGCCGAGTCAATGATGGAGAGTATTTTTCCCTCATGCTGGAAAAGAATTCGTGTTCGTATTGTTGAGAAAAATTTTTTTTCTCAGATCCAATTTTTTATTTATCGTAAAATATCAAAGTTTATGAATAACGAAAATTCGTTTGTTCATTAATTCGACATTTTTGCTATATCGTTATTATTTCCTATCAACAAAGATCATTTTGACGATGACAATTGACCAAATTGGAAAATTGATAATAATCGTGACGTGTAAAATTTTGAAACTCACCGTTACTGTTTACTGTTGAAACATTAAAACGGTGACATAAACAATGTAGAGAAGACACGCCGTATAGCGCTGTTGAATTTAATTTTACTTTTTTTTTCTTTGGACCATCTTACGACATTGTAGTTTCTAACGAGTTGTAGGAAGAATTATAAGTATGCGCCAAGGATGTCGCTCGCACGAAACATAAAAGGCAATGGGCAAAGGTCTAAAAAGAATTAAGTCTGCATAGCAATGTACCAACTTTTTTTTCAGCGATATTTGCTATATATTCATAGACATGTACGTATATATTCAATGTCTGTGTGTATATTAGGGTGTTCGATGTTTCCCCAAATTGACTTTTTTCCCCTGGGTCGTGGCTTCGAATCATCAGTTCGTAGTCTGAAAATATTGCTGGAGGAAAAAATTAATTTGTCGTCGTCAGGATAAGAGCCTGTTCGAAAAGGTCACGATCGAAGCAGAATCGACATTTAAAAAAATTTAATGAATATAATAAGCGAGAAAAAAATTGAAATCTCAAATTTCTCATTGTTTCTTTCGTATATTTTTTTGAGGCTTGACCCTTCGCGGCATAGTGGCATTCCACAATGCCACCTTTTCCAAAACACGTTTTTGCGATGCCAAAGTCATTTTTAATCGATTTAATCGGGGTTTTTGTAATTTTGTGATGTTGATATTTCAGAGGATCAATTGTTGATGCTCAAATTCTTTTCATGTTTTTTTAATTTGCTTATGCAAATGAAAAAAATTCTGAAAAACAGTACTTTTTTTCAGCTGATCACGAATCTGTCATCAGATTTCCAAAATTCATAATGGCGTCGGAAAATTTGGAAAATAATGGCAATTCTCTGAAAACTGGAGTACCGCAGTTTTCGAGGCTGCTGATATCTCAAATCCGCGATGAGATTTTTTGAAATTCAACATTGCGGATTCAATATGGAGTACGATGATTCGAAAGATTGTGGAATTTTAGTTCTAGAATCTGGTATACAGGGCTGTCATATTGGATCCGCCATTTTGAATTTTGGTAATCTCACGATAAATTCAAAATGAGTTATCTCAAAAACAACCCTCATGTTCTAATTTTCGTGAGAATTCGTTGATTACAAAAAAGCGTGTGCCCGCTGCGAGGCAAAAGTCGCCCTGTGAAATAGCAGACACCCTAATGTCTCTATAATACACATAGATTATGGGAAGACTCTTCTCGCTGAAAAATTTTACGGAAAAAAAGTGCATGTATATAACTCGAGCAATATATGGTTTAGTATTCCATGTATACCAATCGGTATATAGCGGTATATACACTTGGCCAATAAAAAAACCGGTTATTAAAGGCTAATGGAGTTTGCAAAGTATCGCAAGAAGCCCGAGCGAGAAAATCGAATGGATTTCGAGATGGCACAGTAGTAGCAGAGGCACTTGGCAAAGGTTATTCGCAAGGGGTGAAAGGAAACTCGAGTGGCGAAAAGAGCCAAAGAGGAAAAAAGTATCGATATCAGCGAAGAAAAAACATATATTTCTGTGGCTTTTTATCATATTTTTTATTTGACAGAAACTTTAATCTGCAGTTCCGATTGAATGAAATTTTGAGTAAAACGAGTAGATTGAAAGAGAGAGAGAGCGAAAGATTGGGGTGATTTTACGATTAAACAATTTTTTACGATTAAGCAATTTTTTACGATTAAAATAATGTTCGATCTATACACTTGTCGATTTATCATGAAAAATCAGACGTACACTCGCTTCCTTCATCGTTTCTTTTGATTAACGTCATTTCTTTTCTCCTTCTTTTCTACGCTGTCTGCTTCCATCGTATTGTTTTTTTTTCTGCAGATTAATGGCAAGCTGAATTCCGTTCCGAGAGTCGAACTTTTCGAGCTCAAAGTTCCATGTTTTTATGAAAAAAATAATATCTATACACTCATCGATATAAACGAGAGTAGTTTTGCTACTACTGTTTTGTTGAAGCTTTTCCTTCGTTTCCTGATAACACACTCCACCTAGCTACTTCCGGGGGAATAATGTGATAACCTCTGCAGCAATTATGATGCTGTTTTTTCTGGCATAATTCAGTCGGACTTTAGTTGACTTCGTAAGAAAAAAGAGCACGACAAAAGGGAGGAAGAAAAACTTTACCACTTTGCCGAGAATACAGAGCGACCGATTAATCGTGAAAAGAAAATTACGATGACGCATCGATTCGCAATTTTTAACCGATTTCATCTTATCCAAACGCGAAAAGTTGGTTACCTAAAATCCCCTCGAACTTCACAATTCGACAGTGAAGCGAGGATTTAAAAAAACACCAAACCCGGGGAATTTTCGATGTAACTTTTTATCATCTGACGAATCTCCGGGGATTGACACGACGTTTACGGTACATTGAAAAATCCGAGGGAACGCATAATAATTATCCCTTACATTTCCGATAATACGAGGATGCTCGGAATCTCCGATGTGTTTTACGACCCACCCCTTCGAATTTTCTCGAGAATATTTCTCGTCTCTCGCGTCTCTCGTAATGGAGAAAACGAACGAGGAAAGTAAGTTAAAAAGGTTAAATGGAAAGACAATCTTGTCCTCGTGACGTAATCTGTCGAATTGGATTAATCATTATTATTATCGTTCGAAAATTGGCTCGTTAAAATCATCGACGAATTTCATGCTTCTCTTGTGCCAGTCTCAATCGTACTTGACCCTCGTCAGTCACACCTCCGGACTGTGACGCAATAGTCTTTCGGGGGTGCAATCAGCCCCCCTCACTTTCGAGAATGATGAATAATTGAAAAATTGACAAAAAAATTAATAAAAATACTACAGTGCATAGAGTTTTCGAAAAAAGTTGCTGGTTGTGAAAATAGATGAATGTTTAAGTGGATAACTTGATAAAAATGGCAAGTCGTACTTGACCCTCGTCAGTCACACCTCCGGATCGTGACGCAATAGTCTTTCGGAGGTGCAATCAGCCCCACTCACTTTCGAGAATGATGAATAATTGAAAAATTGACAAAAAAATTAATAAAAATACTACAGTGCATAGAGTTTTCGAAAAAAGTTGCTGGTTGTGAAAATAGATGAATGTTTAAGTGGATAACTTGATAAAAATGGCAAGTCGTATCGATTAGTATGGGCGAGGCTTATCGTTGCGGTGGCAATTTCCTTGTTCCCCTTTTTCACGGCCTAATTGCCATCAAGGCCGGCATTTAAATGTCAGTCCGGAAGAGCGAAACTTCGAGGCTCATCATTATTTTTGTACTATAAAATATGATTAAAAATCAGTGGCAGATCGTTGTTGGCACATGGCAGAATGAGGGAAAAGACATAAAAACTCGGAAAACAACGTGACAAAAGACATTTTTCTTCTTTGATAAATATTTTTTTCATCGAAAAGTGAAATTCCAGAGCCATACCTTGCAAGACCATAGCTTGATGAACATTCGTAATATTGTTCAATGAAATCTCAATTAGGTGAAATAAAAATGAATAAAAATATTTGGAAGAAAACGACCGCTTTGAAAAAAAAGAGTCTCTCTGTAGCGACGTTGAATATTTCTTGAAATAAAACGAGAATATTAAACATTTCATTTGGTCAATCTTCGGTCCCGTCGTGTTAATATTTTCTCCGTTCTCAAGGGAGAGAACAAAGAAAACCCGAGAGGAAGAGAGATGAATAGATGAATCCGAGATGGAATTTTTCCTCTCAGTTTCATTCTACGCCATTATGCTTTTTTTACGCCTAAAGGCGGAAGCATTCGTTTTGCTAATTGAACGAAGCAAATGATATTTAACCCCAATTGCCAGTTTCCCATCGCGTTTCGTCCTTTTATGTTTCTCATGATGGGAAATTCCTTCCGGAACAAAAATCTTTTAGAATGGATTTAAAAAATGGTCATAAAACCGGCCTCCTTATATATTATCCTTATACATTGAAAAAACACCCTGATTATCGAAATATATTGATCGCAACCGATCGTTCGACCTTTCAAACTTTGCCGTACTTTAATGCACGAAATCATGTTTTCATAATTCGTGACGAAGCATTTTTCTTGCCCTTTGAAAGTACGATATAACTTTGTTCTCTCCAGGGAAGATGGAATGGCAATTATTTCGCCATTTGCATTTCCATTGGCAAGAAATAGAGCAAGAAAACCCAACGTTTTGGGACAATCTGTTTGATGAAGAGAAAGTGAGAGGGTTTTGGGTGTGCCGAGTCGAGCCAGCCAATTAACGTCAGCAATTACAGCGCGAATTAATACCGCAATTTCGTCGAGTTGTGTGACATTTTCGTGGTCGGAATTGCGAGTGAATGGTTCATGCATGTATGAGGATTTATGGAGAAACGTCGAAATGAGTGGGAAAAGCGATTTTGAGTCTACATGAATCTGAAAGGCTCGTGCTGTCAAAGAAGCGAGTTATCTGACCGTCGAATGATTAGTTATGTCCCTGTGGGAATTTAGCAAAATGGCTCTTCAAAGGGTGAAGGAATTTATTTACCATAGGTTTTCATACATAGCACTCAGTACCGCACGGTAATATACAGTACCAGCCTTCCCATGTTTAGTGAAAAATATGATGTAATATTGACTGAAAATAGTTGCAAAACCATCGATTTATTTGTTCATACGATTTTATCTCATTTTTTTTTCAACTCGATTAATTTCAATCAAGATCGTTGCGAATATTAGTTTCGTTAACTTATCTTGAATTGGCCCATGTATTTTTCATTACTCGAATACAGTAGACATAGTTTTAGGGTACGTAAGAGTATAAATTTCAAATAAATGCTGAAAGGGCCGAGGACGAATTCCCATTTCACATTCTATATTAATAAAACATACTCACAAGAAGAATAAACACCAGATACGATTTCGATGACATAACCATAAGCCATTGAATAAAAATGTCAGTTTTGCCCTCCAATATCAATAACATGAACAATTATTCGGAGAGAAACAAACGTGGCTCTTGCTTCCTTCGTCCTTCATACGCGTATTATCGTGAGATTGTTTCGCATCGCATTTTGAGATATCAGACAAAGTTACCTGCCAATTGAAAAGTGCCATCACGAGCAAAGGTGGCGGGGAAATAAAGTTACACGAGACTATTGATGCTCCTTCCATCACGAGGTCAATAACGGTCTTTTAGCTTTATTTTCCAATCCTGTTTCGCTCCGTGCTCGCTGAATATGGTCGCTTAACGACAACGGGTTTTATCGCGGAAGACTCGCAACGATACGTCCATTTGACTGTATAAAATATTCAGGGCTGCCTCAAAGAGACAGCTTGTCGTGGGTCAGAGAATTACGTGAGCTTTCTTCGAGAATTATGAGACCACGTATGTGGTACAAGATGGCAGGATAAAGAAGAAGAAGAAGAAGAGACAAAGTGAAGGAAGCTAAAGAGCCTCCGCATTAGCTCTGGAAAATGCTTGGTTCGACGATTTCGCGGTCCTCTTTTGAATCCTCATTAACCACCGAGTTTATTCGCTCCACGAGTTCACGTGTTTCTCTCCTCAGACACACGCGAGCATAGTTAAATGCAGAGTCCTAAAAAAAAAGAAGCAGCTTTCCCCTCTGACCAGAGCCCGTGTGGAATTTGGAGAATAAATTCCTCAGGAGAACGTGAATTCCATAGCGAAATTGTTGACGATCTCATCCAACTTTGTGCAAAGAAAAAGCTCCAAAGTCAGACCCGGCGAATACGAAAATGGCGAAAAAACTCGTCAAACAGAGCGAAGGATATACCGGGTGTCCCAGAAATAATAGTTAACACCGTACCGTCAAGTTCGAGATGAAATGAAATTCAGAGCCGAAAGGTACCTCGAGATGTTTTCATCGAATCAATAACGAATTATTTCCCAATCAAGATCGATCAATCGGCCTACAAGGGTCTGCCGTCGATTACAGAGGGCGCAATGTTCCGGATGCAACATTGCTGTGTTTATACTCGTATTTTGCATACCCAGTACACTCACAGTCGGAGCATGTATAATCAAATGGTGGAACAGAGAAAATAAACCGCTTCCTATATTTCTCGTGGCAATTTTTCAATATTTTCTGCGGTACGATTGTCAGATAAATTCAGCGTACGTGTCTTCCCTGCTGTATAGATAAATCCCCCGTAGTGTTTGGATCACAGACATCCGTGCGAAAGGGAGAACGAAATGAGAAGAGAATTGGAAAGACGTTTTTCAGCGTGGTATGATGCTTGTCCCAAAGTAAATCAGATTTTCCCCTCTCGCTTTATTCTCGAGTGGCTCACCGGAGTATGGAAATAAATGTGTTTCCGTTGAGCCTGTGAATGAGAGTCGTTCCGAAGGGTGATAGTCCTGGAGATCTTCGTCAGAAGCGACTGTTTCGCGCGCGTGCCGGATCTCTCGGGATTCCTCAGGATCCTTGTCACGTTGTTGTCATGGAAATATCGACAATGTGCTCGCATGACTTTTTCCGCGATCCTTCACCGGTATTCCCTTGTATGTGCGAGCGTGCGTGTCTTTCGTTGATCGTGCTATGCGGAAGAACGAAAAGACGACGAAAAAAAGAAGCCCATCGCGATATTTCTCTCTGGTTATGACGAAAAGTTTCTCAGAGATCGTTGATGCACGAACGACTCCTTCCTCAATGTTTCTCAGCTTTGCCTCTCTTTTTCCGCTTCCCAAAAAATGTCCCCAGCTTCCGTGACATCATAACGGCACGGAGATAGCTTCACAAGGCTCAAGGGATTAATTTCGTTGATTTTCTTTCGGCAAAATGTCGGCGCAACCCTCTACGATTTTTCCTAATCGTTCCCTAAACGTTGGCCATTTAAGATGTAATCAAGTCAAAGTTGTAACGGATATGGCATGAACTCTGTAATAGAGATCAATTTGGTTGATTGTCGGATGCAGGTTTCTCGCGTGCGGGCCTTTATTAAGGTGGCAGAAGGGCGGCGACTCGCGGAGAGGAAAGAATAGGTCGGGAAATGGCTTGACGGGGAAGGATTGAATGGGTGACACGAAGTCTCTCTGGGATCGGAAGGACAGTGATTCAGGATCTCATCCTAAAAATTCTTCGACAATTTGGCCGCGTAGATTCGAGTCTTTTTCAATCCAAGTGACATCGATAAAGCCGTACACATGCTCGTCCATTTATTTCTCGTCCGCGGAGTCTTCTGACCCATGTCACTTTCGCCAAAATTGCAAGTCGTGTCGAACCGCGGGACTTTCGTCAAACAACCGCGATCATTCGTCATTCGATGGTTTTTTGCCTCCGAAATACACGTATATCTCGTGCTTGATCCGCGAGCAAGATTTATTGCCAGGACAAAGGATTCAAATGATTCTTTGCGCAAAGATCTCTCTCTCTCTCTCTCTCTCCGTGTTTTGTTCCCTAATTGAACGATCAAAGATTCTCCGCGCAAGGAACTAGGGTGATCTCCGGAATTGTTATTACAGCGATAAGACGATAAGACGAATGTTTTATTGGTTTTTCATTATTACCCCCGAATTTATTCGCTTGAATAATGCGATTAGATCCCTTCGAATGGCCTCCCCCAGTCTCTTGGATATTATTCATCATAGTTGGACACATCGAAATGACACCTTTTTTCCCGCCTGTGCGCGTCAAAGTTTCGCTCGATGTATCTTTGAAAAAGATGCTTTCCTCTTCAGCGGCCATTTGTTTTCCTTCGAACATCCGTATTGACTCTGCGGAAAACGAGTGTCCCTTTTTTTCTTCGATGTTTGCCAGCAGGTCTGTCGCCATATCGATTCATCGTTGCGGGAGATCCGCCGCGTCGACGAGAATCTTAAGGACGTATTTAATATGTTTGTACGGTTCTGTCATCATTGTGGGCACTGAAATGTTGTGCCGAGTCGATAGATGTGTCGGCGGAAGAGGGTTACAAAAGAATGGGAACCTTTGACGATTGAGACGTTTTTCGTTTTCCGCTTCGATTGATTCCTTCCAAATTTGATAGAAAATGCCATCTCAGATTTTAAGCCAGCGCAAGTTCAAATTAACCCAGATTCATGCAATTCGAAAAACAATGCAAAGCCATACGTTCCGATAGAGTGCCGCAACGATCCCGCAAACAAACGGCAAGGCTGTCGAAGGGTAAAACAATGGAACAATGGACTTAATCATTGCTTTATAAAAATAAAAAATAGTGAAATTTTGAGAAATGATTGAATTGTTTGCCTCGGCTTTTTCATCGCCTCAAACAAAGCGAAGAATCAAAATTGCCCGGGGCTATGTTATTTCACCCTGCGAATTTCCATGGAGGAACCACCGAGTATTTTAAGGCAGCGGCAGATACAATCAACCCTACTCCCGTGCTCTTTTTCATCAATTCTTTGTCCAAATTCTTCTCATCGATCTCGGAAAAAGTTTCCTGCCAACTGGGAATTCCAAGCGAGGGGTATAAGAAAAAAAAAGTCAAACGGAATAGCTAAGGGTTCATCTCTCCCGGAGGAATTCCCACAGAGGGGTAAGAAGCAAAGCCAGTCACGCAATTACGAACATTTTCGCTGTTTATTCTCCGACGCGTTGCGAAAAATTGTGTGACCATTGTGTTTTTTTTTCTGCCGCGAAAAGCATGGACAGATATCTCGCGCGGGTGACGTAACAATTCCTTTCAATCCCACTGTAGAAGAATGTATTCAGCAATGGAAAAAGACAGGCACCTGAAAGAGCGCGAGTCTTTCGTCTTTGAAGACTTTTTTAGTGGATAAAACGCGCCCAAACACAAGCTTTTCTTTCTCAATCTTTTAATCTTGTCACATGGATATGCATTTTTTAATTTTTTATCTAGATCCCAAAGTTGACGTATGTCAATGTTACATGAGTGAAATTAAAAGATTTTCAGCTGTGCGAGTAGAATTATTTTTTGTAGTTCCATGCGAATCTTTTTATCGTCCTTATCGATTTTTCCCGCTCGGCTGCCGCCGAGTGATTTTCGACCTTCTTTTCCCTCTGAAAAGACAATTTAATCAGCAGCTCGAGCTCAATTCCCATCCAGTTGCGATAAAGATGATGTCTGCGTGATACTCTTTTCCGTTCGAATTCCCGAATTGAAAGTCTGGCCAAGTCGCCGATTTTCGTCATGGACCTTTCGAAGATTCGCGATGATACTCGCGTGCTTACGTCGATTGCCAATTTAGAGATGAATTCTTAAAACTGCGTCGACCCCGCCGAGAATTCACGATTGCGCGGCAGGCGGTACAGACGAAAGAAAAGAAAAACGAACGAACGAACGAACGAACCGAGTATAACAAACGCATATGAAGCGCAAAGAAGCATCGCGAAAAATAAAAACGCGTCGATAACTGAAATGGAAAATGTTGGATGTGTGCGGCCAAAGAATCACTGACGACGTGGACTAATATTGGATTGGTCGGCTGGTCTGTGTTGCAGCCAACGGTGTATCCTCGTTCGAGGGAACAACATCGGGCCCCGTGGGAGCCGGAAGTCTGTCGCTGGCGGTTCTTCCAGCTGAGCCCGGGGTCGCCACTTGGGACTCTCCGAGACTGTGCCCTCTTTGCGCTCGTGTCTACAGCAACAACAGCAATTTACGTCGTCATCTCAGATCGGCGCATTCGTCAAACGCAACCGATCTTCTCGAGCTCACGTCGTTGCAGCGCAGATCAAATAACGCGCCTTCGTCCGCCTCTTGCAATATCATTGACGACCAGTCGGCTGAAAGTCCGGGAACTTATCCGGAAGATCGCAACGAAAAAACAGACCCCTTGGACATTGAATCCAGCGGCGAAATTTACAGAGACACATCCTGAGCTCCGTGAATCCTTCCAAGATTTCACCGAAGATTCGGCGTCAGTGCGGCAGGGCGCTGGCTCTGCTGGACACGGACGAGGAAACCTCGAAAAGAGGAAATGGAATCTTCTCGGGAAAGTTCTCCAAGACCCATTGACGACCCTTTGAATCTTGACCCAAAGTACGGTCGTAGGGGGGATGCTAGGGGATTCTAAAAAAAATCAGCAAAACTCTAATAACGATGTCGAGTCGTTGATCTTCGTTGGGAGACTTCCTCACGGTCCTCTCGACGCTTGTCGCTGATGCGACAAACATTCCTTCTTTCTGCACGTTTGAATAACACAATTTGCACATCGAACTAGAGGGTGGCTCCTGATATCGAGGTTTGGGACTGGAATCCTGGCTGTTTTTGAAAGATCGTTGGAGGCAACGGGGCGAGATGGCGGCGGGAAGTCGTGACGGAGCTTCTCGCGGAAATGGAAGATCGCTCATAGCCGATCTTTCTTATCCGGTTGATTTCATCGTAATTGAAAGTCCAGACACGTTAACCGAGAGTGAAATATTCGCGAGTTTGCCGAGAATGGCGACTACCGACCCATGGGAATTCCGCTCGTACGTGATTCGACGCGTTTCCTGATGGGATATTTGTTGTTTTACTGCAATCCCAGCTGCTGTACGCTTCAAACCTGGGTGGAAAAATGTTTCGGCCCGTGCCGGATGGAGCGGATCAAGGATATAACAGTTGGGCGTCCGAAAGGAATCCGCGAGTGATCCGAGAGCGAACGACCCTTTCAATCCCATCTCCCTCTTCTCCTCCCCATACAGCGAGCTCCAAATGACCCGGGACATGCGGTGTCTTTCCCGTTTACTCGATTTTTCCACCCCTTCGGCCAAAGTTTCATTGATTCAAAAAAGTTGAAAAAATTCAAGAAAGCTGCTCGAATTTTGCTGGGATTTCTGAAATCCCAGCAAAGAAGAGCGAAAAACGAGAAAACCGAACTTCCGGTTCAATTGACGCTCGCTGTTTCTTTTGCGAGTGTATGTACAAACGTATGCCGACGGCAAATCTGAGCGTAAACGTAACATCGATCGGTGGTGCTATCCGGAAGTAGGAACGGAGACGGGAATAAACGACCCTTGGGAAAAAAAGTGATTTTTCTCTCTCGTCCAGCCTGCAGAAGTATTCTCGCGTGCTTTACCGTATTGGCGGCTCGTTTCAAGGCCTCGTTACCTCTCACCCGCCGGGGTGAGAGAAATAGAAATGGAGAGAGAAAATTCATATCGAGTTACTATCGAATTACTTGAATTTCCTCAAAGATTACTCGAAAAGCACGACGACTGGATGAAAACACGAATAATCCGATACGACTTCGTAATTTACGTCTTTTTGTCGCAGCCTGCTTCGTTCGCGCAAATAACGTGATCCATCTTTGATCCTTCGCAATGTTCGCCATACCTGCGGATCAATTTGCAGCATCTCGTTATCATTGAAACGAGACTTCTGCAGTTGCCATTCCAAGAATCTTCGATCGAAACCCCCACGTGTGCGAAAACTGCTCCATTTTGTTATTTTATACCCGCAAGATGTTTCGATAAATTGACGTAAAAGTTCCAGCTCCGGAGCTTTTCACGGAATTTTTTACCACCGGAAGAATTTTTCACTCGAGCCGAAAAACCGTAAAGAAAAATCGCAGCAGTCCCTGGCTCGATGTTCGCGAAGAGTCAAAGAGAATTTGCGACGAAACAGGCAACGTTCTGAGAGTTTTTCTTCGCGCACAAAAGTCTTTTCGAATTAATGTCGATGACAAAAAAAATGTATTCCTATTTCTTCATGGCTTCATGGGATATTTGTGAAAATTTCACTGACCGTGGGAATCGATGGATATTCGAAAAAAAATGGAGTATGTAGCGCAAAAAATGTGGGAATGTGGTTTGTTCACGAATAACGCATGAATCGATATTAACTGTGGATAATAAATGTTGAAATTTTGTCAGTCGCATGGCAATCAATTTTCACGATCGTACACGTTTATTGCGAAAAGCCTTCCATCTCTATAACGCCCATAGAGGAGAAAAAAGCGAATGGCAAAAATTGGTGCAATTTTATTTATTCCTGGACGTTGCATCGCCAAGGTACTTTCCTTATCGAGTGCCTGTAATTACAGCGATCGATGCGAACAAGCTCCCAGCCCCCTTGTGGCATCTTTGTCTTGCTGGTGGACCGTCGAAACTTTTAATTGACTCCGCGAGCTCTCTTTCATTTTTCCATCACGCAACTAGACTGTGAAGGATCGGAAGTGTATACTTTCGATCGAGAAAGACTTTAATATCTCCTTCCTCGTGATATAATTATTCGAGTCTTTTAATCATCGTTTTCCCAACTTGCGCCTATTTGTTCGAGGGCTCAAATCAATTTCCCGAATCCTCGATCAATCGAATTCATCAAGAGCACCGTATAAAGAAGTGCGCCCAGCATCGAATACAAACATTTCGACGTAAAACTTTGGGAAAGTTTAAATGTGAAAATTCGCCGAGCTTGAACTCGTTGCGGAAAATGACCCAAAGAGCTCGAGTGGTTTCAAAAGTGAATTAAAAAAAAAAACAAAAAAAAAACACAAGATTGGGAATAAATAATTGACGAGGCAATTTGGAATTGTTTTTTCGACAAGGACATATGCAAATAATAGTACAAATTTTCAAAAGTCCATCAGGGTGGACGATATTCTCGCAGGCGTGACGTTCCCCCTCTGTGGAGGAATTTCGAAAAAAAACACGTGCCTGTCCACCTCTACGAGCATATTCTCCTCTCAGAGGGTTGTTCTCCTTTCTTCGATATATATACCTCTAATGGAGATAGATTTATTAGCGTCTGAGAAAGATATCAAACAGTTGGCCGTCCATTCTTCCTCGCCATCCATCTTTTCTAGCCCCTTTTCATTCCTATTCGATTCCCTCATTTCATCGCGTTTCCTTCCTCCGAGAGGGTGTGCAAAGTCACAGCTCGATTCCACCCCATATGACTCGAGCTTCCTCCTTCTTTATCAACGACGACCATTATTAGATCCTAATTCGTGATTCCTTCATCGTATCGCAATATTTTGCGCGATCGTTTTTTTTTTCTTCAAAAATCACACCCCTCCGGGGGTATCGCACGTGTCAATTGCAAGCTCTGTCGGGAAGACATTTTTCCGTCATTTTGCATCAAGACGCTATTTTCAGCCAACACCATGCACAATTACCCAAGTGTAAACTCGAAATCATTTTACTCAAAATTATCGTGTACTCCAGTCGACGAATTACGAAATTCCTCGATAAGTGTGCTAAGAAAAAAAAAACCAGAGCTCTCGTGAAATTGCCCAAAAGATTTCTCCTTACGGACATCTCCATTGATAATAACGCGACTGCTTTTATGCGAAACGTTCGACACGTTGTTGGCCCGTCGAGAGGTGCGATTTTTCGCGAGGAATACGAGTAATAATAATGCATGGAATGTGAGAAAAATTTCAAAGGATAAAATACAAGATGATACACGAGTGCATTAATGGGCAAGTGTCTCATTTCATCCTTCAGTTTTTATACGAATCCTCGTGTTTGCTTCCATTCTACAGCTTCTCAATGTATTTCACGAAGCTCTAGCGGATGAGAACGTGAGAAAACGAGGGCGAGTGGAACGGTGATGGAATATCGATCGATATTATTCTTTTTAATCCTCATTGTTTGTTCGCACTCTTGCGTTGAATAACTCCTCGAGAGCCCCGAGAGATCCCTGATGGATTTCAGAACGACGGAGAGGCGGCTAATAGAGAGAATAAAATGCACGAGATGGCAAAGATCGAAATGAATTCCATGGCTGGCATCGATAGGCACTAAAAAAAAGGTCGTTTTGGATAAGGCTCCATTCACAATTTCTCGATTAAATTGCGGCTTGTCCCTCGGCTGTATAGAACCATTCCTGTCGATTCTCCAATTTCTCCGCACATTCGTCATATTTTCGTCGACGCTAAACAAACCGCGGTCCATCGGCGTTCTTACTCTTCTCGAATTTTTCCATCAGCTTTTTCTCATCGCGAAGCATCTTTGATATCACATTGAGGAGAATCGATCTCTTTGCCTCTCTATTATCGTGAAAAACAAACTGCAACGATCTTTTGTTTTGCCCTCACTTGGAATTTTTCAAGAAAAAATATCGTGCTGCATTTGTTGGCATAACGCGGGAAAGAGAGGACGGATAACGTTGATAGAACAAAGGGGAAATGAGCCAAGAACAAAAGAAACGAGTTTGATACTTTCATCGAATTGTGGCGGTCCATTGTGTGAAAGGATGCTGGGAAAAAAAGAGAGATGTTAGGGAAGACGAGAAGGTGGGCTCTGGTCAGCGGGATCAATTACCCTCTTAGCCATTGACACTGTGACACGTCGCAGAGTTTTTGCCTTGGAAAAACAAACCGCCAGTCTACGAAAAAAAAAGTTCGTTTTATTCAATTTTTTTTGGTTGTGTTTGTTCAGGATTCAAGAAAGAATAAACTCTCATGTCGTCTGTTCTTTCTGCAGTTTGCGACGTTTTTGTAAATCATTGATGATTTCTGTACAGCAAGGACTAAACTTTTTCATCGAAGCTTCATTTGATTTTGAACTTGACATTCAAGGTTCTCCAGGTTTGAGTCTTATCAAAGGCGATACTTTGAACGTAAAATTTTGTTCACATTTCCAATATTTCAGGAGCTTATCCGCTCGGAGATTTATGAGGCTTCAAAATGCCGTTTGGTTTGTCCAGATATCTTGATTTTTCGATTTTTGGCAGATTTTTCAAGTTGGACCACCGATTTTCGCCAATTTTCCCATACACACCCCTTTGCGTTTTTTTCGCCGATTTTCAACACCGATTTTCAGGGTGAAGCAATCGAGCTATCGACATTTAACTTTCACCATTGCTTAAGTCTACTCGAGGGCTTTTCAAAACACCCCCAAAAAGTCTATGTAACTTCACTAGGGAGGCAGTTATGATCATTTGAAATTTCGACTTTTCGACGATTCTGGAAAAGTGGCGAAAAGTGAGTCGAAATTTTTTTTTCAAATGTTCGATAGTTCAGCAGTCTATTCCATCGCAAATTTTCCGCCGATCACGAAACTCGTCGAGTTTTTCGCGAAAACTCGAAATATCAGTAAGAAAACGCAAAAAAACAGTCGAATTCGAGCAAAAACAAAACACGCTCGCGCATCAGAAAAAAAACGGAATTTTGCCGCGAAATTCATTCTTTTTTCACCGACCAATCAGGGGACGAATAAAACGACAACAATCGCGCGATACTTTTTCGATAAAGGATCAACTTCGGGACCCCATCAATTTTTTATTGGGCGAAGAACCCTCCAGTTTCATTTTTTCAATGTTTCGACATTTTCAACGAGAAAGCGAAGAGATACTCCGCTACAAGGTATTACCGCAGAAACTACAAAGAGAAGTGCACTTTGCTCGTTTCACTCTTAAACGCAATTTCCCAAACCCATCAATGTTTATTGGGGTCAGCTGGAATCGACGATTGAGAAGCTTGTCGAACGATTGAAATTCGTGAAACAACACTCGGCGTAGTTACGTTTGCCTTCGTAACTAGAAGCCTTCGAGAAAATGACCCTTCTTGATTTGATTCGTGTATGAATGTTTTTTACATACGTTTCTGATTTTTTTCATTCTCCATAAAACAAAGAAACTGCCAAGATGATCCCAAAAAGACCGAAAATGAAAAATAGTAAAAAAATCGATTGAAATCGATTACTCGACAATTACTCAATTATTCACGAAAAAAAAAAGACTTTCATACTTCTCCACAATCAATTTCTCCATCTCGCGAAATGTCATTTTTTATCATCTTCCGATCTTTCAAAGTTCATACGGGGTCATTTTGGGTATCGTAAAAAGAATCGTGTCGCTTCACTCTCGATATAAAATTGTCCCGACATACGTACAGGCTGTTTCACAACTCAACGTCAGTAATTCCCATTTAAATTCGCAGGGAAATTTCAGAATGAAAGGTATCTTCAATTTCAATTTCAATATATACAAAGATGCGTTTTTCACAATGGCAGAGTATACAAAAGCTGCACAACGGCGTGTGACAAAAGCTTCACGTTCGATAATTATTTCGTCCGTTTCGTCCATAAATCCAAAGCGATGAAAATCGCTTCATTCTGTGGATGGTCCATTGTCGAAGATTTCACGAACGATGATTAAAATGTTCTCACGAAACCGTGTTTCTTTGATTATCTGTTGGCGAACAGGTCGAAGGGTACGCCGCGGAAGACCGAGACTCGGAACCAGAGGTGGAAGACACTTGTCGTCGCTTCATGGCAATTCACCATCGAGAAACGATTGGTTACCCGGTCCCCTTGACATGAGCACGACTCCGCCCGCGATGCCAGCTTTTCGGGGATTCGAGGACTCATCCTCGGACGGAGTGGTGAGCAAACGTTAATTAATTAATTTAATTAAACTCTGCACTCTAATTGATCAACGAAACTGAAACAAGAGTATCAATCACTCAGCCAGCTTCGCTAGGCTCGTCTTTATTCTTTGATTCACGCAAAACGATCTTCCGAGAGTCCTCTGGAGGTACTTAAAAATAATGCGAAACAATCATTGCGAATAATTCAATCAGGAGGCAAGAAAACATCCCTAAGGTTTTTTTTTGTAACTTTTTCACAGTCGGTTGAAAGGTAAAGAATATGAAAGGGCAGTTTTCCGTGCGCATGAAATCCATGGGAGATGTGTGGCAAAGGCCATTTTAGGCCTCGGGGGTCTCATTATCGTTGCCGAAGAATCTCCAGGGGCTCGTGAATGACGTGTCTCTTCTTTCTTCTTCCATTCGCTCGTAACGTTATCCCTTTTTATTGCATCACTCGTGTACTCTCTAGTTTCGGTAAACGTATCTTTCTCTGCGAATCGTCAAAACCTTGGCGCCCGGCTCTTTCCATTTCATGGCTGTTTTTATCCCCCTGTTCACTCGTTTCTTCCATGTTTTCCCGTCGACGAAAAAAAAAGGTGAACTCGTAAAACCGAAAAACGCTACGTTCCATCGTTGCTTCTCGCTTCCCCCACTTTTCCTTAACCCGGAAACTCGAAAATCTGGAAAAAAATCGCGAGACTCTTCGATTTCATGTCGTTCATGCGTGATAACTCCAACATCCTTGAGGGGTTAACACCCAACGAGTGGAAAAGGAATGTTTCGAGGTTTCCTTTTCCAAATGTTTTTTTGGAGCGAAAAGAACGTTTGAATGACGTTCGAAAAGAAAAAAAAACAGTCTCTATCCAAAAAAGTAATTGCGCCAAGTACCAGTAGGACAAAAGCTAGTTATCGATCCGAAAAATGTTGGACTATCATCGATATTTATATGAAAACCATGCTTTCGATTAAACGAGGTTTAAAGTTTAAGGTAGAAAGTTTAGAAAGTTTGAATGACGTTCGAAAAGAAAAAAAAACAGTCGCTATCCAAAAAAGTAATTGCGCCAAGTACCAGTACGACAAAAGCTAGTTATCGATCCGAAAAATGGTGAACTACCATTGATATTTATATGAAAACCATGCTTTCGATTAAACGAGGTTTAAACTTCAAGGTAGAAAGTTTAGAAAGTTTGAATGACGTTCGAAACGAAAAATAACCAGTTTCTATCCAAAAAAGTAATTGCGCCAAGTACCAGTACGACAAAAGCTAGTTATCGATCCGAAAAATGGTGGACTACCATTGATATTTATATGAAAACCATGCTTTCGATTAACCGAGGTTTAAAGTTCAAGGTAGAAAGTTTAGAAAGTTTGAATGACGTTCGAAAAGAAAAAAAAACAGTCTCTATCCAAAAAAGTAATTGCGCCAAGTACCAGTACGACAAAAGCTAGTTATCGATCCGAAAAATGTTGGACTATCATCGATATTTATATGAAAACCATGCTTTCGATTAACCGAGGTTTAAAATTCAAGGTAGAAAGTTTAGAAAGTTTGAATGACGTTCGAAAAGAAAAAAAAACAGTCTCTATCCAAAAAAGTAATTGCGCCAAGTACCAGTACCATAAAAACTAGTTATTATCGATCTGAAAAATGTAGGTACTGATATGAGAACCATGCTTTCGATTATACAAGGTTTAAAGTTTAAGATAGAAAGTTGAGCTGGTAATGGCTCCGAAATTGCAAAATTTACAAAATTTCCAATTCACCTACATTGTACAAAAGTTCGTGCAATTAGGACGAAATATATTTAAAAAAAAAAACGAAAATTTCCTCAAGAACCCCTCAACTCCTTCGGGTTGTCCTTTTTTCGAAACCGAATTCCGCAGCCAAACTCCGTGATGCTTATGATCTTAACCATCTGGCGTTGATAACGAGCTTTCTAAACTTTGACGACAGGTGGCCCAACATCCTGAGATCTCCAAAAAAAAAGAGCGAGAAAAAAAAGATCCGAGTGCGTCCTACGTCTCAGCGCAAAGTCGCTAAATCATCGTGTAATTGTGTCCCCGAGCTTTTTCCTTTCTACGATCACGACCCTTCTCTCTACTTTTTACGATGTCCGAGGTTTAATCCCGTCGAGTAAAAGGATCAGGACGAAATAAAAACGATCTTCTCTCGTCAGCTTAACGATTTCCAGGATCACCCTTTTTTCTCGACTCTTTTACTTCCTCCTCCATTTCCGTAAAAAAAAAACCTGCGATCCGATAACTCTGGAAAGCCTGCATCGTAAAATTTGATTCTTTACTCTTGATTAAATGTTTCGTTAATTTTGGGATCAATCGGGTTTTCGAATGATCGAAATCCTTCGAAAGCCTTCGAATCGACAATGCGCAGAAATGAATGAAAAGAGGGTCGACATTTTTCGTTTCAATTTTCGAAATTTCGCTCGACTTTCGAGAGAATATTCTCTCGTCTTTGCCCAACGAAATGTAGAGCGATGTTTTTTCTCCGCCCGCGCGCTGGATCGATATTAATACAATCGGTTGTCGCGAAAAAAAAAACGACTTTTCCAGCGATGCGAGATCGCGAGAATGCGCCTGTTTTGACGGAGGCTGTTATTTTTTTAAATCGTACCTGTTTTTTTCTGCGCGGG
This sequence comes from Heteropelma amictum, assembly GCA_959613375.1. NCBI lineage: Eukaryota > Metazoa > Arthropoda > Insecta > Hymenoptera > Ichneumonidae > Heteropelma > Heteropelma amictum. The sequence goes on from OY390725.1 coordinate 6,030,739, forward strand.
TTATCGCGGAATTTGCATTCACGAAAGTTGCTCCATTTTTATTCCCCTCCCATCTCGCTCTATTCATCATTTTTATCGAAATTTCTTTTATTTACGGTTTCATAGTTGGACCACGCCCAATTTGCGCGTATGCATATCCCGCGGTTCGGGAAAAATATTTTTTTCACGAGTAACGGACCGAACCATCGACGTCTATCTCAGGAGGGTCGAAATTAATTTTTTTCCTCTTCGTACCGCGATCAATTTCGCGACCCTCGTCAAATACCTTAAAATAAGCTCCCATAAACTCTGCGGGATACTGCTCGAACCACCATCCTGAGACCCCTGCGAAACATGCTTCAAATATTCCCACCAAGAGTTATTTTCATTCTCTCGTATGGCCGAAAGATCGACAGCGTCGCGAGAGACGTGTTGTGCGCGAAACAAACAAAAGTTTTTCATTTTGCAGAAATGTTTTTCGCCGTCCTCATTATTTCGTTGTGAAACTTTCGTAAAAAGTAGGGAAAATCGGAAAAATAAATGAGGAAGTAACATTCGAATAATTTCCCATCACCTTTCGAGTCTCTCGAGAAGCCTCTCTAGGGCCCAAAAAAAAATCGCCGGAAGCTATATCGAGATTTTTAATTATCTGTCCTCCTCGCAATCGATGTTCCCTCGTGTACGTAATCATAATCGCATTGCATTCAAATTCATTGATCACGAATTAGAAATTAATTAAAAACGTGTTGCAATCTCGCTTCGTCGGTTGTCCGACCGGTTTTTCATTTTGCAGAAATGTTTTTCGCCTTCCTCATTATTTCCTTGTGAAACTTTCGTAAAAAGTAGGGAAAATCGGAAAAATAAATGAGGAAGTAACATTCGAATAATTTCCCATCACCTTTCGAGTCTCGCGGAGCAGACGTCACTCGCGGTATTAATCATCCCCGGCTTAATGGTCGATTATCTCGTATCCGCACCTCGGGCGATAATGTCCTGAGCTCCGCGTTCGAGCGCTTATGTCCCAACGACACGCATAATCTCCCGTCCACGAGCCGATGTGTTTTCGTCCTCGCCACCGCGGATATCCGATTACAGGCTCCGGTATATCGAGCATCACCCGCTGATTCGACACGGTAGTTTCCTCATTAAATTTTCAAGCATCCGACAGCAACTTTCCCACAGCCTGTAAGACTCGGGTAAGTGTTTATGTGAAAAAGAGCAGGGATATTCTCTTTATTAGCTATTTTTCACGGCAGTCGAGGGAATTTCAGTTTTTACCGTCGACGAATTTCACTCTTTTTCGAATCGGGGTCGAAAGACTAAAACCTTGGGTCTTTTCATATTTTTTGGCGAATTTTCTATCTCTTGACGTCGTTACTAAATTTACCGCGATATTTGCATATTATTATTATTATACGTTGGATGCAACACTGATGATTCGATTAATTCGCGATTTTTTAGAATTATCGTTGTTTCTCTTTTCAGTAGAAATTTCATTGATCGTTGAGTTTTTCGTCGCAAGTTGTTGATTTGTTTTTGTGTAAATTTTCGCGATGGCGGGTTGTCTTCGTTAAAATTGTGGAGCGTCGGGCAAATACGTTCGAGTGATTTCCCTTATTGCAATTTTGTATAAGAGACAATAAAAAGTTTGATTTTTCGCGAATTTCTTTTTGATTAAATTGCCTCGCTCGACTGATTCGAGCCTTTCAATTATCCTCACGCAAAAGGATACAACGAATGAGACTTTCGGCTGAATACCTCCCTTTTTGCTCAGTCGAATAGCAGACGTCTTTTTTAGAGGCAAAACAGACAGAACTTTTGCAACTTAGATTTGACATTTTCGTATAATTACCATTCGAAAAATATAAATTTAATTAACAAATTTTCCCCACAAATCGCGATAAAATGACGTTGTCTCGATGAATCAGATGGTAATTGGCAGTGTCGATAATTGCGAATATATTGCGAGAAAAAAAACTGGAAATTCCTTCTCATCGATAAAAAAAAAAAGTTTCGCAACTTTGAAAGAGTCCATATTTTTCGGGGGAAAAACGATCCATCAACGAAAAATACGGAAAATTGAATATCGCCGTATCGTCCGTCTTCATAATTTTCCCTTTTTTTTTCACCTTTCTGCTTCAAAGAAGAGAAAATTGGAAAGTTTTTCGACGAGGAAAATACGGCCCGATATTAATATCAAAGGAGATAAAACGACGTAGTCGAGGGTAATAAAAGAGGGTTAACGCACGGAATGAAAAATCGCTGGCAACTGCCAGGTTAACCTCATCCCGCCGGCCATGACTAATTAACCCTGATAAACATTTAACGATCTTATTTATCGGCCGGTAGATAAAGTAACGAGCGAAATCCTTCGGGCTATAACGTCGAGGCTGTTCAACGAATTGAGGTCAATTTCGGGGCTGCATTTTGTAATCGTGAGATAGCTGAAATACCCGAATGATCGTCGGAGGCAAAAATATAGCGGAGAATAACAAAACGATCTAAAATTGTTGAAAAAAAATCGCAAAAAGAGCAACACCCCCGTGACTCGATAAACCACTCGGCTGCACACCGCTTCGAGCCTCTGTTTTTTCCCCTCCTTGCGTATTCCCATCGTCGCTTCCATTCTCGTTCATTCTTTTTTTTTTCATCCCCGAAAAACCGCAAAACAGGCGAGGTAGAAACGTTTTACACCACCGACGATAAACTATGCCTTTTTTTTTTACACTAGTAAATTGTCGTTCCAGTCGTTCGCAATTAGCCGATAGAGCAGGCGGTAAATCAAAATAAGAGGCACGAACAAACGTTTTCGTGTGATTTAAACGATACACGCGTGTAGTACCGACGTTTTGCGTCATTAGGAAAAGCTGCAAAACGGAGATAGAGTGATAGCAAAATTGTGTGTGTGTGGGAGAAAATCAGAGAGACGTGACAAGTTTTCCAGTTGGGTATATAAAAAATAAAAACCAGCGTGAGAAAAAAACGTTGCGGTCAGAGCGATAAATAACGATGAGGTATAGGAAAAACTCGACAATTTTTTCGATGACTGAAAAATGCAGAAGAATATATGCTGATGCGTTGAAAGTCGCGCGTATCGTGTCAGCCCTTTACGCTGGTAGGAGACGAAATCATTTATTTTTCCCCGCCAGAGGGTGTATTATCGGTGGTCACAATAGCCGATACTCTTGAATGTATCGATGTATTATTTTATGGAATGAAATACGAACCTGCGCTGGCGACTCTCGAATGGTCCATTCTCTTATCGCCCGTCCCAGATTTATAGTTTTCGTTTTTCCAACGAGCTTAGTAAAATGCGAATCGACCTCCACATCAGCCTGATCGAAATCTCTTCTCGTTCTTTCGCGAATCTCATTTTCGTACCATTATCGCATTGTCCATGCTTGCATTTTTCTCTGCAAAAAAACGTCGGTGCGTAAATTTCGTGAGGAATAATAATAATCCAAGATTCACGAGGAATCGCCGGTATTTCGGAGTATCATTTTTCTTTTCGAAAGAACGAATGATCCAAATCGTTGGATCGGTCGTTGGAGAGGGCTGCGAGAAAAATGAGCAATTCTAAATCCATTTGCGAAAGCTTTCAATCTCTCGCGATGGCTAAATTGGAGTGCGCATGGGACTTTTGACATTCGAAAGAAGAGCGAGAAGAATTGAATCGAATCGGGGATTGGAATTTTTCGTGTCTTTCGGAAGAGAGGATATCTCTTAATTAAAGGATGGCATGTAAATCAAGAGGATTTAACATTCGGAACGTTCATGCACCCCGCGAGATCGTATTGTTCAACGGGACAAATAAATTTCGATTCCAAACGAGCTCTTCCATTCCGACTGACACGAGGGAATTTCAATTATAGACGTATAATTGTGGGAGCGTTTCGAAACTCTCTCGAGTTTCACAGCATCCAACATTCGCCAACGATCTTTGCGCAGTGAAATTGACACAAGACTGTGGAAAAAAATTGGCGGAAAATTGCTCGAAGAATCCGCAAGATTGATCGACTCAATTATCGAATCTTGAAAAAACCACTGGAGCATTAAATCGGACCGTTAAAATCGAATATAAAATTCGTAGGAATTTACTCGTCGACAGCCAAATGTCAGTTGTCAATTTTCAATTTTCTACTGAGGTGTTTTTTTTTTTAATTTTTAAATAGAAAAGTTGTTGATGATTCACAGGGAGTCGTTGCTAATTTTTACGAGTCTTGTTGCGCTTGATTGTCGCCATGAAACGCGGCAATCTGAAATGATGCGTCGATATTCGGTTATGGTGTTGTCGAGGATTGACGAACCGTCAAATCTGTGTATTTCGCAGGTACATCTGGGCGAAGGGATAGCCGTCTGCGAGGAACAGCTAAGGGCGGTCAAGTGGAGTGATTATCGGAAGTTAACTCGTGGGTTAGCTGCGATACTGTTCAGCCCGACGGAACTGGCAACCTGTTCCGTCACGGGTCAACGATGGAGCAGGGCTGGAACTGCCACGGAACGTCCGGTCAAGCCGGCCCTCGACAGAGCCAAAGTTCAGGCGATAATATGTGAGTTTAATTTATCAAATTAATTATAAAACCAAAACAACATTACTGGCGAATTAATTTTCACACCCGTGGAACCGTTTTTCATTCGTCCAAAAATCATGGAACGTTGAAAAATGTCTAAAATGAAAGGAAAAATGCTCTTCTACATCCGCTTTCTAAGGAATTTGCGAATTGACGCTTATTTTCACGCGTTTATCATATTTTTTTTATGCCTTGTAATAAAAAAATGAGGAAATAACATTTTTTTGAACATTCCAACAATCTTCTGCAACGTTTTATTTTATTGCCGCAATTATTGGAGTAATTATGAAAAAGGGAGGCACAAATTTTCGTGAGCGAAAGTTTGTGTCAAAACTAGTTTGTAAAATTGCCTAACCACATATAGGATTGTGAGGGAACGCTCTCCCTTCCTCTCTCTCTCTCTCTCGCTTGACTATAATTTAACCTCGATTTCCGGAAGTTCTCAGATTACTTCTAATCGAAACGATCTCATCCCCTGCGAAAATTATCGAGGGGAAAACTCGTGCGAAATCCTTTCGTAATATATACATAAATGAGGGTGAGCATTTAACGAAACCGGGTTAAGGATATTCAGGATGTTCCAAACCCACTAAAATCGGAATAGAATACGAATTTCGTGTACTGAGCGATGGGAAATAAATGTATATCTCGCAGCTTGCGCTGTTAAATTCGGATATTTCTGGAGTGAATGGGCAAAACAGTGTTATTTTTGCTGGTGAAATGCGTTAACCAAAAAACGTTCATTATCGTCGTAAAAAAAAGACACGAACGTAAACACACCAAAATGTAGATAAAAAAATATTTCTTCCAACGATTTCTCTCTCATACGATAAAAATCTTTTTCATTCTTTTCTACTCGGCGGGATAAAAAATTCCACCGTCTCCAAACACCAAAACGCATATAATTGCGGTTAATCATTTTGAAAAGTGTTTCGTACAATCTTGCAATGGAAATGCTGCTCGTTGGAGAGCGAATATTGCAATGAAATATTTGTTGCAGTGGGAAAATAAATGATTGCAGTAAATTCCACGATATTTTTGGATCAACCGTGTTTTCAATGCTGCATTAAATTCCAGCGAAATTTCCAACGTGTTGAGTCCAACGAATCGAGCATGAAATAATTCATCTTTATCGCCAATCGACTGGACGCTTTTATCGCAAAATTTTCCACGTGTATTGCTCTCTGACGTTGTCAATTAATTTTAGATGCATCGCGCGACTATCGCGAATAAAACCGATCATGTAGCCAAAGTGGCACTTTCGACTAATGACGGTATTAATGATTCATTATTATGACAACAGCGAATAACCAATATTGCGTTTCGAGACTCGCCAAAAAAAATACTTTTCACGAGTACTTTTCTTTTTGCAAATGAGCCTAGATAAGTGTGCAAAAAAAATATTCGTTCGACGCTGAATCATGCTTCGACGAATACAAATTTAATCAACGCTCATGCTCAATTTAATTACGAAAAATCGTAATTGGAGTGCGAATTTTTCTCTCTGAATTTCGTATCCAAAAAACGCATTCACTTGACCTTTTTCGAAATATCGAAAAAATCTTTTTATTCCTTCGATTGTACATTTTTATCTCTCCGAGTCTCATCTCCGAACTCCCCTCTGAAGATTGCGCAAGTGCGCGAGGGATGAATTCGTCGAGGCACGGAGCGCGAGACAGAGCGAGAGACAGAGCGAGAGCAGAGGACCTTTTTTTCCCTCGATTCGTTTGACTAGAGAACGGCAAATACACGGGAGTGGAGAAAGGTCGTAATAATGGGAATGGAGAATTTTGCCTCGAAAAAAGCTCGAGGGTATATTCGACATGGTGACGAGGACGTAAACGTGATTTGTCGAACGTGTTGGCGGGCTCGTGATCGCGTACCGCAATTTTCCTTCGCGTTGAAACCGTCCAACTACGTTCGCGTTGTATAAAAATGAGTGGAAAAAAAAATGTCTATTTTTCTATCGCCCATCGTCGCGGTGAGCTTCAAAGGCCTCCTCTCAGTGTTTTTCTCGAAGAGGAATAAATTTTCTTATCTCGAGGCCTTTCATTTTTGCACCAACAAGAATTTCAAGCGCAATTAACGTTGATTTTCATTTCAACCGGGCAATCGAGAGGGAACATTTTTCGGAATTTCAGTCGCGGAAGAAACAAAGAAAATCAGTGAATCAGAAATATCATTAGAGCTTAAAAATACGAAACTCCGCACTGGGGTCTGTACGTTTTTCCCTCCACTCCGCTCTCGGTAGAATGGGCATATCTGTCCGACTTTGAAAAAATATTTCCCCTCGTTTTTTCCTCCATTTTCCGTCGCCTTCTTTTTACGATTCAATGGCTTTTTTTGCTCGTCATTTTTAAAAGCGCGATTTCAACGTTATACGACCTTTGGCAGCGGAAACTTTTGATCTTTTTCCTCTTCATTGAAGGGGGGAAAAAAAATCGGTGCCAGAATCGCGAGATGCTCGTAAACTCTGCGTAACTTATTCATCTTTCGACGTGATGTTTCTCATTCGATGTCGAAATGTTTTTCAAAAGCGTGGGTTTCATAAATATCGACACTGTTTCAATTCGTCAATCGTCTTGCGATGGTAATTTGTTAAATATATTTGGATGGAAATAAAAAAAAAACGACGAGTGGACAAATAAAACACGAGCATCATCGTCGTAATAAACAACGAACCATTTTTTGTCACTCGTGCAATATTCTTCTGCAAAACCGCACAATTCAAATGCATTTTTTCCGAATATACTAGTTTTTTTTTTTTGAAAAATTGCAGGCTTTCGCCGTCCAGCCAAAGAGCAAAGTAAACTCAATGTACATTGGTACATTGCTCCTGTTAATGCCTCGCTTTACGAGGAAGCCTCCATTGAGAAATTTAACGTGACGTGAATTTTTATACGCCCGTAATAATTTTCACGATATTTCATTTTTACGACATATTTACGTAAACATGTCCATACACAGGGCAGCATACATTTTGCAAATAAAATGCCATCAAAGTTCACATCGATCTTCATGCAAAAAGGCAAAAAAAAAATATCTCACAGGAAGTACAATTTTTTTCAAAAAGTAACGGCACGTTTTGAGAACTTGGGAATGTTTTCAAAACGTCCCCAAAGACGCGTGATTTCGTCTCCGGGAATGAGCTGGGTCTTCCCTTGTTTTTGTCAGAATCGAAATGAGACGAGGCCAGATTGACACAGAATGCCCCATACATTTTCACTTTTATTCCCGAAGATCGGACGTTTTTGAAGATCATTTCCGAACGATACTGCTTTTTTTCTTCTTCAGAAACGAGACTTGAGATAAATGTCAAATTGACACGAAATGCCCCATACAATTTTACCTCTTCGTACACACATGACACGCATAAAAGTTTTCTCTCACTTGTATAATTTTGTGGTCAACGCGGTTGCGAGCGAGATAATCAATAATAAACGCGTACCGAGCTATTCCATGGAGCTCAATGGTCATGACTTACATACAAGTTTTCCCCCTTTCCCTCGCCACCGACGGCCCTCCCGCCGTTTCGTCTTCCGCCCTGATGCATAAAATAAATGTACATATAAAACCTACTCGCGTATACTTCCCTCTTGGACTCAAAGTTCTTCACCGCTTTTATTTTTTATTTTCCCATACACTCCCGCCTTCGACACCCTCGCGAACGCACCGAGAAACCTCGCCTCGGTCATAAAAGTCGCGAGTAAACAATCTCTAGCCAAAACGAACAAACGCAGAATCCCACAAAATAAACGGGAAACAGCGAAGAGAGTAAGGAACGAAAGACGCGAACGACAACTTCCAGAAATAGCGAAATGATTAGAAAATTATTTTATTGGTAGAAAAATCTCGCGTAAAGAATTTTTGTAAAGAATTCCAATTGAATTCTTCGTCGGTCTTTGCGGCTTCAAAATTCTCAAAGTAAATATTTTCAGAATATTTTTCATCGAAAATAAACAGTTCGGTCTTATTCGTCGACGAGAGGCTCTTCGAATGGTTTCAACGTCACATTTCTGCCGACTCCGCAAGCCAGAATTGAAGGAAATGTTGATTCAGTTGACGACATTAGCTTTTATACACGTTTTATAAGGAATACGACGGAATATCCGTCACTTTGTTCTCTCGTTTCTCCTCAGCTGTTGTTATTTTACTTCCCGTTCCTTCTCGAGTTTTCGTCCCGCGTCGACCCTCGCGGAGGCATTTATGCCATGAGAAAACCACGTCAGCCCCTCCGCAGGGAGGGCTTCGCAAGAATTTGATTTCTTCGTCGCACGCGTTTTCCGAAAGCTCGTGATTACGTCGGTCATTCCGTTGCGAAAGCGAAAAGAAATCATCGCCGGACTGTTCCACGTGCTCGAGGGTGGTAGCGTTCGTTGCTCACCGCGACACGACACTTTCCCTCAAAATATCTTCAGCATTTGCACATGGTTCACGCGTGTTGTTCCTCGTCTTGATTAGCAATTAATTACGCGCCGAGTCGATTTTATCTTCCTCGACCAAGTCGTATTTCACGCTCAGTTGCACAATGTCCAGTGTATCGAAGGAAAAGAAACGTATTGGAGTAGAAAAAAAACGAGAGAAGAATTATTTTCGCGAATTCTTCACTTTCCGCACAATTTTCTTCTTGCGGACTTTATCAATCCGGAAAATCTTGAAAAAAATTGTCGAAATTCGTGAAAACCTCGAGTTTTCACTCGATACGGACATTCCAACGTGATTTTCATCCAAATGTTCCCTTCGAACAATGGTCGAACGATCTTTGTGTCTTTATCGCGAGACATTATTCTCCCCTGTTCTACTTTCTCTGGTGCTGTAGTATTCAAGGTTCTCACAGCGACCAACCGTAATGAAATCCAGTAAAACATGCTCGCGAGATCGTAATCCATATTGCTTATACGCATTTCGTGTCAAATTGATCGAATCGCCTGAATAAATGAAAAAAAAATAATAGTAATAAAATATCCGTTACTCCAAATCGAAGTGTACAAGGTCGCAAACTTTTTTCGGCAAAATTGTCCAACCTCACGCTCGAAGATTATCCGTATTAATTTTCTCAATTTTTGTTTTATTGCTTTTGCCAGAAATGATTTTTACTCGGTGTTTGTCTCGACGATGAAACAAAAAATTGATTACATCTCAGATAATTTGAATAAAAACATTCCATACTCAACAACAGCCCGTATGCTCAAAGTTTCACGAGCGCGGTAATTCGCCTCGAGTCGCGGTGGGAAAACAAAGAGCCGAAGGGCGTTGCCCTTTATTTTTCATGGTGGTTGATGCACACACGCTCCAGAGAGGGATAAAGTCGAGGTTGATCGTGATTATAGTTGATGGTAGGAAAACAGACCTTTGGGATGACACGAGGAAACTCTGCATCGGGAGTAAAAGTTGCCTGCATCGCGCTCTGCATCGAAAAATAGGACGATATGCATTGAAGAAACGATGAGAATAAACCTCTCGATAATTCGATATTGACACATGGCGTTGGCACGATAAAACGTGTTACTTCAATGCAAGGGAATTATTCAACAAAATAGCAAAGACGGATCGGAAAAAAGCTTCCGCCAACGAGCGAAAACGCTCGAGAATTTTTCCACAAACTTCCATTGTTGACTTTGCTTTGTACTCGTGTGTTATAGTAATTCCTATCGCAAAACAATTTTATCGGTTTCGCTGCAAAAAACCTGCATTCCCGCCTCGATATTACTGTGGCTGAAAAAAAACAAAAAATTACACCGAGTCGTGACGATTTATTAACATTTTAATTCGAAATTATTTCCAGAGAGAGAAAAATACGTACACACACTTGGCCTTTCGTGCTTTTTTTTCCCAAAACTCGACGCCATAATATAAAAAATATTGCGTCTGTTCCTCTTGCGTACAAACTCCGAGAGAAACGAAATTTGATCTTGTGACGTAGAGTACTTTCGTTGTTTTTTTTTTCATGATTTTTCTCGCCAACGTCAATTACATTAATCGCAATGTCTTCCGTCTTGTGTTTCAGCTTATGTAACGTCGAGATTTCCCTCGGTCGACGTGAGTAGCGTGAAACAGGTATTGGCTTACAAGTGCAAAGAAAACTCGACTGCCCTCAAAATGAAGTCTATACGATATATTTGGTAAGTCGCCGAGCGAATAATAGTCAGCTTTAGTGGATTTATTAAAAAATAAATTCACTTTTCCCGCGTGTTTTTCCACTTCCGCTCCAAGTGCCTTTTGTCCCAAACTCCCTCACCGTACATTACAATTTCCCTTTATTTTGTATAATCCGTATTCCAGCCAAATCAACTCGGAACTGTAATCCCGCGTTACTTCCGGAATCTTAACAATTGGTTTTTTTTCCAGTGACGCTTCATCTCCACTGTGAAATATTCTCGAAATTTTCACGTGTTCCATCTTAGCAAAAATTCATCTCGATCGATTCCACCATGTTCGTTTCGATCCGAAGAAAAAAACCTTTTTGTTTTTTTTACAATTTTCGCTTTATTCAGAAATTCGATACAGTGTGAATTTCCCGTTCTCTCGCATCATTTCATTGTCCCCCGAGAATAGTAACACGCGATAAGAGTAGAAAAACTGAGGTTTTCGAGCAAAAAAGGAGCTGCCAGATACGTGATGTAAAGTCGAATAATTTTATTTTATTTTCACCTTGCTTTTGTTCCTCGCAACTGTCACCTGCATTTCATCTCATCTCTTCGCGCAACAACAATGCCAGAGGCGAAAAATACTTGTTGATGCTAAAGATTTCCATTTGCATGGACGATGCGACAAATGCATTCAGTCATCTCTGTGTGTGGGTGTGTAAAATATTTGCTGACAGACTTTTCGGATTTGTGTTTTCATCCTCAAAGAGAAACCCCTCGTGTTTTTTATACGAATAACGTAAACCGCGGAATCCCATCGAGGCACCCGAGAAAAATAAAATAAATAAAAGTATATTTATCAATTTTTCATCTCACAGAAAAATTCTTCATCAATTCTTCTTCTATCAAAGTTCAGTTTCGTCAATATCGTATGAAATTACAGTAGAAACAAATAGAAAAACCGTTCAAGGGGTCTCGATTGACGTTTGGTGAAGATTTTTTCTCGTTTCGAAAGATCAATATTGCCGGCAGGTGTCGCTGGATAACCATGAGCTTAAACGTCCCGTGTATCACGAAATTTCTTCTTTACCGCGGAGAACTTGGCCAACTCCCATAATTCTCCTTTTAATGACTCCTTTAAACTCGGATCATAGTTGCGCCCGCACCTCTTTTGTCTCTAACGCTAATAGCGGAAATGCCTTACTTCGAGGGGGTATTTGGGCTTCGTCTGTGCAAAGCTTCTTGCCTCTCTTCCGCTTTCGTAACTTATCGCGTATCCGATTCGTTGAACATGCTCGTTGAACGGGAGAAGAAAAATAAAGACGCTTTTAAACCTACTCATGAAATTCGTCCGTTGGTCCGCGTTTTAATCGCGCAGAAAATTATCAAAATATCATCGACTCACAGCTTTGAATCAGATTTTAACGAACTCGTATAAACGAATTTACCGGCGACCATTCTGCTCTTTACAAAAAAAAAGAGAAACAACTACGAGCACCCGACAAATTCGAACGTGTTGAGAACGTCTTTTTTTTTTCACAGGAGCAGATCCAATACCGATCCTCCAACTTCTTCGCCGTCAGTTGCCTCAATGTCGAATTTCCGTCGTTAATAATGCAGCATGAAACAGATTCTTCGATTCATCATTGCTCTTGGAATAAATCCAAGAAATCATGCACATAAAAATGATAGTCTGTTGAAATGCAGCCGCAAATCGGCTTTCAACGTCGTGCATATTTCGTCTGGACCATTTTCTATATGCGAGCATGTGCATATTTCAGAGACGACCGTTTATCTCTCTAAATATGTCCACCGTTTGTGCCATTCGTGTGTGCATGTATAAATATATTTCTGCAGAGATGAAACGTTGCTCTGCCGCCATCTGTGAATCTTGCACGAGTCTCTTCCTCCTTGTTTCTCTCTCTCTCTCTCTCTCTCTCTCTCTCTCTTTCTGTACACCCTCTCCTATTGTCTCTTTCAGCTTTGCCTTTATCCGAATACAAATGTACAACTAAATATCCACTTCTGAATGAGAGATGACGGTCGAGTTTCCACCAGCCTGCAACTTCCTCCTTTCCTCTTCCAAGCTCACCAAAGGTGTTTCTATGCACTCTCGTCTCATCCCACACCGCTAAACAACCAAAAGCAAGCATCCTCCCGTACACGCAACACGGGAAACCTCTGCAATTCGAGAGGCACATCGAGTGCGTATATCTAATCCTTCTCCTAAATCCCCTACGGATTTAGCTAATTCTTCCGTTTGTAAATTTACACTCGAGTGTAATTCTACGCCGCGACGTTTTCATTCGTATAATTCTGCATCAAATTCAAGAAAAACTAACATCCTATACACACGCTGATAAGCAAAAAAAAATTTCGTTATTCGAATCGATCTTTGATTCAGAAAATTTTCATGACACCGAATGAACGAAAAAAAAGCCTTCTAATTTCATCAACATTTCGGCTCCCAATTAGATGCCCTTTGTTGTACTATTTTTGGCATCGAAAGACCCGCGATAAATTCGGATAAATTATAAATGCCTCGATGTTGTTAAATTTCGGTGATATTGTTGAAAAAAAGTGTTCAATTTGAACGTATTCGTGACGTCACTACTCGGACGGTCATTCGGAGAAATCGGATTTTTTGTTTCTCCATTTTTGTTATCGTCAAATATTTCGCAATATTGCCACGTTCGATGGATAATCCGTTTAACGAAAATTTGATTCGCCAATTTCCCTCGATATTCTTCACTGTCATTGTATATAACTTTAGCGAGTCTCGATATATGCATCACATATGTATACGCGTATATATATCTGCCATCATTGCTGTTTCAAAGTTCTTCTCCAAATAATGTATACAGGGTGGTCCACGCAACGTGTGCACCTCTTTCACGGTCAAAATATGCGTTGCACGAAAAAATGTTGTATACAAAAGTTACATGGTTTATAAGGCTTCATCATGTGGTGCATTTATTTTTATTCTAGGTGGAGGCGCTTCGGAGATTTCAAGGTCAACTTTGTTTTTTTAAAGGGAATGCTATATTTTTTATAGCGTAAGATGATAGAGTATCGAATTTTGAGTAAAAAAGTATAGACCCTTATTAGCCCTAAAATTAATAGTTAACGAGTATTTTCACTTTATTACTTTAAAATTTCTATTGCGTAATATCAAGTTGGAGATTCAAATCTACTACAAATATCTGAAGGATAGCATTGTTTACATGACAGTGTTTATCAATATGAACACATTCACCACATCACACGCTCTTATCATGATTCGCAATCCTCTCAATATTTGTAATCCAGTATTAAAGTTTCCTTCAGTGATCGTGCGTGATTATCAGAAAGATAAAAGTGAAAATGAATTTTTGTAATAGTGACAAAGTTGATATGCTTTTAGTGTACGGAGAGTGTCATAGAAATGCAGTAAGAGCTAAAGCTATGTATGCCGAAAGATATCCTGAACGGATTCAACCATCTCGAACCATATTTGAGAGAATCTGTAAATCGCTTCGAGAAAATGGACATTTCAATCTTAATAAACGTACCGTAAGACAAACTGCCACTTCTGAAGAGAATGCTATTGCGGTCTTAGCAGCCGTAATAGAAAATCCTCATATTAGTACGCGACAGATTTCACGAGGTTCGGGAATAAGCAAAAGCAGTATTCTACGAATTCTGCATAAAAATAAATATCACCCCTATCACCTTGCACTTCATCAGAAACTACATGGAACGGATTTTGAAAACCGCGTTTTGTTCTGTCAGTGGTTCCTACATCAAATAAATCAGCATGATTATTTTCTACAAAGTGTGTTGTTCACTGATGAAGCAACGTTTACAAACCGTGGACAGATCAATTTGAAAAATACGCATTACTGGGCAGCTGACAATCCTCACTGGATGAGAGAAGTCGACCACCAACACCCATGGAGCGTTAATGTATGGTGTGGAATACTGGGCAACCAATTGATTGGTCCATATTTCATTGATAATCGATTAACAGGGCAAAAATACGCGAACTTTTTGAATAATAATTTACCACCTTTACTAGAGGACGTGCCGTTGAATATCCGTGCACGTATGTGGTATCAGCATGATGGTTGTCCAGCACATTACGCACGTATTGTGAGGGAACTACTGGATAGAAATTTTCCCAATCGATGGATTGGTCGTGGTGGACAATTCATGTGGCCTCCACGCTCACCAGATCTTACTCCTCTAGACTTTTTTCTGTGGGGCACATTAAAAGACAGAGTGTATCGTGAAATACCAACAACTCCGGAGGATATGAAACATCGTATTTGTTTAGAATGCATGACACTTAGTCCGGACATAATTCAGAATGCAGTTTCTTCATTAGTTAATAGATTTCGTCACTGTATTGATGCCAATGGACATCAATTTGAATACTTACGTTAATTGTGATAAGCCACGAGTCACTGAATGTACTCAAAGTAATAAAGTGAAAATACTCGTTAACTATTAATTTTAGGGCTAATAAAGCTCTATACTTTTTTACTCAAAATTCGATACTCTATCATCTTACGCTATAAAAAATATAGCATTCCCTTTAAAAAAACAAAGTTGACCTTGAAATCTCCGAAGCGCCTCCACCTAGAATAAAAATAAATGCACCACATGATGAAGCCTCATAAACCATGTAACTTTTGTATACAACATTTTTTCGTGCAACGCATATTTCGACCGTGAAAGAGGTGCACACGTTGCGTGGACCACCCTGTATAAACGAGTGTTTCATTGACTTTCCGTCGAGTGTGGCAGTATCAATGTAGGCTTTTAGTACTCGCCGCGGGAGTTTTGAATGAAACGCGATAGCGTGAAACGAGCAAAGCTAATTTGGTCAGTTTGAAAGCTCGAAACCAAGTGAGGTTTCATAGGGTACATGGGAAGTACACGCAAACTCTTGGAGATTCAATTATTTCCGGTTCGACCCCGATTGTTTCAGCCGCACTGTGCGATTTTTGTGCATTAATGAAGACACCTTTTGTATTCCCGCGAAATTTATTATTCCCCAGAGCATCGTGGCGATGTTAAATGTTAAGTTTCACAGACCAATGATCACTCGTGAAATATCCAGCATTGGACGAAATGAGAATGTATCAAAACCGCAGAAACGTGTGCAGGATCACTCGTTTCCGGATCGGCCAATCGCGTTCTCAATGTTCGTACTAGCGCGAGCCATCTTGGCATTTCTCAGCGACTCTAGTTTTGCTGATAAAACACGATGATTCGCGTTGAACGAAGAAAGAAAATACATCAAGTTTCGTAGAGTTTAACTCTTGTCAGTTGCACCTCCAGATTGTGGCGTAGTAGTCATTAGAGGTGTATTCAAAAAAAAATTCAAAAAAAAACCAAACCTATCCACTTTGGAGAGTGACAAATAATTGCAAAATTCAAAAAAAATACGATGGATTTTCAACCCTCGCGCCTGTAAGACCATGCCGATTATTTCCAAGTCGTGTAATTTTTAATATAAGAAAATTTTGAAAAAATATGGAAAAAGCTGAGTTTTTACAGAAAGTATATTTGTTAGAACGTCCAAAGTGCGGATTTTTTCGCACTGGCTGGTTCAAGCGGCTGCCAAAGCCCTTGGGGCCTTTTGAAATAAAGCACGTCCCATTTTCTCAAAATTTCTGGAAGGTATCGCAGGTCGAGAAACGGCTGGGGTTGATTAACCCCCGATGACCTTTGAGGGTTGAGGCAACTTTTTCATATGCGAGTAACGAGAGAAAATTCTCATAATGTGTAAAGAATCAACGGTGAAACGCTGTTTCTCGTATTTCGCTCTCGGAGCTGCTGACGTACCTTTGCAAAGTGAATCGAGCGTGAAAATATGATAAAAAAGAAAAAATAGGTCACGTATTATACATTTTTGATACTCGACTCGTGGCTCAGTGAAATGGAAAATGTGAATATTTTATACTCCGAAGACACGTGTAGAAACTCTACGACCCTTGTTTTCCGACTCGGAAATGTCTTTCGCCCGTTGCTTCCCCTCGCGGTAACTTGTAGTCCTTCTTCCCGCTAAACAGCCTTAATCAACGATACTTCAACTCCCTTAATTAGTTAACTAAACGTGCGTAGATGAGGGTGAGTTCTGATTAAACGGGTAAACAAGACGGGATCCTGTCCGTGCACGCGTAATGACTCCAAGTCGGGAAAAGATGAAGACGCTACGACGGGTAAATCAGGCCTCGTTAGTTCGAACTCGGAGTCGTCGAATTTAGCAAAGTTTGAACTTTAACTAAACTTACAACTCAGGTATCGCCTTCTACCCTTAAAATTATTTCGAAAGAAACCTTTTTCGTGCGTTCCCCGCGAGGACAGATCCGATCCGCGGAAAATTTAATTATTATTTCAACTCGATGGTAGACGATTATGTTCTCTGGTATTTCCTTAATCCCGGGATTATCTTTCGAGTACCAAAACGCACTATTCCAAGTTAAACAGTCGATTAATCTTTCAGCGAAAGAATTAATTGGGAGAAGGGAAAAAAAACCTCAGAGGACGAAAGGGAAAAAGTGGCTTTGATACGCGAATGAAAGACGACATTAGGAAAAAAAAAAAATACCTCACGAATTTCGGCTGCTACTGCGGCGGAGGTCATTGAAAATGCTGCTACTTGACAGTATTTTTTTAATTAAAATTCAGGCTTTCATAAAAAAGTTTTGCGAGAAAGAGTTATATTTCCTTCAACTGAAAATCGTCTCGAGGTTTATTTCTAATGGGCGTACGAGAAGAAGCCGCTTCTTGTCAGGGATAAGCATTTTGATACGAGTGTATAAACGTCACGAAAAAGGTTCGCGCGAAGCAATAGCAGAACGCGATGTATACGACAGATTGTGGGAAGATCCGGATAAAATTTCGAGCACGATTTTGCCGTGAAATGTAAGAGCTGTGGATAAATCTGGAAACATTTTTTCGTGCCTCTCGTAATATGCGGATTTGAATAGAGGTACTTGCGTATTTCTATTTGTGACGCTTGTGACAAATCCCGAGACATTTGTCCACGAAATAAAAATTCACACTCGTTTCGATTTATTTCTCGGACCATTCAGATATTATCGAATAATCGAGTGCTAGTGGTATATAAAAATTATTCGGTGAAATTAATTAAATTCATTAAAATGAAAATTAAATTCGCTCGGTAGCTTCTCGAGTACAAAATTTATTTCGTATTTAAAAAACGATGTAAGAAATTTATTTCATTTTTCCAACGTTGAGGCCGTGCTGCTTTCTCAAGATGTATCTTAACGTTATTCAGACACATCTGATTATGCAGCAGCCTTTTATTGCCAAAGAAATTTGAATTTATGACTCGAAAATGGCTATTAACTGTAGTTCATTGCGGCAATTAAATGTAAGAAAATGTCTTCCATTCGTTCTTACTTTTGCGTAACTTTGGTGTAATAAAAACTCGTTAGTAATATCGATAAAAAAATGATATCGACGAGATGACAGTTGAATAAATATATTGCTGTATTTTATAGACCGTTGCATCAATTTCACTCCATTTTCCATCGTGCCATGTATTTTTTCCAACATTGCGACGGTGAAGGACTGACGCGTGCGACAAGTGGAAAATGAATTGACGCTGACGCGTGTCTTGGTCCTTTTTCTTTCATTTCCGGTCTTTTTACTTTTTCTCGCTCTACTTCCTCTTTCCATCTTCTCAGCCTTCTTTTCCATTTCGGTCTCACGTAGATTCTCGATGTTTACGAGTTTTTCATCCGTTTTGCAGTTCGTCAGAAAGATACAGCACGAAAATCCATCCAATGAATCAACCCAATCGACCAAAAATATATTTGCTCTGTGTCGTTGAAAAATCAAAATATCGCATCGTTTTTCTCGAACGAACGAACCTCAATTAAAAATCGATTTTCGGGTTTCGATAGTGCGGAAAACATCTTTGTTTTCTCTGCTCCATGGATCGAAGAATTGGAAGAAATTCATCTCTCCCTCGTTTCGCAAAAGCAGATTGGACAAAATTGAAATTTACTAAGAACGCCTGGTATTGTTTATTTTCGTAAACAAAGTGTTGGAACAATGTGGAGTAATAGGAGCAATGATAAAATGGCTCTCATACAACGTGTATGTAGTTGCACGTATGCTTTCTCGTTGTATTACCCTTCGCTGCGTTAATTCCCTCTCTGAACGGTGCAAAAGTTCTCACCGGGCAAAATAATGTTCGCCTCATCCGTGTGCAAGGTTCATCCGCACGTTCCACCCCTGTCCCAGCGTCCCGGAGAACCCTCGAGTACACATAACCAGGATGTATTACATCCAGGCAAGGCTCTCGCGGTGTTCGTTTGACGGGCAAGGATCCGCAAGCCATCTGACTCGAGCATATCTGGTAATACGCAGCCTTTCGTCCCGAATAAAATTCCGTACTACTCATTTTTGAGTACATAAATCATTTTATAAAAATTGTGCTACAATTTTTTTTCGATCCATTCCACGTCTCTCAAGTTTCCTTTAGTTCAAAAACATGTTATCCGCGTTTTGTGTTCCTCTCGAAGCTTTGCGTCGAGAAAAAACAAAAACAGCTGATCTTTCGTAATCCCTCGTCATTGGTCCGCTTTTCCATTAAGCCGGCAATTGCATCCAAGGTGCGTCAGTGGCTCATGCTCTCCAAATCCCCAATTAGGATTAATCCGTGTATTCTTAGGCCATTTTTTTTCTAGCCTTGCTACGCAAGGATCATTCGACTTTTGCGCAAAAACCCCTAAAGCCGACAGGCACATTGACGAATAATCGAAAATCACCGAAATCGGCTCCTCCGAAATTCGTAATTATTTTGTCGTTTAAATCGTTCGAGATTGAATGCGATTTTTTTTTTTTCATCAATTCAAAGCGTGATTCTGATTGTTGCAGCGAAAGGCAGGACACCGAAACATCGCCATCAGGTGAAACAGAGGACAAGTGAGAGGGGGAAATGGGCGGACGCGATATCGTGCAACCGGAAAGAGATTCAACATTGTGCCCCGTCCTCCCACAATCTCAGTGCCAGCAAAAACTACGGAACGAAAAGAATCATCATCATCGCAATTACCATAACCATCAGCACGATGAGCAACACCAATCGCGGCCTTTCGGAAGACTCGTATCGAAAATCGAAGCTTCCGCTCGAAATGTTGAAAATTTACGCCAAGAGGGACGTGAGTTTGAAATCGAAGACTCGCAAGACTCGAACCCTTCGTCAGCGGGATCCTCGACGTCAGCGAGAAACGTAGCTGTTACGGGGACAAAAGACAATGCCGATTCCCAGGAGATTTTGCAACGTCTGAGAGCGATACAAAATCCGGTCGATCGAACACGGTATTCTCGAGAAACAGCTACCTCTTCTTAAACGCGCGCGATAAAAGCCGCGTTCTTCTTAACTTTTTATTCTTCTACGAACAACGATTGCGTGATTTTTTTTTCTTTCTCGTCTTTGAAAAAAAAAGATGAGAAATAAAGGAAAAATCACGAAAACCCGGATCAGATAAATTCGAGGCTATTCGAGACCAACGAAAAATTCGATGGTGTAGCTGTTTGGAGTAATCGGAGAGAGCGAGGGGGCGGTTGGTCAGCGAGCGTCGGATGTGAATTTGTCGAAAAAGCTAGAGTATTCGAAGCAATATGGGAGAAAGTTTCGTCAAATTAACGTCGACGAGGAGAGAGAGAGACACGGAAAAGATCGAGAATTGGAAAATTCGGAAATTAACGTTTTTATTTTTCTATTCGATCGAAAGAAACGAGCTGAACGTTTCGAACGTCGCGAAACGCACTTTTCAAAATGCAACGTTCGTTGACTTTCGCAGGAGAGATTGTTTTTTTTTTTCAATTTGACCGCGATGAGGGAACATTTTGAGAGATCGTTTCGAACGAGTTACGGTGAAAACGGACGAGAAACTCCAAAGTTGCAAAGTTTTTTTTGCAATGCTGCAAAAACAAAAAAAAACACGGGAAAACAAATCGTTGAATTTGTTTAAAATTTTATTCTCCTGGAATGAGAATTCCAATTAATTCTCCTTTTCGTCGCTCAAACGATTCATCATTTTTTAACAGTCATTTTTCAGGGACAAAGGTACGATGATTTATCCAAAATTCTTGTTGGAATGAATTTCTCGGTTAATCGAATGGACGTTATGAAATTTTCATAAGATCGATATGAGCGCGATTACATTTTACAGTCGGATGCACGATCTGCCGTTGAATATGCCGATTCAAAGTTTATTTTGATCGAACGGTGGAAAATTTCGTAGCCGCCGTGAAAAAAATGTTATTTCGCGTGTGAAGGAAGAGTGATTGGATTATTGTTCAAGCAACGGAATAAAAGCGGAAGTCGCGGGGAGTTATAAATTACAGGGTGAGAACCGCATGGCGACGGGAGAGAATTTTTTCGCCCGCGAGCATTTTTTTCCCCAGTAAGAAAACGGAAGAGCGTTGGAAAATACAAATATCCCCTAGTTTTATTTATAAAAGCACAGTCAGAGTGGAGCAGCCTTGACGCGCTTCGCTCAACTCGATCTTCCGTGGCATTTTTTTCGCACCGAGCCTCGTGCAAAAATTTCTCCGCTCCTTCGGTCAATCGCTCGATTTTTCCATTTCATTTCTCTCGTTGAAGTTTTCCATCGTGGAAAAAGTATCCGTATTTCCCCAATGCCGATTCGAGAATTCGCGATTCTAAAGAAAAAAAACCGACGTGTCGCGGCGGGAGAAAAAATTTCTCTGAAAAACCGCGAGTAACGAAAATGCTCCACGGCGGAAGGGAGAACGGAAAAACCGTCAACTTTCAAGAGGGGAGAAGCGTCATAACTGTTTTCCACACATTTTGCCCAATTTCACTCGAGTCCTTCGAAACGATCGATCAATGTTCAGCTCGTCAATTTCAATTCAAAAAACAAAAGAAAAAACAGTCCCTGCGTCCGAACGAAACGTCGACAACGGTGACGAAAGAAGAATCGCGAGTATCCGTTTGCAACGAAGAGTACGCGAGGTGGGCGCAAGGAGGCGCGGCGTGATTGAATCGAAAAAATTGTTACCAAGGAGATATCAATAATGTAACAAGTTGTGATACAACGGTAGAAGAGGAAAAGAGCGTCGGCGGGTTCCGTTAATACAGTTTTCTTCGAGTCTGCCGACGGGAGTCGCGAGAAACACCGTAAAAGTCAAACGAGCGAGACGGAGAGACGAGAAAATGTGATCTATGGGGTAACGACCATTAACCATATATACATACATATAGGCCAAAAGGGTTGACGAATAGCTACACCGGTTTGCCCAGACTTGGACAAATTGCTTTCCTGGCTGTGAGCTGCGATAGCTTCTCGAGATATTGCAAACATACGAAATAAAAAAAGAAAAAAAAAAGCAAATAAACAAGGAAACGAGGAGGGACAATATACGAACGAGCGAACGAATTAACAGGGAGCGCGTAGACGTTATCGGAAATATTTGCAAATATACAAAGAATATACGGAAGGGAATAGGAATTATATCGTAAAGTAAAGTTGATAGAATTAAACTAGGTAGAATCAATAGCAGTGAGAAAAGCGTGAGTGTGTGAGTGTGTGAGTGTGCGTGTGTGTGTGTGTGAATATACACTCTCGCACCAAGAGATAATAGAAAGCTGGATCGGAAGACGCAAGAGTCTGATCCGACGCCCCCACCGGGATAAAAGGGTAGATTTTCAGGTAGAGAAACAACAAAATAATAATAATAATAATAATAATAATAATAATGATGATTGAAAGCCTATACATAAAATATAAAAACGACATGGCACATAGCATAGTGAAAGGAAAATTATAATAGCCCGACTGCCAGCTCGTCCCGTCAGGATTAAGATGAATCCTGGCGGAAAAATCCAATCACGTAATGTGACATCGAGACACGGACGTAAATAATGAGAAAAGAAAAAAACGCAATGAAGAATCGTAACAGAAGGGCGAAAGGTTCAATTTAAAAAAATGGTCATGGGCACGCGTGCGAATATAGAAACAATTTTGCATAACGTGCGTAACGAATATAATTATTACATTAATTTCCAATGAGAAAGAAATATAAATAAATATATATATATATATATATATATACACACAAAGACGAGATAATCGGAAAATATACGCGGAAAAGTAGAAAGAAAAGTAGTAGAAAGGTATAGGCGAATCTTAGCGTAAGTACGTATACAATACATACGAATCTGTATGATTTATATATATATTATTTGTTGGAATTAACGGACTTATATATTTAATATATTTAGCAATATTTATTTGTTTTTTTTTTTTTTGGTGATACGAAGAAAATGTGAGAGCTAAATAAATTATATGCATTATATATATTTATATATATATATATACATGAGTGTCTGTGTATATATAATATACATATATATGCATATGTTATTACTATTATTATTATGTATAAAGATTTAGGGGTTCATACGTTATATCGATATGAAAAATATTAGCTGAAGCAATTGCAAAGAATTTCCATATATCGTTCTCGTTAATTCTGCGTTACTTTATCGTGTATTAGAGAATTTTTGCAGAAACGTAGATGCATACGTTTTAGACACTTCCGGCATTGTGATACGCGATGATTTTGATTCTGTGAGGCATCATTCTGGAGCAGAGGTGGCCATTTCACTTTGAAGCACTGCTTGAATGATTTTTTTTCGTTTAAAACGTCATCAATCGTCGCGCAATGATGATCGAAGGTAACCGCATAGTTTTACTCGTTATTCGAGGAAAAAAGTGACTGTTGTAGTTCGCTTTTTACGAGTGTTTGAGGAACAAAAATAACGACCGTGTTCTTTTTTTCGTTCATTTTACATTATCTTTTGAATTTATGAAAATTCGCGGGCTTTTTAATTGATCGTTTGAAAATTCTCGAGTACTCTGAACAAATTCATTCGAAAAATTGGTACGACATTGCGAAGATTTTTGAGGGCAAAAGTTTTTTTCGTTTCGCAAAAAATAATCAGTATCGGATCGTTATGCAGTTACAAATAACGTGCCTTATAATTATAACGATAATTAATAACGAACACGTTTGAAAAAAACGCAAACAAAGTACGCAATTTCCAAAGTGTCGGAATACGTCCATCTCTGTGCCAGACGAGGCTTTGTCATCTGTTATCCATTACGCTTTTCGTTAGAGTCCATCATTATTTTCTCGTTCGAATGATTTTGGCTGTCGGCCAGTCGATTTGTTTGTTTCTTTTTTTTTGTCCCGATGGTCCGAAGAATTTACCGGCTCTTCCGGACGGCGGTTGAAGTATCAATCTTCGCGGTCGAAAAAATCACGCGGAATTTCCGGGCGAATTTACGAACGAGGGACAGTGGCGAGAATGAAAAAAAAAGTTGGTCACTTTCGATGTTTTTTTTCTTTTTTTCCAACGAGGAAACAGCAATGTCGGTGAAACGCATGCCAAAAAAAAAATCCAGCCATGCAGTAAAAGAACCAAAAAAGAGAAGGCGCGCTGACGAAATAAAATATGCTTACGAAATTCGTCACGAGTGTGATAGATATTTTTTAGTCCACAAGTGATACGTAGACCTATGAAACAAAAAGGGTGTAGCGATTCCGGAATTTTCCTCGGCCTTTTTAATCTCGAGGCTAAACCGGTTTAATGAGAGGATACGTTGTAGATAACATTAATTCATACGTTTCTTTCGCTCGTAGAATACGACGACGTTGCGAATCCGTACGAGAAAAACACGGAAAATCTGCGTTATTCTATCCGCAAAAACATTATTTTTCAAAGGGTCTATTCATGGTTTTACATGATATGGGATGTTTTTTTCGCTTGCAACGAAGATCCGAGAGCATTACGAGAGAATCAAAGTCGCAGGGAAAAAAGATAAAGAGCGACGTTGTACAGCGATTGCGACGTGCATAGTTTGCGAACGAAGTTTGAACAAAAACCCAAGGCGTCGGTTGACATATCAGAAGGAGCAGGAAAAATGTTTATTAGCGAAAAAAATCTGGCCTTGGGAGCACCGCCGCCTGAATATTTATGCGAAAGTCACCATTTTTCGCAATCTCTCCAATCTTCTTTCGAACTTTTCCTCCGTTATTTTAAATATCCCGAAAATTTATCGTTTTTTTATCGATCAAATGTTCTTTCCGTAACGCGATTCATTTTTCGTATTCTTTTCAAACTGAAAAGAAAGAACAAGTCGATATCGAAAATTCGAATTAACGCGAATAAAACAGACTCGCTGAACATCGTGAATTACCGCTCACGATTAATCGTTTGGAAAATTAAATTTATTCATTAATCCTGCTAGTGTAATTTTCATGTATGATTTTCTGAAAAAGAAAAGTGATGATATTCTCGTCGGTCCATAAACTTGTGACGGTATGGCGAAAATTTGGTGAATCGTCGTGCGATGTATTCAATATGCAGTAGACCGAAAAAAACGTCCGCGAAACGGGAATATCTCGTATATGAGAGAAGAGATTCGCTGCAGGTGCGACCTCCCTTACATGGTGTATATTTGGAATGATATTTTCGATGAAACGCATTTTCTCCGTGACACACCCTCGACGGTTCTCTCGTGAGTCATTTTCTCGTCTTGGAATTTCATTCTACGATTTCGCTCCCTTTGTTTCCGCGAACGTAACGTTATTTCACTCGGGCCCTTTTATTCCGAGCGAATCGTTATTTTTATCAAACAGTATTTTCCTCGTCAATCTATAAATCTGCAGAGAATAAAAACAAATCTTCGGTATACATGTGTATTTCGAGAATGTGGAATTCAATTGATTTTTAAATCAAAAACATACACATCTCGTTCCTTTTATTGACAAAGTTTATTGCCAAAGTTCGCGGTGATCAATCGACGTACGAGGGAAAACGTCGAATCTTTTTTTCATCTTTATGATCGACGTCAAAACAAATTGGCTCCGATCGTTTGTCCGGTTCGTTCGTTGCGTCTGTTGAAAATAAAAAACGTCAAATAACCGTGACCCTTTAGCTGCTTTTTTTTATTTGATCGCTGTAATGAAACGCGGTCCTCGAGGTACTCGGTGGCCCGATTTTCTGTTATTTTTGTATAAATAAACAATACGTTTAATCCGCCGCGCGGTCGGAAAAATAAAAGCGAGTAAATACTTGAATATTTTTCTTTCTGAAACTTTTGCGGCGGAAACCACAACGTTTTGGGATTTTCGTCGTCGTTGGCGTAACGCTGCCTGCCAATTTTCTTTTTCATCGATCTCCCCGTGGTTCCTATATTGATGTTCAATTTTTTCTTTCGTCAAACGCAAAGATGGAAAAAAACAGTTTCGTCATCGGTTCGAGTATTCTTTTCTCATCCACTGAAATATAGTTTATTCACGGAAAATGTTTACACGAGTCTGCGTTAGGCGGGAAAATGATGTTTCTTCGCCAAGTCCTATTTTTCAGTCTCCCATCGAATCGAGTTTCATCAAATTTTCGATCGATGTTTGTGCATTAAAAAATATGCAAAACACAAAAACACACGATGTTCTTTGCCACCGCACGAACCAATTTTGTTCTCGCTTCGATTCGTTCATTCTTCGGCCATCTCATTATTCCTTTTGGCATTTTTTGTCAAAGATTTTCCGTGCTTCTATCAAAATTGTGATTGCGAGAATTAAATTGTTATTATTCAACGAAAAAAAAAAAAAACCTCTACAAAGTCAATATTCTCTGTGATCGATCTCTTTAATCTTCGAATCTAATTCCCTTCAGGGACGCGAGGTGACGTTTTTTTCTTCATTTTTTACCATTCAGTAAAGTCTCGATCGTTCTCTCGAACGAAAAACCGCTTCGGTGAGATTACACTTTTTGAAAATTGTTCGCCACGACCCAAATTTTCAAACTCGAAATTCATTTCTCCGGACAATTCGGGAAAAACAAATTGAACGGA
The DNA here is from genome assembly GCA_959613375.1 of Heteropelma amictum. Taxonomy (NCBI): domain Eukaryota; kingdom Metazoa; phylum Arthropoda; class Insecta; order Hymenoptera; family Ichneumonidae; genus Heteropelma; species Heteropelma amictum. The sequence continues at coordinate 6,057,292 of OY390725.1, forward strand.
ACAGGAAAAATAACGGGAAACAAGGACACGACGTGAGACCGTATTTCGTTAGTTTTTTTTTTTCTTTTTTCATCGTTAAACAATTTCCCCCCATAGTCAAGCTGAATAGGAAATTAGACCAAATGTGAGCGCAATATTAGCGATTAAATATAGCAAAGAGTTATTCGAGTAAATAAATCGATAAAAAAAAGAAACAATTTGTAAATAGACGTTAGGAGCATCGTAATTACGATGATGTTGAGGATTTTTGAGGCAACCATTTTAGAGCTTCGAATCGTTTAGAAATCATTTACGAAGAAGAGACTATAGAGAAAAATTTGATGGAAAAGAAAAAAAACAAAAAAAAAAAGCACACCGATAATCGGAAGAAGAGGGAAAATGTATTGTGATGAGAGTTCTTTTTGTGTGAACTCGCGATCGACATCTCGAATGTCCGTGTCTCCTCGCGAAAGTCCAACAGCCATAGCGAACTTAATATCGATGAGTGAAAAAAACAGCGAGCGTGTAAGAAAATAAAGAGAGCGCGGGAGATTCGATCGCAATAAATTACCAAGCGCCTACCAACAATAATTCATTAGATAAATGAAAATACACATAATTAATATATCTATACGATAATTTTAATAAAACGTAGTGAAATAATAATAATAATATTGATAATAATAATAAATACATAAAAAACAAATAACAAAGAGGGTCATTGAACACGAATCTGTGTTGCGCAATTGCGTTTGTACCGGCGACGAGATCGAGCGATGAAAAAACAAAGCAATGAAATAGAACAAAAATTTAAGCAAAACACCGAAACTCGGTGTTCACCCAACGAACAATGATTATTACGAACGGTCTATACAACGGCGTGACGAGTCGTCCACAATTGTCACGATGAAATTTTTCAAACGGTCGTAAGCGTCGAATGATCCAACGCGGGGGGGGGGGGGGGGGGCGTTATTTGTTCGACAAATGTATATTTTCTTTTCCTTTTTTTTTTTTTTTTTTCATCGAAAAAGTGAGATATTCAGTCATGTTGTAAAAGTAGAGAGTCTCGACTGATCGTTGTACTCGGATCGTTCGAGACTCGTAAGATTTAACGGTGATAATATGTGGATAACGGATTATTATAGACGTACATTTGTTTAACGAAGAATAGATGAAAAGGAAGATGAGAAAATCTTCGAACAAAATAAAAGAGCTAAGGGGATGATGATATACATATAAGTATAAATCTTTGAAGATAGCGATAACGGTAGCAGTGAGAAGGAAATCGTTGATGTAAATGAGAGGAGAAAAAAAAAACGAGGAGGTCAAGAAGTCGGTGAGTCTTCGCTCGATACATACAAATAACATACTCCATGCCTTAATGACTAGTAGATATAGGATGAGAGCGATTAATGCGAGCGAGATATACAAAGCGAGTAAAATTGCTATAAGTGTTTTTTTTGTGAATAGGTTTATCGTTTATTATTATTATTATTATTATTATTATTACTATTAATATTATTACTATAGATATTCAATTGTTTGGCTAATTGTCATTATTAATAGAGACATGAATTAATATATTGACATGAATTATTATTTAGATAGAGGAAAATATTCATTTCTTTTTTCATTGGATCGTTGATCGATTCCTCAGTCGTGTTCTCGATGAGCAAAGGATCATATCTTTTTTCCTTATCTGATAATTACTCGGGATGATACATATAGATATATATACGAGTGAACAAAATTCTATCCGAACGTCAGATGAAAAGCATTTGGTAATGAAGAAAAAATTGTTCAACTTTTGGCTGATGACGAAAAACTCCTTGATTATTATTGCTATTATTATTATAGTTGTTGTTGTTGTTGTTGTTGTTGTTATATTGACGATAGATCATCGATTATCGACATACACGTGTCAACATCGTTTAAACGGCCATACGAGAGTCGTTTCGTTGGACGAATTTTTCTATCGAATTGAGCGAGGCTGTGTGGCATTCGGGAAAAGTTCGAGATGCGAAATATGAGGGACAGAAAAATTAGGGGATGATAATTTCGCGTCAAAATCGTTTTTGCCTCGGTTTTGAAGGTGTAAATTTGAAAAAAAAGACGAGGATGTGTCCGGATTGAGGATAATCGTATCGAAGAAAGTGAGACGAAAGCGGGATGAGAAAGATACACGTTTGAATATTTTGGCCCGAGTGGTGGGAAAAAAAGTTGAGGATGCGAATCATCCACCGATTGCCTATCGAGTTTCACGGTTTTTAAAGATGTTTCCCGCATCCTGGACCCTTCCTCTCCCGTAAAGTACACGGGAATTCGATTGACAATGAAGAATAAATCGTGAGTAAATACGTGAATAAATCGAAAATGGTAAAAAATCGTGAACCTGCCTAAATTCCTTTTGTCATCGCTGCTATACATTTTTCGCACCAAGAATGAGCGTCCGGACAGCGATTGTTATTTCGAGAAACTCCTCTTTGAGCTAAACGCTCGTTTTTCTCGTGTTTTTTTCGTACGAATCCATCGAAACGCGATTTTTGAAAAACCGTGCTTTGCAAATGTTCGAACGACTGCAACTTTTTCCGCCCGCCAGTCGCGATTCCCTTCTATTTCGTTTTTTCTTTCGATCCGACACAAATAAACGTTCATATGCTTTTTTTTCCAACTCTCGTTACATTTTTTCGAAAATTTTTTGCCTCTTCAAAAAATTTCTTGTTTTTCCCTTGAAAATGACACTCTGTTATTTTCTTCCGACCCCTCTAATTTTCCCGTCTTTGTTGAAAAACCATTGTCATATTTTACGTTTTTCTTTTTTTATCTCATAAGCGATAACCATGGAGATCTCGAACTATGAAAAAAGCGACGTGAGTCGATTTTCTGGCAATCAAAATCGAGTCTTGCTTCGAAGATTGTGATAGATACCGAAGGGTGAGGTATCAAGGGTTTTCTTTCAGTTACCATTTATTATTATTATCATCTTCGTGTATATGTTTTATTGCAATTCTGTTAAAAATTATAGAAACATACATATATATATACATAATATAAATATTATTATTATTCACGTTAATGAAATGTGTTTATTTACGGAATAAATGTTCAACGTTACGTTTCAGTGTAGCAAAAAAATGCCCATCTCATTAAATCCACACTCCTCCAATGTCCTCTTTCATCGTCAATTAATTAAACTCGCCCTTGTCAAAAATCGATAATATGAAAATTACGTCAGAATTGAGAAGTTATTTGTTTTTTTTGTCAGCATTTTCGACCGCTCCGACGGCCAGAATTTCCCTTCCCCCGTACAGTCAGGGGTCGCAATAAAAATGGGAGACAAAAGATTCTTTTATCGTCTCGTTGCTTTCATGCGGACCTTCCACGCTGATAATGAAAAGAAAAAAAAATGATGAAGGGAGAAAATAATTTCAAACGCGAGGGAATTCATCCGGTTTCGTTATTTTTACTTTGCGTTCATTTTCTTCGCTCTTCGGATTTTTTTTCCTCTCCGAGCTCTCCCACGTCGCTTATTCTTACTCTTACATGTATTTTTTCCATCTCTGTATCAAAAGTAACGCGGTCTTTGATCAGCGAACGAGTGCCGAGACGTCCGAGTTTCACATCAGCGTATATTCTTCGTTATGTTCTTCTTCTTCTCCTATCAATAACGAGCAAGTTATTCACGGGCATTAATTTCAATAAATAAGCGTTAAAAATAGTCGATTGAGAAAATTGAAACTACATCGGAGGAGAAACTTTATTTATTTTCCAGGAACCATTCTTGTCGTCAATTGTTTTAAGGGGCAGTACCAGGGTGAATGATTGAAAATAAGCGGTTTTTGAGAATTTTTTCGAACGGAAGAAATTATAATAAAATAATAATGTTGAAGGAAAAATTGTTATCGATAATCATTTTAAAAAATTTGCTTCTCGCTTATATTCAGTCGTTTACAGTGGTTTTACGTCTCGAATAGTACTTTTTTTTGGTGGTTAAAGTTTAGAGAATTGAATGCAAGAATATTTGGACCAAAAGCGTCGTGATAATTTTTGAAAAACTTCAGCAGAGATCGTCGTTTATAAAATAATTACGAGACTCTGCAAAGTACTTATCGGCGCAATATTAATTAATGAATTTTCGCTGAACATTTCAAACATCGTCGCGTTTTGCGTGAGATAATGTGTTACGTAATACCTTCGACAAAAGTTGGCCGTGTCGAAGTGGAGAAATTTGCTTCATTACAAGAAAATTCATAACGCGGTGCATGCAAAGTCAGGAAGGAACCACGCCAGAGACGGTGTTTTGTTCTGATACACAAGTTGCCTCCTGTGAACTCGATATCTTTTGTTTTATTGGATGCACAGCGTCACAGCTTCCCATCAACATTCTATACACATTGATACACGTAAAAGCTCATCCAAGTTAATACACGGGACTTTCCATGGCACACCCACGAGCTTGTACAATTTTATTCATATTTTCTCCTTTTTTTCAATTTTTTCCATCGCCATGAGAATTATTCCGAAATAAAATTACAATAATCGATACGTCTTGGAGAAAAATTTTCCTCTTTTTTTTTTTTCGATGAAAAAATTACGAAAAAATGTGTGCTTATTCTTGCGAATTCTTCAATCGCATTGTAAACAATCTCTTGAATTTTGTATTTACTTTAACGTAGACCGAAAATAAAATCGTAAATTCTCGTAAATTCCGCGATAATATCTGGAACGCCCTCTACATCTCTCTCTCTCTCTCTCTCTCTCCACGTGTATGGATATTTTGGAGCACGTATATTTCTGACATAAATATGTATACAAGCATACGTCGCTGTGTCGCTTCGCGAACAATACGCCTGGTTTGCAAAGGACAAAGTTCCCTCGGAGAATGTAATTTAGGTTCTTCATTCGCTAATCACTTCAATACGCCACGAAAACAAAACGATGATTGCATTATTAATCTTCCTTTCAGCAGTTCCCTCTCTCATCGAGTCTAAAGCGTACAAACTTTGGCCTGTCATAGGTGAATTTCTTTTCTCCAAATATCCGCCATCTTGAAAGAAATTCAAAACAAAGAAAAAAGGAAGAAGCAATACATCGCAAATACGAGTACGTAAACAGGAAATTCTCAAGATGAGAAAACAAAGCTGTTAAAACTTTGCAAAATATTGCCCCCAGCTGCAATGAAGACTTCCGAAAACCGTGAAAAAATAACGAAAAGAAATATACATCACCCCCGTTGCCGTTGACTCGGACGGTTTTTTCCCTCTTTTATAAAGTTTTCATAGCACTCGCGAAATTTATTGTGAATTCCGGTCGAACGGTCTGTAAATTCGCGTCAGGATGAATTATTATCTCGTACGAAATTTGGATTCGGAAACATTTTCGTTCGCTGGAGTTAGTTACGTTTGCATTCCGATTGAATGTTCCGGTTGGTGCGTTTGCTTCCATTCTCAATTATTTTTTCTGACATTCTTCCACATTTTTTCCTCGAGTCGTGTTTATAAAGCGTAAAGACGGGATAAAAGTTGAAAACCGAGATGAATCAGAGAGGTCGGATGTCGAAAAAAATGTTTGACGAAATTCTAATTTTTTCGGGGTAGTTTTTTACGACCCCTTTTGCGCAGGGGCTCATTTTCGTTTACTAATTTACTCGTTGTGCTTCATTCACTTTGTTTCCGGTTATAGGAATCTTCAGAAATCTACTTGTATTTCTCCATCGCGGAAGATTGCTCAATAATGCAATGAATAAATTACACTGAAACATCGGCGCGAGCTGTTTTTTGGGTGCGTAACAAAAAACATGTGTGCACTGCGAAAGTAATATCGTAATAAACCTCCAAGTCCACATATCCGAGTTTCTTCCTAAAGTTTGCTCTGAATAATACACACGTCGTCATGGGGTAAAATATTCAAACGATTTTGCCAGACAAAACAGTTTGAATCGAAACGAATTCCTCAATGTTATATCGATAAAATTTATTTTTCAACCTTCTTTGAAACGAAATTACCATTTTTCCCTCAACAATTCTCTTCGAATGGAAATTCTCGTCTCTTAAATGGCGAATAAATAGATACATTTTCATTGTTTTCCGCGCGACGAACAAAATGTTATTTGATAACATAATAGAGGGAAAAACAGGAAACACAGCCTCGCTCGTTTCGCAAGCTCAACGATCGCCGAGTTAATGCACGAAACGGACAGCAATACACATTTTTTTTTTAGATAACGCCCTTTATATATCCAAACTCGTTGATTCGTTGTCGATACGAATTATTCATTTGTTTGCTTTCCCTCGTCAATGATTGATGAAAAAAAAATGTGAATTAAACGAACGAGATCCGAATTGCATCTGCGTTCAACGACGTAAGATCATAATTGTGATAAAACCGTTACATAAAAGATATCCATTATATATATATACATACACTTATATGTATAATGGAAATGCATATAATAATCGCGTGATTAGAAGGAAAATAGCAGAGACAAAATTACGAGTCGTTGATAATGCGCGGCTATACAGCGTTGAACACGTTGACAAATTATTATGGTGTACATGCGATGTGTGTATGTATACGAGTGACACAAATTAAAAAGATAGAGAACAAATATACAGAACCGGCGATTTCCATCGAGACAAAATGTCTCCGCGAGACAATGATATAATAATGTATAATGAAAGAGCAACAAACAGGCGGGCATCACTCATTCCAGGATAATGGCAGAACAGTCAAAAAAGAAAAAAGTTACACTGGTGATGAAATTAACGGAGGAAAGTATGTGTAAACTGAGTGAAATGAAGCATACAGGGAATATTAAAGAAAAAAACGAGCATGGAGAATAATGATTATCATTATTACACTCATTATTATTGCCATTTTAATCTTTACCATTAACATTGTGAAATGAAAAAATATATATATATATAAATAGTGTATTGCAAATGACATGCGTTATATGTATATGAATCGACGAAGTTATTAATTACCACTGAAGCTACCGGATTATTCATTAGTGAATTATTTCAATGAAACGGAAATTGCGCCATTGATTACGTTGCAGGAATTAGTACGCGTTGGAGCGGAAGAAAAACTGTCGAAAAATGACACAGCGAGCAATATCGATAGACGACACTTAATGGGAAATGAACAAGTAATTATTGATAATGTTAATAATCACACCTATACAGTTTATAAAAATAAAAACAGTCGACGACCCCGCAAAGATAGCCTATACCGAGGAAAAAGATAACAAGAAACAACCATACAAGCATAAGCAACAATAGCCAAAAAAAGAAGGAAACGAGACCTACGATTTACATATGTAACGATGTAATTGCTAGTCAATGTTTAATGTTGAGATATTTATCTGAAATAAAATGCATAATACGTTGTTTACACCATATTTACGAAGCTTTTTGGAATTTGTTCAGCAGATCAACCATTTTTTTCACGATTGATTGAGAATTAAGAAAACTGTAACACTTTTCAAAGAGGTCTTTATTTACCCTTTTTTCAAAATTTCGATAGCGATAACAAAAATGTACACAGTTTTATATGCACGCAGACCGTATGACGAATTCTCTTTTAATTATTCGTTTTTGCTTGAATTTTTGCACAAATTATCTCCATCTGAATATTTATATCAGAAACTATTTATATCAGAGGCACATGAAAATCCAATAATCACGTTCCGCGGATTCTTTCAATCGTATTTTCAATTTTGTTTATTTTATACAATTTCTGTGGTGGGAATTGTTGTACATCGATCGATAAAGACATTAACAGAGGGTGGTCACAATTTCTATACCCCTGCTAACGTCGTTATCGGGCCACGTACGTATATATACACTGATATATAAAATCTCTTCTTTTCTCAAAAGTCATTCAGCATTTATAGCACGATTTATAGTCTCCTCCCCACCGTATGTCTTTAAATTGTTTACGCAGCATTTGATACTCGGCACAAATCCAGGCCGTTTCCGGTTTCCAAGCCTCTGGTGGAGTTAAATATAAATGTGAATAAATTACCACATGATTTATCGTTGTGCTATTGAAAACTTGCGCTGTATAAGATCAAACGAGATTTACACGAATGCTCGCAGATGCTATTCATTGCAGGTGAGAATTGTCCCTGTGATCCCATTGTGTTTCGAGCTGTAAATAATTAAAATCCCGATAAAATTTTCTTCGACATATTCAGCAAATCAAAAAGACGATAAAAAACAACGAGACACCGCTCATAAAACGCCACTAATTCTATATTCAACCGTTCCTGTTTGTATCTTCACACGACACAACAAGCCAGATGCAAAATGTTCACGCCACAAGATAAAACACATTATGGTTGCTGGACTCGAAAACTCGTAACGTTGAAAATTTCGAGGGTAAATCCGGACCGAGTGAGCAATGATATAAAATTTCATGGAGTAAATTACACAGTTTTTTTTTCAAGTGAGCGTGTATAGGGGGGGACGAGTGAATAGTTTGATGCGAGGGTAGTATAAAAGCTTCCCGCAAGCGTATATCAGAGAAGCAGAACGGGGAAAATAAAAGAAATGGCGAGAGAAGCCCTCGAAGCCACTAGCTAACGAAAAGCTTCTCCGAGAGCTTTTGGAGTCCTTCACTCTTTTCTCTCTATTATCTATCTTCCTCGCCACAATTCTCAATCTCACTGTAAATGTATCTTTGAGTACACACATCGAACAAAAAAAATTTCGAAATAAAGCCCCACTTTCGCCGGTTGATGAAGAGAAAAAGCTGTACGAATGTGAGAAATTTCCATAAATCGACGAGGCCTAAAAACGTGACGATTTGTTATCCTCGAGTTTCAGCTTTTTCCACACATTTTACATTCACTTCAATCACATTGAATTACAGCACGAGAAAGTTCAGCAAAGTTTTTATAAGATCCAATCACATCTCTTCGCGTTAAATCGAATTAAAAAAAAATAATAAAGTTGCAGATTTATTCTCGCGAGCTCATCATTTTTTCGAATGATTGTCAAATTTTTGCGACCAGTATTTGCATCCCGTAGTGTTTGCATGGTGTGCTCATGTTTCACGACATATGCGAAATCTCTTTATCGAATATCATCATGTAGACAGCAGCATTGTTACAGACTCCTATTCAATTTGAGGTGTATACAGTTTTATTGAAATTAGATTACAGTTTCTCTCGTTGTCTATATCTCTTAATGATTAATTATTGAAACAAGGAGGGCTCCTCGCGAGCTTCAATACTCAAGAAAATTGAATAGACTATTCAAAACCGTGCAAACCTATCATCGGAGAGGGTTACAATTGATTCTGGCAAAATATATCTCCACTATCACGGTTGGTAATTCATCATACTGTAAGACCTATTTACATGAGCCTGTTATTATAAAGGTTTTTCCATTATCGTTAAATCCTTGCTCGGATCGTAGAACATTATGTTTTCACGTAACAATAGGAACGATGTCGACGTAATCTTAGTACAAATATCGATAAACATTAAAGACTGGAAATTTTACGTTATTTCTTGAATTTTCATCGCAGATATCGAAAGGCAATAAACATACTTTTCATTTCGCTTTTCGGTTGAAACTTTGTACGAGCATATAACACGCCTCTCGGTAATTCCCCGTATTTTGCGCATTGCTTCAAAAAATTCAATATCACGAAATATCGTGCGATCCTGAACGATGCAGTTGTGTACAGAACAGTTGAAAAACAAAGAAAGACGTTCAACGACATGCGGTGTTACATTCTCCATATGTTCCTTCGGAACGTGCGATTTTTTCTTCTCCACTTTTTCGTCTCGCTTCGGTAATCTTAAAACGTAAATTAGGTATTGCGGAGCTCGAGAAAGAGGCGGTAACAAGGCGAAACATTACAGTTTGCGCTTATTTTCTGTTAAAACATTAACGCTCGAAAAAGTCGTTTAATTCCATCTTTTCTTTTCTTTCAACTTAGACTAGGGATAAGAGACGCGCGCGACCGGCCGCATTTTCGCGCTGCAGCGCTCCATCTTGAATTAAGTGTAGACTCCTACAGAACACATTAAAATTCGGCATAAGTAGCAAATGGTGAAAAGCAAGAAATTTTTAGATTCGAAAATGAAGTACAAACAATAATAATTAATAAATCATAAATAATCTTCATAAAATGTATCGCCCAAAATACTCACAATTTTGTTTCAATAAGCCAACTTTGTATCACAAATATATAATTGAATAAACAATTGCAATTTTACATAAAAAAATGTTTTACATAAAAAATTTACTTTAAAGGAAACGCTTCTCGCGAGATCGTCTGATCGAAGAGTCATTTCTTGTAAATTCTATAAAAAATCTGAAACCAAATTTCCGAAAACCGGAGATGAAGCAACTTGCTCAGAGTCGATTCCTCCGCGCGTGGTTAAATTTTCATCGAGTTGTCGATCGTTTCTCTCATCCGCCGATCGAACGCTGGACCACAGAATCCGTGCAAAGATCTGAAACTAAATTTCCGAAAACCGGACAGGAAGCAACTTGCTCAGAGTCGCTTCCTCTGAGCGTGGTTAAATTTTCGTTGAGTTGTCGATCGTTCCTCTCATCCGCCGATCGAACGCTGGACCACAGAATCCGTGGAAAGATCTAGAACAAAATTTCCGAAAACCGGACATGAAGGAACTTATTTAGAGTCGTTTTCTCTATGCGTGGTTAAATTTTCATCGAGTTGTCGATCGTTCTTTTCATCTGCCGTAAACCTTAGGGTGGAAAACTGAAACTAAATTTCCGGAGACCGGAAATGAAGCATCTTGCTCGGGATCGTTTCCTCTATGCGTGGTTAAATTTTCATCGAGTTGTCGATCGTTCTTTTCATCTGCCGTAAACCTTTGGGTGGAAAACTGAAACTAAATTTCCGGAGACCGGAAATGAAGCATCTTGCTCGGGATCGTTTCCTCTATGCGTGGTTAAATTTTCATCGAGTTGTCGATCGTTCTTTTCATCTGCCGTAAACCTTAGGGTGGAAAACTGAAACTAAATTTCCGGAGACCGGAAATGAAGCATCTTGCTCGGGATCGTTTCCTCTATGCGTGGTTAAATTTTCATCGAGTTGTCGATCGTTCTTTTCATCTGCCGTAAACCTTAGGGTGGAAAGCTGAAACAAAATTTCCGGAGACCGGAAATGAAGCATCTTGCTCGGGATCGTTTCCTCTATGCGTGGTTAAATTTTCATCGAGTTGTCGATCGTTCTTTTCATCTGCCGTAAACCTTAGGGTGGAAAGCTGAAACTAAATTTCCGGAGACCGGAAATGAAGCATCTTGCTCGGGATCGTTTCCTCTATGCGTGGTTAAATTTTCATCGAGTTGTCGATCGTTCTTTTCATCTGCCGTAAACCTTAGGGTGGAAAACTGAAACTAAATTTCCGGAGACCGGAAATGAAGCATCTTGCTCGGGATCGTTTCCTCTATGCGTGGTTAAATTTTCATCGAGTTGTCGATCGTTCTTTTCATCTGCCGTAAACCTTAGGGTGGAAAGCTGAAACAAAATTTCCGGAGACCGGAAATGAAGCATCTTGCTCGGGATCGTTTCCTCTATGCGTGGTTAAATTTTCATCGAGTTGTCGATCGTTCTTTTCATCTGCCGTAAACCTTAGGGTGGAAAGCTGAAACTAAATTTCCGGAGACCGGAAATGAAGCATCTTGCTCGGGATCGTTTCCTCTATGCGTGGTTAAATTTTCATCGAGTTGTCGATCGTTCTTTTCATCTGCCGTAAACCTTAGGGTGGAAAGCTGAAACTAAATTTCCGGAGACCGGAAATGAAGCATCTTGCTCGGGATCGTTTCCTCTATGCGTGGTTAAATTTTCATCGAGTTGTCGATCGTTCTTTTCATCTGCCGTAAACCTTAGGGTGGAAAAGTGAAACTAAATTTCCGGAGACCGGAAATGAAGCATCTTGCTCGGGATCGTTTCCTCTATGCGTGGTTAAATTTTCATCGAGTTGTCGATCGTTCTTTTCATCTGCCGTAAACCTTAGGGTGGAAAGCTGAAACTAAATTTCCGGAGACCGGAAATGAAGCATCTTGCTCGGGATCGTTTCCTCTATGCGTGGTTAAATTTTCATCGAGTTGTCGATCGTTCTTTTCATCTGCCGTAAACCTTAGGGTGGAAAACTGAAACTAAATTTCCGGAGACCGGAAATGAAGCATCTTGCTCGGGATCGTTTCCTCTATGCGTGGTTAAATTTTCATCGAGTTGTCGATCGTTCTTTTCATCTGCCGTAAACCTTAGGGTGGAAAACTGAAACTAAATTTCCGGAGACCGGAAATGAAGCATCTTGCTCGGGATCGTTTCCTCTATGCGTGGTTAAATTTTCATCGAGTTGTCGATCGTTCTTTTCATCTGCCGTAAACCTTAGGGTGGAAAGCTGAAACAAAATTTCCGGAGACCGGAAATGAAGCATCTTGCTCGGGATCGTTTCCTCTATGCGTGGTTAAATTTTCATCGAGTTGTCGATCGTTCTTTTCATCTGCCGTAAACCTTAGGGTGGAAAGCTGAAACAAAATTTCCGGAGACCGGAAATGAAGCATCTTGCTCGGGATCGTTTCCTCTATGCGTGGTTAAATTTTCATCGAGTTGTCGATCGTTCTTTTCATCTGCCGTAAACCTTACGGTGGAAAACTGAAACTAAATTTCCGGAGACCGGAAATGAAGCATCTTGCTCGGGATCGTTTCCTCTATGCGTGGTTAAATTTTCATCGAGTTGTCGATCGTTCTTTTCATCTGCCGTAAACCTTTGGGTGGAAAACTGAAACTAAATTTCCGGAGACCGGAAATGAAGCATCTTGCTCGGGATCGTTTCCTCTATGCGTGGTTAAATTTTCATCGAGTTGTCGATCGTTCTTTTCATCTGCCGTAATTCTTTGGGTGGAAAACTGAAACTAAATTTCCGGAGACCGGAAATGAAGCATCTTGCTCGGGATCGTTTCCTCTATGCGTGGTTAAATTTTCATCGAGTTGTCGATCGTTCTTTTCATCTGCCGTAAACCTTTGGGTGGAAAACTGAAACTAAATTTCCGGAGACCGGAAATGAAGCATCTTGCTCGGGATCGTTTCCTCTATGCGTGGTTAAATTTTCATCGAGTTGTCGATCGTTCTTTTCATCTGCCGTAAACCTTTGGGTGGAAAACTGAAACTAAATTTCCGGAGACCGGAAATGAAGCATCTTGCTCGGGATCGTTTCCTCTATGCGTGGTTAAATTTTCATCGAGTTGTCGATCGTTCTTTTCATCTGCCGTAAACCTTAGGGTGGAAAACTGAAACTAAATTTCCGGAGACCGGAAATGAAGCATCTTGCTCGGGATCGTTTCCTCTATGCGTGGTTAAATTTTCATCGAGTTGTCGATCGTTCTTTTCATCTGCCGTAAACCTTTGGGTGGAAAACTGAAACTAAATTTCCGGAGACCGGAAATGAAGCATCTTGCTCGGGATCGTTTCCTCTATGCGTGGTTAAATTTTCATCGAGTTGTCGATCGTTCTTTTCATCTGCCGTAAACCTTAGGGTGGAAAACTGAAACTAAATTTCCGGAGACCGGAAATGAAGCATCTTGCTCGGGATCGTTTCCTCTATGCGTGGTTAAATTTTCATCGAGTTGTCGATCGTTCTTTTCATCTGCCGTAAACCTTAGGGTGGAAAACTGAAACTAAATTTCCGGAGACCGGAAATGAAGCATCTTGCTCGGGATCGTTTCCTCTATGCGTGGTTAAATTTTCATCGAGTTGTCGATCGTTCTTTTCATCTGCCGCTACTCTTAAGGGGAGAAACGGAAACTAAATTTCCGACAACCGGAATAGAAGCAACTTGCTCAGAGTCGCTTCCTCCGGGCGTGGTTAAATTTTCATAGAGTTGTCGATCGTTTCTCTCATCCGCCGATCGAACGCTGGACCACAGAATCCGCGCAAAAATCTGAAACTAAATTTCCGAAAACCGGAATAGAAGCAACTTGCTCAGAGTCGCTTCCTCCGGGCGTGGTTAAATTTTCATAGAGTTGTCGATCGTTTCTCTCATCCGCCGATCGGACGCTGGACCACAGAATCCGCGCAAAAATCTGAAACCAAATTTCCGAAAACCGGAATAGAAGCAACTTGCTCAGAGTCGTTTCCTCCGGGCGTGGTTAAATTTTCATAGAGTTGTCGATCGTTTCTCTCATCCGCCGATCGAACGCTGGACCACAGAATCCGCGCAAAAATCTGAAACTAAATTTCCGAAAACCGGAATAGAAGCAACTTGCTCAGAGTCGCTTCCTCCGGGCGTGGTTAAATTTTCATAGAGTTGTCGATCGTTTCTCTCATCCGCCGATCGAACGCTGGACCACAGAATCCGCGCAAAAATCTGAAACTAAATTTCCGAAAACCGGAATAGAAGCAACTTGCTCAGAGTCGCTTCCTCCGGGCGTGGTTAAATTTTCATAAAGTTGTCGATCGTTTCTCTCATCCGCCGATCGAACGCTGGACCACAGAATCCGCGCAAAACCTGAAACAAAATTTCCGAAAACCGGAATAGAAGCAACTTGCTCAGAGTCGCTTCCTCCGGGCGTGGTTAAATTTTCATAAAGTTGTCGATCGTTCCTCTCGTCCACCGATCGAACGCTCGACCAAAATCTGTGTGAAAAATCTGAAACAAATTTTCCGAAAACCGGAAATGAAGGAACTTGCTCAGAGTCGCTTCCTCCGCGCGTGGTTAAATTTTCATGGGGTTGTTGATCGTTCTTTTCATCTGCAACTACGTTGAAGGAAAACGCTTCTCGCGAGATCGTCTGATCGAAGAGTGATTTCTTGTAAATTTTATGAAACATTAATGTGCAAAGGAGAAAAGGAGAAAAGTTTTCGCTTGAAAAAATGTGTAAGAAATGCTAGTTTAGGTTATTCACTCTTTTCTCCCAGACTATCTCTCATTTTCTCTCAGTACAATATAAATTCAGCTGTGAAATATAGCACTCTTACTTACTCGATATGGATGATTTCTTTTCTTCACAGAATGAATTATCGTAGAATTATATTATTCTTCGCTAACCGCGTTCAATGCCACCAGTTGACAACTGTCAAAAACAGCATAGAAAACCGCGCGAATACGCTCTCGCATGAATCATGCCGCGGCTGCGTTCTCACTAACGTTGTGCGACCAATCACGGAACGAATAAAATGGCAACAATCACGCGATATAATTTCGATAAAGGATCAACTTCGGGACCTCATTAACTTTTTACAGAGGGATAATATAGAGGGATGATATTTTCAAAATTCGGTATTTCATTTTCGTTCAACTCATCCGCAGCATCTTTATCAATGTTTTATATATTTCATAAAATGTAAAAAGCAAATGTATGGAAAAATGATAAAACATTAGCGCAGATCACATAAATCTAACGGAAAACAACAAGAAACATGATGAAAAAAGGCCGGAAACAGAAACGGCAGATGTTTGAAAAAGTAGCAGAAGAAGCAAACATGTGCTAGGCATTCCGCATTCAATTCTCGAATGGATCTGGGCGATTTCCGGCGGTTACACATGCCGTTTTACTCCATTTAACACCATTTAACACCAAGTTCGTTGAACGAAGGGTTTTCGGAATTTTTGCTACCATCTTCACGCTTAAACGCGGACTTGAGAAGGGGTTTCCCGAGAATGAAAGTAGGACAACGTAGACTAGGGCTTATGGAAGGATGTGGGAACAGGCCAGGCTTTGATATATAATAGAAGCGACCAGGGTATGTAATTGCAGCTTTGTAGGGTTGCACATATAAAGTTTCACACAGAGTGCATAAACTGGTGTGTGTTTTGGCTTCGAATTTCGATGATAACGCAATTATTGCGGTCTTTTCTTCCACTTTTCTTGTGGTATTTTTATTCCTATCGTAGATAAACAAGTACCACCTTGTTTTTTCAAAGTTACCTTATTATTATTATTATTATTATATTACTGTAATGTATTACTGTATTGTTATAGCTACCGTAGATCGTTATTCAAAATTTGTCACACACGATAGAGACTAGATAGACAGTACAACGTCTCCATACGTCTAATTTCTGCCTCGATAAATCTCAAGACGTGTCACGAACGATATCTCTTGTCACGATGATGCAGCATGAGACAAACCTCAGAAGTCTACCAACACGATTACGACGTGTCAGCAAACAAACAGCTCCAGTGGCTGTTACCTCTTCAGAAGCTCCATTCCGCCGGTTCACCTTGTCTCCTCCTCCTCCTCCTCCTCTCCAAGCGTGGCAGTTTGTCTCCAAGCTTTGAAAAGTTTTGGTGAAACCGATCGGAGACGAGCGCGACGGAGAGCCACTCGGCTAACTTACGCGGCTTCTGGAACTCGACGAACGTTCACCATCCTGGCACAAAACTGGACGCTCCGCCTTCGAATCCACCGTATGTTATGTCGGTCAGTGCACGCATGGTCCAACTTGATGTGACCTGGAAACCAAAGGGACAACGATCGAAAATTAAAAAAAAAGAAAAACAACCTCCAATCAGTCTCGAACCGGACCAGCAGTTTCTTTACTTTGCTGATTCTTTTTATTTCATTCATCAACAACTCATTTTTATAAACCCTGGAAGCAAAACGTCGAATAGTTTACGCGAGCGAATCTTTGACGTTGTTCATTTTGATTAATATTTATGAATTTATCAATGAAAGAATAAACAAAAGTTGAATTGATATTCTTGCAATATTTATGTAAGTGGATTAATGACAGAGGAGAAAATTAGTACGTAGACATTTTTCTTGAGTACCTTTATGACCCGTTCGAAATTCCTCTCATCAATCGTCTTTTTTTCTTCCGTCCTACTTTATTTCCGATAGAGCTGACACTCGAAACCGGAGAGTAACGCTGGGTCTGCTTTTCCCCCGAGGGAGAAGCGGCGTGGTAAGCTTTATGCAAAGTGGAGGGCAGATTCCTTTCTTTTATTTCCTTATTCCGAGATCCGGCGAAACGTGAATTTTGCTCCATTCCATGTACACGTGTCATAAAACTCGCCGCAGCTTCGAGACAAAAATTCCACCGAATTTTCAACGCGAACGCTCGTGTTTGCTTTCCGAGTGAAAAGTTTCGGCAATCATAAACGCATTGTTCTTTATCGATCAGAATTTTCCAACGCACATTGACCTTTTTCGGTTGAACCGTCGCTTTCCCCGCGATCCAATGAATATAGTATTTCCGGTATGTTACGGAATTTCTCAATAATTTGACTCAAGACTACAGTGGCACAAGACGTGCACTTTAGCAGCTTGAAAAATTGATAATTCCTATTTCGAAACCCGCAGAGTCTCCAGAGTACAAGCCACTTTGTACATTTTGCCTCTTGAAGGCTCTCAACGCATTTTGCAACCCTTCGAGTCTGCTCTATCGCGAATACAACAGAAGGGTGCAAAGTGAAACGGTAATGACTTTATACCATGGGAAGTAAAAACGTGCAAATCCTTTCACTCCTCACAAAGCACAGTGGTAAATACGTTTGCGACACTTTCATCCTTTCTCTTTTCGCTCTTTTTCTCCCTCGCTTTTCCACAAAAATTTTCTCCCGTTTACACTGACAAATTGCATTACCTTTCGCGACCCGTGTCAAATAATCGCCACGTGACACCTCGTTTTTTTCGTGGCAAAAGCAAACCGCTTTTGCTCATCTGCGGATGAGAAAATAATTGGCGTAATCTTACCGATTCACCGAAAATACGTGTTTTTTTTATTTTCAACTGCACATGCAACCAATCCACGGTATAAAAATTACTAAATTTTATCGTGAAGCTTTTAAAACGAAGTTGAAGGAGCTTGATACGAATCATTCGAGCTCAATGAACGATATAAGTATTTAATGAGTATACCTGCACCACTTTCGCTTTGATCATTTGCATTTATCCGAATTTTATTACATCTGCGATTTCCTATGAATAAAACAAATGATTTTTTAATTAAATGTAAGGGTACTTCGCGGAGGAGGACACAAATTCGATTTCTTTTACCGCCTGTCGTGCAACTTTCCCTGAATTATTCAAGTGAAGTATACAGTTAGACTCGCGATTTTTTCGTCGCTATGACGACAAACCACGAGAGATTCATCAGACTTAAACCTCCGGAGATTAATCTGAATTATTTGCTCATGGGGCGATGAGTTTTTGTATTCAAGGTACGTTCTACTTCATTTCCTTCTCTCTTTTCCGTTCCTTTTTTCAATGTTGCCTGTAGTACAACTCGGAGGCTCTTGGCTATAGTGCACAAGTCTGAAATTTGTTTTTTTCACGACACAGCCAAGCAGTGGAAAAAGACAGTCCGTACCGAAGTACGTGTGATTTGATAAATAATTTTTAAAAATTAATTATCGTTTCTCAAAACAAGTATTCCACCAAAGATGCCACGTATTTTAAACCGCATCAATTTTCTTCCGGCATATTATACATAAAAACTATAATGCGTCATGAAACATTTCTCACGGATCTCTCTCCAAATATAAGTATACAAAAATGTGCAACTTTTCGCCCTCTCCCGATTCAACGAGTGACATCGATTACGCGAAATTCTGGCCGCTACCCTCTGGCACGTTTCCTGGCAGATTTCTCCATCCATCAGCGCAAATTTCATTTTCCCTGAGCAATAAGTTTAATTAAGATTAATTTCATTTCCCGAGTGTAAAACTGCCACGACTTTTCATCTTGCCATTATTTACATTTTTTCCCCTGTCATAATTATCACTTTTATCATACTACGTTTGAAATGAGGCAGAAATCTACCACTGTTATTGATTAATTATTCATGACGTGAGGATTAAAAAATACTGGACATGTCTTCAAAATTTTGAGATGCATATGCAGAGATCAATTGGGAATCTGTGTTTAATTCGCAACTAAAAATGTTGAAAAAAAATCACTCACAAGACACACCAAGCATAGCAATTTTGAATAATACCAATGTTAAAAACAGATCAACAAATTATTGAAAAGAAAAATCTGAAATTACTTGGGAAGTATTTAGAAAACTCACTTTCTTTTTATATACAATTAGTTAGTTTATTTTTTTAAGTACATTCGAGTTTTTTCAAGATTTCTTTCAAAAGCACGCAATGACAGTTGTCGATCTTCACAAAAGAATCCAAAAGTTTACTTACTTACGCTAAACGTTCGTGCATTTTTTACATTTTTTTCAATGTTATTTTTTCGAGGAAATTGTACAATCCAACGACTGTTGCATTCGTCGCAATTTTCATGAATTATCAAGCACTTCATTCATCATAATATAATCGAGAGAAAAAAATTCGAGTCAACTTTAATAAGACCCTGATATTTCCCGGAATTAAGAGCTCGTTAAAGACGTGAGAAACCCGCGAAGATTTCTTCGCGAGTTTCTCACGTCTTTCAGCCGAGTGTGATCCGTAACCAAAAGCAAAGTTTTCGGTAACGAAAGAAAAACGAGGGATGCGAAAGTTTTCCCCTCATTTTCATCTACGTTTAATCCATCCCAGATGAAGACGGAGACGTTATAATAATCCGCAATGTCCACTCCCCCTCGCACATGCTGTTTATTCGTCAATAAAGTAAAATGTTATCTATAGGTGCTTGTTTAATGGATGTTTGCGAAAAAAAAAGGTGAAACAGAAACAATAGATAAGCCGAGAATGAGGAAAAAGCCAAAGATAAAATAATTGGGGAGAGAAAATCGAAGGAAAATACTGACACAATAATCGAGTCACATAAACGTGAAACAGAGACGCAAACGGCCTTGAATCAGGGAGGAGAAAAAAAGTCTGAGGGAAGAAAAAAGAAACAGTTCATCGTGAACGGATAAAGTTGTCTTACCTTCCATCCACCGTTTTCGCGTTCAATCCCATTTTTCTACTTCTTAAGGCCACCCTTAAACGCTCCCTCCGAGATACTTTTTGACTGACGCCATGGGTTTCGTCCGAAACAACTTGTAGCAATGTTCCGGAGGTTTTATTAGCCGATACACCACGGAATCTCTACTGTAAGACTGACACATAATTCAACCAAATGCTCTGATATTTCAATAGCGACAAGTCGATTTCTCGTGCATTCGTGTCTGTACTCTTTCTGCAACAAAAGACAAATTAATCTAACGACAAGTGGATTAACCGGCAAATCATAAAGAAAAATGACAAAGTGGCACCGATCCAGTTTATTAGCGATGACAATGAAAAAGCCAGGGGACGAAAAGTCTATGATTTCCCAAAGGTCATTGATGTTGAAAAGTCGGCCGAAATCATTTCGCGCCGGCGCCCATATTCCCTCACTTCAACTTGTTTCTTCAACTGCGAGCGATTTTTTCGAGAATATACGGTAATATAGGTATTCTAATATTATATTTTTAATAGGATATCATGCTCATGAAAGTTTTTCGTATATGCGGCATGTTTTGAGATGAAAACAGGCTGATGTTTGTTATAAAAAGTTTTCGTCGCTGTGCCTGCAATCAAATAATAATAACAATTGTTATAACTCAATTATAGGCTCATCCTTCCATTTTCCACCCTATTCTTTATTTTTTTGGAACGCAGTTTTTCACCGTACAGTCGTAAAACTTATTTGCTGCAACTTCTGGATATGCCAATCGTATATGGATGAAATTCGACAGAAATGTCACTTGAATATTAGAGAGAGGAGAGTGTTGATTGGATAGAAAAAAACTTTTAGTTTGTTCGACTCATTCGACTTTCGGAATCGCTACTCTTCGGATCCACACCTATACAAGGTTGTATTTTCGGTCGCTTTTTCTCCACCGTAGAGTGTAGAACGACTTGGGAAGCATTTTAACGACGAGTTTTAAGTCGAACGGATGTTATCCACTCTGTCGGATTGGATTACGGATTCAAATTGAAGTTGCGATATACGAGTGTCCTCTGTGAAATGGTGAATTATGGAAATTGACGGTGCAACCTTTAGTCACGGAGATACACTTCGTCCTTTCATTTTTACTATTTTCGTTTCCTTTCTCGGTCCAACGTGAGCTCGGATTTTTTTTTCTTTTTACAAAATACTAATGGATTTGTTCGACTCGAAGGATCTCCGGCGTAATCTCGTTATCGCTCCTGCTGTGCCGTTAATTTTGAGATTTTTAGCAACAATATATCGTCGAATTTACACGGAGTTCACACATTTTATCCCTTATTCGCACGTATCGCGTGATTTATTTGTTTTCCGAGGGAAAAGATCGTCCTAAAGGGAACTCAAATTCGTCACACCCCGTCGCGACATTTCCAATCCCACCGTGCGATCTCACGTTCCACTTTATTGCTTTGGCGACTTGTGGTTGCGCTTGAGTTAAATTTCGTGTACCACACCGGGCTACAAATTTTCTTTTTTTCACGCTATATGCGCGGAACTTTTGCACACACTCGTGGGGAGACCAAAACTCAGAAAAATGTCCCTTCTTCCTCTGTAAACGTGACGGGAAAGACGCACATTGCAGTATTAACAGTGAAGAACAAGGAACCGTCCTTGGAGTAAAATGAAAAGTGGAAGTAAAAATTTCTTTCACGAACCCTTTCGTGAAATATATTAAACGATCGTTTTAATTGCGTTCCATATTCAACACATTTTTAATCACCTCCAAACGCCATTAATTTGATGTTTTGAAATATGGACATTGATTCAAATATCCTTTATTTCATCCCCATCTCCCTCGAATTTTGTGCATTTGCTGACTTTGAAAAAAAAAAACCTCTCCAGTAAACTTTTCTCTGATCACCGGATGAGTGGCCTTCTCTCCAAGTTCAGGACCTATCTAGGATGCTGTAGCGTGTCTGATAGCTCTACGATGGTCATACCCTGATCGCCGTCGGTAATTTGCTATTACTAACCGCTCGATACTTTTGTTCCTTCGAGCAAAAAACTTTTTCATGTTATCAAGAGGCGAGACCCAGCCTGGTCGCCACATAAATTACGGCTACCCACTGATCCTTACTTGCAATCGTAATACACTATTCAGACGCTGTCGTGGTAGTTTCAGAAACGATAAAAAGGACATACAAGATTTATAAGCGTACGGAGATATCTTCGATCTCAGATATGATGCAAGGCACTGCTGATGTAACGAGTTCGACGGAGATGTCAGCAATGTTTCAAGGGAGACTTTTTTCCGTTTCGGAGTCGAACAGCAGAGGCAAATCTCGAGTGTCACTCGTATAGATTTAATTCTTTTCGCGAGTTCTACCATCTTCCCTGAGAATAATTGTATAACTCCATCGTAAGAATAGTACGTCACGTGTCAAGCTATGAAATAGAGCGATTTTAGACTGGCATCGCGCGATGTCGAAAATCCTGCTTTTTGCCATGCCACGCTCTATATTCTTTATATGATCAGTGTTGAAACTGAGAGTTTCGAAATTGAAATTTCAGACCGATGCGATAAAAGAAACTCGTAATTTTAAGCAAATTACGATCGTCAATTTATTTTTAGCGAGGCAAAAGTTTAGGAGGAAATATATAAATTTCATGGACTTTCGAGGGCGAATCGATGACTCTTGAAATTTGAGAATGATAAATTTGAGCATCGATCTTTGTCACGTGCACGGTAAACTTGCTCGAAGAAAATTAATTGCTGTAATCAATCAAATCGTTGATTGCAGCGTTTTATTTTTTTCGTGTTTACTCGTGTTAATAATATACCGAATGCATCATTTCGTGTATTCCTGGTTCACTGTGAGATCACTTTTTTCCGACAAGTATGTGTGAATCAATCCATCATCCATTGCTTCAGCCCGATGTGCAGTAGGATGCGACCCACTGCTAACCCATTTCGAAATAATCGATCATCGGTGATTTTCGTGGTCTCTGCGGATCGAATTTACGTGCCATCGCATTCAGACTCTCACAACTGCTCTATTCCTATATCCAGCTCAATTTCCCGAGGAGAGATGTACATCCTGCGCCAACGACGTGCCTTCGATGAAATTACACTTGCGCGTATATACCTATAAATGAATAATGAGACATTCGTCTTATTCTTCATAATAATCCTTTTAATTATTGAAAAACCATTCAATAAAAAATTCTGCTTCGAGAGGAAAAATAAATTTAAAACATACTGAATAAACATGCATGGAGAAAAGAATTTTCATAAACAAATCTCGCAGTTTACAAAAAAGAACAAACACGGCGAAGGACGAAAATATCTTCGTATTCCCTTGTGGCATAGAAGATAGCCCGTGTCATCCTTTCTTGATGTGCAAAACTAATATCTCTGGGAAATGTCATTTATCGATTTAGCCGTGCCAAGATAACAAGCACAGAGAGTTAATTCCGTGTGTTTATCAAACATTTTTATGACACCTTGTTTCGAAAAATGGGTGAATTTTGTTTTGCAGTACCAAATTGTCGGTATTACTTGTATTTTCTCTTTCAAATTCAAGTACCTGCGTACAAGTGTGAAAACACGTACAAAAGGCATAACAACAGCAAGTGTCTGATACCTCGAGAGGCTACTCAACTTTTCCTGCGAACGTGAACGCGGAGATCTCGGGGATAAAATTAATTAGACGCGGTAAATTGCAATTGGCTCGACGGAAGGTTAATAGAATGTTAATTTAATTATCGGCTACTCCAGTTTCACATCGAAGTGGGACGTTCACGTGCGATATTGCATCTTCCTTATGTCCGTACGGCGTATAACGAGGAATTCTTGAATAATAATTTCGAGACGTAATCCAGAACAAAATCCTTCAACCAAAATCACGCAGTACGGAGTAACAACCTGACATTTGGCGAGATCGTTATAATCATCCCGTCAATTGAGAGAAACGGCGGATGCAAATGCGTTATGTCGCAATGACGTGGAATATTTTCAGCATCCAATTAAGTTTTGCATTACGACTGCACCATGTTTTTTTCTTGTGCAGCAATCATGAATGTTTCAACGAGCGATCAAATATATCGGCGGTTTCCTTTCATCTATTGATCATAATGAGTTTTCATTATTGGCTATATCCGCTTATCGATTATCGAACCCAAATTCAACGAGAACGTACATACCATATTGGCCTTTGATTACATTAAACAAGGACTATAAACCCTGTATTGATTATCAATTGTGAGTAACGTTTGGCTGATGGGTTCATCGAGCGCCCGAGTAATATCATCCGCGGTAATGATCGCAATATTACAAATTGCTGGTATATACGAATAATAGATACGATACATCGCGCAGCCATAATCCACGTGCATAAAGTACGGAAGAGCAACTCGAATTTCCTGAAAGTTCGGAACAATATTCTGTACAGACTGGGTGAGGAGGATCCTCGAAAATTTTTAACTATACGTATAATAATGACTCGGCGGTGTGCGTTGATTATACGGATGCTGTTTAATACGTATACCAGATGTTGATAATGCGTATCCGTAAATTTGCCATTATAATTGCAGGAGTACGTGTAACGCTGTTAATAGAGCTGCTGCTGAGGGACCAGAACGAGGGGATAGTGGCGGTAGAAGAAGACCCAGACGTGGATATATACTCTGCAAGTATTATAGAAGAAGGATTGTTTTCAACACAAATTTTAATATACACGCGTCGTTTGTTCGTTTCGTTTGGCTGTTCGTTCAGCGTTCGTTTCAGTAATAATCGTAGTAAATAATAATTCGTAGTAATAATCAGCGTACGTTCGTTTCAGCGTATTTCGAAGGGAAAAAAGTTTATTCAGCTGGCCTCGACCTATGCCTACAATTATTATTGCTTTTTATCTTATTATTGCCTATTAACTTTCCTAAATCTGATAGAATCCCAGATAGCGGCACTTTTGTTCTCGCTTCTGTTAGCAGCTCATCACATGTATATAAATACGTGTCAGCGCCAAAGGCTAATATTCCATTTATTTCTGAAGCAAATCGTATTAGGGTTGGGTTAAACCTAATAAAAAAGCGTAGTGTCCTCAACGAATTGGTAAAAGTATTCGATTTATTGTGTCTCCAAGTTCCAACGGGAGGGTAAAATTATCTATAAATAGCCATCGCGTGGTTTATGTATTTAAAGATCGACGAAAGAGTTTCCACACAATTTAACGGAATTCTTATAATTTTCCTTTTTTTTTTATGTTCAGCATAACGATAAATGAAGGTTTTGGTGAACTAGCGAAAAGATTATGGCAATTGTCAAATGAATATTTAATTCTCTCAGCAATATTCTCGCAAAGTAGCAGAGACAGATTTTTTGGGTCGCGTAGTAATAATCGAATGGGCACGATCGATGCTTAAAATATGCTTTGAACGGCTGACCCGAGTGTCGCTGAAATTAACAGTAAATCACCGCGAAATAACCACATTTGGGTACCAATACGATCGACGCGTGGCGCCTCTTTCATATTTTTGAAATTCATCGCGGATAAGCGTTTGAAATTTCGGTAAACATATGCGTATAATGGAGGATACATGTACGCGCATAATATCGCTAGTAACATGTACATGTAATGAAATTTTAAGAGGTTCAAGATGTCTGGAGGCTGAGCGAAGGCCGTCTTCAAGCTTTTTTTTAAATGAGAAAAGTTTTTCGTCCTGTTGGGTATAAGAAAAGGCGCGGTTTTCCGGGTTAAGGAAAGAATGGCAAGAGGAAAAGAGTGGAAAGTGAGTCGACGGTTTTGTCGTCAAGACGTCTCTCGTTTCTCGATCTTAAATTTCTTCGAGTCGAGAAGTCCGAACTACTCTTCCTACTCCTTTTTCTTTTACCCTTACACTCGAGGGGGTAAAAAAAAGCTATCAAAGCATTAGTCGGTATATTTTTAACTCATTTAAAGCTTTCCTGATATCGCTCAGTATTCGCTAGAAATAACGATCATTAACACTAGATTTCTCAAGGAAGTCATTTTGACTGCTTTTCAATTTCAATTGGAAAAACAATTATGTATATAATGACACAATTTCTTGGTAAATCGTTTTTATTGCTAATATTTACTAATAACTTGTTATATAACTGTAAATAATATGAAAAATTAATTTGAAACAAATTTCTTTACACATTAGTTATTCTTTCACAATGCAGTCATTTTGAGTGCTTTTGGGCAATATAGGTATATTCTAAGTTTCAGTCTTTTTAGCGTTGAATGTCAATTATCGTCGGATAAAAAAAACGAATGGTTATACAGAACGAAATGCGGAGAAAATTGTATTAAAAGCAAATATGCGATGCGCGACATCAATAGCGAAAGATTTAATGTACCAAATAAAATGAACTGGAATCATACTTTTCAAAATACTGCAAATCGAGGCATGATTTTACTTTTTTGATGATCCGAATAAACGCGGTGGAACATATTTTTGTATTGATTGGATCGATAGCGTATTTCGTGACGACAACGTATTTCATACCTGAGGGTTTAGAACAATTTCATGGTGAATTTTGTTCGTGCGATACGGATGAAAAATCTGCAATATCCGAGGATAAAAAGCTGTAGGCGAAATATAACTACGCATGCGTTGGTCCTTGGGCGACATATTGCTTCGTAGAGATCGCTCTGGAATGTATTCGGTGTAATTGACGGAAGATCAAAGGCGAAATGATTCAAGTGTCCTCTGTAAAATATATATAATAAAATGAATAAAAAAAAACAATTTAAACAGGCAAAAAAATGATATAACAGCATTCCGTTCAATAACACGGTGTTGAGATGTGAAAAGGTATTTACCGTGCTGTCACGTTTTTAATAATGAAAAAATCAGAACGAATAGCTGTGCGGATCGTTGAATTTTCGTACTTTTCTCAGCCGATTCGTTCACAGGTATTTCAAAAAAATTTAATGGACAATTATTTTGATGAATTCGGAATGTGACGAAAAACCAGGTACCAGTTTTCTCAAAACAGTATATATGCATGTGCAATGAAATCGGAATTGAGTTTTTTATTTGTCACATGGACGTTAAATCAGATCGTAACGAACGAGGTCGAAAGGAGCCGCTGATTGGATGCTCCTCAGGAAAGTTTGTGAAAAACTGAAAAACCAGTCTAAAGCGAGCTATTGACGGGACTGCGACAACGTATATAATGCGGAAAACGAATAAAAATTAAAAGAAAAAAGTAGAACATTGAGTTAGAGGACGAAAAGGTACAGGAAGAGGAGACGTTTTCTCGGACTAAAAAAAATTCGAGTCGTTTAATTGCGATTGCTACGTGATATCGTAGGCATGCATACGCGTAATTCGTTGAGAAATTCCCCGGTGTGGAACGAGTATCCCATGTTGCAGTAAATTCAAGTGGAGCAGGAAGTAAAAAAAACATTCTCTCAATTCAGAATCGAAATGTCCGAAACGATGAATCACGTAATTGTAATTTAACACAGCTGGATTGCATAATAATGAACTCTCGATCATGGCGAATCTTCATTTATTTCTCGCGTGTTGGCAAAATTAAAACAAAGTCATCCTCGAAACGATAAAAGATTGACGGATCCTTCGGGTGTTGAGAATTTGAAAAAAAAATTATTTCTCAATTGCTCGGCGTCGAGAGGCTCCAGTTATAAACATAAACCTCCACTCGTTTATGCAGGAGCTTGAAATTGCTTGTTCGTATATTCATACTTTCATATTTTATTGAAAACGAGAAATTTCGATACATTCCGCATTGCAGTGTGAAAATACAGGCACAGCGATGGAAGAAAATTATGTCGAAGAAACATCATTTTTGATGTTTTAATCGAATATTAATTTAATCCAATGGGATATACTAGGGACTTGTCACGTTTTTTTCTCTTCTCTAAAGCCTTTCTTTTCGTTACAAAACTCTGACTAAGCAATTGTGGCAGCGTGCCAGATTCGATTAGCCCCATTGCTTCGGACACTACAATCAAATTGAAATCCGGTCGATTTATCGTTTTCCCTACACACCATTTATCTCCGTTTACCTTTTACTCGCACCTATACGTTGCACTCGGAGGCCCACGATGCTCTATGCATGTTTGCCTGCACACGAAACTTTCTACTGCACTGCGTCCCAAGCCTATTAGCACTGACATGCTCACCCCTAAACCGGAAAAAGGGCAGAAGCTTTTACCACCGCTCCGTCATATACGCGCACAAATCGCCAAAAATTTAAATTCAATGTACAGAAATGGGAAATTAACTACTCTTTTTCTTGTCACAAACATATGTTTCATCGTCATTATCGAGTCGTCAGTCGAGAAATTCAAAGCTGCATTCCAAAACTCAGAATTGACACTACATCCGTCGTGAAATACACTTTCATCAACTCATTCGAACTAATTTCCTCATCACAAACAAATGTTTCATCGTCATTGCGGTTAATATCATTTTTATTGGCATTTCAATTTCTTGAATTCACGTTGGTTATGCTCGTTTTTTCGTCGTTTTAATCTCGAGACATCCAAATGGGGTAGAAACCCACCCCAGTCGAGGAATTCAAAGCTGCATTCCAAAACTCAAAATTGACACTACATCCGTCGTAAAATGCACTTTCATCAACTTGTTCGAACTAAATTCAATTCGCTACCGACCACTTTATTCCTTATTAAAAACCGAAAAGATTCGTGTACTTACAGTCTCCCCCAACTGCTGAGAAAAATGATTCTGTACAGAAAACTCGAGCATGCCAGCTATCTTCTTCAGGTATGAATTACAGAGCAAAAAAAATGAGGTCACGGGTTATAATGTGAAGCCAACAAGTATATGCACAACAAAGGAAAATGTTATGTTCTATTGTTGTACAGGGAATGAGATAACATGGCAGAATTATAATAGATGGTGTACTGTTTACCCCGGGGAACATTATTTCGCATAAATCCATGTGAGTAAAGTCCACGATGAAGCTGTTTTCTAGAGGTTGTCGAATCTCTTTATTCCTCAAGAAAATTCCTAACTCGGAAAAATTCTGCTTCGTTTATACCGAAACATCGATATTGACGAAAGACTGGGAAAACGAGCGAAAGAACAAATTTCTGTTTCCCATCTTTTGTCCAACATTTCTTTCAAATTTTATCCCTCATCGCACAGAATTTCTCATCATTTATTGATAGCTTGACGAGGATTTATGTAAAACGTGTAAAACACATATCGAGAAAAAGTGTTAAATTTATCGTCGCACTTAAAAGTGTACAATTTTAATTTATTTCCATGTCTGGTCCTAACGGTGGCTGCAACGTATATTACGAACGTCGTTGAATTTGAATTTTCCTTTGATGGAAATAATATTTTATTATTATCCTCGCGTGTACAGCCTTCGAAATTTTGAAAAGTTATTGCGTCAAACCGTTGAACTATCCTCACCGATTTCAATTACGTGTCGCTCTGTCGTGAACGAGTTTACACGAATGCGAGAAGTCACGAGGAGAAAGGAGATTTGATAAACGAGAAATTAAGCCAGATTGTCAGAAAAGAAGACGCATCGTGTGGACAGCGACTGCTGCAAGAGACAACCGGAGAAATTATTCGCAATTTTACTACCACCAACGATCGATTATTATACACCGAAGCAGTTAATTTGTTATTCTCATTCACTCTCGGCCACTCGTAGCGTTTTTTTTTGCCACGAAAAAAAAATCACCTCATGTACAACGAAATGTTCGCGTTGTTTCGATAATCTACATATTTCCGGTGAAAAAAAAATTCACCGGATGTTATCGATTTGATTATGCGAAAGGTTTTGTTTAAGATTGAGTTCTGAAAAAGTGTACCCATATGCAGAGTAGCCCTAGATTGGATAGCAATAATTTAGATCGAAATAGGGGATGCAATTTCAAGTCGAAAAGTCTATAAATACTTTTTGACCCGACGAACCCCTGCTGAGTTATCAGTTGATACACTCCGACCAGTGGGACTCGTGAAGCCTCGCGCGGTACGCCCCAAAGGGGTGGAGGATTCGCATCCGAAAAGCTCAAACTTTGGCAATTATTAATTCATGAGAATTTCGTGGTATAAAAAAAATAATGAAACATTTTTCGTTTCGAAATTTCGTCACGAATTTAACGAATATAACGCAAACTGAATTATCGAAAATCGAACTCTGGAATAGCCTGTACATCGACCATTGGAGAACGAGTTGAAAAAGAATTAACGCGTGGGTAACGATGCCTCCGGTACTCGCTCAAAATATTCGACAAAGCTGGATTTATCCGGTTTTTCTCCAGCTGCACTAAAAAATAAAAAATCCGGCACTGTCAACGAACTTGAAGAGACATGCATGTTGAAGCCAAAGAGAGGAGTAGACGGAGGTGGAGAATGAAACGGTGGAAAAAAGCACAGAAAAGAATAGAAATTTATTGTTCGTGACAATACGTTAAAAAAGAAGACCTTACACGCCAGTTACTCCATTTTTACGACTCCTCCAGCTCCCTTCAAACACTTTTATTATAATTATTATCAAACTCGAATGGGAAACAAACAAATATACATGCACGACGTTGATTTATCTTCGGTTTAATATTTTTTTATGGCGCTGTCGAGAGATCCTCGACACAGTCGTTTAAAGAATGAGCATAAAAGGAAAAACAGCGCGCAAAAAAGTCGTAAACGTCACGGAAATTCCGATCAACGTGGAACGTAGGGGTGTATCAAGAAGGGAAAAAGAACATTTCGTCAGTGTTTTAACGGCTCCACTGGTAAGTATAACAGAGTAGTTCCACGCTATGTGGGAATATATATTCTTTATTCCCCCTCGAAAACAGACTGACCCGTCTGTTTCCGGCCTATATATGAAAAATTAGCGGGATATTGCGGAGTTGAAGATTCGCGTGACCGAGATGTAAAAAATGCCCACATCCATCCGTGTCACGTTCGTCAATTCTTATGGAAATGAGCCGGATGTACAAGTATTTATTTCGAAACATTCGAGAATTTCTGCCATTGATGTTTACCGAGAGAAGAAAGGAGAGAGTAGATAAAGGCATTGCAGCATCATTTTCATAAATTGCAAATTGCATTTCTTCGCAAAACAAATTTTCATCTGCGGTCGTACAAGCAAACCAACGACGGTATGCACGCACTGCGTAAATATTGAATTTGCCTACGTACACAGTGGGTCAAATAAATTTCCTCCAGGCTGCCGGAAAGCCGGTACATCGGCATTAAAATAAAATAAAATAAATAAAAATGAGAAATAATTAAAATAAATAAAAATGAGAAATAATTAAAATAAATAATGAAAAAAACCAAAAAGGAGCTACATAATAAATGCTCTCTATAAGTCTACGTCCTAAGCTAAAGGAGAGTCGAAAATTCGAAATATATTTACCGTTTTTAGTTGAAAAACGATAAAAATTATCTGTTTTTAAAATTCGACACTGCCATTGTGTTCGACACCCCTCAAAACCCTTGTATGACGTTTATTTTTAAATTTGATGACCCGAATTTACAAAACACAAGTTTGGGTACTTTTAAAGAACGTTTTGACACCTCAAATCCCGGCGGTACAAAAGTTGACAATTTCGAAACTGTATATGACTTTGAAACAACATGGATTGCAGCATCCAACTACGTTCTGATCATTCGGAAAAGAAACGCAATGTGTAATATTTTTTAAAATAATTCCTAGTAATTAGAAAAGAAAAAAAAAAGAATATTTTGATGACTATTCGGGATCTATTGTGTTTAATCGAATTGCTTCGAATACTAATTATAATTTACTCGTTCTAATCTTTCCATGAAAACTTTCAGTTTTCGGTGTTACGTACTCGGCTAATTGCAGCTGACCGCTTGCCATCTCTTCTCTCAAAATCACACGGTATTCTAATTGTTGCGTCGTACTGTATGGATAAAACTTGTCTGACCCACTGTGTACCCACAGTACGCGATGGAATTGTGTGAACAAGTCGGAAGTTGTATGTAGGAAAAACACATATCGCATGTCTACATCCGACTAATTGAGACCAGCTCAGTACTGCGACTGTTATTCTCGGTCGAATGCACATTTCGTGTAGTATGCTGTATACACCACGTAACACTGCTTGCACACGTATAAGTATATGATTCTGGCTTCCTGGACCACTCGTAAATAACATTTTTCCCCTTCGAAGCGTGAAAATTCAGAGGGCGCGTTTCATGTCGCTCGTATCATTGCTACATTGGCCGTTCGTTTCCTTCACATCATTGCGACTGTGGGAAAAGTCTGCAAACTATATTTCGAGTATTAAACCGTTATTCGAAAATCATCGAATATATTTGACCAGCATTCCTGGGACCCTCGATTTATCGATCGACTCGTGCTCTTACTTAAACGTAACGAAATAAAATCGAATTTTGCCGAAATCTCGATCAACTCGAACATCACTAGAATCTTGGACCACTTGGAAAACGATGAACAAATCCTTAAACGAGAAATGATCCTTGATTGAACGAATTTCATCGGCAGAAGCGATAGATGATAAGTAAATCGGGAACAATAAATTTCATAAGGGTGGAAGTAGTTGCCGACAGGAAGAGTGCCAAGTGTTGTATCGTCGAGATAAGGATATCGAATTTCTCTTATCATCGATTCGTAATCCATCGAACGATAGCCCGAAATCTTTAGCAACGCGATAGCGGTGTATCGGCTTTTGTTCTGATAGTGCGACGACAGATAAAAAGCTCGGCTCGACTTTATCAGCCAAACAGGAAAGCCTCGTTGAAAAAGGAAGAGAAATAGAGGCTTCTTTTGTCGCCCAGGCGACAATTACCTCGACGTTTGTCGTACTTTTAATCGCGTAGAGACGTCTCAGCGTTCTAAATGCAAGAAAACGGTGCGAAGCGAAAAAAAAATAAGCTCCGACGGCGAAGCTTTTAGTCGTATTCCTTGACTTCTCGTGACTTGTTCACATGCAAAGTTTCTCTCCCTCCCTCTCTCGCTCTTTGTCTCTCTCTCTCTCTTTTCATCTCTCTCTTTATATCGCCGACTTTCATTTCCATTCTACTTAAACGACTTGTTTTTTATCCTGGACACGGAGCTCCCAGACTCCCCGTATTATATTCTTTAATTATTTTCCATGCTCCGTGTTTCGTTTCATTCGGAGAATCGTCTCGTTGTATCAATTAACTGGGGATTTCATTTTTTTCAAATTCCTTCCCTCCCGGCTGCTCCTTTATGCGATTTTTTCCCGTCTTCTCGTGCTCTTAATCCCCCAACATCCCCGGATGCTTTTTGCAGTTATTTTTTCCCCCCTCTGGACTACGAGATTGCCATCTCGACTGCTAAAATTCGCGTGCACAGTCGAGCTTGACATTTATTTTTCTCACTCCGTTATTAGCGAGATGCACTCGTGTTATCGTTCTTCATCGAAAAAACGCAGGGCGGTTTCCTTTCGATCATTTGGAAACTCTGGAAACTTACACGAGGCTCGATTACAATATTTTTGCATAAAAGCATCGCATTTTTCAAATCTAATCTCGAAATCGCGATTCAGTCGCCGTGAAACTTTTTATTTCAAGATTTTTCGAAATGAACCAAGATTTCGTTTGCCGACGCAACGGCCGGTGGATGAAAATGTATAGTCGGAGGAGAAAAATACGACGGTTATGCAAATGTTCAAAGCTTGCTCTCATCTATAAACGTCGAGGTGTATCAGCTCCTTCTACAATTACAATCGACTTTTCCTTTGACCTTTTTCTCTCTTCAATTACGCATTCGAGCTATTTTTTCATCGCCTTTCGGCGTACATTCAGGACATTTGATAAATTCTGCAAAAGCCTCCGAGTTTCGAAACAGGGGATGCTAATTTCGCGATCGATAAGCCCCGAACCCTCGCGCGCCCATGTAGGGTCAAGATTATAACAAAAAGATACAACTTTGTGAACAAAAGTAGCCCGCGCTACTTTTCTAAAACATTTCAAAATCGACCACAGTTAACGCCCAAAAAAAGAGGTAAAAATATTAACGCCACGGCGTATTATTATTATTATCACTACGACTTTTATTTTTCTATGTCTGTACGCATGTAATAAATAAAAAAAACTCTGTTTCATTGCTGATCAGCTGATTTAGTCAAAAAATACAGTTGAAAATTGTTTATCAAGTAGCGGACGCACCTAATAATTTATGCTATAATAAAATATAATGACAATCATTTTCCCAAGTTCTCATGATTATAGCCCCGTTCCTGAACAACAACGCAGCCTTGTTAGAAACATTTAAAATCCGAGAGGGCGCTTATTGTCAATTGTGCTCTGTGCGAAGGGAGAAGATCGAAAGAAAATCTTACTCGTCCTGTGATCATGAATATCTAGCATTGTGGATTTCGCGTAAGCTTGAAATTAGTGAAATATAATCAGGATGTGAATACGCATCGCGTTTTTACGTGCAACACATTTATGCGTACTTTTTTCACGCATGCCGAGTGCGTACTTTATTTTTAACTACCTCTTTCCGAGTGTTCCTTTCGATGCCTGAAGCATCACGGGTTAAAAAAAACCTCTTCAATTTCGCGCGGTTTATCCACCTGGCATTCGCTCGCTTATAGAGATCTCCCGGCTTTTTTCTTCGTTTCTTTTCCAACAGCTGAGATATTTCTCCTCCGCGCTATGCAAAGAGTTTCAATGAAAAATACTCACCGTGTCCGTACATGGCCGACGCCGCAGGAATGCGGGTGAAATTTACCGGCTCGGATTCTCCATGCACCCTT
This sequence comes from Heteropelma amictum, assembly GCA_959613375.1. Lineage (NCBI taxonomy): Eukaryota > Metazoa > Arthropoda > Insecta > Hymenoptera > Ichneumonidae > Heteropelma > Heteropelma amictum. The sequence goes on from OY390725.1 coordinate 6,091,833, forward strand.
GAGACTATTCTTGCGTGCGTGGCAAAATCATCAGAATTTTGCGCCTTCTTCACCAGCATCTCTCTTCGGTCCATTGTACAAATATGCTTCTGTGACAAAAAATAAATAATTCAGATAGACGTAGTTTATGCTTATTTAATCTCGACGATGATTTTCACTTTATACAAGGAATGCGTGTGTATTGAAGGGAAATAAAAGCGAAAAGTTAACGGTTAAAAACGAGAAAATGAACGAACATAACGCTTGGAACACCCACGGCAGGGCGAAACGGACGAATCGAGAGTAGAAAGAAAATAATCAAACGTTTATCGTAATGAGTGTACTCTACTCGATGGACAACCTAGATGGGGTTTGGATTGTATAATTGGATTGCCTCGTGATGAAAGTGGTGGAGGGCAAACAAATTTTCACGAGCTTCATTTCACTCTCGCACTCAAACATCGATATCAGTCAAACGTGGATATGTTACGCCGATAAATTGATCTTTCATAACCGAATATACAAGATCATCAAAGAATGCTGTTGGCTTTTTTCGATCCAAGAATGATTAGTTTTCCATTAGAATTGCCGCATTATAAATGAAAATTTATCACGCACGTACGTAAAAATGTAATATATTCTCGATGATATTTCGAGGATCTCCAAGTTCTCGAGACTCTCGAAAACCTCGAAAGGTCGCGGCAGATTTAATCAATGCGAAAAGTTACCGTTGATACTCTTGAATCGAGTATCTATATTGGAATTTCTTTAATACTCATTTCAGGATTTATATAAATTTTTTTCATGGCGTTTTGTTCGCTTCTTAAGCTTTCGAATAACGTGAATTCTATAATTCATCGATAATCAAGCGAATCGTGGTAGTTTTTTTATTTATTTTATCGTGTTTTGCGGTCGCTCGTTTATCGTACTCGAAATTTTCGTTCGCGATTTTTACATTCTGTATGAACTCTGTGTATAGTCTTTGATGTGGGATTTATTTACGTCATGACTGTTGCTCATTCACGGGCAAAAATTGACGAAACGAACAGCGGGTGGGAGATGAGAGACGGTGGTTAAATACGAATATATGCTAGCCGCGAATGAGGGCGAGGTGTTTACACGATATTTTTTCATTTCGTTGCGTTAAAACGCCGTTGCTTTTAACGCCACACGTAACAATTTTAGCGTTGCTATATTCCGTTTAACGCGGGGGAGAAAGCGTTATACATTTGTAAGAATATCACATTCTCATTATTTTCATGATAAATAAGCGAAAAGTTTGAGTCACCTTGTAAGAGCGAACCGAGGCGAGTTCGAGATTCGAAACAAGCTAGTATTACGTTTTTCATTCGGTAGCATCAATGCAGCACAAAACCGAGGGAAACGTACGAGTACGGAGGCACAAAAAAAGACTATGATTCAACCGTTTCAGGATGATTGCGGTATCGTAAGCGATAATTGATTCTATGAATTCCACGCAATGAAAAATTGAAAGCAAGTAAGTAGGAAAGGACATTCGAAAAGCCACAAAAGACGATGTTCCTCAGTGAGCAGGGAGCGAGAGCAAAGTCGGGAAATAAATGGATAAACCAATGGGAAACCGGTGATAAATTAACTTCGGTGAAAAATGGTGAGGGCGGGAGCATGGGTAAAGTATTTTCCAAAGGGTTTGTATTCTCGGTCGCTTTCGGGAGTCTTTGTTTCTCACGAGTTACGAGCGAAAAAGAGGGAGGATCTGGAATAAAAAAATACGAGTAAAAGTCGTACGGCGAGGGCGTGAATATATTAAGTAAAAACGGCATTCGCGTTTGATAATCTCGCGTTATTTTTCACAAAGAGCAGTGAAGAAGCAAGCAAGTGCATGAGAAGACACGAGAGTTGAAAATAAAATATTGTAGGAGGACGAAAGAAATCACGGAACTGACATCCAACGCTGGGATGGTCGAGATGCCGCCGCCATTTGCTCGATTATCGAAGATTGTTGTCGCGCCAAAAAAGTGTTTTTTGCAGATTCGGAACGTTAATGCGTGCAATATTTTAATAGGATTCACCGTTCTCAGTCGGAAATAACTTCTATCGAACATACTACGATTTTTTATGGAGCTTTTATGCAGAGCGATGGAAAATTGAAAGTACAATATATTTCATATAATAATAAGAAATTATACGAGTGATAAATAATGTTGGAGGATTGAGAGTAACGGCAGGAAGGGAGGAATAAAAGGGAGGAAATATTGTGTTTTTTTTCGAGCTAAAGCTAATGAATACTAGATTCATGTGAAAGTAGGGTTGAGAGATTGTAAATTTCGGAACCCCTGCGGGGTTTTAGAATATGCTGTATATTTCAATACGAATTAATTTACGGAGTTAACAATGTTTTTCGCTCCGCGGGTCGTGGCGGAGAGTGAGCTTTGGTTTGAGAAGAGGCGCGATAAGGGATGGGGATGGAAAAAGGTTCAGGGTACTCGACCCGAGAGCAAAATAAATTTTTGCCATTTTTCTCAAATTTTATCTTTAGATTTTCTCTAGATAAAAAATTGACTAATTCAGGTATTGCCTCTGCAGAATGAATGAAGGTTCATCGAACAGAGTTGAAGTATGGAGTTATCACAATGGTACACTCACATTGAATCAGTGATTTTTTTACGCGTAATAATCTAACTACCTTAAACTAATAACAAAGGTATTATCTGTACCAGAATGGCACACTGCGATCTTCCGAGACTGCGATCTCGTGAAGGAATATCCGTTTCCCTTGAATATCTTTTTTTTTATTCACTAAAAAATTATTCTAGCAATTTGGCGAAAAAGTGGTGGAGAGAACAGAGTATTTATCGATAATTTCTATTTCCTATCTCGCACAAGAGATCTCCCGTTGATTTTTCTCATGTCAGACATGATATTTCGACAGATGTAAACCGTACAACCTACAGAAATGCCATTTCGGATTTCCGCAGTCACGTCAGCAAACGTCGAAATTCACGATCGTGTCAGAGAAATGGGCTTGAAAAAAAGCTCTTTGATGAATCAGAAATTTCTGGCGCTGCGCCAGAGACATGTATCTTTGTGTCACAACTGACGATGCTAATCCGATTACACGTGGACCTAAATATTTAAATTCGAGAAATATTCCAGTGGGAGGATCAAATTTATACTTTTTTTCGAAAACTCGATATTCTAATGAGAAAATAGTAATTAATCGATAATATTCGTATTATCGCATTTTCGAACGGAAATATTGGGTTTTCGATGAAATACCGGCGTGTTTCGTAATCAGCGGGAAAAAATACATCGATATGGACCATTAGAAATCATTTTTGAAATCCAAAATTTTTCGTCATTTTTTGCCGGATTGAGTTTGTTCACTAAAATGTTTGCCATTTTTTTTTCGTTCGAGGTGGACACCCCGACTTGTGCTTATTCTCTTGGCAATTGATGAGGCTTCAAAATGCCGTTTGGTTTGTCCAGATATCTTGATTTTTCGATTTTTGGCAGATTTTTTAAGTAGGACCACCGATTTTCCCCAATTTTCCCATACATACCCCTTTGCATTTTTTTCGCCGATTTTCAACACCGATTTTCAGGGTGAAGCAATCGAGCTATCGACATTTAACTTTCACCATTGTTTAAGTCTACTCGAGGGCTTTTCAAAACACCCCCAAAAAATCTATGTAGCTTCATTAGGGAGGAAGTTATGATCATTTGAAATTCCGACTTTTCGACGATTCTGGAAAAGTGACGAAAAATGAGTCGAAATTTTTTTTTTCAAATTTTCAATATTTCAGGGGCTTATTCGATCGGAAATTTTCCGCTGATCACGAAACTCGTCGAGTTTTTCGCGAAAACTCGAAATATCAGTAAGAAAATGCAAAAAAACAGTCAAATTCTTGCCGCGAAATTCGTTCTGTTTTCTCCGACCAATCGCGGGACGACTAAAACTCGGAGCTTTTTATTGGAAGGATATTAATATCTTCTCCGGCACTTTCATCTCATTCGAGCTCTAAAAATGGTATTTCCAATTTTAACGCAAAGATGCGAGAAAATCACATCACGAGCCATGTTATGTGTTAATGCGGATGCTGCCATTCAACTACATATTCACGCGAAATTCTATCTAGGAAATATTGAAATAGAAGCACCATGCGGTGTTATATCTGCCAGAAAGGAGCTAATCCACGCGGTCCAGCAGCGTTGATAGCTCGGTCGAAATCATCAGGCGCCCGCAAATCAGATGTTTTCTTTTTCGTGCGTGTATCAAAGATCGACGAATTTTAACTTTCCCCGTGCATATGATCGTAAAAATACTTTCTACTTCACCTTTTTCACGTCCTACGAGAGCAACGCCGAGTCAGTAGTACGAACGCGTTACAGGGAGACGCAGGCGCAAATAGTTCCGGCAACCGGCGTCGCGACCCTCTCTCGCTTCTCTGAGATGCTCGCTTTCCTCAATTCGCACCGTCTCTCATTCGGTGGCCGCGCGCGATACGGTCGCGACGTGTAAAACGCGCAGAGCGAAATTGCTTTTTCTTTTTTTCCACGTTCCTTCGAAAGTAACGAAGACACCGACGAGCCGGCAGGAACTTTTCCGACCACCGATGTTCGACCTATAACAAAAAAAAAAGGGAAAACTGATTATTCCAAGCTTATTTCTTCTTCCGCTTCGTTTTTCATTTTCTCATCGCTTCAAAGTGCGGATAACAAAGCTGACGAATAATAGAGCGGGGGCAAAGTGTTGAAAAGTTTTTCGTGGGAAGCGTCAGCGTGACAGCCGACGTAATCGCCGTCATGAAATCAGGAACAAACTCAGCGAAGAGGAAACATCGAATCTTCGGATGAGAAGACGAGGAGAAGAAGCTTCGTCGCGTTGGAAAAACAACTCGCGCGAGGCTGTATACCCTGGAGTTTTAATCAATTTTTCATCAGGGGAAGCAATTTTAACGCGGGGGAAGCAATTATGCACCGAGCTGGGGTGCGAAGAGTTTCGTCCCGTCGAACGATATAGATAATACTTTTCGTCAAATCGAACGATATCAAAAATGAAAATCACACTGTTGGACTATGATAAAAAATAAAAATGCCGAAGAAATAGACGAATTTCTAATGAAAATAGGGAATTTGACAAATCCCTCGTTGTACTCGTGATAGAACGGTAGGAAAAGAAATTGAAAAAATGAACGCGACGCTGAACGAGACTTCAACGCTGCTGATGAATTCCGACCCGATGCCTTATCGCTGTGGTCCCGGTCTCGATTCCTTTCATCAGGAATACGTGAAGGTTCACGGATGGGCGAGTCTTTTGGTCTGCATTTTCGGTTCCATCGCAAACAGCCTGAACATAGCGGTGCTTTCGAGGCGAGAAATGAGTTCGCCGACGAATGCCATATTGACGGGTCTCGCAGTTGCCGATCTCCTCGTCATGATGGAGTACATACCCTACGCAATTCACATGTATCTTTATCACAGACCGCGGAGGGACACTTATACGTATGGTTGGGCGGTGTTTGTGCTGTTTCACTCGATATTCACGCAAGTTTGTCACACGATATCGATATGGCTGACAGTGACATTGGCAATCTGGCGTTATATCGCGGTCGCGCATCCTCAGCGTAACAGAGAATGGTGCAGCTTCGACCGTACGGTCTTTGCGATCGCCGGTGCTTATGTGATCTGTCCGATCATCTGTTTGCCGGTTTATTTCACGACGGCGTTAACGTCGAAGATCGAGATCCTCGACGCGGATGGACGCAGCGCGAACATGACGATTTACAACGCGACGATCGCAAACGAAACGGCCAACACCATGATCGATGGGAATTTCATCAATTCGACACTGTGGTTCGTCGACCTCAGCGAGACAATGAAGATCAACAGTCTGCTGAATTTGGCGAATTTCTGGATGTACAGTGTCGTTATTAAACTGATACCCTGTTTGGCGCTGACCATACTCAGCCTCAGGCTCATTCTTGCTCTTATGGAAGCGAAGAAACGGCGGAAAATGCTCACCACAGCGACACTCGTTCGAACCGACGAGAAAACGATAAATGACGATGGGAAGCTCGATGTTAGTTTGACGAAAAAGTGTGCCAAAAAAAAACCTTCCAGGCTGCTGGAAAAGGAGAGGCAAACCGACAGAACAACGAGAATGCTGCTCGCTGTGCTCTTGCTTTTTCTTCTGACCGAGTTCCCGCAGGGTGTTCTTGGTCTTCTCAGTGTGATGCTCGGCACGGGTTTCTTTCGCACATGCTACGTCAAACTTGGTGAATCCCTTTTTTTACGATTATGAAAATTCTTTTTTTTGTTCTCTTACCTGTACAATGCCCACTACGAAAAACGGATGCAGATTTGTTTGTCCGCATTCGTTGCTTCGTTTCTCCACAAACGATGAATCCAAATTTCATCGAAGGCTGTTTTCAGCAGTTTTTCCTTTCGTCATTAAAGTTTTTGATGAAAAATGTAAACCTCGACCGAACGGATTATCAATACCGGAGATGTGTGCCTGAAACCGTTAAAAGTGTTTATCATCATTTTTCGAAAAAGGCATTGTTTTATACAATTATCAAAAATTATTATCGCCAATCGAATTGAGGGTCGATTTCTTCTCATCTTGGATTCGTTTTTAAAGCGTGAACGCAGGGAGAATTTTTGACGGAAATATAAACATGACTGGGGAATATCGCACCAAAATCAGAATGAACGAATGAGCAACGTCAGAGTTCGTATACTGTGAATTCAATTTCACGTACGCGTGGATTTGTATGCGTGTGGGTGCCCCAAATCTGACGAATGACAGCCTGACTACACTCGAGCTACTCCACTTAGCAAAGTCCACGAATAAATATTATTTCTCTCGACTCTCCCTCTTTCTCTGCGGAATTTCCGCATGAAATTCTCGTCAGAATCTCGTTAAATCACGGTTGGACCCTGCTTTATTACCGTCGCGAGATTCGATAAATTATCGAGTACACACTGGGCGTGGATATTGGCATTCTTGAGTATTTATCTGGGCAGCCCCTCGTCTTATATTCGTTCCCCGATAAAAAAATAAAATTCATTATCAATGAGAACTCACGGTAAAACCCAATGTGGACTCAATTTGGAAAGCTAAAGAGACACGTCGAGTGCTTTACGAGTACTGTACGAAAAAATGTCCCGAGCCAAAGTATTTTTTTTCGTGAAAACATTGTAAAATGCGGTGTGTAAGAAATATCGCGCAATGATGATTGCCCAAAAATTCGAGAGTTAATGATGTACTCGTGGTGAGTTTTACGAGGCGGTACACGTGCTCAGAGGGCTAAAATGCACGTCGCTGAACCTCGAGGGTGGTGATGAAACCGTAATGGTGTTTTTGTACCACGAGCTCGCAGAGACGCGAAAGAGTGTCCCCTTTTTTCCCCTTTCATCCACGCCTTTTTCCCTTTTACCGAGACTCTGTTTCGACACACTCAAACTTTCCTTCCCCACGAAGGGTGTGTGCTGTTCTTTCCTGGTCAACATGTAGATGTAATAAACCAATGTTGGCTGTCTAGCCTTTTTTTTAAAAGGTTCGAATTTCTCGTACTTTACCCACTCTTTCACTCTGCTCTCTCGAGTTATAATATCCACGGGGGACTCAAGAAAAGGGGTTACTCGAAACCTATGTTTATAAAAAAGTCACTTCCCGAACTTTGTTCTTCCCCTCGGTTTATCTCCCTTTGGCGCAATTTTTGCAAAATCATCTCTGCTTCCACGGTAAACTGCAGCCACCGATGAGCTTATTATTCTCAATGTGTTTCGCAGTGAGAGGGGATTGTCACGTAAAGTTATTACATAAATTTTGACAAGCTTTTACAAACCTTTTCAAACAGCTTGATAAATTTTATAGGAATTTGAATAAAATAATATCTTTATAATGTCATCCATTTTTCTCCTTTCCGTATTATTCTTATCTCTACATTCTTCGCGTATATCTCATCGTTTTCGGAGCCGCTTTACGAGGCTTCAAAGTCACAAAAACTGATGGTTATAATAACTCCCGGCTATTGTCCCCGAAGGAGAAAAAGCTGAACACGCCAGACTCTCGTAAAAGCAACAACCTATAGTTGTTCTTCCGTATCCGATTTTACGGTGGACGGAATACCTCGAGTATCGCTTTTTAGATCCAAGATTTCTCTCGTAGTATGAAAAAAAAAGTAACAAGATCCCTGATACAAGCTCGGTCGAGATATATCTCGCGTGTACAACATCTTCCTCAGCCAGAAAACGACGAGGTTCCGCATCGATAAATAACACCACACTAACAGGTTTTAAAAAATCGATGCCCCAAAATGTGGAACCCCTTTTTTTTAATTAACCAATTGTGATAAATGGTGCGACGATGTTCGAAAGAAGTTTCGCTGGATAACTCGTTTTTCACACGCGTGACGAAAAAAAAAAAAAAAGACTCCAACGACGCTGGGAAAAGAGTCGTACAATTATAATTATACCGCGAAAAAGTTTTATGCACCCCAAGAACCGAATTCAAGAGCGTTGCGCAGTATTTTTTCCCCTCTAATCAATCATCATATGCTTCATTTCCGGTTCAGGGGGTTGCAAAATTCAAGTTTCCCCATTTACCCGTTATAGGAGCGACAGAGACTTTCCACTGCAATGTCAATTACTTTTTTTTCCATGCCCGCCATCATCAGTCTTAATAAATATTCCTGAAAGATATTCCCATTTCACGATCAATTAATTAGCTATCAAAACTCTCTGAATACACTCTTTTATTCGACAATATCCTGATCGATCTAGTTTAATCACCGATTGGACGTTTTCTCACGCGTTCACTCGCGGGAGAAAACAGAAAACGTCCAAACGATTACGACACGCGACTGTAATGGAGCCGAGAAATTTAATACTTGATTAATTGAAAAATATATTTTTCCTAGACGTTTTTGCTGCACGTAGAGCGAATAACCAACACACGCACACACATATCCCAACGATATTAATCGCGCAATATTTTACTCCAACCTCCATGTATTCCTTTTTTTATGTTCGCCATAATACATCTATACACATCGCGGTTCATACGTGTACTCCCTTTACCCATGAGAAAAAGGGAAAACGTATAAACACGCGAATGTTTTTATCTCGACGTTACGAGTGATTAGCTTCCCTCGAGTTTATACATTGTTTACGATATAATTAAATTTTAATTAGATACTCGTAAGCATGCTACGTTCAATCATGTTCTCCGTCCTTCAAATTTTAGCGACTCATACCCCGCCGTCTCAGCTTTACACGACATAAATTACATTTTTATTCAAACGCTCCAGAAAATTTTTACGATTTTCTTATGAATTATTAAAAATATTCATTCTCCACGAGCCTTCCAATCGTACGATTTCAATGAATATTTTATCGAAATGAACTCGTGAAAGGCTTGCTCTTAAGGCGTGCATAATTAAATGGATCTCAAAAACAGCGAGAGTAAGAAGGGGTGAGACAGGAAGAGATAAATAAATGTGTACCTCGCGCGGTGTCACGTACAACGATTTTGTTTCCACGTCAATTTTCTCCCCTTTACGATTGCACATTTATATCGTATTCGAAAAAAAAATTCTAATAATGGAATTCGCTGTAGCTCACCAATGAAAAGCTCAATTTATTTTTCCTTATTTATTCGAAATCGTTCAAGAAACTGCATACATCCGGAGCAATGACGAAAATCAAGTTTTCTCAACTTTTTCCCACGATTCAGGGTAAAAAAAATTAGCATTCATCGTAGGACTAGATTTCAATATTAATTTTTTTTAAATCATATAGCTAATTTTTGTATTTTAAAAAAATTTCGTCAGTTTTGAGACGATCGAACAATCACGAGCTCTGAAAAAAAAGTCCCGACTGATAAAAACCGAACGATCCTACATTTTTGTTCAGCATATTTCAAAATATTGTAGGTACAACGTTTTGAAAATTCTTCGTTTGATAAAATAACCTTGCAATGGATACGATGGACTGAACGATTATGCAATTGCTACGACTGAGTGAAAGAGTGACGTTTTTTTGAATAAACTCAAATTGAGGGAGTGAATTTTTTCAAGTGAACTTTTGACTGCAAAGTTTCGACAGTATTACGACTGAATCGAATTGATTCGTACATGCATACGTATATTCTTTTTTTGCTCACGACGACCAAGATGGTTATCGATAATAAGCAGAGGAAATCGATACTCTGATCATAGTAACGACGTCGTTCGCTGGAGCTGTACTCCGCATTGTGGAGCCCACAATCGCCCTCGCTGTTGGATGTTATCTAACATGAGAGCACGTTATTACCGAATTTCCACACGACCGGCACATTCGTGTCTCTTCACACCTATTTACGCAAATATATCTATATACACCGACATATAAATTCCTGTATACTACAACTATTTGCATATACCGTATCCCGTATCCGCAATTACATTAGTACGGAAATCATCGAAGCATTTCTGTCGTGTAAGCCCTATCGAGGCTTTTGGAGCGCGTGGCGCGGAAAAGCTGACAAAGATCGATCTTTCCTTCAGGTGGGATCGTACGTTGGGAGCGTGTATATTATCGAAATTAAACTCACGCGTCATTATCGAAACTTTTAAGCTTCCAGCACAGCAGGGAGGACCGAGGAGATACCGGTTTCAACGAGGCGCAACAAGGCTTCAAATTAATTGAAAAAAAATCTGTAGCGTATAACAATTCCTTTTCTACGCTAGTTGAGAAATTATATCTCCATGTAACATACGAGAAAAGCATTACCGCTTGAAAACAGCTATTCTGAATAATTTATTAATCATTTAATTTATTATATGTATATTTTTTATTGGAATTTTCGAGAAATGATGTTTTTGAAATTGATAACTACCCACAGTGTTTCCGAGCTACGAAAATTCAAAGTTTAACGTAATCTGCCGTTAATTATACTGTTTCATTTTAGATTATTAATTGTGCCATTGAGATAATAATTGCCAGGAATGTGCATACACATTGCATACGCACGTGTGCGGATTAGAAAATCTGTAAAATCATTTCTCATTATTATTGTCGTTACCCAATCGAATACAAAATCTCAATGGCAGAAACGTAATAATTGCACTGGTAATTTCGTATTACGAGGATTTCGAATAATTTATATAAATCGAGCTGGCAAAATGCACACTCGAATTTCCCAAAGTGTCTCGTATCTGATGCGTTAAATGGCGTTCGAAAATTGGCAACTCGTTCCGAGATTTTCCTCCGTTCTCAATGATGCATTTCCTTGATTTTGCTACGAATTCGCGACCCAATGTTCGCAGCAGCGATTTCCATAACCGCACATGTACGTCGTCGCGGCACGCACGAACGTGACTCGAATATTTCAAACAATAAAGCCTACAAATATTAGTTACTGCAAATCGATACACACAAATCGGTATCGATAGTTCGATATTCGTTTCAATGCTTTTTTCAATCGCAATAATTCCTTATCCCTCGTTATCTTCGAGGATTTCGTTGTCATCCAGGTATACACATACCGATGATATTAGTTGCACTTTAATCCTCGATAGCAGTGGAATTCCCTGCCGCATGTATGCTACCGTATAATACAAGCGTACTAACTTTATAGCTCATTCTCCGCTCATTTCACGGAAATCCAATAACCAGGGGAAGCTAATGGCGATCGATTTCGTAGTGTACGACACACAGACAGAATTTACGAACGTTCACGTACAGCTATTTTCGTGCTTCTGAATTTGTCGGACTAAAGGATGATTGAATAAATTTTGCGTTTCGCATAAATCCAAGTTGTCGTTTCGTCGATGTATCTCTGTATTCTTTGCAAATCCAATTGAAATTTCATCAGAGGTTGCCCCAGTCGTATCGATACACGCACCGACCAGCATGGAACCCCTGAGGATACAAAGAGTCGATTGAATTGTGAATATTTATTAGAAATTTCGCTCGGCACTGTCGTTAATTGACCACAGCGAATAATGGGAAAATAGCGCCATGCTGGAAACAATAATGCGGTACCGTGACGGAATTAAACAAATTAGACAGAATACCGCGAGGATCGACGAAAATTTGTGGATCGAGCAGAGCTTTGATATTTTTTTTCACGAGGTTTGGGAATTTCGATAAGCAAGTAGAAAACACGACGATTGGTCAGACATGACAGTAACGAAGCGTTCGCGCCTCGAGGCTTATTTGTTGTTTTCATTTCTCGCGAGTTTTAATTTTTTTCTCTTCTCGTTCACCGAAATCTGTCGCTTCTTCATCCACCGAGGTTCTCTCGTCGGTACTCTATTTAAAATTTCAATCTCGACGTTGCTCTGCCTTGATTTATTAGGGGAATTTCTTAATTCTCGAAGACTCTCTTCGAGCGTCGTTGTCTTTGTTTTAATTCACGTCATCATCTTCGTTTTCAGCTTCTTCTCATTCTTGTCGATGGTGCATTTGCGCGAGAAAACGAATGACACTTGGCACGAGCTTAGGGTACTTCATTAAACTTTCTTTACAATCGACGTTCCGGTAGACCTATACGGAGTTGGATTGAATTTCTGTGCAAGTTGAATTTCAGGATGAAATAACTCGGCTTACGTTACGAGAACGGTAACGCCGAGTCGAGTCTTAACGTTATATCGTGTTTCTCTAATTTGCCTCTCGCGCGAAATGCCTCGAACGAAAAATGACGAGTAGTTTCTTTTTTTCGTAAATATTTACAATCGCGGCTTTTCCGAAAAATGTCGATCACATTTTTTTAACGATTCCATCATACAGTCAGTATCACCGAAATGAAAAAGTAAGTAAAATAAAAAATAAAAAAGTAATGAAATGAAATAACGAATAAAACTTGAAAAATCACGATTTTTCACGGACAGTGTGATGGGATCGGTAAAAAAATTTAATCGGCATTTTCCGCGGTTGTAAATATCGACCTTTTTTTCCAATGTTTATTCCGGAATAGGCCACAATGAGAGTACAATTTGTTTTTTCATCCGTCAAATGAATTTTGTACAAATCGTCCATGTAGGGAAATTTTGAAAAATCCATTTCGATAATTGACGTGCAAAAGCATACACGTCGAAATGGGTTTATATCGGTGTATGTCGACAAAGTCGAGTAACAGGGGACGAGCTCAGAGTTTTTTTTTTCTCGATAAGAGAAGAGAAAATCGATCGGCTCTCAGCCTGATGGGGCAGTCACGCGTCCTGCAGGCCGAGCTTCGTACCAGTCTTCTGTGAATCTCTACAGAGTATATAAGAATCGGAAATGAGGAAGGCTCGTGAGAAGCGCTGAAAATATCAGTGATTGTCCCATTGTCTTCTTCGGAGCGCAGCTTCCGAGGCTGCCAAAAAATCCACTCGATGTTATACAAAATAAACAAAAAATATTAGAAATTTCTCTATCGCTGCAAAAAATAAAAGGGGGAATTGCAGATTTTTATAGCCACATTGTTCCTCAACGTGGAATAAAAAAATGCCGCTTGGTCTCATTTTTACTGCGATTTTTAATGCCTATTTTATCGTCGGACTCGTAGATGAAATTTTTCGATTTTTTGAACACAGTGTCCACACCCGTGTGAATTAAAAAATCCTCCACAATGTCGTATTTTATGTTCCGATTCGGTAAAACTCCGTCGAATTCTTAATGGAGACGTTGTTATTATCGAAATGTAATGGTTTTGTCGCAGACTCCACTGTCACCCGCAACTCCTAAATTGTATAAGTAATAAGATATAAATAGATACATCTAGTATCGAAGGAACGACATCGGAGTGTATTACTGCCTGACCAGTGGTCACGTAACATCGTTACGGCCTCTTCAGTATGTCGGTCACTTCCGCACAGTTTCAGTTGAGTGCACAACCGAGTAAACGTGCCTTTTCTCCCACTGACGGACGATCGTTCGGATTTCTGTACTTCCCTTTAATGTCCCTCGCGAAACGAGCAACGAAATAATCCCAACGGCCATGATGATGAGATTCTAGTATCACGTGAGGACGTTCAAAGAATACGGGGACGAAAAACCAAGAGGCTGAAGTTGTAGCTCGGGACATGGAGAAAATAAGAGAAAATAAACCGCGGTACACGTCATCTTGTTGGAATTTTTAACACGTTTTACACGTACACATATTAGGGGGCTCCGAAACAAAATCGATATCTTTTTTTTCTCGGCCACTGTGAGAAAAGATTTTGTATTTATCGAATGAAAAATCCTGCCAAATGGAATACGATATGTGGACATCACTCGATGTCTGAAATCCTGCTTTTTCCCGTGTCACACACGGATTATGACGGATTTATTTCAATTTCTGGAGCAGCGCAGCAATTTCAAAAATCCAGATTAGTCGGTGGTAAGAGTATCATGAATCTCGCTATAAACAAAAGCGATTCCAGTAGGGATGAAATAAAGTCAGAAACTAAAAGCTCGGGTTTTCTACCCTGAGGCGAAAAACGTATAGTTTCGGATGTCATTTCATCGCAGAAACTGCATGTTTTCCGCCCCAGGGTGGAAAAGTTCGCTTCGACCGAAATTTGTTCGCTTCAGCTGGTTAAACAGGCATTGAAACTCGCAGTTTCGATTCAGGTGATACGGAAAAAACGTTATCTCGATTTTGAAAGATGGCGGATGCCCATTGAAATTTCCATGTGATTTATGAAAAATTTGTTTTTCTTTTGTAAAAAGCTTCGCGACGTTATACGACGCACGAGGGAGATTTATGCGTACAAAAATGTTTGTAGAAAATTCTATGCTCCGAAAAGTTTCTCAACGGGTCCAAGTCTCCGAGAACAACGGTTCAAGTTCAAAGTTGATCAAAATTGATATCCGCAATGAAACCGAGCACCGACCGTCGTTTAGCTACCACTTTTCCTCGTTTGAAGAAATGAAACATTTTTACCAAAAAAAAAAGAAAAAAAAATCGGTTCTTCTCATCGAACTCATCTCGTTCTGATTACAGGCGAGGTGATGGACATTTTGGCACTGATAAATTCGGCGATAAATTTCATCCTATATTGCGCCATGAGCCGGCAATTCAGAACGACGTTCAGTCAGCTTTTCTGCAGATGGAAGCTCTTTGGCCGTTGGACGCCGGTTCCTCAGCACCTGGACAACAATGGAAACGCCGGAACTAATCACACCGTGACGCAGGTCACTCAGGTCTAGCACAGGCATGCCGGTCGAACGCTTTGCTATCCGTTATAGAAAAAGAAAAGCAACGTAGCTGTATATCTCGCTAAAAATCGAAGGTTTACAAAAAAGAGCCTGGAATGGAATAGATAAAAGACCGTAGCTGAATGTGCTTCAAACTCTTCAAATAGAAACAATGTATTGGCCTGTTTTCTTCTCTCAAAGCTCGTACGGTAGTTCGATTTCGACCGACGAACAACGAATGAAAAGTTCAAAGGACACGACATTTTTTGACTATTGATTATCCTGGCTGCATAAATAATAACAAAGATTACATCCGCGTTTTGCACTGAAATTCGCGAGTGGACGTAAAAATATCAACCAAAAATCGATAAAACCTCCGTGCGTGCGCTTTTCGATTAATTCGAATGGCGGATTGACCACGTTCCTTTCATCATAAATTCTTTTCTGTCCTTTATCCGCCCTGGCGATATCCTGGCTCGGAACATTCACGCACGAATCGATACGGAGAAGCTCCGTACCGTTGATCAAAAGTGCAGATACGTCTGATCACTTGATTAATTACACCCCGAGAGATTTCGAGTACCGATCTCGTAATCCTACCGCATGAACAGTGATTTCAACGAAAAAACCATTCATGCGGCGTCAGTGGTGATTTCCGAGGATGATTCGCTAGGGCAAAAATCATCGACGACGGTCGTCAAAAAGGGAACATCTCTCGCGATATAACGAATCGACTTTGACCAAAATTCGAGATAAAATTGACGATGCTGAAAAAGTACAACGATCGATTCGCGTTAATTCATCATTTCCGCTGTATCGAAAAGAAATTGTGAAAAACAAGTCACGAGCGACGGTCGAGACAGTCGATAACGAAGTTGAAAAAAGCTTCAACACTGTGTAAACATTTTAAACTCTTCCACAACGATGAATCCCCTCGCAATCGCGAGACAAATCGAGCCCGTTTTATTTTCATTTCCGCTTCGATATTGACTCTACCGCCCGAATCTTTCATTCGGTTTTCCTGCTCCGTACCGCTATTGTTACCGTCTACATGGATGGCGTACGATTGTACCGCAATCGACCAACGCCGTTCGACGTAACCCTCTAAAGATCCATTCACGACGAGCGAAATAAAAGATACCGAGATCGCTGAAACTTTACAACGTATCGACTTTTGACAAACGTCCCTTCCATGCTATTTTCTTTTTCTTCACTTCTGTCATCTTTTTTTTGCACGTAACCGTATCCCTTTATTCACAGAGTAGAAAAATGCGAGACGTATTTTCCCTTGAACGCAATGACGCTGTTGGGAAAATTTCTATAGCACGTCCGAGCTGTAACCGGTGAAAAATGTATCTCGACAAGAATTGTCCTTGAGTAGATGTCCGTCTTACCACGGAAAAGTCTTCTTCAACAATCGGAAAGAAGGATTCTTTTTTTTTCGTTCGTTGTCTCGTCGGCGAGATCGCGATGTCGTTGAGCGATTTACCTAATTGATAATAATCTCTGGTGAAATTCACCCGTACATAAATACGCACGAAACTCGAGAGTCGGCTCGGTCGGATTTTTCCAAACAGCTGTTGCGAAAACGCGAGGATGCTGCGAAGAAATTGCATTTTTTTGGGTTTCGTGGAGGCTCGACATCGAATAAATACGAAAAAAAAAAAATGGAAATGCAAACTTGTGAGAAACTCGTACCAGCGGACGGAATTTTTTGTGAAGATTGCGTGATTGAGCGAGGAAACGGAGAAAAATGTACGGTGTACTGATTGGGATAGCAAAACGTTCGTCGGCGACTCGTCAAAGTTTGTCACTCGTGGAATATTATGAACGTATACACTTTTGTGTCTAGAATATTTGTACAAAAAATGTAAATTATGCGAAAAACGAAACTAGCACAGAGTTAACGAAACAACTATTTTCATAAAAAAACTAATGTTTATTAATGATTTTACAAAAATCATGGTAATTAGTTGCGAATTAATTATTGTATTATTGAATTCGTTGAAAATTAAATTTTTTTTTTTTTCACGCCAGGTGTAAAGTACTTGTCTTAAAAACGTGCGCCTTCGAAACATCGCAAAGTACTCGAAACGTCGAAATACGTGTGTATTTACGTTTGAAACATTTCCCAGCGTGAGACCATCGCTTACGAAGAGTCAGCGTACGTGGAAAATGTACAATTTTGTTTTTTATCTAATACATTAGTGGAATATTGAATGTCTGTCGTTAAAAAAAGATTGCTTTTTCGTGAGGAATATTTTGAATATTCCAGTCGGACGATTTCCTCTTGGACGCTTCTCGAAACGGAAGTTGAATTTTCGAAAAAGTTTGCCACACTTGTATCGAAAGAATTCGAGAAACGCGCAAGAGCAGCGGGCAATTCGAGTTTTTTTCCCGGCAAAGTCAATTCCGACCGAAATTCAATACATTTAACGAGTCACGTCTGTAAGGAAGCTTTGCTTTTTTTCCTACCTCGATAACGCCGTTACTCTCTTCAACCGTACGTATATGTGGTCCAAAACTCAACCGTTATGGAGAGGAGATTAACTTTTATATCCGCGTCGAGAGGCAAAGCTATGTCGTTCCGTGATAAAAGCACATGCGTCACTTCATCGTATGGCATTATAACGTACCGTTAAAGCTTTCTCACATATTCGAAAAGGACACATTTTTCTTGAAACCCCTCGACGAATGAAAATAAGAACGATCAAGAGAGAGAGAGAGAGAGAGAGAGAGAGAGGCAGAGAAGAAGGGGGATGTTTTTCGTGAGAAAGAGTACGAAACAACCCTGGACCAAAAAGACACAGGGGATGATGAATCAGTTTAAGGCATTAATCCTCTGCTCAAAGTCGTACCGTGTACAGTCCACGATATAACGATGGCAGACGTCGAAAAAATTAACAAAAAAAAACCGAGAGAGAGAATGAACAGAAAATATTCTTTGAAGATTTACCAAGGACGCGTTTTGAGTGGAAAATAACGTGAATTTCAAAGTTTAAACTGGGCACAAAAGTTTCGTAACTGTCGGGGGGGATTTTCGCTGGTGAGCGAGCCACGTTTTCTTACTTTCTCGGATACGATCGATATCTCGGTGAAAAGCAACACATCTTCTTGTTGAATATTTACATGCAACCCGGGATAACCCAATTCCATGTTCGAAAACAGAAATTGTTTTTGGGAAAATAGAATGATAAAACTTTTATCGAATTCCCCGATTCGACAAGATAACTCCAAAAATGCTATCAAGCTAAAGGAGGTAGCGTTTCTTTTTCTCAAGTCTATTCACTCGACAACGTACTTGGAACGAATAAAACGCTTTTCGCGTATTTGCGCGGTAATCAATTGGAATTTAGAACAATTTTAGTGACCAGTGGGCCAAATGCACAGAAGCTCTTCCCTTCAAAAGTCTTGATCGTGATGCGATTGGTCGGTCAACGAACGATACTCAACACTTTTGAATAAACGCTCAAATATTTAACAAAAAAAAAGGTCACTAAAAACACTGTGGATTGAATGACGATTATCAGGATCGCATTAATGCTTTTTTCATCCAACTTGCACTTGGGCAATTTCTTCCGAAATGGCATGCTCAAAAGTGGTAAACGATAGGGGAATGATTCGCCCCCTCGTACGACTCCCGAGTGAATTCAAGCGAAAGAGAAATATCATGCGTAAATAACGATCGTCGGGTACGTATCAATGTTACAGAAAAAAATCAAACGAGACCGTTGTCTCGTGTTTTCATCAGTCATTCTTGGCTCCTTGAGTTTCTGACCGGAGGCAGAATCTCGCTTCCGCTTGAATTCTTCAGCCTCAATGGGTCTCGAACGATACATGCAGGCACTCGAGAAATCTCGCGGTTGCAATTCTCAAGTATGACGTAACACGTCGTAAACGTGTGTGAGGAACCGTGTAAGATTTAGGGTGTAATTTGTAAGCAGAGTTCCGTTGGAACAGAAATTTCGATCGTAGAGAGCCAGTCATTAACACGGACGTTTCTCGTGGTTGATCCTCGAGTCTACCATTATCCAGAGTGGTCGGGAACATCGGACAGTCTTCCCACGCTCAGATGAGCCAGGGTAGACGTATATACGTGTACAAATTAGGGTGACCCATTTTCACCGACTATTTCTTTGTTTTTTCAAAGCCTCGAATGAAAATGTGTTGCTTTTTTGTATTCGATGAGCCCTCCAACAAGGTTCGAGGGATTACAAATCCTTCAGGATTCGAAATCGAATCGAAATCGAAATCGAAATCGAAATTCGAATTTTTCCCCCTAGCGAGGACTGTTTTGACACTCGAAAGGGAATCCTTCAAATTTTGGATAAAAATATAAATATCCAAAGGTCGCTCGAGAATTTGCAGTCTCCTGGTGTAACCTATACCTCGTTCTACTAAAAATTTTCGAGCGTCTTTCATACATTAATATTCCGCCCTAAAATTCGAAGAATATTTTTTCTTTCGACTGTCAGGTCATCAAAGAAATTCGAATTTTGCCCATAATCGGGATCTTGGAAACTCTCGAGCGACCCCTGAGAAATTTGTAGTCTCTCGAACCTACTTGGAGAGCTCCTCGAATAAAAACTTTCGCACGAGACTCGAAAAAAAAAAAAGAAATAGACGGTCAAAATGGGTCACTCTAGAATACGTACGGATATGAATAGTTGATTTATATTTTATACCTATGTCTTTTCGATGCAAACAGCAGCGCTCGAGGCGAGCTTTTGGCACTTTGCGTGCCGAAACGCGTACGGATAATTCAGCGGGCCGCAACCGAACCAAAGATCTTAAATCTCGGCTCTGCATTTGTTTCACGATAATTTCGTTCGTGTATTTTCCCTGTTCAAGTTTCTTGAAAGATATATTGACATCGCCTCCGATTTGCGATGTTATAGACATTTTATTTCCGTACTTCGCGCGAGTACTGATCCTCCACACGCTGAGCTTCTCGATACCTCCGAAGCTTTCGTAATTTTACACCGTCTAAGATTAGCAAGACTCGAATAAACAATGATCCGAAACAATGATGCCAGTAGCTACCCTGCTCGGTGAGTACAGCCAAAAGCGAATCAATCGCGATTTTCCGCATCACGAATTATTCCCTGCCAAAACATTTCGGGCCACGTGCTAATTCAATTTTCGATCAAATCTCTTTTCGCACTTTTTCGTAACGAAAAATAGGGTCTTTCACAAAACCGGCTGGGTTCCGTTCTTTTTTTCCCTCGCTTCGACGAAACGCTTAATATGGCTCTTCGGTATAGTTTAAAAAAAAAAAAAAATCATACATTTGCTTTGTTTCAAAACTTTGCACGCCTCGATTCTTTTTCCTCTTAAAAAAACGAGGTAGCCGCGAAAAATTCTCGAGTTTGCTGCCGATGGGGTTGCATGCATATGAATTTTCAATTTGCATACGAAAAACGAGACGCCCAGCGTTGCGGAAAAAAAGTAAGAGCTTTCGATTGCACGATCCTGATCCGTGGCTTTTAAGAAGCAAATCTGCTCTAGGATTTTGGCTCGAAAGCCTTCAATTTAAAGCGTTCCTTCCGTATATACCAAAGTAGTGGACATGGGAAAATCCGATGAATATTCAATAGCGTTGCCATTAAAAACTCTTCAATCAAGATTCTCAGAGCTGAATAGATAATTGAATAACTTTGAAAAAAAGTAAACCAGAGTATCGCATTTGCATGATACGGGACGAAAATGAGCTTCTGCAAACACGAGAATCACGAGGAAGCCACCCGCAGCTGTTATTCAGTAATTCATTGCTACCAAGTAGCCCAGGAACAGTCGGTAAATTTAAACTACGAGTGAAAAGGTTCTCCTTTCTCTGCGAGGTTTTCCCTCGGAGAAGGGGGAAAGATCGTGTATATATATATCGCACTTTATCGACGAATATACGTATGCACGTGAGCTCGAACATGAGCTACACATGTAAGGGGCTTCGATGGTTGTTCATGCATCGTGAACGGTTTCCCCAGGGGTCCCGTCCTCTTTTCGTTGGCTTTGCAAGGACTCTGTACGAACGGTTAATATCAATGAGTTAAACATGGCTTTGCAGCGGAACGTCGCCAACCGGAAACTTGTTTGTCGCAAATTTCGAAAATTCGAAAGGGAAAGCTTGCGAATTTCGCAATTAATTCACGGCCTCGGTGATCAAATCAGCGGAAAAATATTCGTGGGATCACGTGCATTGAAACCCCCAAATCGCAAGGGAGTTTCGGGTCAACGCGATACCTCGGAAAGTCGGCCTTTTTTTGGTTGCTTCTGACATGAAAACTTTGTGTTTCAACACGATGTGGAAAAAAAGTGTTTGGCTCAGAAAAAAACACGATTTCACACGGTTTTATTCCGAGTCCTGAAATCTACCCTCCAACATGTGTATTCTGACCGTTAGATCGCGCTAAAAAGTACCTATAAGCTGTTTTTTGAATTATCCCGCATCATTGCGGAATTGGGACAAGGATTTACAGATCCTTTTTTCCACGGCTTCGATGTTTCTTGTGTGCAAATCGCCTAATGATTCTGTATATGTTTATACCTGCGATTCATGCATCCGGGAAGAATCAGAAATTGCTTGTCAAATTATTCACGCAATTCTCACAGCACGAAAGTGCTCTTAGGGTGCTATACGGGTACGTTCGTCGTATCTCATTTCATAACAAGTTTAACTCTATCATGTATAATACGTATACGCGTATGGGATGAGAGATAAACAGATGAGCGCATCCCCAATGAGCCGTGTGGACATGAAAATACATGATCTCATTCAGAAACACGACTTGCATAATTAAACGTCAAAATTCCTGATACTCGAGTCAAACGCATTGAACCGCCAAAGTGTCGATTTTTTCGACTATTTTTTCGACTGAAATGTAATTTATTTAATATAATTTTGCATCGAAAAGCAACTCAAATTCTTTTGATTCTGATTTTTTTAATTTCGACCGTCTTTGCGTTTGACGAGTATGCGACTTGCATAATTAAACGTCAAAATTCCTGATACTCGAGTCAAACGCATTGAACCGCCAACGTGTCTGTCAAAAAAATGCTATTTTTCCGACTGAAATGTAATTTATTTAATATAAGTTTGCATCGAAAAGCAACTCAAATTCAATTTTATTGATTCAATGGTGGTACAGACGGAAAAGGGTGTTACGATTATGCATGACGAAGATGCCTCAAGACCGATGGAAATTCGAGGAAGCTCTTCGAGTTGGAATTAATTTACTGATTTTGATTTTTAAATTTCCGACCGTCTTTGCGTTTGACGAGTATGCGACCGTATAAAATAATCGTTTGCATTCAACCGTAATGGGCAATCTCGAATGGAATATCCCAAGTGTACTTTTGCACGTGATACATTCGTATGCAGTGCCTCGTCACATTTGGCCCACGTATTTCGTATTTTCCACTGCGGAAAACACGCCGCTGAGACAACATCATCTACCACGTATTTTGCATTCATGATCCTACAATTCACGTACACCGCACACATGTAGCAGGTTTTTATGCGCTTTCGGTGTATAATGCATTTTATGACATTTCCTGCCGAGTAATTCATTTCTCTAGACGAGAAAATACAGTGTAAACTCTTGGATGATGTAGATAAGATCAACGTCGATAAATTATAAGAGCCCTTCACTATGAATAATTAAAAAGCACTCTATGCCGGAGTTATTGTGATTGATGGACAAAAAAAATTGAGAAATTGAATATACCTACTGCGAATTTCGCCCGTTGACTTTTTCCGCTTTTTTCGCAATAAAAATCAAAGGATTCCACGTGAAACAATAGCGAAATTAAAGTTATAAAAACACAATTTTTGATGATTGTGATTGAACAAACCTATTTCCAAAAAATGACGTGACGAGATATCTTGCAAATTTACGTAAAATGTCAATTACTCCGTGAAATCAAAGTTCGCGATGGGCAACCTCTTTTATCGTCTTTTTCTTCATTTCCGTTTTTTTCTGGGTCACGGCACGAGAATATAACAGCGGTACTTATCTCTCATGCGGGTAGACGACATCAGATGTGAAGAAAAACACAAATAGGAAGACTCTTTTTTTTCTCAATGCGAGTTAATGTCACACCGGTGGGAAACTCGTTATCCCATTACGGTTGTTTCGCTGTGAAAAATAAGCATCGTTTCAAAACGATGCTTATTACAAGCACAAAAGTCACGAATTCTTTGTCAAAAGCTGAAAAGAATATAACAATTAAATTAAATTATAATTTTTAAAATTATCATTTTTAATTATAATTCATAGTTATAATTCTTATTTCAAAAATTTTGTCGCGTTAAATGGTGCTGTTATAAAATGTGATTGAAACATCATTCGAAATCGCACAAAAAACGATATTATATTCATATCGGGTCATAAAAATAATTGCTACACAGCAGGATTTCTCCTTACGTTATTATTATCAAATGCGTAGCTTCTACTGCGACTGAAACTGCAACTACGACCTCCTTTCGTTGAGAATTCATTAAAATCATGCCGTCACAGTATCGGATTATTGCGAAAAAAAAAATCGATTTTCCAGCCGCTCGTAAATACACCCTCGCAAGCCTGCGGGTTTTGAGCTTTCGTGAGAGGTGACTTTCAATAGTCGACGAGCTTTCTGACCTCTTCGGCTTTTACTTTGAGCCCCCACCGGACGAACTAATCATTTTCATTCGCACACTCATCGTACTTTGGTTTTTTCACCCTTTTCGCTGTGTCCCCGAGTGAATACGCATATCACGTTTATCAATTGTGCGCATGAGGATAAAGAGGGAAAATTTGATTGTCAT
This sequence comes from Heteropelma amictum, assembly GCA_959613375.1. Lineage (NCBI taxonomy): Eukaryota > Metazoa > Arthropoda > Insecta > Hymenoptera > Ichneumonidae > Heteropelma > Heteropelma amictum. The sequence goes on from OY390725.1 coordinate 6,115,750, forward strand.
TCTCGCGCGATTATGGCGTGCTCTAATTGCAAATCAATGATTAAGCCGGGTAATCATGCTTGGAGAAAATAGTCACTGCAATTCTGTTCTCCGATCACTAAACATTCTGACAAAAATATATACCCTGAATGACGTCACTCAAATTGTGGCCAAAATATTTCCAGTAGCAAAGGAAAAACAAGAAACATTGATGAATTTTTACACACAATTATCAAAAGCTCGAAATACGTTTTTTAAATAGTCACAAGATTGCCGAATTAACGAAGATTGGTACGAAATTTCATTTCATTAAAATTTCATAAAAATTAAATTGGAAATTGGAAATTGTACTTTTTGTGAGAAAAAAACGGCTCGAAAGGCAAGTTTTTCTACCTCCGTTTTTATTTCATTTCTATGGGAATAAAAAAAATAGACTCGAATTCTCGCACCTCGTGGATCGTCGGTATACATGTGGCAAGCTTTATCGAGGATCATCGTGGAACATAAAAAAAACGCTTTTATTCCTTCGCCCGCGTGTGCATCGTTCGAGCGATAAACAAGTCATGCATGAAGAGGCAGGGATTGAATTTTTTTCCGATTCAGCGTTTTCGAACGCCACTTGTGAATTCAGCAAAGCTAGGGAAAGAAAAGAGCATCTACCGACGCACCTCGTTTCTCGTGAAACTCAAACAACCATCTCGTTCTTCGCACTAAAAAAAGCAGAGAATTACTCGTTTAGGTACTTAATCGCTTTGAATCCAACAGGCGTGTGTCGCGAGTCCTTGGTGAATCAAATAAAAAATTTCATTCGCGAGAAAACAGAGTCGCCCGTGAGGCAACCACGCGAAAAACGAAAATTCTCGATTTCGGAAAAACGGAAATTCTCCATCGGGGAATTATTCGAAAAAAAAAACGTTTCGAATTGTTTCTTAAAGACAAAGATTTTCAAGAATGTATTTAGAGTCGTAAATAAATCAATTCTCCTTCGACAGTCCCGATTCACCGAAAATGGTATCAATATATTATGATGAAAAATGATTATGAGATAAAATTGTAGGTCCACGGGACCATGGAAGTGTGAGATGAGCAAATTTTCATCGAAAAGTCCGAGGTGATTGATTTTCAACAATGTTGAGGAGAATTTTCGATCGTTGCATCAATAATTGATCAATGATTTGTGATTAATGACGTATGCGTATTTTATACGCGTTGGCTGTTTGTAAAGTGTGCCACTTGTAAATAAATATTCACGATATACATGTGAGGCATTGGATTAATAACGATTAATAATTCACTGAAAATACGCCAAAGTATCGAGCTAATATTTTTTTATGCCACGCTTATCGAAACTTGGTTGTTTTTTTTTTTTAATAACACATATTGTCATCGATTATTGGATGCATGGAAGAAAACGCGGGCGGAAAAGATGATTGCTGCATTGTACAGGTAAAACATCGATGTGTGATTTATTTTTATTGACGTTATTTTCGTCAGTGTAATGGAAAATGGCGTGCGAATGAGACCTTTTTTTATGAGCTGTAAATAAGCGCGCTCCATTGAAATTTATAAATTCGACTAGCAGTCGTTGAACTCGAAGAGGCTGAGAGCAAAAAGAACATAGTAATCGATCTGATACCTGTTACAAATAATAAGCGTAGTGAAATTTGTATCGTAAAGTTTTTTGACGCATCGAATAAGACGTAACGTTTGAAACGAACGTAATCGAATAAAATTCTTGCAATCAATTTGATAAAAAAAATAACACACGAAAGAAAAATTTCGATATTTCCTACTGATTCTCGTAAGAAACAAACGCGGAATGAACGATGGGCAATTACGAAATGAATTCGTAAGTTTGACGAAACGCGTTTCCTGGTGGGAAAATCGTGCGAGAACGAAAATAGCTTGTCGAGAATAAAGATCCTAAAAAGTATCTTGCTCAATGCAAAAATCGTTCGAGCCCGGGTGTGTGCTCGTATGAGAAATCGATTTAACGTCAACGGACGTGGAAAAAAACCGTTGAAAAATAATGAATGTGCGGTCGACATATGGTAAGATAAGAAATCGATCGTTAGTCCTACGAAACGGAGTTTTAACTCTCATTATCGGATATGAAAATATATTGTTATCAGATTATCGTTAATATCGGCAGAGAGACGAGATACTGAATTTTTATAAAGGAAAACTGCGAATTTACGGAATTTCGCTCCAACGATTCTTTTCATCGCGCGTTATAATTCAGTGTAGATGTGTTTTTTTTTCGTTTGGAATTTCCCATCGAATGAGCGAAGGAGAACAAATTGAGCTTGTTGTTTTACAATTAATGTTGCGATAATACTTGGTTAAAAAAACGTTCCAAAGACGTTGCATAGTTTTGTTATGGAAGAGTCTGGCGCGCCGAATTGTTGGTGCAATTAAAAACGAGTATTAAATAACGAATATTCATTTGCATTATTGTAAATTCGAAAGCCCTTTGGACAGGAATGGCTGATAAAACGCTGTCACGACTATACTATTGCATGTAACGGAAACAACGTAGTATCCAACATTTTTTCGGGAGCCATTGAATTTTGAGGGGAAAAGGCGGACGATGAATTTGTACATCGAAACGACGAAACGACGATTGTCAAATTATTCGTAATATCACCAACTGTTGATTAAATATGACTAATGATTAAGAAAAAAAAATCAGCTTAACGTCGATCCGAAAATTTGTAAAACATAAAATTCGTGATTAAAGGAAGTATTGGATTGATCGGAGACAAGTTTTCATTTTGACGTTTACCTCTCGAATCGACGCGTTTTTACGGTATGATATACGTCGCACCCTGTTCTAAGAATTCATCAGAGTTAATGAAACAAGTATGGAATTACAAAATGCGAGGCACGAGCTGAGAAGCACAATTATTTTTTTCTTATCTTTCTCACTCGGTTAATTAAGCCTCGCGCGAGAGGAAACGAATAGCGAGCGGAACTCGACCGTTACTCCCGATTTTTCAAAACGTTATCGCTCTTGTATTCCCCTGCGTGTTATAATTGCCAAATGTGCCCAGGTCCAGGTAAATGTTGAAAAATTTCTTATTCGCTGGCTTTTGCTTTCTTTATATTTTTTTTCGAATTTTTTCACGCTTTGCACGTGGCGCATTATGAAACGCTTCTACGGATCGATGTATTCTTGTTTCGAACAAATTTTTTCAATATTTTTCAAGCATGGAATGAATTTGAGAGTTCGTAGAGAAATGCAAACGGAATTAAAAAATGGCAAACGTTGGTGGCGCGATTGAAAACATGATTAGCTGCGAATTTTCAAACAGGTTTGGACGTTGCGGGCGGCAAATAGTCCAGCTATGTTTCTCATCTCTCTTAATCTTTCGATCGTTATTCATTTTTTGTGTATTTAAAATAAAACTTTATTTTCCCAAAGTGTAATCAATTTCGTTCAATTTCGAATTCGTTTAATTGAGAATAGAGAAATAATTTCAAGTTTTCTCGCTGCGGAACCACCAATGAAAAAAGAAACCCGATTTTCCTACCATTTTCAAATTTTCCCATTCCTTTCTTCCTGAACTTCTGTGTCTCTTTTTGCCATTAAACGGGCAACTACTTTGCTAAACTCGATCGATTTCAATTCTCCATCTGCAGAGTAATTTCGACAACCGTCGGAATTCTTGCCTATCACACTCGCTCGACACTCGTGTTTTTTCTGTAATTTCATTTTTTGATAACAATCCCATACGAAAATGCTGAATTGTCGAAACCCTGCAATTACCTTGATCGTAACGATAATTTCCTCGTTTCGTTCGGGGTCACAAACGTTTGTCCCCATTAGTCGATTGAATCTCAAAAATAATGACAGAATCGATACATTCATATTCATAAATTCATTTCTCGTGTACGACCGATTGTCCATCACGCTTTCATGGACACAGTTGAGGATTGTTCATTTCCATTTTTATCCCGAGTTTGAAAAATTTCAAATAACTCATCGTTTATCAGACCTGCGTGACTATGGCATCACGTGCATTCGTACCATTTTGGTTTTCACCGAGTAAATTCCATTTTTAGTTACATAATATTTCTTGCTGTTTGCAAGAATATTATTCGTCCATCAATCATAATGTTTTATCAACAATGCAATGCGATAGGGATCGTGTTACATACCTGTAAAGATGCGAGCTGCTACGAGGGATCCGACAGTTTCATGGCTCTGCTCGTAACTCGAAATTCATGTCACCCGATTATCCAAAGCAGATTCTGCTGAGGTTTGGATGGTCGATCAATGTGCCTTGAATTATGCCTCGTTTGAAATACAGACAGAAACGACCTTCCTGTTTGCTGTACGAGAAATTTCGTTTGTTTCCGTCTCTTCTCCTTCAGCTCCCGTCTCTCTTCCTCTCTCTTCATCAGTACGGGAGATATCCATCCACAACTGTATCAGAACATTACCTAATCAGTGACAGATTATCGATAGCCATGAAGAGACACTGACGTGCGATACATCATGTAAAGTCAATGCAATCCGTTTCCATCCGCTGCACGATCTCGCACGGAGAGTACTTAAGCACCGGATAATTGGGAATTTCTCGTATCTCTATTAATTAACATTGCTCCGGCATGAATTAATTACGATTCCATATTCGGTTGTCTGATCTCAGTTAATATATTTCCATGCTCCAGCGATGTTTCAACACGAATGATTCAAAGTCGAGATTGTGCAAACGAGGAGGATTAATTTTGGATCGATTTCACATGGATTTTTGTAAAAAAAACGCGGCTATGCCAATTTTGAAAATTCTTCATCTCTAATTTCATACAGCGCTTTACAATTTTCCGTCATTTGAGAAATAAAAAAATTATTTTGTTTGAGTAATTCATAAACGAATTACTCAAAATATCAATGAGATCGGAGTATTACGTCATTTTTGTGCAGTAATTTTGTCGACACGTCTTGTCGATCCCAAATTCTATTCGACTCGACTGTGCAACGTATCTTTTTATCGCGGGAATATTAAATTGTCAATTATTGTTTTTTTTATATTCCAGACTATACTACCGATGTGAGATTCAAGCCAGCTTCCTCGACGTCCTACGACCGGAAGAAATATCGAGCTGATCCTGGTGAAACGTCGATTTTTTTTGCAATCAATTGGCTCTGACTTTAATTCGATGAAAAAAAATTCATTTCATTTAATTGTGAAACTCTGTGAATTGTTATTCATGGCGGAATGAAAATGTGATTAATTGAATTTTTAATGCTCGTGATGTTTTTTTTCAAGAATAATCGTTTTTCTATTTTTTGATAAATCTGGTATTTTGTAGTAATTTGAGAGCTTGCGAATTTTCCAAAATGTGATGCGTCACTCTGAGACTATCCAGAGCTCGTGAAACAAACGAACGGGATAGGCGTCAGAGTTCTATTTTGAGAAAATCACGATTGTTTGAAAAAGCAACTGCTGCGATCGGCGATACGCGGACAGTATCGTTACGAATTTTTTCTTTACCAATCTTCCTTCAAAAAATTTCCTATAATCCTGAAAAAAATACTAATAAAAAAAAATGCAATCCTTTACGATGTCAAAGTATCGTGTAACGGTAAAAAAAAATTGCATTAGAGAGACGTAACTAAATAAATACAAAAAAGTTCCCGTTAATTCTTTTTAAGCAATCACGAGAAAACATTGAAAATGTGAGTTGCGAAAGGACGAAAATTTCGGCGCAAAATTGGTAACGTTTCGAAACGTCGGAGGTGAAAAAAAGGCGATGTAAATATCGGGGACTTGCATTTTTTGTATTCAACGGAAACTTGAATATATCCGAACGATTTCTTGGGAAAAAGAGTTTTCGAAAAGAAATCGGAAAAAATTCATTTTCAGAGCACCACAGTGCGACTGTTTCGTAATAATAAAAACATAAACTTTCTGAAAACTTCTTTCATAGCCTTCATAAAAAAAAACGTGGCAGCGAAATGGAATAGGTTGAGTTTCAGCTTACGGTACTGTAACCTGTTGAGCGTTTACGATGCACGTATTTTTCACGGTTTTCTCGTCGTTAGCCGCCGTTTATGCTCTCGTGAGAATTCCAAAGGCGATATCTTTGCGTCGATCTTGAAAACGATGTTTTTGACCTTTTAAACTGCGATACTAGAATTTTATAAATAATAGATCGTAATTAAAAATTTTGAGGCAGTACCGAAGAAGCGAAACGTTTCTACCAGCGGGGAAAACAAGAAAGGTCGATCGAAAAAGAATTTGAACAAAAACGATTTCAATAAATTGTTATGTATTTGAAAGTAGATTTGCTTCCAACGAAATTTACACAAAAATTATATCGTTTTTTGAGAATATACTTTCATGTTGAAAATTATAATTGTGATTATTATTATAATTATTTTAAGGCACCTGTAGTCACAGAGGAGCGAGTTTTTTAACCTACTTTACCAACTATTAGATAAACTGAAGTATGCAGAAAAGTAATGTTGAAAATAAGTAATTAATTCATCGTAGTGCTAAAAAAATGGCACAAGGTCGCACAATTCCCGTCGTCAACTTTAATTATCTCTATATTACTAGGGCAAATAAAGTCACGATATTTTTCAAAGAGAAGACACGGTGCAAACACTTTGATTCTTTTTTATACGGGTCGTACTACTTTTGTCTCTTTCGTGAAACTTCGACTCGAAAGTGGTCGATCCAAAATTATGAGAAACTAAGGCCAGTTCAAAGATAATACAATGGAATGGAAGAAACTTCGACTCGGAAATGGTCGATCTAAAATTATGAAAAACTAAGGCTAGTTCAAAGATAATGTAATGGAATTAGATAAACTGAAGTATGAAGAAAAGTAATATTGAAAAATACGTAATTAATTCATCGTAATGCTAAAAAAATGGCACAAGGTCGCACAATTCCCGTCGTCAACTTTAATTATCGTTATATTACTAGGGCAAATAAAGTCACGATATTTTTCAAAGAGAAGACACGGTGCAAACACTTTGATTTTTTTTTATACGGGTCGTACTACTTTTGTCTCTTTCGTGAAACTTCGACTCGAAAGTGGTCGATCCAAAATTATGAGAAACTAAGGCCAGTTCAAAGATAATACAATGGAATGGAAGAAACTTCGACTTGGAAATGGTCGATCTAAAATTATGAAAAACTAAGGCTAGTTGAAAGATAATGTAATGGAATTAGATAAACTGAAGTATGCAGAAAAGTAATATTAAAAAATAAGTAATTAATTCATCGTAATGCTAAAAAAAAGGCTCAAGGTCGCATAATTCAGGTCGACAACTTTAATTATCGTTATATTACTGGGGCAAATAAAATGACGATATTTAAAGAGACGACACGGTGCAAACGCTTTGAGTTTTTTTTGTACGGTTCGTACTACTTTTGTCTCTGTCATGAAACTTCGACTCGAAAGTGGTCGATCTAAAATTACGAAAAACTAAGGATAAGTAAAAGAAAATATAATGAAATTAGATAAACTGAAGTATGCCGAAAAGTAATATTAAAAAATAAGTAATTAATTCATCGTAATGCTAAAAAAAATGGCTCAAGATCGCATAATTCAGGTCGACAACTTTAATTATCGTTATATTACTGGGGCAAATAAAATGACGATATTTAAAGAGAAGACACGGTGCAGACGCTTTGAGTTTTTTCGTACGTTTCGTCCTAGTTTTGTCTCTTTCGTGAAACTTCGACCCGGAAGTGGTCGATCTAAAATTATGAAAAACTAAGGATAAGCAAAAGAAAATATAATGGAATTAGATAAACTGAAGTATGCCGAAAAATAATATTAAAAAATAAGTAATTAATTCATCGTAATGCTAAAAAAAATGGCTCAAGGTCGCATAATTCAGGTCGACAACTTTAATTATCGTTATATTACTGAGGCAAATAAAATGACGATATTTAAAGAGACGACACGGTGCAAACGCTTTGAGTTTTTTTTGTACGGTTCGTACTACTTTTGTCTCTGTCATGAAACTTCGACTCGAAAGTGGTCGATCTAAAATTACGAAAAACTAAGGATAAGCAAAAGAAAATATAATGGAATTAGATAAACTGAAGTATGCCGAAAAGTAATATTAAAAAATAAGTAATTAATTCATCGTAATGCTAAAAAAAATGGCTCAAGGTCGCATAATTCAGGTCGACAACTTTAATTATCGTTATTTTACTAGGGCAAATAAAATGACGATATTTAAAGAGAAGACACGGTGCAAACGCTTTGGATTTTTTTTGTACGGTTCGTACTACTTTTGTCTCTGTCGTGAAACTTCGACTCGGAAGTGGTCTATCTAAAATTATAAAAAACTAAGGACAAGTAAAAGAAAATATAATGAAATTAGATAAACTGAAGTATGCAGAAAAGTAATATTAAAAAATGAGTAATTAATCCATCCTAATGCTAAAAAAATGGCTCAAGGTCGCATAATTCCCGTCGACAACTTTAATTATCGTCATATTACTGGGGCAAATAAAGCCACGATATTTTTTAAAGAGAAGACACGGTGCAAACACTTTGATTTTTTTCGTACGATTCGTCCTACTTTTGTCTCTTTCGTGAAACTTCGACTCGGAAGTGGTCGATCCAAAATTATGAAAAACTAAGGCCAGTTCAAAGATGATATAATGGAATGGAATAAACTGAAGTATGCAGAAAAGTAATATTAAAAAATAAGTAATTAATTCATCCTAATGCTAAAAAAATGGCTCAAGGTCGCATGATTCCCGTCGACAACTTTAATTATCGTCATTACTGGGGCAAATAAAGCCACGATATTTTTTAAAGAGAAGACACGGTGCGAACACTTTGATTTTTTTTCGTACGATTCGTCCTAGTTTTGTCTCTTTCGTGAAACTTCGACTCCGAAGTGGTCGATCTAAAATTATGAAAAACTAAGGATAAGCAAAAGAAAATATAATGAAATTAGATAAACTGAAGTATGCAGAAAAGTAATATTAAAAAATGAGTAATTAATTCATCCTAATGCTAAAAAAATGGCTCAAGGTCGCATGATTCCCGTCGACAACTTTAATTATCGTCATATTACTGGGGCAAATAAAGAAACGATATTTTTTAAAGAGAAGACACGGTGCGAACACTTTGATTTTTTTTCGTACGATTCGTCCTAGTTTTGTCTCTTTCGTGAAACTTCGACTCCGAAGTGGTCGATCTAAAATTATGAAAAACTAAGGATAAGCAAAAGAAAATATAATGAAATTAGATAAACTGAAGTATGCAGAACAGTAATATTAAAAAATGAGTAATTAATTCATCCTAATGCTAAAAAAATAGCTCAAGGTCGCATAATTCCCGTCGACAACTTTAATTATCGTCATATTACTGGGGCAAATAAAGCCACGATATTTTTTAAAGAGAAGACACGGTGCAAACACTTTGATTTTTTTTCGTACGATTCGTCCCAGTTTTGTCTCTTTCGTGAAACTTCGACTCCGAAGTGGTCGATCTAAAATTATGAAAAACTAAGGCTAATTCAAAGATAATATAATGAAATGGAAGAAACTTCCTTCGTGAAACTTCGACTCGGAAGTGGTCGATCTAAAATTATGAAAAACTAAGGATAGGTAAAAGAAAATATAATGGAACGGAAGAAAATTGTAACAAACGTCGTTGCGCGAAGCACGACGTCCCGGAGATTTATCGTTGAATCGCCATTAATCGGAATCCGAGTTCCGCCGTCCTGTGGAAAAATAAGCGCGAATGACCGAAAAAGTTTTCGATGTTTTTCAAGTGTTTTTGTTTTTTGAGAATTCAAAGCAGATCTGTATTACCGCGATGGGTCCAATTCGGGCCGACCATTCGCTGACCGCCGTTTCGCAACGCATCAGATCGAATCGGATATCCACGTCCACCTTGAAAGCAAAATAAAATCACATTGAATCTCGCGTTACGCTTTTCTTTTCGAGCTTTCGTGACATCGCGGCAAAAGTACCCACCGATTGCCGGGAAATTTGCTTCACTGAAAACCGGAGGACCTTGAGACGCACCGATCAATGCTTGACCTGCGGGTCACGTACAAATTCCGCGTTGAATAAATCATCCGAGAGACAAATTAAATGCATTGAACTACCATCAACTTACTTGCAGTGGCGGGAGATCGAAGAGGTCGTGTCGAAATCGGTATCTTCGGAAAAATGGTGGAAAAAGAATATAAACGTTCGAACATCGGAAAATAAGCAGACGTGACTTCGGGCCAGAAAGAAATGGTTAAAATCGTGGAAAATGTCTGACGAAACTTGAAAAAAAACCAACGAACTTTGACGTTTTTAATGTAGTTTCCTCGCCAAAAGGGTTTTCTTGGAAATTGTACGAAATTTCGGGAGGACATTCGAGCTATTTGGATTCGGAAATATCGTTTGTCAAGCGCATTGCAATTTTACATGGATTTCCTGTGCAGCGCGATAGAAAATTGAACACTGCGATAATTTTTTAACTTTCATGTACCTAATGTGAAATATATAAATGAGAATGTATTATATACATTGTATATGATATATGACGAGCAATATACGTCCGAATGTCCTGAAAGTTAAAAAAAGTGCGAAATAATTTTACGAGTGCGAAATAGTACTTACAGCCACTGGCGGAGGTTCGACAACCGGCGGAATTTCGGCAGGTGGTGGACGTTCCTCGTCCTTGAAGTCTGCGTGATTAATAATTTCCACATGTGCGCTTCCTTGGCGTCTACGACGAGCTTCCTCCTCGCGGCTTCGCTCGGAAACTGCTATGCGATGGTGCTCGCTCACCTACAAAAGCGTGTATTTTCATTCTCGAGACACATTTGTTTGCGCTGTATTTAAAGAAAAACCGGAAATTCCAGGATAGCTCTCGGTTGTGAAAATGAGAAAAATCTTACTCCGGTCGCTGACAAAACGCTGCTAGCATAATGACTAGCGAGCGATTGTATGCTGCCGCTGAATTCACTTTTGACGGAAAATGACTTGTTGACGGGTTCGGGATAGTGAACTCCTGGTATCATTTCGACATCAAGCGGCTTGCAACATTGATCGCAGAACTCAAAAGCCCATTGTCTGATGACCGAAAGACTGCAGTATTGACTCGTACCATCGTGATTCTTGTGATACTGGAAAAAACGATAAAGAGATCTTGTAATACTTATTATATCGAATTTCTACGCGGTAAAATCAGTAAAATCAAACAATACGAACGTCACACTCGATGTTCGGAGTATAAGCGAACAGTTCTTTGCCGAGTTGAGTCTCCGCCAGAATCGATACGATATTGCTTTCGGGGTGATCAGTCACGGCCCGAAGCATTTCACCGAAAAGAGCTTCCAGGCTGTAGACTGTGAATTTGTCAGGCGTCTGGCCTGTTGAAAAAACATAAGAATAAAAAACATGTGCTCGCAGATTTATCGGTTGGCTTTTCATTCGCCGGTACGACGAAATACAAAACGATTGCATCGTTCAAATTCCTTGTTCGTACTGACCGACAGCTTCGGTCATTCTTCGCAACAGCGAAGGCAGTATATGCAGATGTTTTTTCGTGGTATAAATCGGCGGAAGTTCGTCGTTTATCTTCAGCCGCTCAAGAAACTCCATCATTTTGTAATAAATAATCGCCCAGTCGCCTTCTCCTATCGGCAATTCCCAGTGAAGCTTGTGAGTTTTCTCACTCGTCTCCAACGCCTCTCTCGTGTAACCGAGATGAGGGGTGGTTCTTATAATCTCGTGATAGTAACGGGTAAGTCCACTCTCGATGGAAAATTCACCAATGGCAAATTCCGCGGGGCAAAAGTCGACGGGCTCGTTGTCTGGCTCTCTCATGTAGTAAAAGTTCATGTGGATAAATGGAAAAACGACCATTGGAAGCGCTGAAAACCAAAAGATATATAAATTCGAAAAAAAACTATCCGAGTACGCGGAATGATCTGTTTCACGGTTTTTTCACAGAAATTAGCGAAGTTTCTCGCAGTTGCGACATTTCATGCGCTTTGTTTTCACAAAACTCGATAATAAAAATAAGATCTAGCAGCGCCGAAATGAGAAACAAAATACAAGTCAACGGAAGCAACGAGTCCTATGGAAATTCTGAACTAATCGATATCGCGTTTTCACGCGCAAATTATAAGAATCAAAAAGCCATACATTTGTATCTCTTTCCATCGGTAATTGTCATTCTTATGTGCGCGTCCATATTTTGCTGGAAATCCTGCTGTCTGTGTTCTTCTGCCTTGATCAAGTGGATAAATTCTCCCGTGCCCGTTTGCTTACCCATGCTCGGTTCGGTCTTTGAATTTTTAGCTCTAGTCGTATACAGAGCTTTTTGCGCAGGTGTTAGAGCCTCGAGAGATGAAATAATAAAAAAAAACTTTACGTAATTTCCCGGAAAAATATCCAATTAAGAAAGTGATGATGATAAATTTAATCGTCGTAATCTTTTGAAGCAAATATTTCTCCTTTCATCCTTGAACGTTATAACGTTTATCGTAATTTTGGAGGCAGAAAAAATAACAGATATGCGAATATTGGATGAAAAATTTGAACTTGTTACGCAAATTTTATATGATCGTAATGTTTAAACGCGTTTTTCTTTTCGCAATACTCACTCGCCACGCCGCATTACATTCCGGATCGGCCTGCACATCGCGGAATCCATTTGGAAAAGAACAGCCGTTCCTCTCCTGAAGCATCTTCCACTCGGACATAAAGAACCAAAATGCGTTTCTCGCCTGTTTTTTCGGCATTTTGCCACGTGTACTTTCCAAACTAGTCTTTGTTCGCGATGATGTGACGAAATCAACTATTATTCAAATGATCTTTAATCAATCGTTGTTCAAATCGCACAACGCGATTTTATAGACGATCGATCGTTTACGGTGTTCCGAAGCTTCAGAGAATATTGAATAAAGGGTACTTTGCCTATTGTCTCGAGCACTAAAAGTTGAAAAATTATCGCTGACGCGTCATTTTACTAAAGCTCGTCTGTTGGAAAAACCGACACCGGTCTTCTTTCGATTCTTGTATTAGATTGAAGCGATGTAAGAAAAGTGTGTATTTACTCGAATTATAAAACCTGGCAGGGGAAATTGAACGTTTTTTTTTTGCGTGAAAGGATCAGTAAACAAAAATATCGTATTGAAGAACTTTTCGTATTTGATGACAACAAAGCGGACAAAGCACCGATCAAAATGTAAACATACCGCGCCGCGATACCTCTTCTCGGTTAGCCGGGTTCGAGTTTCATGCGTGCACAGAATCTGTGGCGCAGAGCATAATACAGTGCGCAAGACATAATGCGCAACAGGCTACCAACAATTATTCAAAAGGGCTATTTTGACAAATTGATATAAATATTATGGAATTGAAACGGAAAATAAGATTTATACGTTCTTTTCACGCTTGAAGGGTATAATGAGAATAAACACTTTAACCACATTGTTACTGAGCTATTGGCTAAAACTCCGGCATAATTTTATTACGAGGAATCCACAGGTGTAACCCGAAAAGACGATATATGCTGCCTGTCGAGTCAATCTTGACGATATTTATTGTACAATAACGAGTTTAAATGTTGTAAATGAATATTCGAACTCTCATTTTTTTCATCTCAAACTATCGTATGAAAATATATCCGAATTATTGTTGTCCCAAAATACACCGAGATGTGTTTTGTTTGTTGTACGATGTAGCCGTATATCGCGGAAAATAATACAAAAATTGATCAGTAGAGACACGGCTGACGAATAAATAAGATAAACGTGAGAGATGAACATTAGTCCAAATAATTACAACGAAAAATTAATTGACGGGAACAACAATAAAGCTGATAGTGGATTTAGGCGATTGTATCGTTACCGACAACTTACGCCGATACATTGTATTACACGAAACATAAAAATTTCAGTCTTCGGCGAGACAATACATGAATATCGTTGAAAACAATTCAAATGATGAAAAGTAAATTCGAAGATTGAAAAAAGATAAAATCACGACGGCGAGTCTCCGTAGAGGTCATCCAATTCGGCTAAAAGTTTTCTCGACAGCGATCTCCTTTCCATTCGACGTTGCAAAGGTGTATTTTTTTCACCCTTTGGCGTCGGGAAACCTTTCATATTCGGCGTTGCTAAAAAATTACTGGCCGATTTTAGCGCCATATATTCTCGTACAGATTTTCGTGCCCGCGAATCTAAACTCTTCGCCGGCTTGGCATTCAACGGCGTCTTTCGTGTCTTGACGTGAAGTATATTGAGATCCTGCTCGTTTTCCAAAAAACTGTCTTCACTACTTTTTCGCGTTTTCGATGATTTTTCAGCTAATCGAGCGGATCGTCTGCGTGGAGTTGCATTCTTCTTGTTTTCCTTGTCTTCGTCGATAAAACTCCCGAGGCACGCGGTGTCCCGATCGTCGGTCGAATCCTCGACCGTGTTTATCGAAATCTCAACCGTTTCCGGCAAATTGTTCACATTTTTTTCGTCTACTTTGCCCTCCGGATCAATTTTTGATTCGAAAACTTTATCGCTTTTTTCATCAACCGATGGAGCTGCGGATAACGGGGAAGTGTCGTTAGATTTGTTCTTGGGATCGACTTGTCGACTCTCTTCATTGTCATAATTGTTTATCGCGTCTTCGATGGTAATCAGTATGCGCTTCAACGTAAACAATTGTTCCTCCATCGATTGAACGTTAAGTTTCAAATTTCCGTGAATCCAGGTGAGAGTTTGTCGGTCCATACAGACTGACGAATTCGTCGATGCAATGGCTGATTCGAGAAACGAATTGCACGGCATATTTTCGCAGGAGAATGATTCGCCTCGATCAAGACGGGCAAGATCGCCCCGATGATCGTCAGGGAGAGAAACGTTCAATTTACACGAATTTGGTAGAGACACCTTTTCATTGTCGTTAGAATCGTCGGAATCGTCTGGTTTGTCGTTTTTCTTTTCTTCTCCCGTTTCTCTGGTTGATAATCCCATTATTACCGTGGGTCGTGAAATCTCTTTGCAAACTCTTTCTACTTCGTTTTTTGCGGTATTTGTCGCTTCGATCGACAAAATCTCGGTCGGTGAGGAACGTTCCGAGCCATCAACATCGCTCTGCTCCGATTTTTCTAAAACTTCCGATTGATCGTCATTTTTTGCAATGTTTGTCGATTCATCTTGGCTGTTTGCCAAAAGCGCATTTTCCACTTTCGATTCAGTGTGTTGAAGATTTACGTATTTTTCGCGTATCGAATTTGGCGGTGCGAGGCAACTTTTTCGCGCCTTTGAGTCTACCGGTTTTAAAGATTTCGTCACTTGAGATTTGACGATTTTCGAATCGGCGCTGTCCGTTTTTTGGGACTTTAACGCGTTTGGCGCTACGGATGTGCGGTTGATCGGCGCGGTTTTGGCTGGCGAAGCATGCATTGCACTGTACAGCTTTCTGCGCACGTTTGCGTTGCGCGTTTCAAGCGGTCTCGATTTGTGAGCTGCGGAATAATTTTGTTTGTCGGAAATGTTACTTCTGTGGCAAAAATGTTTTAAACACAAAAAAAATGCATTCAGACACTGATTTAATTGTACCTGCAGGATGGGCCGTTTGGCACGTTTCCCACGATTCTACCAAATGATTCATATTCTCGGGTGCTAATCGATGGAATCCTAAAGAGTGAATCAACTAATTATTATTAGTTCAAGACGTTATTTTTCTAAGTAACAAAGAGTATAATTTTTAAAAAAATTAATGGCAAGTGGTACTTTATCAACTGACCTTTGGTCTTTCCTTCGCTCCTCGACAGACCTTGACGACAGCACAAGGGTTTTCGACCTGAAAAATTAATGACATGGCAAATTAATGATCTACGAAAGCTTTCCTAACTTTATTGCAAAATATTTTTAAAGTCCATTCAGTAGTCATTGAAATCGTTTGTTTGAGCCAATAAAGTATTAACAAGGGATACAAATGCAATAGTTACAAGAGAATGAGGTGGTCTCGGAAGAAGCGCCGGGTGAATGCTTGTTGCGGAATTTCCCACTGGCGTTACTCGTACCAGGGGGCATCGTCGTCGTTCGTCGAGCTGAAACGAGTTTAATCGTATCAGAGAACCGCAATGGAGATTGAACTTTTGATTGATTTTTGTAAAGATGGATAATGGTTCGTACCAGGAACGTTCTTTTTTGTTGATTTTTTAGTTTCCGAAGATGGAAAAAGATCCTTTAATCGAACGGGTTGCAGTAACGGTTTATTGCGCACCGTCATATCTCCGATTTTTCCTGTACTCTTCGGCAGACCGAATAACTCGTGTTCCCTCAAAGGCTGTCTCAATGGCACTGCAAGCAAAAAGAAGAGTGCATTTCATTTAGATTTTCTGGAAAAACACTAAATGCATAACAGTTTTTTAAACGAAAATTTTACGAAATAAATAATTATAGAATAAGTTTATATGTAATATTTAATTACGATTATGTTTCTCGTCCTTTCCTACACTCCATGGTGCATTAGAAATGTTGAACATTTCGTTGGTGAGAAAAGTAAATGAATCAATGAAAAGAAATACGTTGTTTATGGGTCAACGCGTTTGCCAGTTTGAATCTGCTGCCTTGTACTACTACCGCCCTCTAACTCGGACAACGAGAATCCTCGTTTCACCGTTGCAATTCAAAATTCAAGGACGTAATTGATTCGTTTGTTCAAAACACAAAATGTTCCAATGAATGTAGTCGATACAACCATGATTATAATTAGCGTTGTAATGCTGTCAGCTAATCTCAAAGAAAACGTGAAACATCGCGGTGACTTTCGAGTAGAAACACAGTCACTATTCCGTCGTTATTCTTTGGTTCGAATGATTCGTAACCTCAAACTTTGTAATCCGCAAAAATCGTGTCAAACTTTCTCCAATCACTAAACACGTAATTCCTGCTTCAATTTATGACTAGCTAATTGTTTTACTTCGCGATGAATTCAACTTTCCGACACTGTACGGAATCCTCGTAAGGAAACAACAACAAAACTTTCCCGAGTGTTTACAAGATCCATCGAAATGTATCACAAAGTATCATATATATATTAGATCAGGAACATGCGTATATAAAACCAAACGTTTCCTCGTCGAGGTTGATTTTGCCTACTCCCAACAGATGTCATTTCATGTAACTTTCGAAGAATCGACTCTATCATTCGAAAGTGTACGATTCGCTGAAACTCAAAGTTGTCGGACGAATAGGAGCTCGCGCGTCTCGTGACTCGTGCCAGACCGGAAGTCAACAACTTTCATGTACACCATTTCCTTCGAGCGCCAAAACTTTACACATGCTCCATAACCCTTGTCCTACTCGTCGAATACCAAATAATTTACGTGACATCGATTAAAAATCATTGTATAACGCAATTTTATGCGATATTTAATAACTTTTTAATCTTTTTACTTTCCTCGAAAGTTTTTCCAAAGCATTGGCAGACTTGCCACACACATCGCGCGCTTCGGGACAATCGCCGTCGGCCATTTTGTTTAGATCGCAGTGTGTATTCTCAAAACGCATAATATATACGAAAACGTATGCATATATTGCGTTTTTCTCTTTTCCCCCCACCAGTGCATATATTGAAAACAACCGAAGGTCGACGCTGCTGTTTCTTGATAAAAGTATATTTTTGGTTAGGTTAAATGTGGTCGAAAAATTGGGATGAAAAAGCATAACGTCGTACAACGAGTCAGTAAGTAAACCGCTTCAGTGTGTAAATTGTGAAAAATAACGTCGAGAGAGAGAGAGTCAACGAGATTGATAAAATCACCGCCAGTTTGGCGTTTGCGCGTCGTTCCAAACACGAGTTTCACTTCGAAAACGTTTTCATCTTATTTTTATTTATTTTTTTCCTTGTTCATCGAACCAACCTCTCCGTTTTAGATACTCTAATCGTGAGATTCGGAATTTTTCGTACAATGCTGAGGACGCGTGCGAGTCTAAACGGTTTTTATGTGAGCCAAAGAGGCTATGGCTGTGTTTCACAGTTTAATTCCGCGCAAAATGTAATCTCGTCGTACGCGAAAAACGGACTTTTTTTCCCCGTCTAAAGCGAAAAGATTTTGCACAATGCGTATCGCTCATGAGAAAAGAAACATTTGCGAGTCGGGAGGTCTGTGCAAATCGCGTAAAATCATCGGGCCGGTCTTGAATTATGCAACTTTTTTCCGTCGTTGATTGTCGTCGATCTTGATAACCTACAAAAAGTGTATAACCTATATAACTGATTGATATAACCTTCGAACGTCAGAATCTCGAAAGTTTCGGCTATTTTTTCCCGTACGAAACGACATTTTCATCAAAAACCGAAAGAAAGTCACCGCGAAATAAGGCGATTAAAACATCGTTTCACCATACTGATACTTTCAGAGATTTTCTTTTTTCGTGACATTCGTTTGTTTTGTCGTAATTGAGATG
Organism: Heteropelma amictum; assembly: GCA_959613375.1. Lineage (NCBI taxonomy): Eukaryota > Metazoa > Arthropoda > Insecta > Hymenoptera > Ichneumonidae > Heteropelma > Heteropelma amictum. The sequence goes on from OY390725.1 coordinate 6,134,144, forward strand.
GGGTGATTATTTCGAGGTAAGGGAATCCAGTTAACTGCAATTTGGCTCCATTAACGAGTTACTCCGAATTTATCATATTTCATACAGATCACGTTATACAGAGAAACACAAAATTCGCGTTATTGAATAGGATTCTACTGAATTTCTAGTTGAAAATATTTTTCCAATTTTATCCATCACCGATTCACCAGAATTTCGTCGCTGTCTCTATTCGGATACACCGACAGCGAGAAGATTTTATTATCAACGGAGGAAATACTTTTTTCATTAAAAAATGATACTTTTTTGTCTAAACTTACCGAATAGTCTGCTTGAACATCGATCGCTCTATCGCCTGTTGCACAACTACATCTTTTGCCATTACTGTTGCTTTTACCATTTGTGTCTTTTATATGCGATTCTTTCATGGTGTTTATATCGTACTCTCTTGCATCATCGTACAACAGTCGCAACAGAGAGTAATCGTTTCAAAAATATCAAAAACATCATTAATACTTATCGAGACATCGCAATAATGTTATATACATTTTTTTAACATTCGTCGTATTTGTCGTTGTTGCAACATTTTTTATAAGTGTTGCATCTTCGCAGGTGGAAAAAAAATTAATTTCCCAGTTCACTGAACTTTTAAGCAAAGCCACGAGGTTCTTTAAAATACTCCAGAATGCGTATAAAACAATAGCCAATTGCACGGTATTGCTTTTGTAGTGATTGCAGTGATAAAATAAGGGTGCACCATCGAACCATGGATGTGTCGGGAGATTTAACGTTACAATGGGTGGAGGAGGTGGGAAATGTAATACACGAGGAAGTAATATGCGGTTTGGAGGCAGAAATCCCAGCTACGGAGGAAGAGGTGATCGGGGCGTGCGAAGAAGTGTCTATGGAGGAAACGGTCCAATCAGCGGCGGAGCAAACGCCGTCGGGCGATTCGGAGCCTCTCATGGTGGCGCAGCCCAGCGACATGGAATCTATTTACATCGTACCTCAGGATCAGGGCCACGATTACCTCAATATACAAGTGACGGAGGAAGTTATCACGGACAATTGGGACAGAGCTGGTCCTGACGATGGGTAAACAAACACTTTTTCTTCTTACGATCGCGAAAATTCAAAAACACCAAAGTTAAAATTGTAAACAAAAATGGATTATTTCCAAAAATAGAGAGGAAAAAATGATTGTGCTATATTTTTTGAATGGAATACAAGCGATTCTCTGAAAAAAAATAGAAAAACAAAAATGATCATTGAAATTGCGAATTTGTAAGGGTCGAGATACCGGAAACCAAAGTGTCTCACGACAACCTACTCGAGTACGACGATATGGAGATACCATTGCCGATAGATCAGGATTCATACACGAATACGAGGCCCTATCCGTGCGACTTTTGCAGTCGCAGGTTTCGTAAAAAGGCAAATTTGATGAATCACATGGTGGCGCATCAGACCGATCGTCCGCACGGTTGCAATTTGTGCGGTGCGCGTTACGTGAGAAAATGCGACTTGATGAATCATCTGAAGATTCACGCGTACGCACCGTCCCGCGATGGTTTGGAGGATGATATGAATGACGATGATTCGCTGGCGCAAGAAGAGGAGGAAACGACCAAGGGTCGAAGGAAAAAGGTACAATCGAGTGCGCCGCGCAAACGTAAAAACAACACTGCCGCTGCGAAACGGAACAATCAGCTCGATGATTCGAGTAAAATCATCGACATGACTAAAACATTAGTCAATAAATCGTACGATTACGTTGACGAGGATATGAGATTGTTGGAAGAGATGACGAGTAGGAGTACCAACGTGCGAGCTGGTAATTACGCTTCGAGCTCCAGATGGACCGAGCACGTTACGAGCATCGACGTGGCACCGCAACCTCCGCGCTGGCCGATCACCGACCCGACGAAACCTTACGTTTGCCAATATTGCGGCGTCGGTTTCGCTCGCGAAAAAGCACTGGCGTCGCATTCTCGCATACACGGCGGTGACAGCCCCTTCGAATGTACGAATTGCGGCGATATGTTCTGGGACGTGAACGCTTTGCGCGAACACGTTAGAATCAAACACGGCGGTCCGCCCGTGCAAGCTACCAATGATGAATTCGATCCGAATGACAATACAACGTATACGGGTGACGAGAGATTTGGCGAGTTTTACTGTGATACCTGCGGTGTGCCGTTTCATCGTTTGGATCTTCTCAAACGTCATCGAAAGTAAGTTTTCAACGATTTTTCGATGAACCGGTCGAGTTTTTCTCCAATCGAGTTTTCTTGATGAAATATTGTATCGATTAACTTTGTCCTTGACGACAGAATACACGTTAAACAAGAGGTAACCGATGTCGTGGATGGACCAATACAGCATCACGCTTGCAACGTTTGTGGCGAATGGTTCGAGGGAGCACTCGCTCTATTGGCGCACGCTGAATTACACGCGAGGTACGTTGAATCACGCGATAAATCATCGCCCATATCTTACGTAGGTTTCTTAATTCTCCAACTGATTGTGCGAGTATATATGCGGTTTTCGATCAAATACCGGTGTGTTCCGTAGTCAGCGGGAAAAAATACATCGATATGGTCCGTTAAAAATCATTTTTGAAATCCAAAATTTTTCGTCATTTTCTGCCGGATTGAGTTGGCTCGCTAAAATGTTTGCCATTTTTTTTTCGTTCGAGATGGACACCCCGACCTGTGCTTATTCTCTTGACAATCGCTGAGGCTTCAAAATGCCGTTTGGTTTGTCCAGATATCTTGATTTTTCGATTTCTGGCAGATTTTTAAAGTTGGCCCTTCGATTTTCGCCAATTTTCGCCAATTTTCCCATTTTCACATACCCCTTTGCGTTTTTTTCGCCAATTTTCAACATCGATTTTGAGGGCGAAGGAATTGAGCTATCGACATTTAACCATCACCATTATTTGAGTCTACTCGAGAGCGTCTCAAAACACTCCCGACAAATCATCGTAGCGTGATTTTTAACGTAGTTATAGCCTTTTGAAATTTCGGCTTTTCGAAGATTCTGGAAAAGTAGCCAAAATCAACGAAACCTTTTTTTTCGAATTTTCGATAGTTCAACAGCCTGTTTCATCGCAAATTTTCCGCCGATCACAAAACTCGTCGAGTTTCTCGCGAAAACTCGGAATATCAGTAAGAAAATGCAAAAAATCTGGATCCGCGCTTGAATATCGCCAACACTTACGGCCGCGTCCTCGTAGAATTTACAAACACGGTTCAAGTATGATCGAATTGAACAATGTCCAGGTCACCAACACGTCGGTGTTTATTGTGCGGTGAGCAATGCCGCGACGATGCCGAGGTGGCCGAACACGTTAGGCAGAATCACGCTGAGGACGCGCCACCGAATACCTGCACAATGTGTGGCAAAACTTGCAAGGACAAGCGCAGTCTCCTAAAGCATTCGTGGGTACACAACACTGACAAGACCTTCGGTTGCACCAAGTGCGGCAAGCGTTTTCACAGCAAAGCTAGACTACGCAGGTACAAATTTGAAGAAATTGCTTTCGTTGTCAGCTTAGCACGGATGCCTCGTTGATCCGTAAAAAAAAAGTGAACTTTATTTCAGTCTCGATATTGCCACTTTTCGTCCGTATAATATCAATTAGCGATCTTTCAAACTGATTAATACTCGCACAGTTTGGAAAAAAATATTTTGGAATATTTGGAAGGCAAACTACATTAAATATCACGCACAATGTATCTGCGCGTACATTGTTGATGGGAAAATCGATTTCACGAGCGCGAAGCTTCAATTTCATAGTCGAATAGTTTTTTGGAAAAATCTCCGACAATTCCAGATATCCATGATGTTTTTTTTCGAAAAGGTTGATCTTTTACGAACCGTCGCTGGAAGCTTCCGTTATTTCAACTTCCCGCTCCTTTTTTCATTTAGATCGTTCATTAACGACCCTTTTCCCTGACTCTTAGACACATGGTATCGCATCGCAACAAAATGGTAGCTTGCGACGAATGCGGCGAAGAATTTCCCGACGGCAGGGCTCTGGTGAGCCATCGTCATTCGCACAACAAGGATCTCGGTGGGAGATCATTTCCGTGTCGCGAATGCGGCAAAACTTTCGGCAGTCGAAGCTCGCAACAGATTCACATACGTATACACACGGGCGAGCGTCCGTACGGTTGCAGATTCTGTTGGAAGGCTTTTGCCGACGGTGGCACATTGAGAAAGCACGAGCGCATACACACCGGAGAAAAGCCCTACGGTTGCGCGATATGTCCCCGAGCTTTCAACCAGCGGGTAATTACGAAGCCTTAATTTCAATCAAGTCTTTAGAAATCTCATTTTTGTACACTTTTTGAGGAAAGTTTTTTCAATCCAAGATGAGTACATTGTGGCTTACTTCCGTTGCTATTGTTCCATAACGTTCGAATTTGCTGTAAATTTGTCGGAGAAGAAAAAAAAAAGAATCGTTCGATAATTCGTCACGACGATCAACAGGTCGTTCTCCGCGAGCACGTGAGAGCTCATCACTCGGGCCCCGACCCAAAATGTCACGGTAGCATGACGCCGTATCTCTGCAAAGTCTGCGGCGATTCTTACGCGACATCGGAGGAGATCGTCGCTCACATAGTGCAGCACTGCGACGACAATACGGCACTGCGGCGCCAACCGCAGATAGGACCGAGAAAGTACAAGAGGAGACGCAAGCTCAAGCAGCACGACCCGCCGACGCTGTCGCTGCCCGTACGCCCGACGGTAAACGAGAATTTCAACGTTCTCGATGCCGCCTCGGACTCGGACGACAACACGAAGCGAAAACTCGGCCGTAAGAACAAGCAGCGCTCCAGCGTCGAGGACGGGTATCAGAACGTGCTGAAGAGCTTCGAGTCATCGTTGCAGAATATCAATTCGATCGTGAGTAACACTAAATTAAAACCTTCGAAATCGAAGATCGCGAAAAAGCATGGTAAAAACAAAGGTAACGCGAGCGAGGACAAAAAGTCGGAGACGCAAACTTCGGGACAGCCGGGACGTCCGAAGATGATACACACGCAAAAAACCCGGGTGCCCGTTGACACCGCAACGGACGGTGTGAAAAAAGGTCAAAAAACGAAGACCCTCGTGACGCGAACACCGAAGGTGATGCCGAGCGAGCACAAAGCCGGCGTGTTCCCGGGCGGCGAGAGAAATCGCCCGAGAACGAAGAACGTGAGTTATCACGTCGAGGGTAAATTACAAATAACACCGGCGACATTCCCGAAGCAGAAGGAGGAGGACACGACGGTGTTCGCGGCGTCAAACGCGTTGAACGATGAAAGAACGACGATGGGAACGACGAGAGCCTCGCAAATGGCGAGCAAACGCGCCGCGGCGAACAATCACGCGGCGAGCACAAACAACAATGGCAATTTGTTGGGAATCGACGATAAAACCGAGAGGGCCGCAACGCCGAAGAAACGAATCGTAGCTAAGAGAGTGAAAAAGCAGCAGAAGGAAGTCGCGATAAAGCAGGAACCGATCGATCAACCGGATGAGAGCGATATGGAAATTCGCGACAATAACAATTCCGGTGACATCATCAACTCGAGTGCTTTCAGTAACGAACAGATGACCGATCCTCACGCTCATTTCGAACCGAGAATTTTGAATGCCCGCGAAGAATCGATATTGCCCGATCTCGATGATGACATCAGTCACAGACGCGACGTCGTTAATTCCGGTAAAATGAAAATAAGCCTCAAGGTCGAAGCCACCGCGCCGAGAGTGCTCATGGAACCACGCGGCGTCACCATCACTCCGGCTGAGGATATTCCCGAAACTATAATTCCCGATGCTCTCGAGTACACGTGCGAAATGTGCGCCGCGGTTTTTGGCAGTCGGGCGGAATTACTCATACACGTACCTATACACATTTGATTCGGTTATCTCGAGGCAGGATAATTTTTATTCTCGCCATCCCCGTCTTTAATTGCCCCCCCTGTTTCCCGACGTGTCATTCGCACCAAATTAATACATCCCTCGCTGATACTTTGACACTGTCGCCTGTCGTCGCTTTGGAACGGAAAAAGAGCGCTTTCGCATTGTTTTTCACAATTGAGATACTTCAATACGAGTTTGGTGCATTTTTGTACGATTTTCCATTTTTATCCGTCAACCGTACTAATTATTCAATCTAATACGCGTGTACCTTGACACAGAGAAAATAATAAAACTTGATTTTCGCATGCCGAAATTCATTCGCATTCGCTGAGAAAGTCTAAATAATCGTTTTCCATGTTTAAAGTGATTTTGGAAAATCGCATCATTTTTTGGCCAACGACGTATAGACGAGAGTAGACGTCACCGAAAAATACGATTTACGTTTGATTTATTTTGCACTTTTGCCGATGAAAAGTTTCCTTTTCAAATTCGCTGCGAGTGCAATGAGGTATTAAATTCTTTTGCAAATTATAATGAATTTATATTTTGTCTCGATTCACTTGGACATTTTCACAGGAGTAACGCTGACAAAAAGTCATTTAAAATTAGTTTTTCTTCTTCAAATGAAAATTCACGCGGAATTATTCTTTCCGGTTCTCGGTTTCGGAATATTCGACCGGCTTACGTTATTGTGTAAATAAATACACACTTTTAATTCCCAACGCACAAAGGTTCAATTTTCGATGTTCATTGAGCCGCGTGGCGCTGCGGAAGAACGACGTTTTTCTTTATTTTAACGATTTTTTTTTGACAATGCTGGATCGGCTCAAAAATTCGCAACAAAATCCTTACGATTTTTTTTTCATTTTTACTCATTGTCGAGTCAAGATTGTTACGAAAACGGTGAGTGACATCGAAGAATTTATCGTATCGCGAAACTCGTCGAAAATGAGAAAGGAAACTCCGAGGGACTCGCGGGTGTCGGACGAGAATGATTTTCCGTCCGATTCTGTGACTGGGTTTAACGAATTTGTTCTATTACTAGCCAATAATTACATTATCATTATTAATTATTATTATCATTATTACCAATGCGTTATTTCGTTTGTTTATTTCGATCAGTTCTCGTCGTTTCCCACTGTTCGTCTTTTCATGTCCCACCATCGTACGTCTTCGAGACCCGATGGAATGAAAGCCATTTTTTTTTTTCATCTCCTTCCTCGTTAATTAGCGCGAAATGCTTCGTCGGCCGACCACTTTCGTCCCATCTCGTTTTCGAAAGAATAAAAACAAGCCCCGAACGTTCGACCTTATTCAAGATGGATGAATTCTGGGACGCGAGAGATTCTTTTTCGTCTAATTAATCGAATGTACAGAACTCACGGGTTTAATGTATTTATCGAACATTTCGCCGATCGGGAAAACATGTGAAGAGTTAAAGTTATATAAACGTAAGATCAAACGATGAAATTCACTGTTCAACGGTAACTTGATGGAAACGTTCAAAAACGTAGGAGAGAGATATTATTATTTATTTTCATCACATCGGGGGAAAAAGTAGTTTAATATAAGTCGAGCGGGAATATTCGTTCCGATAGGATTCAGTTAATATCCCGGAAATTGTTCGATTGATGCGATACATTGCAATTTCCGGTAAATTATTTGCGACGATTATTTATTTATTGCATAATCAAATTTCACGCGACATCACCTTTTTTCTGTGGTACTCTTCGTTCGATTCGGGCTCGCACGACGAGGAGAAAGCGATGCTCAAAAATGCTCTTTTTTTCACGAAATCCATATCGCCGAGTGTTCCGAAATTTTCACAAGGGAAGGAAAAAGTCAGCCGGATGAAGCGAGATGTTTTTTTTTTTTGCATTTTAACAATCGTTCGGAGACGATAAAATATTTCAACTTTCGGTTTTGAAAAAAATACGTAACCTCTCGAAGAACAATTCCCCTTTGTATTCTGTTATTACGAGTCTAGACTTTGGAGACATTAACTGAATCTTGTTGAGCGAGTCGTCAAATATTTATCGTCGGATATTCGATAGGAAAACAGGTGGCGAAGAACCGCGAACAAATCTAAAAATTCAACAAAAATTTGGAGAATTCAAAGTACAATGTGTCGTACGAAGTGGCAAAGGAAAAACAAAGAACACTCGTAGCTTTCGGATGTTCCACTCGTGGAAAATGAGGTGAAAAGGAAATTAAATGAAGAATGAAAGAGATCTTGTATGTTGAAGCAAAATTAATATCTAAGACGTTAGTTTTGCTGTGCTATTTTATACCGTTTGTACGTAATGTAAAATTTGGATACGATCGTTATTCACCAGTTGTTTGTTTTTTTTTCAAAATAGCGAAAACTCGATTACCGTATCGATCAAAAGAACCAGATGAAAGAGAGAACAAAAGAAAAACAGAAAAAAGAATTCTTGGTACAAAATCAAACAAAAGCTCTGATTGCTCTGAATTTAGCGTCTTGCCTTACTTGTACAGATAGAAGAAGGACACGAGTCTTTCTAAAACGAAAACAAAAAAAGAAACACGACGTAAAGACCAACGTAATAACGAGAAGCGATCCACGTGAGAAGCAGGCGAATTTCTTCTATTTTCCTCGTCGAGAGTATGCGAAAATCATACTCGCGTGTATAAAGAAGAAAGAAACAGATTTCGACTCGGCGGGATAGAGAGAAATTTGTCGAAAACATAAAGCCAACAAACGAATATTACATCACGGAGAGCAAGAGATGATGTGCGAAGTAGACATCGCGAAGGAATAAAAATCTAACGATAGAGACATCAGGACAAATTTTTATTACGATCGTTCGTGACGGATGTGCGTAAAATATGAAAAAAGAAAAAAAAGAAAAAAGATTTATTTGCGATCATGAGAAGTCATGAGTCTTGTAAGTAACTGTGCTTTATCTTTGAATAATTTCTTAAGTTAATATACGAGATAATTAGTTACGTTATACGATACGTATATATATATATATATACTATATGTATATACATAATAATGAATACAATGTGTTGCATGATTAAATTTTAATTGAAAAAAAATATTAAAGATATCTTGTGATGTGTATAAATATATATATATACACGCGTAAACTGGAGTATAGTTGAAAGTTGAAAGTGTATATGCATATTATTATATACATACATTGAATGACTAGTTGAGAAAAGAGACAAAATTGTAAAAGCTTTTCTGTAATAATCTACGTAGTGAAGACACGCGGAGCAAAAAGCCCACAGACACAATGTAGATCGAGCGATACACGTGGTTGCGAAAAAAGTGGAAATTTCGTTCCAACGTTGTGTTTATTATTACAAGAAAAAAAGAGAACGAGTGGTCGAAGGCAGTTGTGCGACGAGTCGTCACTCGTTGGATGGTAGAATGACACAAAAATTATAATGGAAACATAGCTATTAGTAAATTGTACATATTATCGAGACACATGGTATGATGACGCAATTTACTGTTAATCTTAGTTGTATTTTTCTTTGAATAAATCATTAACGGATACGTGGCAGAGTGTCGAAAATTTGTTGAAGAGAAAATAATATATATATATATTCGAGCGGTGAAGTATCACGAGCAGGCGACGTTCCTGAACGGAAAACACGTTTTTTTCGTCTGCAACAAGCATTAAATGTTTTTCAATTTTTCTCCGGGTGATACACAAGATTTTCATGAAGCTAAATTTCTTTATATCGATATACCGCACGTCCGCTTATTTCGGACAATCCTTGGCGCCATATGTCTCGAATTTCGAATTTAAGAAAATTAATAAAAATTTTCCTACGAGACATTTGAGTTTAAAAACCGGCAATACGGTTCTTTTTTTTTTAGGGACGTTAGAATTGAATCTCGAATTATCGTGCTACCATTAGACCCTCCCTTGAGTTTAGAACGTTCCTCTTTTTTTATTTCCCGCATGTTGGAGCGTTCGAGTTATTTGCATTTTTTCACAATTTTTTTTGCCTGCAATCGAGCGCAAAAATCCCAAGTTTTCCAGTTCAATTCCGATTGCATCGTAGATTTATGATGGTCGAACTTGCAACTTACCGTTTTGTGTTTTGTTCTTTTTGAGTCGAAGGAAACTGGGTATGAGAAAAATTAAAGGGACAGAAGGAACATCTGCGGATTTTTCTTGGACGACAGCGGGTGGAAGCATAATTTATACGATCCGTTCGTCGACATACGGGGCGGATTTATTGCGCTTAAGAACGATGATCTCCGCCGGATTTAGCGCATCGTCGTAATTAATTTTTTTTTCAATCTTTCTCTCATCCGGAAAAATAAATTATACGAGTCCGGATTTGTTCGTTCCTGATCGATTTAAAAAGTCGTCAACGACCACGCAAATGTATTCGGTAGTTTGACAATTACTCATTTTTGCGGCAATAATGTTTCACTTGTTTTTCAATTTATTCGTTATTCGATACAAAGCGTTGAAAATAATTGCAAAGATTGGTCTAAAAGCGCCAGACGCGACAGATTCAAATTATGGGATAAAGTCGCAGAAGCCATAAATTTCCCTCTCGAATCCCATACAAACGACTGAAACAAGAATTAAAACAGCACCGGCTATACTCGTGTCCGTTGGGGCTTCGGCGAAGAAAAATACTTGAATGACGTATGCCAAGATGATATCCAATGATCTGGTGACCGATACTTTTCCAGCACCTTCGATTTTCAAGGCTTTAGTGACGAGTACCTGACCCGAAAGTCCCGTAACGGCGACGAGTACTATTAATCCCCAGGTCACCCAATTGCGCGGAAAAACTTCCATGTGCTGACCACCCTCGGACACGACGAGGAAGAAAAATATAGCCGAACCCAATATCCAAGCCGACAAATTAAAAACGAGAACAGAAAAATGTATCTCCGCGCATTTTCTCATTACCACGATATTTAACGCTGTGAAAAACGTCGCGAGTATCGCAAAAACATAGCCCATCACGTCGTACGGTGTGTCCTTGTGATTCTGTGGACAAAAAAAAACTTATCGATGAAGATGAATTTGGGGAAATATTTTGTAACTCCAAAATGTACGACTCGTCGCAGCATTATTTTTGCGCGAGAGTCGGAGAAATTTGCGAGGTAATTAAACAAAAATCGAATTTCATACCTCGAAGATAAACGGTGGTCTCGATACTAAAACAACACCAGCGAGTAATGCGCAAATTACAGCAACCCGCAAAAATCCACAGGGTTCCTTCAGTATAACAAAAGACATGGCTATAACAATGACCGGCGAACTGAAGATAATTGTCGTTGCATCACCGAGTGGTAATCTCCTGAAGCTGTAATACAGCAGAGCCAAAGTTGCACCGCCTACGATTCCCTGAAATGTGCGATTCCGACGTTGAAAACAAATTCGATTCATTGGCTCACTCTGGTCATTTTTGTTGCGAAACCGAAGAAGGATATCGAAAAACACTGTGAGCAATAATAGTTGGTCGTAAAGTATTTTTATCTCTTTATTTAATTAGAGACTCGTTATTTGTGCAACTTTTTGAAGAATTAAAGAAAAATCAAATTACTCGGTCTATGTTGTATATATTTAGAAATGTAGCTTTATGAGACTCACCTGAAGGTGAAGAAGCATTCTCGACCCTTTTGGTCCCAGAAGGCTCTGATTTGCTCTACATGCGCACAGCATCATAACAGTCATCTGAAGAATCGCTCTTATACCGAGCAAAACCATGGGATCAACGTTTCTAATGGCTTTAACGAGTCCCGAACTGACCGTGAAAAAAGCGCCGGAAATGAACGCGAGAAGAATACCAAACCACTTTGTACCTTCTCGATAATTGTCTACGTTATTGTCAAACTGTTCCGTATACTGATAAGACGGATGAATACTGTTGTAGGACATACTACTTTCGATATTAAACTTCATAACTTTTCCCCTTTTTCGTGCTTCCAGCCGAAATATTTATTAAAATTTTCCGCGCAGAACGATGTTACCGATGATTATTCCCGTACGCTGTACGAGATGAAAATAAGGGAATGTCGAATGGAATACATTTATCAAGCTACTGGGCCGATACATCTGGTCAACAAAGCGATCGACCACCAGAGACAATTAACATACGGCGTAAACATACGTCGAGGAGCTTAGAAAGATTTAAAGAGCAATGACACTCGCTGACTGACTCTTCCGTCAGAATTTTCTTCTCGCGGCATCAAGAACGAGATCTCTCGTTTGTTTTTCAAACGACATGGCCTTTGACAAGTCATTGTAGATAGCGTTTTCCGCGAGATTGCGAAAAGCAATAATAATGTCTTTACGAAGCATGAAATATCGGACGGAAGAAATGAAAAAATGTTACAGCTCCGATATTCGCAATGTTTTTCTAATTTGCGTATTTTTATTAGAAAAAATGGAATTTCATTATCGACGTCCGAAGATGTCGAAACAACATTACAAAATATTCTCAAGGTACGAAAATAACATGAGGTTTTTGTCAATTATTATTTACACGAGTTTTTACATTCATTTTTCAAACTCTCTCATCGATTTATAATGATAGATTATTATTTTTTGTCCCGATGGAAGACATTGGTCAATCCTTGCCGAATTGAAGTTTCTCGGATGATTGATCGATGCGATAAAGTTTTTCGCAGATATTGAAATATCCCAAGTACTCAACTGTATCCGGAGTCGTGTCGTTGTGATAATGTCCACCTTCGCCCTGGTGGCCGAAACTGTGAAAATGTTGTACTCGGAGATCGAGCTCGGTTTCCGCAGAAACGAAAGTCCCGACGGCTATCAGAGGTGCTGACATATCGTAGAAACGCAACCAGTTGTTCAGGTCGGTCAAATTTCTCAACGGCGTCGTTGAAAAGTCTTGCATAACGTGCTGATGCACTTTGCCCTCTTTGAGAAGAAACGCACCGCCCATACCTGGAAAAGTTACCCGGAAAAATTGTTAGTGAAAAATAGAAAATTATTGTTTAGAATAATCGATGCGATTTAGCACTGGAAATCATAGAGTACTGATACGATTAGGCTGCGACAGTTATTTCAATTACAGTTTATTGATTTAGAGAAATACTGACCGACTAGCTTATCAGGGTACTTTGCAGCCAAGGCCTTCTGCATCGTAGCGATAAAATCGAGTGTTCCCGTTCTTTTTTTCGCATGTACGCGCAAAACTTTTTCAGTTTTTCCTTCGCTGGCGTAGAGATTAGCCAATAGAGCAAAACGCGTGTCTTCTCCGATGGATTCTTCGAGGACGCATTTCTCATTTTTATCGACCCAGGCCAATCGCGTCTCGTTTTTCAGGGAATTTGGACCGATCGCCAAATTCATCATCATCTTAAGATGTTCAAATCCATTTTTCAATTTATGTATGTGACGAAAGAAAAAACCGACATAATTATACGTTTCAGATTGAATTTCTTACTTCGCAATTGCGAGAAAGATGCGGCCATGGTCCAGCCCCGGCGCCAACGACAAATGCTTTTTCTCCATAATTTATTTTTGTCAGTATCGACTTGACGTCGTACAATCTGTCCCTCTGAACGAGCGGGAGCAAATAAGACGGCCCGCCGACTTCCAAAATAACGGGCTTTCCTCCGAAACCTTTGGGGAAATATAATCGCATGCGAATATATGATTTTGCCTCACTTTTGAATACGCAACTTTTTTCTCTCGCGATATACGCGAGAATCTGGTATTATTGCAAAAAAAATGATTGCTTGGTTTTTAAATCAATTTATAATAAAATTAATTTTCTTTTACCTGAATCGGCAAGCGCGAAAGGAGCTTTCGACAGATTCGGACAGTCGACGACTTCCACCGAACTTTCGGCAAAGTTTTTCGACAATGCAGAAATGAATACTGAAAATAATGCGCGTAACAGAATAATGAATTTTCGTAAATTGAAGTCATTTTCCAAAGTTTTGGACACTAACCATTTTTGATTTCGTTGAATTGCGGCACGTGAAGACTTCTCTCCACGATTTTCAAGCTTTCTGCCGGAAGAGCTGTTGTCATTTTAAATAAAACTTTCAATGATCTTGGTAAAGTAATTATTTGTTATTGATAATATTGATAATAATAAACGACTGTCCAATAATGATCTACGAGCTCCGACGAGTTACGTTGCTAAAATCAAGAAGGAAAATGTAGGACAATTATTCTCTTGCACTTAGACTCGTCGGAATCTTATCTTATCTACGTCTGCATGGCCTTGTAAAAGTGATCAAATGCATTTCGAGCTGCGTAGCAATCGGCGAAGAAAATTTGTCATTCGTAGAGTGGATATAGGTATAAACGCGCGTGACGAAGTTTGAAAGAAAAATTCAATTTCGATCGACGCAACATCGATCGCTGTAATCTTTTATTTTGGAGAAACTACAACTTTTCGTATTACATCTTTGAAAATTTCATAATTATAACGAATCCGAAAGCCGAGATGGAACGCAAACACTTTTTTCTTATTTCTCGTTGATCGCAGGAAACAGCAGGAAATATGCAGTGACGACGGCAATGACGATCGCAGAGGTCACGCTGTATATATATGTATATATTTATACGTTTTTGTGTACAGGCGCGAATTCAAAATTGCCGGATATAGTTGCTTCTTTTTCGTTACATCAATTTACTACCATTAAAAAATGCTCTCTTATTTTAGTAACCAGGTAACGAACGAATTCGCGCTCACTTAAGATTAGTACGTTCATAACCTTGATTTTGAAATGTTTGACATTTCTATTTGTACATCAACAAATTTGTCGTTCTAACCTACAAATTTTATTTGGCAGTGCGCATGCGCACTCGTTTGTGCCAAAAGTGCATTGTAATTTCGTTGGAAATTTCTCGTTCCGCAAACGGGTGAAAACAGAATGAAATTATATTTTTATTGTTGTGATTAAGATCAAGTGCTTCTCCGTTTGCTCATACATGGTGTATTATTTATATTTTTGAAACGGCGTTACCGATTTGTCTGTCTGGTTGCCGTCAAAGTGTGCGGCGCATAAATTCTAAGAATCGTTTGTCTCCACCATGTTAGAATTTTTCTCGCCCCAGCTCTCCGATCGACCGCAGGGAGGTAATTAAAAGTGTGTATTTTTCGCGATTGTATTTTCCATTATTCGACTCGAAACTTAAAAAAGTATCAAACCCGCGCGTTCAATTATCTCCCAAAGTGTTGTGTGTTGTGTCAATTATAATAAAAGAAACGACTTTGTTGGGCGGAAACAGTAATGGACGATCTTGGTGAGTAAAATTCTCGTTCTAACCTCAAAATATCAATTGCAACCTCGAAATTCGAAACGTCAAATTTCTCTGTAAATACCGGGACATGTATATTTGATTTTGTTTCATCATTTGAAAGGATTAACCGATAACTTTAGAAGCCATTTATTTTTTTCTCGGCGTAAAGAATGCCCGACGTGTGAAAAAAATACACACGACATATTTCTCAATTCTGAAAGCTGAATGCTAGAGTTGACTTCTTTCAAACTGCAAAAATAATCATTTTCAACAGGAAATTCCAGTCGTTCGCTCGGCAACAGTTTATTTAACATCGTGAAAAATTAGAATTCACTAATTTTAATACTTTTACATGGAAAAAACTTTACTGATATCTAAGTGCGTTGACGGTCGCCAAACACTAATTGTAAGTTCAGCACAAATAAGTTTAATTAAAGTGTGCTCTTGGTAAGTAACTGGAGTTATGGCACGTACAAAATTTACTGCTAGATTTCGCACGCGGTCTCAATACCGCAACTCGAATCGCTCTAGTATTTGTAAATTCAGAAAATTCAGAAAGTTTTTCAAAAATAAAAACCAGCAACCAAATCATTTACGGGGCAGGCATACGTGTATCGCACCAAGTGCCTAATTACAAATATTAATACTAAAATTTCGTCCAGAAAATGGTAATTTTCACTAAATATACGTTACAAAAAAAAACAACTGAATTTTCCTGAACGAAAAATAATGTACTCCGACTGTACACACTGATATTACGAAAAGTATCGCCATCTGCTCATTACCCTTTTACGGCAGAAGAGCTAAATGGATTTTGATGAAATTTTGCAGAGAGATAAGTCGCGTCATCAGGAATGAGACAGGCTACCTTGGAATAATAATAAAATGTTGTGCTTTATCAATATTTTTGTGTCAATTACAGTATCGCTCTTTCCCAATCGTAGGTAACATTGAGTTTTGTTTTTTCTCTCACCCGATATTCAAGTGGTGCTTTATCTCGTACAAAGTGTTATTCACCTTTTAACACTAAATTGCCCAAGGAAGTCATTTTGACTGCTTTTTTTTTATTGTTAATATTTACCAATAACTTGTTTTATAACTGTAAATAATATTTTTAAAAAATAGTAAACAAATTTCTTTACACGTTAGTTAATCTTTCACAATGCAGTCATTTTGACTGCTTTTGGGCGATATAGGTATATTCTACGTTTCAGTCTTTCTAGAGTTAATAAACAAACACGATGAATAATATCGAGCTCAAAGCAATTTTCCAATTCCGCAATGAAAATAGACGAATTTTCGATTGAAACAAGAGACACGGGAAAACTAAGCGTGACTGCCGACCTCTCGTGCTAGAGAACCCACTTTATATTTAGTCACTACACCGCGGCACTTCGAACCCCTGCTGCCATCTCCGGTATTCGTCACTCAAATAGGTACCAGAGAGGAAGAGGGCGGACGGAATAGACACAATTTAGACGAGGAAGAAAAATGGTAGGAACGCGACAACGACGTAACAAACGAAGAAGAAATGACGACGACGAAGACAAAGTACAGTGGTGCTTACAGTCACCGGTCAGAGTAAAAATCTCTAAAAAAACGCAACCCAAAACAAAGATTCCCCACATCGAGCATAGGACACGTGATATTTCGAACACATCTAGTTTCATTTCTGTGTCTTCGCGAATACATCAAATCCGTGTCATAAAAAAAACGCGTTTTCTTGTTTCGAACTACTCGAGAATATTTCACGATGTTTTTCGCCGGGCCGAATATTTTCGAAAATTTCGAAAAATAAATAAACCCATGGAAAAATCGAGAATCGCGTCTGAAAAATTTCGAGCTTACTGTTGAAACGAAAGAACGAAGGGGAAAAAATGAAAAACGAGAATATAACCTCTCGTTTGAGCGAAGAAAAATGCGGAAGAAGCCCGGAAAACAAGAATCGCTTGGCGCTTTTTCGACGTTTTTTAGAGTGATGGAGATCGGGACTTTATTGTGAATATAGCGTGCATGCTCGTCGAGTCATCAACCTCCCTCTTCTCTCGATACTATATCCGCACACTCCATGCGGAGATTCCCTCAGTTCCCGTGCACGCGACGCATTTTCAGTTTCACTGAGCAATCTAGTCAACAAGTGGGTGGCAAAACCGCGCGATTTATTCCTCGGCGTTCTCTCCCATTTTTCCCCTCCGTATTCCTCGTGGTTTATAAACATCGGCATTTCGAACAGGATGAAACAGAAGAAACAGGAAAAACATGAGACAAACACGTGAAAAACCTAAATTCGTAATTTTAGGGTGACCATTGCTTAAATTTCGCACGAAAATAAAACATCTCGGATTATTCGAGAAAAGATTCGACGGTGCGCGGGATTTTTAGCGATTGATTCTCGGTAGTGCGCGGAATATTTTGATATTTTTCTATACGTTTTATTTTCCTCGTTCTTCGAGAAGTTTTCGTAAACAAATTATCGTCGAGTCTCTCTCTCTCTCGTAGTGGTGTTCAAGAACACTCGATGGCCGCCAGAATTGTCGGTCACACGAGAACGCACGCACACCCGCGTCAACGACTCTCCCGGTTTATTTAAAGAAAAACTGTGTATAGAGATCAAGAGTGAGACGATAAAACGCCGAATGTTGTGCTCGTCCGTTCCTACAGTCGTTGATCTTTATCTAATGGTTCGTTTCTCATTCGACGATCGATTCTCGTGCTAGACTCTGTGAAAAAAGTAAATAAACGGAGATTTCAAAAAACATACCAAATTTCGTAAAAGAAGAATTGTGTCGATCGCAAAAACTGAACGTCCCGTTGAAATGAAATAAAACGTGATGCCGATATTCGATCGAAAGACGGAAGATAAGTGCGAGTGAAACTTTTCCCTTAAAAAAACTGTCGCGAATCACGCATCCGAGATGGCAATGGATCGATCGATGTACGGAAAAGTATTGCCCGGTCCTACTTACCAACCGTACAGAATCACTATGGCCAAAGGTTCATCTCCCGGATGTGAGTCTCGTAATTATCGTTTGACTGCAAAAAAAACAACAACTTTTCTCCCTCTTGTTTCAACAGTCGAATCAAAGATCGATTATTTTATAGGGGTGTTTTTCAGAATTATCAGTCACTCGGGAATGTATTTTTCGAAAAAAAATCACGCGTTTCAAAGTTTAAACATCATATTCAGAGTGTCAGTGAAATAAATCTACAAAGAATTCCATCTCTCGTATCGATAAATATGTCACGATTGAGACGCATGAAAATCACTGATAATCACATTGTGTGTGTGCTGCACAACTTCGCACTCGTTGCTAAACCTTTGCTTCGTCGCGATGTTCGTAAGGAATTAACTCTATGAATTCCGGTTTAACCAACGCAAACACATTAATGTGAGAGCTCACACGTGATTTATTAATAACACAAGTGCGCAATGTGCGTCTAGAAATGCGTTTTAGAAAGGAAGGAGGGAATTAATAGAGGCGTTTGTGAAGGTTTTTCAAGCAAATGAGAGGTTGAATTACCCAATAAACAGGGCACTGTTTCAACGCCTCGCGAATTATCGCGCTTCGTCGAGATTTCTCCGCGTTCAATAATACATCATTTCTAATACCCCTGACACGATGAAATTTTAACGTTAATGATCGTAATAATAATTATACGAATAACAGCGATGACGTATTCGATTACTTAAAATCCAAATTCTCAATTCAAAAAATGCAAAAGACACATTAATGAGGTTATGAATTTTTTGAAAAATTACTGAGGGACTTTAAAAAATTAAAACTGAACAGAATTTGTTCCTTTTTTTGCTTCGTTCGTACGGCGTACGATTTGTTTTTTCAATGACGTTCATGGCTTGATCTCGTGATGCACCGGTTGAAATCATTACATCCGTCTATCCTTGCCTCGTTTAGTTTCACGGAACTCTCACCTCTGACACGTCCTTTCGTATTAAAACACTGGACTGCAATTTTCTCCTCGCAGAGTGATGTATTACACGCTTCGGCGCTTCGAAATTTCGAAATTTATTTTTTCGTGAAGGTGCATTTATCGCAATTTCTTTTCGTACCATAAATGGCATTCCTTTTCTCGTTGTAATTTTTATTTCAACGGCATTGCGAAATAATCCTTCGTGCAAATTAAATGAGTCAGGGTTTCCACGTCTCTTATGTCCCTGTTAGTTCAATATCTTTGCCCTTCACCCACGTTAAATCTCGATTGCCGGATCGAAGGAGTTTAATTCGTCATTGAAAAAAAATCGGTCGATTCGTATTAAACATTCATTGATGAGAATCGAAAAAATAAGAAAATTCTACGATTAAACTATATCTAGTGTTAATAACTTTGACGATAATAATATAAGAGCACTTTATCGCGTTTCCCGAACGTAAAAAAGCTCTGTCGATAAAATCGTGTTCCTCGTTGCAGCCGATAATGTCGATCGGTGTTTGCACCGGTTTTACCATCGACGCGTCGATAAAGTAGTTTCCTTCCGGCAAATCCGAGTCGATAATTTTTATAAAATGTTCATTATTTCTTCCCATTCGATTCCTCCGATCTCTCAGAAACGTGGAGCGTTATCATTTAGTTACAACCATGACTCGCCGGTAAATTCATGTATAGAAAATATTGCTCAAACGAATGACCCGCCGTTGAATCGTCGGATGTAAAATTCGTCATTAAAGCCATTAAAGTGTCTGTAGAAAACCGCAAAAACGACAAATGGCACGAAACTGAATGACGTAATGGTCTGAATCGTGCGATCGGTCATCGCAAAACGACAGAGTTTATCACACTTTTTTAACCAAAAGATTGAACCGTCATCGCATCTCTAATTAAGGAATTATCGTCGTCGATAACGTTCGCTCGAAATAATAATTTCATGTCGCGTAATTGAGGTTTCAAGATATCAGTTTCTCAAAAATAGATTGCACAATTAGTAATTATTTGATCCAAAAATAATTTCATCGTTCACCGAATAATTGTGAAGAAATTTCGAAATATTTATCAATTTTCTGTATAGAAAATTTGCTCATCGTTATTTTTTTCTGTGAGATACCAAACCGGTAAAGGCATAAAGATTGCCCAAGTTAATCGCCACTGATACTAACAATATTTAATTGAATTCAACAAAAGTTAAATACCCGCAATTTTTTTTCATTTCTTGCCAAAGTTTTTTTTTCGTAAATGACCTTGTGACCTTTCCAAGTCGCATGAAGAATCGAAGTGGCTTTTTTTAAGCCATATTCGAGCGAGCAATTGGGAATCTGCGGATCGACGTAAAATCCTGTGGGTGTGTTGCGTGGTCGTTTCTCGTGGTCAAGCAAGTTTTGTTTCGTCTTCGTAATACATAGTTGTTTCGAGGTTTCATCGCGCAATCATGAGACAAATTCAGCGTATATACTAAATTAAAAAAGTCAAACGAGAGTCACCAGAGCGATCAGTCTCGTATCGATCGTCGTGCCGAGTATTTTTTTCGTCATTCTCTGTTGTCGAATTCGGGATTTCGACGCTCGATAAAAACAGACATTGTAATTAAGCCAGAAACGATACAGTTTATTTCCTTGTGAACTTTTAGTCGTTAATATTTTTTTAAAACCGAAATTTCGAGAAATTATGATAAATATTTAACACTGAATTGCTTCAAGGCATCCTCCGAGTTTCCTGCTCACGAGATAAATTTACCGAGAGTGCCAAACGAGTGGTCCAATTTCGATTCGCTTCAAAACGATCAATATCTTCACAAAAGTGATTCGTAATTTCTCAACGAATTGTGCGATGAATTTCAAACGAGAGTCTTGTGTACGAGAGTATTTTCCCAGCAGCAAAAGTAATATGCGATATATACAGTTTTAATGATTTTTCATGCAACATTTTGTAGATTATTTTCTGCCTCGTGCGAATCATTCAAAGTGTTCTCAAACGCTTTTATTGTCGTGACAAAAGATCATGGCCCAGTGCGGATCACGTATTCTCGTGAGGAGAGGTCAATTAGAGTTGGTCCATTCCGCAGTGACGAACGTACAAACAAATTAATCGCACTTGTTTCTTCTCATAAATTCATTCACATTTTTCGAATAGATTCGTATCTATGTATCTTTCGGAATGGCGCTCTCAAATACGTCGCTCCTTCGGAGGCTTTGCTTCAACGGTCCTCTTTGTACTCGACAGCTTCATTAAATCGTGGAAACTAATGGCGGAAGTGACAAAAAGTAACACGACTGATTGCCAGAGAAGAATAGAAGGAAAATAAGAAGCTCTGGTGTATCAGAGACACACGCGAAAAAGAGAGGAAAACGGAACGAGACGAGAGGAAGATGCTGCGTCTGCGTTCGCGTTGTTGAGAGTTATTTCTGGTTATGCGGCGTCTCGCGTATAACTAGGTGAAAACTCCTAGATTTTCCTCTCTCGGTTTCTTCATCTCTTTCTGCACAGTCTCATCTCTCAAAAACTTCTCAGCATCTATCCTCTTCGCTTTTTCTCTCTCTCTCTCTTCACACATGTATTCTTCACGTTCTCCACTACGCTTTTAAGTATATAGCGACTGAAAGCTCGCGTATATTTACATATATACACGAGGTAGTATCTCAAGCAGAAGACAGCCATAATTCACAAGATGCAAAGGGGCAAAGTTTGTTAGTTACGCCCTTCTGACTTTTCACCAATCGTAACACAGTTTTACAGTAAAAAATATACATAAGAATGGGTTATATATCCTTGTATATACATGCATATGTGTATATGTACAGATTAAAGTGTAGCTGGGCCAAGGAAGTGCGAAAGGGGAGAAGAGTCGAGTACGAAATTTCATACACGTAACCTCCTCGCGCAGTGGGATATTTTCTCGAAGGTGGAGAGAAAGAGAGAGAGAAAGATAGAAAGAGAGCTCTGGGATTGAAAACGTGACCCATACGGGACCAGTTCCTCACGTCTCGCCGGACATTTCGGGACTGCGTCGGATCGGTCTCCTCGACGTCGTACTTGTACACAAACCTCCCCCTCCCCCCCCCTTCCGCTGTTATCTCAATCTTTATACCGGTCTTTTTCGCAAACGTTGTTCATCGAACTGCACACGCGTCGTTGACGTAATATCCGACTACGGACAATCGTGACGTTTTTTCTCTCAACGATTCGCGATTTTTTTTCGATCAATCACAACGATCGAACAATTATTTTTATCCGAAATTCGCCCTCTCTTTCCTCCGTCGAATCATCCGTTTTCACGATTATTTCTCTTCGTTACTTTCTTTGCGTTCGTATAAAATGGACAATTTTCCATTTTTCGAATTTGATACTCTCGTTTGATTTTCGAGTTATTCCAATTTTGAAAATGACTTTTTGAATTTTTCAAGATCGTCGCGTTCGGTTGTGAGCCTCTTGTGTGCGTTGAGAAGAAGTCTCATTTTTGTCGTTGTTTAATCTCGCGCGGGGATTCGTCGGATTTTTCGCAATTTTATTTTCGCGCAAATTTGCAGGTTTCCCGTCGGCAAGAATCCGCTCACCTTTTTGTTGACGTCGACGGTGTCAGTGTCGTCAAATGACAGTAAACATAAAGAATAAATAAAAATTCGTTAGTCGTGTATATTTCATCGTTAAAGTCGGCGCAATGGCAAGCTTAGAGAGGCCAATGTCGCCCCTCGTCTCTGTAAGTCCCTCGCGCTTGGCCACGATCCAACGCCATGCTCCATGGGAACGTCATATGGGTGAGTTCTGTTTTGGAAATGTACGAAAAAATCACGTCGACTCATCGAATTACTTTGGGAATTTTTCACCCCGAGTTAGATTACCGAAAAATAGAATGCGGTGTATGAATAATTTCTTAGGGTCTCGGGAAGAAAAATGTGCTCCACTAGGAGAATTTTAACCATTTTTATCCCTCGCATATCTCATTTTCTCACGATCTCTCATTCACCCTCTCGCATACGTTCCTTTTCATATTCCCACATTCTACGAAGCACACACACACACACACATATATTCATCAGTCATATATATATATGCTAATATGCTGAGTCTATATACATACTGAGTATATATATATACAATACGCTGGAACATACATACATCGCGTATGTATTACGCGATTTATCCGCGTGTTTATAGCAAACGTAATTCAGACTCGTGCAACACACATAAATCTGGCTGTTCTCCGCTGAAATAATGGAAAAAGAAATCTTAAAAAAGCGTCGTTCCAATAATTTAAGACCATCCAGCAAACGGCGCTGTTTATTTACTTTTTTTTCGGTACGTTTTTTTTTCGAGATTATTCATTGAAAACAAAATCAAGGTTTTTCGAAAATTCCACAAGGAAAGCTTGTACGCGTGATTCAAGCAGTACTGAACGTTAATTTTGCTTGAAAAAAATGATCAAACTTGATATTTTCGGTGTGCTTCCACTGGGAGCGAAACTTCAACATTGCGATTTACCGTCAGTCGGAATCTTTTTTTTCGCAGCCTCGAAGATTAATATGCAGAAACAAACAGGCAAATTAGAATTTATTTGCGCTGTTCCGAGGCAGCTGTGGGCGATCTCGTTCGACCGACGTCGTTTCCGCGTCGCGAATCAGCATGTTCCATCGTTAGTTTCGAAACGATGTAACACAGCGCGCAGCATCTCGAATTTGTCGCGCGGAAGAGAAAAAAAGACATTTCAAGGTCATTTGTGTATTTATTCATCGATATCGTACGAATATTCGCGCTATCGTAGATTTCCCAACGGGAAATCGGTGTCCCGGTGAAACTGTAAAAACCTGCGTTCACCGCGCAGTCGAGAATCGAGAAAAATCGTCGTTTAAGGTATTTGCCGCGATCTGGCGACTCCGTGCGTGGTACAGCACGAAACGGACGTTTTTTTCTCGAGGTCTTTGCGTCGAGAAAAGCCGCGAGTCTCGACGACACTTTAATTCCTTTGCAACTCATGCTCGCGGCATGTCGAAACTCTCGAAAGCTCGCTTTCCGGCGAAACGTGCGCCGATGACGCTTACACTCGAGGAAATACACACCGCAATTTCCTGCTTCATCCACAAAGCCTTATAAAAAGAGTAAGAGGCTCGAGAAAATTTCACTCCCTCCGCAAACGTTACGAATCCTCCTCTTCCAACCGCCAATCACTTCGGACTCTTTTCCGTACAATCGGGCGAAGAAAATCGCTCCAAACTGAACGTCGACGCGGCTCTCGTCACGTGTAACAAGATTTTCCCAACTACCGAGTGCTCGAGGTCTCGATCGTCGAGCGACGCTGCACGGAAATTTTGGAGCGGTGTTTTACCTTGAGAATTTGTAAAAGCATCAAATTATTCAAATCACATTGAAACGGGTTTAAAATCCGGACGAAAAAAACATTGTTGGAGAAGTGAAAGTGTTTTTTGTTTTTCGTTGGAGACAAAAGTTCTCGTTGTGAAAAATCGCACGTCTTGGAGCAATAATTATAGAGGTTCAGCTTCGATCGTAGCGATGCAAAATCGTGGAATGGTTTGAAAGTTTCGGAAATTCTCGTTTGGCGTTTTGTGCAAATTTTTGTTGCTATAATTGTGGCCCGAGAGACAAATTTTGTCTCTGTGATAAAATTATTTCTGTTGGATAATAAAAAGGATACACGAGATGTTGAGTCTAGGTGAGACTTTGCGATGAAAGATTTTTTTAAAAGTAATTTTACGTCGGGTACGGAGACGTGGCGTGAAAAAAACGCTGAGCGTATAATGGTAATCGATATTATACCGACCTTCATCGATTTCCATGCATAAATACGATGCTGTCATCGTAAAATCGATCCCCCGAGGTTTAGATTAAATTGAATCTGCCTGTGGAATTTTTCGATACAATAAGAATTTCGAAAAACAAACTTACCGCAATTCTGCATGAGTTTTCGAGTAGATTTTTGTTATTTCGAAAGTTACAACATTTTGCTGTATCAAAAGAAATGTCGTTTTTATTAAAAAATTTGAAAAGAAAATTTTTAATATTTAATAAGTATAAATGTCGCTGTCTCTCGTTTATTAACTCGTTTTTACGTATACCAGAAAAAATAACACCTAATTACAAATTTCGAATCAAGAATCGGATAAGTCGAGTTATTCGTGCATTAATTTTTTTCGATACTCGTTCCTTTTTTCGAGTAGAAAAACAGAGAGGAAGATGAGTAAAATGCTTTTTTTGTTAACGAATTTAAGATGCACTGCTGGCCGATCTGCAGAATACCGTGTCCTCTGGACCGAATCACGTGACCAACAATGCCACACCTGGATACGGTTCGCTCAATGGTGCTAGGAACAATCACTCATCGAACGTTTACAGATCTTACGAGAGTCGAACATCGCCGCTGCCACCACAATCGGTGAGTGAAATTGATTTTCTATCAATCTCATTTATTTCTCATTTATTTCATTTATTAAAATTCTCATTTATATATAAATGTCTGGTAGAAAATTCGTAAAAATTCGGCTTTGTAGAAAATTCATTTGTAGAAATTCTCGATTATATAAATGAGAATTTTCCAAACGAATTTACGAAAATTCTTTAAAATCACGTTTGATTATTGATAAAAACATTTTGATCAATTTTCATCGATGATTTCGTTGGTTCGTTCGCTATCGCCCGGAGAAATACCTACGACGTGACGATACGGAGACTAGGATGAAATACCAATTGTGGCAATTCGAACGGAACCTCGTTTGAATAAAATTCAATTTGAATCGTTTGAATTAATCGTGAAATCAACGATGCACGGTTTAAACGTTTGTTTTTCAACGTTACTCGATCGATATCTTTTCGAAAAATGATCATCGCCGGGAGGAAGGAATCTACGTGAATGTACCTTCAGCAGCGTGTCGTGAATACGTGAAAAAGAAACCTCGGAACGTAGCCAAGAAAGTGTCCGCTAGATGGCGGACGGGTAAAGATTTTACGCCTCATTTAGCTTTCCTCAAAGAGACGTAAATCATTCGACGGTGTTGAAAAATATTACGTCAGTTTTCGAAAAACGAAGAATCACCTCAAAAGCACTTTGATCCACGAAAGAAAAAAATTATTTCCTTGTCGTTTTCTCAATCCCGTTCGTTTTTGTGAAGACGAGAATCGGGACTTGTTTTTTTTTCAAATTTGTATAATTAGTTAATATAAATTGGCGCGAATCGGCAGGGCGTTATTGACCCTCGTCAGTTCTTTTTGTATCCACCGCGTTTTATTTTCTTTATTCTCCGTCGTTCAAAAACTGGCAGCAAGAAGAGCCACTGCGGCTTGGCCTTCTTCATCTCTCAGACTCACCGGAAATAGATCCGGGTGTGGCAGCAATTACGATAAAACAGAATTTTTCCACAATATTCAACATTTTTTCGAATTATGAAGTTATGTGCAACTTTTTTTTCGCCGGTCTTTGTCGATACTCCCAACGTGTCAATTCAATTACTCAATGCAGAGATTCACGTTGAAGATTCTTTGCAATTTCACTAAAAGCTAAAAGTTTCGTTGTTATTTTTTTTTAAGTACAATAATATAATAATTCACGCAATGATATATAATTTTATAATCAGATTATAGGTGAAAATGAGCAATTCGGTAAATCGTTCGATGTGACATCAACGTTGGTGTTATTATTGCTACTGTACGATAATTCGTACAGAAAAGAAAGAATTCGTAAATTCATCTTGTATCTCACACATCGAATGGCCATTAATTTTTTTGAACAATCACGTTTATGAAGAAAGTACGAACTGTTCTTTGTTTTTTTCAAACAGAATTTTTCCACACTGTTCGAAATTTCTTCGAGTTATGAAAAGTGCAATTTTTTTTTCGCCAGTCTTTGTCGATACTCCCAATTTGTCAATTCAATTACTCAATACAGAGATTCACGTTGAAAATTCTTTGCAATTTTAATTTTCCATAATGCAATAATGCACGCGATGATGTATAATTTTATAATCCGATTATAGGTGTAAATGAGCAATTCGGTAAATCGTTCGATGTGACATCAACGTTGGTGTTATTATTGCTATTGTACGATAATTCGTACAGAAAAGAAAGAATTCGTAAATTCATCTTGTATCTCACACATCGAATGGCCATTAATTTGTTTGAACAATCACGTTTATGAAGAAAGTACGAACTGTTCTTTGTTTTTTTCAAACAGAATGTTTCCACACTGTTCGAAATTTCTTCGAGTTATGAAAAGTGCAATTTTTTTTTCGCCAGTCTTTGTCGATACTCCCAATTTGTCAATTCAATTACTCAATACAGAGATTCACGTTGAAAATTCTTTGCAATTTTAATTTTCCATAATGCAATAATGCACGCGATGATGTATAATTTTATAATCAGATTATAGGTGAAAATGAGCAATTCGGTAAATCGTTCGATGTGACATCAACGTTGGTGTTATTATTGCTATTGTACGATTATTCGTACAGAAAAGAAACGATTCGTAAATTCATCTTGTACCTTACGAATCGATTCGTCGTGAATCTTTTTTTAACAATCACGTTTATGAAGAAAATACGCAACGTTCTTTTCTCGATGCGATTACAAAACCGTTCCGACCGGAAGAGAAAACCTGACCTGCAGAAATATCGATCGTACGGTTTTACATAGATACGCGCGTGTCATTTTTTCCCCTCGGATATTCGTATCGATTTCTCAAAGTAGCTTCTCGTGACTTGCAACTTTCGATTGTATTATTCATGAAGCTTTGTCGATCAAGTCCGTTTAATTCCTCAGCTTTTAGAGCTCACTCGGCCATTTCCACCCGCTTGTCATTGTTACCAACAGTTTTTACATTTATCGGGAATAAATAAATGAATTTCAATGCTAAGAAATCTTTCGATTTGTCTGGTGGAATTTTTATCGAAATGGGCACAGAACGGCCCTTCGATGTCTAAAATTTGAGATATTGAGAAACTGTTTATCTATGATTATATCGATTTTCTCAAAGCCAAGCGCATAAATTTCGAAAATACGATCGATCTACGTATCAAAATGCTTCAAGGAAAGTGGCCGATACGTTGCCAATATACACAAACACAAACACATGTTTATATATAGAAAGAGTTTTACAGACCGTGACATCAGCTTCGCGTTATAATTAGACATTATATGGTCTATAAATAAACGATCGAACGGAAAGTTTTTGAGAATCGGAAAAAAAAATAAAAAACTCGCGACTCCCATCGGGAATTTTTCCTCAATTTTCTTTTTCTCTTCCCACTGTCGAATTCTTCGTTGGAAAACGAATTACACTTTACTCGTGATCGCGACTATTGCACATAATTCTGACGCAAAGTTCGATCAATTTTTCTGATCGACGTTTACAAATTTTTCTTTTTTAACAAAAAGAAAAATGTCATACGTTGGCATTTTTGTAGGAAACAAAATTGCTCGGGAGCTTCGGATTTTTGAGACCAATGGTTCATGAGTTGTACCCGTTCAAAATTGACTCCATAGATATTATTTTGGAGCAACTTTGAACTCGTACAGCTCTGAAATCGTTGGCCAAAGAGACTCGCAGCTCTCGTGCAATTTTGCAGAGCACGACATTTTGGAGTACACTAACATAACGAAGCTTTCCATTTAAAAAAAGCGTGCTTTCGCGCTTTTTTAAAACGAGACGAAAACTTTTCCTTTTAGCAGGATTTTTCGCTCAACGATATATCGTGGAAAGTTTTTTTCACACCAGCGGAGAAGAAAAATATGGATTTTTATTTCGGAGCAACCTAATGTATATATATCCGAGAGGATCTGTTGCGAAGGCTTTTGGAAAAGTACACGCCTCGTTCTTTCGTGCGAAGCTCATGATGCAGAGCAAATAAAAAAATACATATATCACAGTCTTTATATAGATATTGATAGGAAAATATCTAGGTCGAATAGACAGAGCGATGACACGCTCGTTCGCTCAAATGTTTCTTTCCTCGACAACTTAACGATACGACAGTCAATTTTGCCGCAATTCGCCCGAGAGTTGTCGATAAAAATGACGAAACGTCATATTTTCTTCGAAGATATTTTGGAGAATAATTAGAGTCAATATTATCTCGAGGTTTTTGTACAATTTTTTTTTTAAATAACAAGTTCTTTCGGTGAAACGACATCTGCACGAATATTCGATGAAAAAAAAGAACATATCAATATTGCGATAATCTCACACGACATGCGATAAAAAAAAATGTTGATGTCAGTAGTGAAACTGCGATTTTTGCGAAAGTTTCATGGTACTTGCACCATTGGGAACAAATTTGATCGTCGTGCGTGCATTTAAAAAGCATGAAAACACGCTTGAATCGATGTACGAGTATTAAAAAAAAAAACCCGGCGCTTTTGGCAACAATCGCACATGCACGTGTGTTTGTGATATAAACGACAATCTCACGATCTAATGGAGTCGAATTCACAGCGCTAATAACGCGAGCAGCGTGAATTTTACGATCGCCGGTTTGAAGATCAGAACGAATTAGCTCTCGCGTTCAGCTGCCAGGATATAAATCCGTAGGACGATTAGAGCGCATTACGAAACTCGATAATATAGTATTGGTTTTCCTTGGCAATGAGAAACTCTCGCAATATACCTTTTTTTAACCCCGGGATCTATTTATCTCATTATTTCCTCTTTTTGAATTGCCAAATGAGAAATATATAACAATAACACATCAAACAGGCAAAATATTTACTTCTTCAGTCTCGAGAGGCAACGTGAGAATTGTTCAAAACAAACGAGTCTAAATTAAATTTTCAAAGCAGCATCGTTGATGGCCATATTATTTATTCTTATCTTGTCAATCGCGTAAACGTTTGTCTCGTTTATTTGGCAGGTCGATTTTCGAGAGAACAAGCCACCATTTTCCGGAGGCGATTAAATCTCACAAACCGAAATTGGATCGACCGTTAGCGCTGAATGCATTTGAGAATATCGCAGACGACGCGAAAACCGCACAAGTTTTCCTCGATATGTTTATCCCTGTTTCACCCTTGACATGTATCCGTGGTAGCGATATTTTCGGCTTGATATTGACTTTACTGGTCGTCTTTTCGCCTAGATAGCGGATATGAGCGTTTATTATGGCTATTTACCTTGGCCGAAGTAACGGAATCATAATTTTACTTGCTTCGATAACAATATGAGGGGATGTATTGAAAAAGCTAATGAAATCGATAGAAAAAAGAATCAGGATTTTTTTTGGTATCGCAGATTCGTTTTTAGCTTGCTCTCCTTTGCTCCTGGAGAGTCCTTGGCGTACAATTTTCCAATCATCGTTGATGAATTCCGAAGGAGATTTCAAACGACACTGCTGTAGTCTTTCCTCTCCCAACACCCACGCTCAAAACGTACTTAACGCACGATGCACACTGTGACACCGCGAAGGCGAATACACACAATTACAAGCGTGAAATCTGACATCATCATTTGAAATAATGTCGAAACTATAAGAAACTGGTTGTTGTTCGAAATAAACGTCGGAGTTTTGTACGTAACGCGTACAAGAGTTGGCAAACGTTTGTCCAAGTGCATCGGCTACGTAAGACCGTCGAAATTGTACTCCGCAAGGCCGCTTTGATTAACAAATATGTTTTTTTTTTTCGCATTACTGCGAGGCGTAACACACCCCTCGAAAAATCGAAAATCTGTCGCTATCTCGGCACCACTTTTTCCATCCGACGAATTTTGAGTATGTATTAAGTACTATCATTATCGGAGAGTACTCTAAAAGTAATTTTGGATTTCGCGTATCGTGTAAAATAAAGAAACACGACGGAGATATCAAAGAATTTTTAGAGTCAACGGAAATCATTCGATTTCGCGAATATTCATGTCGTTGGTTGAAAATCTTGAAAATCGACACGGCTAATTTCGATCAAATTTTCGTCTTATTGAAGTTTGTGATTTATCTTGACCTTTTTTTTTCATTGTCGCTCACGAGGAATTTTCTGAAGAGGTGCGGTAATTAATGCGATTTTTGGACAATTTTCCAAGGCGATTCTCGAATAATCCGATCGAATGTTGATGTCTGTGTTTATTCCAGCCAACGTATCAGAATCGCGAGGCGATCGAGGAGACGATGACGAAAAATGCCAATGCAGCTGGTGGACAATACATTAGTCAGAACACCGTAAGCGGAGGTGGAAAAATGCCCTCGTTGAACAACAATCTTTCCGAGCTTGACACGTTGCTGCAGGACCTGAGCAACGCTCGTTACAACGCTCATTTTCAGGAACGAGGTGAGTTTAATGTCGAGAAAATTTGTCAGGATCCTGCAACGTTACTTCTTCATTATTACGAAGAATCAATTGAATCGTGCTGCGATTGAATTCATTGTAAAATAGCAAAATAGGAAAAATTAAATTGCCATTTAATGCAAAGTTCCATAATAATACGATAATAACTGTATTAATTCATTTTACACCTCTGCAATTTAAAATATCGAATTAGCACCACGGTTCGAGCTGTTAATTATTGAAAGACACGGGAAACGACAGATTATCTGGCCCGGTTCCAGCAAATATGTTCAAATTATGTTGTACTTTGATCTTTCACGACTCTGAGAAGCTTTATTTGTAAGGGTATTTATAAAAATCTATCAAATCACGTTTCTCCGCGATGTTTACACTTTTGTCACGTTGCTCCATGTTAGATATTTTTCAATATCTCCATTTTTCTCACGTCAATCAACATCGTTTCGTGCAAAACCGAAAGAAATAATGGTTGCTTGCGTCTTTCTGAAAACACCGGAGGATTTTTGCACCGCGAACGATTTCGAATTTCAGAGTCTTTGGGATCGCCCCAAGGAGGATTGAACGGTGGTGCGATAAGTCCGATGCATCGCTCGCCAAGCAGCCTATCGGCTTCGAGACCGACGGTCGATTCCTTGCTCGAAGAATTGAGTACAGCTGTTCCAAATGGGTAAGAAAATATGAATTGCTCATCGCGTAACGCGTCGGTTAAAATTGAAGAATTGTGGAGAAAGCCGAAAAATATTTGAGTTTCAAATTTCGACTTAAAATTTCATTATTTGCATTTATTTGCGTTTTAGCGATTATCCTCACGAAGGACGAGTCAAGGTCACGATCCAAGAAACTTCGACCGAAGTACAGCCGGTCTACGAGAGTTATCCATCGAGCCAAAATAATTCGCTCAATCGTTCCGAATTGCACCGAAGTTACACGAGCAATGGGCACACCGCGAGTAACGCTACCAAAGAACTTGATGACCTCATGGCTTCACTTTCCGAATTCAAGGTACGAAAAATCATCATTTCTCTTCAATAAAGCGGAGGAAATCCCTCTCGCGTCTCTACTTTTTCGATAAAATGACAAATTTCGTAAAAAATTTACACAGACAACGTATGCATTTGTGAATAAAATGATGGACTGCAAACGCGTGAAAATTTGAAAATATTCAACGACATTTTTTCACGATTTTTCGACAATAAACTCAAAGTTACAGGTCTGATGTGAATAATAAAAAATATTCAAACAGTCGCTAATTCTGAATACTCGACAGCTAAAACCGTTCTTTTCCGAGTTTTATTTTCGTCCCGATGTGAAGTTTGGCAAAACGAGAGTTTGGAAAAAAAAATGTTTTAAATGGAACAGGCAATTCTATATAAATAAGTAAATCGCGCGTCAAAGATTCGAAGGCGGTACAAATTTGTGTGTATTTTTCACGATGTTTCCGCAGGTATCGAACAGTTTTCTTTAATGCGCCCCTGTGCCCGTTGTAAAGCTCACGATTTTTATCATGATCGATTCGAGCGACGGTAAAAAGAAATCAATAAATTTGTGCATATAAACGAAATCATATTCGTGGGTAGTGGATAGGATAATAAAACAGCGATGTTGAAACGTTCTCCTGCCCATTCTTGGCTGGCCAAGTTACCGAAATAACTTCTGTTCCAACGATTGCGGCCGACACTAGTAACAAGGCGGGGAGCAAAATGCTCGAAGTGTGTAAAATCATCAGCCCAGTGTCCTCTATCCTCATCCCCTCTCCTCATTCAAGATCTTTTGATCTCTGCCCGTCTCTCTCTCTCTCTCTCGTCTTTTTTTTCTTTCCTCCACCTTTTTTCGACTCTTTCCCACCCCACCCGTCATTTTCGTCGGCGAGAATGCTGCAATGATCTTCGATACAGTGAAAAAAGCTCCTCCGCGATGATTTTCGTCGTGGAAAAGGGGGGGAGGCAGAAAATGTAGAAAAAAAACCTTGCGAAGCTCCCTCTCGCGTGAGAAGATGGTGGGGAAGATATTCCACGGTAGAGTTTCGCGGTTCACGAAAATCATTTCAGTCAGTCTTGAAGCAGTCGAAACCAAAAGCTCTCGGCTTTATGGTCTTCTTTTCTGCAATATCATTTTGTACGGTTACGACGAATTTTCCATTATTTTTCTCTACTCTCCTGGGCTGTTTTTCAATTCTTCGCAAAATTAATTGGGGAACACATTTCACAATTTTTTTCACCTCATTTTAACGATGAAATAATGTTTTGACACGAGCGAAACGTCAAATGTTCGCACCCGCTTCGCAATAAATTGTTCGTTATTCGTAAAATAAACAGAGTTCCGAGTCAATTGCCGCGACGAAAGGCATTCACAGTCGACGAATTTTTTCATGTCAATTTTTCGCTTTTTAATCATCATTGGTATTTTACCGAGCTCCAATGAACAATCGATTGCAAAACGTATAATCCATTTGGCATAAAAACGAAGTGAAAAAGAAATTGCATAAAAACATGAAATTTTCCATTATCGTGGCCTACATAAAACGCATCCGCAAATAGCTTGACGGATGGGGCACACCCACGCGCCGTAGAAGCGTTCGTTATCCAGTCGCGACGAACGAAAGCTCCTTCCTCCGTTCCCGATGGAATCTAATAATAATAACCCGAGAAGAAAAAGAAAACACTCGAAATTGAAGTTTAACGGAGAAAATCGACGCGGCGCGTTTTTATCTCTTTTTCCAGATCAACGGCAGCACTCATCAGCATCAGACAGTGACAGATTCGCCGTACGCAAAGCCCAACAAGGCAACGAAGAGCTCTCACAGTCCGCTGTTGCAGGAGGGTGGTAACGTCGTCACCGTCAGCGGTAGTGGTAGCGGCGGCGGTGGGGTTGGCGGAATCGGTGTCTCACCTCCACAAACGAGAATTCACATAACCGAAACTCACACGAGTCATCAGTATCAACCGCAGCACGGAGAGACGCACACTGCTCAAGCGACGAGTCACATTATCAAACAGAATCAGTTGGATTCTATGCTTGGCAACTTACAAGCAGACATGAGCCGCCAAGGTGTCAATACTACGCAGAAGGGTTGCTGCAGCGCCTGCGAAAAGCCGATTGTCGGACAGGTCATTACCGCTTTGGGCAAAACATGGCATCCGGAACATTTCACGTGTACTCATTGCAATCAGGAATTGGGTACCAGAAATTTCTTCGAGAGAGAGGGACATCCTTACTGCGAGAACGATTATCACAATTTGTTCTCGCCGCGATGCGCCTACTGCAACGGACCGATTCTCGATGTAATTGCCTCGCTGAATTTTACCGCCCGTTACTTTTTTTCCTTTTTTTACAACTTTGGTCACTCGATTACGATTTTCGATGTGTTTTCCGCTATCGCGTCGTCGATACTTGTTACGTTTGGTTTTGTTTGTTTTTTTTTCAGAAATGTGTGACTGCCCTGGAGAAAACGTGGCACACGGAGCACTTTTTCTGCGCCCAGTGCGGCAAGCAGTTCGGAGAGGAGGGTTTTCACGAGAGAGACGGAAAACCGTACTGTCGGGAAGACTACTTCGACATGTTTGCCCCCAAGTGCGGTGGCTGCAATCGCGCTATAATGGAGAACTATATTTCTGCTCTCAATAGCCAGTGGCATCCGGATTGCTTCGTTTGCAGGGTACGGCTTTCGATTTTCTCCTTGTATTTCATTTATCGGACGTTTTCTTTCAGACGAGAATTCACCGAGAGAATCAGGTGGCGCTGCGCGCTTTTTTCCTTTTTCGGTTTCATTCGCGATTCGAAAAACAATCGGATACTCTTGATGGCTTTTTCGAAAGTTCGATGTTTAAACATTTCCCTTGTGAACTTTCCCACCGGAAAATCCATTACTGGACGAGGGGTTAATCGTTGAAATTGCAGGACTGCAAGAAACCCGTTTCCGGCAAATCCTTCTATGCCATGGAAGGAAAACCCGTGTGTCCCAAGTGCGTCGGCGTTGACGAGGAGGAAGAGGAAGAAGAGGAGGCATAAAAAAATTCGTCGCTTCCTCGTTTTTTTTTCAATAGATTTCTCTTCTCCCTTTTGTCTCCCGGATCTTTGACAAAGTATCGTCATTCGAATTCGTCGCATCGCGCGTGACATCAACGTTCTCGGATTTATCGAGTATGAAGAAATGAGAAAGGAAACGTCCCGAATGCCCCTGGAGCTCCGAAAATGCGGAGCTCCGCAATGACCCCGTTCAAGATACATATATTCGATAAATCAGGAGAGAGAAAAAACACGAGAACGTTGATCGCGAAGGTGCAATGAGATCGAATGACAATCGAGAAGATGGAGATTGAAAAAAAAAAGCAGCGTCGCGCACAAACAACGAAGGAGGCGAATTCTCGTCCAATGAGTCGAGACCGCGGGAATTCCGTCGCCAATTTCTCCCATCGTAATGAGAAAGCACGAATCAGAATACTGGAAAATACACGAGAGACACCGAGCTGAAAAACATATAAAATGAAGGCAAAGGAAAATATATACATGTATACATTTTCCTTTCACACGGATAGAATCTAAACGCGAGCTGCAAAGTGTCGAAGAAAGTACCGAAAATAATTGAAAAATATCGATTTTTGTTTTTTCATAAATTCTTTCTCGCACTTTGCCCTCTCACGTACAGATAAATATTCTTCTCTCGAATCCGTTACTGATGAATATTTTTGCGCAATGTGGCCGACATTACACGAGCAATGTACTTTGCCAGTTAATAAATGTAAAAAAAAAATATATATATTTAAAAAAAAAAACAAAAACAAACACACGACACTTTGCCGGTTTCGGAAGGGCGGACGGCCGGTGAGCTTTCGCCTCTTGGCCGTTCGTCCCGACATGCTCTTTTCTAACGGCTCGGTGAACTTTCCGCGTTTTTCTATTTCGCCGAGAGTCGATTCAGCGTGACGAGACGATGACGTGTCCGCTGATCGATTTATTATTCTGATTCGTGCTAGGTCATTGTAGTTACTTTTCGTTGATTTTCTTCAAGCTCAGAGAGGTATTTTTTCTGAAAAAAATTCATCCTTGCTGCTTTATCGCATCAAAAAAAAAAAACGTGCGTTTTTTGCTTGGTCGAGAACGATCCGTAGTCCCTTTTCGGAGCGTAACCTTGAACGGTTGAGGCGCGAGTTCTTTCGTTCTCTCTTGGTCCTGTCGCGTGAATTCTCACGGTAGCTCTGACGAGGAGAATTTCGTCGCCTCGTCCGACCCGACGTGTCCGCGAATCAAACGGCAATTGCGAGAGACGCAACCTTCCGTCTCTCCCTTGTATTAACGACTCTTGGCAACCTGCCAAAAACGCAGCGTTGCTGAATTTTCGTTATGAACGAAGTCTGTGTTTTTTTCTCCTCCAAAGCTACAACGCGAAATGGCTTTACTGAAATCCTTTTTACCGAGAATCTTTTCAAATTTGAGTACCAGAATTTCAACGGGGTCACCTGGATAATTTTAGAAAATCCAATCTGAAAAGAGCCATGTCAGAACACTCTCGGTAACTCGCGGCTGTCATTTTTCGTTCTTTCAATCGACAGTAATTATGAGAAGGATTACCGGAAGTACAACTTTTTCCCTAAAGATTCGTCAGCTTCGACTGCATATGCAGGAAGAATATTAGAATTAAGATTCTTTTTTACTACGAACGAACCACGAAGCGAGTAAAGTCGCTATTTCTATCGAGAAAATAAACGTCGGAATGAATTTGATGTAATTGAAAAGCTTTTCGGCAAATTAATAATTTTCATGTTTGTTAATATTTTGCAGGACTGCAGGCAAAAGTTCCAGGGTGGTTCGTTCTTCGATCACGAAGGTCTGCCTTATTGCGAGACTCATTATCACGCCAAGAGGGGTTCCCTCTGCGCGGGTTGCCACAAACCCATCACAGGTAGAGATCGAGTGAAAAATCGAACGTTTGATATCGCAAGTGCATCGACGATGATAGTTTGACTGCAGAGAAGAAAAAAAAGACTAATTTTCTCTTATCCTGTTTTTCAGGTCGTTGTATAACCGCCATGTTCCGCAAATTCCATCCAGAACACTTCGTTTGTGCGTTCTGCCTCAAGCAATTGAACAAGGGCACGTTCAAAGAACAAAACGACAAGCCTTACTGCCACGGTTGTTTCGAGAAACTTTTTGGATAAGAATTTCGACAAAAAGTCTTTTTCTCAAGAGCAAAAGGAGATTAATCTTGACGCGAATTGGACGAAAAACATTTCCATTATCGTTCTAGCCGAGAACATGGCCTGCGAGACCGGAAGTCTCAAAGTCGCATTATTAATGCTCGCAATGATAAAAGCGAATAATACAGTTATATATTTATGAAGATATATATTATATATATATATATATATATATAAAAATACATTTTTAATGCTTCGATGGAGCATTAAAAATCTTTAACTCCATTACTTTCTAATCGTTGAATAATTGCCAATTAAAAACACCGAGTCGGGTGCTAATTAAACATTTTTGACATTTTTTTTTAAACTAACGATTATCGGACAGATGAAACAGTCGCCTAATTTTATTATTATTTTGTCTATGCTTATTATATATACATATATATATATAAAACACGAAAAACCTACTTTTTCTCTGTCACATCCATTGGTATATCGCAGCGAATAATCGAAATGGACATTTCGTAACGTTTGTGAATTGCTATAGTGTACAGTTCAAGGGATAAATCAACGAATTATTTCATTCGCAAACTGCTAAGAAAACGGTGAAAAAACAGAGATGAGAAAAATGACGGATATAACGATGCTGAATAGCCTTCACTTATTCTTCCAATCGCCATGATGTTCACACTGTTTGAATAGTATTTTCACTTTTTTTTTTAAACCAATCACTCGACAAGAAATAGTGGAACATGAAAGTGAAAAATTGACGTGCTACGATTATCTTGAATGATAAGAAAAAAAAGTAATCACTCTAATAATCGGTACTACCGACACCATTAACGCAGTATTAATATTAATTTACTAACGATAACGCGCAGAGGTCGATCAACTTTTTAACAATGGCCAAATTGTACTGCTGTACTCGTTGTAAAAGTTTCGAGAGAGTTTTTGATAAAAATAAACGCAAAAAAGAAAATCCTCGGCAGGTCGCATGAAAACGACGTACCGTATCCTCAAAAATCGCTGAATGTGTTTCGTTGCGGGAGTCGTGAATGAAGTCGCGTATTTATCTTCTGGCATGATTTTTTTTATTCATTTTGTTTCATTTTTTCACAATCCAGGAAACATTAACGCCGCGATCGACGTGTACGACTTTCCATCTTCGGAATTCTCGGTTCAATAAATACAACACATCGGAATATTTTTATATTTATCAGTATCAAAGTAAACCTTAGGACGAGGCTTAAAGTTCGAATAAAAAAGTCTTAGACCAACTCGCGAGCTGCAACACTTGAAAAGAACGATGAAGTAAAAATTGCGTTGACGAAAATTCTCGGTTCAACTATTTACAGGTTTAATTGAGCTTTTGATTTGCGTACGAAACGGCAACTCGCAATACTGAAAGTTTTTTTGACTTCTCTTTGTAATATTCGCGGTTAAAGTGCAATCGATAATTAGATATTCACCGTTTCAAACCTTATAGAGTCCTATCTTTTATTTTTATCACAGTCTGAGTATAAATCCCGAAGGAGGATAAAACGAATTCACTCGCCTTTCGCTAAGAATAAAACCGCGCCAAGAGCCAAGTTCTCCCTTCTCTCGTGAAAATATAAGGCGTTTTGTCATGGGGATATGAAACGCGATGTTTTCTTACACGAGACTCGGAAATAATTCGGAAAAGCTTTCGTGCCACAGATCCGTGAGAGAACACGCGTTCGCGTTGTTTTCCTTTCCGGTGCCACAAACGGGAGAACTTTTTTCATGAATATTCGGCTGCTGCGGTGAATCGTGCGACTCGTAACCGTAGTCGGAGAGCGAACCGCATTCCATGGCGTAAGAATGGACAATTCCATTGTCCGAATCGTCGGAATTTATGCTCAAAGGTGAAGCTACGGAATCAGCGATGGTGTATGCAGGCGACAGATGATAATTATTTATATTCTCGCGAGATTTTACGGGTGTACCGAGCTTTTTTGATTTTTCGTTTATCGATAATTCGTCGAGGGTCGGATTTTCGTTGCTGGAGCTACAGACTTCTTGAACGCATTCCTGAATGCCGACGCTGTCGTCGGGATATATGATCGTTATGCAATTTGTCGCCTCGTCGTAAGTACCATAGACAGTATCCATGTCGTTCAAGGGCTCTTCTTTAACTTGAATTTCTCGTTTCAACGAAAAAATTTCGTTGTCAACGATTTTCGACACGGCGTTTGGATTATTGAGTTTTCCTTGATTCCGATGATCCGTCGTTGCGTCGATCGGCTTTCTAGTTCTCGTGGGATTCGCGGGTAATTGCGTCGTTATTGTTTCCTGCCGAGCGATTGAATTACGACGATAATTATTGCTCACGCCTTGGACGGTTGTACGGGCTTCCACATTTTCTGGTGTCTTCCCCACCACTCTTTCTGTATCGTCATATTCTTCAGTGGTATCTTGTTTGATCGTGATCTGTGGAAAAAAAAAACGCAAACGACGCAAAAAAAATTAACGATAAATCGATTTTCTACAAGATTTTTTCAAACTACGGCAGAAGCGTGGTCTCTGAACTTTGAACTTTACGTTCAATTTTGTTTTTCTCATCCATCCTAATTTCACAAGGTTTTTACCTGTTCATTTGATCTACAAGTGCTCGCTTCCACTTCTGCGGTAACTTCTCGCAGAAGGCTTTCTGCGAGTTCCTCGAGTCGCTCGATGTATTCGTCTCCTTGGAGTTCGCCGAATAGTTCCTCGAGAGGAGGTAAAGCGTCATAATCTTCAGGATGATCGAGGCGTTTTTCCTCTGTGCTTTCGTTGACGATGCCGGTTGTGCTACTCCACCCTGCGGCAGAGGGTTTATGGGGGATACTGCTGATCCCAGTGTGGGAGCAACGCAACCGACACGGCTTCGACAGTTTGAGCAAAAACTCTCGATATCTCTCGTCTTTGATTTGTCAACATTATCGGCTTCACGCTCGCATCTCAATCTCTTCGATTCGGCTGTTAAACTCTCATTTTGCGCTCGGAGCAACGAGCATTCGCGCGCCAATATTTCGTTGTTTTCTCTCAGCGCTTTCACCGTATCTTCCAACTCATCCAGTTTGGCCTTTTTACGATCTCTCGATGTTTGAGCCGCGACTCTGTTCTTCAATTTTCTGTCCGTTAAAAGATAAAATCAATGAATTACAAATTCTACCAACGAGTATTCCACGAGTCATTTCAGCCTTTTTAGCCTTTAAATGGAAAATAAACAAATGCTCACTTTCTCTGTAACTTTTCCTCCCAAGTGAGATGATCCAATCGTCTCTTCTTTCCTTTGAGCCATAATTCGGGTTTCATCGTCTCCTCTCCGTCTCCCGACATGGTATCTTCGAGCTGATTCATCATCGATTCTCTCATCTCCGTATCGTTGTTTCTCTTCATAGCGAGTATGGATTTTGAGAATTTCAAATTTGATTTGCTATCCACGATGTTGCTCGCGGCGTAGCGACCTTGAGTCTCTACGAGACTCTTAGGCAATGTTATTATTACGCTCTTCAGTGAACTCATAATATTCCATAGATGTAAATTTTATTTTCTACCGTTATTCCCAA
Organism: Heteropelma amictum; assembly: GCA_959613375.1. Taxonomy (NCBI): domain Eukaryota; kingdom Metazoa; phylum Arthropoda; class Insecta; order Hymenoptera; family Ichneumonidae; genus Heteropelma; species Heteropelma amictum. The sequence continues at coordinate 6,175,202 of OY390725.1, forward strand.
TATCTGTAAAATAATTATGAAAAGATATTTTTCTTGAACAAATATTCTACGCGAATTCAAATTATCTTTTTGTCAAATTCGAAATATCGAAAAAATATCTTCGAATTACCGGCAATCGGTCAATTGAATTTTCGATTCGTTATTTTGAAACACCTGTTTTGGAGTTTTCATAGAAAAATCGGATGTCATTCGTGCTTGAAAAATTTTAGGAGCAAGTATTATAGATTGTTTTTTAATGAAAGAACAATATTTATACAAATGTTTCGTCGAAAATTGGAAAATTTAAAATTCGAGAAAAGGCCCGTATTGAGGGTAATATTCCGTAAAAAACAATTGCGCAGTTCTTTGGATTTCAAAAAAGTACTCCAAATATATATTTCAAATACTGTGCACCGTATGTTTGATTACTTGATTGAGATATGTTTAAAAGCGTAAATAATTGTAATATTTTTTATGAGAAAATAATTTATTTATTACACATTGCTTACCTGTGTTTTGTCGACACTCCTTATCCTTGCTGATGTTGAAATTTAGGGTATGAACTATTCACTTGGAGTGCTGAACATCGACTGCTTAATTCTTGTACAAAAAGCTCCCGGGAATGTTTTATTCGACTATATGGTTCTCCTATCTCTGCCCAGTCTGCCCACATACGGAATACTTTTTCCTCCAAATACTGATGCAATGTATGGCAAGAGCTGCAGCAGTCTGTTCCTGATGAAACTTACTCGAACTCGAACGTAAATGACGCATCGCAAACGTAATTTTGCGCATGCGTCGATAAGAAAACTTGATGTGGTCTTTTTCCATTGGACCGAGCATCGGCTGATATCCGGCATTGTATCGTAAAAGAGAGAGGGTAAAATAATCGGAGAATATATGCTGTCATGGTTACTATCGCAAACATACGTTGCGGTCGCTTACGCACCTATTGCGAAATTGAAACGTAATGGCAAAAGTTTCCTCCATCCGATTAACTAATTCACGAACGAGGGTTCATCGATTTTTTCGAAATTTATATATAAATAGGACGCGAAAGATCATCAATATGGAGGATGCGAACAGCGCGTACATGAAATTCTTTTCTTACGCTGATTTTTTGTTTGCTAATATGAATAATTTTGAGTTTCGGCATAAGCAGAAGATTTGTAGGGAAAATATGTCACCATAAAAGTACTCGATGCAGTATGAAAAATAAAAAAAAAGATTTCATCATACCAATTTCGACTCGTCGAAAATCGGAAAATAACGGTTGTCGTTGTTTGCATTCATGTATATAATTTCTTTCTCGCACACACATGCCAACACACGATAAGCAAAAGAACACGAATGTTTCTTTATCGACGCACTGATCGATAAGCGCAAGATCTGTTTTAGCAGATGTTCGTAATACTTTTATCGGAGAGTACATAAATCCTATCTAAATTATACTTTGCCACGATTCATATTTTTCTTATAACTTCGGTACTGTTTCGAAAATTGGAAAATATATAACAACGACGTGACTCATGATGGTCGTGATACAAATTGACGGAAAAACGTCAGCGATTTTCTCATTTCGTAACATCTCGAAGAATCCAAAAACCTAAATATCGTGAAGTCAAAGTTTTGCCAGACATATGAGGGGGTGCGGGTCGTCGAAGCGAGATGAAATACACACGCATACATACATACATATAATTGTTAAGAAGTTGTCAGCGGAATAAGAGAAAAGATAAAAAAATGCTAACACCGGACATTCGATAAGATTGTCGGGAAAGCCTTGCGACGTGCAGACCGCGCGCGAACTAATGATAAAGACAATTCTTATTAAACATCTCGCACACAAAAGATGTCCGAAAAATACGGATGAGTGTATTATTGCGCACGTAATCGAATCGAAAAAAAAACACAACAAGACGACACAAAGTTAAAGTTTGTCACCACTCGGTGTTTTTACAGGATAAAGGATATATGTATATATATATATATATTGCATAGCAAGTAGAGTGGATTGCCACAAACTTATCTGAATGGAGAACAATCTAACCTATAAATTCATGCTCAATGTTAATGGTCTTATACCCAACAATATATTCGACGACATGGCTTGCGAGGCTTGTTCCATTAAATTTACGTTATTCAAACGCAAAGTGAGTAAAAAAAATTTACATTACGAATATGAATGTTTACAATCTCAAGCATTTATAATTGACAAAGCTTTCGGAAACGTTGCATTTTGTGTGCATCAAAGTTTGTTTTTAGAAATCTAAACGATTTCTCAAAACTAGCTACTTTCGTGTAATTCTATTTTTTTCATTAAATTAAGTAAAAAACATACAACATTATGCTGCAGTGACATTGCGCATCGTTCGAGGAGATGAAATTTCATGTAGCGTGGAGGTTTAAATTCTACTATAAAAGTAAAACGATTCCTTGATAATGCAGTTTTTTCACACAATTGTTTCAAGCGAGTGATCAATTGCTCCCAGCATAATTAAATGTTGGGAAATTTTTTTGACATGGATACGAATTTTCTATATAAATTCGATATAAAACAAAACCCTGAGGTATCAATGACCTTTGCACTGGTCATTTAAGCGGTGAGGATTAAGAAATTATACAGATTTTTTCCCATAGAAACAATGCAGAGATTGTATGAGGTTTTTCTGCACGGATTGTGTTATAAAACGCGGCGATCGTGTACTAAGCTGCGACAATTGTAGTATGCTCTCTAGAAGACCTCTGGTCAGATCTCAAATTCTGAAAATGCGAACAAAAGATCTCAAGCATTATCTCACGGCTAAAAAAGTTTCACTGAGAGGCTGCGTCGGTAAGATCGATCATCCGAACTCGTTCAAAAGCATGTAAATGTTCCCTCTGAAGATTTTATGATAATAACAATAGACTTTATTCATTTGTTCAGAAAAAGAAGACTTGGTTAACATATTAATGCAATATGCAAACGGAACAGAGAATCCAATGAATAACGAAAGAACAAGCGGCGTTCCTTCGAGTCCTCAGTGAGTTTTCATTGTTTATACTCGTTGAAAATCGTTGGAAGAACAACAGCAGAAAGTAGAGCGAACAAAAAAAATTCACACGGTTTTTCAACATCGAAAGATTTTAAATTAATTTAAAAAAACAAAGAATTTCATATTTTCAATTTATTCATTCACTCGATATTTCCTCCATAATGTCTTTACTCAGAACCACACATCGAACGAATGGTCCAACCCCGTCGCCCCCTAGAAGATCTCGAAGCCCACCGACCATGTCAACGAGACAAACAGTCGAACATCCCGAGCCCGACGTGCAACATTGCGAAGGTTCACCAGCACCTACGCGATCTCACGACATCGAAATCGAGGAAGTGTCGGCCGAAGACGTGAGTCCTACAAGTCCGAGTGGTCCCGATCCGCTGATAACGGAACAAGACGCCGAAGAAGTATCCGAAGAAGCTTCCACCGATCAACAATCGCCGATGTTTACGGAGCTGCCCGTGGTAAATGTTAATTTTGGAGATATTTCGAAATAATCAAGAGAAAGACGGAAACAAAGTTGAAACTATACAAAATAATTCCGAACTCGTTCGTTGATGGAGCTGGAAAACGTTTTTATGAGTATTTGGGATAAAAAAGAAACGTTGTTCCAACCCGACGTGATATTTTGATCCAAAAATACATCTGGAATCCATAAAAAAACGTTATGTTTTCTTACTTCTCTCCGCACAGTTGACTGGACCAGTGAAACTGTCGGACATCACCGAACGAAATGATCTCGAGCATCTTAGTGTAAAACAATTAAAGATGCTACTGCGAACGAATCGCGTAGACTTTAAAGGTTGCGTAGAACGAAGCGAGTTGTTGGATCGAGCGACAAGACTGTGGGAAGCCGCGAAGCAAGGCGGAAATGGTAAATCGACTTGTTGGCGAAAAAAGCTGAATGATTCATCAATTTTCCCCGTTATTTCAACGTGAAATTTGAAAACTTTGCATGACTTTTAGAACCCGAGGTGGAAGGTCCGTACGACGAGAGTCTGTGCAAAATCTGTTGGGATTCGCCGATCGAGTGTGTCATCCTCGAATGCGGCCATCTCGCGTGCTGCATAGATTGCGGCAAACAAATGTCAGAGTGTCCAATTTGCAGGCAGTATGTGGTGCGGGTTGTTAGATTTTTCAAAGCTTAAATTAAAACGTATCTTCGAGAATCGGTAGACGGGGGAAGGGGGGGAGCGGGGAAACAAATTTAATGCGATAATCAAATATCGTAGGAGATTACCATTGATTTAAATCCCGTAACGATGGATCATTATTGTCCAGGGTACTTTTACCTGACAAACATTGCGTTGTTGTGAAAAAGGATAGTTGAATAATGCCGAAATTTTGTTGGTTTTTTGATCGAACTTTTGATCGAGCGTATGGTCACGTGTCATGAATTTTTAAGAAAACTTTTATCATTTGGTACGTCGCGAATTGTCGCGAAGATGAATGATCCAGGATCAGACTTTTGGGTGCCGAAAAACGCCTTACGGAATTAGAACTATTGAATAGCCGTGTATTGTACTCGATGAATGAACAAAAGTAAAAAGCATACGGACGGTTTTCCTTTAAATGTACGTTACAATGGCTATCGCGCTACGAGGAGGATTTATGTTTATAGGATTCATGTATGCATAGACATGTATTATATTCATTAGTACATATAATTTGTAGGCGTACTACACAAACACACACACACATATATATATATTTTACAAGTCAGCATACGCACGAAATCGTGCAAAACTCGTGATACGGGAAAGTACATTGTGCGGCAAAGACGAAAAATGCCACCCACGCGATTGTTTTCCTCAGCTCTGTGTGTATCATCGTTAATCGTCGAAACTCTCGACCGGAAAGTTCATCGAACTGATAGGCGCGAATATACTCGTCAATTTTTCGCTATTCGAACGAATTCGAGCAGCGAAAAATCGTACTCCCTCACTGTTGGAAACGATTCCAACGGCGGGAGAGCCGAATGGAGATGCGACAGTCAACACTGATAAAAAGAATGTTATTTTGAAGAACGTCACGAATTTTATGCGAAAACAATCGATGATATATTTTTTTTCTCGCGTAAATTCAGATGAATATTTTTGCAGAATTATCTTATCGAAAGAGAAGCGGATCGAAATAAAATTGACGAGGATTATAATTTTCTTGGAGAGTTATTGAAAAATGTCGGCTTTTGAGGAAAAATGCTGTTTGAATCGTTTGGTAGAAAATTCTTAAATTATTCTGTGATCGATCAGTGATTGGAACATATCAGTAGGCTGTTTTGTAGCTGATTGTTTTTACTGCTGTTCAAGACACGATTTATGTCGTTTGACGTTACGGTTTGTCAATTCATGAAATATACTGTTGCACAGATGGCGTTACAGTAAGTCGAACATTCGAGAGATCTCGATGGAAAATTATTTTTAAAAAGTAACGATTTCGATCGATAATCGTTCAATTCCTGAGGAAGCCTTCCGGAATTCGATAATGTCCCTTGTTTCCGCTTGAATGAATCTCTGAACGTTCCTCACATCTCTTAATCAATCACAACATAATCGAAGAAAAGGTGGGAGAAAAATAATCCGTTGTTGATGTAGGTGCGAATTTGCCCGACTTCTTACGATAAGCAGTATTGTAATACCGTGATTTATCATTATTATTAATATTACGATATGCGTATTTTTCGAGCAGGTGCGAGTATTTCATCTCGCGCTTACGGAAATATTCATACGAGAAGCGAATCTGATTCCTAACATTCATTGTTTTATTGGCTACCAAGGATTACAAATCGGAAAATTCTTTATTATTCTTCGTCGTCGTCATTGTCGTCGTCGTCGTCGTCCTTGAGAAACTTATTACAGTTAGACTTCTTATCGATTTCATCTATCTTTGTGTTTTTATTATTTTTACCTACGTTGAGTAATAATGATGCTAAGAGCGACGGGCTTCGTCATTTAAAAATGTGATAGCGAAAAACAAAAACGGAGAAAAAAATGCTTCACGATGCGAAACGATCCATACGAATGACTCGCATTCTCAAATCAATCGAGCTGTACTGGTAGAAGTTCGAAGTTAAGAGGAATAAAATGCAAGAATGTACAGTCTTATGGAATTAATTGAAGTCAGAAGGCGAAACAAAGATAATCGAACTTTGCAGGCAGGAAAAAAGAAAATGAAAAACGATAGCACGGGAAAAACACTTCCGACTTGATGGACGTGGTGAAAAAAATCCGGATTTATTGGGAAATGCTGGAGAAATCGAAATTTTCACATTCCGACGTTAAAACCGTGCTAAAATTGTGTTTCTGCTTAGCTTTCTTTCTGTTATCTAGAATTTCCGACTATGAAATTGTTCATTGTACACTTTCGAGCAAAAGTCGATTACCTTTGTTGATTTTTCCCTTCAAATCATACAACACGCGTTTACTACTTTGTTTCATTGTTTTTGGTTTTTTAATAGTTTCAAGCAAAACAGAAGAGCCAACGAGATTTTCATGAAATTCACACGATTTGCCAGTGAAATAGTTTGCAGTTTCTTTTTTTTCTCTCTCTCTCGAGTGATTATTTGTGTCCGAGTCTTTGCCTGAATTTTTTTAAATTAAACTGAAACAATTTATCGCTGGACCGGCGGTGCTAACGGCATCCCGGAGCTAATGTTCGACATTGCGGTATTTGGTCCGAGTAAAACTTGTTTCTGTTGAGCACGTTGCGCCTCTTCCATTTGCGCTCTCTCAATTTCGAATATCACTGGCGCAAAAAGTATTGCGGACGAACTAAAGAATAACCATGTTGCCGCACACGAGAACCCATAGAGACCTGATAAACAACGAGAAAAAGTTGCCATAAATGTATGCGAGACAAATTCATCGATGGCTTGGTTGCTGCGCTCGAATATGCTTTTTTTTTATGTTTGCGGATAGAAAAGAAATTCAGGCTGGATGACTTTGCTCTGCGTTGCTCAACAAATATGTGTGACAAAAAATGAATCATCAAAGTTTTCCTCCTAGAAAAGCTGCATTAATGAATTACCTTTGATGCAACGATACAAGCCGGAACCAAAATTGTATCCTACATCCCGCACTTCCGGCGGAAACATTTCTGTGAGACCGATAAGTCTTTCCGCCAGCGTTTCATCCTGAAAATATATTTCAAGTCTCCGTGTTGTGAAATACTCCATTTTGCCTTACGCTTACGACAATTTGAAAAAAAAGACTACCTCTGAACAGAATAATACTTAATATTTCGACGAAATTTTTCATTTCCTCCCACTAGAGAGTATAGTTTGATTTTGCTTATAAGAAAAAAGTTTCACGCAAAGACACAAAATTCTGCCGAATGAATACCGCAGAATTATTGTGGGAGCTATAGAGTATAATGAATCGAAATCCAAACCATTTTTCATTAGAATAATTAGCGTCGAGACGCAGCGGCGTCTCTGGATAATTAATCGGTCGAATTACGTAAGTACTGGATACCAGTTTTACGAAAAAAAAAAATTGTAGTCTCTATTTCTGAGCATTTCCTTTTATAGGTTATGTCGCGAGTCTTGGTTGGCTAAGCGCTAAAATTACACAAATAATAAATGTCACGCGATTCTTTTAAGCGGATACGAAATAGCAGTGAAAAATAGACGAATTTCGGGGTTTTTGCTTCTTAAATGATCTAAAATTCAGTCGAAAATATCTCTTAATCAATCGGAAAAAATGGTATAACTATCGAGCTCCTTTTCTTCATTGATTTTTCGGAAAAGTAGAACATGCATACATGAAAATATGTAAGTATAAATGCATGAATATCCTGCATGAGTACATGAAATATACATACTTCTTCATCCTCAGCATCGTCAGGGAGAATTGATTTGACTTCGGGTGATCTCACGTCGCTGCTTCCCATACCGCTGTCCAGTATATCAACCTCCTCGATCGAAGCCATATATAAACTCACTCACAAACGACCGGCTTTTTTTTCGCTTCTTCGCACACTCGCAATTTAAATAGTTAATCGAGCGTGCAGTATTTTGACAGACTGTGTTCGCTTAATACCGTTAACAATTTATTTTCAATGTATGCATGCGCGCTCACATAATCCCCTCGTGGAGAATCGTCCTCGTGCTGATGCGCCTGATGCTGGGAAAAATCATGAAATGCCGAATACGGTGAGAGTGGGTGAGAGGAGCGGGGACACTGAACAGTCAACAGCAACAACGCCAATGTGGTGAACTCGCGAACTGTGGATATTTTGAATGTATGCTCTGGCGGATGAAAAAAGGACTCTATGTAACATACAATTGTTTATGTATATTTATCACACTTTTTACTTTGACTGTCACTAGATAACTATACCTTATAGCTAAAGATACAATTCATACAATGAATTTACAACGTCTTTTGCATCTTCATTAGTTAATGACGGGCATCAAGCAATAGCATACGAAGTGCCAAGTGGTAAATCCACGAATCCAACTTTCTTGACGGTTTTCCCGCCCGACATTGCTGTAGAGCGGAAAGATAGCCTCTCCGGGCCAGCGTCGAGCGGTAGTACTGCGCCTGCGAGACTGTTTACCCGCCCGACATTGCTGTAGAGCGGAAAGATAGCCTCTCCGGGCCAACGTCGAGCGGTAATAATGAGGAATAATACGCCTGCGAGACTGTTTTCCCGCCCGACATTGCTGTAGAGCGGAAAGATAGCCTCTCCGGGCCAGCGTCGAGCGATAGCACTGCGCCTGCGAGACTGTTTACCCGCTCGACGCTGCAATAGAGCGGAAAGAAAGCCTCGCAGGCGTCAACGCAAAGGTTCTTCCGAATCGTGGCTTCAACCGAGTTTTTTTTCGATCATAATTTTCCTTCAAAGTAGTGGCAGATGAAAAGAACGATCGACAACTCCATCAAAATTGAACCACGAATAGAGGAAACAACTCTGAACAAGTTGCTTCACTTCCGGTTTCCGGAAAATTGTGTACCGTTTTTTTATAGAATGTATTCCTTTAAATTAGTGGCAAATGAAAAGAACGATCGACAACTCCATCAAAATTTTACCACGCATAGAGGAAACAACTCTGAACAAGATGCTTCATTTCCGGTTTTCGGAAAATTGTGTTGAGTTTTTTATAGAATTTACATGGCAGATGGAAAGAACGATCGACAACTCGATGAAAATTTAACCACGCATAGAGGAAACGATCCCGAGCAAGATGATTCATTTCCGGTCTCCGGAAATTTAGTTTCAGTTTTCCACCCTAAGGTTTACGGCAGATGAAAAGAACGATCGACAACTCGATGAAAATTTAACCACGCATAGAGGAAACGATCCCGAGCAAGATGCTTCATTTCCGGTCTCCGGAAATTTAGTTTCAGTTTTCCACCCTAAGGTTTACGGCAGATGAAAAGAACGATCGACAACTCGATGAAAATTTAACCACGCATGGAGGAAACGATCCCGAGCAAGATGCTTCATTTCCGGTCTCCGGAAATTTAGTTTCAGTTTTCCACCCTAAGGTTTACGGCAGATGAAAAGAACGATCGACAACTCGATGAAAATTTAACCACGCATAGAGGAAACGATTCCGAGCAAGATGCTTCATTTCCGGTCTCCGGAAATTTAGTTTCAGTTTTCCACCCTAAGGTTTACGGCAGATGAAAAGAACGATCGACAACTCGATGAAAATTTAACCACACATAGAGGAAGCGATCCCGAGCAAGATGCTTCATTTCCGGTCTCCGGAAATTTAGTTTCAGTTTTCCACCCTAAGGTTTACGGCAGATGAAAAGAACGATCGACAACTCGATGAAAATTTAACCACGCATAGAGGAAACGATCTCGAGCAAGATGCTTCATTTCCGGTCTCCGGAAATTTAGTTTCAGTTTTCCACCCTAAGGTTTACGGCAGATGAAAAGAACGATCGACAACTCGATGAAAATTTAACCACGCATAGAGGAAGCGATCCCGAGCAAGATGCTTCATTTCCGGTCTCCGGAAATTTAGTTTCAGTTTTCCACCCTAAGGTTTACGGCAGATGAAAAGAACGATCGACAACTCGATGAAAATTTAACCACGCATGGAGGAAGCGATCCCGAGCAAGATGCTTCATTTCCGGTCTCCGGAAATTTAGTTTCAGTTTTCCACCCTAAGGTTTACGGCAGATGAAAAGAACGATCGACAACTCGATGAAAATTTAACCACGCATGGAGGAAACGATCCCGAGCAAGATGCTTCATTTCCGGTCTCCGGAAATTTAGTGTCAGTTCTCCACCCTAAGGTTTACGGCAGATGAAAAGAACGATCGACAACTCGATGAAAATTTAACCACGCATAGAGGAAACGATCTCGAGCAAGATGCTTCATTTCCGGTCTCCGGAAATTTAGTTTCAGTTTTCCACCCTAAGGTTTACGGCAGATGAAAAGAACGATCGACAACTCGATGAAAATTTAACCACGCATAGAGGAAACGATCTCGAGCAAGATGCTTCATTTCCGGTCTCCGGATATTTAGTTTCAGTTTTCCACCCTAAGGTTTACGGCAGATGAAAAGAACGATCGACAACTCGATGAAAATTTAACCACGCATAGAGGAAGCGATCCCGAGCAAGATGCTTCACTTCCGGTCTCCGGAAATTTAGTTTCAGTTTTCCACCCTAAGGTTTACGGCAGATGAAAAGAACGATCGACAACTCGATGAAAATTTAACCACGCATGGAGGAAGCGATCCCGAGCAAGATGCTTCATTTCCGGTCTCCGGAAATTTAGTTTCAGTTTTCCACCCTAAGGTTTACGGCAGATGAAAAGAACGATCGACAACTCGATGAAAATTTAACCACGCATGGAGGAAACGATCCCGAGCAAGATGCTTCATTTCCGGTCTCCGGAAATTTAGTTTCAGTTTTCCACCCTAAGGTTTACGGCAGATGAAAAGAACGATCGACAACTCGATGAAAATTTAACCACGCATCGAGGAAATGATCTCGAGCAAGATGCTTCATTTCCGGTCTCCGGAAATTTAGTTTCAGTTTTCCACCCTAAGGTTTACGGCAGATGAAAAGAACGATCGACAACTCGATGAAAATTTAACCACGCATAGAGGAAACGATCTCGAGCAAGATGCTTCATTTCCGGTCTCCGGAAATTTAGTTTCAGTTTTCCACCCTAAGGTTTACGGCAGATGAAAAGAACGATCGACAACTCGATGAAAATTTAACCACACATAGAGGAAGCGATCCCGAGCAAGATGCTTCATTTCCGGTCTCCGGAAATTTAGTTTCAGTTTTCCACCCTAAGGTTTACGGCAGATGAAAAGAACGATCGACAACTCGATGAAAATTTAACCACGCATGGAGGAAGCGATCCCGAGCAAGATGCTTCATTTCCGGTCTCCGGAAATTTAGTTTCAGTTTTCCACCCTAAGGTTTACGGCAGATGAAAAGAACGATCGACAACTCGATGAAAATTTAACCACGCATGGAGGAAACGATCCCGAGCAAGATGCTTCATTTCCGGTCTCCGGAAATTTAGTTTCAGTTTTCCACCCTAAGGTTTACGGCAGATGAAAAGAACGATCGACAACTCGATGAAAATTTAACCACGCATGGAGGAAACGATCCCGAGCAAGATGCTTCATTTCCGGTCTCCGGAAATTTAGTTTCAGTTTTCCACCCTAAGGTTTACGGCAGATGAAAAGAACGATCGACAACTCGATGAAAATTTAACCACGCATCGAGGAAACGACTCTGAACAAGATGCTTCATTTCCGGTTTTCGGAAAATTGTGTTCAGTTTTTTTCATAGAATGTATTCCTTTAATGTAGTGGCAAATGAAAAGAACGATCGACAACTCCATCAAAATTTAACCACGCATAGAGGAAAGATAGCCTCTCCGGGCCAGCGTCAAACGGTAGTACTGCGCCTGCGAGACCGTTTACCCGCCCGACATTGCTGTAGAGCGGAAAGATAGCCTCGTTACCTAGGCGCTCGTTACTAGTGGCACAGAATTGCGCTCTGCTACCGCGAGAGGCGATACCCTCGATTCTGAGTCGAATAGCTGAGCTTGATGCCCGTTAAAGAATCAGGTTATCAAGAATCCGAATTAAAAAACAACTACAAAGTAAATCGCTAAATGTATGTATTCCAATACTTCGACGGTATAGCTTTTCCACGTAAATCTTTCGCAGAATTTCATCGCGTAAATTTTATGCACGAGTGTGTACGAGTTGCGCTTCGCTGTAACGCCACGGTGGCGAGGTGGCACCACCTGACGGAGGCTATGGGTGGCGCCACCTGACCGACACCATATGAATTTCGAAGAAAGGTCCATAATGTACGCGTCAGGTGACGCCACCCGTAGCGTCCGTCAGGTGGTGCCACCCGTGGCGTTGCAGCGAAGCGCAACCCGTATCGTGCTCCGCTTGATCAACTGCAAGATTCGCTAACCAGTCTAGCTTTGGCATCGTAAAAACGACTATTGACGGTTCGTGAACAAAAACAAACCGTCTATAGATGATTGTGTTGTGCTAACATTGAAAGCTGTCTTTCACTTGTTAATAATAAGATCGTTTAAAACATGAATGACAAACTGATATTCGATCAATTATTCCGGATTTTACAGTGAAAAATGTATGTGTGTTTTGCAGAACGATTGTAAGATCATCGAAATACGAATTTATTCACTAGAATTTAATTTATTGACATAATTGAAATTACCGAATCTATTGACCGCCATGTGAATTTCGGATTATTCAAATTTACGCGTAATATTATCATCGTGAAAAGTTGTAGCAGACCGCGCAGTATCAGGTTACCGAAATCAGAATTAAAGAATCAGGTTATCAAGAATCCGAATTAAAAAACAACTATAAAGTAAATCGCTAAATGTATGTATTCCAAACTTCGACGGTATAGCTTTTCCACGTAAATCTTTGGCAGAATTTCATCGCGTAAATTTCGCGTAAATTTTATGCACGAGTGTATACGAGTTGCGCTTCGCTGTAACGCCACGGTGGCGCCGTGGCACCACCTGACGGAGGCTACGGGTGGCGCCACCTGACCGACACCATATGAATTTGGAAGAAAGAACGATAATGTTCGCGTTGTACGCGTCAGGTGACGCCACCCGTAGCATCCGTCAGGTGGTGCCACTCGTGGCGTTGCAGCGAAGCGCAACTCGTATTGCGCCCCGTCTTGATCAACTGCAAGATTCGTTAGTCAGTCTGGTCTTTGGCATCGTAAAAATGACTATTGATTGAAGGCTCGTGAACAAAAACAAACCGTCTATAGATGATTGTGTTGCGCTAACATTGAGAGCTGTCTTTTATTTATTAATAATAAGATCGTTTAAAAAATGAATGAAGACTGATATTCGATCAATTATTCCGGATTTTACAGTGAAAAATGTATGGGCGTTTTGCAGAACGATTGTAAGATCATCGAAATACGAATTTATTCACTAGAATTTATTGACATAATTGAAATTACCGGATCTATTGACCGCCATGTGAATTTCAGATTCAAATTTACGCGTAATATTATCATCGTGAAAAGTTGTAGCAGACCGCGCAGTATCAGGTTACCGGAATCAGAATTAAAGAATCCGAATTAAAAATCAACTATAAAGTAAATCGCTAAATGTATGTATTCCAATACTTCGACGGTATAGCTTTTCCACGTAAATCTTTCGCAGAATTTCATCGCGTAAATTTCGCATAAATTTTATGCACGAGTGTGTACGAGTTGCGCTTCGCTGTAACGCCACGGTGGCGAGGTGGCACCACCTGACGGAGGCCACGGGTGGCGCCACCTGACCGACACCATATGAATTTCGAAGAAAGGAGCCGGGCCAGCGTCGAGCGGTAACACTGCGCCTGCGAGACTGTTTACCCGCCCGACATTGCTGTAGAGCAGAAAGACAGCCTCGCAGGCGTCAACGCGAAGGTTCTTCCGAATCGTGGCATCAACCGTGTTTTTCTTTTCGATCATAATTTTCTCATCTCTAGCCAGAGTAGATTTTTTATATTAACGGAGCTTCTTGAGAAATACGACGATTCTCGACAGAAGAAGACAAATTAACGATCTCGCAAGAGCGTACAATAACAACTATATGGAAAAACATCTGTCAAAGATATTTACAACACTAACAAAGCTTTTCACTACGGATTTTTATTGGTCCCATTACTTTTTTTTACATTTTCTGGCACCAGTTATGATATAAACAAAGTTCATCCACTGTTTTGATATTCACCAAGAGAACACGACAATTAGAGGAACATATACTTTCATTGCACATATAAAATTGAAAACATCTCTTTTTGATGGTTATTGATATTTAAGTTCCTTTTTCGCAGCACGGCACTGAATGTATGTACCTACTTTGATTAACAATATTGCCGCTGAAGGCGCTCGTTACTAGTGGCACAGAATTGCGGTCTGCTACCGCGAGAGGCGATACCCTCGATTCTGAGTCGAACAGCTGAGCTTGATGCCCGTTAAGGAGCGCATCCGTCAACTATTCCAAGTTGAAATTCCGAGATCGACTGAAAAAGAAAGTATAAACGTTTCGTGAGTAAAGGGTGAACACGAGAAATGGAGAACAAAGCTGAGTGTTGAGACAACTGCGACAGAGTAGGGACGATGGTATGTACAGTCTCAACAAAACCGAAAAAGAGAGAACATGTGGATTATACAAATCTCAAAGAAATCAATCGATTCTAAAACACGGAGCACAGTGTTTTTCTTCAATATTTTGGAAAAACTCGGGGCCATTTAAAAAAATGTACGGATAACTTTAATCTGAAAAGACACGAAATTATCAGGATATACCAGGAATTTTTTTTACAATTTGTCAATGTTTTTTTATTGAACGTTTATGTTATGATTGGACGTACGGAAATTTTCGACCCATTTTGGTCGTTGAGATTGTACGTTGTAATAAAGGACGGTAGGTATGTAGCATAGCAATGGGAAAGAAACGCTCGAGCAATGAATTAAAAAGTCGATTTTTCATTCCAGTATAAACGCACGTCGATATTACCAATTACTTTCAAAGTTGAATAATTTCCCGGGGAATTCAGTCGAGAGTTTCAATTGGCCGACGGCACAACGAATCACGCATGAGTTTCGTGGCCAATCGCAGAAAACCGTACCTCGACCCTCAACACATACGCCACAGTGGGCTGGGGTCGCAACACGCTCGCTGGCCCTCGCGCACCATTGCTATGTATACCTAAATAATATCCAAACTGTTCGGATTGTGTCAGTCGGTGGGCAGGAACCGTACCATCACATAATATTTTCCCGTCTCTCGCGCGCATATCCCACTAAAATACACGTACACAGACACAAAGAAAATAAGTATCAAGTGTAGAAAGAAGTTTCTTCGTACATGTGATTTCAGTGTACAACAAAACGAGAGGGAAAAAGAGAGCGAGAGAGACAGACAAATTGTAGAACGAAAACACACAAAACATAGACACTTTTGTAGGCTTGTATGCGCACAAATACATTTAGAATCACCGAAGATAAGTGTTTTTCTGGGGTGAATTATAAGAATTGAACGTTGTCTAACGACGTTTTTTATGCAAAATCTTGCTCAAAACGTGGATATATTGACACAGGGACTAAAATACGGTTTAACAGGACTCATGAACCTCGCAAATCCAGCAGCTGACTCTCAGTGTGGTGTTTTCTATGTTAACTTTAATCAGGACTGCACGTAAGTGTTTGCGAATGTATAAGAAACAAAAAAAGAAACAGTCACTGCTGCGACCTTATGTATTCTATGTGTCTTAAAGGTGCATAGACACGTACATGCATACAAAATTTCATCAAAACGTCGTTTTCGTTTATTTTCATTTGGCATCGTTATTCCACGATTTACAAAGTAAACAATAAACTCGTACGAAATGGTACTTCTTTTCCTTCATTTTTCCTTTGTTCGCTAACGCGGACTTGAATCGGACGAGAAACGTCATTTACACGAGCAGCGTGTTTGGCTCTCTGTCTTTTTCCCCTACTGTGTCCTCTTGCACCTTGTCGCGCGTAACATCCCGTGTTGTGCTTCATTTTTTAAATTTATTTTCGTTCTCCACTCTCCGCATCTGAATTCGTAATACATCAAGGCGACTCGCGTCCGTCCGAATTTACCATGTTTTCAACGTGTAATCACGCAACTTGGATCTCTTTCCTAATTTGACGCCTTTTCGATGTTGCTTGTGCGTCATGTACACACGATCGTCACCCTTTTTGTTTTTGGCCCCTCTATCTTTGTCGCCCCTCCCCCATCGTTTCGGTTCCGCTACCGTATTATTTTCCTTTTCACATTCGTTAATTGCGCGTTATCGAAGTATCGAAGTAACCAAGTCGCAGCAGATTCCAAAGTGAGGGACAGAGAGAGAGAGAGAGAGAGAGAGAGACGAAAAAGAAAGATGGAACTTTCATATCTTACTGTTATCTCTCTCTCTCTCTCTCTCTCTCTCTCTCTCTCTCTCTCTCTCTCTTGACCATCTGTCTCTTGGATCGTGGCCTATCTCTCTCT
The DNA here is from genome assembly GCA_959613375.1 of Heteropelma amictum. Lineage (NCBI taxonomy): Eukaryota > Metazoa > Arthropoda > Insecta > Hymenoptera > Ichneumonidae > Heteropelma > Heteropelma amictum. Next base: position 6,191,735 of record OY390725.1, read on the forward strand.
CGTTGCTATCGCTTCTCTCTACCTTGTTGTCCTTCCTCCTACTCCCCCGAGGCGTCATTAAATAAGCGCGCACTCTCGCTCGTACCTATATGTATCTAAACGTCATTCTTTTGCCTTCGATTGCCTTTCTAATCTTTTTTTCTTATTCATTTTTTTTTCTCTTTGATTTGTATTCATTTCGCACTTTATGCGGCACGTGCAACTCCAATGCGTATATTTACCGTCCAACACAAGCGCTGGAACGTTTGTTTTGAGGCTTCTGTTTCTCGCTCGCACGTACTTACAGAGTTCCGCGCAAGCAATTGCACTGTTTAATAGCATGACATCGAAGGATGATAATTAACCGACCTTCCCTTTCTCCCCCTCTCTCTCTTTCACTCCTCTATCCATATATCGCGTCTCTACGAGAATCTACGCGCGGGAAGACGCGAAGGGCGGGAAGGGGACGGGAAATGTTGGTTGGCAACCTCGCTCCGTTTAGATCACGCATTTTTCGAATGTTTCTAAAAAAAATGTTTTCAATTTTCATCTGCTCATGTAACTGTCACTATTTTCCTCATTTGCCATTTATTTTATGTCCAAAATTGACGTTATGACGTAATAACGTAATTGGTAGGACAAAATTGACGAGAACATATGTTTTTTCTACGCATAAAAATGAAATGATTAGCTAAAGTAATCAAACTAAAGTATTTTAATATACAATAAAATAATACCACAATTCGGACTTTGAAAAAGTGAATATTTCGTTACGGCAACTTTAGCATTTGATTGTTTTCTTTCAGATCATTGGCTGTTGGCTCCAAGACCGGCTACAAACTCTTCTCCCTCAACTCGGTTGACCATCTAGAAAAGATTTTTGAAAATGGTACATGTGATTTTCGAGTTTGCGAGAGAAAATAGTCGTTACCCTTTTTTCTCATTGTCACCGAAAGCATTATCAACGAAAAAAAGTACCATTCACGAATGACTGGAAACGCAATTTCGTCCCATTCAATTTTTTACTCGTCGAATACATCGATTGATAAAAAAAGATCCAATTACTTTTGGGAGCGCACTGGGAACTATAGAGATAAAGAGTCGTCAACTCCGCATTGGCTAAAAAAAAAGTATAAGAATCCGCAGAGTTCAACGTAGTACAACGAGTTCAATGATAAATTTGCCTCGTTCGATGACTCATTAAAGTTACAATGACCACCAATAATTCTGCGACGACGAAAAATATAAAATACGCTCGAGCGATAAATCTTATTTTTCGGAAAATTCAATACCGCGTGATGAAAAACTCCTTAATAAAGTTGAAACAATTGCAGTTTATCAGATCGTGACCAAATACGAAACGTTGCCCGAGGATCACATGAAATATTTCCGGCGATGAAAATAATATTATGAAAAAGAAAATTCAACGAGTCGTTCAAACGAAAAAAAAAAGCAAACATTGACAAAGTCTTCCACGTTTGGTTTTCAGACACGGAAGACATTTGCATCGTTGAAAGATTGTTCAGCAGCAGTCTTGTTGCGGTTGTCAATGTATCGTCACCTCGTCAGCTCAAAGTTTGTCACTTCAGGAAGGGCACCGAAATATGTAACTACAGTTACTCGAATACGATATTGGCTGTGAAGCTCAATAGAGCGGTAAGTTTCTCAAAATTTTAACGCCATTCATGGAAAAAACAAGAAAAAAGAAAAAAGAAGGATCCAAAAGAAAAAGAAAAGGAATTCGTTAAGCTCGCGCGGTAATCATAAAAATGCATGAGAACTCTGACGTATCGCTTGAAAAACAACGAATAATCGTTTCTCTTTGATGAATTTCGAAGGAAAAAGAAGGCGACGGCTCATCATTTTTTAACGATGAAAAGTATCATCCGCGATCGTGACCTTTTGCGAATCTCATTTTATTCCGTACAGAGATTAGTAGTGTGCCTCGAAGAGTCTTTGTACATCCACAATATACGGGACATGAAGGTGTTGCACACGATTCGCGATACACCGCCGAACGTGTCGGGCCTCTGTATTCTCTCCGCGAACAGCGACAATTCGTACCTCGCGTATCCCGGCTCAAATACCATCGGGGAGGTGCAAATATTCGATGCCATTAATTTCGTGAGTCGACTTTGCACCGTTATCGATCATTTCGCGCGTTTTATCTCCCTTGTATTATTGTATTCCTCTTTGTCGCGCTTGCAGCAAGCAAAAACGATGATCCCGGCGCACGACAGCCCATTGGCCGCCCTTGCATTCAGCCCGAATTGCACCAAAGTCGCTACGGCCTCGGAGAAAGGCACCGTTATAAGAGTCTTTCAGGTGCGAAAATCTCAAATCGTAAATTTCGTTAATTCGCGCGAAAACTGTGTCTCGCGCTTTTTTCTTCATTAAAAACATGTACACGTATGTAGATTCACGACGGAACGAAGCTTTTTGAATTTCGTCGAGGCGTCAAAAGATGCGTGTCGATAAGTAGCTTGGCATTTTGCATGGATTCGATGTTTCTGTGCTGTTCGAGCAACACGGAGACCGTTCACATCTTCAAGCTCGAGGAACCCAAGGAAGCGTGAGTGAAATCGATTTTTTTGGGAACGAAAGATTTTCGCTTCTTACCAAATATCATCTCTGTAATTGATTTTTTTCTTCATTAATATCGACGAAAACTTCTCATTCAGGCCAAAGCAAGCACCCGAGGAACCGCAAAGTTGGATGGGTTATCTGACGAAGGCTGTTTCGGCGTCGGCGAATTATTTGCCCTCTCAAGTCACCGACGTGTTTAATCAAGGCCGAGCTTTCGCTACTGTTCATCTCCCTTTTCAAGGATTGAAGAACGTTTGTGCCATAACCGAGTAAGTTGTCACGGACCGTGAGATTTTTCGCAAAACCAAAAGCGTTCGTTTATTTTTTTATTTAAAAAATTGACGATGCAAAAGATCGATGGCAATTTAATCGCGATAAATTTCTCGTACCGCAATCAGGATTCAAAAAGTCCTGAGGTTGTTGGTGGCCAGTGCGGATGGATATCTCTACGTATATAATTTAGATACAACCGAAGGCGGCGATTGCACACTCGTGAAGCAGCACAGGTTTGTCAACGCATTTTTTTCATCATAAAAACAGCAAAATATGCATTTTTTTACTGCGATCTTCGTTAATTGAACAAAAATATCGATTCTCCGGAATGCAGATTAGACGGTAAGCAGGACGAGGTCGATTGCGCGGGTGTATCGAACGCGGGTACGGGATCCGGCGAACCTGGAGTTTCGACGACCGCCGCCGCTCCGATTGTACAAAATCCAGGTATACTATCGTAGTTTGTTTCACGAAGTTTCTCAATTTATTTCGAACTCTCCTGTTTGTCGTGTTTATTTTTTTTACTGTTATTTGAGAATCGGTAGAACTTTGATTTTCGTGTCGCACGATACCGGAAGCGAGTCGATCGCGATTTAAAATCACGCCGTGTTAAAATCTTCGATAAATTCGGGAATCATCGAGAAACGGACGAAGCGATTCTCGAATTTAACGAACAAGACGCTCGAATCGGTCAGTTCCGTTCGTGCTTTTTTTTTCGCCACACACGCACACGGATTACGCGCGATCGTTCTAAACTCACCGCTTCTGCCGCGCTGATTTTCCCGGAGGTCTTTTTTTCACGTTTCCGATGAATCTCTGCGGTATTTGAGATTGTGCGATAACGAAATTTCGACGATAATGACGAAATAACGAAATTTCACGACGTCGAGACTCTCGCTCGTACGACGGTCGGAATACCAAAGTTTTCTCCTCTGTTTTTATCTTATATTTGTTTCGTTTGGTTCTCGTTCGCATCGCATGACTCTATCACGTTTTACAGAGACAAATATTTATATAAATTCGTCGATATTCGTCTATCTATATATTATCGATAAACATTTCCGTCTCCACGTGCATTTATACTTGTAAAAATGATTGTTTTCAGGATTGTATGAAAAAAGATTTTAAATGGTATTTACACAGGAATAGTTTCACAACGATGTAGAATTCAATACCTGATGACTTATCAGTGCAAGCAGCGTTACGTAATTATCGAAACTTTGAAACGAAAGTCTAATCATTATTGTTCACGTCCGCGGAAACGTAACGAATCGAAAAAAAAGTATCGAGACAGTCTTGTTCTCGCAATTAGTAAAACGACAATTCAATCTTTTCATCAATCGTACTTTTCGCCATTTTGTCGAAGTTTAACGAAAGCTTGCGCAAAAAATTTGTAACACCCAGTGAAATATTCTTCGCGGTATAATCCCGAGGGAAAAAAATCATTCAGCGTGATACAAAAACGTTGAGCTCCTTCATCGCGAAAATAAGTTTGTCAAAACGTCATTCCGACGAGTTTACGTAAATTTATTTACAGCAATTTTTGAAAAAAAAAAAACTGTTGGATGTTATTTGACGATATCTGCAGTGATGAATCATCAGGGTCGGTAGTTTGTAGAATTCACGCACCGTACTCTCTCTCTCTCTTCAACCGAGACTACCGAATGTCGAAGCTATAGCTGATTGCTTAGAAATTTCCGAAATTTGCATCAAGATGACCACAGAGACTGTATGGTCCTGTGAGACAACGATATATTTTACACGTAACGATTGCTGCAACTGTACATGTAAACGATCCGTATGCTATTCTCTATCAGTTTAGTTTATACGTTAATACTTGCCGCCAGAAACAAATTTGTCAACATTAAAACACCGTGGGGAAACGCGTATTTACGGACAACTTTAGAAACGCGTCTACGTGGAACATAAAAGAAAAAATGTGTCGCTATTTTCCGAGCACGAAATGTGACACGATAGAAATCGATCGATTATCGTCTTTATCGTGGGCTCGTCGTGATTAATGAGCCAAAGCGCGGACATGAATTTCGATTACTCGAGGAATTCGCGTAATCAGGAAAACGAAATGTCCTTCTAGTATTTTGCTGTGTCGAGTATATACTTTTACCGTTTTACATCGTCTTTCACGTAGTTACTCTCAGTCCTGATACAAAACACGAGTATAGTACAGTAGCTGGTACGATATTATTTTTCTCGTTTCTTTCAGTCTTCTTTTGCCTCAGGTTTGGGTGCGTGTGTGCGCTCGTCGTTCGATCCGTGAAAGATATTCGAGACAAAAGTGAAACGTTACAAAGTTATCGAAAATATTTGACGCGGAAGGATAATAAGAGAAATGCCTGAAACTTTACACTCGCTTCTTCTCTCGCTTCTTTAACCCTCCGAGACATAAACGCACACCGTTTCCTTCCATCCACCCCAGATTCGAGCTGCCGAAAAGATTCTCGTCCATCTGGACAGGGCAAAATGCTGCCCGTTTTATACTGTATGACCTCACTTGATGTATTTTTTTCTTTTTATTATCCGCTGAAGCCTGCAAAAATAGCTACGCGGGTGCGTTGCGCGGCCGTTCGCCAGACTCCATGTCAGGTACTGGTATGTCCTTTATTCAAATCCCATCTTTTTTTTCTACTTTATTTTGTACATTTTTTTAAATCTCTTCTCGCGCTCTCATCTCTCTGTCGCCCTTTCTCTCTCTCTCTCTCGCTCTCTCTTGACTTACTTTTCTTTTTCCGGACATGGACAAATCCGAACGTTACGATATCGTACAGTCGTCGGGTTTTGCAAAGATTCACCGTCTATCTCTGTCGCCTTCTTTGATTCACATTCACAAAAATCCATTGATAATTTTGATTTTTTCTCCTGAAAAACAGCGTTCATTTTCGTGAAAGTTCTCGGATACGATCGGTAAATGATCAGCGAAGAACGTAGGAAATTCGAGAAAAGAGCAGTGTCATCCTACGTGATGAAAAATCTTTGCGAATTAATGATTTTTTCAGTCTTTTTTTTTATTACAATTTCGTTAGAAAGATACTCTGTTGCTCCACATTCTATTCGTCAATTCAGAGGCGACTTTCGTGCGTATCCGGAAAGAATAAAAGTAATTTTTAAATTGCGCCGTTCAAATTCAGTACCTTTTTGTAATTCCAATTGCTACCGAAAATACCGGAAGTAACGCGCGCGCTTTTGATATCAAAATGTTCATTACAACCCATTTCCTTTGCCCATTCATTCCCCAGACACGAGAGGGAAACAATTCGAAGGTCTTTCGATTCACGCATATTAAAAACGTCGTTAACAACATTTATTCTCTTTATTATCACATACGCACACTCGTGAGCGCGCTCGTCGATTATGGCCGTAGGAAATTTGCATCGGAGCTAATTTAACACTGTACAGAAAAAAAATCTTACATTACCTACCACTTAATTAATAATAATCACGTCGAAATTTATATTCATGATGTCTTGCTACATCGCAGGTTTTAGAAACATTCTCGAAAGCGAGGGCTGAGACGACGACCCCGATTCGCACCTTCAGTAACAATTCATTATTTATCGGGATTATTATTATTATTATTAGCATTAGTATTGTTATTATTCTTGAAGAATCGTCACGAAGAGAATAATCGTTTTCTGACGTGCGAGTTTTTACGTATAAAGTAAACGAAAAATGGGTAAGGATTTCATTGCTGGTGTTCCACGGTTCAATATTTCCAATTAAAACCCTTAATGTCACTCGATCATCCCTGACTCGGCATACTAACATTCTCACATCTCTTTACACGTACATGGCATCGTACATCGAGAGTAAATGAATTTTCTAGATATACATGGGATTATTTTCAAGCTTTTCTTCAAATCGAATTTCACAAGAGTTTATTGGATGAAGCAAGACCCTCGAATGACGGATAATAAATGAATTGATCGTTGAATGATGATGATCCTGCAATTCTCATCTGATGACTTTTTTTTTCTTTTTTTTCGTCTCGGAATTATCCGAAAATTTTTTCGTTCTTCATAACTCAGAAGGATACATTAATTCGCACGTATTATTTACGTCTTCTGGTGAAGGCTCGACGCACGCAAGAGCATCATTGTCACTCTGCCGGCAGTTGCACGTTTCAAATGGAACAAGACCTCATTTTCCTCCGTTTTAGTTTTATTTCATTATCTTTACGTTCGCAATTTCTTGGACGACACTGTACACATCATCTCTTCCGTTTTGTTCTCTCGATTTCTTTTTTTAGCAAAGCAATTTTCCGTAATTCCAAGTATTATCGGTTTATTGAGTAATTAAGGTAAAAAAAAACGTAACTCGTTGAATATTCGTAATGTAAATAACGACGAGAATTAGACTATTTTTTGAGTAGTGAATTTAGCACCCGTTGACTGCCCTCGTGTTTTTTCAAAACATTGTTTGGACAATTCCTGCGTAATCATCGTTAAAATACTAGAAGTTGACCGTTGAGGGAAAATGGATTTCACGCCAATCGATCGATGTTCACTGCAGGAGAAAAAATATAATTTTATGCATTACATTTTAAATTTTGAGATTATTTACAAATTTCATGATATTACAGAATTTACAGTAAACGGATTACGGTCTGTTGATCGTGTTGGAAGCTCGATTCTTTTTTTTCTCATTCAAATGAAATTTCAAGCTTTAAAATGTGATGATAAAAGTAAATATTGCTCTACATTGCTTCGTTCACCTAATACGCTTCGGTAAATGTTGATTCAATCTGGATTATCAATGTATCATCATAACCGAAAATTCGCGTAAGATATTCTCACACGATGAAGAAAAAAGGACAAGTCTGACTAACAAAACTCATTCGTGTATGTGACAGTTCATTCCATCGGAATTTCAAGGATGGTAAGGAGAGGGTGATTACAAATCTAGAGCATTCTCATGATTGATCTTCGAACGGTTCTAAACAGTGTCCACAAAAATCAAAATCTGAATGAGCAACCGTTTTGATCGATAATTTTTATCAAAAAAAAAAGAAAAACAAAACAAAACACACAGGTGAATAACGAAGAAATTGTTTTTAGAATCGGAAAAATATCACGAGATGATAGCGGCCACGGAGAGTCCACCAAAGGGCGGAGGGGCATTTCGATTCAACGACGACACGGAGTTTCCGCCGGTAACGCAAAGAACCGATTGAAGCTCTTCGAGTATTGAAAGCATATCAAAAAAAGAAAAGAGGAGAAAGAAAATCAGAAAGAAAAAAAAACGTAAAAATTCAGAGAAGAAACTTTATTTTATTCTCGAAATATCGAAATATCACGTGTCGGCGAAACATCACATGAGAAACGTGCATCAGTGGACAATATGGCGCAATGTGATTGTATCGGAATACTTTTTCTGTCCAAACGTGCAACAAAAAGATATATATATTTTTTTTGTACAAGGACGATGAATTCTTTTTCGCCACTCTGCACCGCTCTTTATCGATTTTTCTTTCCGCCCCCCCTTGTCAATAATACAAAAATATGTACACGAGAAAGATGCCGCGTACCGCGATGCTTCACAGCGAAGAGATATTTATATCTTGGAAAAAAAAATTCGCTGAAAAAAGGAGACGGAAGCGCTCGCGGTGTTTTTTCTTCTCATTCAACGTTAGATGAATTTTTTTTTTTTTTTCGCGATTCCGGTAAGTTCCGGAGTAATCGGTGCGACGCGCTTTGCGGATTATACTGATAATGCGGCAAATTTGATTTTTTTTTGCCCGTGCGATGCCACATTTGCGAGTTATTTATAATTTGTACATTGTTCAACGATAGATTAAATTACCTTCCCTTTTTTTTTAATTCAACTTTAATATTGCTTTCCCCGGTCATAGATTGCAAAGTACCGTTGTGTCGGAATGACTTTGTAAGGAAAAACGCCACTGTAGCTACTCGAAAAATGAGAAATCACGAAGGAACGTTCACCGAAATCGTTCACTTGAAATCGATTGATTCGTCTCAAAGATATCTCAGAGGTGTGTTCAAGGGCCATTTTCACGGTTCATTCGATTATTAAAGAATCAAATTCGTGCTGCAGGACGCGGTGAAGTTTCTCAACCTGCGCTCTAGTAAAGATCAAACAGAACGAGTCTCTTCTGTGGACAGAAATATCAATCATTCGAGAGGAAACTGCAAAAAGATTTTCTTTGGCTAAATGACGTGCAATTATTCAGACGTTTAGGAAAGCTCGGAAACTTTTTAAACAATTGCTCTCTTGTACTCGTCGCGGCTCGGTACGGCTTTACTTTGCCTTGAGGGTATCTCGGGTATAAATCCTACCGAAAAATCAAATGCGACGATAAATTCACAAATGACACTCAAAAAACAAACGTAAATAAATCGCTGAATTTCATTAACTTTGAATAAAAAATTGGGGTTTTTCTTCTCTATTTTTCATGACATCACGGTGTACTGAAATTATACTCTAATCCAATATCCTCGAGATATTCGTGGCTTCAGCCTGTCTTCAAAAGGCAGTCGCATTCTTTCAATGATTTTGCCCTCGAAGGGGTGATATATTTTCAAAATATGTACAATTTTGATGTTTCACTTGTCGAACGATAGGAATCACGAATGCGCCTGATACTTCCATCCTCAATTGTCAATTGCCTTTGAGAATTATTACATTACTTTTCATGCAACATAGTTGAACATTTTCAAAATGATCTTTTCCGTCATCCGTGAGACGTTCGGTTTTTCTTCGGCGATAATCGTTCTTTCGAGTAACTAAAGTGGCATCAAACGTTGGGTGCACTTATTGAAAATGTTTTGGCAAGACCCTGTTGTAACAAAATTTGAAATTTAAACACTGTACAGACGTGAAAAAAGAGAGAAAAAAATAGAAATTATCTCATGGCAGATGAGTCACGAAAAAAAAAGGATATATATATATAAATTTCAGCAACACTGGAAAATTACGCAAGAGGCCGACCCAGTCGATAGATCAAAGCGTCCGTCGGCAGTTTTGTACTAACTTATCTCGTTTAGCGAATAGTTTTACTTTTATAAACAAAAAAGGAAACAAACAATCGATAGAACGAAGAGAAGGAAACGCTAATAATGATAGTTATAATAATAATCCACTGTAAATACACCATGAAATGCTTGTGCATTAACGTTATTGCGAATATATATATTTATATATATAATTTACGTATAAATATATACGTACTTACATATATATATATATGTATGTATATATTGATAGTGTCCAATCGTTACACGAGACTTGCTAATGTATAAAACGAAACAAAAAAAAGAAAAAAAAATATTAAAGAAAGCCAAAAAAACGAAAGGATACGTCGGTTTTTTTCCTTTGTAGTTCCTCTTTATTCAGTTTTACATCTTGCCTTTTTTTCAGCACTCTCAATCTTTTATCGTTAGAGACCCCGGTTCACAATAGAACCGCCGGTCGATGTATGTATAATAGACGATTCTCTGCGGGCAAAAGCGACTTTGTTCTCTCGGTACTTGCGATGATGTGCGAAAAACGGAAACAAGGCTCTTTTTAAGGTCCAAAGCAAACTTTTCACCGTGAGAATTCAAGACATCGGTATATTCAATTTTTTTTTTCACTACAGGTCTTTAAATGTTTATTCGATGATGCAAAACGAAAATAATAAGAAAAAAGGGCCCTCTCTGCGAGTATTAACATCCTCGTGGTCGCGTCAATTTAGAATCAGTGTAGCAGCCCGAAGAATACTGATTCTTCAAAACAATCCGATATATCGGGAATCTCGAACGGCGAAACAAATTCTCGCCAAACTTTCTCCCACGTGTACGAACGAATCGTCGAAAGGAAGCGTTTCCGTGCGATAGAAAAATCATTTGAGACAAGCGGCAGTTTCGATAATCTCTCGAAAAAAAAAGCAAGGCTTGCATCTCGAATCTCGTGACTGTCGTCGTATTTTGTAGCGAACACATTTTGCGAAAAATGATTAAATTCGTTTTGCCTCGATTATTTTCGTTATCCCTCAATACTAATGACGGTTTTTCATGATTTTCAATGAAGTTTCGCGAGTTTCGCTGGGGAGGAGTGAATTATTTCGAAAAATGATCTAAAACATGACGAGTGACGCGTTGAAAATTTGGCAATGAGAAATTTTCATGGGCAAAACAGTCGTGACAAGTCGTACGAACCTGGCAGGTTTTTTTTTACATAGGTACAAAACAATTCCGATCAGAAACATTTTTTATGTGATGAACAATATTAACACTACACGAAAAGCATGGTTTTTTTTGTATGTATCACTTCAGATTATGTTCATAATGTATAACACTCGCGATCGTGCAATTCTTTCGATTCCATCCTCTTTTCGATGAATTTCGAGTATGATTGCAATAAGATACAGAGTTTACATTTACGATATAAAAAAATCGGTCCTCGCTCGCGGGAGCGAGAAACATGTACCATCTCTCTATCGTCGAGTCTCAAATTTGCAGCGAGCATTATATTCATTTATTTTCAATCAACTTTTGACCGCCTCGGTTACATCTTCGGATGGTTCGCGCAAATCGCACGTACTCGATATAAAAAATTTTACGGACAATTTTGTTCAACAGATTTATTCTCAGGAATTTCTCGTTCTCTCCGTTTTCTTTGTGTATGAATGTGTTTCTCTTTTTTTTCAAATATTGTTTCTTCATTATTATCTCATTGAATCAAACGATCGAGAGAAACATCATGGTTTTTGTAAAAATCGTTCGACGAACGAAGAAAGAATGTATGAAGGCCCTTTTTGTCGTACGCTCACTGCTGATTGGGCTTACATGGGGGGGAGGAGAAAACGAAAACTTAACTATAAAGATCGTCATCACCGTCGTCCTGGAACGGTTGATCGCCCTGCGTCGTGTCCTGGGGACCACCAGGCGCATTTTGAGGAAATCTGTTGATTGAAAAAACAAAAGTATACACGAAAGATCCTCACCGAGCTACTCCATAATTTTTTAACAACATTTATTTCCGGTCTGGTTTGCACGATAAAAAAAATTCTTTTCCATCTTTTTTTAGAAAAAAACATCACGAACTTCCGAAATTGGTTTTTCGGAGAGCGCTCGACCGGCGCAATTTGAGTTTCGTCTCGTCGCAAATGCGATTCTTTAGAGTTTTCTCAGGTTTTTTAATCAGCCTCGATGCACTCACCTGAAGTTGGTTCCGAATCCTCGCGACTGTTGCAGAGTCTGAGCGAACATTTCGTACTTTCTTATGTCATTGTCGGAAACGGAGCGACGGGCGAACCTCATTGCCTCTTCGAAGTGAGCGCGGGTTATTTCCGGCACTGGATCGTCCTCGTCCATCTTTTTTGAAACAATCATATTACAACATGCTGGCTCTACACTTTCGTTTCCGAGGGACTCGATTGTTCAAAGATCATTCAAACCGCCAATTGGCTGTTTTGTTCCTCGCCGATGATTGTGTCGCTACTAAAGAACGTAGACGCGAAAATGTTATACTCACGTCCATCGATACCGAAGGATTGGCCATGCGCTCTTTTTCTCTTCGTATCTCGGTTTCGATGCACTGTCTAATCGCGAGTTTGCACGCGCGTTGACAGATCTCGGTCAAATCAGCACCCGAAAAACCGTGAGTGACCTTGGCGATGTAAGTCAGATCTACGTCCTGTAAATATATATATATATATCTTAATTACTAGGTGTACATTTTGTACTTCTATGCAATTTCACTTCTTTTTGTAGGAAACCACCGAATTCAATCATGTAAGACAACAAAAATTCTTCAAGCGTTGAGACTCCAACTCCATTGACGCTTTGATTTTTCAGTGTTTTGCCAACTTGGCGACATGACGAATGTGATATTTATATACCATGTCCTACGACTGACCTTTGCTACGGGCGATTTTCGTAAATTGGCTTTGAATATTGCCTCCCGTGATTTTTCATCCGGCAATGGGATGTAGATGAGCTGATCAAGACGACCGGGTCGAAGAATAGCGGGATCGATGATATCCGGACGATTCGTAGCTCCGATGATGAATACGTTTTTCTTAGCTCCCATGCCGTCCATTTCCGTGAGTATTTGATTGATGACACGATCGGCGGATCCACCGCCGTCGCCCACGGAACCACCGCGCGATTTCGCTATTGAATCCAACTCGTCGAAGAACAACACGCAGGGAGCTGCTGATCTTGCCTGGAAGGATTATTCGAGAATCATCGTCGTTGTTTGTTCGTTCGATGGGCGGATGGAATGAGGAATTTATCGTTCGACGATAACAACCTTGTCGAAGACGTCGCGAACGTTGGCCTCGGATTCGCCGAACCACATGGTCAGAAGCTCCGGCCCTTTGACGGAGATGAAATTCGCCTGGCACTCGTTCGCGATAGCTTTGGCCAAAAGTGTCTTACCGCAGCCTGGCGGCCCGTAAAAGAGAACGCCTCTGGACGGTTGCATGCCGAATTTCAAGAACTTGTCGGGATGTTCCACCGGGTACTGAAGCGGAACGAAATCGTATTCGATGGTCAAGATTTTGTCAACAACGGAGGACGACTTTTTTCTTGTTCTTTGACCGAGCGAATGAAAATTACCTGGACCAACTCTTGAAGCTCTTTCTTAACGTTCTGAAGACCTCCGACGTCTTCCCAGGTGACGGTCGGGACTTCCACGATCGTTTCGCGAAGAGCACTCGGGCTGCTCTTGCTCATAGCGTACTGTAACGAGATCGCACGAGTTTGCACTCGAAAATTAATAAAAATTGAACAACTCGGCAAAGACAGTCAATCATTGCCGAAAACTCGGAATGTTATTTTAATCGAGTGTGTACTCAATAATGACCTTGAAATTTTCCATTGTAACGGCGAGAGAAGCCAAGACTTCAGCGTCGATCTGATCGTCTTCCAAATCGATGAGATCCATTTTTTCGCGAATCTGTTGAAGAGCCGATTCGGAGCAGAGCGAAGCCAAATCAGCGCCAACGTGTCCGTGACTTTCAGCGGCGATCTGACGAAGTTGAAGGATTGAAAAAATTGATCGACTGAATTTTCCTCAATTGCGCAGTTTCAACGATGCTGTTTTTCTAATCTTACCGCTTCGAGTTCAACGTCGTCGGCAAGCTTCATGTTCTTCGTATGAATGCGCAAGATTTCCAAGCGGCCTGTCGCATCGGGAATACCGATGTCGATTTCGCGATCGAATCGACCGAAACGACGAAGCGCGCCGTCGATGCTGTTGGGACGATTGGTCGCTGCCATTACGATAACGTGAGAACTCTGCTTCATACCATCCATGAGCGTCAAAAGCTGCGACACTATACGCCTCTCGACTTCACCGTGAGTCTGCATCAAAAAACGAAGAACTTTAGTACGTTTTTCACGCTAACTCGGGCGTCCGTTAAATCGTAGCTTGCAGCATTTTTCTCCATTCGAAAATTCATCTCTAAAATATCATTGAATTTAAGGTAAAAAAAAACAATTTTGCTTTACAGCACAAGCACAGAATATCATCAAGATGGATTTGACGGAATATTTACAAATACAAAAAAACACGCGAAATTGTTTTCAAAAACGCACCTTTTCCCTTTTCGGAGCAATAGCGTCGAGTTCGTCGATGAAAATGATGGCTGGTGAATTCTTTTCGGCCTCCTCGAAAGCTTTGCGCAAATTGCTCTCAGACTCTCCGGCGAGTTTGCTCATAATCTCCGGGCCTAGGGTCAAAAGCGTACAGTGGATAATTTTGAGTCTATCGAAAACCGTGTATATTCATAAACATATGGGCAATTCCACGCGAAGTTTTGGAATTTTGATTTTTCACTTGCCGGATAATTTTTTGTGGCATTCAAAGTACGAAAAAAAAGTCAGGCAAGTGAAAAAATGACAAAATCGAAGACGGAATGAATGAAATTTCCACGGGCAAGTTTTCGTACCGTTGATCAGGAAGAAAAATGCCCCAGTTTCGTTGGCAACCGCACGAGCTATTAGCGTCTTTCCAGTACCCGGTGGACCGTACAGAAGAATACCGCGCGGTGGTTTAACTCCGATAGCTTTGAAGAGAGATGGATGTCGCAATGGCAATTCAACCATCTCCTTGATTTGTGCGAGCTGCTTGCGTACACCGCCAATATCGTCGTAACCAACAGCGTTCAGAGCTTCCTCCTCTTCCTACGAAATCAAATTCAAATTCGAATGAGAACCGCAAAAAAAAACCAATAAACACGAGGCAGAAAATCTGTTTTGCGATTCTCCGAGAAGCGAATCGTAGAAAAACAAAACAATCGAATGATTGTATGATCAAACCCCTGCGAATTATCGTTAGATACCCTCGTCGCTTGTTTTCATTTTATTTTCACTAACATTGGTTTTTCAACTTTATTCTCTGCTGAATTTTTCGAAAAATGCGTCGAGTTTTAGCGAATTTATTTCATTCGAATATACCTCGCGCTTGATAGGATCGCCTTCGCAATGAATCACGGTGTCCGGAGCAACGATGCAGTAAGGGCCCGGATCTGTTTCCACTACCTTGAATTCAACCGCTCGCATACCTCCGCGAACGATGAAATTGTCATCCTTGTGTATCGGACGATACGCCTCGAGGAAGTACGGCTTTAGATAAACCTCGAAAATGTTTCTGGAAAACGAAGGACACGTGTCGAAAGATTCGATGAGAAAATCTTCACAATCGAGATAGCAATTGGTCCATTAAGACTGATCATATTCTCTACCTTTGCAATTCTGTTAAACTACTTGGTGTGGTATTTTCAAGAGAACTTTTATGTTCGATGGATTTTCATATGATTGATACACTATTTTTGTACATAGCATAAATTTTGTATTTGTATTTTTTTGTATTTTTAATTCTTGTATTTTTTTCTCGTCACAAACAAAAGAATAGTCAATTACCCAGTGAGGCCTTCCACCGTATCATCCATGGGTAATACGTGGATACGTTTTCCATACTTGACGTCGGCGCAAGGCGAAACCGACACAACATCGCTGAGACGAACGCGAAGATTGTTTCGTACTACTCTGTTCATGCGAATTTTTTCGTTCGGGCAAGTCTCATCGGAGAGTACGATGCAGACTGTCTCCTTGCGACGTTTACCCTTCAGCAATATGGTATCACCGCGAAAAAACTGCAGTTCCTCCATTTTCGCTTGTGAAAGTGCAACGACAGAGTTGTCATCGTTGATCGCCTCGTCGACTAAAAGACGGTTTGGCCTGTCCTTCTTGCGCAAAATTGCTGTCGCTAGATCTTCGCTGTAACGATTTTAATAAACAGAAGCGTAATACATCGGAACCGGTAAGTCTGAATAAGATTCCAACGCCACAGAAGGTTTCTGCCTTGAAAAATATTTGATATACATGAAAAAGGAAACTCAGATTTACGCACGTGTTTTTATAAAAACAACGCGTGTCATTTGATTTTAATCGATTATCGAGAAAGCAAATTGTTGGCAAGATTTTAGTGTTGGATATTGATAAGGTAATTGGTCTTTCAATTATTAGTCCCATCCAGCGCAATATGTACCCGAATAATGACGTAAATAATTTTATTTTCATTCATTTATTATTCAGATATGTAATTTTTATTATACGGAATTAACGGGATTGAATGTAACGAGTTTTACCCCACCAAACGGTTATTTTTCTGAAAACCTGCAATGGAGCATACGCAAATCTATCATTATTTTTTCATCATTAAAAAATCTTTATCTATCATAATTACTATCGTAATTACATAGTTGTTCATTCAATGTGTCGTTACATCACGTTCAATGAAAAATGTCGGTAAAACAGATCTTTTTCACGATGCTCAACAAATCGACTTGACCACAGGAGCATAATACCCATACAACTCAAAATATTTATATCATTGCATATTGGACCATAATTATGATAGATGTTTTCATTCCCATTTTCGTAACAAAAAGATGTATAAAACTTTGGAGAATTTAAACCACAAAAATGTAATCAATGTTGAAATTAAAGTTGTAAAAAAAAAATAACAGTAAGCCTCTGACCACGAAAAATTTGGGAACATTTGTCAATCAAAGTAAGACGAAACCAGAAATATTTGAAAAATATACAAAAACATAAAACTGGGATGATTCTGCTTTGAAATTTGACAATGTGATATAAAGTATGAAACGTGAAAAATACACAGAATGGAGCAGCATCACTGAGATCGCCAGCGCGGTAATGTAGCTTTGCATTTAAGCTTTATGTATTTTGATAATAATTTAAAAATATCCCGTAAAACAGTCAAAAACGAAATTCAGTTACGCCGACATTGTTCATGACGTGGCTAATTTCGCGCGAATGTTTGGGCGTTCATCGTTGCGATTTGCGAATAGACGGCTCGGCGTTTCGAGTTTCGAAAAATGATATGAAAAAAAACGAAATTCGGTCAGATACGATGAAAATTCTCGAGCAAGCTTTGGCGTTACAGCCATGTTCATTCGGATGAAGAAATAATAATACCGCCGACTAAACTGAAGTTTTAGATCGCGCAAGGATAACATGAAAATTGTTCGTTTCGCAATTTAATTGCGATTTTTAAAGAAATTTTATCGAATGCTTCATTATTTGCTCATAGTCAGTGATCCATGTTCGATGTACACAAAGGAAATGGAGATTTTATTTTTAAGTTCGGAGAAAACACAAAGCGGCTAAAGTCGACATGATGACAACGTGAAATTGAGGGGGGCTCTGCCGTAGCATTTTGTCCCGTAATCGATGCGGCTGACGGGAAAAAAACGCTTCCGTCCAATAAAAAATGCCGTACATACGATGATCGCGGAATTTTCATAAACCATAAGCGGCATTGTGGATTAACCAAGTGTCAAAAGTATATTCTTACCTCTTGCCATCGCCCATCTTATTGTTTGACGAAATTGAAAAAATTCACGCTAGTTTCACCGGAGAGAATATTATAATATCCGTCTGTCTTTCATACAAGTCTACACACGACAGCCTACAACTCGCAACTCACAGAATCGAGCAGTTACCGTCCTGAACGTAGCGGATATTTCTTCCGTTATAACTGTGTCACGGCTGCAACATGGCCGGAAAAATCAACATGCCCGCCAAACTCGAGACCACGAAAATTTCGTGAGTCGACGATTTTTCATCATATCTCGCTTGATTTTTCTCGATTACCGAAATAAATAGCTGGCGACAACTGCGTATTCGAAATAATTTTACTCCAGGTGACACAGCTGATCAGAATTCGTTTATTCTCGTTATTTGACAGTTCACAGAAAAAGCGCCAACGCAGACTCGTTTGAATATTTGCAATTGAGAGCAGGTTTCCGCATTTGAAAAAATCATAAAAAATTCGAGTAACATTGCAATTGCGAGTATTACGATAAATGCGTTGGACGGTAATTTTTTATTTGTTAATTATAAAACAAACGTGTTTCCCGCGTTGTTCAGAAATCTTCGTTCGTATAGAAGTTTGCGGTTATTTAACCCGTTATTTTACGGGAACAATACAGCCAGCAAAAGTTCTGGTAAATTCTGATTTTCTATGAAAATGAAGTTTTTTAACAGCGTGTGCGTGGCGGAGGAGGAGAAGGTGAAAACATTTCTGTCGTCGTTTGACGGTGGACCGGAGTCTCGATGCGTTGATAAATATACCCGAGTTTAACATTCCAAACTTGTCAAGATTGTCAAATTGATCTTCTGCAATGGCTGGGATTAAAGGTTATATGCGATATATTTATCGTTGTTGAATATGCAACTCTTGACATTATTTTCTCCCCACCGTTCTTCTTCTATATCTCACCTCTATCCAGTATATCTCGTATTTTGATGTGTGAAGACATTTACAAGGAAAAAAAAGACAAAACACTGACGTGCGAATGAAAACATAACCTCGAAAAACAAATCCACTTAATCAGTTCGTGCATAAGTGTGTTTATGATCTATTCTTTTTTTCTTTTCAATCCGAGTAACGACGCGTTCTGTACATGCAAGAGACGTGCGACTGAATAACAGCTTTTTGTTTTCCAATTTCGACAAATTAGCGTGTTAGGATTTCTCTTGTGTCCGTGAGTCACACCTGAATAGGCCCATGATGAGAAGTACGTATTTCGCAACCGTCGATTGTTGTATTTGCGATTTAAGCAGAGAAACAAAACGCGAAATAAATTCATTCGCAAGATTTCACGTCAAACTCGAGAAAGAATTTCGTATTATTTTGTCGGACCGAGCTTCAGTGAAAATCGTGTTTCTGTCAAAAGCCTCGAATAGAGCAATGATACACGCCCGCGTTTGTTTTTTCTTTACGTTCGATCGAAAGTTCGCCCAAAAACATCACCGATCAAAATACCCTGAGAAATCGATCTTTTATCGCATATTTTCTCAGTGATCCCGAGTGTGAAATAAATGAAAGTGAAAATAAATATCCAAAAACCATGAAATACATTATAAAATTTCCAGCAGACCTGACATTCGTACTTGACGCTATACTAATTTTCTTATTTTTTCTTTCATGTTCCTTGCGATCGATTGTCGATAAAAATTGCAGCGTGAGTATTCATATTTTTTTCACAGCCTTCATTTCGAAGATGGATGATCCTTTGTCAAAAATAATTGACAGAAATAATGCACGAGTACTGAAGATTTTTGCAAATTTTGCAAATGAAAGTTTTTTTTCTAAGATATACATTTGATCGTTGCAGATTAGTAAGTCTGGCATTCGCCGGCTCGATAGGGATGACTTTTGTTACCCTCGCGTGTGCGTTACCTGCTTACAAGTAAGCGCCGTTCACCGATAGGGTTTTGAAAAGAATTGTTTAAGTTGCTCCTGGTATGTTAATTTTGTATTATATATTACAGAGTATGGTGGCCATTTTTCGTTGTTCTTTTTTACGCACTCGCGCCGATACCAACCATAATAGCTCGGCGTTATTCGGATATGGATGGTTCGGGTAGCAGCAGTAATCCGTGTCTCGAATTAGCAATATTTATCACAATGGGAATAGTGGTTTCGTCCTTTGCTCTGCCGATCGTTTTGGCTGGCGCGCCGCTCGTGAAGCCAGTGGTGAGAACAAATATTTTATTAAACGTCCAAGCAAAACGAATCTTCACATTTTTACACGGAAAGTACTCTATATATTCGAGTAGAAAACAAATGAAATTTTCGCGAAAACCAAAGTACGACGAACGAAGAAATTCCGATAAATTGTAGCCGGAGAACGCTAATAACATCGACAAAATAATGTTTTCAGATACAATGGGGTGCCTGCTATTTAACACTGGCTGGAAACATCGTAGTTTATTTGACCCTCCTCGGATTTTTCTTGACATTCGACCAAGACGATGCTGATTACAGCATGTGGTGAAGATTTTCCATCGTTTGAGAGAAAAATCTTGAATCGTAATCGTACTTGCTCGTTACGATAAAACGAGATTCGATCCGAACAATCCATTCAGTCGTACGAACGAAACCAACTCAAATACATATTCCCAGTTGTTTCTCCATCCGTGGGAATTTCGTTGTTTGCTTGAGCTTGCTGAATTTTTCAAAAACGAAACCGAAATTGTACCGGAAATCAAGAAACCGGAAATTGCAAAAGAGCGAATGTCGGCGGCATTTCGTCGATAACAATGACGAATGTTTCGACGTGGATTAAAAATTCGGGAGTCGCAGTTGCTTTTTTACCAACAAAATAATTGTTTGAGAAAAGGCACTCTCTTCGCGACTCAACCGTTTGGATATTTTTGTACGTGAATAGAAAAGTCTATCGAACAATCTCCCCTCTACAATTTTCGTTACGATTTCAGTTTTGGCAAATTCAACAAATTAAACAAAACCTTTCATCTCACATGCAATTTAACCCAAGCAATCTCCGCCGACTGAATGGAAGCGCTTTAATTTTGTAATCGATTATTAATGAAAAGAAGAAAAAAGAACGCCGATTATACGCTATTTATATGAGATTGACGAAAAAAAAAAAATAAATAAATACAAGTATCGCATAAGATGTTTAGATGTATAGCTTAGCTGAAGCGATAGTACGCATTTAGTTGAACGTAACATTTTATATAACGGAGCTACGTGCGTAAGATGGAGATTCAAATGAAATGAAATCACAATTATTATACTAACCGACTTTACAAGAATAGCATTTGCATTAAAAAGAAAACAACACTCGTCGCAATATTAAGCCTCTTGAAATTTTTTTCAGCGTTTTTAAAGTAACGATCGGATATAACGTACGGAAGAGACATTATAGTTCAAGGGGGAAAAAGTGTCGTCTTTATTTCGAGAAATAACTTCGTTTTATCATGATTTTGCATAAAAACAATATTGCAACGTTTTTTCAATTCGATCTTTACGAAAGAAACATGCAAATATGTGTATGCAAAATGTGTTTCTCGTCTCGACTATCGTTACATTGAACGAATATTGTTAATGGAGCTGAGAAATGAAAATTCGCTAGTCATCTTCTTGGTTTAAGAAAAATCTATCTGGAAATTATCAGGAAAGTTTGTACGAAGAAACAAAATAATAGCATTTACACGTTTTTTTTTTTTCAAATGGCCGATGAGTAATAAAGATTAATTACAAATCAAACTTCAAGAGTTCTTGTACCAGATTATCATAAACGTATTCCTGTCGTTTCATTTACTTTATCAATCGACCATCGCCTAAATTATGTCTTTCTCGGGAGACAAGTGAGTAAATTGACAAAATTTTTATTCAACGGAAAATTCGGTGTAAATTGTAAACAGATCAAAGGTGTCCTGAAACCGGATGCTGATAAATTAATGTTGTGTTGGGGATGTAATTCTAAATCGAAAAGTTTTTAAAGCACTCTTCGATCTCGCTGATTTCTCTCGAGTTATTAGTTAATACAGTTGAAGCGAGAGAAGGGAGGGTGCGCGTCTGATTGGTTCAGTCTGACAATTAATAACTCATCAAGTTTTCGGTGCATGAAAAAAATACCAAAATACAGTTTGACTCGTAGTTCCATCCTGAATCGAGCTACAGATTCTCAACATCGAGTTTTGCCACGTACTGTGCATGATTAATTGACACATTGATTTACGGTGAATTAAAATTGGATAATTTCATTTTTCATTTAACTCTGGACGTTATTTTTTAAAACTAACAGCTCGGCAACAGGCGATTCTTATCTCCCACGTCAATACATGACTCACGATCAGAGCTGTCACTTATATTTTGCCGATAAGCCCCAAGTGTGTTTGAATTTCTGCGGTCTGTACACGGATTGACCGTTCGGACGTTGCACAATTCGCGCGTCGTTTAATTGTTGTTTTAATCGATTTACGACTCCTATTAGGATCGATTTTTCGCAGATCGGAAGTTAATTGAGGCCTGTGTAATTAGAAAGTAAGTAAAGTGGCGTAAAATACGTTCAATCATGAAAAAACAATATAGTGCTGTTTTTTTCGATTATGAACTGATAATTTTCTTTAATATTCCATCAAATACTACTTTATCAACCGTTGGTCATGTAACGCTCGATATCGACCGTTAGTTTTATGGATCTCCAGCGACCCACAGGTTTTTATATATATGTATAATATGAATCCTCGCGTCACGATCTCACGACGTTTAACGAGTTTGTTTTGCTATCAGAGCACTCTGTGGTGAATTCTTGTGGAAAACACCCGTGTATTTCCGGAAGAATAACAAACATTGACAGATAACAAACGTGTTTTTACTTTTTCTAGCGAAATCGCAGTGAAACTTCGATAAACAATATTTCATAGGCTTTTCAACCAGATTGAAATAAAATAGTTGAATTTTATACCGAGAGATACATGGGAGAGGCGTAAAAATGACTGAAAAGGACCATACGAGAGAGTACTCGTTCGTTCGATATGCAGAAACGCCGGGAGGTGAGTTTCGCTCGTTTTCTACATTTAAAAAAAGATGAAATCCGCGAGTGTCATACGAGTTTTCTTTGCATTTGTCTTTTAAAAAAATTAGCGAGTAATTAAATACAGCAGAATAATGATCGTACCGATGAGAAAATTCCCGACAAGGGAAAAATACTATTGCAATATAAAGTTAAAGGAAGAAAGCACAAATAATACGACAAAAATATCCGGCACACACGTGAATTCTTCTATGGCACTATGGCATTTTTTTCAATGCAGGCATTTTGAAATTCTATTTTTCATTTTGAAAAAATTCAAGTGCATTTGAAAAAATGAACGAATCAACGTAGTATGAAAATAAAAGAAGTTTACAGTTTACTTTCAGAATTTAATTTTTCAACAATTTGTTAAGAACTTTTTAATATTGTTATTATTGAAAATTCGCGTGCTCGGTATATTACATGCGAGTGATTTTTTTTCAGATTTTTATAGTATTGTACACGAAATTCTCATCCTACTTCTGTTTTGTTAACACTGTGGGTGCCATACATCCTTAATACACCGTTTTATAAAGAAATTCACTCATTCACCGAGAATCCCACATCCAGAGTCTTTTTTTTGCGTATATTCATGTATATTTATAGGAGCGTCACAAAGCTCGACTCATACGAGCGACGGATCGTACTCGAAAAGCACTGATACGTATAGCCCGTCTGAACACAGAACTCGCGCCCAACACGCCAAGCATCTGCCATCCAGAACAATAGGTACAGAACACGCCGTAAGACAACGAAACTCTGCCTTCTTTCAATAATCACTGCATGCATGTGTGCTAATTTTTTTCAATCACCATTCGCCATGAAAAAAATATAATTCAACTTGATAAAGTTACGAAAATCAAAAACAAGCGTGCGTGTGACGATATCAGCGCCGCGCGTGCGTGACGCTATTAAGCCTCGCTCGCGTGTCGGCAACTTCAAAATTTCGAAACGTAGATCCGCCCAAAAGACACGACTGATCGATGCAAAAGTTCCATCAGCTAATGCAAAATTGTGACGAAAAGTGGCTCACTTTCTTGTTTCAACGATTATTCATTTTGTTGAAGAATCCTTGTCAATTTCCATAAAATATAGATCGCAACACGCAGCGATTTATTTTGCTCTCGCGGCAATGCGGGGAACTACGCGAGCGCTACCCCCCCGCCATCTTGAGAAACAGAAAGAGTATACGGCGACTATATTCGAATTTCTTTTCATTTGATAAGTCGTGCAAACGCAGCATTATGCTCATAATTTGAATGAAATACATTCACAGGTATTTCGAACGCGAGAATCATTTCAAATCGTAAAAAAAACATAAGAGTGATCGATTTTTAATTGAAGCTATATTACTGAAGAGCTGCATTAATTGGTTGACGCGCTTGCGCGAAAGATGACCGCCGCGAATTTGAATACGGCTAAAGCATGATTAACGCATTGTAGGCGATTTGTCAAAAGGATACAATTGTTATTAATTGGTTTTTCAATTACTCAGAATTAGTTGAAAGTTTGTCGCGTCTCTTTATATTTCTTTCGACCAAGATTTTTCTGTCATTACCGGTAACGTTTTTTTCACAACATTTTTTCGACATTCACGACTATGTCGTTCCATCTTTCTCTCGCTCGTGGTACATTGACGGTCAGCATTTCTCAAAACTCGTATCAAATATTTTCTCAGCTATTCTGTCAAAAGCCAAACACGACAAGTTTGGAAATGTTGCAAAGCTTTCTTACAACACTATACGCATTCCCACCGGTGGTTTTCACTTGGCTGTCGAGGACCATGCGAATAATATAGCAAGTCACATGGAACTCCACGACGACCTCATGCAAAACGACCCAATGTCGGAAATGCGTAGAATCGAGACTCTGCGAGAAATGCCACAATGTCTAACGGTGAAAAGATCGATCAGAGCAAAATTAACGGTATCCGTGAATCGAAGATCCAAACGAGAATCTCTGGGCTATTGGAAAACTGTGAAATACGCAGCGAGCATTAGTTTTATGAAGGTAATCACTGATAAACGTACCGGGCAGTGGCTTTTGTACCGAAAGCGACATTTTTTTTAACCCTCCCTCCTTGAACAATGTCAAATTGACCTTGTCTCAAATTCAAGATAGGTATTACGATGAAGGAAGTCTCGTCTTCGCTTGAACTATGGTATCACGCTATTAAAACTGTCGAGGGACACTTTGGAAGCGGAGTTGCAACTTATTTCAAATTCTTGAGATGGTTGTTTTTAATGAATATGATAAGTTGCATCTTGAGGTGAGACTTTGACATTTTTTCGAATCATCAATTTAAAATTTGGAGCATATTATCGTTCGGAAAGAGTGAAGAAAATCTTTGGGGTAATAATTGTTACTCATCAATCGATACCGATTTTTATCGCGACTATGATTGTTATTCATTTTTCACTTTGATTCATCGATGGAATAATAGCTCTGTTCGAAATTTTTCAGTATATGTTTGGTCACTGTACCACAGTCGTTGGTCGCAGTGTCCAATCACACGGCGATTGACGCATGGGACATTTTTATAGGAAATGTGAGTAAAAATTGTGAGAAACGTGACGTGAATTCGGAGGGCTTAACACGAACATTCGATTTTTTTTGCAGGGATACTTGCAAGATACGATATTGTATTACGGTTTTTACGGTAACCAAACCATTGAATTAATCTCCGACTACAAATACAGCATTCCCTCGGCGTATTTCTTGACTCTGTGGTCTTGCTACATTTTCACATTTGTTTTATTGTCAGTCAAGTGAGTGTAACAAAATCGTCAAAATCAACGTTAAAACGCGCTAAGAAAGATTCTTTCTCGATATTTCCTCGGCTGATTCGCTTTTTTTTCAGCTAACTTTTTTTGCAATTTTTTCATTCGATGAAAATTCATTAAATCCTTCAAATATATTGGCTCGATAGAATAATCGTAAAAATGAGATGTGTCCACGTTTTTAGGGTGGCAAGGTCTTACCGGAAGTGTTACATAGAGACAGCAGGCGGCACTCACAATCTTTACACGAGCAAAATTTTTTGCGGATGGGATTTTGGTGTGTCGTCCTACAAAGCGGCGAATTTGTGTTCAGCCTCCATACATCGCGAGCTGAGGGAACTTTTGGCCGAGGCTGACGTACGGGTTCGTCCAAGTTTCCTCAAGCGGCTTGGAGATTTTTTGTATCACTGCGCCGTTACGATCCTCGTGGTTACCTTGATGGCAGGCATCGGCGTTTCGCTGTGGGCGCTTTTGGACCAACACCAGACCCATCAATCGGATCCATGGTCATTTCTACTCGTACCATTCGTCATTACGACGATTATGAACATTTTTCCGACTATCGTCTCGGTTTTGGTAAGCTTGCATTTTCCTGAAAAAAATGTTTCAAATACGTTCAAAGTTACGCATAAGATTAGGGTATTTCGTTTTATGGCAATTTTCTTTTCATTTTTTTTGCAAATTGAAAGATTGATCATACGTGTGAGAAAAAAATCGACAGGATTCAAAAGTTTCTAGCTCAATCGCAGACTTGGCTCATTTGGAAAATGTAATTTACATTGAATTTTCAAATTCACGCACAATCTACGTCATTTTTCAGTGTTTACGAACTTTTTATATACTCCGTGAAAATATACTCCGAAAATATACTCCGCGAAAATAAACTCCGAAAATATACTTCGCGGCGTTGTACAGCTTTCTTCGCGGCAAGTTCGTCAGAGTTAAACGCGAATCATGAATATACAACACAATGAAAACAAAAATATTTTATCCCCATATTAATCGAGTGGAAAATTAAACTTTTCAATCAGTTGAGTCTGTAACTGCCCCAGGATTCTGGTTTTTACGTGAAAATCTTTTGATCCACGTATCATCGATTTTTCAACTGGGAAAGAAGAAAAAAGTGTCGCTGAAAAATGAAACACTCTGTATATTTGCATATTACGAAGCAACGAAAATGTATTATTCGTTCATAATAATAGAAACGCTTGAAATACTGTACAATTGTATTATTTTTTATTATACATGTGATATTGCGTATATATTCCTATGTACGGAAGACATAATTTTTTGTAGGTTAAGTTCGAGCGGTACAGCAACAAACGTGTGGCGCTGTACGTCACGTTGATTCGCATTTACGCGATGACCGCAGTGATAATATCGATTCTGCTTTTTTACTGGTTATCAAACAGCACCGAGTATTGCTGGCAGACGGATTTCGCCCAAGAGATTTACAGACTCGTTATTCTCGATTTTATCGTATCAGTCGTTGGTAATTTTGTTGTTCAAGCTATTCGCTACAGATTGCATCGATTGCGTTCGCGAAGCTTCACACCACCAAAATTCGAGATAGCATCCAACACGTTGAACCTCATATACAACGAAATACTCTTCTGGGTGGCTTTTTACTTCAGCCCACCATTGTCGATAGTCATTGTCGCGAAAATCATATTGACTTTTTATATTAAAAAATATGGTCTTACAAAACACTGCGAACCGCCGTCAGCCTCCTGGCGGGCAGCTCAGACACAAACGCTTTTCCTCGTTCTCGCTTTTCTCTCAATGATCGGAATTCTCGGGATTCTCGGTTATATCGTGACGAGCGTCAAGAGCAGCGAATGCGGTCCGTTTCGCGATCATGACTACACGTGGGAAGCGGTGATCGATAGCGTACTGCAATTGCGAAGAGACGGCACTTTATGGAGCGTCCTCACGTATTTAACCAAACCGGGGACAGGAGCTGCGATACTCATAGCAATGTCGTAAGTCGAAGCTCGACGAATTGAATCTTTCGAACGTTTGCTTCACTTTTTTTCGTAATCCGAGGCGGAAATATCCCACGATTTTTCGTTGCATCTTTTTTATTCACAAAATTTTCATTACAGAATGACCGTCTATTGTTTGCGAGCTAAAGCCGAGTCAAGCAAACAACTGGTTCTCATACTCAGAGAGATGCTCGTCCTGCAGTCACGTGACAAAGACTTTTTGCTGAAGGAATTCTCCAAAGTCGCTGACGAAAGTACGTTTTCTTGCTGATGGTAAAAGATATCGTAAAAACATGCATTTTATGCCCCCCGTCAGGTTTCGCGAACGGAAGTAGACATCGAGAGTATTTTGAACGTTCGCTCGTAATCACGACTAGTTTGCTGTAGATAAACCGACCTTTGAAACGATTAATTCCAGATTGGTTGAGACGCAGAGCCAATAATCGAGAATTACGACGCGAAACTCACCACGACGCTTTTACCGACGGAGACGATATCGAAATGTCGGAATTGTCGAAACCCGCCGGTAGATCGGAGAGAGCGCACGCTGCTGGCGATACGTTGAATCTTGAAAGCCCGAGTACTTCCGGAAATTGAAATTTGCTTTATAAGATTTAATTTGTTTGCGATTTGGATCGTTCGAATAAAATAAATGCGAAGCTCAGGGAATAAATGACCGATGAGTTTCGATGTTGGAAAATATTCGTATTTCACAAACGTTTTTTACATCCACGGTGGCCATACTTGAGATCGTAAAAGCGATAAATATATTTTTGTTCGTAAACTACTCACGGCAAAATCGATAATCGGATATTGATGAAATTTAGCGGAAAGGTCTCATTTCGGGTCAATTTTTTTAAATTGATAAATATCTTTTGCCTGGGCAAGTCTGGGCGCTTAAAAAAAAAATACGAATTCCGGGCGGACGCGGATAATTGATTTTTCCGATTGTCGGATGGAATCTTTCAATTTTCGAGAAAAACCCTTCGTACAGTGTAATCACCGAGTAATTACGAGAAACATGTAAAATAGCTTCTTGCTGAAACGGAAGTGGCTAAATTCGATGTTCAATGTTCCTCGACTCTCCCAGCAACCGTTGTCATAGTCACAAAAGTTTGGGAATGAGTGAAGACTCCTCGTCGTCTCCGACTCATTTCACGATGAAATAACCCTTCAGAGGGGTTTTAAAAAATACGAGTTCGCCAGTGACAGCGAAGAATTGTAATTTTGTCGAAAAACGTGATAATGCATGAGGTGAATCGAAAATTGCATTCGATGCGGAAAGTCTGTTGAAATTACCCTTTTTAATCGAACTCAGCGTGAAAGGAAAACCATTGAGTGGTTTAATAAAAACGATAGTCGCGAACAATCGGAATTGAGCTCGTATTATTTTTGTTTATAATTAACCCTCAACCGGTGAACCGGGGTCGTTTTTGTCCGGCCCAAAATCCGTTGTCTTCGCACATTGTTTGATATTTGATGAAAAAAGGATATTAAAAATAAAAAAAGTCTTTTCTCCCTTCAAAAGTACAGTCTGAAGATTTACCATGATTTTTTTCAGATTTGTTCATTTATAATCGTGGGTGTGATGGCGCGGAAAAAAAGACTCCGGTTCATGAATTAAGGGGTGATCATTCAAGTTAAACAGTAATAATGTTCATTTAACCATCGAGATATAATTTAAATACGACGCTTCGTACACGAGTAAACACTTTGTTGATACATTTTTGTTCCAAGTTTACGCACTTGTCGTGAGTTGTAAACAAAATGGAAGATAACGAAAAGAGACCGAAAGGTCCGTGGCTTCCGTTGGTTGGACGTGACGCTATTTCAATTCCGACAAAACACGTTCTGCGAGCTCTCAATCATGCGGAAAATTATCCAATCCTCGGCAATGATCCATGGACGAGATCGACGCCTTACGGAAAAACCTTCGAGGATGCCAAGCCGACGGAAAGAATCGCGAATTCCTACACGCCAACGGCGTCGAAACTGCGCGTTAGGAAATTATCGAAGCGGGAAAAAAGCGTTGTACCATCACCCCTAGATGAGAAAGGCGAATTGGTATATCCGCCGGTGACGTTGAATTTGCGAAAGAGTGAAATAAAGGAGACTGAAGTTAAACGTGCTAGCCAAGTCGACGCTGTACCGAAAAACATCGTGAGCCTCGCGCAACTGGCTGACGGTGATTGGTTCCGGAAAAAAGCGGAAAAACGACAAGCGGATATTCTTGCACGCAGAGAAATCGTCCTTGCCAAAAAGAGACGAGAGATGAGAGAGCAGAATCGACGTGAAAAAGAGGTCAAAGAGGACAAATTTGATGTTCGATCAAATCGTGGAAAACGATTAATAAAATTCTTGAAATTGTACAAATTCATTCGAACCAATCGAGCAGAATAATAAACGTACAAACTTTTTTTAAATTTTCTCGTTTTAGTTGTTAACGACAATGGAAGTTGATCGACCTTTATCGATCGAGTACCAACGCGAGCAATTGCTGGCAGTGGTTAAATTGGAACAGGAGAAATCAGTCAGGCCTGAAGATGTGGATAAAATCGTATACTTGAAGAAATGTTCTATACCGAATTCACAAATCGAGCCTTACGACCTTGAGAATATCGGAGGAGCGACGAACCGGTTGGACAAACGTTTGCGGCAACGACGAGAGTAGGCTTTGTTTTCCAGTCGTTCTTTTCATGTTCTCGTTTGTTTTTGAGTGATATGCTTCAAAATCAAGCCGATATCAATAGCAAATGGTGGCAATTGTTGTACAGTTTCAAGGCCATCCTCAAGCGTCTCAAACTCGAGATAATTGACGATTACACGAAGAGCATACGTTCTGCCATCGTCGACTGTGTTCTTTTCGATCGAAAAGAACGCGAACGTATGAATTTGCAAACGATACCAGTGGCATTTCCGGTTCTCACGATAAGAGCTCCCGTACCATGGCAGCAGTCTAAAATAATCGCTTGGCATTCGGCCTATGCTAATTTATTCATCGGCAACGAGATATTGAGGGATATAAGAGACTTGTGGTTTTTAAAGTACGTGCTGTGCCATTTTCTTAAAAGAAAAAAATTCAATCGTTATTTTTTTATACCGAAAAACATATTTTCCTTCGCGAATTTTCGACCTTCCGGTAGTCTGGATAAAGAATTGATAGCATTCGAAGTTTTCCTGATCATACATCATTCTATGATTAACATCGAATTTTGGAGGAGTTTTTCCGACGAGTAACGTACGTACATTTTTTTAAATTTATACACAGATACAGCACGATGAGGATAATTCGAATCGAAGACATAGGCGAGCTTCCTATACCAGCTTTGGACTTTGAATCGAGAGTAGAGGATCTGTGTCGGCGAGCGAATAAAAGACTGACGAGTGAATGGTTGGCGGACGTGGCTGAGCTTTTTCTCGAAAAGAAACAAGTCTGGTCGAATTATTTCGAGACAAAGCCCGGCTCGTCCACGTCCCTCGTCGAAAAATACTTTCGCTGCGTTAATTCGTTGCTCTCGAGACAATTGCGGATTGTCGTAATGGAAACACTGAGGGAAACGAGGGATTTCTTTCTGCGATACAAAGAAGGAAATTTCTTTGAAAATGACTTCGAGGATCTCACGTTCGTTCGGTAAAATATCGTTAAAAAAAGAAATTCAATATTGAGCCTCATTTTATTTCGTCCTCCGTGAAGATGATCTTGCTGTTCACAGCTGATTTTTGAACGTAACTTTATGAGCTTTTTGATAAAAAAATACGCGGCTTTTAGATCTTCACGGGAACTAAAATAAAAGGGGGTGGACACCCTTAACAGTCTGTATAAGTAATATTGTAATGGATAATTGCAGAATGCCTTTTGTGACCATCAACGTTGAGCCCGTGGAGAATAGTGGAGAATTGATTTTTAAACCGAGCGTCAGCGAGATGTACAACGTTATTTCGAAAGGTTTCGATAAAATTATTTCCGTAGCATCAGAAATACCCACCATCGAGACAATTTTGTTTCCTGAACTTCCTCGACCTACTTATCTTTTTCCGCTTCTGCGAAAGGAAACGGCGGTTTGTGAATCGATCATCAAAAATAAATGGCAAACCTCGCTCTCGATTACCAACGACCGGTAAATCGTTAATTTTTTTTGTGTTCAAGATTGAGAATATTATCAAGGACGTTTTAGATACGATAGTAGCTAATGAACATGGACCACGAATATATCTGCGATCTTACGAAAAATTATCCTACATACTGGACGGCGAAGCATCCAAGAGTCTCAAGGATTACTTTGAAAACGATCCCTTACCGTCATTGCGCGAATTCGGACGGAAAATCGAGGGTTACGATAATCTGAGCCAAGAAATTTGTTTGTACAGAAACAAGGTGAGGTTTTTTGAAATCTTACACGGCACGTAATTTGTTTGTTTTTCTTTTTTGATTCTTCGATTGCTCGTGCACAGTGTGGAGAGTAAGAATCTTGATTGAAGATGGATGAGTAAATATATAGTGCATTTGTGCAACGGGAAAATAAAATTGAATGAAAATTACATCGCGATGCCGAAAGAACTGGAACATTTTTCGAAATTCTCCACGCAACGAGGCGTTTCTTTCTCGTTATTTTAGAATTCCGCTACTTCTGGAATATTTAATAATAGCGGTTCTAGAGAGTATAACGAAATTTCAGATACCGCTCAACCTAATCGAAATTGATTGCACCAGCGTTACCGACGCGATGAGAAAAATACTTTTCGATCTCCGTACGAGAGTGTGCGACAATTTTCTGCACGAGCTACGAGCGAATAATCAAGAATTATGCTCGATCTTCGATTCCATAGCGGAAAGAATATCCGGTATGCCGGAAACAACGCAGGAGGTCGTTGACGTTTATAATTTCCTGTGCGAAAGTCGCGACAACACCATGTTCAATTTACGTGCTAAATTGTCACGTTGCGCGGAGTTGATATTATTTTTATGCGATTATCAGCCGCCGATCGACGATGACATACAATTGAATATTCGTACGTTAACATGGCCGAAGGAGATGGAAACGGTAATGGAATTAGCGACGTCGCGGCTCAACATGCGAAAAGAATTCGTCGAGAGCGTGTTGCGAGGACGTCGCGACAATTTCGAAACAACGATAAGCAACGTGCAGGTGGCTATCGAGCAGTTTAAGAGAAAAGATCCTCCCGTATTGACGATGGACGAGATGGAACAAGCGACCGAGGAGATTGAACAATTGTCCAAGGCTATGGAAGAGATGGTCAAAGAGGCCGAACAGATAAACGTCGAGGAGGGTTTGCTCGACATGGAGCAGAGTCCGTATCTGACCTTACCGGCCATGACAAACTCCGTTGAAATATTTCACAAACTGTGGCACACCGTGTTGAATTTTCATAAAAACTACGAAAAATGGTATTACGGCCCTTTCGCCGGTCTCGACGCCGAGGAGATTCGCAACGAGACCGACAACGCTTGGCGAACGTTGTACAAACTGGGCCGGGCATTGACCGACGTTCCGGGTGCCCGTAGGATCGCCGAAATGGTACGAGGGAAAGTGGAAAAGTTTAGGCAGTTTATGCCGCTTTTACAAACCATTTGTAATCCCGGATTGCGCAGCCGTCATTGGGAGCACATAAGTTCGGTCGTTGGCGCGACGATAGTACCGACCGAAGACAGCAGTCTGTCCGAGATGATAGATCACGGTTTGTCCACTTACGCCGACGAACTGGAGAAGATATCGTCGTCCGCCACCAAAGAGCACACTCTGGAAAAAAATTTGAGGAAAATGCAGACCGAGTGGACCGAGGTTCGACTCGACCTTACCGTTTATCGCGAAACCGGAGTCAACATTTTATCCGCCGTCGATGACATACAACTGTTGCTCGACGATCATATATTGAAAGCGCAGACTATGAGAGGCTCGCCGTTCGTGAAAGCGTTCGAGAGCGAGATGCAAGGCTGGGAAGAAAAGTTGATAGAGATGCAGGACATTATCGATCAGTGGTTGAACTGTCAAGCAACGTGGATGTACCTCGAGTCGATTTTCAGCAGCGAAGACATAATGCGGCAAATGCCGGGCGAGGCGAAGAATTTCCGCACGGTTGACAAAATGTGGAGAGGCATTATGGGTTATGTCGCCAATGACCCGAGAGTCCTCGTCGCGACGTCGATGAAAGACATGCTGACGCAATTCAAGCAATGCAACACTTATCTCGAGGAGATACAAAAGGGTCTGAATGATTATTTGGAGAAGAAACGCCTGTTCTTCCCGAGATTTTTCTTTCTTTCCAATGACGAACTTTTGGAAATACTCTCGGAGACGAAAGATCCGAAGAGAGTACAACCGCATTTGCGCAAATGTTTCGAGGGCATAAGCTCGCTGAGATTCACGAAGGACGAAGAGATAATCGGTATGCTCTCGGCAGAGGAGGAATACGTACCTTTGAGCGGCAAAATTTATCCAGCTGACGCTAGAGGGATGGTGGAGAAATGGTTGTGTCAGGTTGAAGAATTGATGAGAGTATCCTTGAGAGACATTGCTCAAGATAGCATAATCGCTTACTTCGACGCTGTACGAGAGGACTG
Organism: Heteropelma amictum; assembly: GCA_959613375.1. Classification (NCBI taxonomy): domain Eukaryota; kingdom Metazoa; phylum Arthropoda; class Insecta; order Hymenoptera; family Ichneumonidae; genus Heteropelma; species Heteropelma amictum. Next base: position 6,225,797 of record OY390725.1, read on the forward strand.
GATCGTTTCATGGCCCGGCCAGATCGTTTTGTGCGGCAGCCAGATCCATTGGACGAGCGAGGTGAGAATTTACAATCTTCTTTATATTTCGTTGAAATAATACGCGGGTGAATGATTAACCAATGACGGACAGGTGTGCGAAAGCATCGAAAGCGGTCAAACTGCCGCATACTTGGCAAAATGCAGTCAACAGATCGATCGAACGGTGGCTTTGGTGAGAGGAAAACTCGAGCCAGGCACGCGAATAACAATGAACGCACTGATCGTCATCGATGTGCATGCGCGTGACGTCGTTAAATCGTTGGTCGATGGAAAAGTGAAAAACGTGATGGATTTCAGTTGGATAGCGCAATTGAGATATTACTGGTTAGAAGGGAGCATCGTTGTATCGATGATAACAACAGATGTCGCGTACGGCTTCGAGTATCTCGGCAACACGCCGCGACTCGTTATAACGCCACTTACCGACAGATGTTACAGAACGTTGATGGGAGCGTTAAAGTTGAATCTCGGTGGTGCACCGGAAGGACCGGCTGGTACCGGAAAAACCGAAACTTCCAAGGATCTGGCGAAAGCCGTTGCGAAGCAATGCGTCGTATTCAACTGTTCAGACGGTCTTGACTATCGCGCAATGGGTAAATTTTTCAAGGGACTGGCGCAGTCGGGCGCCTGGGCGTGTTTCGACGAATTCAACAGGATCGAACTCGAAGTACTGTCGGTCATAGCGCAACAGATACTGACGATACAAATGGCAATTGCTATGAAAGTCGAGCGTTTCAATTTCGAAGGGACCGATTTGAAACTCGATCGAACTTGCAATATTTTCATAACGATGAATCCCGGCTACGCCGGACGACAGGAACTTCCGGACAATTTGAAAGTACTTTTTCGCACCGTCGCGATGATGGTACCGGATTATGCGATGATAGGGGAAATAACGCTGTACAGTTATGGCTTCGACAACGCTAGAAGCTTAGCGGAGAAGATCGTTCACACTTACAAACTTTGCTCCGAGCAATTGAGCTCCCAGAGTCATTACGATTATGGCATGAGAGCCGTTAAAACGGTTCTCGTTGCGGCGGGAAATTTGAAATTCAAATATCCGACGGACAACGAGTCCGTCCTCGTACTGCGGGCGATCGTTGATGTTAATTTGCCGAAATTTTTGGCACAGGATGTCGAACTCTTCGTCGGTATATACAACGATCTGTTTCCCGGCGTTGATTTGCCCCAACCCGATCGTGACGAGTTGATCGACTATTTGCGAATTAATTTAACAAAAAAAAACCTTCAAGCCACCCCGTGGTACATCGACAAAATCGTGCAGATTTACGAGATGATTCTGGTCAGACATGGCCTTATGATCGTTGGTGAGACGCTCAGCGGTAAGACACAGGCTTATCAGACGTTGGCCGACTCTTTGGGTGACTTGTCGGCGAAGAAACGGGCCGTTCTTCGGGAAAATCGTACTCTCTATCGCATAATCAATCCCAAAGCTATCACCATGGGACAATTGTACGGCAGCTTTGATCCAGTCTCCCACGAATGGAGCGACGGCGTTTTGGCGAATTGCTTCCGCGAATTCGCTCAGCCCATGTCCAACGAAAGAAAATGGATCGTTTTCGATGGACCGGTCGATGCTGTCTGGATCGAAAACATGAACACAGTCCTAGATGACAATAAAAAATTGTGCCTCATGTCTGGCGAGATAATACAAATGACGAATAAAATGAACATGATTTTCGAACCTGCCGATCTTGATCAAGCGTCTCCGGCCACCGTTAGCCGATGCGGCATGATCTACATGGAACCATCGCAACTCGGATGGCCGCCCATGTTCGAGTCTCACAAGAAACATCTGAGAGCCAAATTACTCGTAGAACAGTACGATCTTGTTTGCGAGCTTGTCGAATGGCTGGTCGATCCGATCCTCGAATTTTTACGATACAATTGCAAGAGTTTCGTCGATACTTCCGATCTTCATATGTTTTTGGTATGTAATTATAACCGTTTATGCAACATTTTGCATATAAACGGTTATAACAATGATTGTATGTATCTGATTTTCATGGTTCGGCCAATGTTAAACATTTGAGTCGGACGTTTTCAATTTATGTTCTTTTTTCGTTTGAAAGGCCTTCGCGCGATTACTCAATACGATGCTGCAGGAGGAAACGCAAGTGAGCACCGTTTGGCTCCAGTGCGTTTTATTGTTCAGCATGGTTTGGGGATTCGGCCCTACCTTGATCACCGACAGTCGAAGATTATTCGACGTTTTTTTGAGAAACCTGCTTATCGGCAATGACGAGAATTATCCAAAACCCAAATCCTTCAAGCTTACGAAACAACAACTATTTCCGGATCGAGCTACAGTCTACGAGTGGATTTACGATAAGAGGAACAACGGAAGTTGGATATCTTGGATGGACACCGAAGTTCAGGTACGGCAAATAACGCTGCTGAAAAACGATTTTCCCCGCTCAACGTCAAAGCCATATAGATTCTACTTCGTCACTTTGACAATTTTACCTTCGATCTTATCTCATCGAAAAAATCCTTGTAACCTTGAAAAATGTTCTTACATACAATTCCAGGCACCATTGCCATCAAACGCCAGAGCCAGTGATTTGATCATACAAACGAACGAAGTGTCTATGCAACGTTTCTTCGTATCGAATTTTTTGAAACTTTCTATACCTATTTTGTTCGTTGGTCCAACGGGAACGGGAAAATCCTCGATAATCCTTGATTACCTGTTGAGTTTACCTCGAGACAAATACGTTCAGAACGTAATAAACTTTAGCGCGCGTACGAGCGCCTCGCAGACCCAAGAGATCGTAATGTCAAAGTTGGACAGACGTAGAAAAGGTGTTTACGGCCCACCGATGGGTAAACAGTGCGTTTTGTTCGTCGATGATCTTAGCATGCCGCAGAAAGAAACTTACGGTGCTCAACCGCCCATTGAGCTTTTGCGACAATGGATCGACCACGGGCACTGGTTCGATCCCAAGGACACGACGATGCTGTATCTCGTTGACACTCTGTTGATTTCGTCGATGATACCACCTGGTGGCGGGTCGAACGTCGTGACTCCGAGATTAACGCGGCACATGCAGATCATCGGCCTCGATGTTTTCGAGGATGCGACAATGACCAAGATCTTCACGTCGATATTAGACTGGCATTTCGCCAAAGGTTTCGACCCGAGCGTCAGTCGTTTATCAAAGATGGTAGTTTCGGCAACGATGAAAATTTATCACGAATCGAGAGAACGTTTCCTCCCGATACCCGTGAAGAGTCACTACGTGTTTAATCTTCGCGATTTTTCGCGAGTCATCGGCGGTGTAGTTCTCGTGCCGGCCGCCAGAATGCGCGAGCCTGAAAAGCTAATGAGACTTTGGGTTCACGAGATATATCGCGTGTTCAACGATCGTCTCATCGACGACCGAGATCGCGATGAATTGTTCGACATCGTCAAGCGCGTCATCTACGAGGAATTACGTCAGCCGCTCGAAAAAGTGTTGTCCAGTTTTCTCGCGGAGGATGAAAAAACAATTCAGCGAAAACACCTCGGCGACCTGTATTTTGGCATGCACATGGAACCGGACGCCGATCCACCGATTTACGACGAAGTGCCGAGTTTCAGCGAGCTTCAGGAAAAAATGGAGTATTATCTTACCGAGTACAATATGACTTCGAAAACGGAAATGTCGCTCGTACTTTTCAGATACGCGATAGAACATGTGTCGCGGATATCGCGAGTCCTGATGCAGGACAAGAGTCACGCGTTGCTGGTGGGGGTCGGCGGCTCGGGGCGTAATTCCTGCGCTAAATTAGCCACCAGCATAGCCGAATATGCGATTAATCATGTGGAGATAACGCGAAGTTACGGCTTCACCGATTGGCGCGACGACCTGCGAAAATTGCTGATGAATGTCGGTAAAGATGGAAAACCGACGGTGTTCCTCTTTGGTGATAATCAGATAAAGGACGAAAGCTTCGTCGAGGATATCAATATGATATTGAACACCGGTGACGTCGCTAATCTCTACGGCAGCGAGGAAAAAGCAGAAATACTCGAAGCTATGATGAATCTTACGCGCGACACGGGCGGTGGAAAGCAATTCGAAACAACGCCGATGACGCTTTACGCCACGTTTGTTGACAGAGTGAAAAAATATCTTCACATCGTCTTGACAATGTCACCGATCGGCGATGCTTTTCGAAATCGTCTCAGGATGTTTCCGTCATTGATCAATTGCTGTACGATAGATTGGTACGACGTGTGGCCACCAGATGCCCTCGAGAGAGTCGCGACAACGTCGCTTAGACAACTGGACATTGGCGATGACGTTCGCAATTCCTGTATCACGATATGCCAACAATTCCACGAGAGTGTAAGAAGAGCTAGCGAGGATTACGAGAAAGTCGCTAAACGCAAGAATTACGTGACACCGACGAGTTTCTTGCAGCTGATTAAGTTGCTCTACAGGCTGTACAGGCGTAAAGTCGATGGTATAACGGCGCAGCAAAATCGTTATATCGTCGGTTTGGAAAAGTTGGACTTTGCCGCTGGACAAGTGTCGGTTATGCAGAACGAGCTGCACGTTCTGCAGCCTCAGTTGGTCGCTCAGTCGCAACTCAGTGACAAATTGATGATCAGAATCGAGCAGGATACGGTAAACGTCGAGGCGAAGAAGGAAGTCATCGCAGCCGATGAGGCGCTGGCCAACGAAGCCGCCGCAGCTGCGCAAGCGATAAAAGACGATTGCGAGAGCGATTTGGCCGAGGCTACGCCGGCTCTGGAAGCTGCGCTCGCCGCTCTCGATACACTCAAACCAGCTGATATAACAATCGTTAAATCCATGAAAAGTCCACCAGCTGGCGTTAGGCTCGTTATGGAGGCTGTCTGCGTTTTAAAAGGCGTCAAACCCGAACGCGTTCAAGATAACACCACCGGTAAAACGACCGAAGATTATTGGGCGGCGTCCATCAAACTTCTGGGTGATATGAAATTTCTCGAACACCTGAAGACTTTTGACAAGGACAATATTGCACCTGCCTCGATGAAATTGATCAGGGACAAGTACATGAACGACAGGAATTTCCAGCCGGAAGTCATTAAAAAGGTATCGACCGCTTGCGAGGGTCTTTGCCGATGGGTTCGAGCGATGGAAGTTTACGATCGGGTCATCAAAGTTGTCGCACCGAAAAAAGCTATGCTCGCCGAGGCGGAAGCTGAATTGGCCGCTCAAATGGAAACTCTCAATGCCAAGAGAGCCCTGCTTCAGGTCAGTTGCGAAATCTTATCGCAAATTCGGCCAACTTTTTTGTGGCCAATCCCTCTTGTACTGACGATAAATGTCTCTTGTCCATGATACTGTGCGTTAAGTACATCTCCGATTTGCCGTCTTTTTACAGTAATTACAATCGGGTTCTTTTCCATCACACCTTTTCCATAATCCTAATCGCATAAGGCTCCTAACCAATCGTCCCTATTCGCTTGGCTGCATCGAGCATGTGATCGAAAACATGGTTTTACAATGCAACGGAATGGTTGTTGTACATCTGCTGATTAACTTTCCATCTCTGGGCAATCATCCTTTGAAATGTAGTTTTCGTCTTTGTTTGCAGGAAGTTACCGACAAGCTTCAGACGTTGAATGACGAGTTTGCCGAGTGTATGCGAGAGAAAAAAAAGTTGGAAGACCAGATAGATCATTGCATGCAAAAATTAGACAGAGCTGAAAAGCTGTTGGGTGGTTTGAGCGGTGAAAAGACCCGCTGGAGCGAGACAGCTTTTACGTTGGGTTCGAGCTTGGGGAATATCATCGGGGACGTTCTTCTTGCATCGGGTATGGTGGCTTATCTCGGCGCGTTCACCGTCGAATATCGCAACGCGTTGGTAGACGAGTGGTACAAATTTTGCAAAACGATGAAGGTACCCTGCGGTGATAGATTTAGTCTGGTCGATATCCTGGGCGAACCTGTCGAAATAAGAGCATGGATGATACACGGTTTACCAGCTGACAATTTTTCCGTTGAGAACGGGATAATTGTAAAAAATGCTGATCGTTGGCCACTCATGATAGATCCACAGGGACAAGCGAACAAGTGGATAAAGAGTCTCGAGAAGCACCAAAAATTAGCGGTCATCAAGTTGACCGATACTAATTACGTAAGAATCGTGGAAACAGCTATACAGCTTGGCCAGCCGGTGTTACTGGAGAATATACTCGAGGAAATTGACGCGATTCTCGAGCCCGTGCTCGTTAAAAATATCTACAAGCAACAGGGTGTGGTCTACATGAAATTCGGTGAAAACGTCCTCGAGTATAACGACTCTTTTCGTTTGTACATAACAACGCGTTTGCGCAATCCTCATTATCTCCCGGAAGTGTCCGTGAAGGTGACCTTGTTGAATTTCATGATAACGCCTCAAGGACTGCAGGATCAACTTTTGGGTATAGTCGTGGCGAAGGATTTGCCGGTTTTGGAAGAGAAGAAAAATCAATTGATCGTCGAGGGCGCAAACAACAAGAGGATCCTCAAGGAGATCGAGGATAAGATACTGGAAGTTCTTTCGACATCCGAGGGTAACATACTCGAGGACGAGACGGCTATTAAAATCTTGTCGTCGTCGAAATTGTTGTCCGAGGATATTCAGGCTAAGCAAAAAATCGCGGCCAAGACATCGACGGAAATAGACCAGGCGAGGAACGGCTACAAGCCAGTTTCGCGCCACGGTTCCATATTGTTTTTTTGCATATCCGAATTGGGCAACATCGATCCCATGTATCAGTACTCCTTACCTTGGTTCATCAATCTCTACGTGATGTCCATAGCCAAGAGCGAGATGTCAGCGAATCTCGAAACGAGAATGAAGAATCTCAATGATTTTTTCACACGGAGTATCTACAAAAACGTTTGCCGTTCGCTGTTCGAAAAGGACAAGCTGATTTTTTCGTTGGTTCTCGCGATCGGAATATTGCGCGCCGAGAATAAAATAGACGACGATCTTTGGAATTTTCTGCTGACTGGCGGAGTTGCCCTTGAAAATCCTCATCCCAATCCGAATCCGGATTGGTTGACGGAGAAATCTTGGTCAGACATTGTTCGCGCTACTAGCCTTCGAGGTCTCGATGAGTTCAAAAATTCACTCGAGAAACACGCGATCGATTGGAAGTCTCGTTATGATCTGGCTGATCCGCAGAATGACGCTTTTCCAACGCCTTACGAGAACATCGATAACGGAAGTATGATAAAGCTCGTCATATTGAAATGCCTAAGACCCGACAAGATCGTCTCGGCTGTGCAGAATTTTATCATTGCAAATATGGGCGACTTTTTCGTCGAACCACCCGCTTTTGACCTTCAAGATGCGTACAACGACTCGGGCAACGTCACACCTCTCATATTCATATTGTCACCGGGTTCCGATCCGATGGCCAGTCTGGTTAAATTCGCCGAGGATAGAGGCGTTTCGAAGAAGAACCTCATGAGTATATCGTTGGGGCAGGGACAAGGTCCGATAGCGGCTGGTCTTATAAATCGCGCGATAAAGAGCGGAGAGTGGGTTGTTTTGCAAAATTGTCATTTGGCCGTGTCGTGGATGAAGGAACTCGATCGTATTTGCGACGAAGTTATAATTCCCGACAATACGCACGTTAAGTTTCGTATATGGCTGACGAGTTATCCATCAAAGGGATTCCCCGTGTCGATATTGCAAAATGGCGTGAAAATGACGAACGAAGCGCCAAAGGGTCTGAAGCAAAATTTGTTACGTAGCTACAACAATGATCCGCTTTCCGATGACAAATTCTTCCGCGGTACATTCAAGACGGTGGAATGGCGAGCTCTGCTGTTTTCTTTGTGCTTTTTTCACGCTGTTGTCCAAGAGAGACGAAAGTTCGGAGCTCTCGGTTGGAATATACCTTACGAATTCAACGAATCTGATCTTCGTATAAGCGTCAAGCAATTGCAGGTTTGCGCCAACTGCATATCGACTTTGCATGTTTTTGTTTTCGTTTGTTCGTTTTTTTCGTATACTTTTCACGCTCTTGCGTATTCCATCCGTTGTCATTGCAAAGATAAACCTTTTTCAGATGTTTTTGAATGATTACGACGACGTACCGTTCGATGCTCTGCTCTACTTGACCGGAGAGTGCAATTACGGTGGCAGAGTTACCGATGACAAAGATCGAAGATTGTTGAATTCTCTTTTGAGAAATTATTACAATCGGAAAGTAATCGACGATCCCGGGTATGAATCTCTCGTATATGTACACTAGACTGTATAGAAAAAAATCGATAATTCTTTTTTCAGCTTTACACAATCTTATACTTGGACATAAAACTGTATACTTGACTTATTTCGGCTAATCGGGCTTACTCCAAATAATAATAACAAACAGGTACTCTTTTTCACCGAGTGGAATCTACCATCTGCCTCCAAATACGGATCATCCCGGTTGCATCACGTACATCAAGAGTTTGCCGATAAACCAGAGACCGGAAGTTTATGGGCTTCATGAGAACGCCGACATAACAAAAGACAATAAAGAATCGATGCAATTATTGGCCGGTGTCCTGTTGACGCAGGCACAGATAACCGGTGTTTCCGGTGAATTCGACATTAATACCCTCGTGGAAAATCTCGCAAGCGATATACTGTCTAAAATGCCCGAACAATTCAACGTGAATGATGTAGCTGCCAAGTATCCTGTACTTTACACAAACAGTATGAATACCGTTTTGCGACAAGAGCTCATAAGGTACAATCGTCTTACCGACGTTATCAAACGATCATTGCGCGATATACGAAAAGCGATAAAAGGTCAAATTACAATGTCACCGTCTCTCGAGGAAGTTTTCAACAGCGTCAGCATAGGCCGCGTACCGAACGAGTGGGATAAAAAATCTTACCCATCCTTGAAACCATTCGCTGGTTACATGAACGATTTACTCGCTAGAATAGAATTTTTCAACGATTGGATAGTTAACGATGCCCCTACGATATTTTGGATATCCGGCTTTTTCTTTACGCAGTCTTTTCTCACTGGAGTACTTCAAAATTATGCCCGTTCGCGCAAAATACCCATAGATCATTTGGATTTTGAATTTGAGATAACCAGCGACGCGATCAAGGCACAAGTGGCGCCATCTATCGGCGTATTCACGAAAGGCTTGTTTTTGGACGGAGCACGCTGGGACGCCGAGCGGGGACGACTCGCGGAGTGTAGAGCCAAGATAATGTTTGACCAAGTGCCGATAATATGGTTGAAACCCGGTATAAAGGATCAATTCGTTATAGCGCCGTCTTATCAATGTCCTGTCTACAAAACGAGCGCAAGACGGGGAGTTCTCGCGACTACCGGACATTCCTCCAATTTTGTTATGTACATATTGTTCCCGACGAACATCGAAGAATCGCATTGGATTAATCGAGGTGTCGCTTGTCTCTGTCAACTTGACGATTAACGTGTGTAATCCTTCATCACGTTTGTTTTATATGCAATTTTTATCCTACATATAATCCGTGACATACGTAACGACCCGAGCACGTTTTGTACTCGAGCCATTTGAACAATTTCGCAACACGTTTGTTGGTACTTTTTCAAAATATTTTTCATTAAATATCTCCGATTCGAGACTATTTTTTCCACTTTTTCGTTGTTCATTTATTGTAAAAACAGAAAATGATTCGGGGGTGAATATGGAATTTCCCATTACGCATTGAGCCTGTCTATCCCGGTGCGACTTCCGGTTCATCGTTTTGCATTCCCTGTCAACCACGTGTCTACTGTGAGATTGAAAAATCCTTTAGCCCATTGTCGGTGATGCGTATAATAAAAATGGACGCAATAACGTGGACGTTGTTGATATTGATTTGCATTTTCTTAAATAACTATATCTGTTTGAGAAACTCGAATAATAATCTAACGTAGAAAGTACGATCGTCAGCAATTTTGCTGATTGTTCGATTCAAATTGTTCACTGCGCAAGCCTGTCACATCCGGGTGTTGTGGAGTGCGTGCGACACGACGTCATCGTCCCCCACCTCGTTCATCAGTCCATATTCTCGTGTTCGCGTTCGCCTTTCGCCTCGCCTAGCAGAAGACACAAATGCGTCGTGAAAAACGAGACACGAGGCTCGTGCGTCCATGAATCTAGTGGAATGAAATGTCTTCCACCCGGAGTGAGACGAACGCATTAATACAAGTACAGAATCTCAGCGCTCAAAGAAATTTTCGAATTCTCGGCAATCCGTCGGATACAACCTAGAAGAACATCGCACGCACATATAATCACACGCAGACGCTTTGTGGCAAGTTTGAACATAACGATCACCCGCGCTCAGTTCCATAGTCGCATATATATGCGGCGAGAGGTTTCGCGATCACGTGGTGACCACCCACGTTTCGTATTGTCGGTAAACAAGATTTGGGTGGATCGGAGGGGAAGTTGGAAAATAATTTCGCATGCGGTGCACGAATATCGTTCTCTCGTCGTAAAATGTTAACAAAGGCATACATAAGGCGTGAATATAGTGAATCTATGTGGTTTCAACACGAGTGATATCAACGTAGTGCGTTATTATCTTGATCGAAAAGAGTTACGTCAATGCCTCCCTCGGCATTACATACACACAAGTACGAGAACATCATATTTTCACGTAAACTCGTTCGCGGTCGAATCTCACGTGCATTGTCGCGAGGCATCAGCGATCAACAATTAACAATAAGAGTAAAAAAAAGCGTGTTCAACAGAAATTGACATAGTGTAATAAATCTCAGACAGACGGGCAAAGAAGATAAGCGAGAGATCGAAGGCGAAAGAAAAAGAGAGAGCGGCGTGTGTGCGTCAAAGGAGTGAGTGGGGGACGGTATATAACGAAGCGGTGGCGCTACGCACTACGGGACAGTAGGAAACCGGGTGGGGGAATAGAGACACGAGTTTTTGGTGTGCGCTCGGTCGTACCAGGGGCCGGCCATATTACACGTTCGCGGGGTTATACGGATGCGAGAATAAACAGAGAAAAAAAGGGAACAAAAGCGTAAAATCATCTCGGGGCCTGCGGTGCGTGTCCACGGTGCCTTAAGCCCTTGGGGTGCCCCTCGTGCGTAATCTATTTATCACATATTTTGTGTTACACTCGTTCGCTCGAAGCAATTTTCTCGTTTTAAGCGTATGTATATACATATACACACATACACACACATACATATATATGTATATACGTACTAAATGCACTTACACACGGACTACACATGTACATATAAAGAATAAAAAATAAATAAACACACATACAAGCGTATACGCGCGCGCCCGAGAGTGGGACGGAAAGAGAGCGAACGAGCCACACCGAACGGACGAACGGACACGAAGAGAGACGACAAAACCGCGACGAATACTCGAAACGTGTTGAATCGGTGTGTGATTTATTTTTTCCCCGTTCTTCTCGTTGTCTGAGAAACGTACAATTTGTATTGAAAGGGTTTCATTCGTATTTTGTTGATCTTGCGCGGTCGCTCGCGACTCACCCGAGCGCGTGCAAAGTTAAAAAAAATTGTTTTCTTGGTTATAACGACTCAGTAAGGTTATAGAGACCACGAGTTTGGATTTCTAAATCCACGTTTTTTTTCTCCTCTATCAACCTTTAATCGTCTCTTTCTCTTTTATTTCAATTCCCAGCTAGCTTTCTCGTTCTCTCCCATACACACACACGCATACACCACGTACATACAGACGAAGAAAACTTCCGTTCCGTCTCTATATCTTTTCGTTTGCACAAACTGTGAAAGATACCGAAGACGATACGATGTCTACGTATTCGAGAACACAAGAGAGCGACGCGTGGGCTCTGTTGGCTCTCAAATCGGCACCGGCTAGCCCGACAAAGATGCAATGGAATCCCGAATCAAAGGGTGCACCTATTGCCCGTCTCGAGGGTCGTGAATTCGAGTACATGGTTAGACAGAGAAGAATTACAATCGGTCGTAACAGTAGCAAGGGCGAGGTTGACGTAAATATGGGACACTCGAGTTTTATATCGCGACGGCATCTCGAAATATTTTACGATCATCCGTATTTCTTCATGACTTGCAATGGAAAAAATGGTGTTTTCGTTGATGGAGTTTTTCAACGCAAAGGGGCACCAGCATTTCAACTGCCAAAGACGTAAGTAACCTGGAAATTTCCCCACGAGTTTACGCGTGTTTGAAAATATGTTTTTTTTTTCCTCAAATTATTCGAACATCGCGCTGTTTACGAATAAACGAAATATGATTCTGTGCGCCAAAGTGATCTCCGAGTCGCACTCGGACCCTCGGAAAAACTCGCGTTAAAAATTTTACAACTGTCTCTTGAGTTATTATTCATTCTTATCCACGAAAAAGTCGTGCTTGCGAGTTAAAAAATTGCAATGCCTGTCCTGCGATTGGCGGTACAAATGATGCTTTCTCGAAACGTCTATCGATGACGAGCGATTCGGAAATTACGATTTCGGCAAGCTCGCCTGCGTTCCGATTATCTCGACATTCAAATTTTTCCTAACGAGTCCGCTCTTCGGTGATTCATGGACCGTCGTGTACTTTGAGACTCGAGGCTCGATGGAGTAGTTTTTATTGCAACGTTGCACGTATCCAGCGAATCGGAAGTTGGAAAGTCAAAATTGAGCCGCTTGTCGATTAAATTGTTACGGAATATAATCGACTCGGTCCGAAACAAATAAACCTCGATCAGAAACGATCAACGAATAAAAAATGGCACGGCGTTGGAACAACCAACGGGGGTTTTCATTCTCTCACTACTCGATACTCGATGCAGCTTTCAATGTTACTAGATATTTCGATATCGGAAGGTTTCATTGAAAAAATTTCAAATGATATTTTCGAGAATCAAAAACAATCGGAAGGATTCGCAAGGATCAATAACGAGGAGGAAAGAATTGAGACGATACTCGAGATCGTTTCCTCAAACTTTGATTACACATAAACAATTTTCCAAAACTGCCAAATGTAAATAAACATTATGCAATTTTTCACATTCACCTATTTATTTACCCACATAGCATCGTTATTATTCTCCCCATGTTTATTTACATATCGAGGATTATACAATACTAATTACGAGGAGTATCGTACAACATTATTTTCCTCCGAGTTGTAACGATCAATACGCATGTAGACACAATTTTGAGAGCACAATTGGACCAGCATTGTTTACATCGAAATTTATCGAATATCTCTCGTTTCCAAATGCAAATACTTTGATCGATTCGATCGTTTGGTCGAATTCGTTTGATAAATCGAAACAAAAAATCGCGTACTCTCTTCTTTCAAACCGCACCAGCAATGAATCTCGTGCAACTTGAATGATAAGAAACGTAAACAAACAGTCGTATACATATTATCGCGAATTTTTCGCAATCCTACCGAGCGATGAGTCGTAAAAGACATTGAAAAAGAATCCTCTTCAACATCGGTTCTTTGATTACCGCGAAATATACCGTTGAAAAAGGAAAAAAAAGAAAACGTACGCGCGAATGAGACAAACGTTTTTTTTCACCCTAAGAATTAATCTTTGCTCGATGTAACGCATCCTTTTGTTTATCTCGCGTTCTCACAGGTGTACATTCAGATTTCCGAGTACGAACATAAGGCTGGTGTTTCAATCGCTGGTCGACGAACAGGAGCAGTCGAGCAGCGTTAGGATGGCGTCTCCTCCAAAGCAGAGAGCACCCTTGCCACCGCTGAGAATAAATATACCGGACACGGGGTACAGCAGTCCATTTCCATCGCCAACGGGAACGATAAGCGCGGCAAACTCGTGTCCGGCGAGTCCGCGCGCGGGACAAAGCCGGCGGAATATTTCGGCTGATTTACAAATGGTCGCGGCGTACGCGGCGGCCGTCGCCCACGATCCGCAAAATTCCGGCATCGAGAGAACCGACGGCGGACAAAGTTCGAGTCGACAAATGAGTCCGGAGCCCGGTATCGAGTCGCGTTATCGCGGTAGCGGCGGTGGTACAAGCGGCGCTAACGGTACCGCGGCTCATTACAGCCCACCAAAGGACGACTCGAAACCACCGTATTCTTACGCCCAGTTGATAGTTCAAGCTATCGCTTCGGCCCAGGATAAACAGCTGACCCTGTCGGGAATTTACTCCTATATAACGAAAAATTATCCGTACTACAGAACCGCCGACAAGGGTTGGCAAAATTCCATAAGACACAATTTGTCGTTAAATCGTTATTTTATAAAAGTACCGAGGAGCCAAGAAGAACCGGGCAAAGGATCATTCTGGAGGATAGATCCGCAATCCGAGGCTAAATTAATCGAGCAGGCTTTCAGAAGGAGAAGGCAGCGCGGTGTTCCTTGCTTCCGTGCGCCGTTTGGATTATCCTCGAGGTACGTTCGACTCTCGCGCGTACAAAAATCGAAAGCAAAAAAACAACAAACTTTTGCTTCGACATTTCACCAAAGCGCGAATTTCGAGTATTCGAACATTGCACAAAAATCTTTAAACAGAAATCTGCGTCAAACAGAAAAAGCCACCGATCGCGTTGATTTCGAAGAACGATCATGAGATTTTTTAGAGAAAAATTTGTCTACAACTTTTGGATATTGTCCAAAGTATTCGATCATCGGAACTGTTTTTTTTTTAATTTTTATACCTCTTTTAACGCCAATTGCTGGAAGTTCGAGTTCCGTTTCGGTTTTTATGTTGGATTGCACAGCATCTTCGTGTCGTGCACGAAACGTTTTGTTTTTTTCATAATTGATGGAAACCTTTGTTTTTTTTTCGACGTAAACAGAAGCGCACCTGCATCGCCGTCGCACGTGGGGATAAGTGGCTTGATGACGCCCGAGTGTCTCAGCAGAGAAGGCTCACCAGGAACGGAATCTTACGTCGACAGTTCCGTGCCTTCACCAGCCGGACAGTTGTCGAGTCAGTCAGCACCGGGTTCACCCGGTCATCCTTACGCTCCACCGCCCCCACCACCCACTCACAAGGGACGTCTGATGCAACAGATCACGGTTGTGACCAACGGCGTGAGCGGTGACGCAACGAGAGAAGGTGTGAGAAAAGAAACAGTCACTCTCTAAATATCCTCCCGATTTTTCGAACTCGCACGATCAAAGCTAAAAACGCTCCGTTCTCCGCTTTTTTTTCCGCAATCTTCGCGGAGAGACTGAAATATTCGTGTGACGGTTTTTTCGTTCGAATCGTTGCGGTTTCGTTGCTTTCGTCCGCGTAAAATTCACTTTCGCGTCGGCTTTATACTTGCCAAAATTATTTTTCACGAAAAACTCAATGACTCGTCCACAATAAATGTCGAATAATTTTTTTCGCGTTTATCGGCCGTTGACCGAATTCGCCGTGCATGAAATTCTTTGTTTCAACTGTTGTTGTGAGAACGGAATGTTCTCCTCTTTTTTTTCCTCAATCTTCGCGAGGATACTGAAATATTCGTGTGACGATTTTTTCGTTCGAATCGTTGTCGTTTCGTTGCTTTCGTCCGCGTAAAATCGATTTTCGCGTCGGCTTTATTCGTGCCAAAATTGTTTTTCACGAAAAACTCAATAACTCGTCCACAATAAATGTTGAATAATTTTTTTCACGTTTATCGGCCGCTGACCGAATTCGCCGCGCCTTACCGAACGTCACGCATGAAATTCTTTGTTTCAACTGTTGTTGCTCCTAGAAAAATACTTGGTGCCTGGAAACGTCGTAGAGGAACACTCGTTATCTCCCGCTGGGCAATACAGTCCGGCTCCTGTTATTGTACAAACGACTTATAATTACAGGTAATTTTTTCGAACATATTTTACTTAGGAACGATAAATTTTGCAAAATTGCTGCAACGAAAATCGTGATTAAAAGTTGATTTTGGATTTACAAAAAAACGAAACATCAATCAATCCCTCCTGGTTGATCCTTCGAGCTTCTAAACGAGACACTTTGGCATCGACGAAAAAGATCAGAGGTTCGATCGTCATTTTGAAATATCAAAATATCAGCAAAGCGGAAACGCTGATGAAATATGCGTTTGTTGATTTTTCTTGCTTCAACGTTGAATCGATGAAAAAAAAGTGATTTATCACACGTGACACCACGAGGGATTGAGAATGTTCAGTTCAAGATTGAATATTCGGAGGAAGGAACGATAAATTTTGAAAAATTGCTGCAACGAAAATCGTGCTTAAAACTTGATTTTGGATTTACAAAAAAACGAAACATCAATCAATCCCTCCTGGTTGATCCTTCGAGCTTCTAAACGAGACACTTTGGCATCGACAAAAAAGATCAGAGGTTCGATCGTCATTTTGAAATATCAAAATATCAGCAAAGCGGAAACGCTGATGAAAGATGCGTTTGTTGATTTTTCTTGCTTCAACGTTGAATCGATGAAAAAAAAGTGATTTATCACACGTGACACCACGAGGGATTGAGAATGTTCAGTTCAAGATTGAATATTCGATTAACACGAACAAAAAATATTGACAGTGGAAGCTTCATTGGCCCTGACGCTGGCGTCGGGGTGAACAAACGGGCTCACGAAGAGCCCGATAGTTCGCCAGGCTCGCCGGCGCCTCTCGCTATCGTCGAGAGTCCCGAACCACCGGAGCACCAGCAACAAAAACGTCAACGTATTCACGACGCTGACGATCATTGAGCTATTTTCTGACTTTCCTCAACGAACTTTCCCCTATCTTACACCCATTTCCTAACCTCCCCCCCCCCCCCCCCTCCATCTCGCCCAATTAGCCTCTTATATCGTAGACCATTGTTACATTGCAAACTATCACACTTATCGTCAGACAAATCGTTCGCTCCTTCTCCGTTTTGTTTCTTCACTTATTCGTTCGCTTATCTTGTACGTTCGTTGAAAACTTGCGCGAAGAAAAAAGGAACACGAGGATTAATCGACGAGTTATTGACGAACGAGTCAAACTCTTCGTCATGCAGGGAAAAGATCGCGAGAATAAAGATTCGAAGAGGAAAAGTATAAAAAACAAAAAATGTGGAAGTATATGCGAGTATTTTTATTCCTCGGAGGAAGAAAGCGCCGAAGATGCTTTTTTCCCCCCGAGGAAATTCGTTGATTATTTTGTTCGTCGGAATTAACGATCTATTTTTAACGCCCCTCTCTCTCTGTTTTTTTTTTTTTTTTCGCAAAATCGGTTCTTTCATTTTCCGTACCGTCGATCTTCATTCCAGGGCTCTTTTTGCATCTCCGTGATCCTACACACCGCGAATTTCACCGACTTGTTTAGTTTATCCGACTGATCACGTGGTTGAAACACTCGACTCCGATCGCGATAAAAAAAAAGTACCGTGTTACAAAAAGTACACTGGGAATAATTACAACGCGCTCTATAGATATGGAAAAATGGTGTGCATACGCGAAAACACACAGACACACACACACACTCATCCATTGACGAATAAGGTAAACGTAATAAAAATGAAAAACAGTCAAAAGTGTAACGTTGACGAAAAAATCATCGCCGATCTGCTCTTATCACGGATTTTTTTTTGTTTCACGCGTCGGTGTCATTATTCGTTCGATAATGTTTGGAAAATGTCGTTGGGCAATGAGGCTGAGGACAGAGCCGATGAGATACATATCGTACTTATATCGAAAAAAAATATAAACATCCACGAGGCCGATAATTGGTGCAAAATATCCGTAACGAGATTTCCGGATGTTCACTTTGCCACGAAACAAGAACGTTCGTTCGATTTTTCCGAAAACCAATCTCAAATCAATTTCAACTGGTTTTTTCGTTTAAATTGACCTTCAAAATAGCGTTACGACGCGTCTGGAGGAATTCATTTTTCTTATTATTCATTTTCCCCTCGATTCTCCGAGTCCTGAGAATTCAAAACGACAAATTTGCGATTGCTCGTATGACGATCGAGTTTCATCGCCTTTCGTACGCCTCCGATTTATGGACGACGAAACAAAAGTAAGGAGTTTAATCTCCGCCAAATTTTTCGACAAAGTTTGACGGATACTCTCGCCATGTTGGATGTACTTTTGGTCTCTTTTCGAAATTCCGAAAAATGTTGCAATTCGAGAATAATCGAGTCGACAAAGAGCGAACGCTCGTGTCGTTGCTCCAAGACCAATTGTGTTTTCGTTCGCTCGATCTCTCCCGACTTAAAGTACGCGCTAAACTTTGAACCGTGCTCTCGCGAACGAAACGAATTACCAAAGGAAAGGAAAAAACAATCTTATCAAAGATTCAGAGTGCCTAATTCATTACGCCGATATCTTATCTCCGTACTTCACTCGCGTAAATGAATATATCGCATTTTTCCTACGACCATTGGCGTTCCTTCGAGGAACAATTTCCAAACAGTCGATCGACGATCGAAAAACGAGTTACACTTTGCTTGAGAGCTTTATCACTTCGTTGCGTGCGATTTTCGTGGTAGTGACGAAAAAAAAAAAAAAAAACCTAATCTTATTTCTACTTGAACGAGGAAGAAAAAAAAAGGAACGAAGCGCGCGGTAGTTGTGAAAAATGAAATGCGACGATAATACAAATGATATATACGCCCAGCGACCTCTATTTTTGTGACGATTAGCGTAATGTGTAATAAAAAATAATTAAAGAAAGAACATAGTTATCGATGAAGGAGCATATTGACGCAAAGTGCGAAGAAGAGCGCCGGAAAAATTTGTATTTCGATTTATGTAAAATTACGACGAGGAGAGAGAAAGAGAGAGAGAGAGAGCGAGGCGAGGTGATGATTCTTTTTTTTTTATTCACGTCGACGTAAGATCGAGCCATTTATTCATTTCTTACATGTTTTGTACGCATATACGTTAGGGTGACCCATTTTGAGCGACCTTTTTTTTAAAGTCTCGTATAAAAAAATTGTAGTTTTTCGTTGTTGATGAAAAATGGGCAAATTCGTTTTCCTTTCGAATCTTTTTTCTCCCAGCGACGATTGTTTTCGCACTCGGAAGGGAAGATATCGTAGAAATTTTGGCTCGCGATATAAACATCCAAAAGTCGCTCGCGAATTTATATTTTGAGCTGAAATTTTGGGGTATCTTTGCTTTTGAGCGTGGAAACAATCGCCGCTAGGAGGAAGAAAATTAGGAAAGTAGAAAGCTTCGAAATTTGCCCATTTTCGGAAATTTCGAAGCTCTTGAGCGACCCCCGAAAAACGTTTGATTCGTCGAGGTTTTTTGCAGAGTTCATCAAACCCAAAAAGCTGACGTATTTCCATACGAGACTTGAAAAAAGCAGAATAGTCGGTCAAAATGGGTCACCCTGATATACATGTATATATAAAATTGAATAGAAATATAAATGTATATGTATGCAAATGGAAAGAAAAAAAATGTATACGCCATCCTCCAAACTCTCACGTTCGAATCGAGAAAGTTGGAATCATAAAAATTGGACCGTTTCCCATGCTTCTGCGGATGTAATTTTCCACACGGTTCGTTGTCGCACGGACGAAATGGAGAAAAGGAAAATAAGACCGAGACACGTGATAACGTCCGTTAAGAGCAAAAAAAAAGGAGAAAAATTGTAAATTTCGCTCGTGGCAATCGATGAGGATCATTGTGACAAGAGAAAAAAAGGAAACAAACAAGCCTGCTCGATGGTGTTCGATACGGAACGATCAAACGGGCGACTTGCCATTAAACGAGAACATTTACTTTGAACGAACAAGTAAAAACAATAACGACTGATCAGTGACCGTCGAACGTGTCATGTGGCTTTTAAACGAGTGTACATACGTGTAATTCGGATTGAACAAAAAAAAACATTGAATTACGTGGTATGTACGAAAATATAAATGAAAACGTGGCTGCATTGAGTCGATTAAGTTTCAGTAAAAAAAAAAAGAGATGACATGAAAAAATGGTGAACATACACAGAAGAGAAATCTACCAAAAAGTAATCATGAAAAAAATGATCGCGGTGCGAATAATATCCGTTGAAGATTTCCGTTTATTTTTTGTTTATTTTTTATTTTTGTTTTAACCAAGGGTAGTACGCTGTGATTTCGTCCTGTTTACGATTTTACACTAGGACACAAAGAGGAAGAGAGAATAAATATGTAGGAAACGAGTAGACACGTGAAAATCAATTATTACATGGGTCAGGTCGTACTGTTGATTGAGAAAAAGAAAAATTTAGAGACACGGATATTTCGAGTAAATTAGGGCGAATTGAGAGATTTTTTGAAAATCTATTTGGTAATTGAGCGTTCGCGATGAACGATCCTGTATTCGAGCGTTTTACGAAGAAAAAAACGAAACATGAAAATCAATTCTGTGTAAATTATAGGAGGTTGACGAATAAGTGAACGGTAGCTTTTCTTTTTTTTGCGAAAGCGCCCGTTCTCGTATTATTTAAATTGCGTTGTACCATATCTGACTGCGAAAATATGAATAAAAAGAGACGATGGGTGATACTTACGTACTGTCAAGTCGGTGGAATTATCCCGATGAGAGGAACAAAATGAAGAAACGACATGAGCAAAGACGAAACTGATAATACGGAGGGCGTGAATTTGTATTTATTATTATGCGCGATGTATGTAGGATTTTTTTTGTTTCTTTCCAACTTGCTTCATTGTCCATATACTTGAAAAAAATCCCTAGACACCCATGTGAAATCGTAATCGCACGAGATTCACGTTGAAAATGTGAATTGATGAAAAAAAAAAAAACAATAAACAAAAACAAATCAATATACGATCAGGATGAGGAAAAAGTCATGTAAAATCCGAGATCGTGGTGTGTAATGAGGATGAGTGGGAAAATATTGTTGAAATATGATATTTAAGTGAGTGACGCGTAAAAACAAATGAGAACGGAGACGCTCGAGGATTATCGCGAGAATCGCGGATAGACGAAACAAAAGTAACACGAACAAAGCTAGAAATTATTGTGGGCTTTCGGAAAAATTTTGAGAAAATATATCGATTCCTGACAATTGTTCTTTGTATTATTCCTCTTCTGTAATTTTATTTCACCACGTATTAAATTTCTTACGAACGTAAATACCGCCGAAATATCAGCGAATCCTTGTTTTTCATTTCGACACGTGTATAAATTTAATGATTACTCATTCTCGTGGGATTGGTCAGAGAAATATCGAGTCGTTGAGAAAAAACAACATTAACCTCTCTTGATGACCTTTCGACTGGAAAACCCTGTTTGAAACGCGAAAGAACGAAAATCGTTTTTGTTTTCTGTGGGTAAAAGCACTGCTGTACCGCAAACGTGAATTATTCATGATTTCTTAAGTAGTTTTAACTCGCGTGAAACTTTAATTCCACTTCGACGCTGGGGTTCTGCGGTAGCTCGTAACAAACATATACAGGGTGTCCGAAAACTCGATTTTGGTAATCTGCAGCTAGATTCGGGATGAAATTCCGAGCTGAAACGTACGACGGTATATTTTGTACGACTAAAACCTGATGATTTATCAATCCTTTCTCCTCCGGGCGTCGTGCGCGCATACGCCATCTATTGGTTCAACTACACTAATTACCAACTCAACGAGGATCAGTCGAAGCATGCGCCCACATTCATAGTCGGTACTCATTGTGTAAAATCGTCTTTTTCTTATGTTAAATCCACTTTAGAGCGGACTTGGCACTGGATATGTCAGATCTTTGAGGAAACCTATTTTATGCAATCGGAATTTTTTATTTACATTGCACGGACAGTGAAAACGACCGATCTGTTTAATCAAACAATAGCTCATCAGACTATATATGGAATATTATCAATTCATCCCCAATGTGGCGTTAAATGATCAGCATCCAGTTTTGGGACACCTTGTATACCAGGAGAGAGAGCGAGAGCTCCATTATGGTCCAGACGCGCACCATATTATTTATCCATCGAGAGATTCGTGCGAAGGCAAAATCGTTGCCTACTACGCCAGCACTTGCATGTTATACCGACACGAGATATATTATAACGCCCAAGCTTGCCACTAAAAGCGCCACTGTTCCACGACAAGTTTGGGGAAAGTGTAAATAATTCTTACAGCTCGACGGTAATGGAAAATGTTGAATAAAGAAACAACGATTAATACGTTAACCGCGAAAATGTATAATGGAAAATAATTCAAAATCAATTTTATAAATAAACGAATTATAATGTCAAATAAATTATATAAAATCATGATGCGCGAGGCTCGAGTCGAGTAAAATTCAATGGATTTGCCGAGAGCGCCGTTCCATTCAGTACGACAATTGACATGAAATTATCTTCGTAATAAGAAAAAAAACCATTTTTGTTCTCCGTTTCTCGCGTAGCACAGTAAAAAAAGCGTTTCCGGTCGATCGAATTGAAACGAATTTCGATTGGAAATGTAGAAAAAAGAATCCTCCGGCATTGAATTTCGAAAGCAAACAGTTCCCATGCAGGGAGCCGACGAGAGTTTTTAAATCGGACCACAATGCACGGAACGCGTTGAACCGGAACGTTTCATGCATTATTTCACAGTTCGTGTATAATCGAGCGCGCGAACTAAACGTAGGCCATACGGATATTCCGTACATATACCGCACACATACGGAAATATGCCCGATGAAATAATAACGCGAATTTTCCAAAATCCCGCGAGTAGTTTTGTTTCGGATTCGTTAAAAACGAGAAAACATTGAAATGCCACGCGTATTTTCGTTTTAGGGGCATTGTTTGTTCAGTCGCGCCGATGTGTTTTTCAGCATTGGCAATTCGTGGTTTGCGAACCAACGAGACAAAACCTTTCGATTCCCCCGAGATTCTACGGAAACGCATAGGATTCGTCTTGACTGCGAGCAGCAGCCAAGACGGACCGGAAAACGAGACGCTTGCAAATCCAATTGTTTTTCTTTCCGCCATCTCTCCGAATAAGCGACATAACCTCTTATAGAGTTGGTACATGTAGACTTGAAATCTTCGCAGAATCGAGACGTACGGTTAACGGGCATCAAGCTCAGCTGATCGATTCTGAATCGAGGGTATGGCCTCTACAGGGAGGGTAAACAGTCTCGCAGGCGCATTATTCCGCATCATTACCGCTCGACGCTGGCCCGGAGAGGCTATCTTTCCGCTCTACAGCAATGTCGGACGGGTGAGCAGTCTCGCAGGCGCAGTACTACCGCTCGGCGCTGGCCCGGAGAGGCTATCTTTCCGCTCTACAGCAATGTCGGACGGGTAAACAGTCTCGCAGGCGCAGTACCACCGCTCGACGCTGGCCCGGAGAGGCTATCTTTCCGCTCTACAGCAATGTCGGACGGGTGAGCAGTCTCGCAGGCGCAGTACTACCGCTCGGCGCTGGCCCGGAGAGGCTATCTTTCCGCTCTACAGCAATGTCGGACGGGTGAGCAGTCTCGCAGGCGCAGTACCACCGCTCGACGCTGGCCCGGAGAGGCTATCTTTCCGCTCTACAGCAATATCGGGCGGGTAAACAGTCTCGCAGGCGCAGTACCACCGCTCGACGCTGGCCCGGAGAGGCTATCTTTCCGCTCTACAGCAATGTCGGACGGGTGAGCGGTCTCGCAGGCGCAGTACTACCGCTCGACGCTGGCCCGGAGAGGCTATCTTTCCGCTCTACAGCAATGTCGGGCGGGTAAGCGGTCTCGCAGGCGCAGTACCACCGCTCGACGCTGGCCCGGAGAGGCTATCTTTCCGCTCTACAGCAATGTCGGACGGGTGAGCAGTCTCGCAGGCGCAGTACTACCGCTCGGCGCTGGCCCGGAGAGGCTATCTTTCCGCTCTACAGCAATGTCGGACGGGTAAACAGTCTCGCAGGCGCAGTACCACCGCTCGACGCTGGCCCGGAGAGGCTATCTTTCCGCTCTACAGCAATGTCGGACGGGTGAGCAGTCTCGCAGGCGCAGTACTACCGCTCGGCGCTGGCCCGGAGAGGCTATCTTTCCGCTCTACAGCAATGTCGGACGGGTGAGCAGTCTCGCAGGCGCAGTACCACCGCTCGACGCTGGCCCGGAGAGGCTATCTTTCCGCTCTACAGCAATATCGGGCGGGTAAACAGTCTCGCAGGCGCAGTACCACCGCTCGACGCTGGCCCGGAGAGGCTATCTTTCCGCTCTACAGCAATGTCGGACGGGTGAGCAGTCTCGCAGGCGCAGTACTACCGCTCGACGCTGGCCCGGAGAGGCTATCTTTCCGCTCTACAGCAATGTCGGGCGGGTAAGCGGTCTCGCAGGCGCAGTACCACCGCTCGACGCTGGCCCGGAGAGGCTATCTTTCCGCTCTACAGCAATGTCGGGCGGGAAAACAGTCTCGCAGAGATGATTCGTTGTAGAGATGTATTTTTGTTTTATGTACATCTATACTTGTCATTATTATTATTATTATCGGCGTTGTTTAGGTCATCAGGCATGTTGCAAAACACTTGAAAAACCAGTTTTTTTTAGTACAAGTTCACACGCAACTTGTGACTCGATGAAAGAATCGAATTTCGTTGCTCCTTCCATCGTCAAGGACAAATTCATCATATCCTTATTGAAATTATATGTGCATCATGTTTTTTTAGGTTATGCGGTGTTTTTTAGGTTAGGTTAGACGTGCGATAAAATCGGGTTCTTCTTTTCGACTACACCGACGCCATCTTGCCAAATGATCTTTCCGTCACGAGAAATTCAGTAAAATGTATTCCATTATACCGAATATGTCATATGGCGTTCGTGCTGGACTCGGTTTCAAAAAAGTTCCATCATCTTCGGGGAGATCGATATCACCGGTTTTTCCATCTTATTTTTCTCATGTGTGGTTCCGCGAGATTCCGAGGAAGAAAATCGAGACGGCGAATGCAGCGACCGTATGGAGATTCTCGTCCGCGATAGCGAGAACCGGGGGTCGGTGGGGAAAGCTCCGCGAAAAAATGTGGTATGAGCAAATTCGCAGCCCGAAGGATACTCGGGTTTGCTGGGATGAGAATTGCTCGTCATGCTTGTCAGGTGTTCGTCGTCCAGCAGGAGGCATCCCTCTCGCTTCTATGTATAGCTGGGTATACGGGAAGAGACCGCAATCAAGAATCCCGGAGGGCGACGATATGCAACCGAGCATTCGGCGGAACGAGGAGGGGGGGGGGGGGGGGTGGAGGGTCTCGGTGATGTACTTTTCTTTTTCGCCTCCCACTATCTCACTTTTTCTCTCTCGTTCCATCTGGCTTTTTCGTTTTAATAACGGAAACTTGCCCCGGCGGATGACAATGACGGATATCGTCGGTGAACGCTGTGTGCGACTTTCTGCTTCAGTAAATTTATAATAGTAGAAGCATGCACATATATATATGTATATTACAAGCGGTATCTATTTCTCTGGTACTCCCTTTCAACGCAAATACGGAAGTTAGAGAGGTTCAGATAGAGGGAAGAATATGCACGCAGGTTATTATTAGACGTGCTACTTTTTTTTTATCACCCCGTTACGCTCTTGATGTTTGTAAAAAGTTATACTGTAAATACAGACGGGAGAGATTCAATAAAGAGGCTGTAGCGGGACGAGCTAATTTTCAACATTGTTTGAGAGATTTTTTGATATTTTGTTGCAATTATAATCATATTTTGCGCTGACGAAAGGAAGAATTCAGTGGGCTTGGCGAGTTCACGAAAATGTACCGGAAGAATGCCAAGATATAGATGACGTAATGGCCGAATTTACAGTTCGGCGACGGGAAATGTTTTCAACTTATACGTACGAGTACAAATGTACATAGTTAATCAATCAGTCGAAAGACTACTCGCATTGTATAAACTCGGGTCCCTCGTTTCGAGAGATTGAGAGAGAGAGAGAGAGAGAGAGAGAGAGAGAGAGAGAGAGAGAGAGAGAGAGAGAGAGAGAGAGAGAGACGTGAAATATTAAACGCTTATCCCTCGTCGTGTTAACCGTCACGCGCGGGAACGAGATTGATTTTCCTCACGTCCGGTCGCATCACCAGGCGTGAGCAGCGAGTATTAGTCATCACCTACGCTGCGCATCGTAGTCTCTGAAACACCGTGTGTTGGGATGGAAAAGCATTTCGTTGTTAAAATTTAAGCCGACCACCAATCCTCCGCTGTACGATTCAAGCCTGTGTTGCAAGCAAACTACTGTAGAGTACCACCAAGTATAACTCGACGAAATCTCTGGAAGGGCTGCGGTCGTGGTTTGCTCTTGTGAACCTCGCGTTGGTGCAGAGAACACCGGTCACCTCAATTTTCTCCCAGTCGAAGGCGTTTTTCTGATAATTTGCGTGGGTCAAAGATCAAGTATGTAAATACTCTCATCGAATGTCAATTCATATAATTTCACAACAGATTTTTAAACTGGAAAATCGAATCTCGTTTGAATATATCGGAATGTATCGCGTAAGGCGGAACCGTCAAGACTACCGCCATGGTTATTTTCGCGCTCTTCTTTCAAGACTGTTTCCAATTCGTACGTCTTTCGTATTACAGAAGATTCTACCGTATATTTTTCTAAAATATGATGCATAAAATTGTTGCGTGTTCGTATTCGGATCAAAGACGGAATACGATGCAAATGATGCTTTTGATGTAAAAAGAAACGAAAAAAAACACTGCATACATTTTATTTTCGCGAAGCAGAGGATGGGCAATATTTCTTTCGCTTATAGAAAGTTAGTACACGTGTACATTCATCCGAATACATTACGAATACGTATAAACGATCGGCCGTACTGAAAAAGTCGAGACGTGGCTGCAGCCCGAAGAGAAGAGCAAAATGAAGGAAATGGAAGGAAATTCAACGCTATTTCAAAACGTCTACGGGGCTTTACTGCCGATTGTTTCACTGCGAGTATGGCGGCGGGGGATCGGTAGGGTCAGAGCGCGTGTTCCATAAAAAACGAGGTGGAAGAAGAGTGTACGAAACGCACATATGCGGAAGAGGGAAAATCGAACCAATCGTTGGTCGGTGTTCAATAATGGCGCAATCGACGGTTACGTGCAGGTGCGGGTATGCGAAGGGAACAAAGGAAGGACGGAAAATGAGAAGATGGAATGAGGGGTAGATATATATATATATACATTTCTTATTCGTATATGTGCTGTATGAAGCAAGCACGAGGTCTAGTTGTGTGTAGTTTGGAAATGCAGGTTTTCCGAAGGTTTCGAATAACAGTGGAATAGGGCGACTGGAAAGTCCGGCGTATAGGTCGTGATGTGAGATGGTTAGTACTGGGTGGTCAGGCGCGCATGGAACCATGTCGGCGGTCGGGACGTTCGGAACGAAATTGAAGGAGAAAGGGACAAAGAATGGAACCTGGAGAACCTGGCAAGACGAAGATACGAAAAGGATCGAGATCGTGTATTCTGGCTTTGCCCATTGGTTATGGATCCTTACGGACGTTTAATCCGTAATGCTCCAACGTACGTGCTTTGACTTCGATAAACGTGTACGATGAGGAGAACAGAAGGAGTATAGCGAAAGTTCGCCACGAAAAAAATCATGAAAATAACCCTCACATCTGCGGAAACTTGGGAGGCCCCAAGTCCTAGGTTCGTTTGGTTTTTGCCTTCTGTTTTTCGCAGGCGGCTATACAGAGTAGTCGCTTCCGAATTTTTCGTCTCTTTGAGCATATCGATCTGGGCGTATGTTTTAGAGGAAAGATTGCTTGGCACTTTAGTAGTGATCTCGACTCGTAGCTGATATCATCGAATTCGTACGTGAACGAAGTTTCAGCTTATATCTTCCGGGACCTAAACATGATTAACGTTTAGATTCTTTTTATTTTTATCGCAATCTTTGAGATAATCGATTCCAAGGGAAACCGCGCACAAGCACAAAAACTTCGCGATATATGTTTCTTTCGTACGACGTATTTTCCCAGCCATTTACGGATGGAGAGATTAAACAGAATTTTGTTGTTGTTGCGAGATCAAATTTATTCAAGATATTACGCAAGCCCCAAAGACCTTCCTTATAAAGATGTATTCTTAAAAACTGCACCGTGCCGCCATTTTGTAAAATTCATCACACTTGTACACTTTGAGTATTCTTAGGGTCTTGGTCGTTGCAATCATTGCATCCATTGGGAAAATAGTTTTTTGGGCGTAGTTACGACTTGTGTGTGTCTCCGAGCATAAATCATTCGTTTTTCTCCGTACTTATACCCATCAGAATTTTAAGATAATCCAATTACTTATACACAAGACGCGAGTCTCGCTGCTCCATGGAGGCGATGATTATATGCGACGAATTGGATACGTTCCCGAATTGAATTAGTCGCGTCCGCCTTCGCGTCTTCGGAGCAATTCACGTCTTGCTTCTTCTCGCGATGTATACATACATTATCGGTGCAAACAACCAGAGGAATTGTGTTGATATATTCTAGCTTCAATGCTCGGCAAGAAAGTGCGATCTCGAAAGCACGGTTCTCCCCCTTAATCCCTCGACTAGATTCCTCGTGAGTCGCGAATTCGATCGAATAATGTACGAATAATTACAAACATGAAACACTCGTGTTTCACATCGCAAAAAAGCAAAACAGATTTAATCACGTTCGATACATCATCGTCCTCCTCGATTTTATACATCGATTTATATATCATGACACTTTATCATCCCCCCACTATATCTTCCTTCCCGCGGTGGAGCTGCGATAAGAGAGTATTGTAACTTGCTGGTTCTTTCACTTCCGGTTGTCTTTTTTCAATATACAAACGGAGATTGAGGATAAAAGTAACGTCAAAGTTGTACGTACGTACGAGAAGACAAATGCGGTAGATAGCGGCGAAGAACATGATGGTAGCCAGCTTTTGTGCTGTAGGATATGGTCCTGTTACTCTGCTCATTCGCTCATACGAATCAACTGAGAAAAACCGACAAACATGCAGCACGTTCGCAAATGAAAATCAGGACACGAGGTCGTACGAGCTCGGAGACGCGAGTTTTCGCTTCCTAACATCGTCCATTTTATTTCCTCTTTAATCCATCGTTATCGTCATCCAAGACTCATTTTAACCTGGCGGAATCTGTATTTTTGACCCTGACTTCGTGACAAGAAGAAATTATTATTTATCAACAGGATGAGAATAACATTTGTTTTACAAAGTTTTTACGCAAGGTTGTTTTTTTTTTGCATAACTATACGAGCGTTTTTTCCTTTCCGCAGGTCGCGAAAAGTCGCTCGCCGAGCTATCCGCCAGCTTTTGTGAGAATTTCCCATTGCCTCTCTCGTACCCGCACTTTCTTCGATATTGTTTTTTTTTCTCTCACAGTTGTCTTGAATCTATGGCCTTACGTATGTAACCTGCTCTCGTGTATGAGTTAGTCTCTCCCAATGGATAAGGATCCCCGCTAGATCCAGATGCGAAATTCGCCGAACCAGAAGCAGCAATGATATCCCTTTGGAAAGTGCGCACACGTACGACCGCACGAAGAAATATAAACGTTCGGATTTCCGGTACCACGTAGTAGGGTGCTCTTGCTCCGATATTGCTTTTCGCCTATGCAAGCTGTACGAGGCCATTTTTTCCTTCGGCTCCTTTTTTTCGGAGCTCATATTCCGTTTTCACAATCATATTTCGCCGCCATTCTTGGATCTGGACCCACGATAGTGGCTCATCTTTTTCTTCCATCGTTGACGATTTCCAATAAAATTTCCGTCATGAAAGTAAAAGCGCTTGGTTCGCGAAAAATTCTTAATATTCAAACGAAAAATCTGACTCCCTCGTTCGTCATTTTTGTTCCGTTCTTTCGGCATCATCGATCGCTCATGTTTTTCATCGAATGTCGGCACAAAAATGACGGATTTCTTGAGGGGATACGTTTAAAGGGAGTTTTTAGTCCGCAGGCTTTTTACGAGGCGCGTCTCGATCTCGACAGTCGTACGGATCATTAATTTGGAATGTATTTTGGCCCGGCCGACATCGTTATATCAATGAAACAAGAACAAATGCGCATTTTCAATCAGTTACGAAAGGAGATGGAAGAAAGTTGCGCAGAATTCCCAGACAAAGCTAAAGGAGGAGGTTGCGTGAAGCTGGGAGGAAACAAAAGAGGCTACGGGACTGAAAATTCACGAAGAAAGGTACAAGAAGAGGAGAGACGTTGGTTGAGAGTAGAAAGTCGAGAGGAACATTGAAGAGGATAAAATAAGAGAAACTCGATGAGTTTGGGCAGGAAAATGGATGGTGAGACGAGAGGAGATTCGAGGAAAAGAGACTTCCTTGTGAATGCCACGACTGTTGAGTAGAAATAGGAGGATTTCCTTTTGTTTTCTTAAGTATCTACTCACCCCTTGCCTCCCTCGGCTCAAACCTATTCGACTACCTCTTTACTATCTTCCGCGCGCGGTTCTGTTTTCCAAGAACTCTCGCGTCACTCGAGAGCTTTAACTCTCGCCACACTGGATGTCGCTGTTCAGCTTCCACCGGAACATTTTACGTTCCGAAGCGATAACAATTGTTTTTGAATTTTCATCCCCAATGCCTCGAAAATCTCTCTAGATTTTCGTTTTTTTTTCACGAAAAAAAAAACACACATTGGGTAGCACGTATTTTTCTGCAGACGAGAGCGAATGCATGCGGCTGGCGAATTTTTCGAAAGAGGGTAGAAATTTCTACCCTCCTACAAAAGAATCAGACCCCACAAGGTCTTGGAAAACACGTTACCCCGGTCTTTCGTAAATGAAAATCACAAAGGCGAAAGTCGTATAAAAGCTTGACAATTTGAAAAAAAAAAAAAAAAAATATGCAACGGAAGAAGGGTAAATTGTATGAATTCGCTATCGACAGATTGTTGATTGCGAGCCGTTGATTTATCACCAATGGAGAATTTTGTATCGGAAGAAATTTCCAAACGAGGAATGAGGATCAAATATACGAGCAAAGAATTTGCAGTGCAGCTTGGATATTTTTTCTCTTTGTTTTTCACCCTTTTCACGAGATATTTCTTTCATCCCTTATTCGTTGCCTGTTCCATCACCTACATACCTGCAGTAATCATCGCTTTGTTTACGCATTCTTCCTGTTGCAAGATTCGTCTAGATTTTTGTCATTGCAAAGCGAAACATCGTGCAAATTGAGAAAAGGGGTATGAGACATGGCAAGAGTTGCATCATTCCCGCGTCTCTCTGCAGCTCGTAAAATTGGAATTCCTTTGAAAATTCCAAGTCCGGAGAGATCGCTCGTTGGTAATGACGCTGAGGAAGAACGGAGAGTATCATCGGTGAATGTACCCTTGTTCCACAGGACAAGGGATGAGACGAAACCTTTGGCAGCATTCTGTCTTACGCGACGCTTTTCAAATTCTTTGTTCGAGTCTTTTACCGGTATATACATGATGTTCATCCGTCGAAGTTATTCGAAACCAGGAGACAATGAACGGAACCCCATCTTACTTAATTAATTTGGCATTGAGCATTGTTTAATTTTATTTTCGATATTTTGTTTTATTTTATTGTACAGCATTATTCAGACGTTAATACCGAGTATTTTGGACTGTGCCTTTGAAAAGAAACAAGTTTTCAATGCTGAACAAAAGACATGAGAAGAGAAAAGACAAATTGTTGTATCGTTTTTGGTCCATGTCTCCAATACACCACAGAGACTGCGAAAGCAGCTCTGAAAGATCAAAGGCCAAGTTGATCAATAAAAGAGATGGCAACATGGCGTCAGAATCGTTGGTTTTTTTGTTTTTTGCCTGGCGGATGATCCCAGGGTAATAACTCTATAAATATTTGGGTAATTTCGTCGAGTGATTAACGTACGGCTATTAAAAAATAAATGAAACTGTTCTAAAATACTGAATCTCTTCCACGGTGTGCTTCCGTGGTTCATATTTTTACAGTTGGAGCTGCAGTCTTATACTTCCCCGATTTCGAAATCTCTGAATGATTTTTTTCATTTTTTAAATTTACTAGGGATTAGAGACGCGCGCTCACGCGCGCGACCGGCTGCATTTTCGCGCTGCAGCGCTGCATCTTGAATTAAGTATAGACCCCTACAGAACACATTATAATTCGGCATAAGTAGCAAATGGTGAAAAGCAGGAAATTTTTAGATTCACAAATGAAGTACAAATAATAATGATTAATAAATCATAAATAATCTTCATAGATTTTCATGGAGTTGTCGATCGTTCCTCTCATCCGCCGATCGAATGCTGGACCGGAAGTTGTGCTGAAAAATCTGAAACTAAATTTCCGAAAACCGGAAATGAAGCAAATTGCTCAGAGTCGCCTCCTCCGCGCGTGGTTTAATTTTCATGGAGTTGTCGATCGTTCCTCTCATCCGCCGATCGAACGCTGGACCGGAAGTTGTGCTGAAAAATCTGAAACTAAATTTCCGAAAACCGGAAATGAAGCAAATTGCTCAGAGTCGCCTCCTCCGCGCGTGGTTTAATTTTCATGGAGTTGTCGATCGTTCCTCTCGTTCGCCTATCTCACGCTGGACCGGAAGCTGCGCCACGAAAATTCTGAAACTAATTTTCCGAAAACCGGAATAGATGCAAATTGCTCAGAGTCGCTTCCTCTGCGCGTGGTTAAATTTTCATCGAGTTGTCGATCGTTCCTCTCGTTCGCCTATCTCACGCTGGACCGGAAGCTGCGCCACGAAAATTCTGAAACTAATTTTCCGAA
The DNA here is from genome assembly GCA_959613375.1 of Heteropelma amictum. Taxonomy (NCBI): domain Eukaryota; kingdom Metazoa; phylum Arthropoda; class Insecta; order Hymenoptera; family Ichneumonidae; genus Heteropelma; species Heteropelma amictum. The sequence continues at coordinate 6,258,391 of OY390725.1, forward strand.
AACCGGAAATGAAGCAAATTGCTCAGAGTCGCCTCCTCCGCGCGTGGTTTAATTTTCATCGAGTTGTCGATCGTTCCTCTCGTTCGCCTATCTCACGCTGGACCGGAAGCTGCGCCACGAAAATTCTGAAACTAATTTTCCGAAAACCGGAAATGAAGCAAATTGCTCAGAGTCGCCTCCTCCGCGCGTGGTTTAATTTTCATGGAGTTGTCGATCGTTCCTCTCGTTCGCCGATCTCACGCTGGACAGGAAGCTGCGCCACGAATATTCTGAAACTAATTTTCCGAAAACCGGAATAGATGCAAATTGCTCAGAGTCGCTTCCTCTGCGCGTGGTTAAATTTTCATCGAGTTGTCGATCGTTCCTCTCGTTCGCCTATCTCACGCTGGACCGGAAGCTGCGCCACGAAAATTCTGAAACTAATTTTCCGAAAACCGGAATAGATGCAAATTGCTCAGAGTCGCTTCCTCTGCGCGTGGTTAAATTTTCATCGAGTTGTCAATCGTTCTTCCCGTCCACCGCAATCGTCTAGGGGAAAACTTAAAACTGAATAACCGACAACCGGACATGAAGCATCTTGTTCGGGGTCGTTTCCTCTATGCGTGATTAAATTCTGATCCAGTTGTCGATCGTTCTTTCCGTCTGCCGCTACCCTTAAGGGGAAAAACTGAAACTAAATTTCCGACAACCGGATATGAAGCATCTTGTTCAGAGTCGTTTCCTCTATGCGTGGTTAAATTTTGATCGAGTTGTCGATCGTTCTTTTCATCTGCTACTACTGTCGAGTACTGCAGCGTCGAGCGGTAGTACTGCGCCTGCGAGACTGTTTACCCGCCTGACATTGCTGTAGAGCGGAAAGATAGCCTCTCCGGGCCAGCGTCGAGCAGTAACACTGCGCCTGCGAGACTGCTACTCGCCCGACATTGCTGTAGAGCGGAAAGATAGCCTCTCCGGGCCAGCGTCGAGCGGTAGTACTGCGCCTGCGAGACTGTTTACCCGCCTGACATTGCTGTAGAGCGGAAAGATAGCCTCTCCGGGCCAGCGTCAAGCAGTAACACTGCGCCTGCGAGACTGCTACTCGCCCGACATTGCTGTAGAGCGGAAAGATAGCCTCTCCGGGCCAGCGTCAAGCAGTAACACTGCGCCTGCGAGACTGCTACTCGCCCGACATTGCTGTAGAGCGGAAAGATAGCCTCTCCGGGCCAGCGTCGAGCGGTAGTACTGCGCCTGCGAGACTGCTTACCCGCTCGACATTGCTGTAGAGCGGAAAGATAGCCTCTCCGGGCCAGCGTCGAGCGGTAGTACTGCGCCTGCGAGACTGTTTACCCGCCTGACATTGCTGTAGAGCGGAAAGATAGCCTCTCCGGGCCAGCGTCAAGCAGTAACACTGCGCCTGCGAGACTGCTACTCGCCCGACATTGCTGTAGAGCGGAAAGATAGCCTCTCCGGGCCAGCGTCAAGCAGTAACACTGCGCCTGCGAGACTGCTACTCGCCCGACATTGCTGTAGAGCGGAAAGATAGCCTCTCCGGGCCAGCGTCGAGCGGTAGTATTGCGCCTGCGGTACTGTTTACCCGCCCGACATTGCTGTAGAACAAAAATTTCCGGAAACCGGACATGAAGCATCTTGTTTAGAGTTGTTTCCTCTATGCGTAGTTAAATTTTGATGGAGTTGTCGATCGTTCTTTTTATCTGCCACTACTTTGAAGGAAAACGCTTCTCGCGAGATCGTCTGATCAAGGAATCATTTCTTGTAAATTTTATAAAACATTAATGTGCAAGGGAGAAAGAAGGGAGAAAAATTTTCGCTTGAAAAAATGTGCAAGAGAAGCTAGTTTAGTTGATTCACTCTCCTTCTCCCGGACTATCTCTCATTTTCTCTCCGTAGAATATAAATTCAATTGTGAAATATAGTACTCTTACTTACTCGATATGGATGATTTCTTTTTCACAGAATAAATTATCGTAGAACTCTAACCTTTGCTAACCGCGATTAATGTCACGAGTCGACAACTGGCCAAAACAGCATAAAAAACCGCGCGAATACAGTCTCGCATGAATTTCGCGGCTGCGCTCATCACAGACCAATCACGAAACGAATAAAACGACAACAAAGCATGCGATATTTCGATATTTCGATAATTTCGATCTATATCTCCTCATCAACTTTTTTATTAGAAGGATATTAGAAGGATATTAGAAGGATTTAATTTAACCTTCGCTGTAGCTTACCCACGTGTTCTTTTTTCCGTGACACTGAGAAGGATCCCGATAGGCGATAGTTACGAGACCCCAGACGCGGCGGTAGTCCCAAGGGCCGTTGACCATTTTTTTTCCAACCTTCGCTACACCGCCAGAATTTTTCTTTCAAGATTTTTTCCCTTGTTTCCCCATTACGCGGTGAAGGATCACACCGTTAGGGTAAACATATATTTTCGCGCTGATAAAACACGACCTTCCGGTTAAAATAAATCCAAGTAAGGTGTATTATCTCGATTTAACCTCATTGATGTAATTTTTTATCTCGCAAGACGATCTATCACGACATACAGCCAAAGTTGAAAAAAACATGTCAATTTTGTAAGTTGATAGTTTTTCGACGAAATTATCCAGCTTCCATCATTTCCATATCGGAATACCGCAAATATTCGGAAAAATAAATTCTTTTACTGCCTCAAATTGGTCCTTTATTCCTTCGACTCGTAATACTTCTTGACGAAAACGTCGATGATGAAGCAAATGGAAGGATCGCGGAAAATAAGGTAGCTTCACGAGCGGAAACGAGATTGCAAACGGATATACATCGAGCGAAAGAGGCTGGAAACTCAAACAGAGAAACGGAGAACATACGTATTTAAGAGAGACGAGGAAAGAAGGAGAAATATGGAAGAGAAAGATGAGGACCAGAGAGGCTCTGATGTATAACGCATGCTGGGGTAAACCGAGGTGTGGGTTTTGTGAGGAGCAAATATGATTCTGCACTGTCGTGGATCATGAGAGAAATCACGTGGGAAAGCCAACGTAAGCAGGGAGAAAGAGAGAGAGAAAGTGATGGACCAAGTAAGAGGAGGAAGATAAGTTGATAATGATAACTTCATTTCCTAACGTAAAAAAAGAAAAAAGTTTAAACAAAACAGAGAGATTAAATTACATATCGGTATTTTCACGGCAAAATGAAAAGGAAAAAAAAGAACGTATGTGAAATCGAGAGGGAAACTTGTTCGATATCGTCGTTCGGTCTCTTTCATTCCTTCCCGTTTTTCTCCGGGAGAAATCGTTTGCTCTTTCTCTATATTTTTCCGGGCTTGATACTGGCTCCTTTCCCCCAGCACCCAGGGGCACGTACTCTGATCGATAGCCGTTCACCGTGCTCCTTTCAGCCTCCTTCCTCCTCTCTTCCCACCGCTCTCATACCTGCTTCCATGTACCATCCCTTTTTCGAGATTGAATTATTATCCCGCCCCCGAAGATGGATAAACGAGGGAATAAGTTCCCGACCGATCGTACAAGGAGGAAGACCCGTTGGATGTGGAATGGTTGGGCTTGCGGGATCGAGCTACGAGCAAGATGAAAGGGTACGACGGAGATAAAGGACCAATGCGAAGATAATCCAAGAATCAGTGAGATGAAATTCCTACGGTGGCAAATAAATCAGAATATAAATCCAAAGATTTTTCTCCGATCATTAATACCGATCGATCATCCCCGTGGTTTTCGTGCCAAGGGTAAAGTAATGGTCGTAGGAAAAACCATGTTCTCGTGGCTTCTTCGTTTATCTTTTCTTTCGGAAGATTATCTGTAATGAAAATCATGTCATTTCCAAAATTCAGTGGCGTACGATTATTCATCCGCGGAATGTCATACAAGTTGCTACTGCTTTTGAAATTATAAATTAATCATGTGGTTTTGAATTACGAGGGTGAAAAAATTTATTCAAAATGTTATCGAGCGATGTACTCTCAGCGAAGGAAGATTCGTGGATCCGCTGAAGTGTCCTCAAAAGTGAGGCTACGGTACCGTACATTTATGTACTTCGGAGATCTCGTAATTGAAGTACAAACTTGCGAGAAAAAGAATGAAAGAGGCACGACTTCCAAAGAGGGAAAAGAGAATTATATGCGCGCTTTGGGGCTTTTGAATTGACATGGCTGAACGAGAAGAGAAGAATCCATGCGTACGGAGGATCAAGATGATGGGGAAGAGACGGATACAGAGAGAAGCGAGTGAAAATTGGGAACAGCGGTAGGAAAAAGATGAAAAGAACCAAGACTCTTGGCATACCGGAAAGTTGAATCGTGAGACAAATTCATTATTATGCCGTTTGTCGATGTCGAAATTAAAGGGGGTAGGAAGTACGCGGTTAATCTTTCAGGCCATATGATTGCATTAATTTCGCCGCGCTTCCCAGCATCCGTCTTCGAGCATCTCATCATGAATTTCTCCGCAACGATCGCGTTTATCTCAATTTCATTCTCGGCCAATGAAAAACTCTTCGATTCGTGGTAGGACGGTTGGATCATGGGATAATAACTCAATCGAGATCATTTTTCAAATCAATTTATCTTCAAAAGTACACAAATATACCACGTGCGAAATAAATTAATTCAATGATAGTGTAACCTTTTGATTAGCTCTTGTTTTTTTTCATAAAATCCTCGGAAATCCAGCAGGCCGAAACATGACATTGATTCAGATGTTACAGGGATTACCGATAGAATTTTTCGTCTCAACGAAATGTACTTTGCGTATAAATACCGTCGATATACTCGGATTTGCTTCGTTTTTATTCGTCGAGCTACGCTCTACGCGCTGTACTTTCACAGGTCTTAGTGACAAACGATGTATATCAGCATCCGCTGTTGTCCCTTTTCAGCTTATGCGCGCAGTGACTCGAATTTCGGATAAGAATTGTACGATGAGTTTGCAGCCACTTGGAGATACTTCGACAGGAAGCAGGAAGGAAACGTCCTCGTGAAACGAAGAAGCGAACCGAGAGAATGATGAGAGCAGAGAGTCATGGAGGATGCGGAGAAAACGAGCAAATGCACGAGGGAAGAAGGAACGAGCTGGAGAAAGCAATGTGCTGTAATGCAGAAGGGTGCACTTGAGGAGCAAGAACGAAGAGTCGATGTGTACATGTCGGGAAGAAGGAAGGATATTCCGATGACGAAAAAAAGCACGTTGAAGCAAGAAAGAGGGTGTAAGAGTAGGACAGATAATATATCTAGAGTCGGAAGCGATAGCGACGAATCTCTTCGCACAGCCTGAATAATCGAGTGACGACTGCAGACTCGAATGGAGAATAATGGTACGAGAAACGACATTATGTATGTATGTATGCTCGTACATGTATTAGGGTGGCCCAACGTGAAAGAATCATTTTTGTTTCCCTTCATATACCGAAAAAATGATCGCTCGGTGCATAAAGACACGTCAATTTCAATATGAGAGCTATCAATATCCTCAAAGGGATGATATCAAGAGGATCCTCATCGCAATTTTTCTGTTCCCATTTGAACGTGGGAAAAACTCTATTCCAATACTTTTCGAATTATATAACGCTACAAAATGTAGCCATTAAAAGTGTTGGTGATAAAAATGACTTCCGGATTCACCGGTGCTTCGCGATATGCTCTTTTAAAATAATATCGGACTCTATGTGAGTAGTGACATTTTTTGACACTGCTGACTAATCCACGTCTAATTTTCATCAGCAGCACGTAGATTTCGCGTAAATAATTGAACATTTTCAAAATACAATTAAATTTCTTAAGGTGCTTCCTTGTAGGGCATGAAATTTTCAATAAATACATGTTATAACATTTTTACAAAGTTCAACGGTTAACGAAGCATAAATATCGAAAGATAAAGAAAATTTTCTCATTCTTTTTACGCGGGAAATAAAAAATTACGACAAGAGATTTCTTAAAGTTAATACTGAGTGCTGATATTCGAATCGGGGCTCCTTGAGGTGCCAGCCAATCGATTTTTTATTGTACGTAGAAAAAAAAAAGTCTTTCCTTCCACCCCAATATACGCAAATACATGCTGTATCCTTATTTATTTGAAGCTGAATATTCGAATATTTATACGTATATGCACATAGTCTCTGTGATGAAGAATGGTAATATATATGCAAAAATCAGATAATAGTTCATGTTTCGAAATATTCACGACGGGCGGAAGTGCATCTCTCCAACCTACTGTAATATTACCGGCGATGATGCTCCACTTTCCCCAGGGTGACATTTACAATTCGCCAATATTTGCGTGAACTCGGACAGCCCGATTACATATTTTCCACATGAGAGTATGCATAACATGTGTTTATTATTGAGATAGAGAGGAAGCGAGAAAGTATGCTAATTCTGGCTCGCTAAGGGTGGTTTCTCCCTGCGAGCTCTCACACATACTTGATAACTGGTTAAGTGATACACTTTCCGAGGAACGGAGACCGCGGGGGATATGAAGTTTGCACACGCGGGATACTCGTGCATGCATTAATCTTCGCGATTTGCGCCGCGACCAAAGTGACACACTTTTGCACCTCGTTAACCCTGAAACCGGTTAATCGTTCACTTTGTCCATCGTTGAAGAGGCTGGTCATCTTTTCTTCCGGTTGGAAAGAGATCATGGTTTTTACAGACATTTTACAGACTCACCCCTTAAGCGACTAGTTACCGGATGTACTCGCGTGTCACGTGAGAATTTAACCCCCCTAGTTGTTCTTTCACGAGGTCCGACACATGGAATTCGCGTATGAAATAATGGGATTTTTTTTCGAAATACATATGACAGCATTTTTCAACGAAATCTCAATGAATGACGATAATTCAATAATATTCAAAATTCGATTATAAAATATACACTCGCAAGATCGATATTCTAATGGTACCCCGCGCAGCTTCGGCTCAGACACGGTGGATTGTCGGATAATGAAGGCAGAATCGAGCAAAGATTGAAAACAGAAATGCAATCAGCTTAAGCGAAGAACTAAACTGATTTTCGTGAAACAATATCATGTTCCTTCTTACCCTGCAAACGCGATTGATTTTTCTCCTCCATACACTTTAAGAAACTTCGTTCGATGGAATCGATATATTCTCGATGAAAAGTATATGACCCGTTATTTACAGCGAAAGGTCACTGCGGGTCACTTATTTCGAACACGAAGTCGAGAGTCCGGAAGGGAAAATGACGAAGCATCGATAACCCGAACGAGTAGAAAAGTCGTTTGGACGAAAGGGGGCATCAAGAGAGTCTTGATTTTTGCCAAAAAGCGTGACTTATTCGGAGGCTGCTTTATTATCGCACGAAAGTTTGGACAAATCGAAGTAAGGAAAAAATATAAAAGGGTGCGAGAAGAGAAATGAATGAGAAGGAAGAAACGAGGGAGGAAAGAAACTCGCGGTAAAAGCCGAGTCGATTTTGGACCACCGTTGGCTGCTGCTCCCTTATTTTCTCTTTACAAAGTTCTGCGCTATTACTCCAAATAACCCGTAGTGTACGAATGAAACGACGAATGGATCGTAAACGCCTTCGAACTGAGAGAAATTGCTGGATGTAGGAGAATGAAATACTCGCGTGGTGGAACGCATACGGTCGTTCAACATCAATTATACTATACCCGGCGGTATTCGCCTGTAGTAGGCACCATCGGAATGATGAGCGATGGATGAGAGGAAGTATGATCGCCGAACGTATTAATAAGAGAATTTATGATGGTTCACGAGATCAATCCGTGAATTTGTATTCAAGACTTCAAACGAAATTCTTCGAAAGGGTTGTAAAATTAATTACGAAAAATCAAGCCGATATACATCGAGAATCGATGAGCGACGTGAAGAACGGTCCAGCTTGAAAAGTCGGTCAAAGTATCATCGCAAATACCGCATTTCCGTAACAGACCGTAACGAGAGAATTTCTTTTTCCAGAGCTATATGAGAGTCCTGACAGAAATTTTACTCGATACGTACACTCAATTTTCGTCATGACGTTCCAATCTTGCGTAATACGCTTTAGGTCGTAAGAAAGCTCAATGCTCGACGTCACTCAACTTTCAATCGATCGTTTATTACGCTGGGCGATATATACAATTTAAATCTTTTTTTCTACAGATCTTCCAGCATCTCGTCTGGCATTAGGCCTCTCATCCTCTCCCTCTCTTGTTTTAATTCCAATTTATTTCGAGCGAGTGAAACGAGTCGGGTAATGTAAGTTGGTGCACTGGCAAATCGTCCATCTTCCGATTCTCGTCGCCATAAAGGACTCCTCTCGTCGACGAGACGTTCATCTCTTGTGTAGTTTGCCACGTGCGCGCCAGAAAACGCGAAATGGACTAATTAAAGTTGTTGAAAGTCAGACGATCCTAGCAGAGCCTTACCCTCTCACCCCATCGTCGTTCAACATTCTTCCACTTCATTCCATCCCGTTTTTCCGCTCTCGTCCTTCTTGTACCATGGCTCTCACTTATTTGCCATCGTCTTTTCGTCTCATTTCTTTCTCAACTTTTAAGCCCCCTCTTACTTTTTTTTCCCTCTTATCTTTTACACTTTTGCCTCTCCCCTTCGTCTCTTCTTATTTCTTTCGTCTTCGTTTGTGTCCTTGTGAATTCGCGCGCCAGTGTTTCGACGTTGATGCCTGTGTGAGGGGGATTTTTCGCGCAAAGAAGCTCTTTTCTCGGCCGCCAGCTGAAAGTTTACGAGCGTGCTGTGAGAAAGGAAGAAACGCGCGGAAATGGAAGTGTACGGGAGCGAGAAAACCGGCGCGGAGTCTGTGTCGTACGGAATGAGAGATGCGGAAGGATAGTCATGTATGTATGGGGCAATCTATGTACATGGTGATGCGTGTATGTATCGACGGTTAATCAGCAAAAAGGCGTAGCCTTTACGAATTCCTACGTGAGGTTGCCCGAGTTACGCTGGTTTGTTTGATAAACTTTCATGTGTTTGTGTGTCTATACGTGTGTGAGAAGACATCTGTGGAAGTTCTCGACGTATATGTACAATTTTAAAATGATTCGTGTGCGCGTTAGTGTATACATGAAGTATACACGCTTGTCCCTGTTCCTTTTGCCCAGTGGACCCGAACGGACAATGGCCGGAAACGGCGAACGGAAGTTTTCCCTCCGAACTTCCTCCGCAACCTAGGAGCGCGACTAACCCTTTGTTTGTACGTGAAAAACAGAGCAGACACACTTAGCGACTTATCCCTGCTGCGTGCTTACTCCCCGATCTGTTTTATGTATATCACGTTGAAGCTTCTTGCTCTTTCCTTCCTCTTTTCCAGCATCATTCCCCTCCATCATCGATGTGTATATTTCTTCTTTTTCTGTATCTGCCCTCGTGCTATTTCTTTTTCGTATTGTTTCAATTTGGAAGATCCGGATATATCAACATCGCTCTCTCAGTTGTTGCCAAGAAAGTCCGACTGTGTGGTGCTGTGCTAACAGTGAAGAAGAAAGAGAGAGAGAGAGAGAGAGGGGGAGTTGAGAGAGAAAACACCCTCCAGCAGCGCAATTTCCTGCTTTGGGAAACGGACATCGTTGGTCTCCATATACTCTGGGGAATACTCACTTTCCGACGAACTCACTGATTCGTCCTTTAATTGCCCTCGGGGCATGATGTATAATTTCTTGTTATATAATTCGATTGAAAATTGGAGATCATTTGATGGTGGAGAGCACGATGGTTGCTCCGTCATGTTCCTTCGAAAAAAAGCATGCACGATGGAGCATTGGCAGAATCCAATGGATCACTTGCCATCTCGAGAAGAAAGTTGAAAAACGCCAGAGATTTTATCGCGAGAGGAAAGACCTCCTTCGTTTCGGGTACGATAGTCGCTCGTATTTTTTCTCGTCGCTCCAATCATCGTTAAGATCGAACCGACAGATATGCTGTCATTTTAAGCAGCCATTCAACGTCGACTCTCGATTCGGACTGAGAATGGGTAGTGTCCGAGCCTCGGAATCAGTCAAACTCCGAACGAGACAAAACGACGAAAACGACGGACGCAGTGAGCGGCTGAGATAGATAAAAAAAAGCAGAAAAACTAAAGTTGGGACGTGCTAAAACCTATGGTTAATCTCCAACGTTGACGGATTGATTTTGCGTTGGGAATATCGGGCGGTGACGTTCGTCCATCAAGCTCAAGGCGGGCTAATCTTTTCCTAACTGGGCTTTGAAAAAACATTATTCGTAATCGTCTTTTGAGATTGCCTGGTGCATTTAGGGCGAAAGAAACACATACGTCCATGTGACCTCGTCGATAAACTCGGCTAAAGCCCCCCCGATGGAACGTTCTTCGGTCCGGAACATCTCCGTCATGATATATTTATAACCAAAAGAGGAGGAGCAGCCTCCTGAGAAATTATGTGCAGAAAAGGAACAAGAGGAGGTGGCATATTTAAAATTGTAAAAAAGTCTGGATGGCTTCAAAATAAACACGATGGAAAAGGGGCAACGGAATGAGAGCGCGCGAAAAAAAAACGTCCGTTTGACGGCTTCAGGAAAGAGCACGAGGTAGAAGGGATGGAGTGGAAAAATTCCTCTTATGCGCCTCACTCTCCGAGCTCTTCGCTCTTCTCCACTCATCTGCCTTCTTTTCCCTCGTGTCTCTTTTTCCCTTCTCCTTCCTCCTTCGTGTCGTTTCCGTGTAAATTTCTTCGAGCACGGACACCTTTCGTGTTTCATCACCGAAGCTGGGCCAACGAACGTGATTTTCATTTTTTTTTCTCCCCATCGTTCTTTTCATTCTTCACTTGTGAGCTTTTGCAGTACCCACTTCCGGAAAACCTCGTTAGCTGGATCATCGAGGAAGAATATTTACACGAGCTCTCGCGTAATCGAGTAAATTCGCTTGGGAGAACTATCGGCGAACGTCAGCGCCCTCCGTAGTCCCATGGTTCACGACGCCACCGGCGGGTGGCGCTTCTTGAAAAAGAGTGACGCGAGTTGACATTTCGTTGAAAAAACAGAAGACAATGAGTCCTGGATCATCGAAACGAATATTTTTACGATAATTTCGTCATGTTCAAGCAACAATCAGCTGGCCAATGTACACATGCTTCTAGAGCGAATATATAGTGGTTTTATCCAATATTTCGCGTCGAAAATCCTTCCATTTTCTTTTCCAATTCGATGGTATTATCTTTTCGTAATAACAGTCATATATAATAGCACGTTCTTCAAGATGATATCTCTCTTATGTGTATTTAATGGTACATTGGTCTGTGCGAGGTTATGTACATGTATGTGTGTGCCCCATAAATATCAAGCCGAAATAATGCTCGGGCTTTTACCTCCGGGCGAGAAGCTACCGTTCGGGCAAAGGGGTGGAGCGGCGCGGTTCCCGGAGATGAAGTGGAGAATGGCCCGACGAGTTGGAAGCTCGAAGGTACGCGAGAATATCGCGATATTAAATAGGGGAAGCGGCCTGACGGTGGGAAAGTTTTTAATTAAAAATTACCGTGCTGTGTGCGGTACGCGGAGAGCGATACGATATAGGTATATACCACGTGAACATTGGATGTCGGTTGCATGTAATATCTAATATGATGGGTGATATGATCGCCGAACAATTTTCCTTATTTTCTGCTCAAAATCGACCCAAACAGAAAGAGGCAAAAATGTATTGACAAATGTCTTTATTTACTTTCCGATCCACCCAATGTGGCATTATTAGTATTCTCAACCCCTTCGATTATCTCAAATCGATTGATTTTTGGTCTTTTTTTAATTGGGTAATTTTAGTTTTTCATTATGTCAGTTGTGAAAGTACCTACTACGTATATTTACTTTTATGTGTGTGCATGTAACTTTTTATTCATACGTGAAGTTTTGTTAATTAATTCGCCATGGTTTTAATTATTCGTTGATTTTTTTTACCGAAAGAATTTGGCAGTAGTCTTTCTTATCTTGGACGAATCGCTACAAACAGTATTAATAGCATTAGCTCTCGCTCCTTTCGTTCGGTTCTCGTTGAACTCTGGAAAACTCGAGCGTGCCCTGTTAATAATGGAATTCTCCTGGCCGAACGAAATCTTCCCTGCACTGGATAGACTTGGTTACCATGTTTCATGTTTTTTTCATTCCTTGTATCCAAGTTTGACATCTTTTGTGCAGAGAGAACGACAGCGTCGAAGGAAACTTTTCTCTCGTTTTTCCTCTTACCTTTTTTCTTCCCGTCGAGTTTAACGTCCATTAAGGTTCAGCCAATTAACGTCACCTCAGCCGGAGAGGATCAGTATCGCGACACCTGTCTGTAACTTTGTCGACGTTTTTTTTTCCTTTTTCCATGCCTCTTTTCTTTCATCGTCTTGCTAAGAATTTTGACGATCACGAAGGACGATGAAGAAATGTAAAAAAATGTTCATCACCGCGAAGAATACTGATAAAAATGAAAATTTTCATCGTCAGTGAGCATGACATCAACATTTTTCTACTGTTAAAACGTGGGTCAAAAATCGTGGGAAATAATGGTCTTTATAGTGTTGTACACAGTGCCATTATATTATATTATTATATTTTCTGTGTTATACTATGAGGTTCGTGCTTTTAATAAATTTTCCGTACGTATATACATATTTAACTCCGTAATACTCGGCATATAGTCGCGTATTTCAGTGAGACTGTATCCGGAAGACGTACATCGAAGGATGAAAGACAGCGAAGGTGCATTATTTAGTTCGCTATTGGAAAAGCTTACGATGCATCAGCCTTTTTCCTCGCTTATCGATTACTCGTGAAAATTCATGAAACTGATGAAAGACCGAGCAAACTTCCATTATACGTTCATGCATTTCGTATATTTTTTGGGAATATGAAAAAAATCCCATCCGTCGCTACGGATCACTGCGAGTCGTATCTCTGAAAAAGCTTTTATTTGCAAGGACTTTTGCATCGATTTTCTCTCCAGTTTTTTATGAATGCGAGATCATAAAGCTTCGTTTTCTTTCATAAATATCGAAACAGGGATAAAACCGTGGGGAAATTCGATTGAAGAATTGAGACACTCGGGAATGAATAAATGTATGTAGAGTATGGTTTTTTTTTCAAAATCCACTTGCGCTTGATATCCGAAACGTGGCGGATGGTCGAAGGTCTTCCGGTGTCAAAATACGCGAGAAAAAACGAAGCACGAAAGTCGGATTAGAGAATAAAACTGCGTGTTCCGCGCTAATAAAATCTGCAGAAACGGTAGGATTGACGAAGGAAAAAAAAACGTAGTTTTTCACGAAGAAATGAGGTGAGATAAGAGAGCACGGAAGAATATGGGAAGAAATGAAAACAGACGCGTTGTCTGGTACAAGAAGGTGCCAGGACACTCGGTCAACGTCATCCTCGTAATGCGAGGCTCGTTTGAGCGGAATGTTCAATCTTTTTCTCTAGCCAGGTTTTTCTTTCAGAGAGGAGAGCCAAAAAAAAAGAGTAGTGATTTGCCTAATGAGACGGTGGAGATTACGAGGTTCGCAATCCAGTGCTGGGGTATCGCCCTCAGCAGCGAGGACACGGGAGAGAATAATATAAAATGGGGAAAAAGCCGGAGAACGAGACGAAGGGATAAGAGCAAACGTTGGAGAAAAAAAGAAACGAACCGAGATAAAAAAAAACAGGACGAAATTAAATAATACAGAAAATGAAAGATTTTCGCTGTTTAGTCATTTTTTTTCGCCCTTTTCAAGGCCCTTACGACGTTAACTAATTAAAAACATGGAGGGTAATACCTTGAGCACGTCGCATCGAATGAACGCAATGAGGGTAAAATTACTCGCTCGGAATATCGATGGAATTTAAAATTTTCTCACATTTGGAGTAACCGGAAATGGGGGTCAGCTGAAAGACGCGTCGACTGGACGAATGAATGAACAGCGATAAGCAAAAGAACGCAACAGCAGTAGCACGGTTAAGCAACAGGAAACGTAAACGTGTGACAGATGAAAAAACGGGAGGATGGCCAAAAAACGATGTTTATGGCCATGTACAAGAAAAGATCGTGGAGGATTTTTCGCTTCTTCATGTTCTTGTCCTACATTTACAGTCGAATTTTTTATGCAGCAAGTCGCGTGTCTTTCCAGTGCAAACTGCAATATGTTTTTTGCTTTCAAATATCCGAGACGTTGATTGTAGTAGTTATGGGCCAGTTCAAGGGTGCTGTGAATATTTATCATGTTTTATTTTATTTGATATAATATCTCAATAAAAAAATAGGAAAATGACGTTTCTCCGTGACCGTGAGAGTTTCGACTGTATTCGAAAAGACGAGTATGTGTATGCAGTTTGGGTTGAAGGACGTAGTGGTGTTGGGGAAATGGAAAAATCGACGCAGAATACACCCATTCGCTACGAAATACGTGTACAGTGCGGTAGTCTCCACCGGAAGCTTTCGAAATGTGCCGTAGCAGACGACGTCCGATGTCCGACCGACGTTTGGCGAAATCTTTCAGAAAGACCGAGCGAGGGTCTTGCATCTTGTTAGTGAATCGAGGTGGAAAGAAGAATTTTCCTTTGTCAATCGAGTGTCGAGTTGGTTGCCTCAATTCGTAGCTAAAGTCCGCCATGTATTTATAAAATCGAGGAAAAGTAAACAAAAAAAAAGAATGCTTCGCAAAGATATAATTCGACTCTAAAGGGAAATCAATTCTACCTTGTAGCAGTGCGCCTTTTTACATGAGAAAGGTTGTGCTTTTTTGAAGCTTCTGTTGTAAAAAAAATTGTTTTAAAGATATATATCTTTTTTGAATCTTTAAGTGATCACTTTTGTTTCAAATTTTTATTTTTTGTTAAAAAAAAACTGAATAACTGTTTTATTGTTGAATTGTTGTTATTTCTAGGTCGACGATTCGATCGGTTCGGTTAAAAAAAGACCTCAGACGTACGGAAGTTTTTACGGGTAATACAGAGCTTGCTGTCGTATTCCCGCAGTGATAAAACCCTGTGTGCGATCAGACAAGTGTAAAGGACAGAAAACCAAGGTATACGAAGCGCAGGAGTCTTTTCCGGATTACCACACGGATCGGCGGTCAAAGTATAAGGAATGTTTCTGTCCTGGAGTAGTATATGTGTACATGTACGAATGGTTTTCGTCGAAAGTCGGCAAAAGCTTTTGCGTTTTCGTTCAACGTATCGACTGGTTATATCCCACAAAAATATGTTGGGCAGCCTCGATCGTTGTGACTATTCACTTTTCATTGGTGGAATTTTTAAAATGTCCTCATCATCTTCCCAAGAATTTTATTCATGTTTTTCATACCTTCCAACGGCCTATCTTCATGAAAATGATCCGTGAAAATATTTCCCAGATTAAAAACAAAAATGTACCGTTTGGATAAAAATGGACCGTTTTTTTGAATTTTTTTACTGATATTTCGAATTTTCGCGAAAAACTCGGTGGATTTCGTGATCAGCGGAAAATTTCCGATCGGATAGGCTTTCAAAAAATTAAAAAAAAAAAAAAAAATTTCGACCCTTTTAAAGCAACTTTTACGAAATCCTCGAAAAGCCGAAATTTCAAATGGTCATAACTCCGTTAATAATTATGCTACATACATTTTTTGGGGGTGTTTTGAGACGCTCTCGGGTAGACTTAAAAAATGGCGAAAGTTAAATGTCGATAGCCCAATTCCTTCACCCTCAAAATCGATGCTGAAAATTGGCGAAAAAAACGCAAAGGGGTATGTATGGGAAAATTGGCGAAAATCAGTGGTCCTAATTTAGAAATCCGCCAAAAATCGAAAAATTAAGATATCTGGACAAACCAAACGGCATTTTGAAGCCTCATCAATTGCCAAGAGAATAAGCACAAGTCGGGGTGTCCATCGCGAACGAAAAAAAAATGGCACACATTTTAGTGAACCGGCTCAATCCGGCGGAAAATGACGAAAAATTTTGGATTTCGAAAATGATTTTTAATGGTCCATATCGATGTATATTTCCCCGCTGATTACGAAACAAATCAGTATTTCATCGAAAACCCAATAATTCCGTCCGAAAATGCGATAATACGAATTTTATCGATTAATTACTATTTTCTCATAAAAAGTCGGTAGATTTTGTGATCAGCGGGAAATTTTCGATCGGATAAGCTTCGAATGCGGGCATATGTTTTGTTTAAATTACTAAAAGCGAACAGAGTCTGGTAATAATATCGACTCTCTGGATTTTCCTTTTACGAAAATGCTGCTCTCGGTGAGATTGCTTTTTCATTTTACCATCCGAGAACACTCTTATTGTTTGAACCACGGGCAACACACTCTGACGCAATCTGACCCTACGCATTATTCAAGTGCAAAAAAAATCACAAATGTACTTGAAAATCTTGACAAACAATCGAGCCAATTAAAAAGTGTCGCAGGAATCGTATTAACACGCTCGAAACAGTTTGTGACTTTTTGAAACAGCTTAATTCGCAAAAAATTAATCATGCGTTCTTACCCTTCAATATTCCTGGCTAAACCCCTATATTCTCGACTGAAAATACCGCGATGGAATTTCCGGTAAGCAGAGTTAACCATCGCGCATAAAGGAATACGAATAAAAAAAAACAAACTTGTTCGTTCAAACGTACAGTAGTTACTATCCCATCGTCGGATATTCAAACAATCCTAGTATTTGAGAGATCCAATTAAAGTCGAAGTTGAGCAAAGTTTGGATAATTCTATGTGAAAAGACCGCAGGGATTCGCCGTACGATGAGAAAACTGTTACGAAAAGGAGCAGACGACTGTATAAAGAGTCAAAGTACATGAAATTAGAAGGGCGTTCGTTGTAGAGAGGATTACAGACAATTTCGCTACCTTACCAATCTAAAAAATGTACCTTCTCGATTTCAGAGACGTTATGAACGGGCGATGGTTCCCCAGAGCTTCATTAGTAAAGCCCGGAACGAGTGAGGGAGCCTTTTTTAACTCACCTTCATTCTTTTACCTTCTTCTGGGTCACTGCTATCATACCTAGTAGTTTTGAGAGACCCCGTGTACCAAAACCTTCCGGCATCTGAGGAGGCTGCTTTTGGAACGTGGCGAAGACGCGAGGGTTGCGGGAGGAGACTCTTCACTGCCAGGAGTTTTCGAACCGTTGCTTTCTCCCTCATCCCTCGTTCTCTCTTTCGCTCTGTCTGCAAGTTTCGTAGCCTCGGGTGTGCGCTTATACTTGTTCGCTAACTTTTAATTTTTATCGCCGCAACGAGACGAGCCGTGAACGAAGAGGCGGCGGAGAAATGGAGAGAGCGAAAGAGAGATCGCACGGGGACAATACCGACTCGCTTCACGTATGTCGGCGCAATGGAAGGAATAAAATGAAAAAGAAACCCCCAAAAACAAAATGAAAGAAAGGACGTCGGGAGAGAGAAAAAGAGGGATGGAAGGGAAGAAAGAAAAGCTGTTCGATGTTCCAGCTCGTGACCTCAGGCGTTTGCTTAAACATCGATGGCGGGCGTTGAAACGCAAGCTTCTCGATATTCCGTGAGATGACGCGCATTCCGTCGTTTCGACTTTTTTGCTTCTCATTGTATTCCATCGATCTTCTCACCTCAAATATTGATCCATCCTTCAAACACATAAAATAATAACTGCCGAACAAACTCCCGCGCTGCGAGAATTTCCACTTTCGCCTCTCGAAGAAGCGTCAGTTTGCGAGTACACAGGAGTAATAGATTTTATACGAGTCTTTCACGGACGATAAAAATACCAAAGTATCCTTCATTCCAATTCCAATGGAACTTCGATCGATCGAAGCGTACACTCGCAAAATGGACAATTTGGATTCAATTACGAGGAGTTGAACACCACCGCGCGCAAGAAGATGTATAACTAACCCATAACGGAAATGCATAAGAAGAAATATAGCGGAAAAAAAATGCGCAAAGCCGTCAAAAATAGTAGCGAAAAAAATGATGGGCAGAATCATTGGAAATCCCTGAATTTTGTATCACGCAGCAGGTTTATTCGTATTTTATAATATCATAACCGTTTTTACATCTCCCTTTTTTTTATTTTCTTCCACGTACATTTATCCCGTTGGAATATTCTGATGCAGAGTGAATCGCGTAGCTCGATGGAATTTATTTTAATCGTATGCGCGATGGAGTATCAATAAGATGTAGGAAAAAAGGGGGGTCTCGAGTAACCCAATGAACTCCCGCACTCGTTTCGTCATAGACCGATAAATTCTTTCGATTTGTACGTAATCCAGGTTTTTCGCTCGCGAGGGGAGTCTTTGGTACATACTGGAACATATAAAACTAGCACATACACGATACCGTGTATGCAGATCATAATATACATCGCGGACATGGACTACGTGCACCAAGTTTTTTTGCACCCCTACGAGAGGTTATACGAAACGAAGGACAGAGACATACGTGTATGTATACGAAAGAGGGTAGAAAAAGAGAGAAAGCGAGGCTACCGGAATAGCCGTAGGAAACTCGTGGAGGAACATCGAACATTGGTTATTCGGGCGCCAGCAGAATTGAATGGGGGTGCGTTCCAGAAACTTATTGTCTCTCTCTCTCTCTCTCTGGCCCCTCATCCCGTTGATACCGACGGTTGGACCTGGCGGGACTGATTACGAGAATACGTTGGAAAATTTCGATTCGTCAAAAGAGGAAAACTGTTGCCAGCTTCGATCTTTTTTTCCCTTGCTGTGCAAAAAAAAGCGTACGTGTCTACATATATTTTTGAAGCCAGTCAAAAGGTACATAGGGGAGATCGGAGCAGACCGGTGCCCCTACGCGAATAATTAATTATCGTAGGTATATTTTTCATCTATTCGGAATATATTCATGATCAGCTCTTTGCAAAAAATCGTAAATAAAACATTTGCTCTCAAAAATTATTCTCGTCGGTGTTACGACTGTTGCGAATGAATACAATTCACCGTTTCGGTTGAAAGAGTAAGGTTTTGACCTAAAAAACCTGCCGAAAATTATTGACATGAAAAAAACGATTATTGTCCAAGGTAATGTATTTTTTTAACCAACAAGAGACGCGCGCTCACGCGCGCGACCGGCTGCGTTTTCGCGCTACGGCGCTCCGTCTTGAATTAAGTATAGACCCCTAGAGAACACATTATAATTCGGCATAAGTAGCAAATTGTGGAAAGCAAGGAATTTTTAAAAAACTGTACAAAAATTTCCGAAAACCGGACATAGAGCAACTTGTTCAGAGTTGTTTCCTCTATGCGTGGTTCAATTTTGATGGAGTTGTCGATCGTTCTTTTTATCTGCCACTACTTTCGAGTACTACAGCGTCGAGCGTTAGTACTGCGCCTGCGAGACTGTTTACCCGCCCGACATTGCTGTAGAGCGGAAAGATAGCCTCTCCGGGCCAGCGTCGAGCGGTAATACTGTGCCGACATGGCTGTAGAACAAAAATTTCCGGAAACCGGACATGAAGCATCTTGTTCAGAGTCGTTTCCTCTATGCGTGGTTAAATTTTGATCGAGTTGTCGATCGTTCTTTCCGTCTGCCGCTACCCTTAAGGGGAGAAACTGAAACTAAATTTCCGACAAGCGGAAATGAAGCATCTTGTTCAGAGTCGTTTCCTCTATGCGTGGTTAAATTTTGATCGAGTTGTCGATCGTTCTTTCCGTCTGCCGCTACCCTTAAGGGGAAAAACTGAAACTAAATTTCCGACAACCGGAAATGAACCATCTTGTTCAGAGTCGTTTCCTCTATGCGTGGTTAAATTTTGATCGAGTTGTCGATCGTTCTTTCCGTCTGCCGCTACCCTTAAGGGGAAAAACTGAAACTAAATTTCCGACAACCGGAAATGAAGCATCTTGTTCAGAGTCGTTTCCTCTATGCGTGGTTAAATTTTGATCGAGTTGTCGATCGTTCTTTCCGTCTGCCGCTACCCTTAAGGGGAAAAACTGAAACTAAATTTCCGACAACCGGAAATGAAGCATCTTGTTCAGAGTCGTTTCCTCTATGCGTGGTTAAATTTTGATCGAGTTGTCGATCGTTCTTTCCGTCTGCCGCTACCCTTAAGGGGAAAAACTGAAACTAAATTTCCGACAACCGGAAATGAAGCATCTTGTTCAGAGTCGTTTCCTCTATGCGTGGTTAAATTTTGATCGAGTTGTCGATCGTTCTTTCCGTCTGCCGCTACCCTTAAGGGGAAAAACTGAAACTAAATTTCCGACAACCGGAAATGAAGCATCTTGTTCAGAGTCGTTTCCTCTATGCGTGGTTAAATTTTGATCGAGTTGTCGATCGTTCTTTCCGTCTGCCGCTACCCTTAAGGGGAAAAACTGAAACTAAATTTCCGACAACCGGAAATGAAGCATCTTGTTCAGAGTCGTTTCCTCTATGCGTGGTTAAATTTTGATCGAGTTGTCGATCGTTCTTTCCGTCTGCCGCTACCCTTAAGGGGAGAAACTGAAACTAAATTTCCGACAAGCGGAAATGAAGCATCTTGTTCAGAGTCGTTTCCTCTATGCGTGGTTAAATTTTGATCGAGTTGTCGATCGTTCTTTCCGTCTGCCGCTACCCTTAAGGGGAGAAACTGAAACTAAATTTCCGACAAGCGGAAATGAAGCATCTTGTTCAGAGTCGTTTCCTCTATGCGTGGTTAAATTTTGATCGAGTTGTCGATCGTTCTTTCCGTCTGCCGCTACCCTTAAGGGGAAAAACTGAAACTAAATTTCCGACAACCGGAAATGAAGCATCTTGTTCAGAGTCGTTTCCTCTATGCGTGGTCAAATTTTCATGCAGTTGTCGATCGTTCCTCTCATCCGCCGATCGAACGCTGGACCAGAATCTGTGAAAAATCTGAAACAAAATTTCCGAAAACTGGACATGGAGCAACTTGTTTATAGTTGTTTCCTCTATGCGTGGTTAAATTTTGATAGAGTTGTCGATCGTTCTTTTCATCTGCCACTACTGTCGAGTACTACAGCGT
The DNA here is from genome assembly GCA_959613375.1 of Heteropelma amictum. Taxonomy (NCBI): domain Eukaryota; kingdom Metazoa; phylum Arthropoda; class Insecta; order Hymenoptera; family Ichneumonidae; genus Heteropelma; species Heteropelma amictum. The sequence goes on from OY390725.1 coordinate 6,279,288, forward strand.
CGAGCGGTAGTACTGCGCCTGCGAGACTGCTTACCCGCCCGACATTGCTGTAGAGCGGAAAGATAGCCTCTCCGGGCCAGCGTCGAGCAGTAACACTGCGCCTGCGAGACTGCTACCCGCCCGACATTGCTGTAGAGCGGAAAGATAGCCTCTCCGGGCCAGCGCCGAGCGGTAGTACTGCGCCTGCGAGACTGCTTACCCGCCCGACATTGCTGTAGAGCGGAAAGATAGCCTCTCCGGGCCAGCGCCGAGCGGTAGTACTGCGCCTGCGAGACTGCTTACCCGCCCGACATTGCTGTAGAGCGGAAAGATAGCCTCTCCGGGCCAGCGCCGAGCGGTAGTACTGCGCCTGCGAGACTGCTTACCCGCCCGACATTGCTGTAGAGCGGAAAGATAGCCTCTCCGGGCCAGCGTCGAGCAGTAACACTGCGCCTGCGAGACTGCTACCCGCCCGACATTGCTGTAGAGCGGAAAGATAGCCTCTCCGGGCCAGCGTCGAGCGGTAATACTGTGCCGACATGGCTGTAGAACAAAAATTTCCAGAAACCGGACATGAAGCATCTTGTTCAGAGTCGTTTCCTCTATGCGTGGTTAAATTTTGATCGAGTTGTCGATCGTTCTTTCCGTCTGCCGCTACCCTTAAGGGGAAAAACTGAAACTAAATTTCCGACAACCGGAAATGAACCATCTTGTTCAGAGTCGTTTCCTCTATGCGTGGTTAAATTTTGATCGAGTTGTCGATCGTTCTTTCCGTCTGCCGCTACCCTTAAGGGGAAAAACTGAAACTAAATTTCCGACAACCGGAAATGAACCATCTTGTTCAGAGTCGTTTCCTCTATGCGTGGTTAAATTTTGATCGAGTTGTCGATCGTTCTTTCCGTCTGCCGCTACCCTTAAGGGGAAAAACTGAAACTAAATTTCCGACAACCGGAAATGAACCATCTTGTTCAGAGTCGTTTCCTCTATGCGTGGTTAAATTTTGATCGAGTTGTCGATCGTTCTTTCCGTCTGCCGCTACCCTTAAGGGGAGAAACTGAAACTAAATTTCCGACAAGCGGAAATGAAGCATCTTGTTCAGAGTCGTTTCCTCTATGCGTGGTTAAATTTTGATCGAGTTGTCGATCGTTCTTTCCGTCTGCCGCTACCCTTAAGGGGAAAAACTGAAACTAAATTTCCGACAACCGGAAATGAAGCATCTTGTTCAGAGTCGTTTCCTCTATGCGTGGTCAAATTTTCATGCAGTTGTCGATCGTTCCTCTCATCCGCCGATCGAACGCTGGACCAGAATCTGTGAAAAATCTGAAACAAAATTTCCGAAAACTGGACATGGAGCAACTTGTTTATAGTTGTTTCCTCTATGCGTGGTTAAATTTTGATAGAGTTGTCGATCGTTCTTTTCATCTGCCACTACTGTCGAGTACTACAGCGTCGAGCGGTAGTACTGCGCCTGCGAGACTGCTTACCCACCCGACATTGCTGTAGAGCGGAAAGATAGCCTCTCCGGGCCAGCGTCGAGCAGTAACACTGCGCCTGCGAGACTGCTTACCCGCCCGACATTGCTGTAGAGCGGAAAGATAGCCTCTCCGGGCCAGCGTTGAGCGGTGGCACTGCGCCTGCGAGACTGCTTACCCGCCCGACATTGCTGTAGAGCGGAAAGATAGCCTCTCCGGGCCAGCGTCGAGCAGTAACACTGCGCCTGCGAGGCTGCTACCCGCCCGACATTGCTGTAGAGCGGAAAGATAGCCTCTCCGGGCCAGCGTCGAGCGGTAGTATTGCGCCTGTGAGACTGTTTACGCGCCCGACATTGCTGTAAAGCGAAAAGATAGCCTCTCCGGGCCAGCGTCGAGCGGTAGTACTGCGCCTGCGAGACTGCTTACCCGCCCGACATTGCTGTAGAACAAAAATTTCCGGAAACCGGACATGAAGCATCTTGTTTAGAGTTGTTTCCTCTATGCGTGGTTAAATTTTGATGGAGTTGTCGATCGTTCTTTTTATCTGCCACTACTTTGAAGGAAAACGCTTCTCGCGAGATCGTCTGATCGAAGAATCATTTCTTGTAAATTTTATAAAACATTAATGTGCAAGGGAGAAAGAAGGAAGAAAAATTTTCGCTAAAATGTGCAAGAGAAGCTAGTTTAGTTTATTCACTCTCCTTCTCCCTGACTATCTCTCATTTTCTCTCAGTACAATATAAATTCAATTGTGAAATATAGTACTCTTACTTACTCGATATGGATGATTTCTTTTGCACAGAATAAATTATCGTAGAACTATAACCTTTGCTAACCGCGATTAATGTCACGAGTCGACAACTGGCCAAAACAGCATGAAAAACCGCGCGAATACAGTCTCGCATAAATTTCGCGGCTACGCTCATCACAGACCAATCACGAAACGAATAAAACGACAACAAAGCATGCGATATTTCGATATTTCGATAATTTCGATCTATATCTCCTCATCAACTTTTTACAAGAAAGATTTGGAGATGGCTGTTGATCCCCGGGTACCGCACGTCACTCTGAAGCTTCGAAAATGATTGATCTCATGAAAACTTGTCACTGAAGAAACATGTTTTCCTTTGTCATATTTTTTTGGGGGGTTACCGTGCCCCGGTCTCCCCTATGCACGTAAATAACACAAATACGTTCTTTTTCGTCCTTTTTCGTGGAGGATTGGAGAACAAACGCAAGCAGGATACGCGGAGAGAACGGACTCGGTGGTTGGGTAGTCGAAATATATACCGAGGTAGCCCTCTATCCTCGGAGTTATACGGTACCGGGCTGACGAGCCGCCATTTGTCTGCGTGACAAATTGCTAGTCGCAATTAGTTACCAAAGTTTCGGAGCGGATGTCCCAAACGTGTGGTACTTGCTGCTGGTATGCTTCCAGCTGCACACATGCAGACATACACACAGACGTTTTTGGATATGTACACGAGGGCCCTTAAGAAACAAAACGACCCGAATTCAGATTCCTTCATCTGTTAAATCGTTTTGGTTACGACCTTTTGTTTGCTAATACCCGACGACGTATGTGTGCGCAGCATCATCCGTGTGTGCGCAGCATCACCGGAACAAAATTTCTCCTATTCCGCTGCAACGTTCTCCAGTCCTGGTTCCGCAGTGCCCTTCCATTATCTCGCTCTAACTCATTCTATTTCTTCCGTTCTCTCGTAGCATGTGTGCGTGATTCTACACGATTTACCTCCCTCGGGAGTTTCACGAATGAACGCAAAAAAGCTTCAGAGAGACCGGGTTGCGAGAGACCTCGTAGGTATCGCAAGTTGGGAGAACGCAGCACGGTGTGCAGGGTGAAAAAATGCTATGAAATCGTGAGTTGTGAGTCTTATCTCCCGTACTCGAATGCTCCTCCACGTGGCTATGACGCATCGCGAGCAATATTATTTCTGTATATATGTATATATCGCAGACATTTGAGTAATCCGAGATTCAGGGTCGCGACGATGAAGTACGATAAGAATAATGGATTCCATTAACCCACGCCACCTGAATACCTCAAGATATATACACGAACTTTTCTCTCTAATATGCTAAATTCACCGCGTATACTGTAAATCTCAGGAGGGTCGACGGTTTTGTTCGATTTTTCGAAACTCCAATTGTCGATTGACCTTATTATTGGTCCTGTATCGATACGAGAGGAATTTTGAACGATTCCCAAACGAATAATTAAATTCGATAAATATGGTGATTGTTTATCATCCAAAATATTTCATGCCACTTTAATCTTGATAATGAATGAATAATGACGCACGGTACTCTTTGCCTGACCTACTTTACCGCGCAGGAACGTAAATAAATTCCGATTAACAGCACGATTCGGACACTTTGCTTTTTGGAGGGCGGCTGTAGCGAGTAGAAAAATAAGTGAGTATTAAACTTGTAAATCTTGCTTTGGATTCGCGATGCTATTTGATTTTATAATGAGCAGCATTAATATTTATGCCTCGCATCTTCTTCTTCCGGTTTACGTGTTACGAGGCTGAAAAGTCCGCCCGGGACAAAGTTACAGTCGGAAAATGAATAACTGCATCGAAGTTGAAGAACGCCCTCTTTCCTCTTTCGCCCTCAAACCGCACAGACTCGACCTTTCGGCTGTAATTTCAACGTGTTACTGGTGTTACATATTCTACATCATTTTGCACGGAATTTCCATCTTCTTCCGTCATGGGGTCATACCTTCGGGAACCCAAGAAACTCTCCGGGTGCTAAGAAAATCGAGTCTTTCTCCCTCTCTCGCTTTCCCTAGACAAAAGCTCTGATTTCTCGCGGTTGCAGTTGGATATTCCGCAGGACGCTCGCGACTTAAACAGTATTCTCATTGTACATATCTTTCGTATCCCCTTAAGGATGGTATAACTTTTCATTTAAAATGGAAAATTGTTTTCTATGATATACGATTTTAACAGCGACTTTTTTTCGATATCGTATTTCGAATAGACCATTTCTCAAGAAACTTTAATTACGAATCACCTAATCCTCTCGCGAGCTTCTATTTTTTTCGCCAAAATGCCGACAAAATATTCCGGAAGTCGGAAAAAATCTGTGCATTGAAATCTAGACTTGTCATCCTCCAGGCCTCCAACGAAAAGTTTTTTGAACCATACTGTTACAAAAAAACCCGATTGTCGTTACCTTGTTATATCGCGCAGTTCACTTTTTCGCGCAATAAGTCAAAGGGATGAAATTTATATCGAATTAAATTCCACATATATCCTCCTCCGTGTTATCTTATTTTAGTTCAGTGTGCTTTTGTGGGAGCGTATATATTAATAATAACGTTGCGCGAGTCCGACGTACGTGATTAACGGAAGGTCCGGAGGATCAAACGATTTCGCAGCAAAGATGAAGAGATCCGATGCTTAGACGAGAGCTTCAATTTATTCAGCCATTTTTACACTTTTTACACCGATTTTCATAATATTCCATGTTTCACAACATCTCTTGAATAAACATTCTCTTCTTTTGGTCCTTTTTATCAATAGCATGAAAGGATTAATTTCCTTGGTACATCGGATGCGAAGTATACTTTTTCCGCTGGAAAAAAAGCTGCATCAAAGCATTCGTGATGTACGAGAAGCACACACACACACACACACACACACACACACACACACACACACACACACACACACACACACTAACGATTCACTGAAAGAGCGAAATCTTTCTGTGACTGTGAGAGGACAAGAGAGCTTGAACTACAAAGCATCAACGAGAGCAAGCTTTAACAGCGTCACGGTTGAAAGAAGCGATCTTTTTCCCCAGCCTCGTTTTTCAAGTTTCAGCGAGATGTACACACTCTCGAATCCGTAGAATATGTTTCAAATTTTAATAATTTAATTTGCAAAACATCCACAGAGAGAGAGTGAGAGAAATGGGGTTTTTAAACGATTTTTCGCAGTTTCTTTTTCATGGTCCTTCATTGAAAATATAAAAAATCTTGATGCATATTCGATTTTTGAGAATCTCGTACTCGATACACGGATGCACGTATAATCGAGCTATTTATATTCCGAGCTGGCTGTAAGGTAACTGTACCGATTTCACCCTCTGTACGTGCATACACAGATACGTAAAGATCGATCGTGTGTACGCAAGGCCGTAGATGGTTTGACCATCAACGACCACGCGGATGGAGGCAAATGGAGAATTCCAGGCTGCAACGATATATACGACTATACATGCGCCTCGTAAAAGCACGTTGATTAAGCCTAAATGTAGCTCGGGATGCTGAAAAAGGCGACCGAACAATCCCGGAGATGCCTTTGCTATCTCTTTCTCCCTCTCTTATTCTCCATTCGCTTTTATCCTCCAATTTCCCTTCTTTGTTTCTCGTTCACCCTCGGCTTGTCCGACGATACTTGTTCGGCCACGAGAGGTTTAATTAAACGTTAAAAGGAAACGATTAGTTGGAAAACTCGCAGTGGGCAAAAGGGAATTTATTCTATTTTTTGTTTTCAACGGCGCTTGGACGCTTTCGTACAAACTCGCTCCGAATCTTCACATGACTCGGTGACCATTGTTTCATCCTGGATATTCCCGCTGCACGCTGCTTACGTTGGAATTTATCAATTTTTTCGTATCATCTGAATGTTTCAGTGGCTGGGAGTAATGAATTATTATTTTATCAGATTTTGAAAAATAATAATAAATAATAACGATCACGTTAGAATCGTTATGCGTCATGAGTTATTTCAAGTTCCAGTATTATTGAAAATGTCCATGCGAGATTTAAGGCATTATGTGCAGAACCAAAATTGATAATTGACTTGCAAATTATTCTCCGGGTGAAACAAGATTACTTGGGACGTCAAGATTGTTTTGTAACTGACTGAAATTATTCATCGAGGTGTGATAAATTCATTCGTAATAACCATGACAGAGGACAAACGACCGAACTGGGCGTACTAATGGGATATATTTAATCAATTTATTAAAAATGCAATTAGGCCAGGAAAAATCAATATACAATCGCGGTACAATCGACTTCTGGCATTGTTTCATCCAAGAGAAAAGGTCTGTCTCGGATTAATTAGAAGCAGAAATGAGAATTGATTGCGAGTTCTATCTTGGTATATATTTCATCAGTAATTTTCAACATTTCACCGAGAAATGCTAATTAATGTAATTATATTCCGACTCTGGCCGGATCGCTCCATTCGTACCAGGGTCTCTGTATTTCTTCTAATGAAATAAAAAACTTGGTATATTAAAAAATTCTCTTTTTCCGATAAGTAATTATCGAAATTGAATTATCGGGGAAAAAGGAGATAAAACCGTCGTAAAAAATGGAAAGCTATCGCCGGGTTCATCGGATATTCACGCAGTCTCCGCAGTAAAGATTTTTACACAAAACCACATTCGTGCTGCAAAAGGGATGGAGAGAAATTCTGATCGATGGTGGGAAATAATAGAGTACTTTAACACACTTTGTGGAGACACTTGGTTGACATTTCGACGAAAGAACTTCATCAATTTTTTGCAAATGCAACATTTTTCGTCATCTTCTGCCGGATTGAGTTGGTTCACTAAAATGTTTGTCATTTTCTTTTCGTTCAAGATGGACACCCCGACGTATGCTTATTCTCTTGGCAATTGATGAGGCTTCAAAATGTCGCTTGATTCGTCCAGATATCTTAGTTTTTCGATTTTTGGCAGATTTTTAAAGTAGGACCAAAAATGTTCCAAAAAATGTTCAAGCCCTCACGTTGATATATCCCACATAATTGTCTCGAATCAATTATGCATCGAGTCTCGTGTATGCAACGATATTTCAACTAGGTCACAATTTATTTTAATAAAGTTACACTATATAGTCAAGGTACACTATAAAAAAAGAATGTGCTAATTATTGCATTCTCTAAAATCTCCGAAGACACAAACGGGGGTTATTTAACACACGATTTGAATTTGCACAAACTATACGTATCCCGCACAGGGTTCGTTATACCATCAAACTGTAATTTTGTTATCTGGTTAATTATCAAAACGGATATAATTGCCGAAGCGAGGAACAGCAGCTGCGGAGAGCGACGATGAGTCAGCTAGGGAAACATGAGATCCCTCGTCGATGCTGGAAATATCCTATTTCTCTCTCTTCCATATCTCGCAAATAATTGCGTATGTACTCTAAATACACGTACGAGTTAGTATCATACACACACAGGATATTCGGACCCCATTAAAACAAAGGAATAATAATGATATAGAATTAAACTTTGGCAAAAGGCCGGCCCATACGCCCTGCAACATGAAATTGCAGAGATAAAGCACGTTGAAAATATTTTTCCAAAAACATTGCGGGGATTTTACTCTGTAACCGTTTCCGAACAAAAGAGTAGCCGATCGTCTCTTTGCAAAAGCTCGTTTGTTTTCGATGAAACGCGAATAACTATACTTTTTTTTTTTTTTCGAATTGAAGTACAATGAAGGTCCGCGAATTCTCGATAAAATAGGATCCATTTGATAGCCGAATATTTGATCAAGCTCCGATTTCTATTCGTGTTTTGCGTTCGTACGCGAAGCGATATAGGCCTGTCGAGTGCTCTTTATTGTGGCTTGTCGAATATTTCGAGTATCCCCGCGCGCATGTGTCAAATAATACGAGGGATTTTATAAATAACGAACCAGAGATGGAAAATTCATCAACAAACACGTACGCACGTCGAAGAGTAAAAAACAAACGAGATATTTGTTGATTTAATTATTCCATTATTTTCACGATTGTTTGCCAATGGGGAATACGAATTTTCAGCATGACGGTCGAAATTATTTTCGCTGCTGGAATGTTTTCATTTCATGCATTTTGTAATTATGCTAAAAACCGGATGGTTTTCATCTCGTCAGGATTTCCACGGTATTTTTTCTTTTGTAAAATCACCATATTGCTGCATCACTGATTATTGCCATTCGGTGTTTTAGACTTTTTTTTTCGTATATTATCGGATACGAGCCGAAAAATTAAGTTCAATTCATTTGTTAAATCCGATATCGGCAATGTGCACCAAAAATGTTGGCGATTTAATTCACGACTATATTTTCCACCTAATTTGAAATCTTTTCATTTCAGAGATAAATTAATAACGATAGTCACATTTAAAACGCAATTCTCAACAAGCAGCGGTCAAAGAGAGTGACTCTGACAAAGTTGCATATCGTAATAACGTTTTTTTTTGCAATTTATGCAACTTGAGACAATTACAACGTTGGAAAGCGATCTTTTTCACATCTCATTTTTTATTCACCTTCATACTTTAGGAAGGGTTATTTTCCCGCTTTCTCTCGTTCCCTGCTATCCCATTTCTCGGTTTACACAGGCCGTGTACTTCGATACTTTGCTCTCGTCGTTTTTCCACGTCTTGCAACGCAAACCATCCTCTTCATTCTTGCGCCTTCGCACGATGTCTTTCGAGTCTCGAGCTTTTGCAGTCCGCGTGCCAAGATGCATCAGTGAAAAAGACGTACGACCCGCCACATTGAGAGAATACCGTGAGCGTGCGTGGGTATGCGCGTGTGTCTGTCTGTATGTGCACAGCCGTATCCCCTTTGCATTTTTCCAGCTCGCGCTACTTTCCTCTCAAAGTTTCTTTTTTATTTTGACTACTGATATACGAGATGTTCGCGATTCCTTTTCTCGGGGAATAGAGACGAGGAAAAATGAAGGCAACGAGCGTAAACAAAAGATGGAAAAAAATAATACTCCATCACGATTCGTGAGAATGTGCAAACGGAAATATATTTTTCCGAGTTTCTCGCGATGGATGCGATGGAAATTATTTTTTTTTCTGACTTTTGAGTGTGCACGGAATCAGGAGTTGCTGGATAATTTCTCTTAGAATCGGAGAATTTGCATGAAAAATTTAAACTCGTTGAAAATATTATCGAAACATTTTGTGCACTATCTGGGAGATACAATGTTGACGGTGAGGGGTTGAACTGTTTGAAAAAAATAAAGATACATGAAATTGTCGTATAATTGTTGTATATTGTTTTCGATATATCTGGCATATTTTTGAAAATGGGACAAGCTTTATTTAACAAATAAAACCACAATCTGGGCTCGTCTTATTCAACTTTTTACGAGAAAAAGTGTAAAAATATACAAACAAGAAGTTCCATTAATGCAATCAACTATATTCATACGATATTCCAAAGTACATATTTTTTTATGGGGTCTTTTTAACACACGGATGCAACATTATGTATTTACCGATACGGTGAGAACTAATATATCAAATTGATGTTTATGGGGAGCCAGCTATGCGCATCCGACTGCTGGGATATCGAGCTTGATGAGAGAAATCGGACAGCGAAACGGGGAGAAAGGGGGATGAAGCGAAGCGAGCTGCAGCAGCGACTATGTACACACACATATGTACATACATGTATGTATATAAGCACAGATATATGTGTATAGAGTATGAGATATCAGCGAGGGCACGATTGTCGACATCCTGAATGATTAGCGAGCCGTCCGAACGAGAGGATTCGAACGAAGAGGGGCAGCAATGCAAGCATCGGTAAACTGTGTGTTTACTGAGTGTGTGCACACCGAACGCCGAGGAAGGCTATGCTTCGCAACATTGCGAGTGTAAAACCCGTCTGTCACGTTACTCAATTACGATAATACAGTGACTGATCACGTATAATCATCCTCGACAAATTGACAAATTTTCATAGACATTTTTTGTGAAATTAACAAAAGCCACCGAAAACCCCAGCAGCATTGTCAATCGTTCAACAGCGAGCTCCACTCAATTCGAGAACGTTTTGATTATTTTTCACACCCTCGTTTTTGCGCAAAAGCCTGTCATCTTTTGAATGATTTTGCATGGGATGTGTACGGAACTATACCGAGTGAGACTTGTCGATAGAATACAGGTATATATATTTGTAACGTACAGTTGTGTATGATAAGGACTAATATGGAATATGCAGCTCGAATTCACGAGAGCGACTTTAATTAGACGTTCGTTTTGCGGTGCCGTGTGCGGTTGCCTTGCCAGTTTTGCCAAAGGAGACAGAGAATCGAGCCTTCCCTTGACTGCTGCCTATCGCCGCGAACCCACTATCGCGCCTTGCTCGAACAAATTGGAGTCTAATTGGCCCGGAACTTCGAAACGCCCGCACGAGTCCGTTTTCATTGAAAGTTACCCCTGCTCCATTTCTCTGTCTCTCTCTGTCTCTCTCTCTGTCTTTACCTCGCTCTCTTTTGCGCCTCTCTTCAATCTGTACCACGTTTCATCTTGCCAACCTGCCTTCCGCCGCCGTACCTCTTACCTTTTCCCTATTTCTGTGGCTGTACACACTTGCACAAACCTTTTCCAACCCTCCTTCCCTACCAAAGAGCACGAACTCGAAATTCCTTCGGTACGTTTGTGTGTTCCTATTCATAAATATATACATACATGTATGGGACGTTTCATGTCACTAGAGTCTCACGTCTGGTCTTCGATACTTGGTATGAGATTAGTTTTTTGTGCAGAATTTGTTTTATGCCTTCGACAACGACGATGAGGGTAAACAAGGGGGTGGATTTTACATGTGCGAATATAGTGAACAATTGTGAGAAATTCTCGAGTCTGTCGGGTGTAATTTGTGTCCGATAATGGGTTTCGTAGGTCCAAAAGTGATTTTCATCGAGAAACAAAATCCGGATTGAAATTTGAAAAATCATTTCTCGTAGGTTAAATTCTTGACGACCCTTAGGGGATAAGATTATCACGAAATGCCCTGTATCGAGTTACGAAGCGGTTCCCTCCTTCCTACGCCACTAAAATGGAAGCTGAGAATATATATCTGCCTCGGCTCGAAGGCGTGCATCGTTCACGGTACTGGAGTTTCTCGAGTTAACGTCGAATCGAGAAATGACGTTGGGACTGTGTGAGTACGCGTGTATACGCGAGTTTCTCGCAAGGGTGGAGCTGAAATAATGCAAAGGGCTGTAACGATCTTGAACTGATAAAGTTAGGACTTTCGGGATTCTATTTTGCTCGGGAAAAAAATGCGCATTCGAAACGATCGGTAATAATCGAAGAGAAAAAAAGATCGAAAGTTTACGATCGTTTAATAAAAAATCGGGTCATTGGGAAGAGGTTTTCCCACGAGGATGCAGCTATCCAAAAGATCTGCTTTTTGGAGTATTTTTTGGAGAATCGTAAAATCTATTCAAAATTCAATTAAATTAAATTAATTAAATTAAATTACAAATTAAATTACCCTTCACCGTGTATTTCACTACGCTCCTGTTGGAAAAATGCTCGTAATTTTTGGCTGTTTATGCTCTTCCGGTGGGGAGGATCGAGAGGATGGAGAGTAATGTATAAATTATTATTTTTATATATACGCGCGGTGAAATACATGCGCACTAATGCATTTCAAATTTCTTGCGTATACTCGCGCGAACTTTAGAGTGATAACGAAGTTTTTATAACTCTCGTATCTCGTTATATACATATCTCGGTACACAGCGTACACACACATATGTTTTACTGCCGTGGACCAAAGATCTACGTACCAGGTGATCACGCAAAAGGGATTTTGATTTTCGGCGTGTGTTTCGCTTGATTGGCCACATTCGTACGTTGCTGAAAACGCTGGATGGTGAAATGTACTTTGTTCTTGAAAAAAAATCAACACTATTTTAAAAAATACCATTAATGTATTTTCAAAAAATTCGGATTAATGCATTTCGGTGTTTACGTGACATAATGACATAATGAGTAACGTGAAATTTCCTGATTCACGCCCTTCAGTTATCGCTCGAGTGTTCGTCAGTGGAAATCATTTTTGCTGTCGAACGCTAATTGGTCTTATTAAACAGTTCATACACAGGGTGTACCGCGGTAACAAATTCTCGTAGCGGTGCAGCTTCCCTCGTTGCGGTGTTTATGTGGCGCGAAAGAGCAAAGTCCCAGTGCGGTGGTTTAAACCCAAGGGAGCGAAAAAAGAAAGATAAATAGAGCACTTTGTCTATACAGACTCGAAACACAGAGAGAGAGACCCAGGTGGCAATGTTGCTCGACGCAATACTTCGGTACACAGATGAGGTTTTTGCTCCCATCTTTGGAACGTGGCTACTTAGAGGCTGCTTATCACAAGGTAATTTACACGGTTGTTAAATAATCTCTGACTGAAAAGAGTGAAATTAGCCATTACTTCGAAGGAATCAGTTAATATGAAGCATTCAACTTTCGAAAATAAGTCTATGATATTCTTAGATATCATTAATGATAAAATTGAACATTTTCTTTTCGACATTTGCACGTATAAATGGTAATATATTTAAATTGTCGTCGTAAAAATAAGTAGAAAAATGCGAAATGTTAACAATTGCATAGTCACGAACGTCAGAATTTATTTTAAAAATCTATCAACGTTGCAATTATTTACTGAAAATACAATCGACATATTTATATATTCTTCCCTTGTGAGTGAACGTTTTTCGTCGTTTTTCTTTCCTGTATAATAAATACTTTGGATATGTACAGCTTAACTTTTTATCTTTATAAAGTCGACGCGCTTTAAAAGCTTCGGTCGCGAACGCGGACTTGAAATCGTCTTGTGAACAATATGAAGTTTTAACAAACTTTCAGATCTGTATCCAAATGATTCTTTCATTTCCCTCATATATTCGCGGAGCATCAAAGCTTCCGGTACCTTTGGGGCCGTTCAGACGCAAAAAGAAAAAATCTTTACTGACCTTTGCCAGCCGAAAGAATTTGTGCTCGCAATTCAGGTCCATTTCATTTCAAACTTTCTCGAGCTGTTTCGAAACGCTCGAGAAACTTGATTATTATCAAACAAACTAGTTTAAAGTTATTTAATTTTGTAGATCGAGCGGTTCGTCGGTTTGGAATTCCAACGGTGTTAAATGGACAGCGGAAATAATCGATAAATCTGCGATTTTCGACGAAAATAATCGTTTTGGCTGAATCCAAAAGAATAATTATTACATTTGATTATATTCAATGAACTCAAATTTGTTACTCCTCAGGTCGATTATGACTCTTATAATGATGATGTAAAAACGTATTCCAAAAAAATTATTAATTCTATTATTATTATATTTATCAAATATTGCCAGTATTAATTGTATAAACTCCGTTGGAAATTTTTTTCTCATTATTCAATTTTTTTTTAACACCACCGACGCCCCATCTCCAATAAAACTCAATCAGAAAGACTGTACCGCAGTTCCGGGCTTGAAAAATCACGTGACAACAAATGTCACGGAAGAAGAACATTCACGTGTGAGTAATCGTGCATGTTTAAGTACCTTCGAAAAATCTCACTTATCGTTTGTCCCCCTTAAGCCTCAGTTAGGAAGCTTAAGTGCAGGAAATTGGAACGTGTACGAGGGTGCCTCGATTGTGTGTGAACTCTCTCTCTCTCTCTCTCTCTCTCCCTTCCTCTCTTTCCATCTGTAAATAGCAGCGACAATTGCACCTACTTTGAGACGTACTTGTCTCATTGAGCGCAGCATCTCATCTCGTAGCGTTCCTCGAGCCGATGTGACTGAATTTTGAGAGCAATCGTGCGTACCGAGACACGAATAGTTTATCACAAAAAACTGCAATACATTTCGAAAAGTCTGTGCTACTCACCGCAACCGGCAAATCTGCAGAAAATCTTGACTCGCAGGGTGAAAATATGAATAAAACAACGTTTATCAGCGATCGTCAAAAAATAAATAAAATATATCAAACGTTTGTGGAAAACAAGCGAGAGGATAGGGCATTGATCGCAAGAGTGGGGCAGCAGCGTTGAAATGGCACTCGACAGGAGTGGGGAAAGCTTCTTCATCCTCATGGGTCAGTTGGCGCAAACTTCAAGCGCAATCGGCGATGAATTCATATAAAGTTTCGTTCGAATGGTCCTTTCTCGAATTCCACCTTCTACCTCTGCAAAAGTGATTTTTCATCCGTTTATCCAAATGACTTGGAGGATTTTGGTCCATTCGTTTATTACAAACGACTGACGTGCCAACAGGGTCCATTCAATTCCACCGACATTTTGCAAAAAATATTTCGATTGGATCGCTAGCTCAATGCTCCTCCGGGAATTTGTATTTAACAGACAAACTGTATAGCGCCAGCGGCGCTGTGTCCGCGTTAGATGGCTTTATTTACACGCTCTTTGCGTCCCGCGAAACGTTCGTATCGGTTTCTCTCATCGGTCACGATGGTATCTCACCCAGTGGGTACAATTTACTAATTGACGATTCATCGAAAAAGTCACGTGTCGTCGGAGAGAGTGGCGAAACAGCGTCGACTATAAAAATCGGTACGTTATATTTCGCAAATGTGCACGTACAGAATTTTTTTCTCCTCTTTACGGTAAAGGTACGTTTGCGACGATGAAATTGTTTGTTGAGTTGCATCTGACGATCCATTGTCGCTCTACAGAGGCAGTAGATGTAAACTGTACCCTCAAAAACATTAAATGCACAGTACGCGCCAGTTAAAGTGGAACACAGTGATTTTCGGTGATTTCGGAAAACACCGAACGTCACTCCGAGGATCGAGCAGCTTCAGTGCGGTTCTGACAGGACTTTTGTCATTCGAAATTCGAAATCGCCTCGAGTTTCGTCAGTATCCCGAAAAATCACTGTGTTCCACTTCGAGTGCAGCGTACTGTAAGTGCACGTCGCATATATACATGGTTCGGAGACAGCACCGAGATGCAATATGTATAGTCTCTGGGATTGGATATTACTGAAGCCAATCATGGCAATTCCCGGAGAGCTCTCGCGGGAGTTCCCGGTCATAAACGTAACAAACTCCCAGGCTGGTGAATTGTTGATGCACATGTATATG
This sequence comes from Heteropelma amictum, assembly GCA_959613375.1. Taxonomy (NCBI): domain Eukaryota; kingdom Metazoa; phylum Arthropoda; class Insecta; order Hymenoptera; family Ichneumonidae; genus Heteropelma; species Heteropelma amictum. Next base: position 6,294,631 of record OY390725.1, read on the forward strand.
CTGGACGGAGAATGTACGGCGGTGAAAAACATTTACAACGTTTCCATCTATTAATTTGTGTACGTGAAATCCCCAGGGAATTCTGAAATAAATTTACACCGCAAAGTATATAATTATTTGTGCAATGCAAATGGTTTTTAAAAATCGTGGAGTTAAACATTTGAACGAGGCTGCAATCGAGTGATTCCTACGATGGATAAAAAGTTTAGCACTTTGAGTCCTAAAATTCAAGGCTGAATTAGCTGAATTAGCCCGATTATCGAGGCTAGTGATAAATTCCATACATGATCAGACGCAGAGGGACCGAGTTTTCTCTTCTCCATTAGTTTCTGTCGGACGCCAAGCGTGAAAAAAGCCGGTCGTTCCTTGCTGAAATGTGATATACGATCGTAATCGACGTTGGCCACTGATGGCGTTATGATCGTCAAGCGATTAATCTCTCCAAGGAAATCCCGGTTTTCGAAAACTCCTTTTTCTCTCTGTGTTTTTTTTCTGTCTTGTTACACGACTCCCCTCTCGTTTGGCTCGGCATCGGGCACTATTGCTTCTCCGCGGTAGTTATTTCGGGTCGTTAGAATCGATAATCTCGCTGGGGATTCTCGAGGTCCCGAGGAGCGACCCTTTCGCCTCGAGAGCCCATGCGGAAAGCAACGAAACGTGATCAAACCATCCGAGAGACTTTGCTCTCTTTTCCATGTCTTTAGATTATCTCCTGCTTGTTTTGATACGAGCAGCGCTCTTCCTCGTCGTCTCCTGCACATGCCAAATCGTTGCAACAAGATTTTAAACGAGCAATTTCTCAGCGAATAAATAGAGTATCACGCGGAAGCATCAATTCGATCGCTCTGTTCGTTCGGACGATGCTCGTCATTTTTTGGAATCAATTTTGTTGATTCTGTTAAAAAAAAAAAACTATTGCGGTAATTCAATCGACGATCGAGCAGCAAAATAACGTTTTCTTATTTCTAAAACAACACGGATAATCATTTTTCTTTTTACGTTATAAATATCGTGTACGCCGAAGCTTGTTGGAGAAAATTTTGATTGAAAAATAAGAATCGAAGGGAGCCTCAATGGCATGATATTTTAGTCATGAAAAATATCACTCAAATTGATTGGGTTATTAGAATAAACGCAGTGGTTAACCGTCCGCGCTAACGTTTTGATAACGGATGAGAGAAAGTCGGACAGATAGAGCGCGAGGGACAGAGAGAGAGAGAGGGAGAAGCATACACAGTTTGGATAAGGGGGAAAGCGAGAAAGCGCGATAAGTACCGGGGATACGAAAATTTGTGTAAGAGAGATGAAAAGAGAGCGTGAATGGAGCTTGCGCAAGCTTCGACCCAACCACCAGAGCCGATCGGACAGCGGGAGAACCGAGGCAAAGCCTATGCTTTCGTGCCACCGTGTCGTTGGGAACTTTCGATGCTGCCAGTCGACTGTGCACCTCCGTAGCGAATCGAAATACGGCAATTTCAAGAAAGATCAAGGAAGACACAAGTTTTTCGCGCTCGCGATCACGATTCGTCGTTAATTCGTTCGTCGACCGTTCGACGTTCCTGTACGACACTATCGTGATCGTTTGGCTGATCTAACGATCATCGCTATAAATAAATCCCCCGACGATGTTCGTCATTGGATGATGGTTTAGCATTTTTCGGGGTTGAAGAAAACATTCGAAAAATATAGGCAATAAAAAACAATTAATCCGCGAAAAATCGTCGCGAGAATATAAAACCTCGGCATAAACACGATCTTTGACGAGCTAAAACGACATTGACGTGATCGAAAAATCTCGTGACGAAGTGATTTGTAAGAAAAACGGTGGTTGATCGATCGCACTCTCGAGAGTCATCGCGAGGCTTTGCGACGCTTGTTTGAATTTGTACTCCAAAATTTCGACAATCTTTTTTTTATCCAAAAGCCGTTGCTCCAAGAGTTATCAGGAAGTAAATTGGATTCAACCGGAGAGCGCAAGGTACCTTCTTGGCTTTTCTATTGTTTGTTTATTTTTCAACCTTCTTTTATTTATATTCGTAAGGATAAGAGTGCTCTATAGTGACTTTCCTTTCCGATATCGATTGCGCAGCCATATACTAATGACAAAGAAAAAAATACATGAGAGAGGGTAAAACGACTATAGAAAAAATGTACTTTCATTATATCGTAATCCTCGTAATAATCCCGTTTTTTTTTATTTTCATTCTGATATTGATTTTGTGCTTTGGAATAAGGGGAATAAAAGATCGATTTTGTAAAAAAAAGAGAGACCACCGTTAACAGTGTTTTTTCCCTATTGTGCCAATGGCAGTAGAATTTACAATTCCCATAGGGTGCTTTGGTATTTTTACGGATTTCACCGAAAGTGTTATTACAGAAGATATAAAAACCGGGAAAGTACGCTACTTTCCAGAGTATCATAAAATGATGAAATTTCGATTCAGATATTCGGATCAGCTGTGATCGAAAAAAAAATGATTTAAAATATTTTTATATTGAAGTACTTTTGAATAATAACAATATTTGAAAGTTATAAACAAGTCGTTAAAAAACAAGTGCATTAAAAACCACGGACGAGTTAATTTAGCATGGAAAGAAAAGTTCCGCGCATGTTTTCAGAATTTTTTTTTAAACAATCTGTTACTAACATTTTGATATATTCATTACTCAATATTTACTCAAAAATGTATAATCTCACTAGATGAATAGAAGTAGAATTTTATTTTTCGAAAAACAAATAAACAAAAATGATGAAAGATGAAGTAGTAGAAGGGTCGATGCAATATACTTTATATGAGCGTGTATTTATTTATTTATATACCCTGGAAGTTTGAATTCGAGAGCATATTTGCTAGAATAGTCACTGCATGCTTTCGCTTTTATGGAAGCATCTCCAACGTTCACAGTACCTGCTTTAGAGAATTTCAATCTTGGCTCTGGAACTGCATTCTGAGATATTAAAATTTTTTCCGATATTCATGGTCGTTCCGTATGTTGCCAATATTTTTGAGTATTTGTTTGTTGAATGTTTGGAATAAATATATTAATGATTATTTTTATTCCAAAAGTTTCAGACGAAAGATTGAATATTATTGTGAAACTTTTTCGCGGGTAAATTTGTTGCATTTCAGACGTAAATTAAATGAAAAAAAATTTATAACAATAAGAGTTTCCTTTGCACGTTAACACTAAAGCAATTAGCGAAGCAAATAGTTAATACTCTGTAAATCAATCAATATTCATCGTGTTTGCGACTATTTCCAAAAAAGTATTGAAAGGAGTTCCAGAAAGGAGTAAAAAGTGCTCACCTGTCGCTGAGACTTCTCGACATTTCTTTGCCGCCTCAAAAGAATTTTCTTTCAGTATAAATAGTGTCAAGCTGTGTGACTTAACGACCAAAATTAGTCGTTCGTGTTTTCCACAGTCCCCATAATTATCTCGAGTGAGGCTGCTTTCCAAAAGTCTCGGTATACCTCTTTTTAAACTTTCTTTTCTTTTTTCAAAGTGGAATGGAAGTTTAACAAAATTCTCGAAAAATCCCAGCTGCAGGGAAATCATGACTGATGTGTAAATAGCATAGTCGTGTTAAAGCTCATTTAAAGCAGTGGTAGTACGAAAAATATGATTTTCCATCTCCACCAAACGCCATAGACTTTTATCGTATTCTTTGAAAAGTAAATGTGAAGTATATATTAAAAACAAATAATTTTCAACGAACACTGGTTATATATTTTTATTTATTCACTCCACAAATCCGATGGTACGTTACATATTTGTATTCGCTTTATTTATCCCCGATCCAAAGCATAAAGTATATAAATCGAAAGAGTAATGGTTTTAAAAAAAAAATCGCGACAATGTATTCGAATAAATAGAAACATGTTTGCTGCAATAAAGCAAATTGCGATGATGGTAAAACGCGCGTTTTTTTCGATGCATTGTTGTTACTATGGTAAAGTGCATTTTTTGCTGCGTCGTGTGCATCAATTCACCACACGAATGGCAAACAACTGCAGTTGCAATATTACGAAAAATATTTCAAATTTCACATTGTACAGACGAATAATAATGTGATATAAATTTTTATACATTTTCCGAAACAAAAGCTTCATTGCGATTTAATCGAAAATTCAATCACGATACATCCAAAAGGGAATATATATATACTTCTCTCCATCAAAGTGACCCCTGAAAAAGGGGAGTAATAATTTGACGGGAATGCTTTTCACGCAAAACTAGACTAACGAATACGTGTTGGTACCTCAGATGAAGACCAAGAGGTGTCCGCGGCTGAAAGGAAAAAAATAGGGCGAAAGGAGTGAGATTCGTTTGCTCGATATAACGAGCACTCGGCGAGACTACGTAGGGAACCCTCTCAAAAATCCCGTAAAGTCTCGGTGGTAACCCTGCGACTTTATTATCGCAACCCCCGTGACTCGACTGAAGGGCGATTCAATTAAATACGAGTATCACAAATGAAACGCAAACGAAGAGAGAGCAGAGAGCAGGTCATGTATAAAACGGGAACTTTAATGTTTTTCTGTTTGTTTTACTGAGCCCTCGTGCATTTCTAGTAAAATAATTGTAAAGTAAATACAATCCCGAGTGAGATGGGAGAGACAAAAAGTAAAATGTTGCAGATAAAAAATGTTACGCTAAAAATGAGGTATGGATTATATTTCATTTTTTAACAATAGAATTTATTGTATTCTGTATGCGAGTTTATTGACGGAACGTAAACTTGGTGAATGAAGATTTGGAGTCGTGCTTGCACTAGGAAAAAATTGCTATGGAATGTTGTTAATTAAATGCTCTGAAAAAAAATGTTGAGGCCTAGACATTTTTTGGCCTTGCTGCGAAGTGATTCTTTACGTCCAAAAATATTTTTTTTCGTGCTGTTAGTGTGCTCCAACACCAGTTTATTTTCACGAACGTCAAATTTGAATTTCGCGATAACTGACGGTAGAACGCACTGGGCTACCGTCAGATTTCGCTTTGCACATCCGGTTTCTTCGATTCTACCATGTTTTTCCAATGAAACTTGAACGAAGGAACTATTACTCAAGTTTGACGTTTCTTCATGATAAATTAAACACCAAGAACCAAATGAATATCAATTCTCCAAAAAATGTACATTGAAGGAAACTGCTTCGAAAAAATCAATTTTTTCGGCAAATTACTTTGGTCGCGATTGGTTGAACAGTTTTTCAACGTTATCGACGCCATGGCACCCCTTCATCGAGTTTCGTTTTGCAAAGAAAACAGACAATTTCGAAAAAAAAAGATCGCCAGTCTCCAATGTCCGATCAAAATTTTGTACGTATGAGCAATTAGGGCGCAGAGATATGGCAGCAAACTTGTGCTGCCATATCTCTGCGTGTACATTATCTCGGCAAGGCTATATGTACACGAGTATTGTTTGAACGGAATGCTGTCCGGTGATGATAGTTGACCAATTAACACGAATGAATAACATTTGAATCATTATATTGCTCGATATAACTCAACAAATGAATCATTGTGCAGTTAGTAATTTACGCAATTCACACGGCTATACGCAAACGATAAATACACGGATGTGGACGTGGTACCGAACGCGTTAAACTAATCTTGCGTTCAAACATACGAAAAACTCTCATTTAATACTTTGAAAACATTATCGCCTGTGCCTCAATTGCCAAGTCGTTAAATTGGTACTCTTTGGTGGTAATTCAAAATAAAACATATTTTCTTTACTCAAGCCACTTTAGCGCTTTATTATTAAAAAAACAAACAGCCAATGGCAAAACGAATAAATCGACAACAATGAATGTATCGAAAGTTCGATTTAGCTAAAACGGATTTTTTTCAAAAAAGGAGAAGGAAATATATGAATCGAATAATTCATTACTGTTTCATTTATTTTCACAAATTAGGCATTCTAGCGTATAATCTAATTAGTATTATAATATGAATATTGATGATAGGAGCGAAGCTTTATAGACGTTTGGCTTTTCTTTTTGTCCGAAACGTATGGAGTAACCGTAAATGAAATAATAATTTGTCGAACCGAATAATATTAATGACAATACTAATTAATACTTTTGATATTTCGATTTCAACAGCTATAATATATATTCTCTTTGACTAAATAGGACAATTCGATAAAATTGTGAATTTCGTGATCGACGTTATCTCGTTAAATTCCGTTTATGATTTTCATTACTGTCATCATTATATTTTGAATGAAATGCCGATAATTCGTCCCTCGAACATCGTAATTTGGCGAGTTTATCGCTCGTCATAGAGTAGCACATTCAATGCGAACGTTTCGTACTGATTTTATACACGAGTCCCACATATAAGCTTGAGCGGAATAATGGATAAATTATTCTGTACGTAAGCTTGAAAACGACGTATAATCGATGTCTAATTCCATCAAACGTACAAAGTGGTATAATTTGCAACGATTTCCGTGCACGATGCACCGAAAAATACACATTTTTTGCAGAACATTTCCGAAACTGTATTTTTCAAATTAATCCGTGCAATACTATTAGTTACGATGCAAATGACAAATGAAGCGATTCCACCAAAATAAAAAGTACCAAAATGGATGACGGCAAACTTCGTCAGTGATGTTTTTCAAAGTATAACCAATATTTCGTTCAACGTTCAGCGTTATTATTTATATCGAAAAACGCAGCGAGACTCACGTTCTGAAATTTTGACAATATCGAAATGACCATACCGAGGATATGCGAATGAAAATATTGGAAAACGTTACGTTTGAATGATCAGTGTGTGCACACAGCGATCGAGCCACGTGACACAGCTCGTCGGAATACATGAAATGACAAATAAATGAAAAATTATTGAGCAAGATAAAACGAAAATCGCTAAAAAGAGCTTGAAAAAAGCTATTGAACGGTTCGATGAAATGTTCAATTTTGCTCGACGTTCCTGGAGAACAAACCGATCGGTCGAAGCACGATGTCGTTTTTTTTTTTTTGGCATCGATATCTGTCAGTCTCTCGTAGGGAAACCCTCGAAACAGTTAAATTGGAAGCGTTCAGCGTGATCTCTTTTTCCTCCTCTCTCTCGTTTCGAGCACGTGTAACGCCAACGCACAGCGCAAACGGACCTTGCGCTGACGAGAAACAAAATCGCCGGGCATCAGACTCCGTTCATTCTCGATAAAAGTTTTTGTATTTTTTCAAAAATCTCATCAAAAGATGTGGCTCAATGAAAAACAAAACATCATCGTTCTCCATTCATGCACAATTTGCATACATACGAGCCTTTTTTTCAGCGCTTCGTTCCATCGTTCGCTACGTAAAAGGAGACGAAAAAAACGAATGAAAATTTCGATGCATTTTTGCGTTTAGCCATTTTCCTCTTGTATGCAATCTTGACGATTTCTCGATGTCGAAAACCCGTTTTTCGCTGACTGGGGGATGTATCCCTGGCATTAGAATGACTCTCGTATCGGTTAGATATTTTCGCGATTTTTCGAAAACAGGGTACACCGACGGTATTTGTTGTATACACGCGACGATTAACACGAATGCTCGCATTGTATTTGCGAATGCATGTACTTATATACACGCGCGTATGCACGTACAGGGGGTTGCTGGGACGGGTTGACGGTATTGCCAGAGAATTTCGTAACGTTATATGCATTTCCTGTAGGATTTTTAGCATAAAGCGAAAAAGGGGAAAAAAGAGCGCGAGAAAGACGATGCACGGTGGAGAAACGAACGGTAAAGGATAGCAGCAGGCGAGTCGTATGCAAAACAGATATATACCGAAGAATTTCCGGGCCATTTTTAGCCTCTTTGCCAATTCGAATTTCCATCCCACAGCGCACACAATGTTTGCCATTTCCCTGTAGAGTTTATAAATACAAGTTCTCGAATGAGCTCTTCAAAAAATAGGTATACCCGAACCGACTCACTGACAATTATACGATAAAAATATACACTTGACACATGAATTTAAAGAACCTCCATTCCGCATAATTTTATGACGCTGAAATCGCGTATTCCGTACCGAGACTACGTGCAAATAATGTTTTTGCGTGTTTGCGAATGCACTGGTGATTAAAATGATCGAAAGATAATCCCGATCGACGGTTCACTACTCATGGTCGATTTAATGAACAAAAAATCGCCTCCATTATTTACACGAAATATTCAAGTGTCTTTTTTATTTTGTCAAATTAATTTTGTAATTATCGGGGAAACTTGGTTTTTCAAGCGAGATCGGTGTTCTTTATTGCAGGTGGTGATCGCAAATGAGGCTTCCGACGAAGTGGGAAATAATCGTTTGATAGTTTTTGGCGGGGGTGGTGGGAGGAGGAGGGCGGTTGGCTGGGAAAATAATGCCTGCACTAGTAGCTGGATGTTGGGGTTGGTGGTGGGGCTTCTTCGGTCTGGCCCTGCTCGTCCTTGCCACCCCGAGTCCCGCCGCCATTCGCAAAGGTAAGCCTTTTATATCCTTTACACAGACTGGCTATATATTTATTTGATCCTCTCTACTCGCGGATATACACAAATATAGAAAACGATGGGAGAAAAGAATGCCGGAAATATCTTTGCGGTATATTCTTCGCGAACCCTTATTGCAATTTCTCGTGGATCGGTGGCATATACGCTGGTCAGAGCGGTAGAAAAATTCGTTCTGTATTTCCCTAGAGGTTCGACCAGGACGTGAGTAGACACAGAGCTAAAAAAAATCGATAATGCAAAAAAAAGAAAACCAAAAAGAAAAAAAAATAACAAAATACGAGAAAATAGAGAATACGTACTCAATGTATTATATTCCGGGAACGTTTGTGGGGTTAAATAAAATTCGTCGGTCCTATGATATCAATATCGTTGATGCTGAAAAATGCTGTTGTGTCAAAGTACTCTCGTTAATTAATTAAGCCAATTTTGGCAGATTAGTATCTTTAAAGTGCCTCGTTATGGATGCATTTGCGCAACTGTAATCGTTGGTGTACGTAGTACATTATGGTACGTCGACAGCAGCCGACCTATACGATTGCCAGTTAAATGTGTGTACCTCTGTAATTCGCTATACCCATAGAACACTGTAAACAGAGTGGACCATATGGTACATATGGGCACCTGTATAAATGCATATAAACATGGATCTGTACCCTAACATATGCACGCGCAATAGATTGGTATATACACAAATATTGTATATATACCGTATGTAATAAATATAATAGAAATGTACAGACAATCAAGGCTGTACAGGTTTGGTCATTGTTGCTCATGCTACACGATCGAAAAGTGTAGCATGAGCTAAACTGGCGTCGATCGATGGATAACGCAGGACCGGAAACACACGGACGAGGCTCCAAAGAGGCTTTTGCAAATCCCAATGTCCGACCAGTATACTATTTGAACTCGTTTTCTGCCAAGTACGTTCACTGTATCTAAATTAACACATACATGTATCGCAAGAGTTTCATTCACTTAAAAGCCTATAAGCCAATTCCTCCCTCCTTCGCTCTCTCTTTATCTTTGATTATATTCGCATCACGTGCAGCCAAATCTACATTACGGGGTACGTTTGAATTCATACCAGGCGTGAAAGATGTGAGTGATGACTGTGTTGATTTCGTATTACGATTTTTTTTAAAATCGCGCAAAAATTCAAAGTTCCAACACTCTCGAAACTCCAAGCTCGCTGACGAAGAAATTCAAATGTGCGAGTATACGTTTACTTGATTAAAAACGAGGAAGCTTGGTTCGAAAGTATATTTCCAAGGTTTGGCTGGATTTTTTTCACTTCCGGCACACAAAATCGATATTTATTTTGTCAGGAGCATCAAAATTTTATTGGCAATTTTTCGGAATTCTAGGCTTTCCCTGCTCCTTGCGTTAAGACATCGAAATTCCAACTACATTCGATGAAAAAGCGACCGGAAGACCCCGAGTACTTTTGTATATAAAGGATACCGTTTATGTCCTTCCCATATCTCGATCCTGTAGGAAAAAGCACTCTGAATATCGGCGAAAAACGCTGTATCTCGCCAGACTTTTTTTCACGAAATTATTGAATGGTTTTTCATTAGAATTCGGGTCATTTCGTTTCCCGCAATGGTCCTACCACCTTTGGTAAAGGATTTATTGCGGCATTTCGAAGGTAAGTTTTACATACGTATGTATATACCAAGCGATACAGAGAGGAAGGAAAAAAATGGTAGCAGAGGGGAAACACATCTTCGCCGAGAAAATTTCCGTCTTCTTATTTTTTCCACTCACGGTGACAAAAAGTTCCTCAAGTCATATTCACGAATCTCGGAACGTTAAAAAAGTATACGCGTTGAATTTGGTATATATATGTATGCCAGTACACTCACACACCCCCGCGCACAGATACGATGTATAAGAGAGCATCGGTGGAATTGAGGGAGAGCGGTACGAAATGCCATGGGTTCGAAAGAACTTTGGGAGTGGACGCATTTGGGGATTCCGAAGTTTAGCCTCTATACCGTGCGATAATGCTTTCTCGCCTTTTTTTATATTATTTTTTTCTCTCTCCTTCTCTCTCTCTCTCTCTCTGTCTCTCTGGCTCACAGCATCAGAGCGAGCGAAATGGAAACGTCGAGTGAAACTTTACGTTTTATCCCCTCTGCACGATCTCTCCCTCTAATGCAGTCGGGTTCGCTCGCCAGAAAACGTCTTTCGTTTCCTCCACACGTACTACGTTTCTTCTTTTGTCAATCGATTTTTTCTGCATTTTCAGTTGGTGTTTTCCATTTTGTGTATAATTTTCAATGTTAATGTTATAATTTCGATCGCATTAATGAGGATTTTTATCGGAGGGAACTGAAAAATTCGGCTGAAACTCTCCAGCTTCCGTGGACCAAAGGCGTTTTTTCACGTCTTCAAATTACTTTTATTCAGTTTGTTTTATTGATCTTTTGAGACGGGATATCGTGGATAAATAAATGTTAGTGCAATATACTTGTGCATTAATTGAAAAAAAGAATCTGCCACTGTACTCCTGTACGACTTTTTCTTTCTGGTAATCCACGAATTTCGGTGTCCCAAAGGACACTCGGACTGCGGGAGCACGAATGCGGGATTGTCACCGAAATTCAACAACGACGGAAGAGCAGAAGCGTCAAATTTCCTTGGCTATCCCAAGGGAGGTAGTCCCCAAGTTGAGTGAATGACAAGGCGCTTTGTGTGGTGTGAGAGAATACATCTAAGTGAAAAATCGAGTAACGCAATTGTGTGCGAGAAAATACATTTGTATCTCTTTTTGTTCCAAAGAAATATTTAATACTTTGAGATATCGAAAATATATGAAAGGCACCTTTTTTTCAACTTTATTACCCACTAGGGATGAGTATCCGCGCTCGCACGCGCGACTGCTTGATTATCAAAATAACTGTCGAATTCGATAGCTCGTTGCGAAACACTCGTTTATTCGCAATTTTTTGCGAATTGGTTCGAGTTACTAAAATGCTCGATATTTTTTTCTTGATTGCGGTAAACACTCCAACTCGTGCTCACCCTTCGGGCGATTGTTGAAGCTTCGAAATGCCGCTCGGTTCATGGAGATATCTTTAGTTTTCGATTTTTGGCAGATTTTTAAAGTTTGACCACCGATTTTCGCCAATTTTCCCATACATACCCCTTTGCGTTTTTTTTCACCGCCCAATCAGGAGATGAATAAAACGCCACCAATCGCGCGCTATTTTTTCGATAAAGGATCAACTTCCGGGCTCGATATTTCAAATTCTTTACTTTAATATTATCGTCGAGACGATTGCTTTTCGCCACCGTGCAGAGTAAGGAAAAAGTGATGAAATAAAAAGCAAGACTGAATTATCGACGAATTAATTTTTCTGGTCAGTTCTGTGTGCGATATCGTCGCAGTGTATTCCCGATACTCAACCACTCGAGATCGCGGTGAAGCCGTACCTGCCTTATATATACATAAATCGAAACTTTTAATTAACATCTCATATTTATTCATAATCCCGGATCGAGTTGCTGAGGAGGGAGAGACAGAGAGAGAGCGTTAGAGCCGGGCGGGGGATGGAACAGTCGCGATCGCGTTTTGGTTTCTCTTGGAGCGGTAAATCCAGCTGGATTCTTGGTGTTTCATGGGTTATAACGCCTCGGTTAGTTGTACACTGAAACTTTTCGTAGTCTAAACATGGCATGAAAGCGCTGCTACAGGGTATTTGGTTGTGTCTGATATTAATATAATTTATATTGTATATGTATATATATATTTCCGCAAGATTCGAATGAATCTCTCTAGTATCCTGGTGGAATCAGTGGGAGGTAGAAAATCTCTGTTCTGGACATTATTTATACACAAATCATTCATTTGAATCATTAAAACAAATTCAATCAAGTCCTCCGGAAACGAGAGGTGCTTCGAGAATATTTATCAACGCGATACTCTATTTTTTTGGGAAATTATTCAAGACAAAGACACGCAACGGGCGTGTAGAGAGGCACATCCATAATTTCTCCTCGAAATTTCCTCTTATTCGCCGACTTACTCCTGCCACCTTGCATAGCTGAATCACTTTTAGCGTTCGCGTAAAACTTTTTCGCTGTTTCAGCTGCGATAAGAAATTCGGGATAATCCTTGGGATTTTGAAGTATATGTTGTGCTGCAAAAACAGTTTTAGCTCCTAGTATCGGTACAGCAATATAATCGTTAACCCTCGACAGGCCAGCACGAACCGAATATCGCGAAAATACTTTATTTATATTTGAGGAGGAAAAATTTCAACTTTTCTTCTCTAGAAATGTAATCTGATTAGGCAAACGTCACTAATGGGTTGTTTTTGGGTTGTATTCGAAAATGCCGCTCGCATATCATCCATTGCTGTCGAGTGAAAGTCGAATTAGCGCGACTTTTCCGCAACAGTTTACTCAAAATATTTTAGCCACTCGTTTTGACTCAACTTTGATGGCATTAGTGATTATAAAGTGATATCATTTTATTCTTCGTTGTTTCGTTCCTCCTTCCTCTCCCCGCCAAGCTTTGTTAATTATAGCCTCCGTTATAACGAGGTCTAAAAGCGTCGAGGTATAAAATAAAGCACGAGGGTTCAGCGGACGAGAGTAGTAACCTCGGAAAAATCTTGCGAAATAATCTCCCGGAGGAAAGCTGCACGATGATTACAAAACGAAAGAAGTACCAAAAAAGAACGACGAGTAAAAGCGGATATACGCTCGACGAAAAAAAAGTACATTGACCGTGGAACTCGAGCAAGAAACATCTTTGGGATTACAGGAATTAGGCGAAACAGGAGCGTTAGCCAGGCGCAACAACTCGTTTAGAAGGGAAAACACGCGAAGTACAGCGAACTAGCGAGGGTGCGAGGAGAAAATGGGGAGGGCAAAATGGAGTCCCCCGGTGGTGTGTTTCGTTGAAGGTCCGGAGGAGCAGCGGTAAGAGGGTGGATATGCGCTTTAACGTTGTAACGCGTGCAACGTATACGTGTAATCCGCGCCTCGTAAATCAGGCCCTAGCCGAGAGCAGTTGGGTTATCGAAAACGGGTACACGGTGGAGAACAAGGGAAAAAAAAGGATTTCGCCGGTTAGGCAGCAGCGGAAGGGGACGCAGAAATGGAGGGAATACAAGGAGTCGGGGCTGCAAGGGTAACGAGCTTACGCGATACTTTTAAGAGCAGAACCTTAATCCACACTCAGCGTTCAACAAGATTCTTCGCGGTGGTGCATATTAGCGTCGGCGTTTATCGGCGAAGGAATAAGCGGTTGGCGTTAGCGTGCGGCCTATAACGCAGCGCCCTCTGGCGGCCGGCGTGGCTTATTCAAACTGTGCAATGTCATAGCGTACGCGAGTTACCAGCAAGTGGGCATGTAGCACTAATACGAGTTTATATTTTACGAACCGTGGGCAACGCTCACGCTAACGATATATTAAACCACGTGACGGACATAAGGGCTTGAATCTCACGTCACTCACGTCGGCTGAATGGCTCCAACCGGGTCCTTTTGCTTGCCAACGTCGGTTGATATACGGCGCAGGCGAAGCTGGAAACGAGAGCAAAGCTGGCACGATTACACGTGTATGTGGGCAAATGTGGTATTACGCTAATACTCGCTCATTCCTGTATGCCAAGGGTATTAGTTCGCGTGTGTATGTACGAGAATCGGTAGCGGTCGGATACGGGAATACCGGACTTTTGCCCGTGTATTTGTGTATTAACAAGATGCATGGGAGGCAAGTAGGCGTACTGTACGTGCGAAAGAGCCGTGCAGACTGTGCTCACACCGTCGTGGATCTTCCCTTTATACTTTGCCGGCATGAATGGTGTACATCGATTCTTTGCTGACAAAAGGACACAAACAGCGCGATTTCGCGCAGCCTCGACGCGATCACTCGAGCCTTTTTGTCAGACGGCGGCTGACGTACACTTCACGCAGGGCGGAGTTGCGGGAAGGGTGAAAAGCGGATGAAGGAGGGCTTGAATCCGCAAGTGCAACGACCTGAATCCCAACGATCTCTCTGCACGCCAGATGCCGGCGTAATCGGGCGGGTGAGCACAACAGAGGAAGAGGGGGTGAGAGCGTGCTCGTAAGATAAAGCTACACATGATACATGTTACGGTATAGCGACGGTGCCTCATTCCGTGACACGTATCACGAGCATTAAAAATCGTCGATAGACACCGATTCCGACGCAAGGACGCGTATGGCCTGAAAAAATCATTCTTTTCTCTCGTTTTTCTTGTCCACGGAAAATCGGACTTGGGACTCAATTATTTTATCGTAAATTATGCTTGTTATACGAGAACTTTTCTTTTTCTCGAGCTTGATACGTGAAACTTTGAGAATTTGCGGCTTAAACTTTTCCGTTCTTCTCCCACCGAAATTTACCTCTCTATATTCCATCTGATCTTTCGAAGCGAGGGTTGTTTTGCGCTCACAGAGCTACGGAAGTTTTCTTCGTATCGAGATGACGAAAAAACCGGATATGTACTGTGGTTGCGGGTACGACGTAATTTTTCCTCTCGCTTCTCCATCAGTTTCATCTTCTGTTTTTCTTTCTTCTCCAAAAAAACCCAATTTCTTCTCGCACACGTTTGTCACTCGCTGTTTTCCATCGAACCCTCACCGTTATTTTTCATCTTCCCTGCTCACATCGGTTCTTTCTTTGTTCACTTAATTTTTCATTTCACACAGAAGCCACAGCGTCTTTCACAACATCCCTGAGATCCCTCGTTCCATCGTAAAAATGAAATCAAACAATCGCGTGCAGGTTTCTTCTCCCGTTCCATTTGGCTTTCTCGTCTGTACTATATCGCTGCCGCGCTTTTGCCGATCGCTCGTTTTCACTTCCACGGACACGACGAGAAGCAGAAATCGTCGAAGCGACCAATTGAATTGCCGGCACTGAAGATTCAATCGTCTCTCTTGCCCGCCTTCTCCCCTTCCTCGCTTTCCAGCTGGCAGCCTTCCTGCGGATGGGAGACGCGGGATCAACGGGAGAACAATAAGGATCCGCGATCGAATGGGAGAATAAGGGTGGAGGGCGAAAAAACTTTTTCAAAATATACTCGAGAGAAATATATTTCTACACATATATCGATATACATCTACATTCGCGGTATATACGTGTGCATATAAGAAAGACAACCCTGTGAACGAGAAAAGGAGGGGTGGAAAGAAGTGGAGAACTGAAAAAAGAAAATCACCGCGACGATCCTCTTACGCTCTTGGGGTACGCGCGAAACTAAGGGGTGAGGCAAGACGCGAGGGGAGAAGAGAAAGGCCCAAGTTCAAAAAAGGTTGCTGGAAGACGAGAGTGAAAAAGGTGAGAAATATAAAGGTGGTCGGCGCGTTCAGACGACGCGAATGAAATTCGTCTAGGTACGTGATGGCTCGCGTGTGACTCGATAACTTTCATATTCGCGTCACGCTTTCGCGCTCTCGACTCGACGTATATATTCCTGAGAATTTTTTTAATATTCTCGCGAGGCAGGCGATACGAAATAGAAAGAGGGTCTACGGTGCATCCATAAAACTTGCGTAGTTCGGGTGAATCCTGAGAGAAATAAGTTACCTTGCCACCTCTCGCGATCTCGACAGGTGGATGTACAAAAAAAAAACAGGTATGAAAGGAAACGATGATTTTACCACCACTAACGAAGAAAATTAGTTTCTCGCGACAATCACCGAACGTTTCCTTCATTTACGCACTGGGCTGTGTGAAATTTTCAGCCCACTCCGCTCTTCTCGAGTAATCACGAGACTGTAAAATTTATTTTACGAAATTACAAAATTACGCAACAAAAAAACCTGCTGACACATGTTTACACGTATTTTGCGCGTTTTTAATTTTACCTCGATGGGTAAGTAAAACGAGAAACCATTTCATGTAATAATTTACACGTGAAAGTAGGTCAGATTACTCGAAAACTCCGATTTAATTTTCCTCGCACGCTTGGGCAACAAGATACAAGTATTTCCGGCCATGTTTCGCTAGAATCGTGCGCAAAACTCGTATTCAAGGCGATAAACATAGTCGCCTAGCCTGATTTATTTTGATTATCAAAGTGCATTACTTGTCGCGGCCATATACACCGCCGCGTTTCCAACAAGATGACTTCTTTGGATTCGACTATTTCTTTCAAACTAGAAACTCGCGGGACTCGGCTCGAAAATTAATCCCCACGTACATACTTGTCACTCCGATACTCGGAGAAATTTCCAAGGCTAGAAGCTTCGAAGGGAGAAAATGAAACCCTGGATCTCGAGCTTTCAGCTTATTGGATGCTCAACTCTATGTGTGGATGCAGCAGAAGCGCACAGCTTCCGCCTCTAATGTGTATCGATGTTGAGAGAGCTCATGAGAGATATCCACTGGACCAACTTCGTGCCTAGGTGTAACCAGAGGATACGTGAATACATAGATTTGGATATCCAAAGCGGTGTAGAGCTTTTGCCATCTAGTGTTACATTTCCCTCTACTTTCCCAGCAGGTTTCTCCTGAACCAGGCGCAAACTCTCCTGGGTCTCGTTCGTTCCGTGAACTTTCCATTATACACTCGAGCAGGAGTCCAGCTACGCTGCGAGTACCGGAGTGTGCACGCGGAGAATACAGACCTTTATTTATAGAGGTGCGATAAGTCAGGCAGCTCAGGAGGTGGGTACAGTCGCGGGGTTGTTGGCAGGAGAGGGTTGAAAGTGGAAGCTTCGGAGGGGGGGGGGGGTGGTGGTAGAAAGCTCCGTATGAACGTTGTGTTACTCCGCTGCGGGCTTCCCGGCACCGCTGCTTCGTTGAGCCCGTTCCGCATCAGGGGAACGAGTACGTGTTTGGTCAGACGTAAACTAAACTCCTGGGAACGATACGTGATCTCACTCCTGAGCGCGGGTGTTGTCGCATTTGCGAAACAGAGGGAGAGAGAGAGAGACGAGGGTGGAAGAGGAAGTTAAAAAAGGGAGAAACTCGCTGTTGGCTGCCCGGAGGGTTGATAATAACGGATGGTTTTAATTCTCAATCTCGTATCGTCAGTTTCTTACCCTCTTCCGTTCGCTCTCTGTCTTTCTCTTGATTCCGCTTTTTCTTGCCACCTCGCTGATATTGATTGACAGCGTTAAAGCGATTCCCGTAGTTCGCGAGGGTCGGAGATTCCATGAAATGATATTCGGATCCACATTGTTTATTCTTGTCTAGCGCAATTGAAAAATGGGAAAATAGTAATCGAAAAAGTTGCAGCATGGAATGTGTACCCAATGTTTCTCGTCAAATTTCGTCGATTGACAAAGTCTGTTTACGGAAAAGTATAGGCTGTTTTTTTTTCAGTTTCCTCGCGTTCGACTTTTCCATACTTGAAAAGTCTACTCAAAAAATCCTTACTTATAAAATGGGCAAATATTAATCGAAAAAGTTTCACAATGAAATAGACTATGTTTCTCGTCAAATGTCGTCGATTGACAAAGTCACGGAAAAGTATTTTTTGTTTTGATTTTTCTGTCATTATTTCCGCGTTAGCCAAAGCCCACACAATTTTACATCGTTTCTGCAAGCTTCCACTTCATTTTACCGTTGCCCTCGATTTTTTATTTCACACGGCCTTTCCGAACAAACAAAGGAGATTGCAACGCTGGAATTTATTCTGTTGACCTCTGCGCGAATGGTCGGTTAAAATGCAATATCGCACAAATTGTTTTTGCTATATCGTTGGGTCAAGTTGCAAAATTCGAGTGATTCTACGTTGGAGCCAACCGAAGAACGAGGGAGTCAGTACCAACAGAGAAGAAAAAAAGAATTCATGCTGGAGAGGGTGGAAATATATAAAAATCTATTAACGTTTTTCCATTGGAAACAATTTCATTTTTCTTCCCTTTTTTTTCCTGTGCAATCCGCATGAAAAGTCCAATTTGCTCTGCGTTATATTCAATTTTTACTTACTCCATCGTAAGCCATAAGCTCACGCCGAATTGCAATTTCTCTGTCCAAACGGATCGGAGTATAAATTTTGTAGTTTCTGAAACGCTTGTCCGATTTTTGGTAATCCTCCGATACAGGCTTTACAGAATACAGATACATACATTGTATAGCCAGTACATAAGCCTTTGTACGCGAGAAAAAATCGATCGTTGCCGTTTCATCACAGCAAAATTTATTTGTATAGAATATTGGTGCTGTATTTATTTATTTGGAAAAACATATCATAAAAGTAAAAAGAATAGTGTGTGACAAAGTAAAAATTATGAAAAGTGAAGGATAATTGGTATAACCGAATATGTACAAGTTTTAATAACACATCTCTGTGCGTATTTCATTTTTCGCTGATCACGAAACCCACCGACTTTTTCCCGAAAAGTCGATATTTCAATGAGAAATTAGTAATTAATCGATGAAATTCGTATTATCGCATTTTCGTACGGAAATATTGGGTTTTCGATGAAATACCGGTGTGTTTCGTAATCAGCGGGAAACAATACATCAATATGGATCATTAGAAATCATTTTTGAAATCCAAAATTTTTCGTCATTTTTTGCCGGATTGAGTTTGTTCACTAAAATGTTTGCCATTTTTTTTTCGTTTGAGATGGACACCCCGACTTGTGCTTATTCTCTTGGCAATTGATGAGGCTTCAAAATGCCGTTTGGTTTGTCCAAATATCTTTATTTTTCGATTTTTGGCAAATTTTTTAAGTAGGACCACCGATTTTCCCCAATTTTCCCATACATACCCCTTTGCGTTTTTTTCGCCGATTTTCAACACCGATTTTCAAGATGAAGCAATCGAGCTATCGACATTTAACTTTCACCATTGCTTAAGTCTACTCGAGGGCTTTTCAAAACACCCCCAAAAAATCTATGTAGCTTCATTAGGGAGGAAGTTATGATCATTTGAAATTTCGACTTTTCGACGATTCTGGAAAAGTAGCGAAAAATGAGTAGAAATTTTTTTTTCAAATGTTTCATAATTCAATAGTCTATTCCATCGCAAATTTTCCGCCGATCACGAAACTCATTGAGTTTTTCGCAAAAACTCAAAACATCAGTAAGAAAACGCAAAAAAACAGTCAAATTCGAGCAAAAACAAAACGCACGCGCGTATCAGAAAGAACACGGAATTTTGCCACGAAACCCTTTTTCTTTTTTCACCGACCAATCACTTCGGGATCAACTTGGGGACCCCATCAACTTTCTATTAGAAGGATAATAATAAATTACACCACCTTGAGGAATAATAACGTGTTATATGCATGTTATATGTATTATACACACGGTATCATGCAAATGTGAATTCGTTATTTTGCAGATTTATTTAGACTTCTCCAGCCCATTCGAAAAAATATTTTCGTCGATAAAATATAAACTCAAAAAAGTTACTATACTCGCCCATCACTCGAAAAAACTCCATTTTCAAAAAGCCGTCCAAACACGATGAAATAAAATTTAGAACGTGGGAATCATTGATGCTAGAGAGCAAAAATGAAGACCGGACGGATTATGGAAATACGAGGGGTGACGAAAAATAGGATGAACCGGAGAGGCAGAAACGAGTTCAATCGATCGACTCGAGGTGACCCGGTATTCATCGTTACACATCCTGAGAGTACATACTGTATACTCGTACTTGTTCATAACAGCCCCTCTACTCGTTTTAAGCCGAAATCTCTTTCAGCTCTCATATTCACATTTTCCTGCCTGTCGACGATGTGCCCGAAATAAGAGCCTGCACACTCTCTGCTTTCCATTCAACCCTTTCTATATAACTGTACCTTTTTTCCTTTGCTTTTTCGTTATCAGTGTAATTACTCTTTGCCACGAATTCATGTTCCTCCCTGAATTCTTTCTGCTTCATCATTTTCATTCAGCCCTTGGATATTCATACACTAAACTGATTGACAAATAAACATCACAGACTCCTTCATTCATCAGCGTCTCGATTTTCCTTCTCAAGACACGGCTGTACAAGATGAATTCAAAGGAAGCGAATGTTTCTAGCTTTACCTTTGAGATTATTACACACTTTTCTTACAGATGCATAGAGCAAGTTGACGATTTGCTCATAGAAGAATTTCTAGCGATAAATCGTTGGGAACAAAAAAGGTAGAACAGCGAGTTCAATTTCGATGTCAAACAAAAAAAAACCATAAATTTTCATGTAAACTCCGGTTGAAGGTTCCGAGAAACTTGCGAAAGTTCGTCTACTTTCAGTACCACAGTTTCGCAGCTTCTGTATATTTGCTGCCGCCACAGTTCGCTTTAACAGAACACACACTTAGCTGCTGTTCTCTCGAACGAGAAAAGCTCCATCATCTCATCTCTTCCTTTCTCTCTTTCTCTTGCACACGTAAGGTGCGATATAGTTATGAATCCACTGCGGGACATTGCAAAGTCACTTTCAAGTTTTCCGATTAGGAACGTCGATGGTTAGAGTTTGATTAGAACCACTAAATGCGCGAGAGTGCGGGGTGGTTACGAGCTGTATCACAGCGGTAAGGGTGTACGTGTGACTTAAAATAAAGTCCGATGGTGTCTTACATAATTGTTATCGACGACGAGAATGAATTCAGAAAATTCAAGTTTGCGTTTATCCATGAAGACATTATTTTACAATCAAGATGCGAGGCGGATGCATCCCCTACATTCAAATTTTCATATCGGAACAATTGAAAAACCCACACATTGAATTTTAACCGAATCTCGAATTTCCGAACTGCGTGCTCGAGTAAAACTTGAATGATTAAAAATTAAGTAGAGTCATATAAAGTATTTAAAAAAGAAAGTGGAACACGCTGTAACCTCTCGAAGAGTTTGTGGATGGATAAATGTCTTTACTCGTCCGCGGTAGTACAAAAGCGTGCACGTTTTTTGCGGTGTATTTCGTCGAGTAAAACTTAAATGAGTTGTATAAAAGGTGCCAGAGGGACGGATATTTTGGAGCCAGTGCAGCTCGTAAAACGTTTGGGGAAAGAGATCCTTAAATTGTAAGAGAGAAGAGAGACCGTTTTGTGCTAGGAATTGAAGAAGAACGTACGATGTATAGAGAAAATCGTTGACAGGGTGAGGTTCGCTTGTGTCTCTTGATCGATTTTTATCGGGGCGATGCGACTGTCTTTCTCCATCAGGAATTTTCTTATATATACACACAAACTCTCACACCCATATATGTTGGGTGACGGATGCTTTACGACCTCGTTTCGTGACGACCGTTAAAATAAAACGCAAGTACCAAAATGACTTGCTCTCGCATTCGCAACAGTGTCCAGCATGTCCGCAGCAACTACGTCAAGTATAGAAAGAATTTTAACGTACTGGACGCGATATATGAGACGCGGCTGCGTCTCGACACCAAGTAATGTGAAATTAATAGCACATACAATAATATGGTGCTCTTTGACGAGGAAAAACTTCAACCCCCTTAACCCCATCGGAAATCTCATGGCATTTTACCAATGCAGTGTTACTTTTTTCTTTTTATAACTACGCTAAGGACAGCAATTGAGGCGAAATTTAATTTCTCTTTTGAACAGAATCGTGTCGGCAAAATGCAAATTTTTGAATAATGTATGTACGTCAAGTTTAGATATTAGAATAGTGCAATCGAGCGTATTACATAAATTGCTCGTTAAAAGATTGATATTGCGAAAGGTACACAGAGCTTTTTCGAAGGCGACTTGACAGGAAATCTCGGGGTCAATTAATTTCATCTTTGAATATTCAACGAATGGAAATTTCATTAGAGTTGGATATATTCATCCCGCGAGATGAGACGAAGAATGAGATTGAAACGAAGACAGAGAGGAGCCTGGCAGCGATCTCGATATGGCGAGTTTTCGGAGATATCGAACAGCCAAGTTGTATTTCGGAGTCAGTCGATGCATCTCTCGGTAAGCTTCCGCCAGATAAGATTACGATGGTACAGAGATGCACACGCACATATTTATATGTGCACGTAAAGCCTTTGAATTAAATATACAGCAGAGAACGTGTACATCGAAGGGACCTTCGCATTCTCCTCCTTTTGCCCAGTAAAGTTTAATCAAGGGTTAAGCGTCGAGTCCTTTGGGGCATCCTTCAAAGGATTCACGTGTCTTTGACACTGTGCCCAATTTATTTTAATTTCACGGTTTTGTTTCTATAAATACATCGGTACTGAAGATAATAAAATATTCATGAACGCATAATGCATAGTGTATCCAATCGGATAATAACGTTATTCAAACAAGTTGATTACATTAAGCTCGTTAGCTCTCGTTTGCACCAATTTTCAAACGTTTATCGAGTATGTTACTGACGTTCTTCAAAAGTAGTGCATTTTGCCAATTAACGTTTGCGATGAGAGCGAGATTTGTCAAAAGTATTTCGTACCGTTCTTTGTATGAGCGTATCGAATGAAATTTGGGGAGTAATTGATTCTCTCTGGCGTGAATAGATAATCCGTAACCGCAAATGCTCTCACATGTCAAATCGAGTCGTTAGAGAAGCACGATGTCAAATGTTCAAGTGGAATTTGCTAGAATGCACGTCTGTGTTCAGTGAAAGTTATCAACGTCAATGGAGGCGCAGAGTAGAATATTGACGTGGAAACACGGTGCCTATGAAATCCCATGGGTGACGATTAGATTTGTAAATCGACACTAGGAATCATCCGACGTTGACGAAAGTTGTCCTCTCGAATGAACCAATGAACATACGGAAATTGTGACGTAACCGAAAGGTTATCAAATTGGTTAAGAAGGCAGTTGGAATAATCAAGCATCACCGATGGTGAAGATGCGAATCCAGCCTCCCTTGTGGTTTTAATTAAATAATGAAACCCCCAATGGGGGTTCATAAACACAATTTCGATTAAATTGCAGTTCGTTAGGAAAATGGACGTTCTTGTTCACGAATGTTTATTGCTTTTCGCAAATTCAACGGTAAATCCTCGTCAAATGCTGCGGTCCTCGACGCAACATCGAGTATATACGCCGAGAAAAGTTACGAAATTCTCAATTTCTTTTTTCATCAAACTTTTGTAAAAAAACCGATCTTTCTTATAAATAGTTGATGAGGAGATATAGATCGAAATTGTCGGAATATCGAAATATCGCATGCTTTGTTGTCGTTTTATTCGTTTCGTGATTGGTTGGTGATGAACGTAGCCGCGAAATTCATGCGAGACTGTATTCGCGCGGTTTTTTATGCTGTTTTTGACAGTTGTCGAATTGTGGAATTAATCGTGGTTAGCAAAGGTTATGGTTTTACGATAATTCATTCCGTGAAAAAGAAATCATCCATATCGAGTAAGTAAGAGTGCTATATTTTACAGTTGAATTCATATTGTACTGAGAGAAAATGAGTGATAGTCCGGGAGAATGAGAGTGAATAAACTAAACTAGCGTTTCTTGCACATTTTTTCAAGCGAAAATTTTTCTCCCTTTCTCCCTAGCACATTAATGTTTTATATAGAATTTACAAGAAATGACTCTTCGATCAGACGATCTCGCGAGAAGCGTTTTCCTTCAAAGTAGTGGCAGATGAAAAGAACGATCGACAACTCCATCAAAATTTAACCACGCATAGAGGAAACAACTCTAAACAAGATGCTTCATGTCCGGTTTCCGGAAATTTTTGTTCTACAGCAATGTCGGGCGGGTAACAGTCTCGCAGGCGCAGACTACCGCTCGGCGCTGGCCCGGAGAGGCTATCTTTCCGCTCTACAGTAATGTCGGACGGGAAAACAGTCTCGCAGGCGCAGTACTACCGCTCGATGCTGGCCCGGAGAGGCTATCTTTCCGCTCTACAGCAATGTCGGGCGGGTAAGTAGTCTCGCAGGCGCAGTACTACCGCTCGATGCTGGCCCGGAGAGGCTATCTTTCCGCTCTACAGCAATGTCGGGCGGGTAAGTAGTCTCGCAGGCGCAGTACTATCGCTCGACGCTGTAGTGCTCGAAAGTAGTGGCAGATGAAAAGAACGATCGACAACTCTATCAAAATTTAACCACGTATAGAGGAAACAACTCTAAGCTAGTTGCTTCATGTCCGGTTTTCGGAAATTTTTGTTTAATTTTTTAATAAAATTTTAAAGATATGACTTTTCGATCAGCCGATCTCGCGAGAAGCGTTTTCGTTCAAAGTAGTGGCAGATGAAAAGAACGATCGACAACTCGATGAAAATTTAACCACGCATAGAGGAAACGACTCTGAACAAGATGCTTCATTTCCGGTTATCGGAAATTTAGTTTCAGTTTTACCCCTTAAGAGTAGCGGCGGTTGGAAAGAACGTTCGACAACTCGATGAAAATTTAACCACGCATAGAGGAAACGACTCTGAACAAGATGCTTCATTTCCGGTTATCGGAAATTTAGTTTCAGTTTTACCCCTTAAGAGTAGCGGCAGATGGAAAGAACGATCGACAACTCGATGAAAATTTAACCACGCATAGAGGAAACGACTCTGAATAAGATGCTCCATTTCCGGTTATCGGAAATTTAGTTTCAGTTTTACCCCTTAAGAGTAGCGGCGGTTGGAAAGAACGTTCGACAACTCGATGAAAATTTAACCACGCATAGAGGAAACGACTCTGAACAAGATGCTTCATTTCCGGTTATCGGAAATTTAGTTTCAGTTTTACCCCTTAAGAGTAGCGGCAGATGGAAAGAACGATCGACAACTCGATGAAAATTTAACCACGCATAGAGGAAACGACTCTGAATAAGATGCTCCATTTCCGGTTATCGGAAATTTAGTTTCAGTTTTACCCCTTAAGAGTAGAGGCAGATGGAAAGAACGATCGACAACTCGATGAAAATTTAACCACGCATAGAGGAAACGACTCTGAACAAGATGCTCCATTTCCGGTTATCGGAAATTTAGTTTCAGTTTTACCCCTTAAGAGTAGCGGCGGTTGGAAAGAACGTTCGACAACTCGATGAAAATTTAACCACGCATAGAGGAAACGACTCTGAACAAGATGCTTCATTTCCGGTTATCGGAAATTTAGTTTCAGTTTTACCCCTTAAGAGTAGCGGCAGATGGAAAGAACGATCGACAACTCGATGAAAATTTAACCACGCATAGAGGAAACGACTCTGAACAAGATGCTCCATTTCCGGTTATCGGAAATTTAGTTTCAGTTTTACCCCTTAAGAGTAGAGGCAGATGGAAAGAACGATCGACAACTCGATGAAAATTTAACCACGCATAGAGGAAACGACTCTGAACAAGATGCTCCATTTCCGGTTATCGGAAATTTAGTTTCAGTTTTACCCCTTAAGAGTAGCGGCGGTTGGAAAGAACGTTCGACAACTCGATGAAAATTTAACCACGCATAGAGGAAACGACTCTGAACAAGATGCTTCATTTCCGGTTATCGGAAATTTAGTTTCAGTTTTACCCCTTAAGAGTAGCGGCAGATGGAAAGAACGATCGACAACTCGATGAAAATTTAACCACGCATAGAGGAAACGACTCTGAACAAGATGCTCCATTTCCGGTTATCGGAAATTTCGTTTCAGTTTTACCCCTTAAGAGTAGAGACAGATGGAAAGAACGATCGACAACTCGATGAAAATTTATCCACGCATAGAGGAAACGACTCTGAACAAGATGCTTCATGTCCGGTTTCCGGAAATTTAGTTTCAGTTTTACCCCTTAAGAGTAGCGGCAGATGGAAAGAACGATCGACAACTCGATGAAAATTTAACCACGCATAGAGGAAACGACTCTGAACAAGATGCTCCATTTCCGGTTATCGGAAATTTAGTTTCAGTTTTACCCCTTAAGAGTAGCGGCAGATGGAAAGAACGATCGACAACTCGATGAAAATTTAACCACGCATAGAGGAAACGACTCTGAACAAGATGCTTCATGTCCGGTTTCCGAAAATTTTTGTTCTACAGCAATGTCGGGCGGGTACACAGTCTCGCAGGCGCAGTACTACCGCTCGACGCTGGCCCGGAGAGGCTATCTTTCCGCGCTGGAAAGGAGCGCTGCAGGAGCTGAAATGGAGCGCTGCAGCGCGAAAATGCAGCCGGTCGCGCGGGTGAGCGCGCGTCTCTTATCCCTAGTATACATAAAAAAAACGTGGTTTTGCAATCTTCGGAAAGAATCGGAGCTCTCGAGTACCCAACACCCTCACGAATAATGTACATAGTTCGCATTTTTATTCAAGTGTGTGGCCGAAGGTGATAATACTGTGGGAAATAAATCTATTATTTGATTTTTCACATTGCAAGCTAGAGTGTGAATAAATTGCACAAAATATTCTCCTGATTAACGAAAGTTCGTCAATTGACAAAATCTCGTATACTAATCGCTTGGCGGACCTTTGAGTTGAAAAATCAAGCGATATATCACAAAATCACAAAAAGTGTGAGACTATCGATTACCTCGTCGAGCAAGCATTAAAACTTTTCCACCATTTCCCCTCACGAGAAAATAGCAAAGAGCCTCCTGCCTCCAACGTTTGCCCAACCACAACACATTCTCCAACTTGCATCCTTGTTCCATCCAACTTGACTTTCAGTCCAACGGAAGTATTCTCGTTTACCTTCTCTCGTAGGATCTCCGGCAGAACTAAATTCCCATTTGTGGTTGGCCTCCATGTCCCTATACCCATCGCCCCTGAGACGATAAACGCGGTGATGATTACAGCAGTAACGTTCCGAGAGGCTCGTGCAGATGCGTGTGATCTCCTGGGCTCTCGTTACTTTCAGATCGATTCTTCACGTTTATGATTGCACTGAGAGACGATTAATGGGAGATTCCGTAACGCCAGTAGCCTCGCATGGTATAGTCGTGAACCACAGATTGCTCAGTGATGATGAAGAACATGGCCTCAATTTTTTATCGTTCAGACTCGCAAACGTATAGCGTTTATACACCGCGGTCCACGCGCAGCATCCTAAAAGTAACGACTTTCGAACGCATCGAGTTATATGATTAGATTTTTTTGCTGTGACACTACTTATTGAATATTGTATCCGAGAGTGGCAACAACGACGATAAGCCTTTTGCTTTTTCGAAGAGGAAATCAGTTTTTTAAGGTGTGTTGAGGAACAGGGAGGAATATTGGAGGGAAATGTTCTCTAAGGTGGAACTTTTCGTGGACCGCTACGGACCGTTTCGTACGAGTTCATCGCGTCCCAGATGGCATTGGTGTCGCTGAGAGGACGGCTAGTCAGTGCCTAACACGTTTTCACCGCAAAGTCGACGTGCTCGTGCACACGCTTTCTTCCACCACGTTGACTTTTAGACGCAAGGATCTTATTACGGGAAGCGGACGTGTTACCAACGTGGAGTTTCAAATTATCCGGAGACGCGAGGCGTGCTTTTTTTTCTCGTATTTTTCGTCATTTCCCGTCTTTTCTTTCGCGCTCTTTCTCTCTCTCTCTCTCCCTTGCACAGATGAACACGCATACACACTCCGCGACTCTTTTCGTCTCGAGGGACCCTCGTCATTTCTTTCCACTCAACCTGCCACTTCTGCATTTTATTCTTACGCGAAACTACCACACCGCGGGAACCTTTTTTTCAAAATTACCAAAGTTGTCTACCAGTGTAGAGTTTGTTTCAAATTTGCTTTATCAAATTTCGAAGAAAATAAAAAGAATTACAATCGCGGGGAATTGGACAAGGTCTGAACCAGCTGGAGTATACTTTTAGGCTTGTACACAGAAAGTAGGATTTTTTTGTGGAAACGTCAGTTGACAAGACGATAATTGGGTGTTTCCTTGGCACTTGCAGCAGAACGCGATCATTGCAACAAGACCGTGGATATCTACGAGGACGTCTCGAGCCCTTCGGTTAGTCCAACAACTTGGGGCAAACCGTTGACATGCTGGTACCGTTTTCGAGCTTTTCGCGGCACTCCTCGGGACTGGATACTTCGAGTGAGATTCAAAAAGTTCAAGGTTGGCGTGCTGGTAAACGCCACAACCTGCGCCGGTGGTTATCTTCAGGTAAGATTATTTGTAAAGTTTTTGTAAGACCGTTAAATAACGTGCTAGTCCGACGTGATATTGAGAGGAAAAATTTCGCTCGATATAGCTATTCAACAAATCTCTACTTTAATAATAAATTCAATCAGCATTATTAAACAAGAGGCCTACATTTATACATAGAAATCTTTGGAATTTGATAATTGTTGAAAAAAAATGGTATAACCTTTTGTGTTTGAGCTTTCATGTGAGAATGGTCGAAATTTGCATGTTTTTTCACCGCTACATAATCAACATCGTCCAGCAATATTATTAAAAAATAAAAATATTTCGACCAAAAGCATGTATATCATTAAATAGAATGAATCCGGCAGAATTTGAGGCAAGCTCGTATGGACCCCGCGTGTTCTCGGAGGATTAAACCGGATTATAGATTCGTATGAAAGTTTATGAAAGGGATGCTGGAGTTATCTTTTGGAAAAGCGTCTTTTGGCTGATGGTAACACGCATAAATATACAAAATTCCTAATCAGAGGAGCACATTGTGTCATTTTCAAGTACTCATTTAAAACGCGAAATAAAAAGCTCTGAATCAGCGTTGAATAATTGGCCTCTGATTCATCGTGGAATATTCCGCATAAAAGGATCGCGACGTCACGAGTACAGGATGATCAACGTACAGCTACATCCCGCAAAAGGGGGTAACCTATGACGCGTTGAAAAGGGACTATGGTGTTTGATCACTGATGTGATACACCGACGGAAATACGATCGCTAATTATTCAATGGGCTACCGAAGAGTAGTCCCGTTGGTATTTCTAGGCATACATGTTGTGCTTTAAATAGCACACACGAAGCTAGAATAGAGAAGAGTCGTGTCCGGAATTCCATCAGTACCACGGCAACCACACGAGGGACCGGAAAAAACTCTTGCTCGGAAGTCGCCCAATGAGAGTCACTCGAGCTGCGTGCTCCCAATGGGAACGAGACTGCGCGCGCACGTAACGCCGGTAATAGTCTGCGTGACCGACCGAGCGTTATGCGTCGCGATTTGATCGAATTAATTTACGCTGACGCGAATTCCAGCGTGTTTCACTGCTGGATTATACGTCGCACAAAGAGAATACGAATAGGGAGCTTCAAAGATGAAAAAAGAAACAAAAACAAGCGACGATTCCCAATTGTTTAAACACATCCCGAGGATTTTTTACACACTCTGTCGGAACTTCTTTGACCCTAACCTTTTTCGGTACCAATCGCCGTTAATTATCATTTTTTGCCGCAGTTCATTTTTCTGTTAATCAATTACGGTTATGCGTTTTTTTTTAATTAAAATTCTTTATTCGTAAAGTCAGCATTCGCTAAAATCTCGTGGCTACGAGCTCGCCCGTAAAGTCATATCTCCTGCCTACAGCTACTAATTTCGCTAATTAATTGCGTCATTTGATTCCTGGCAATGGCCCCAGCGGTGCTCCACCAACCGGATGCTCATTAATGGCAAAGCTCATTGGCGCATGAGACTCACGTGACCTACCCTTTCGCTCTTTTTGTCTGGCCAATCTACTATGGATAATAGGTTATTGTTTACCCTTGCGTACCGCAGCCACCGGACGGGAACATTTTTTTTCTCCGAGCTTTCAGAATCACCGGTTTGCCTTATCTTTGTTGCGGCCACGCTTGAACATCATTAACATGTGTGTTCCTTCGATTGTGGCGCAGCAAACATTACTTTGAAGTACGTATTTTCCATCAGGATATACAGGAAAACCCTTTTGAATATGCGCGTGTAACTTTTCACGCGGTATTGTCTATTCGTTCAAAGGAAATGCGAGATAAAAGCGGACCGAAAAACATTTTTCTCACGCCGTTGCGACGCTGCGAATTCTGTTGAAGATTCTACAAAAGCTCGCGTGGAATATGAAAACGCCAAAGTTTCCGGTCTTTTTATTCGCTTTATGATTTTCTCCGTTCGCTCGTCTTGTACGTTTCACTTTTTTTCTGTACGTTTTCAATCGCTGTTCCACCGGAATTTTAGACATTTTCCCGAATCATATAATACCCACGGTGGAATCGTAAGCATCGGTGTAATACATGGGCTATATTCATATTTTTATTACACACATTTTCCCATATCCGACTTGTCGGTGTACAAACGTACGCGCGAGTCGTTATTTTTCCGCGCCTTGCTTGGACGGCGATGAATTTGTCGCTTTTTGCAAATGGAACGAACGAGAGAGCGCTAGACGAAGTGTACGCGAAAGCGTCAGATGGGAAAAGGGAGAAATGTTATACAGAGGGGCGGGAGGAGATAGAAAAATTGGAAGGAAGGGTAGAGGGTAGAGAAACGCGACGTCTCGGGGATGAATCGTCTCGCGTGTCTGGTGCACACGTTGGCAAAATCACTGGTTCTCTTCTTCCTCCGTCAATGGAATTTGCTTGTAATTTTTTACACCATCTTCTCTCTCATCCGCCGCTCCATTTTCATCCGCCAGTTACACACTTATTCCGCACGAATTCATTCTCTCTTTCATTTCGTTATTCTACTTTTTTTTCTCTTTCTCATCGCTGGATTCACGGTTTCTCCCATCTCACCACGTATCGAATTCGCCACTACATTGACGATCGTCTTCAATCGGACGAAAGGGGAAACGAACGTTTTTTTTTTCCAGTATTAAGAAAAGAATTTTTATTTTACGGCGCGTAGTCTCTCGTGACTGAAATATAACGAGGAAAGTTTTGGTTTTTCGAAACCCTGATTCAATGCGATTAGATGAGTTTCCAGGTCTTTGAACAAAAAAAAAATTAACACCACTGATTTTATATTGTGCGAAAAGAATTTTGTATTTTACTGCTTGTGCTAAAAATGGTAGAAAACGTGACAGTTATTATTTTTGCATTAAAATCTGTGAATAATAGCGAGGCCTGAAATAAATGTTCGATTGTCGTCTTTCGCATAATTGTTGAGCTCATCTCGTGTTGCGAATACAATCAAACTGATAACGGAGATGAGAATCGAAGGAGGCAGCAACCTGAGCGACACCAGTGACCACAATCTCCCTTTCTACGTCTCTCTCTCTCTCTGTCGCTCGCTTTTCTCCATCGGGTATTGATCTTCAGGGCATGAGAAAGGATATACACACTGCACTAGTTCTATAGCATCGGTAGACATTACGCTATGAGATAAAAGAAACCCAAAGAGCCCGGCAAAAGTCCCAGAAAATCTTGTCTCTTATTTTTCGTGCTCCTTATACCTTTCGCTTCTTGACGTTTTCATTTCTTCAGCCTCTCTCCTCCTGCCACTCTTTCTCTCCCTTCCGAAAGATCCATTGTAAGCTTCTTCATAAAGAACTGTACCAAGACATCGTATTCAATGCGTCTTTCGTTTCACTTTGTCCTAAAATTCTTTTTTTTTCTCATTTTGTCTGACCCATCAGGCTTTTTCTACTAGAAAAAGCGTGAAGCATCAGTGATGATTTTCAATCTATTTTATCTTCTATTATATTCGCATGCTGCCGATGAGTTGATGGATTAAACATCGTATGAATCAATATATGGGACATGGCATGCCACTTTTGGCCGAGGGAGGATTCTTTAACTCCGCTTAAAATTCAGCCTCCCTCGAAAGATTATAAGATTCCCTCGAAAGTACTGGAATTTTTCGTATTACGAAGACCATTTTTTGTTGGATTGTAAATTGTTTATAACGTCACAATTCAAAGTATCTTCAACCATGTTGAATGCGAAAGAGCATCGGAAAAGCGTAAAAAAACCAACAAAGGCTTCCGGGAATACACACTTACACCAATCTGTGCCTTTGAGTAGGGTAGGAAAACGCCAGGGGACCAAGAGAGAAAAAAGAGTGGTTTGAACGTCATATAGGTAATATAAAATATTTCATTTTCCTTCATCTTATTTCTATCGTATTTTCTATTGCTGTTACCTCTCAATACGGCACTCACGGTCGTCCGTACGATCTTACAAGCCTTGAAATGGTATCGCGGCGAACGTAAGACCTTGATTGAAATGATTGTCGCGATTCAATAAAAAAAAATGCTTTCAGCAATATAGAATTGAGATTTATATCTACCATGTGGATACACGTACGTGCATGAAAAGTATAGAAAAGTAAAGTTTACATCACCGTCAATTTCGACTGCCATTCCCTTCGCCTATAAGAAAAAAGAGCAATATCGCGATAAAAAAAAGCCCCCAAAAGGAAACAGCTGGTGAGATGGAAAAATGCTCAACAAACTTTCGAAAATGACGATAAGTTTCAGCCACAATGCTTCGATACGAGGCTACGCCCGTGCGGATACAAGCACGTGAAATACGAAAAGACTCGAGAAAAAGGAACGAAATGTGAAAAAAAACTCATACTTCCGCAGAGGATAATGACTTTTCGTTAGTTGGAAACGCCGTGGAAACTTTTGGCACGTTTTCGAGCGTCAAATTATTTCGAGAAGACTTTTTAGTCGCAACTCTGTAACTGTGGATTAACGCAATCCACTTCGGTATAAGTATAAGTGTGTGTGAGCGCGCGTATGAGTGTGAGAGAGCTTGTACTTTTTTGAGTGCTTGATTCAGAAAATAAATTTAATTCAGCAGAGTGCAGCTCATAACTCTCTTGTGTCAACAACAGATTCATAAGAGCACGACGATGAAGAGCACCCAGGAGTGCATCGAAGGAAGATCAAAGAAGTGGAACTAGAAAATTTGCATTATTTTTTTTGTGATTCAGTAAGCAGGACGTGGCCGAGAAATACTCGCGACGATATAAAGCCCTTCAGTTCGAGTTTCCAGCTCGAAAAGAAGTTCATGAATTCAGCGAGCTTTCATCTTGAATCCCAACAGATTATTGTTTGCTTTGAAACATTGACGGTGAAAAATGAGGAATACGATATATTTCAATTGTAACGCGAGAGAAATTTATATATTTGCATAGCCAAGTCGAGATCGAAGGGTTGAAAGATTCGAGAGCATGGTGAGGTCGAAGAAATTGTTCGGAAGGTTTATTTCGAAGGATGAGGCTCGTATTTGCGAGGGCTTGAGAGGAGAGTTTGCGAGCGACGAAGGACGAGGAGAGAGAAGTCTGCAGAAGATTAACGACCCTCTGCCAGTGGCACAAGCCGTCCATGTTGAAACTGGCTTGTGTCCTAAAGCTACGTAACCCTAATAATGTCCATATCTTATTTCCCACCTTCCGTCAAATTCTCTCACCTTTTACATAACCTTTATACGGTAGGGCATCTCCGAGCCTGCGTCACGTGGCTCGAATGAATAATTAAGAGCGATGGCTCTGCCCATTATGGTCTCTCGCGCGTTATTCTTCATTTTATCCTCCCTCGGGGGAAAAAGTTTTTATGGAACAAGTGGGTCAATCAAGTAACTTGATATTTAAAAAAAAATGACAAAGTAACTAATCAAGCGGGTGTACACTTTTTTCGAACGTTTTTTTGTAACTTGGCTACACGCTACGGTTCGTCTTTTACATCCTTTTTAATATCGCGGTCTTCCGTCACTTCCTTCATTTCCCTTTGAACGTATAACATGCCCAAGCTCCCTTCTCACGTTCACAGTCATCCATGAATTATGCATTATTTTATGCTGAAAGAAACTCTCGATCGAACGCCGGACATAAAAAAATAGGTGAAAATACACCTGGGCGCAGTTCGACCGTATAAACGGAAGGTTTTACATGTGCCAGAGTAGCTTGATGGAGAAAAATAAATATAACACGATGGACGAAAAAGTGTACTCGTTGTCTGATCGAATGAAAAAATAAAAATAAAATGCTCCACTGGCCGATAACCTCAGCGCTTGATGCGATCAACAGGGTCCCTTGTTACTTTGAATGGAAAACCATCTTCAATATCGTCCTCGATATCTTTTTTCCGCGAGGGTACACACGCTGTTTGCAAAATTCAAACATCGATACTGATAACTCAATTTTGTCCAGGTATATGAACGTTTATATACTAAAGAAGTGTCGTTGATTTGTTTGTTAATTTTTATTCATTCGATCGAATATAAATCAATTTTCGTACGAGGGAGTCTTGAATAAAAACCATGCCACACATCTCCGCAAATACGCACAAACGTACGTTTCATTGCGGTTGAGTTTCGACGTGGATGGTCTCCAACCGGAAGTACAAGCTTGCAGCGTCACCTGACGTTCGCTCTTGGCGTTCCAAATGCGTGACTGGAATATACAATGCAACCGTCCTTGCACGATCGAACGTCGAGTGCATCACACACAGGCTCTCGGCACTCGTGGATCATATGAGGGAATTCTCATCGTTGCTCGAATCTCTTGCACTCACGTGGCTGCTGATATGGACCAAAAGCTCGAACGGAATTCCGAGAGATCACATATCGCAAACTGTATGCCATCATACACGTATACTCTTGCTGTACATTCGTATTACCCTTCTGAACTAGATATGTAATCAAAAATTTAATGGACGAACGCGGTAAATGCAGCGGTATACGCAGCGGGAGATAAAACCGCGTGTATAATCTTCCAACGAAAAAAATATACAACGACAGATTCAGTATAGTTGCGATATTTAAAAAAATCGGTAATTTCGCAAAAATTAAAAAAATAATAAGCATTATTTGCAGAGATTGATTATTGATTTAAAAGTATTCGCAATTATTCAGCAGCAAACTTTTGCAGTATCTTTCGAAGCACAGATTGAGTTTTCGAATTCGCAAAGCACTGAAACGTCATGTTTTATTTTCTCTCTTACTTTCCGGCAAACTGAAAAAATCCATTCAAGCAAAAATACAAATACGTACTTTGACAGCTGTGCAGGCCGAGACGGTGAGAAAAAAAATAGCATGGTGTATATAAAACGTATTCTCAATGCCAGTTTCACTTCGGTTTATTTCGGTCCATATAAAAATCGTTGCTGAGAGGGGATGCTGATGGGGAAAATTGCAAGGGTGCAAAGTTTTTATTGTTTTGCCTCCGATTGGGGAAATGCGAAACGGCTGTTCCGAAAAGACTCGGCTGAAAAAAAAAGGAGAAACCAACCACGCGAAAGTCGTAAAAAGAAGAATTGAAGCGGGTAGTAAGAGGTTCGACATGGGAGGCGAGAGCCCAGATTGAAAATCAATGAGCTCAGAAGTGCCGGGTTAACACCAGCGATGTATGTTTATATATATTTACGTGTCTAAGTGTATATGGTCGAACAATGATATTTATGGATTCGTCGTGGTGAAAACTCGCACGTATACGGTTTTCACTGAGGGAACGACATGGAGAAGGTATAACCGGGAGGAAAATACGTGCCGTCGCGGTGTGTGCGATTTCCTTACGGTAATGAGAGTTCGTACCGCACTCACACACACCCACCCGGTGTATATGGGACTTTGTGCACAAGTACATAACCCTGACGCGTTTGTATATAAATGTATGTGTACACGAAGCCAGTGTGGTTCGTCAAGCTTGTATATCCAGTTCACCGAACGTTTGTTGGTTGCCTCGAACCTTGTCAAAGTGCATATACAGAGAGAGAGAGAGAGATTCGGCAGCTCAGCTGTACTCCGAAATGACACTCCGCAGTCCATCCTGATGAGCTATCGAGCTTCCACTCTCTCCGAAACTTTGCGCACCTTTACGATCAACTCGAAGGGCCAATTTACAGCAGAAATACGAAAGATACCAATAAATTTTGTGAAATTTGTGCAAAATTTACGATTTCATGGCACATCGTAACTTTATCTACGTATACGGAGTGTATTCTGCGTCGAATTAACGAGCCGGCGGGCCTCTTCGTGCTTTTTTTTCGAAAGAAAAATAGAGTCGATTGAAAAAAACGGTACAGGAAGTTTCAGGTCTTTTGGTTGCGTTGGAAGATTATCGTCTTTGAAAAAATTCGTATTTCGAAAATACACAATTACGCTTACGCACGAAAAATGTTTAAACCATCGAAGATTTGGGTATTCGAAAGGTACTGTAGGGAAGGTGGGTTTTTCTTGGACTGACTCGAGCTTTTGTGGCAATTTCAAAAAAATTGATGGAATTTTAGCGAATCTCTCAATCCCAAATCCATTACGGAACCCCAAGAGGCAGATTTCAGTCGTATTTCGCAACCTCGTTTATGTTTTTTCCGACCAAAGTCTTCTACACGTGTGTCTACATGTGCATGCATCCACAGAGCTTTCATGAACATTTTACCGACCGCGTGAACATGAAATCTACCTTTCACCGCGTACCTCACCGTACCGCGGTCGCCATTTTCATTGTCCTTTCTCCTTACTCCCCTGAACTTTTAATCAGCAACACGTATTGTTTGCGTTATAAGCCAGCAAGGAGCTTTTCTTCTTTACGTCGCAAGCTCGTTTCAATTTCCAACGTTTTTTCAATTATTTCATCAAAATTTTTCCATCTCCACGCCGTCTCTCCCTTTCTCGTAACAACGTGAGGCACAAAACGCTGAACTCGTCGTAGCGCCGTCCGACGGCCAGTAGTACAGCTCGATCGGCGCAACGCTGGGTCAGCCTTGAGCCGATTGTGCAGTTTTTCACGGACTAAGCTCTTTCATGCTCCGTTCTCGCGTATATTTGTACGCAGCAAAGTTCTCGTTACTCTCGCACGGATTTATATGCAGCTCCGGCAAGCTTGTACATAGGAACATGTTTCATACAAAATTTGCTCGTAGCCACTTGCACATATTTATAATACCGTCTATGAATACATGTATAATATGAACATGTAGCATATAATCGTACGGAGCTTTACGCTGCTCGTAGGCGAATTCATTTACATAGAGCGGAAGTTCTCCCCGCATCGCACGGAAACCTCATCTCTTGAAGGCAATGGGCGCCTCTCTTTTCTTGCCCTCTCACCCCCACAGCTCATCCGGGTACACGCGCACACCGATGCTGGCGGAAACCTCCGCGATTTTCCACTCTGTGCATAATGATTTATATTTTAACGTAGATTTATTTATAACTTCGTATATATCTCGATGCAGAAAAACATTTTGTGGGAAGATCGCATATGCATAATACGATGGATATTATACGAGCTTCGAGTTTACATTTTCTCTTGTCTGGTGTACATCGTACACCAGATCTTTGCGAAAAAAGACTTCTCGTTCCCCGCTGTGTTCCTCAATCTCGTCTCTGTCATTCGCACTGTCTCTCCGACGTTCTTTGCTCCCATTTGCATACGTATAAAATGTCACGATTGCCCAACCAAGTAAACCCGTTTACATATTTATTGTAGGATTCAATACGACCTCTTTTGTCGATGCTGCACACGCTCGTGTGCAGGCACATTGCGCACCGCGAGCACACTTTCTTGCCTCTCACCCGTTGCCTCTGTAACTTTACAGACTCATGCCAAGTTTCCGACGACCCTCTTGTATATGGGGTAAGAAATTCTCGATCTATACCGATGCGATGTATATATTTAGGATATACAAGTGGGATATAGAGTATATGTGTACCTGCTACTGCGATATATCCGCGTAATACACTACTCGGATGTAAGCTCCTCCGGGAGTATTACTTGCAACCATAATTTATGTACACACGTCCTTAACCGCATTTGCAACACCTGAACGTTTCATAAATCCATAAAGGGAGGTAGGGAGGGTTGCGATACGCGACGGTCTTTGATCGATTGTTCGTGGATATGTACATCATTTCCATCATGTTTCCTATCAATTTAATCGTGTATTCATACGAATTTGACAGTGACTGTACTGAGCTAATTGAGAATTAATCGTGCGGAATTATTTTATTCGCGAGAAAGTAAATACGAAAGAGTCAAAATCTCATTTCCATACGGTGCCATGATTTATTCCGCATGAATATTGAAATACGGAATACAAAGTACAGAAACGATGTGATGCGTATTTACAAAAAAAAATGATGGAAAATTCATTAGGTTTCAACCGACGAATCAATTGCGAAAAAGATCGATTTATTTGTAGAAATGATTGGCTCAATTCCGCTGAGATTCTTGTGATTGAATTTTTTTTCTCTCCACCCTCGAGGCTTTTACGCCCCGAGATACATTTTTACGATAACGTTTTTCCGTGTAGATGAAAGAGACGTGAGGAGCATCGCGGATTCTCGAGTCGTTTTTACGATTGGAGAAACTTTTTTTTCTCGGCTTTCCGGCGTTGCGGCTCTGTAATCGTCACCCGTTAGAGACGTGTTTTGTCGTTAATATCACGAAAAATTTTGATGCGCTTATTTCATCGTGTCAAGAAGAAGCTTTGTACGAAACTCAACTTGCGAAAAATGACCGTACCGTCTGTGACACGACGTGGAAACGAGACCCACTTTTTTTTAAACGTTCGATAATACGGAAAATCTTCCACCGAAATACAAATTTCGCGTGCGCCATTTTACGCCTCCATATTTATTTCTATTGGCATTTTTCATTTTTTATTTAGGACGTTGATTCGAAAGCTTATCTGCCGTTATAACGAAACGTGTCAATGATGATGAGGACTTTTTAAAGAAATTAAATATTGAATTATTTATACGCAATAGGCGATCTCTCTCGTCCCATTAAAAATCGAGGTTAAAGTTTCGCGTTCACCAGAGACGAAGCTTCGAGAAGTCAGGGGTGCCGAAAAATGGTCGGAGGGCTGTGAATCATTGAGATGGATACCCTCGTTAGAAAGTTGGAAAAATGGGGATTGGACGAGGAAACAAAAAAAAGATAAGCGAATCAGAAAAAATCCCGACGACAGTCGAGGGTCGCCAAGTTCGAAAACGTGAGGGTTGAGCGGCAATTATATAGCGGGGATGAGAGAGAGAGTACGGGGTTGAAACACCGCGAGAAACTTTGTACCTTTTGGTTACCCCGGGACGCGCATGGACGCCCTTATTTCACGAGAAACGCCAACGCGGTTCGTGCATTTTTCTTCCTGCGCCACGTACACCCTTTAGCGAGCTCCGCGTGTACAATCCACCCCGTGAAAACACCTGTTTCCTAACAGAGAGACGCACAGAAAAGTCCGATGGAGGCTGCACATTTTCTGACGATTCAGAATGCTGAGCACGTAACCGCTTTCTCTTGTGGCTTAAGCAGGAGTTGACGGATAAATCACCGAATGTTATACACATAGAAATATTGTTTAACGGTATATAAAGTCGTAGCGGAATAAACAAATTGATAAGAATTATTCTATTATTTATGATCATTATTTAAAACACAATAATCAAATAGTACTGGGAGGTATATTAATATCAAACGTAGCAAACATAATATCAACTTTTATCCCAATATTGGCGTTTATGAGCAACGAATAATTTGTTGTAATTCATTCAAGGACACGAGCTTTTGAATACCACTGGGTAACATTTTTTAATCATCCCCAAATTTATATATTTTTTTCGCTGCATCAGCGAGATGAAAATAATGAGTTTAAACAATACAAGGAACTCGACGTGCGGTCCGAAATATAATTACAAAAAATGAGTTCATTAGTTATGAGAGTAACGAACTGAACGAGAAGCTCGTGTTTTCGTTTCATGTGCGCTCTTCACCCGCTCGATATTCGTTTATTTCTGTTGATCGAGGACAATTACGTGCACCGAAACATTTTTGGCTATTGACGCAAAAAGCCACGTTTACGTAACGATGTACAAGGGTGGTTTCGAGCTCGACACATGAATATGACGGGAGATAAGTCAAACGACAAGCGGGCTTTGATCAAATATTGATTTTTCAACTTTTGCAAAGTGTTCCGTCAAGTGGACCGGTTGATCGTGAAACTTGGATTAACCGTAAACTGACACGTCCAAGTGCCACTCGTAACTAAATATTAACTCGTCAATAAATATTTGGTTCGTTTTAGAACGTAAAAATAATGTAAAAAATCGCGATCGAGCCGATTTTAAATACGGATTTCACGTCTTTTTGTAGGATACCACCAAATTTAATCATACAAGACGACAATTTTTTTTAAAATGTCTTCAAACATCGAGACTTTGACATTCAGCACTGACGTTTTGATTTTGACAACGAAAAAGAATGCAACACCCCTTTTTTGTTCTTGCGCTTGCGTCGAGTGTCAAGTGTTTTGGATTCCCCATTCTGTGTGCACGTCTGATCTCTGTACATATTCGTGTACTTCCCCACCCTTGTAGAACGCATTTATATTATATATGTACTATATATTCAAGTTGTTTGAGGGGAACCGAACCAAAACACGAATGTCTGCATGTACCAACTACTTGCACTTCTATACCTACTTGTGTGCATCACACGAGTTCGCCAGCCGCAGTTGATGTTACTTCGTTAATCATCCTTTGTGTCGACTGCACTCTCGCGATTGTTCCTTGCGGCTCGACAGTCATAACGAATCACTTCCATCCCGCCTTCCAAGCTCTCTTGTTCCATTTTGTTTTCCACCTACACACATATGCATTTACATGTATTAATATTACATGGACATTTGCTTCGTGCCCACACCGCGTGTCGTTATGAACGTACACATGACAGAGTTTTCTCAAACGATTAAAGTAGGAACTCTGGACCGGTGAGCCCAAGCGAATCCGGTCTGGGAGGAACCGGGGATATCAGAAAAAATAATAAATTGTACGAAGCAAAAATAAATTGTATAAACATACGGGCGAATATACATTTACAGATAAATATAAGAACAAAGTCAATTTGCAATCAGATCACACTATTCTGTTGCCAAAAACGGATTCGACATTCGAAAGTACCCGCACATATTTTAGTAAAACAGAATTATCCAAAATCTCTATCGGGCGGTACTTTTACTCTCGTAACGAATACATTTAGATGTGCTTTTTTAGACTCATTAATGCAAGTTTGATTTTTTGATTCGAGTGTAATTACGATTTGAGCACATGGATCATAAATTGACAATATGTAATGATATTGTAAGAATCGTTAAAGAAGAAACTAATGAGGACTGCGTGGAGGGCGCAAAAAACAATGAGGAAAAAAGATATTACGTCGATTGTACAGCCAGGCTGACTAAAACGCGTTTGTACTACTGGCACGAGTATTACACCGTCCGTCTGATTCATACCCGCCCTGACCACTGCATCTGTTCCAAAGGCAGCGGTATTTTGCTGTTCTTTAACGAAATAATAAGAGAAATAAGGAAAATAAAAGGACTGAATCATCTAGGATAAATAAATGTATGTCACTGTACGTACGAATAAATATTTCTCACTAATATTCGGTGTTGATGACGTTTACGTATTCGAGAAACGACGGATTGATGCTTTGAAAAATTCCATCGAAAGTTCTTGCAATATATGAGAAAAAAGAAACATATATTGCACAGGTGCTTAATAATTTTTAATTACGGATCCAGCGTTGTTCTCGTACGAATAATAAATCGACCAATTTGCATGGCATTTGCCGACTTCGTGACAATTCGGTATTTCAGCGTGACGAAGTTGAAGTTTCTTACCGCGATTACGATAGGCATTTTCACATGTGCATTGACACGCGAGCTTTCCTGATGACTGCAGCACGATTATAAATGGCTCTATTAATCCAACGAAGGTTCATTGCTTCGTGTCCAGCACGTTCTGCCCACCGTGCACATATTATAACATCGCACACACTCGGGCTCTTATCACGATTTTCTCTCGGCCGCACGAACGCCTGTCACTCTCGTCTCATCTTGCTTTTTTTTATAATGAGCTTTTATTTTGCTGAAATTTTTTCTCCCGCGATAAGTCACCCAAGATTGTGAAAAAGAATCCTGCAAATTGATTACCTCCCGCTTTATTGCGTGCAAAGAGTATTCCAATATTCAGAAATTATCCGCGTGTCATTTTTATTCACTCGGCAAGTTGAATATATTTTTTTCATTTGCCTGTCGAGCTATGGCTGAAACGTAATTTTGAATCTACGCAATGGAGATGCGTCAAACACTCGTTAGGTTATAGGGGTGGTATTTACAGGGTAATATCAACTCTGCTAATCGTAATAATGGTGATAATCGCATGGTATGTTTGTTGGATTTTTTTTTGTCGTTCAAACTCGTGTTGCTTTTATTTTAAGCTTAGAAAATGATTCCGTTAGGCGTTTTTGTGTCGAAGAAGGAAGCTATTCCGGCGTGGTAATCGTTTTGAATTCGGCCAGCGTGGATTTGTGCTCTTCGCGAATGGAGATGTTGTTTCAG
This sequence comes from Heteropelma amictum, assembly GCA_959613375.1. Taxonomy (NCBI): domain Eukaryota; kingdom Metazoa; phylum Arthropoda; class Insecta; order Hymenoptera; family Ichneumonidae; genus Heteropelma; species Heteropelma amictum. The sequence continues at coordinate 6,337,167 of OY390725.1, forward strand.
AAAAAAATATTTAAAAATAGGCGAATAAAGAATAGTCATTGTCCTGCCCGGCGTTTTCAGTCAATTCGGTTATTCATTATCCGAAAACATTGACAGACAAAAATGACCCACCCTGACATTGTTCCAGCTTCTCCCGCCTAGCAGCGTGTATCTGCCGGAGGCTGTGTACTACGGCTTGCATCGGGTAATTAGCGCTGAACAACGAGAGAACAAATCATGCTGTCTATATATTCTAAGGGTGCTGGCATGGTGCATGTATACAAAATTCGTGGTCCATACAAAGGGTAGTTCGAAGCTCGCGTTGCCGAATAGATTGGACGTGGATGTGAGTCGGTCCTGCCGTTATTGACGCGTTGAAAATTGCCAGTGGACCCGGCGCTTGTACCAAATCCCCTTCTTCGGAACCACACCACCAAAAACTGGTATCCGTGCGGTACTCCGGTAACAACTCAGCCCCCTTAATCGCTGGTTCACAGCTAATTTCACAACTACGCAGAGCCATCGGTTGGACGCTGCTTCCACACAACGACAAACACTGTCATTTCTGTCATCTTACCTCTTTTGGTTGGCACATGGGTGGAAATACCAGCGAGTCATTGGCTGCCTCTTATTGACTCGAAATTTTCGTTCCTATGAATTTTCTGTTGCTACTGTACCTTGCTCGCCTCTCACCCATGATGGTTTTTCTCTTTTTTTCGTTGCTTCTCATGTGTTACCATTTGACGCACGGGCAGCATCGTTGTTCGCAGTTTCCCGACTCGTTGTTCTTCGTATTCGAATAGAAACAACGCGCCTAGCTCCATCATTCACACCGACAACAATGACGTGGAGAGTGAATTATGTGACACCGCGGATTCGCGCGTGATTAACGTCTCCCAAAGGGCTGGAGGTTTCGGAAAATGCATGTGGAAAATTCAGCGCTGGTAGTGGGGAAAAGAATCAGAAGGTGCAGGTGCCTCTGTGGCTTTGGGTAACGATTGCAATGTTTCATTGCCTTTGTATTTTATTAAATTGTCCAGTTACGACATTCATGCCATTAACGGTTAGTTGTCCCATTAGCATTTTATCGATGACCAATTTTTTGCACTACGCACAAAATTGCGAAGGTTATTCCGTCGGAATATTTTTGCTAACAATGGTGATAAATTAATGAAGCCAAGCTCGTGATAATCATAACTTAATGAAGAACCTCATGAACATCGAGGTGATCCTGTCTTCCTTGTCGGTTATATTTATTTTCGGAGATTTTCCTGGTTTTCATTCTGGTTTACCTGTTTCAGAGGTGCAAGACTCTTGTTTCAGAAAGAATTCTTGATTAACGATCTATTTCTGTGTTTATCGGTGATGTGCAGATTAATTTTAGGCCGCGTGTACGATTCGTTAACTACGTTACAATTGTAGCCTATTATTCATACACTATCGTAGCGTAAAGGGGTCAAAGGATAGTATGAATGCCAGGTTGGTGGTAATGTGTGGAGTTTGAGGCATACCTTCGAACAGCACGAGAATTTGCACGTTGCCTATTCTGTTTGCACACGTGTGCAACTCGGTCTTATCATGACTTTCACAGTACAATAGGCAGCCTGAGGGCTTGTTTGTCCCACCCCATACGCGGGAATATATGTGTACATTTACCGACAAGTTTATACGCATACCATCACCTTAATGCTTTGTGTTTCTCGCTGCAGAGCTTTTCCATCTCCACACTGCAAATAGCATGGCGTCAAATATCAAGTATTTACCTAAAAATGATGTAAATCCAGTAGCAACGATTGTTTTTTTTAAAATTGAAATGAACACTAGGGGTGAATAATTTCTACAAATTTCCCTACAAACCACGATCGAGTTTTTTTTATTTTTACGCAAATTCGAGCATTTTATTTATTACTATTTTTTCATCAAACGCGTAAAATTCTGTTGCAATATCGTCTCTTCGTGATGGTGATTTTTCAATTCGTTTTTTCGAGTTTCGCGTTACACACTGCTGTTAACGAATACATGGGTTTCGCGAATTGGCATGGTGAATTTCGCTGATGGAACGATGAAGGCCGACGGAGAGGAAATGTCGATACCGCGTGATTTTATGTAGCAAAGTACAGGTGCAGCTGCATCGAAAAGTGGAGGTCGTTGAAATGTGTGTGAAAAGCATCGATGGAGGCGCAGCGAGCTTTCGTTCAGTTTCGCCATTCTCCGAGAGCAAATTCTATCAAAATACCATTAAAAGCCTATTAATATCCACGGAAATAACCCTTGTAATAAAATGGTATTCCAACTAAATGACACATCCAGCAGGTACCCCTTCGTTCGTCCACATGGGCAGTAACATTTTCATTTCTGCTAAAACATTGCGGGACAGGGAGGAAGAAGTATATCGACCGGTCCACCGTCGGTGCTAGCTCGAGCGAATCATTTTTCCTCTACCCATTTTTTGTCGAACGTTTTAGAGGGAAAAATGTTGTCTTCGTCCAGGAGAAATCACGAACTCGGGTGTTTTTTTTATGCCGCAAATGGGTTTCAACGTACACGCGTTATTTCTTGATGAAGATTGCACGATATTTTGCTTCAAACGAATTCAAAAGTGAATGAAATTCGTCGTGATGGGAATATCGCGCCTAAACTCAATTACACCCATCGACTAATTGTTTCCCTGTTGTCCAATAGTCGCCAATTGTATTGACCCGAGGCGTGATACAGATTCGTCGATTGAATTCCGTTTCAGGCACGTCAAGTATAAATGGCCAGATGATGTATTGTTTTGATAGATATAGGCTTTTGCGTATGTAATTGCCGCTTGAAATATCACATGAAATGAGGCTATTTCATAGATCCCAGCTGTATTCACGCATCTAAATACCTGCGCAATCAAGGTGATATGATTATGTGCTAAAATTCAAATGAATAATTGAATTTTTATATCCACGAACGGAGATATCACAAACGGGTGTAAAATGATATTCCCGCAGTTCCCTTTTACCTTTAAATACTCAAAACGTGAACAGCTGATCTAAACAGTAAATCAACGAAATGCGATTTATTTCGGTACAAAAAAACTTGCAATGATCTTGTTTTTTGTTACCGAAAGAGCGGATCGATTGGCGAGAAGCGAGAGAATGCGCCTTTGACTTTATGATAAAAATGGCGTTGAACTTTCTCTTGTAACAAACGATAAACGGTACAAAGCAAGTACCTGTAGTACGGTGTCTGGTATCATGGTGCGCATATCGGAACGCACTGAAACTTGAGGTAACAGAGTCTCCACTCGGGCCGGATATTAAATGACATTTGGTGAGTGGTTTCCACTGACGGAAGTTCTATGCATATAGTTTTCATGCGGCAATAGCGTAGAGGCGTCGCGTGTGAAGATATATAGGGAACACATTCTCGAACGTCGGAACACTGGTGTATATAGTCAATCTACGTATATAAGTATGTATATATGAATTTATATATATATATATATATATATATATATGTATATCTGTATTTCGCAATGCTAAAGATACATACACAAATATAAATTCAAGTTTGTATGATGTGCACAAACTCTCTGTAGCATTGGCTCTGAATGGCGTCGACCGGAAGCTAAACGAACGTCTACACGCTAGACACCACGTTTAATTTACTGCGGGCAGTCTCGACTCGATTCACTCCATCCTCCACCCACACATTTCTACCTAAACAGTTTCAAACGCGTTTCGAGATATCCTGCTCCACCGGGGCCTAGTTTCACCATAGACGCGCCAATTGCGGACGCGCACACGCCGCAACAAGCGTGCATAATGACGGAGAGAGTAACGGCTCCCAAAGTACCCCAGCTGAATTAATTTCATGGTGAATCGCACGAGCGTGCCAGGCTGCGCTGTTATATCGTTTACTAAATAGATAGAATATATATTATGTAATATAGAACTAGACAACCAGCGAGGTACGCGTGTCTACGAGTCTGTTCAGTATGCCTGTGAAAGCCTGCGCCCAAAGTTTCAGTTTCGAGTTCCCGTCAGTGGATCGTTGTGATTCGCGTGTACTTGGACCTGTGCAGGAGTCTAGGAAAATCCTGAGGGACCAAAGAGCAATTGCGGAACTGCATTACCGTAGAATTCCCGTCTCATTAACGTCGTTACCTACATCATCTCTCATCATTGATGGGTCCATCCGCGCAATGTGCTGTTTCGATCCTCGGAACGGATTGGATCGTTTGAACCGACTCCGCGGATAATGACCGCATGGAAACTCCATTCCGATAGCGGTTAATTTAAAGTCGATGATTTTCGTTCTTCGAAACTTGATAAAGTTTCCATTTCCATTCCCTGCTGTATTTCCAATGAACTTTGCTTTGAATCGGTCCGAGTTTCAAACCAAGATAATACGGATCGTTAACTGTGCAAACATTTGGCGCTAACGCTCGCCGTAACTGTTATCGTTGCAGATAATCGATGGAAATACGAAAACGGAGGTGAACAATCGCAAGGGTCCGGGTGTATTTTGCGGCGAATCCGAGCAGCCTCAAACTTTCATATCCGAGACGAGCTTCGTTCGTGTTCTCTTTCATGCGGATAACTTCACTGATCAGACGTACTTCAGTTTTGACTCACGGGCGGAACAACAATTCGAGGTGTATTTGCGGTACGGACAACATCCGGAATTGTATCCCAACAGAAGAGGCGAGATAGTGCCTGGTAGTTATTGCGAGCGGGTATTCAAGGATTGCAAGCTACAGACCTGTTACGTACAGAGTCCGGCTTATCCGGGTATATATCCACGCGCGCTTCATTGTAAATATCGGCTCAACACGAGACAGCCGTTCATCAAGCTTTATATCGAAAACGAGGAATTCAACATAGATGGCCAACGCTGCGAGAATATAATGACCTGCCCGATGAGACCGATAAGCTCGGGCTCCGAGCATTGTCCCTACGATTACATAAGGCTGTACGATGGTAAAGATGAGACAGCACCTGTTATCGGTACGTTCTGCGGTATGGGTAAGTTCCCCTACAGCATAATCGGCACCAGCGAGGATCTCTACGTAGAGTTCGTGTCATCACCCGCCGGCCCGCTGCTCAACACGGGCTTTCACTTCAACGTTGGCAATTGGCCAGGTCAGATGAAGACCGCCGGAGTAAAAAATGGCACTTGCGACTGGTTGTTGAGCAGCGAAGCTCTTGTGAATGGGAACGAGGGTATATTCTTGTCCGTTTCTCATTGGTATCCACCGCACACGAGCTGCACGTATCGTCTCAAGGGTAGACCCGGTGAAATAGCAAGGTTGTACTTTCCGAGCTTTCGAGTGAATCGGATAGAATCACCAATAGTACCGTACGATGGTGATTGCGGGGAGAGCCTTACTCTGTACGATGCCAATTGGCCGGACGACGCGAGAATAATCAAGACTTTTTGCGATACCTTTAGCAAGCCCATGGAGAAGCACGACTTTGTCTCGACTTCGAATTCGCTGTTTGTTAGGTTCGAGAGTAAAACCGGAAGTTATTCGGGCAGTTCGTTGTACTATTGGGCTCATTATGATTTTTTCAATGCTACGAGATTCGGTGAGCCTGTGCCGGGTACAGAGTGCGACGAGACTTTCGCCGCATGGAAGACCAAGTCGGGTCGATTGCGATCGCCGCTCAACACACTGGTTTACAAGAGACCGGGTGATCCACCGGCCGATTTGTCTTGTACATATAGCTTCGTAACGGACAAACGCTTGTACGCCAGGGTCATACTGACTGTCGAGTCGGTGTCGTTCAAGGACAACAAACCCTACGCTCAGTGCGGCCACTGCTGGGAAAGTCGCGCCGACAGGATAATAATACACGAGCCTGGACACGAATCGGAAAAAGGACACTGCTTGTGCAAGCTCTCTTCGTCAGCTCCACCCCTGAGAATCGTATCGCGCGGCGAAAAACTCGATCTCAAGCTCATGATTGACGGCGCTCACGCAGCAGCCAGTTACTTCAAGCAAACTTTACCACTGTTCGAGGCAACATATGAATTTGCTCACAGTCCGCTCTGCGGTCCCGCTTTGCTACCGGCTAACACCGACGGCGAGATTGAATTTCCCCATTACGAGGCACTCGGTTACGTCACGCCACCGCGTACCATCAAGTGCATCTGGGAGCTGAAGGTCAATCCGGAGAAAGATCTTTGGCTGCATTTTGACAAGATTAAATTTGCTTCGAGGTCCTGCGAGGACGGCAAACTCGAGATATTCCTGGCTGGTTCGTTGGAGCCCCGACACGGGATATGCGGCGAGAATGTTAGCGCTGTTCGCGAAATGCCAATATTCCAGGCAGCGGAACTTGGTACACCTAGTCCGGTTAACGGTGAACCACCACCTGTCGTTATACAGTTTACCGGGTCAATGGCACCAGCGAGAGTGGCTTTTAAGATCGCCTGGACCGAGCTCTACCACTTGCCTAGAGACAGTTCGGGTGCTCTCAAAACACAGAAATTGGAGGATTGTGGGTTTCAGTGTCCCGGCGACACCGGCTGTATACCAGCTCGTCTTTTGTGCAACGGCATTGTCAATTGCCCGACGCCGAATTACCCGATTGGTACTTTCAACATAAGTCTTCTCGAACCCGACGACGAGGCGGTCGAGACGTGCGGCGGACCGATCGGTGGCGGTAGCGGCAGTGCCGTTGGTCCAGCCGGATGGGCAGGAGCTGGACTAGGTGCTGGATTGGCTGTTATAGTGGGTCTCGCTTGTCTCGTCACTGTCTGTCGTATCTGCCGGAGAAGAAGTCGATCTAGAGACATTCACGTACCCTACTGATTTCACGAGAATGTCCATAACGCGAATTAGTTTCCCGATGAAACATATCGCGCTCGGAAAGAGCGAATAACTCGCTCGAATGCCGAAGTTTGCACAGATGTTGAGACGAGTTATTGCGAGATTTTTGAAGAGGCTTGTCACGATATATTACAAATACGAAGAGATCTATGCACTTTAACGGTTCAACCGCAAACTTGGTAAAATGCGTTTTATATCAGTGCAAACAAATTTTTTTAGCTCTGGTATAACGCTGCTGTTGCAAAACAATCCTCACGTCACTGAGAAGGTACACTTTCTTTTCATTATTTGATTATGCATCGAAATAATTCGACAAAGATCGATTCGAGTCGTCTACGTATGTGCTCTCCGTAAAAGCTTAGATCGACAGTTTCGCCGTCTGCGTTGGTTTTTACATCGCAATCAGTGGTTTTGAAAAACCGTTCCGCAAAAGTTGCGTTGTTGGCTCGCAACTCGACTGATCTCACGTGTATGCGTGACTTTTTCACGTGTATCTATACTTTGATGTCATTTTTGTCATTTCTTGATTGCATTATAACGCTTCTTGCTCAGCATCACTCTATATGGTTTCTTGGCTGCAATGGAAACGAGAGAGTTTGCCAAAAAAGCAAGTTCAAGTGGGAAATAAGCGAAGATCGAAGCGTCGTAGCTTCGTGATTCTTCCTCTTGGCAACATTCTCATCGTCTGGCGTTTAGAACCGAGGAGAAACTCGTTGCACGCCTCTTTTCCCACGAACAAAGACACATCCGGCTATCGCGCTTAGAGGATATACCGTTCCCTTATTGAAAGGCAAGAGCTCGTCGTACTCGCGTCGATATCACTGTACCTCATTTCTACAGAGGGTTCAAGATGCTGGAAGAAAAATGAAAGGGGTGAGAAAAGTAAAGGAGGGTTGAAGTCAAAGGGAGATGAATGACAAGCTACTGGTTCATCGATTAAACCGCGTTAACTTGGAGAGTTTACTACACCAGTTTGTTCCGACTCGACGCGTTCCATCGAAAGACACAGGGGGTAAGAAAAGAAACCCCTCACGTTTACCCCTCGCACACAGGCTTATTGTACATATCCGAGAGAGAGAGAGAGAGAGAGGGAGAGACAAAGAGAGTAGAGCGAAGAGAGAATCGATTGATGACCCGAACCGATCGCGCCATCTCAGCCCCTAAATCTTGATGAGACACGTCGTTTCTCCTTCGCCTGTGAGCTGTGGTTAATGACGGAGGGAAGAAGGAGGAACGATCGTTTGCACGATAATGGAGCGTGATTCTGGTTCACCGGGCTACTAACTACACTATACCTTGATAGAATACGCACACACATAGTCTAGCAGAGTCACATGTAGTACACAACATACCTACGTGTCGGGTATCAGAACCTTCGAGGTAGATCGTTTTCCGGAATTGCTCTCGTTGTTCAACCAGCCTCGAGCTAATCCCGATAAGCTTCAACAACGAACGAACGAGGCAAAGGTAAGAATTCTTTGTGCTCTCCAGTTTACAGCCATAACCGCATTGTGATCGAAACGATTAATGCGAAGGATCATCCGCGATAAGTACATTCGATTCGCAAAATGAAGAAAGATGTGTACTCTTTCCTTGGGGATGAAAAAAAAGAATCAACGAAGTATTTATTAGTCTCCCCGCAGACTTTATCCGATGAGAAGTATCTGCAACGAGTTGCGGCAGTTTTCAAAAATAGAAATGTCTTTCGTTGCACGGATCTTCCGAGTTATCCGACGGTCCTTCGTAAAAAGCGTGGATTATTCGTCGGGCAATGTTGTATTATTTGTTGAATTTATCTTGTGATATCACAAGACAACGACAATCGTTAGCAAAGAATACTCTCGTGGTTTCTGTGCTAAGAGCAGCTTTAAACCTTCGTCGATGAGAGCTTCGACTTTGCGAATGTATCCGTCGACACTCGAGCGACTCTGGATGGATTTGGTGAGCCTGCGTTACCCGCATTCCGATTATTCGATGTAAAAGAATAATTTGCCTGATGTATAAAATCGTATACCGGAAGACGCAACGAAATTTCGCTAATTCCGCGATATTCTTTGAGACCCCCGCGAGACTCGAAGATCGAGCTCGGTAAGAGGACTGGCGCGGATGAGCCGCCGCTGCATTACGTTGAATCCTGACTATAATACGTGTAGCGATAGCTGTAGAAACTTGATGTAGAATTGTACAATCGGGATAGGGAGTCTCTGCGAATGCATTTGCGTTTGCATTTACGATCGACATTGCTGAGAGATTGATGGGGGATGAACGAAGGTCGAAGAGAGAGGGATTCCGATGATAATCCGGCAGGAACATTCATCGAGCGAATTATTGCTCGTTGTTAACATTCTCCTCGACGAATGTATCAACATCCTCTGCAGGATCGTCAATGCATCTCCTTCAATTCCTCCCTCTATCTAATCGGAGCAGAGGGAGGAAGAGGAAGATGGCGCGATTAGTCACGAGAAGCCCACATTTTCTCCCTCGGATAAACTTATCCTTCGATCTGCGAATACAGCAACAGGAACAAATGTGGGATGAAGAATAATGAGGAAACAAACTGTTGGAAGAAACGAGAAAAGTATTTACCGTTGGTTGAATGAATTCGTAGTATAATCATTTGAAAGAACGAATTATGAGAACTGTGAAAGGAGTGTAAATATATTTGATGAAAATTAGAAATACGCAACGCTCGGTGCTCGTACATAGGAAAAACGGAAGTGAAAGCATGTTTTTCGGATTACAATTAGGAGTTTAGTTTAAGACGGTTTAAATAATATTATATTTCGACGGAGTTCCACGAGCGTCAATCGCAGCGTATAATAAAACAAAGAAACGCAGTCAGTTTGTGCTGCGTTGTGTAACCACGTCTGGAGATGGCGTTAGGATCAAGTATAAGGGATGAAGGGATGTTAATGAGAATGCATTTCAAACCCACGACATCCGGTCACGTGTACATATACCATAAATGCGTCGATATTTTAGATCGACATTTTTCGTCTCTCGATGGAGATTGCAGTTCAAAAAAAAAACGCCACTCGGAACCTAAAGTCGCAAAGATCCGCAAGTTTTCGCAAGGTGCCCGCAGACTCTTTGCAAAATGGCGGCCCGCAGAGAGATCGAGTATCCCTCACGTTTTTGCTGATAAAGACTTTGCAAACAAAAAAGTTTATCGTTCAGCGAAGAATCGTCATACGAAGCTCGCCGAGGTAACTTTTGTGGCAAACAACGCATAATGGTTGAAACACGAGAGCTTTGCAAATGCACCGAAGTTCGGAGTTTGGTTCTTCTTCAATTTTCGCAAGGATGCTGCGGTCGAAATTGTCGTCGAGGGTAAAAAGAAGTGAAATGGTAATGCTGATTGGTTAATTATCATGGACCCGATTTTAATCGTATTTTTTCCACCGGAAGCTCGTTGAAATTCTGCTCGTAAAACAACTGTAAACATGGGGGATAACAAACACGCGAAAGATTCATTTTCAGTCCCCATATCATATAGAAGTAAAGATACTCGATCTCTCTCCGCTGTGAAATCTCGAGTAGCTGCACGTATACAAAGTCGTACGTGAGGCTGTATGAATGGAAAAACGTTGGCATACATAAAAAACGTATGAACGATATTCAAGTGTATCACAAAATCACCATACGTCATTAAATACAGCTGCCCACACACTGTTGAATCGATCGCATTTACCGATTAAACGCATTATTGTAATTATATTATTGTAACGATTCAATATTATTATATTTTTTACAAATAAAGAATAACCTCTTTGGCGAGGTCGAACGAAAACCATAACGTTTGTTCCTTCCCCAAAAAAGAAATCGGCGCAGTTTTTCAACGATCCTATCGACGAGTTTGGTTATCGAGGAAGATTTTAAGATTCAGCTGTTCCATTCGAACGCAACGGTATCATTCTTTGCGATACGCTTCGTTACTTCAAGTGGAACTGATATTTCAACGTCAGCAATTACGAGAGACTTTTCTGGGTGTTGCACGGTGGAGCTTTCGCGAGGCGAGAGAACGAGACCAACGCGGAAAAAGGAGAAAGCTATCTCTCCCTTGCAGTTATGAGGAACGAAGAAGGAGCAAGATTACCGGACGGGTTTCCGGTCGCGAAGCACCTAAGTGCCTCCGGCCGCTAATTCCTGAGGTTTTCACAGTTGCAGCATTTTGAAGATATCTATATTTGCATTCAGGATAAACCTTGGTTATCATAATGATTTATAGTCTTTATCTTCGCCAAGCTCGCTTCCCCCTTAACCTGCCAACTTCACAGTCCACCCTTTGCGCCCTCTTCCTTTATACAAGCCCTCTTCCTGCGATCTATATTCTCGTTCTCAACCGAACTTTTAAACGGGGATTATTATCAACACGCCACTGCCTCACTCTAATCTCTTAATACGCACAAAACCTTGCCTCATTTTCGTCATCGTACTGGCCGCAAACAGTTTGAAAAGCTTCTGCATTTTACGACTGAAAATTGAGAGATTGCCATTTTTCTCTATTTTACCATCATCAAAATTTGTCTCTCTTCGTCACCTCGTGAATGCACGTCATAGGCATGGTTTGCCAATTGTCAATGACAACGAAATAAGCGCCCTATACTCACTGTGCCATTTTCGCAACCATCGAGGAACTTTTTTTTAATTTACGAAATATTCCAGCAGTTCTGTAAATCGATGTAAACGGAACTCAAACGCCAGTGGAAATTCTCCGTTCGAATTTTGTCTCTCGACCCATTTTCTCCGCGGTCTGACTGTAATTTTCCCCGATCCGATACCAATTAGAAGTAATTATCGATTCCATCGGGAAGATTTTACATTCGGAAGCTTGTTCGCTGTTCGGAACTTCCAATAATACTCAAACTATTCGGATTAAAGGTATTCAGCGCGGATTGTCGAGTGCCGGATGAAACAATGAAGACAGGGAGGATTTCGATCGGTATATTCTGCTCGGGGAGAAAAAGCACAGCAACGCGGAGAACTTGGAGAATCGTGAAACTCACGGGCCCATTCTTCGATCTCCTCTCATTGTTCTCGGTGTCCTAGTCTTATTACAGTAATCACAATTGTTACGAAATATATCCACGCACACGTACATTCATCCAAACTTGACTAACAACGATACGAGAGGGGTTCCCCGCCTCAAGATTTACAACCGCACGAATGGGATGAAATAATCCAATTGCCAGCGAAATTGTCAAGTTTTAACAATCGGCTCTCTTCACCGTGCTAACCTCGTCCTATCTCGCGCTAAACGCGAGTCTGACAATGGACCATCGAGTGAACTTTGATAAAGACGTCGACGAGGACGAATTCAGACATGGAAATAGTTGAGCCGAAAATTTCGCTAACTTTGCATCGAATTTTCGTTTCACGTGTCGTTTCATATTTCAAACACATAAATTCCTTGGGAATATGTCAATGGTCCGACAGAGGGAGGACAAACGATCGCGTGCAAAAAAATTGAAGAGTCAATTTCGATGAGACCAAGTTTGTACAAGTTTTCCTTACAGAGGACGTTCAACTCGTTTTTTTTTTTCCTCTGGCAAGAACCTGATTGGGGATGCTGGGATCGTTAGGATCGAGATAAAAAACATCGAAGCTTCTGTAGAGAATAATCTCGTCGCTCGTCGAAACAAGTGAACAACGTATATAAGCCAGGTAGAGAAAAAAATGTTGAGCTGGATTGAGCTCCTACTTTTTGTTTTATGTTGCTCGGCACATCCGCGAAGTTTGCTGAATGTCAAGATCTCGATTGTAGGAGATATCGACACTCATCAACTACTCCCATCGTCATTATTTTATTATTATCGTGATTATTATTTTTTTACTGATTGGTAAAGCCTAGATACTACGAAAACTAACCTTGTGATTTTGTCCCGACGTTTCTCGTCGATTTTTCCACCCCTCGGATGCGTTTTAAAATTAATTTAATAATATCGTAGCAGATATCGTACTCGATTTTTTTTCTCATCGTATTTCTCAACGAAAAGAGGAAGATGCTGGATTTGTTTAAGCCGGTACAGGAACTTTTCCAAAGCGAACCCGTGAGAGTCGACAATGTCGTTTTCAGATTACACTCTCGTGTAACCGTGATACTTTTGAGCATCTGCGCTATTCTCGTTACGGCGAAACAATATTTCGGCGAGCCTATAACCTGCATACCGGACAGCTCAATCGGTAAGTATTGAACGGATATTGTCAAATTATTTTTCGAACTTTTGATGGCAAAAATACATTTTTGTAAATAATTAAATCTGTAAAATGTCAGTAAATTTTCGATTAGGGGAACGGTTTCAAAAATATCCGTGATTAAAATTCTTGTTTGACAGCCGGAAGCCCATTTTCCTGTACGGTATCCGTGGCAGGTCTCTGACGTCGGGTCATGAAATTTTTTTTTTTCAATCACCTGGCGTCGAGACGCTGTCGCGTCTCTGGATCAAATGCATGTATATAGAAGCATTTTTCCACAATATCAATGTCGAAAATCGTGAGTCCCGTGAGAAGCAAATTTCGATAGGGAGATAAAAATGAAAATGGAAAAAAAAACACTGCGGAACAAAGTAACCGTCGCAAATTTACGAACTGGAAGAAGGAGAGAAAATTACTCCAGACTCTTAAAAGTTATCGGCTTATACGAGAGTGTGTCCGAGTCGTGAATGTCCTCTCCGCGTCCGGCTCTTTTCTACCCCATCTCACCTTTCCTCCCCGTGCGATTCGCGTCTCTTTTTTCTCGTCTCTAGCGGAGATTTGTGAAAGTTCAATATCAAAGAAAGAAGTTAAGCCCGGGGTTAAGTTTATTTTCTCGAAGCTGGTCATAGAGAAGCTTCTCTCGGACACACGAGTTTAGGAAGGCGAAGAAAAAAGAAGCAGCTGCGAGAAAGGGGGTTCGTAGACAGGAACCGGAGGACAAGGCGTGGGCGAATAAATGGCTGACAATATAATTCCGTAGAGTGGAACGGTTTACAACTTACTTTTTCTCGTTTTTCTCCTTGTCTATCCCTACATTTTTTTTTGTCAAAGTACAAAGCATAGTCCGGCACATAGGTGTATATAGCTGATATCGAAGATGATAGGCTCTGTGTGCGTACAGGGATTATAAAAAATGCACAAGCCGAGGGAAACTCCAGCAGCGATAAGATTATTTCCCTCGTCGGATGGATGGTTTTTTTTAGTTGCATGGCTTTTTTTATTTTTCTCACAGATAAGGAACCGGTAAATGCTTATTGTTGGATCTACAGTACATTCACCGTTTCCCGTCATCTTCGTGGGGTGCCAGGTAAGAGTGTTGCGAGCCCAGGCGTTGGTCAAGCTCTCGAAGAAGACGAGATACAGCATCATCGTTACTATCAGTGGGTCAGTTGCTTTCCGGTATATACATCTTGATATTTTCGGTAAAAAAAAAACCATTCGATATCTCGAGCTGTTTCAGTCTGCTGGTAGATCGATTACTTTTAACAACCGATCGATCGACTTTCTCGGAGTCTACTGGCAGGTTCGGTGGGAATATATTTTTTCAATTATGCAGAAACTTGAATGAACAATTCCAGACGTTCCGAAATAGAATTATATTCGATAAATGAACAAGCACGAGAGAACTCGATAATCAGATCAAAAAATCTGGAGCAGGCAGCAGTCCGAATAAACGTAATGTAATTGAGCAGTTTCCCGATAATCAAATAAACGTCTCCTGGAATTGTTAATTCGATGAGATGGTTTATAATCGAGATTTTTCTCGCTGTACCATTGGGGCTGAAGTAGAAATAAATTTTCGTGGAAATTTGAAAAAAATGAAAGATCCAAAACGATGAGTAAATATTCGTGCATGGATAATGTATTATCTCGGAATCTCGATAAAGGTAATTTCCTTCCTCGTTTATTATATACATCGATATAACTTGGTGTTGAATCGAGTCTTGAGATTTCGAGAAATACACTTTACTGCAAATCTTTCGAGGATAAGCTTCGAACTCGCGGACGGATAAAAATAAAGAAGAAAAAGCTTTCTCCATTCGATGTTCGTTTGCCCTTATATATCCACAGAAATATATAATTTACGATAGCCAGCGGATAATCCGAAAAATCTTTTGGAAGATCCTTAAAGCTCGTTGTATTTCTTGCTCCATGGCTTTGAGAGCTAACTTCGCTATAACAACTACATCATCATCTGTTTCCTTCCTTTCCTTCTCATCCCTCTCTTTCTCTCTCTCTCTCTCTCTCTCTCTCTCTCTTTCTCTATCGTGCAACAGGTATGCTTCGTCCTGATACTGCAAGCGATTCTGTTTTATACACCCCGTGCACTCTGGGGAGTCTGGGAAGCTGGTATAGTCGGCCATCTAGCAAGAGATCTTTCATCCCCTATACCACGTGACGTTTGGACCCAAGAGAGGAAACGCCAGCTCGTCGAATATTTCACCATTACCGCCATTGATACTCATAATTTTTACGCCTTTCGATTCCTCATCTGCGAGCTTCTCAACTTTATCAACGTGGTGAGTGAAGATTCAACGGATATTTCGTGGCAAAAATTATGCGAGACTTTTTGTCACAAGGTATAAAAAATCACGTGAAGCAGGATGGTTCTAAAGAGAGTCAGATTAGCAATTTTTTAAGCTCTCGAAAGTCCGTAAAAAAAGACTCCCTGAGCTCCCTAAATCCCAACAGGAAAAGTGGTAGTTTTTGACTTGTAAAAAATCCTGGCGAAAGAATTTTGCTGTACAAGCTGTTTCTGTTTCATTAATATGGAAAAAATTCCCCTGTTACGAGCCGGATAAATCCCGGCTGTAACGTAGTCTAATTTTGAGAGGAAAGAATAATTATAATTGTGCGCTGGAGGATAACTTCGTGTTTTTCCGTACATGCATTTTTGATGACTCTGTCGTGGATTAGGGCTTCAGAGCCGAGTACAAAATTCTGATTTTTTGAAAATACAATACACATATAAATACTATAAATTCTATACATTTTTTTGAAATACTATGAAAAACGTTTCCCTTTCTGTAGATAAGAAAAAATCCCGTCCGAGTTACAGGCAGAACTTGCTTGAACTTTTGCTTATCTTGTGACAGAAAAATGGCGGCCGAGCAACTTCCGAGACTGCGACTGTTCTTTGTCTTTTTCGTTCCCTTTTTTCCCTCAGACGGGGCAGATATATTTGCTAGATGTATTTCTCAATGGACAATTCAGCTCTTATGGACCAGCGGTGTGGGCTTTCGCCGCTGAAACTAGGCCTTTCGAAAGAATCGATCCGATGGCGAGATTGTTTCCAAAAGTTACGAAATGCACGATTCATACGTTTGGTTCGAGCGGCTCACCGCAGATCCTCGATGCTCTGTGTATTTTGTCGTTGAACGTTGTAAACGAGAAGATCTTTGTTTTCGTGTGGTTTTGGCTCGTATTGTTAGCCGGAATTAGCGCTCTGGCTGTTTTTTACAGGTAAATCGAAACTTCCGAAAAATCGAATCGTTCGTTTATCCAAAATTTAGCAATAATGAAAAGTGTATTAGTCCCACTGCTTGTTTCTCGAAAATTCTGTTTGCCAATTTCACAATTGATTTATATAAAACCCTTCAAAAAGATTAATCAAAAGACGATTCGTAAAAAAATTTGACCAAATACAAACTGGTGATGGAAAATCGGTGATATTTGAGTTATCCAAGTTTTTAGATTGTTTTTGCTATTTTTTTTTTAATATTTCATCTTTCTATCACGAAGGGATAATTGTGAAAAAAATTACTCCTCTTTTTGGGAAGCTTCTGAAACGAGGAGGTCATGCATCTTCGATTTGAAGGAAAATACTGATCTTCGATACCCCTTTTTTTAGTGAAATCAATTGCAAACTAGCTCTTGAATATAACCCCTTTTAAGAAAGGGTCCAATTTTTCGATAATACTGTTTAATTTAAAAATAAGTTTAGAAAAAAAAATCGAGTATATCGTACATAGTTTTTCGTTCGTTTGCAGAATCATTGTTTTCACTCAACCGTGGGCTCGTGTTTACTTGCTTCAAGCTGTTGTTCGCGCCCTTCCCCAAACTAAAGCAGCGAAACTCGTGGAGAAACTTCGTTTTGGCGACTGGTTTCTCTTGTATCAGCTCGGCCACAATGTTAATCCTATCGTGTACAGAGAGCTGGTCAATGAAATTGCTACATCTCTGAGCGAGAAATACATCTTGTGATAAAATTATGTTCGTATAATGGCGCTTCAACCTGCAACGCTTCAACTGGAAGTAGAGAGGAAAAGGTTTTTTCTTTCAATTCTGTTTCTTAATTCGTTTGCATTCTATTTGTCCAGAAATACTGAAATGAATTGGTATTTTATTATCCATGGCGATTGCGCTTCTCACATTTTTTAAAACTAGCCTCTGCTTCGGTCGTCTCACATTGATGAGAGATTTGGACTTTATCGATCCGCGTGTTGTATGTACTCTTATGTAATAAAGGAATTACCGAAATTCTTGCGAGTATGAATTGTGCATTTGTAATTTCTTTTTTTACGGGAATTGGGGCCTGTTATTTTCGTTTAATGACGTATAACGCAGACAACGCGCAACATTTTTTTACAATTCTATAACTTGTATGAAGAAAATACATTTTCGGCTCCTACAAATACGAAACGAATAATTGTCACGTCATCTACTTGAATCTACTTTCACACTCTCTGCTAATTCGCTCTTTTTTAACGACAGTACGCAAAGTAAATAACCCCAAAAAGAATGCGGAGAGTTCGTAGTTCGGGAAATCGCCACTGGCGCGTCGTATGCCATCGCTCGGCGACTTAACCTTAAATTCGTTGCATTCATTTTTGTTTACCTGTCCAGTCTTATTCAAAACACACTTATCTCCAGGCTCAATGAAATTGCACTTTTACGACAAAACATATTAAAAGATTCTTTCAGAAAGCCTAAAAGAAAATTGTCCATAGAAGAAAATTATCGTCAACTAATATTCCTTAAATTGTATCGTTTGAAAAGTGTCTTTTTTTCTGTTCGTCGCCACACCCCGTCTTTCGTAATTATTTGTCTATATGTATGTAGAATGAACATTTCTCGTGAGTATTTTTAATAATCTTCAAAGTCTTCCGTTCGAACAGTCCGGCATTTCCATAATTTTTCGGAAACTTGTTGCATTTTGAATACATATAACCGTACTTTAACGATATCGCAGAATTGAGACTTTCTCCGTCAGTTCGGATTCTCGTGATTTGATAAAGCGAATTTGACTCACAGCTGCTACTCTCAAGTTTGTTCGTTCAATAGTTTGCATGCGATTAATCCCCGTGAAACCAACCGAGATGAAATCGTCCGATGAACAGTCTTTTTGTACTAACGGAAAAAGGAACCCGTACTAACACAGTGTGACAACGCTTTTTTTTGTAAATGTCGATTTGTTTAATAAAGATCTCGTTCCTCAGCATGAAATAGACGATCCGATCGTTGAAATCCCGAATTCCCGAATCTCCATTTTTGAATTATTCTTTAGAGATATAATAAAGGAAATAAAAAAGCAGCAAAAGAGTCGAAGAATATGGAAGAAAATCTCATCAAACCAGACGTGGTATTGGTGACGAGGAATGTTATGGTACCTCTTACCCGACCAGCTCCCCAAAATAAATCGACAGCCGACGCATCGGTGTCAAAGAAAAAAGTCAAAATCGTCAAGCAACGAAGAAACAAAGTAGAGATGCGGCAGCTTCATCCCTTTTCCCATGATACCGGCTACGAATATTCGCAAAGCCAAGGTCCTCGGAGGGAGAATCCTTGCGGGCAGTTTAGTGGAGGCTCGGAGAGATACGAGAATTTTTATAAAATCAAGGGGAAGAATAGGCAGCAAATTTCGTCTCTGAGTTTTCCGGAAGCTAAAACGCCGGAGGATGCTTCGAAATTAAGCTGCGAAACACTTTTTGTAAAAAAATCATCAAGTTCACTGAAAGTAGATGTAAATGATAATGAGGTCGAAGATAATTCATCTAAGGAAGATTCGCTTTCGAGAGACGCAGTGGAGTTTGAAATTTTTCATAAGAACGCTGCGTCTCGCGAGAGAATTGTTACGGACGTTCGTCGTTGCGTCCCCAACGACGCAAATTCGAAACGTGAAATTTTTGATAATCAACAAAACGTGAATGCCGATAATGAGAGATGCGAGATAAAATACTCTTGGGAAGATTTGGATAATTGGGTTCCGCCGTCGGAAAAGAAGAAAATTTTTGAAAAAATCGAAAAAAAGTCTGAAGAATCTCGAGGGGATAAAATATTGGATTGTAGAATAAAATATTCATGGCAAATTATCGGGATAGGCGCTCAAACTTCAGACACTTTGATAGAAAATTTGTTGTCGAAAGAAGACAAAGTCAGTAATTATCCTTGCGCTATAAAGTATTCCTGGCAAATTATCGGTACTGGTACTCAGGTATCCTTTTGCGAAAACAGTCGAGACCCTTCGAAGTACGAGAGGGATTATTGGGATGGAAAGATATTGTCGACCATCAAGAAATCTCCGGACAAAGCGAGTACGCCGGAGATATCAAGAAAAAGCAAAATATCGTATTCGGAAAATACGCAGACTACCGCTGAAAAAATACTCCAAACGGAAATGACGAACTGTCGGATTAAATATTCATGGGAAAATCTAACAAAGCCTTATTTAGCGGCAACTAAAAATTGTTTAAACCATTCTTAATAAAATATATCTATAGATTTCTCAACAAATCCAGTATTCTGTTAGGAATGGCAAGTCGTAGTCAGATACATCCGGTTAAAAAGAAAATTCCATTTTGCACTAGGGAAACGATGTTTTTGCTCATCGCGAGGAACAAACTCGAAGATAAATAACGATTGACAAGAGAGACGAAAGAGGAAAAAGGACATTTTCGTGGAGATGGATTCCGAGTTGGACATTTTGCCTGCGGACGGCTCCGACGAAGATATTCTCGATAAGACATTGAGCGCTTCGTACAGCGACGAAGCTGAGCCACTCATGCCAACGATAGAGTCAATAAATTCTCTCAACACTCGCAATAATGACAACGACGCCCGCACTGAGGAATTAAAGTTACGTTTGATGAGTGCGCAATCAAAGCTGGAAGATTTCGAGAAATGCATCGATGCCAATACGTCCTTGGATAATTCGATAAGCAACATGAAGGATGATTTTGCAAGAACGGCAGAAAAGCTACCGAGTCACGTTGAAGATGACGTGAAGGGTATCATACTGTCCGCTGAAGATTACATCGTCAAATTGGAGGATCAGTTGGGAGATCTTGACATTGCCGATGGCCAGGTGAATAAGAAAAAAACAATTACAAAAAAAACTCTTTATCCCGAAATTGTAGTTCTTCCATCCGCTTTTCGTCAAAGGCTGTATGATTTTCAAAAAAGCCAAATGGGCGATGAAAAATTCGTTCAATTTGGAGGAGAAATACAAGAGCAGCCGAGATGTAAGAATTAACTACGAATTTCCAGATCGTTAAGAGCACGATGAAGGTGATGCAAGAGATTGACAATGCTTATCAAGATTTATTGGACAGAATTTGTCTTGAAATAAATAAAAGACGCAATTTGATGAGGCTCGAAGCGGAAATTTACATGACCGAGAGTCTCGGCCCCCTTAAAGCTTGCAGACAACAAGTGAACGCTCAAATAAGGAGCAGTCGTAATTTTATAAACGAGCTCAAGCAAGCTCTTATCGACACGACCAATAAGAAGCCTCAGGAGTGCAAAATCATCGAAGCCAGCAGTCATTTGGGCAGGTGAGTCTTCAAATATACATATTCACGTGATGCCAATTCTACGTGTTGCAGAAACAGCCATTCCATCTCAACTTGCCTAAAATTCTTATGTAATTGAAAATAAATAAATAATACAGCTCATCCTAGATCTTGCCTATTCAATCATAAAAAAAGTAGTGTCGGATTATCGTGGGTCGCTGAAGACCCGAGGCACGTCTGAGCACATAATTTGCAATCAAAAAATCTGATAAAATCCCCGAATGCTCCTGGAAAACTTCCACCTTAAGGGCACGCCGCAGAGATCGAAAAAAAAAGAATTCAAACAAATA
This sequence comes from Heteropelma amictum, assembly GCA_959613375.1. Lineage (NCBI taxonomy): Eukaryota > Metazoa > Arthropoda > Insecta > Hymenoptera > Ichneumonidae > Heteropelma > Heteropelma amictum. The sequence goes on from OY390725.1 coordinate 6,358,016, forward strand.
TTTTATTTTTCGTCATAAACACACCCACCTTCCAAAAATACAGGCTTCGACTAACAATGGCTCGGGTCTCCGGTGACCCGTCATAATCAAATCGGGTTAATGAAAATTGTGACAAAATAAATTCTATGCAACGAGATTCTGATTTATTAGCTGAACAAAAAAAAATCACGGTTTATTCGTTTGCTAAGGATACCAGCTGTGCCTCAACCGGAAGAACTTCCGTACGTAACGTTCAGTCCACCGTCGAAAACGATCGTGGACAAGACGATAAAAGGAATCTCCGAGCTCGGCAGTGTTCTGCGCACTGGACCAGCTCAGTTTGTCGAAATTGAAGAAAGACCGGGATCGTTATTCGCAAAGTGGCAAATAGTCGATCCGGAGTACGCGAACGAGGAACAAATCTTCGTAATTCAGAAAGCGGACGGTGAAATTTACGACGTCGCTTCGGAGGCGTTCGCGACGATTTACGAGGGCTCGGAAAATTCCTGCTTCGTTAGAGATCTCAGAGTGAATCATCCCGTTACCTTGAGAATTGGATTACACTCGGCGGGCACTGCCTGGAGCGTTCATCGTTTTGCAAAAACCGCGATATCACCGTATGGTAAACGACTTTTCATTGATTTTTGATTTCGAAATTTGCCGCGTCACGAATGAATCACGAATGAATTATTAACGAAAGTAGAAAAAACAGACTCGTGATCATCTCCGTAATTTCTAAATCTCGCGATTACAGGCTGGACTCTCGATAACAAAAACTATATGGTAACGAACGGGGGAAAAGTGGCCGCGAAGATCACCAACGAAGCGAGCACGCTGTTTTCAAAGAGTGCGCAAATCGACGCTGATCAAATAATCGAGTTTAAGGTAGAAGGAGAGAGCGAGTTTTGTGTCAATGAATCATGTTTTTTAAAAGAAATTCAAAATACAACACAAAATCTTCTAGTTCTTGGAAGTCTCCCAAGATGGCAGAGACAACGAGGGTATAGCGTTGGTATCGGAAAAGTCGAACAACGAGGATGATTTGAGGAGATACGGAAATTTGTTCGTAACGCCGTTGGGCAACATTTTTATGGACGGCGAGGAGAAACTTATGAGATTGCCGAGGATACGTTTGGGCGGGCGTATAATATTCACGATACAGCGAAAGGACGATGAAACACTGAGGATAAATATCGAATCGGGCGACAAAGCTGTAACGTACGATTGGACGATACAAACACCCTTGTATTTCGCTGCAAGATTCCGCGATTTCAACAAGTGGAATTTGATGGTGAAATAACGCAGACGAATAGACGAATGTTCATTTACAGATTCATCTTTACGTAATAGTTACTTTTTTATCCTTATTATTATTATTATTATCAATATTATATGCTTAAATCGATTATTAATAAAAATCTGATTCATGTGCCTTATGAAAAGATTCCTAATCCTGATTAATCGTCAACCGGAACATCCTCTGCAACCGCAGTGTATACACTCGACTATACGTCCCTCTTCGAGCTTCCCTTTCGGTACACGACAGATACAATTCGTTCCGAAATTCGTGTCCCTAGTTTGTATACACCGTAAGCAACACAGATTTTCATAGCCTACTTTTTTCCACTTGGCAATGAGATTTTTGTCCGCTATGTTCTCATTTAAGCAGTAATCATAGAGTTCTGAAAATATAAAAATATTCCAATTCCAGCAAATTGTCTTTGTCCCTGTCCGCGACGAATCATTGGTTGTTACAGTGCTTTTCGTACCGCGAGCAAAAAATTAGGGAACATCGTTGTCTACCGGGTGGATCAGTTTGCTGTACAATTTAAACGGGGATACTTTTGTTTCTCATTTATTCTTAAATTGCGTATTTTTAGACTACCAAAAAATAGTATATCTTTTTTCTTGGTTTTTGGCCTTTCTTTTTTATAATAATAAAGATATTTCGATGAAAGCTTTATGATTTCTATCTTTCTATTTGCATCCGAGGATATTTTTGATCCGTTTGGATTTTTAATTGTTCTTGAAACAAAAATTTATGCGCAAAGAGGCATGTTACTTTCAAAGAATCATTTCTTGTTTGTTTAAAAAATGTTACTGTTGGAGTATAGTGCACAGTCTGCGGTCGGTCGATTATTTCGTGCTTTATTAAAGTAAAACATATCGGAACTGCTTCTGTTTTATATATTTGTATGAAAAATTTTTCCAGATGTGAAAAAAAAGTGAAATAAAATGAAAAGAATAGGGTATGGTGAAGAATTTGAAAAAAAAAACGATTTTAACGATGCTTGTTTGAAGTGACAATTTCTTGTAGCATTTAGTGAATCTTGGCTTTATTTTCGTTGAGAAATTTTCGGTATTTTTTCGACGGTCCATTTATTCAATCATAAGACGATTACTCACCTCTGCTAATAGCTTTTCTCCTGTAGAAAAGGTCATAAATGTATCGGGATTTTTGATGATGAATCTTGAAAATAGGCCACAGAGATTCTTGTTTACGTTTGCCTTCGTGCGGTTCGGTCTCCGCTGCAAACAAGAATTAAACATTCATTCGAATCTCTGGATTACTTGGACGAACGTAAAAAAACAGTTTCATTGAAAAGTAAATGTTTTGCCGAGTTTTCTGTTGTGATATTCGTAAATGTAAACGCACAAAGACTCCTAACCTTCACGCATTTTTTGTTCCAATTCCTCGAGCGTCGGTTCGATCAGTTCCCAACCATCGGGTGGCGATTTCTTGCTTCTGCGTACTTTTGGCATTATCGCTGAGTTTTATTTTATCAAAATTGATACCTTAGTCTTCTCAATTAGACTCTAGAAACGAAAAGCCAACGTCCGCCAAGGACTCCTCAACAACTTTTGGAACTTGGAAGTGCTTCTTGGAATATCAGTAATGGCAAAGCATACACACCTCCGTGAAGTTAGCCACGGCCAATTGGCGCAATATTGCGCGCGAAAGTTTCTGATTTTTATATAAAAAATTCTGATACATTGAAAAAATGTTATTTTTCGGCTGTAGCGATACATTTTTGTGAATAAACTATTCTTTACTAATTATGAAACAAGTTAGTTCTATATGAAAAGCATTTATTGTTATCAGAATTCTTATTGTGCAAACGTAAAGCTGAAATGCGATTGGACAGTTTGAATAAGTTAGAATGCCGATGAACGCCACAGTCGGCGGGTCGATGTACCAAAAAACGGAGTCGAATCTTTGAACAACGATGAGCTTTCTTGGTCAACTTCACAGGCATTACAAGTCGGTATTCGCGATTGTGTGCGTGCGTGTGTGTGTGTGTGGTTGCCGATCTTGTAAATAAATAATAATGTCGCTCGATCAGACAGTGTGCGAAGGTAATAAATGAGGATTAAGGAAACAAACGAAAAACGTTCGACTGAATAAACGCAATGAAATAACCACCCGCATCGCCATTCTCCGCGATCTTCGCGTATCGAAATATCCGATATTCCTAACCTACAAATTGCATTCAAACTTCGCGATATAATCTACGATAAACTACCGTAATTTATTTTATGTATCTTTCCATACGTTCTTCGATTTGTATTCGCTTGCAGATCTCAAGGCTTTCGAGAGACGCCTCACTGAAGTAATTGCCAGCTTGCAACCATCTACGCTAAGGTGGCGAAGTATGTTTTCACTAAATTCGTTCAATGACTCTCGTTTCTCCTTCAAAGCTTTACCCCGAAATAAGACATCTGATAAAAATTCATTCAACTTTATAGTAGAGTAGCAGCTAATTTTTTGAAATTTCTTCGCAATCCCTTGCTTTTGCAGTGTCTTTGGTATTACATATCTTCGACAAACGTTAGTATCTTAACGATACATTTTCCCCGTCAGATTTGTTATTGAGATACGTCGTAAGTCGGATAATGCAATTATTCAAAAAACTAATCGAGATTTTGACCGTTGCCGCCGTTTGAGAGATTAAACTATGAAAATTCAAAATTTCTTGACGCAAGTCAATTTTTGAATCATTTCAAACTTCCTAGTTCATGCTTGGTTGGTTACTCAAAAGTAGCATTTTAGTACGAGACGTTTTGTGACGACGTTTTGAAATAAAAATCTTGAGAAACCGTTTCTGTTACTTTCAATTATTTCGTACCTCGACTCTACGATATCTTCAACTTTGTACAACACTTATCTTCTTCCAGTATTACTAGGCTTCATTTCTGTATGCACAGCAGTGGGAGCCTGGCACTGGCTCACCGATCCGAATACATCCGCCGTATCTTTCACTCAGAGTCTGTACAATCATCCCATATTCACAATGGCTAGCATTCTTCTAGGTAAGATATTAACAAACGAAAATCTTCCGTGTAGGATATAAATTTTGTCGAGAGACTCGTCGTCGTCGAATAATCAAATGCCAAACTCGCAGAGATTGTTTTTCCTGTATATAAGAGTACATTTTCCAGAAAATAGCATATCTTCATCAACATCACCAAGAGCTTTTGCTGTATTCCGAAATTATCCATAAACGGCAAAAAACGATATTTTCATGCTCCAAAAATATTCTAACTTCTTATCGTTTCGTGCTGATATTACGATTCGAAAAATGACATTTTCAATTTATTAATTTATTCACTCATGTATTTATCGATTTTTTCGCTAAACAGTCATACTGTTCATGATGGGTGTGCACAGAAGAGTTATAGCGCCGAGTATAATAACGCAAAGGGCGAGAAAAGTACTCGGTGATTTCAATATGAGCTGCGACGACACGGGGAAACTGATACTGAAGCCAACGAGGCCGGCGCATCCCCACGAGACTTGAATAACACAAAAAAACGTGGATCTCGCGATCCCTGCAATCATCCCGAGCTGCATCCAAATGGTGGAGGACCACCGAACGTTTTAGTTCGGGGATTAACGAAAAAAACAAAACAAAAAACATAAACAAATCTACGCGATCGAGCGAGCGCAATCACGAACACATGCATATACGTACACGCAAACACCGGCGATGATGAATGCTCCTGATTCCGTGCGTCCGAGAATGTACGCACATGGACACCGCCATGTAGTGTAGACCTTTTTCTCTTCCTCTTTCTATTCTTCTTTTTTCTTCTTGAGACATGAAAAGCATGTTTGCCATCGAAATCCTTTTGACGAGAGGCGTGAAAGATGATCGAGCAGGCAATATATTTCGAACGGCAAGACGACAACGATGCGCTTTCACCCTCGCTCTTCTTGAAAATAAAAATGAAAAAAAAAAAAAAATAAACAAGAAACATCGTTACGGACGATTGAAAATGTCGAAAGGGAAAATGACTCGTTTTGTACTCGGCGAATCGTCGCCGTGACGTCAAACATCCATATACCCAAAAGAAAGTTCGTAATAAAGCCAAAGCGATTCGTTCAAAACCTATGATTTGCAATTTTTTCCTTGTTACGTAAACTATGTTTATTTTTTATCCAAATGCAGAACGAGTATTATCATTTTTGAAGATCGATGGATAAATTGAAATGACGATCAATCGTTTTCACGTTGAAAACATTTATTCGTTGATTCTTCTCATACTCCGCACAATACCACGCTATATAAGCGATACATAGCCATTTGTGTATATACTTTTCTTTGTTTTTTCTTCTTCATTATTCATTAAATATTGGATGTACAGTTTGGATATCATCAGTGTCTTTTATCAGCTATTTATTTCGTCTTGATCGACCTATTCAAAATATTCAACGTTCATTTTTATCACCCTAAGCAAGTATTCTGTCCCGGAAAAGAAAAATTGAAAATCGTCCCAGGAGAGCTCGTATGTACAGTGGATCATCATAATTATTCATGATGTGCAATTTTTTTCCATACAACATTGTCGTAAAACAATCGACGGATGAATTAAGAGAACTAACGGAGGAAACGCGTTGTATATAATAAATGAGTTTGTCCGAGCGCACAGCACTCGTCGAGTGCCGCAACAACTGGTCTCCAATCGTTTTTTACTCCGCGATTCGATGCTGAAGGTGCTTTGGATATTAGGATTTATTCGACATCCTATCGATTGATTTTTTAAAACAATTAATTTTACGAAAATGATCGTCGTCGTTCGACGCTGAGATTTTTTCCGACGAGAGAAAAAAACATTATTTCCCGATTTCCGACATTTTTCTCTCGTTTCTCTCTTTTCTTATCCCAAATCGGCATTGATCGGTCGCGATTCCATTAGAAAAATATGACTCGTACTTTTGTTTTTATTTCACGAAAATGTTCTAGATGTTCGAGACGAATAAAAACGATACATCGTTCTTGTAATTTCCGGTTTCACAACTGTCGCGGTCCGAAAGATTACTCTTTTATTTGTAAACAATTCTCACAGGCAGAGACGTACGATTTCACGGCGCATTCTTGTATAATCAAATACAAATTGGTTCGGTACATCCTTTTCCGTTTAATACGAAAAAAAAGAATCCCTTAGGCACTGTGTAGTTTACGCGAAAATTCGGGTACTGTTTTTTTTATAAATAAACTAGAACGTCTCGCGAAGAAATTCGTTCTTTTGCACTTTCAGCGACAAATCGGCTCATCGCGGATCGAAAGAAGCTCGAAATTCGAGTGGAAGTGGGGAACCCGTTTAGATTATAACGAAAGAAAAAAAAACGAATTCTTTTCATGTTTAATAACAACGATTTTACTTCCTCATTCGATAACGATCATTTCCTTCTCCCTTTTTCTTCAAACTCATCACAATTTGTTGTTTCATACTCTAAAAGGAATCGCGTTTAATAATGTACACATGCGCACATTCACATGCAGAGGAAGAACGGAAGGCCGAGAGCGCTCCAGCTCGATCTTCTCTCCCGAATGAGACACGCACGCCAAATTTTCGTCTCTTCCGCTCCGTCACGATTTTGTTGTTCTCGCTCGTTTATTATTCATTCAGCATGCCATTTCATATCTCTCATTCGTTCGTTCTAACGAATATCTCGCAAACATTTTGCGTCACCGTTGAACCCTCTCGTCCAGGCGACCATAATATAAATTCGTCTCGATAACCCGTAGCAAAGTAAGAGCACAGTTGGATTTTTGTTGTCTTTTCGGCTAGTGAAGAGAGAAGAGATCACCGGCTGATGGGAGTGGCGCCAAACCACCGGTCACGTCCGGTAATTGCGTGAGATCCGGAAGATTCGAGATGTGAGACTTGACCTCCGATCTAACTGCGCAAACTTTTTTCAATTTCTCCTTGTAATCCTGAAACGCGCAATTTCGTCGTTTTATGAATAACGTTCTCGCGATACAACTATCGCGTCTTCTGTCGTACTTTCGCGCGAGACGGAAAACGATCATTGCTTTTTTTTTGTGAAACAGCGCGCAAGAATTATACCTCGAGGGTCGTTTGTGCCTGCTGAAGCAATTGCCTCTGCGCCAGTGTATAATCCCTCAGCATGGTCAAAAGTCTTCGACGATCCTCCATTTCACCTTGAAGCCTTCCGTTATAATCGGCCAAAAGTGCGGCGGCCTCGTTGACCGCGATGCTCAATTGATCGGCAGCCGCCCTGTCCGCGAGATTCGCGAGCAACGACACTTCCGAAACTTCGGGCGGTAACGATGCTATACGCTCGCGTACAGCTGCGTCGGAGGATGCCGTATTTTCGAGATCCTGCAATGACGAAAATTCATACTGTTTAACGAACGAAATTCGTTACAAACATCGAGACTTTTTATTACGTCGCGGAAAAAACTGGGAGAAAAACGAATTTAAATTGAGGTCGTCAAATCTGATAAAATTGTTTTTAATAGCTGAAAAACTATCGCGAAAATTGAAGAGGAAAAGTTGTTTTATGGAATAGATATAATTTTTTGATTGATCATTGTACAAACGATATTGACCATTAAAGCTTTGATGAGTTCTTCCGTTTCCGGTGGATCGCCAGCCGGTGTTCTTGGGCTCAGAGTCACGTGAAGTTCTTTGGTACCGTCAACTTCGACCTCGGTTTCCGATTTTTTACGCTCCTTTTTCTCCGGCTCTTTCTTCTAAAAATAGAAAAAATGGTTTTTCAGTGTTACTTCGATTATAATTTGTCGGATTCAATTAGGCACTCCCGAGTTACTTTTTATGAATAGTTTATTTCGTCCGTTTTGCTATCGTGACTAAAAAGCGTATTATTTATCGTTAAATCGCTGCAAATCTCGATTTTCGAAGTGCGATAAACTTCAATCTCTGCTCGTTCTCCTCGAGCTTTGAAATACCGTTTGGTTCATCGAGCTATCATGTTTTACATCGTTACTTTCAGCGGATTTTTGTCAATTCGTGTCAATGATTTTCTTTGCAAAATTTCCTATACATACCCCTTTGCGGATTTTTCGGTGATTTTCGAAGTGATCTCGTGTCTACAAAAATAGAGATATCTGGATGAATCAAACGGTATTTATTGGATTTATTTGTGGTCTTTCGTAAACATTCTTAATCTTACAATCTCGGAATCTCAAAATTCAAATGCGTGGCCGTTTGTAAATCCGACACAAACGAAAATAGAAGCCAATGGTTTTTCTCCAATCAATATATTTTTTATTTCTCGAATTTTCGCACGAATTTTTCATTAACGAACAAATAATGATCCCGTGCGATTCTCTCATATTTCTGCTCTGTTTTTCGCCGAGATTATTTAACGAGCTTACTTTGGATCTTATCTGCTGGCGAGTTTTTTCAATGAGGGGGGGAAAAAAATGCATGCGGCAAAGAAATCTTAGCGAAAATACCTTAATCTTTTTTTCTTTTTCAATGTCGTTTCTGGGCTTCTTCCGAGGTGGCGTGCCCGGTTCTTTCATCGGTTCCGTAGCTGCGTCAAAGGCTAATTTGAATTCGGCGATATGCAGTTTGTCGTAAACACCTCTCTCCTCCCAAATGTTCAGCAGCCTGTTCAAACGATCTCTCGTCTTTTCGTCGAAACCTTTCATATGCTCGAAAGCTTTGGGAAGAACCGTACCAAATTCTTTGCCGAATTCGGGACCTTTTTTCTTGCTGTTTTGAATGACGTCGTTCGCCAAATACATGAACATCAATTTGCGATTATCCTTCACTGGAAAACAAAAAAATATGCAATCAAAATCTCAATGCGGAAAAACACACGACGAAGAGAACGACATTTTGGGAAGAAAATGACGCAATTTTGCGATCGGAGCTGCAGTTTTTTCAAATTCGCACATACTGTCGGGAATTTTTCGTAGAAAAAAGGGGAAAAGGAGTCGAGATGAATCGATCGTCTTTCGAAGTAAAAAATGATCGTTTGTTACGTCAAAGATTTCAGTATACCGAGAAGAAACGTGCCAAAGCCGAAAAACGTAATTTGGCACGTAACCTTTTCGCGAAAATCGTCTCGCTCGTTCATTCGTTTCGCGGTGATTCGGTTTGGCCGTTTTCGAAATGCGGGAGGTCGAAAACCCGTCGAACACACTTTTTTTAAGAAATCTCGAAACATGCAGTATGGGTATAACCTCAAAATAGATCGAGTGTCGAAAAGTCTCGAATCGCAAAAAGACCGAAAATGAATGATAAAAGTTTGCTCATTTTTGCGAGATCAATGTGTCAGCAGAAGAAAGGTCGAAATATAAACGGCAATGTTGTTCGTTGTTGCGTAAAAACGGCCATACATCGCGAATTTTTTATTCGTTTTTTTACTCACCCTTGCACATCTCCTTGTACCACACTTTAACGATAGTCGGATGATGTTTTCTGTGATGTATCAGCCACAGGGATAACGTCTGTATACTCTGCTGCGAGGGATTTAAATCCATGAGTTTTTTAACGAGCGCACTTTCCGTAAAACCTGCCATTTTTTTTCCTTTTTCGCGGCAGGGAATAAAATTTAAAAAATATATTTCGCCAGGCCGACCGGGCAGGCTACACAGTTCGCAGAACGCACACTAGAACCACACGCACGAGATAGGAGGTTCGTTCACACGATAAATTACAAACGAAGACGATCAACGAGCCAGACTAGCTGTCTACGTAAATAGTGGACGATCCGCAATGTTCATAAGTCAAGACGGAACTGAGCTCAATACATTTACCGGAGTGCAATTATATACACTGCACGTCTTCTCGCTGTACCGGCCTCGACTAAAGCATGGAGAGAGGTAATAAGCGCCCCTCCGCTGTCTAACGCTGTTCACTTTCCCCCACTACTGCGACTTTTTATTTCGTTCAGCAAAAGGTGCAAAGACTGGGGGGAAAAATCGCAAGCAGCGGTTTTTCCCCCTTTGTCTTTACCCCCGCCCCGTCTTTGAGGCGTTTTCTCAGTGGCCCTCGGTCGAGTCAAAGATTCCTGATAAAACAGTTGAAGATAAAAAGATGCTCTTTTTTACTCTCTACTCTTGGGCCCTCTACTCGCGAACTCGCGAACTGCTTCTAAAAAAGCATCGATAAGATAGAACTTCCGTATTCGCGAATTTCCCTTCAAAATACCTTTTTCTTTTCTTACTTGCGGGAAAAAACACACTAAGCTGCCAAATATTATTAAATCCCATTAATGATGCATTATATTCGGGTGAGATCAAAATAAATTACTATTTTTGTTCTTCTTGATATATAAAATTGAAAAATTGTTTTTTTTTATTGCTCGGTACGTCAGGAAACACCAATTCGCATATGAGCCTTTGCTGATAACATTGAGAGGTCGCACATTGCAATTTTTCAACACCGTTTCAAATATCATTTGATTGCCGTGGGACCCTTTATTTTACTTTGAAAAAATGTTGTCAAAAAGTATGCAGTTGTTTCTACCAAATAAATGTGCTTGCCTTTTTTGAAAAATCCGTGCGAGCTACATCAAACATTCGATATAATTATTGCTGTCAATCTATTCGTTTTGCGATTGCTAATTATTATCACCAATACGTTAACTTAATAATTATAAAATAGAGTAATTCAAAAATAGGCATTGAATTTGACGTAATTTAAGCTTTAGCACCAATTATCTCGTCAATAATGGTTACTCCAATCGATTGAACGCAAGAGACCTTTTTTGCGAAGCATCAAATTTCCTACGAAAATATGATACAGAATTTTTCGCAAGCTTCCTTTTCCCAAGCTAAATTGCTACGAGGGACCCATCAATGTCAATTTTAAGGGCTCTCGCTTGAATTGCTGTTTTTTGAGGTGGCGAGCGATCAATTTTTCATCATATCAAGAAAAAAAAAGGAAAAAACATATAGCCTTCGTTCAATCCGTCTTAATATACATGTTGTATTTGAATGTCTTCGTTAACGAAAAAGAATGCAGGAACTTTTCGTATAACTTATTGCGATACTTTGCTGTAATGTTGTTTCTTCTCAACAATTACAAAAGCTTTCTTTATCAACGAATAACCCAGCGCTTTTTCGTTCCTTTTTACACCGTTTGAATAATGAGATCCTTTAACTCAATGTACAAAAGCCCCTCCACCGTCACGTACATCGCACTGAAATTCAGGGAGGATAATTTATACAAAGTATTTCTCAAAACACCCGCTCCGACCTTCGAAAAAACCAGAGAACGGTAAGATAAAATCGTTAAAATCGTCAAAGGTTCCCGAATAAACTCCATTCTTTTGAAAGATCGTGCAATATTTCGTCCACGAATGATTGAAAACCCAAAAATAAGACGAAATCCACCGACTCGTAATAAAATTTCAAAAAAATCTCTCGAAAACGTTTCACGGAAGCTCCGTTGAATTTTCTTTTTTTTTTTCTGACAACAAAGTCGCAACAAAGTTCCATTATCGTGCGTGCTCGGTTGCCACGCACGAACAGGATTAACAATTCAGGTAAGAGGAATGGCTGAATGCTTTTAAAAAAGAGACGGAAGGGGAGGAAGAGGGAAAAACGCTTCGAGCTCCTGAAGATTGCAGAGGCAATTTTCTGGACAATGTCACCACTTTGTTTTACGTGTGTGGGCAGCTTTTGCAGCGTGCTCTTGTGCTCCGGAGCGCTCTCACGAGGCAGAGTTACGCACGGAAAGCCAGACGTTGTAAGGCTGCTACAACCCCTCCGACACACAGCCTGTTTGGTCTTTCGTCTTTGGGATGGACGTCTACGCAATGGAAAAACCAAAGCACGCGCGTTTCCGACGCTTCCCGTCGTCACCGACCCTTGATAGCTTCACCGCAAAGGGGTTTCGTTTTTATCCTTGCTGACGAACCCCCATGGATGAGCTTCTCTCGCGGTACCTGGCACTCTCGAGTACTTTCTCAGAGAGAAAAAAAAAACCATTCAATTCGAGAATGAAACGAAAATAAAACGCATATATCCTGGAGCAATTTCATACAAGTGCTGAAACCTCGGAGGACTCGCGGCTAACGAGCGATATTGTTTTCTCAAGATAGCTCGTAAAATGTGCAGAAGGTCCGTTGAACGTTTCGAATATTTCCGAGCGTTATTATAAAAGCCGGAAAAATAAAGGCAATTTCTTCATAACGGATTTTATATCCACCCCGAGAGAAAATTTATCACAGCTATAATACCTACTTTTCATGAAAGGAAATCATCATTGAGTCACAAAATTTCGTAATAAAATATATAATTCGAAAGATCATCGTATAAACCGGGGATTTCATTGCAGTAATTATTTTTTCGGAACGTATAAATTATTTGCCCTCGAATATTTTCCAAAAAACACAGGGCAATGTGATAGAAATTTCATTAATTATATTATACTTATATTAATGGAACGTATTATTCTATTTTCTCGCGAACGTAAAATCCTCGATATTTTCTGCCATTGAAAGTTGGCGCGCGTTATTGCGTTTGTCGTTTTGGTGTTTAAAAAAATCTTTGGTATTGGAAAAGAACATTCGCCAATTTGAATATCGCTGTGACTGCGCGGATTCGTGAAAATTCGATGCTTCGCTTAATTAATTAATAGCGAATTACTTGGCTTGACGCCGCTGCAGTTAAAAAGAAAAAAAAGATCGATTTCTCGAATTATTTCAACAGCCTCGTTATTGAATATCGTCCTTCGTTTTCCGGAAACATTCGGCAATGTTAGTACCGTTTGAAGCATGTACGAATTTAATAGAATTCGATTTTGAAGGAAATTCATTACAGAGGAAAACTGTCCCACAGTTTTCCTGTCCAGTGTTTAACGTACCGTTTGATTTTGCGATGTCCAAGGGACATCGCAGACATTTTGACATTTTTCATTTACGACAGTTTGTACAGAAAAATCATCCCCTCATAATGTGTATATAAATTGAGAAATTTGCAATTGAGAATATTCTGCCAGGACAGTCGTCAAAGGGCATTGAAAGTACAGACACGAAAGACAAATTACGAAAATTCCCACGGATGTGATCAACTTTACAATCTTTTTGTTTGCTTATAGATTTATTACTTTACGAACGCCATTGATAGCTTTGCCATTGTCACAAATATTACCTGAGTTGTAGCCGTTGGAAGCGCGGCGGAGAATGGACTCCAGACGTAGCGACCGAACAGGTACGGACGAAGACTCGCGGCGGGTATATTTTTCACAAATTCCTTATTGTACTTATTGTACCTTATTATAAAACGCTTTATGGTAATCATGACTTTCTATTGAAATTTAACACATAAAATTAACCTAAATATACAATACCAGCCATCGTTAAGGGTCGTTGAGTGACCCACGTTCCAATTACTCGAAATAATGTATTTCACATAATCGCCAGCGGTGTATTCAACAATGGCGGGATAATGACTTTACTCCTTATTTCTTTGTTCGTAAACGTCCAAGGTCCCAATTGTTTCAGCCTCAATACAAATATTTCAGGTGCATAATATTTATGCGGAAAAATGTTTCAATTCGCACCGGTCAAAAATCCATAACAATTGAGATTCTAAATGTCATGTCCCAGCATCTTCCTCTCTTACAACAGCTTATTACTTTTATTTTCATTTTGCAAAACGATCGGATCGCGATCGTTATTAATTAAAAAATCTGAAACTGGGTGCATTGATTATACATATTGAGGGGTACAAAATATATTTTTTATTGATTTTTTCCCATCAATTATGCAGAGTAGATTGAAAAATTAATAGAAAATTTGAAAACGGACGTGGCGGTTTGGCCACATTGCGGCGGTGAATTAATTATTGGAGGGGATTTTTTATGCAAATAATCTTTCTTATAAAAAGTTGATGAGGAGATATAGATCGAAATTATCGAAATATCGAAATATCGCATGCTTTGTTGTCGTTTTATTCGTTTCGTGATTGGTCTGTGATGAGCGTAGCCGCGAAATTCATGCAAGACTGTATTCGCGCGGTTTTTTATGCTGTTTTGGCCAGTTGTCGACTCGTGACATTATAAAATTTACAAGAAATGATTCCTCGATCAGACGATCTTCCGAGAAGCGTTTTCCTTCAAAGTAGTGGCAGATGAAAAGAACGATCCACAACCCTATGAAAATTGAACCACGCATAGAGGAAACAACTCTAAACAAGATGCTTCATGTCCGGTTTCCGGAAATTTTTGTTCTACAGCAATGTCGGGCGGGTAAGCAGTCTCGCAGGCGCAGTACTACCGCTCGACGCTGGCCCGGAGAGGCTATCTTCCCGCTTTACAGCAATGTCGGGCGGGTAAACAGTCTCGCAGGCGCAGTACTACCGCTCGACGCTGGCCCGGAGAGGCTATCTTTCCGTTATACAGCAATGTCTCGCAGGCGCATTACTACCACTCGACGCTGTAGTACTCGAAAGTAGTGGCAGATGAAAAGAACGATCGACAACTCCATCAAAATTTAACCACGTGCAGAGGAAACGACTCTAAGCAAGATGCTTCATTTCTGGTTTTCGGAAATTTTTATTCAGATTTTTGCCACAGATTCTGATCCAGCGTTTGATCGGCGGATGAGAGGAACGATCGACAACTCCATCAAAATTTAACCACGCTTAGAGGAAGCGACTCTAAGCAAGTTGCTTTATTTTCGGTTTTCGGAAATTTTGTTTTAGATTTTTGCCACAGATTCTGGTCCAGCGTTCGATCGGCGGATGAGAGGAACGGTCGACAACTCCATCAAAATTTAAGCACGAGCAGAGGAAGCGACTCTGAGCAAGTTGTTTCATTTCCGGTTTTCGGATATTTAGTTTCAGATTTTTCAGCACAGCTTCCGGTCCAGCGTTCGTACGGCGTACGAGGCAAACGACGATCGACAACTCAATGAAAATTTAACCATGCTCGGAGGAAGCGACGCTGAGCAAGTTGCTTCGTTTCCCGTTTTCGGAAATTTAGTTTCAGATTTTTGCGCGGATTCTGTGGTCCAGCGTTCGATCGGCGGATGAGAGGAACGATCGACAACTCTATGAAAATTCAACCACGCCCAGAGGAAGCGACTCTGAGCAAGTTGCTTCTATTCCGGTTTTCGGAAATTTAGTTTCAGATTTTTGCGCGGATTCTGTGGTCCAGCGTTCGATCGGCGGATGAGAGGAACGATCGACAACTCTATGAAAATTCAACCACGCCCAGAGGAAGCGACTCTGAGCAAGTTGCTTCTATTCCGGTTTTCGGAAATTTAGTTTCAGATCTTTGCACGGATTCTGTGGTCCAGCGTTCGATCGGCGGATGAGAGGAACAATCGACAACTCAATGAAAATTTAACCACGCTCAGAGGAAGCGACTCTGAGCAAGTTGCTTCCTGTCTGGTTTTCGGAAATTTAGTTTCAGATCTTTGCACGGATTCTGTGGTCCAGCGTTCGATCGGCGGATGAGAGGAACGATCGACAACTCAACGAAAATTTAACCACGCTCAGAGGAAGCGACTCTGAGCAAGTTGCTTCCTGTCCGGTTTTCGGAAATTTAGTTTCAGATCTTTGCACGGATTCTGTGGTCCAGCGTTCGATCGGCGGATGAGAGGAACAATCGACAACTCAATGAAAATTTAACCACGCTCAGAGGAAGCGACTCTGAGCAAGTTGCTTCCTGTCCGGTTTTCGGAAATTTAGTTTCAGATCTTTGCACGGATTCTGTGGTCCAGCGTTCGATCGGCGGATGAGAGGAACGATCGACAACTCAATGAAAATTTAACCACGCTCAGAGGAAGGGGCTCTGAGCAAGTTGCTTCCTGTCCGGTTTTCGGAAATTTAGTTTCAGATCTTTGCACGGATTCTGTGGTCCAGTGTTCGATCGGCGGATGAGAGGAACGATCGACAACTCAATGAAAATTTAACCACGCACAGAGGAAGCGACTCCGAGCAGTTTGCTCCATATCCGGTTTTCGGTTTTTAAGTTTCACGCGTTTCAGAGGCAACTTCCGGTACAGCGTTCGTACGCCGTACGAGGCAAACGACGATCGACAACTCGATGAAAATTTAACCACGCACAGAGGAAGCGACTCCGAGCAAGTTGATCCGTTTCCGGTTTTCGGTTTTTAAGTTTCACGCGTTTCAGAGGCATCTTCCGGTACAGCGTTCGTACGCCGTACGAGGGAAACGACGATCGACAACTCGATGAAAATTTAACCACGCACAGAGGAAGCGACTCTCAGCAGTTTGCTCCATATCCGGTTTTCGGTTTTTAAGTTTCACGCTTTTCAGAGGCAACTTCCGGTACAGCGTTCGTACGTCGTACGAGGCAAACGACGATCGACAACTCGATGAAAATTTAACCACGCACAGAGGAAGCGACTCCGAGCAGTTTGCTCCATGTCCGGTTTTCGGTTTTTAAGTTTCACGCGTTTCAGAGGCAACTTCCGGTACAGCGTTCGTACGCCGTACGAGGCAAACGACGATCGACAACTCGATGAAAATTAAACCACGCTCAGAGAAAGCGACTCTGAGCAAGTTGATACGTTTCCGGTTTTCGGTTTCTAAGTTTCACGCGTTTCAGAGGCAACTTCGGGTACAGCGTTCGTACGCCGTACGAGGCAAACGACGATCGACAACTCGATGAAAATTGAACCACGCTCAGAGGAAGTGACTCCGAGCAAGTTGATCCATTTTCGGTTTTCGGTTTTTAAGTTTCACGCATTTCAGAGGCAACTTCCGGTACAGCGGACGTACGGCGTACGAGGCAAACGACGATCGACAACTCGATGAAAATTTAACCACGCTCAGAGGAAGCGACTCTGAGCAAGTTGATTCGTTTCCGGTTTTCGGTTTTTAAGTTTCACGCGTTTAAGGGGCTACTTCCGGTACAGCGTTCGTACGCCGTACGAGGGAAACGACGATCGACAACTCGATGAAAATTTAACCACGCTCAGAGGAAGCGACTCTGAGCAAGTTGATTCATTTCCGGTTTTCGGAAATTTTGTTTCAGATTTTTCAGCATAGCTTCCGGTCCAGCGTTCGATCGGCGGATCAGAGATACGATCGACAACTCGATGAAAATTTAACTACGCGCAGAGGAAGCGACTCTGAGCAAATTGCTTCATTTCCGGTTTTCGGAAAATTATTTTGAGTTTTTTTATAGAATTTACATGGCAGATGAAAAGAACGATCGACAGCTCCATCAAAATTGAACCACGCATAGAGGAAAGATAGCCACTCCGAGCCAGCGTCGAGCGGTAACACTGCGCCTGCGAGACTGTTTACCCGCTCGACATTGCTGTAGAGTGAGAAGATAGCCTCTCCGGGCAAGCGTCGAGCGGTAACACTGCGCCTGCGAGACTGTTTACCCGCCCGACATTGCTGTAGAGCGGAAAGATAGCCTCTCCGGGCCAGCGTCGAGCGGTAACACTGCGCCTGCGAGACTGTTTACCCGCCCGACATTGCTGTAGAGCGGAAAGACAGCCTCGCAAGCGTCAACGCAAAGGTTCTTCCGAATCGTGGCTTCAACCGTGTTTTTCTTTTCGATCATAATTTTCCTTCAAAGAAGTGGCAGATGAAAAGAACGATCGACAACTCCATCAAAATTTAACCACGGATAGAGGAAACAACTCTAAACAAGATGCTTCATGTCCGGTTTTCGGAAATTTTCTGTTTAGTTTTTTCATAAAATGTACAAGAAATAACTCTCCGACCGGACGATCTCGCGAGAAGCGTTTTCCTTCAAAGTAAATTTTTTATGTAAAACATTTTTTTATGTAAAATTGCAATTGTTTATTCATCTCCATATTTGTGATACAAAGTTGGCGTATTGAAACAAAATTTTGAGTCTTTTGGGCAATGCATTTTATGAAGATTATTTATGATTTATTAATTATTATTGTTTGTACTTCATTTTTGAATCTAACGTTTCTTGCTTTTCACCATTTGCTATTTATGCCGAATTATAATATGTTCTGTAGGGGTCTATACTTAATTCAAGATGGAGCGCTGCAGCGCGAAAATGCAGCCGGTCGCGCGCGTGAGCGCGCGTCTCTAATCCCTAGTCTTTCTTATAAAAAGTTGATGAGGAGATATAGATCGAAATTATCGAAATATCGAAATATCGCATGCTTTGTTGTCGTTTTATTCGTTTCGTGATTGGTCTGTGATGAGCGTAGCCGCGAAATTCATGCGAGACTGTATTCGCGCGGTTTTTTATGCTGTTTTGGCCAGTTGTCGACTCGTGACATTAATCGCGGTTAGCAAAGGTTATAGTTCTACGATAATTTATTCTGTGAAAAAGAAATCATCCATATCGAGTAAGTAAGAGTACTATATTTCACAATTGAATTTATGTTGTACTGAGAGAAAATGAGAGATAGTCCGGGAGAAGGAGAGTGAATAAACTACACTAGCTTCTTTTGCACATTTTTTCAAGCGAAAACTTTTCTCCTTTCTTTCTCCCTTGCACATTAATGTTTTATAAAATTTACAAGAAATGATTCTTCGATCAGACGATCTCGCGAGAAGCGTTTTCCTTCAAAGTAGTGGCAGATAAAAAAAACGATCGACAACTCCATCAAAATTTAACTACGCATAGAGGAAACAACTCTAAACAAGGTGCTTCATGTCCGGCCTCCGGAAAGTTTTGTTCTACAGCAATGTCGGGCGGGTAAGCAGTCTCGCAGGCGCAGTACTGTATACCGCTCGACGCTGGCCCGGAGAGGCTATCTTTCCGCTCTACAGCAATGTCGGGCGGGTAAACGGTCTCGCAGGCGCAGTACTACCGCTCGACGCTGGCCCGGAGAGGCTATCTTTCCGCTTTACAGCAATGTCGGGCGGGTAAACAGTCTCGCAGGCGCTGTACTACCGCTCGACGCTGTAGTACTCGACAGTAGTGGCAGACGGAAAGAACGATCGAAAACTCGATCAAAATTTAACCACGCATAGAGGAAACGACTCTAAACAAGATGCTTCATTTCCGGTTGTCGGAAATTTAGTTTCAGTTTTTCCCCTTAAGGGTAGCGGCAGACGGAAAGAACGATCGACAACTCGATCAAAATTTAACCACGCATAGAGGACACGACTTTGAACAAGATGCTTCATTTCCGGTTGTCGGAAATTTAGTTTCAGTTTTTCCCCTTCAGGGTAGCGGCAGACGGAAAGAACGATCGACAACTCGATTAAAATTTAACCACGCATAGAGGAAATGACTCTGAACAAGTTGCGCCATGTCCGGTTTTCGGAAATTTTTGTTCAGTTTTTTAAAAATTCCTTGCTTTCCACAATTTGCTACTTATGTCGAATTATAATGTGTTATAATTCGGCATAAGTAGTAGCATAATTATACAAGAGTCGCGCGCGTGAGCGCGCGTCTCTTGTCCGTAGTAATATAATATGCATTGAATGCTTCGAAATGATAGTTTTTTTTACTCGAGCCTGCGAGCCATCGTACAAAATATAGTGCAGACGGATATCTCGCGATTTTGTCGTGGCGCTTCGTCCGCCAATTTTCACCCTCACACATATGTAAAATTTACAGATTTAGGTCTACAGATTTCAACATGTAAAAGTAACGTGTAAAAATTAGTCGATTTTACAAAAGTTGATTTACAGATAAGATTCTGCAAATTTTACAGATTTTTCTGTAAATTTTGCAGACGCGTTTCACGAATATTATACCTGCGCTTCCGGCCAATGTAACTACTTCCGCTATTGTATATCGAAAACACGCGTACGTACACCCAGGAAGCCATTAATCTCGGCCGGTACGTCAAAGGCGGTCCTGGCCAATATCGGCCATTGGGAAAATTTACTGCGGATGGTAGAGTCACAGAGGAATGATTCGTCTCTCATGGCGTTATCTGCAATAAAAACCGATGGATAGAAAGGGTACATAGAGGGAAAAGGTACAGGGATGACTTCCCGAATGTTTCTTCAACAGCACCGGAAGTATCGAGCTACCGTTTCTGCGATACTAAACAGAATCCAATCTCGAGATTCGCGCCAGCAATTTCTCGCTGTGTTACGCCAATAGATACACCATATATACAGATGCACAGATCTGTGCGATTCTAAAACGCCTGTGGGTCCATTAGAACTGCCACAACTTATATTTTTATTCAATAAAATTGAATTTCACGATCGCCCTCGTTCCCTGTGCGGCTACATTCAATGGTGAAAGGCTCTTTAAATACCTTTTCGTTTGATCTAGCTACCTTTTTTATCGAGGATTTACATACAGATTTTTTACATCGAACCATCGATATTTGTATATTTTTTATTCGATAATTCAAATAAATCATGGGATTCGCAACAAACGTGAGACGCTCGACGAGCTTTCGATGCAACCATCGATCGTGGAAGAGTTTTGTGAGTGACGAAAGTAAAGTCGTTCGAAAAATGGATGAAAATTCGAGAGGTTAACGAAAAGCTCGCGAGGAGCACAAAAGAGATGAGGACTAATCTGGAGAAGGAGAAGATGTGGATGCTGATGGGTAATTCTTCAGGCTGTTCTTGCGGAAGGTTCAATCACGGTACACGCGACGCTCAATCCTCTTGCGCACTCTTCGTCCTTTGAGTTTAATAAATCTCCCTCGTCTTTTTCGGTACATCCCATCCTCCGCTCCTGCATCCCCCGACACACGAGTGCGGGCCTCAAAGGTCGGAGCACGAGGTACTGCAGTCTCATCCGCAGAATGTATAACACACCCGAGAGAAATATACAGGACGTGGGAGGACTCTGTGGTAAGGAGTGCGCTCGCGATACGCTGCTTCACATTATATCTGACTTCGCTACTGGGTCGAGTACTTATATTTGCGAAATATACCTGCACATATCCTAGAAAACACGGCTGAGTATATACGTACGTTCGTAGCTGGAAAAAAACGACTCATGATCTCAACTGCTTCTCCATCGTGTGTAGAAAAAGATGCTGAGGAGAGAGAAAAACTTGGTGCAAAGATACACTCGTTGCATCGGCGAACGAAAGTTGGAAAAAATTCGAGTTTTTTTTTTACAATACTGTCCCACGCGCGTCTACCATTTCATAGTAATGGATAAAAAGTTTTTTAACAACAATAATGGCGGTGATACCGATAACAATAATATCAATACTATTTTTATTATTATTATTATTATTATTACTACAATAATAATAATTATTATTATTACTACAATAATAATAATAGTGTTATTATTCCTACTGTATCAATGTTAGCGTAAATCAAAGTTACTATCAATATCCGCAACGATAACTCAAGGCGTACTCAAAGTTTCCCGCGATGTACGTAATACCCCTTCTGGTCGTAGAGTTTTCATTGTCCATTTCCGCTTTCGTTGAATGAGTATTTTTTCGGAAACTGCGGGATGCTATTAAAGCTCCCCTCGGGTAATACAGAAATGCAATATCCCGGAAGTGATACGTGAGGTCATGCAACATATTGACTTTTTGGGACGCAAAACGAAAATGATCGAGATTCGTCGTGATGCTGATCGCAGAGCCATTTTGTTTCTCCGTGCTCCATGGTGCAGATTTGAAAATCAAGTTAACGAAAGAAAAAACCTCGCGCGAGACGATTTTCGACCTTGTACCTTCCATAATTCAAATTGACGTGGGAATTTCCGAGTGCAAACATTGAAACAAAGAAGGACGTGTAATTCTCGTCAATGACCAGAGGTACATCGTTCTCATATGCAGTGTCCGTCGGACACGCATGGGTGCATTGAGGAGAAGATGGCATACACGCGTTGACGTTCAAGTTGTATATTCATATACGTCACGTGGTCGTCGTCGTTGTCGTTGTCGGGCATCGTCGTCGCAGTCACCGTTGTCAAGCGCCAAGGGATGCGAAAAGCGTGTACGCTTTTGCTCATTCACGGTGTGATAGTGACGATGTCAGTAGTGTGAGCGGAATTGCGAGGCGTCCCGCGAGGACCGTCGGCGCACTCCAATTAAGGCTAATGATTTTACGCGTCGCTCTTGCCTCCAATTGTCGACTCTTGTCCGTACTTCTCGCGTATATATACACATGTATATATATGTAGTTCTTCTCTTTTCCTCTCACTCTTCTGCCTCTTCCCAACCGTACGAGAGGTATTACTTGCTTCAGCCGTACATAGAAAATACAAAGTGCACATGAGCAATAAGGGATTCCGTGTGCTTTTACAAGAGCTTTTTTGCGTGTCCCCTTCTTCATATCTGTACGAGATACGCTGGTACTGAAGTATGATATAGGGTCATGGTACTCGAGTGCCATCACGGATGTACGTGTGGATGCACTTAATGTGCAGTATGGTGGAGCTTTACCGAAAAAAACCCACTTGGAAATTCGTCTAATTCAACTAATTATCCTTGCTTCATGGTCCCGATGAATTGATCGAGAGAGGCCAGTCAACGATTAAATTATACATGCACATTGAAGTGAGCTCGAGATCAAGAGGGCAAGTCTCGTAACGAAGGAAATGACACTTGACTGCATGAATGTGTTTTCCAATTTTTTTACACTGGTTTCAACGATTGTATCGTGATTTTTGTCTCAGGAATCGTTTTGTCATTGAGTTAAATTCCGATGTCGAGATACCGATCGTTCATGATGGCATTTTTAACACGTCTTTCATCAGACATTCCAGATACTTTGATGAAAGGAAATATCAATATTTTATCACGATTCGTTATCGATTTCCAAGCTTGAAAGTCTGAAAATAATTGCAAGTAATCTTTGAAAGGGCGGTAGTGCTCGGAGAAATGTTTCGGTTGAGAGATGCTGCTACTTGGAATGTGCGTTTGCTCAGAGTCAAACATTCGAGATTCCATCAGAGTCTGGCGTAAAAGAGTCGGAGGAGAGAAAGCGATTAGAGAGGTTTCTTTTTCGTTGTTTTTCGACACGTCGACTTTTCGGGCTTTCCCTTCCAATCTCCCGCTTAGGTACCAAAATTATGACCACAACGTGATACCGATAAAAGCCAAAAGGTGCGATAAAGCAGTGAGAAAACGAGGAAGAAATCAGGGAGTAAAAGAAAAGTTCCTATTGTCGGCCATCTTTCTTTTCATCAATGAATTGGTCCTAACGCTTATGAATCTTTTTGTACTCTCCATTTTCGATTCGCTCTTACTGTAGATAACAAGAAAATTCGTATTTCATGTGGGTTGTATTTCGGGCAACCATTGATCGCAGATGCCTAAAGACTTTGGGCGAAGGACGTCGAGAAGAACAGCATCCACGAGCACTTTTGTGGTGCTTGTGCGACATTTGAAGCGAACAAATTACGCTAAACACTCAGTTTCGTTGTCCTGTGCCTTTTTTCCTTCGTTTTTTTCACTCTACAGCACCGTGTTACCACCTCCGAACTCGCCGTGACAGGATTCAAGTAGGATGGACTGCGACCGAACCGCAAAACGCATAGCAACGCGGCAGTCGCTCCACCGGTCGTGTGAGCTCATGTTCTCAACACACCCGAGGTATACATATGAGGGTCTTCAACAAGACGATCGCTCGACTAGCTCGATACATTGATTTGACGCTGAGCGTCAGAACGGCGCAAATCCTCGTGTTAATTGACGGGGTCCCCGTAAACTGACTTCCAACTTGTAACGGACGATACATGAAGAGGCACCCCAACAAAGCTGTACACTACTGCCTGCATACGTATGCGGGCATCGGGTTTGAACTAGCCAAAGTGAAACCTAGAGTAGTCGAGTTTCACAAATGTTGATAACGTTTCGAAAATTGCCAGTATATATAAGAAAGATTATTCAGCCTGGGGAAACTACCTTAACTGCGGGAAGTTTGTGTGTTTCAGATTAGATCGAGTTGGCCTTTGTTTTTCTGGAGGCAAGAAATTGTGGGATTCCCAGTCCAGCTCTTAATGAAGTTACCCCGCTCGTACCACGTACGTGGACTTTTACAAATCCTGTGGTCCATTCGTGATTTTTTTTTTTCAGTCAAGATTGAAGATATCTCACGAAGCTGCCCGGAAGATGAGTCAAAACTGTGTTTGGAAAATTATGTAATTCCCAAACCGGAAATGATTATGATTCACAATGGTTATCAAGCAGGAAGAGGCATTACATTTTCTTTCAGAAAGAAATCGCACTGTTCATTTTAGGCATTGTTCAGCCTGATGAAAAGCCTGATGTTATGACGCTGTTGCAGAATCTTCGGTGCCCATTATCGTCGAAGTGAACGCTTCGCCCATTGTTAGACCGTAATAATAAGAGCTTATTGTTGGGGGATATCCGCATATATACGTTGCTCTTTTGGTAAAAGCTCATGCATCTATGGAGGATTGAGCAGAACTGAAATCGCCAAAGTTATCGCTATATTGGATATAACACAATGTTGATATACATCTGTGTGTGTTTGTACACATTTACATTGCGCTATATGGTGAACCAGCAGGAGGAATGCCTATGCATGAGTACATGTTTGGGTGCGTTATTTGCTTCCTGAGAGTTTAGCAAACTAATTCAGTCATGGCAAACGTACACTCGCACATACCCGAATACATCACTTTCGCGAGTGAAGGGTGCCGAGGATGCAGGAACAGAGAGAGAAAGACAGAGTTCGAGGACCGGTAGAATCTGAAGTTAGATGAACGAGAGTAATAGCTCTCTTCCGTCGAAAGAAAGAAAGAGAGAGAGAGAGAGAGAGAGGGGGGGGAGGGATAGATAGAGACACGTGAATCGTTCGAATTTCGACCCCGGTGCAGATTACACTTTTCTGTTTGCTCGTTTCACAGAACTAACTACTGCCCGTCCGGTTAAACTCTGACTAACACTACTGCGATTTTTACTACACTCCGTTGCACGAATTTTTCGCAAAATCCCCGACTCTCGTTCAGCGACTTCCAGCAGATTCAAAACGCCGTTTTATTCTTTTTGCTTCTGTCTTCTACATCGCTTCCATCTTCTTATCTTCTTCCCAATCTCCACCTGCGTACACGGACAATCGGATGAGCCAAGCTCGATGAAAGATTGAAGGGGAGGCTGGAATCTCTTCTCCCCCCCTCTTCGACGGATATCGAAACGATCAACCGTTACACTCTAGATACGATCGTAGTAGGTGCTTCTGGGATGGGATGCACAGCACTATTGTTTTTAATGAATATACGAGTATCCTTCTCAGTATCGAAAACCAGGATTTTCCAAACCATTTTAAAGTTCCCTGCAGCTCTGTTCGAGGCGAAAGCAATTCTGTGTCGATAGATTGGAGAGCATTGAATTTGTGAAAAAAAGGTTGTTCGATAATACGCCTGGCGTATATCTTGGATCGAATGTGCCTTCAAAAAAAATTCTCGTGGATCGAGGAAAAAAGGTCACCGAGAATTGTCTTGGAATAATGTCAGGAATTATTGGTCGGAATTGCTCCGATCGGAAAGGCAGAAATTGTGCAGAATGTAAATTTATTATAATTTACCGCAAATTTATTATACTTTTGGATATTATATATGTACACACACACATGTACGAAAAGGACATATAAATATGTACACTGCGCAAATTTGCAGCTGCATTTCATCGTAAACTGCGAATATGTCGGGGGTTTAAACTAATTCCGTTTTACGCCGTCAGATTTGTCAGAGCTCAACGAACATTAATCCGGGTAACGGCCATTGTGTAGCACGGGATCCAATCGTATTTGTGCAAGTATCGAACCATAGGGTACCCTCAAGTGCATTTTGTTTAAAGAGAGTGCGGCGAGGCCCGAGAATGTTATACGTTTTTTTGAACCATTTGCGTTGGTTGTAACTCGGTTTTCTCTCACATCACCGCAGCATCCGATATTTTTCTCGAGTATATTCAACGTCTGATATCCAAAGGATTTCACCGATAAATGGCGCGTAAAGTAAAGCACAATTTTATATGAAATATCGTTCGAACATCTCGCGAGTTTCATTGTAATCATGTTTACTCTCGCGTACGAACATAAAAACAGAAAACAGACAGACTGAAAAAATGGGCAACGCCTCTGCACAATCGTGTGGGAGCATTGGGAAAGAAAAAAAATCAGTTTTATTTCCATATTTCGATTTTTCGAGTGACACCGATTTTCGCTTCGCTTCCTCTCATCCTCCACTCGCGGCGCTTGTTCGTTTTGACGAACCACTATGCAGCGAGCACTCTCCGAATGCGTTTGCGAACGCTCAAATGTACACCAACGCATATGTATATTGAAGACACGTAAAACATGTGTTGAAACGTTACAACACGTAGGTGATTATTGGGAACGCTGCTGGGAGCATGAAACCGGAAGCGGAAAACGGGTCGTCGAGAGATCGAGCGCTTCGATCCGCGCTTCGGGTTCTACGGTTGCCACTCGAGGGGTGTCTACCGTGCGGCTTCGGTAGTGCATGTGTGCATGCGTACACAAGGAATCGTATCACCCAAAAAATTGTACATTATAGGAAAATGTATAGCGTGATTCCGCGGGCGGACACAGAGCTCGTATTCTCCGCGTTAATGGGCGTTTCAACTATCGCGAAACACTTTTATAACGACTCTGGCTTTTCCTGAAGGATTGGTCCATAGCTTCGGTCGTCGTTGTTGATGTCGTTGCGGAATAACCGGATTCCTCGTGCAACAACAAAGTTTGGATGAACGTAGAATTTCCAAACTAAAACAGGCTTCGTTTTTAAGCTTGACTCCGTCCTACAAGGACCATCGTAATTGCGCATTCGCGTCATTACAGATGCAAAACCATCGCTGTATAGAGATATCTGCGTTTTATTTTCAATTCGTCCTCCTCCGGGTCTTCGTTCGTGATGATTCTCTATCTGGTGGTATCCAGTAATAGAATATATTTAGCGTTCTGAATTTACGTGACAGCACAGATCGCCGAGGACGGGTCGCGCCGAGAGTCGCGAGAGCGCAGCATCCCGTTATCAGAATGATGTATATGTATGCGTCGACACAGTTGGGTACAGAACGAGTTTTGGGGTACGAGAGTCAACCGCCTTTTTTCCTCTTATTGTTCTCTCCGCTGTATGTGCTCACATGCGATATAAACACTTTACCGTTTCAATTTCCCATTTCGGCTCTCGAATCTCGCCAGGAATATCATCCATTTGCGATGCAGTCTCTGACCAAAGCGGAAAAACCTTCAGTGTTTTCTTCAGTTGCCTGCTTTTCCGTCACAAAAACGTCCCCTTTTTTTCATCGCCCACTGCTATGCCCGCATCGCTGTTCGTTTCTGCGGAACTACCGGGAGGCCATTGTCCGTTGTTCAGTTTTTTTTTTTCAAGCTTTTACGCGTTCATCCCCCATAGCTACTTTTTCAAACCTTCGCTTATCTTTATTTCCCGCGGGGAGTTGCCCGCGTGAATTATTCCGCCGGACGTAGAAAGCACAAATGGTCGTCACTGCTGGACGAGGCTTTTGCAATTTCCACGCACGGTATCATTTTACCGGTGCATCTCCTCCGAATGTGCATCGAACGTCAGATTTGAAATTCGTCCGGGTATATCTGGAAGCTGAATCTTGTTTCAAACATTTCGGAAAAATCGTAAAACTGCTGGTGCGGTTGCTGTTGTTCACGCTGTTTTGGTAATGCTTTCTGGAGGGGGGCGACGCTTTGGGATTCAAAATAATGTGACTTCTACATTCTTTATAACATTTTCATACTAGAGTTTAATTTTTTTTTCGCAAATCGATGATAAATTGATACGTTGATGGTCAAGGGCGATCCTTGGGGTGAAAATAGTAGGAAAATGGTCTTGGAAATGTCCTTTCATCTCTAGGTAAATAGTTTTCGGCCCCGGAAGCATTCTGATAATTTTTCAAAAATTTTCAAATTTGTACTTTTCGCATTTTGATGATAAAATGGTACGTTGATGGTCAAGGACGTTCCTTGGGGTGAAAATAGTAGGCGAATGGTCTTGGAAATGTCCTTTCATCGCTAGGTAAATAGTTCTCGGCACCGAAAGCATGCAAATAATTTTTTAATCATTTTCAAATTTGTACTCTTCGCATTTCGATGATAAAATGATATTCTGAAGGTCAGGGGCGTTCCTTTCATCTTTTATATTTCTCGTCTTCCCGGTACGTCTGCAAAGCTCAAGATTTTCTAGTTTTTCGTCGTCTTTCGCTAGGATCCGCGTAGCGGAGAGTTCTCACTCTGCCATACGTTTTTCACCAATTTTTTTTTCTGCAAACGTGCTAAATTGAACCACGCAGGAGTAGGAAGAGATTCGCGATTTTGTAATCGACTACAACGGTCGGTACTCGATGATCGTGCGCCTGTTTTTTTTCATTATTTGCAATCTGCTCCCGGACACATTGTTTTTGAATTTTCACCCCTTTCCATCTCTATTTTCCTAACGAGCGTATCATTCGATGTTTGAGTAATACGAGGGAGATGAAGGGATATTAAAGAGAAACACCATGTGTATGTTTGCGTTTTATCGTGTCGATGATGCTCGAATGCCTGTGAAATCAACAATATTGATCACCTGATGAAAAAAGGCACTGTTAACCCGACACCTCATGAAAATCGAGTCTCTGCAGTGTGATATACGCGTTACGATATACTATGCTATCGAAAACTAAATAAACTTGATATTACGAAATATAAAACCCAGACATGCTTTCAACGTTGCTTAATTCGCATTATAAATATTCGTCAATCAAATTCGAAAACAATCATCCATCATTGACGTATCGATACAACGAGGTTTCATAGACGACTCGACACAATTCGAAATCAATGCCTACACGACGCGCTTCGATTTTAAAGCGACGTGTTACACCCGCTCGCCCATCGAAATTTAGAAAAAATCTCAGACGAAATCTATAAATCGGATCGGTTTGAAATTTGATCTGAGTAATTAGTGACATGGCATGGAGGCAATGACGATTTTAGAATTTCGAAATTCTGAAATCGTCAGTGCCTCCAAGTTGTCCTGACTACCGCATGGAAACTATTTTTCGAGGTGGTTCTCGCCACCACCACTGGCTCAATTTTCGATATTTTTTACTGAAAATTTAACAGAATATACTCAGAACGATCCTCAATAATGTACAAAAATTATAAAAATATCTATAAATAAGATACTCTGAAAAAAAAATCACAAAAGTATGCTTTTTTTTGGTACTTCGGACGCTTCTTCTCCCTTAAGAAGTTTGCGTTACAAGTGTAAATATAGAAATCGTCGATAACTTTTACGAAATGGGAGCAAATATTGGGCTGGACAAATGCTGGTGACGTATCAAGTTCCGAGTCGTCAGTCTACCGGTATGTTACACCTCGGTACAAATCTATGGCTGGTACTCGCACCAAAGATGTACTGCACTCAAGTTGTATAACTGTATATACACGTAAGCTTGCAACGAGTCTGGCCGCAGTACAGAAATTCGCATGAAGCATTAGCAGAAGAAGATGTTCGGAGATTGTGCCCCCGAGCAAAACGTATTCGGGTCACCCACGCCTTCCTTCTCTACTTCCCTTATCCTTTCCTCGCAATCCCGATCTATATCCATTCCCATCGCTTTTAACCAACCCCCACACTGCTCTGGATACACCGCAGGATTTTTCTACCTGACACACTCCAGGGCCGAAACTCTTATCTCCGTGTGGGCGTACGTATGTGCCTGTCGGAAAAAAAGCGTCGTTCCACTTGCCAGTCTTCCTTTGTTCGGTCTATGATTCTCTTTATATCTTTCGCTGCCAACTGAAATTGTCAACCACACGTAGTATCACTTTGCTCCTTTCGCAAGTAATCCACTTATTCTTTCTCCTTTTTCCAAATGTTATATTTTCGTCTATTTCCTCAGCAGTTTTCCTCTATTTATTCCACACCTGATTCCATCTTTTCAACTATTTTGACAAGCTGGGAAAACAGGATGTGACTGTACACGTGGGGGTCGATGATTCTCCGATAGCTTTAAAGAGAGACTGAAAATAATATATTGACATTTATAAATAATTGATCATCGCACAGTGAGGCAATCACGGATCTTCGAAGGTGGAAGGTATTTTTGGCAAGAGTGGCATGGGACATGGCACGAACGTATTTGGGATTTTCAAACACAATCGTAGTCTTTCTTATAAATAGTCGATGAGGAGATATAGATCGAAATTATCGAAATATCGAAATATCGCATGCTTTGTTGTTGTTTTATTCGTTTCGTGATTGGTTGGTGATGAGCGTAGCCGCGAAATTCATGCGAGACTGTATTCGCGCGGTTTTTTATACTGTTTTTGACAGTTGTCGACTTGTGGAATTAATCGCGGTTAGCAAAGGTTATAGTTTTACGATGATTCATTCTGTGAAAAAGAAATCATCCATATCGAGTAAGTAAGAGTGCTATATTTTACAGTTGAATTTATATTGTACTGAGAGAAAATGAGAGATAGTCCGGGAGAATGAGAGTGAATTAACTAAAATAGCGTTTCTTGCACATTTTTTCAGGCGAAAATTTTTCTCCCTTCTTTCTCCCTTTCTCCCTAGCACATTAATGTTTTATAAAATTTACAAGAAATGATTCTTCCACCAGAATTTACAAGAAATGACTCTTCGATCGGACGATCTCGCGAGAAGCGTTTTCCTTCAAAGTAGTGGCAGATGGAAAGAACGATCGACAACTCCATCAAAATTTAGCCACGCATAGAGGAAACAACTCTAAACAAGATGCTTCATGTCTGGTTTCCGGAAATTTTTGTTCTACAGCAATGTCGGGCGGGTAAACAGTCTCGCAGGCGCAGACTACCGCTCGGCGCTGGCCCGGAGAGGCTATCTTTCTGCTCTACAGCAATGTCGGGCGGGTAAGCAGTCTCGCAGGCGCAGTACTATATACCGCTCGACGCTGGCCCGGAGAGGCTATCTTTCCGCTCTACAGCAATGTCGGGCGGGTAAGCAGTCTCGCAGGCGCAGTACTATATACCGCTCGGTATATAGTATAGCTCGGAACAGATTGTTGCAGAGGATGATTATCTAACTTGTAAGCCTTGAATTGTACCCTCTTCAACAAACCGTTCCATCAATAATTCACCACAATCTTATCAAAAACTTTCTAATGATAATGAATCTTCAGTCAATAAAAATCAACGTCCAACTTTGCATGATAGAGATTAACACGAGAGTCAAAAGTTCTTCACACGTGATCTAATAGGAGCCATTAATCATCCTGATATTTATTGCCAGTATAATTTGCTTTATATATTTACCCGTCGGAGTATCCTCCGCTGTTTTTCATTCGCTCTCTTCTCCATCGTGCTCCCTTTACCGTTCACCCTCTTCATTTTTATTTTTTTTGTTCTTCCCTGGGTAGGCTTTTTTTATTAATTTACTTAACCGTGTATAATCTCTCGATTATATTTCCAGGCATAATAGAGCCTTGAATCCAACTATCCATCGTGTCCATCGCGTCACGCTGCAAAGCCACCCTTCGTCCACGAGCATTCGGCACATTTAACTTTGTACGGGACTCGTCAGGAGACATTAAAAAATTAGTCAACTCGACCTTAATTACACATTTGCTTAGTGGCTTTGCCGTGTACATACCGTGTACACATTGGAAGTACATGACATTCCATCCCGCTTGAACGACATCAGACTCGTTTTTCGACGCGCCTGACGTCGCTCGGGGCTACCCGATGGATGGAAAATGTCATTCGAATCGGCGTCTGAAGCGACCCCCGTCAGGCATTTCGGAGTGATCTCTCGCGAAAGAAAAATATATATAACGGAATAAGTTTTGGGACGAGATGAAACGGTTATTGAGCGAAGGGCGAGAGGAGGGCGTAAGAGGACGACGGGATTGAAGAGCAAATTGAAATGACTGTGAGGGAAGAAAAGCCAGCAGTCTCGTCTCGCTCACGTCGCTCTGAGGCTCCAGCACATCAAGTGCAGCCAGAAATTATCGCGAGATATACATCGCCCAGACGAGTGATATAGAGCGAGAAAAACGTCCATCTCTCAATTATTCCATCCTCTTTTTTTGCGTCACGAAAATACCGCGTCATCGGCATTTTGAAAAATAAATATTCACGACCGTCATCCACGTAATATCGATAACACGACGACTTGTTCAACGTGCGCATGAAAATTGATGCTCGAACGAAGGAAAACGTAATCGGTGCCACCACTCGTGGCTCACCGTGGATTCGTAAATGTTATATCTGAATATTATCGTGTTCTCGATATAATCTATCGATGTGAGCAAATAACGAGGACAATGGAAGAAGGAGGAAGAGGATATCGTCAAGAACGACGACGAGAAGAAATAAACCGGTGAGAAACGGGATGAGAGGGTAGAAGACCCAGCGGCGGTTGACCCAATTCGATGCGCTTCCTTTGCTGCCCAGCCACGCTTGCCATATATCATTCCAATGTCTCTTTTATAAGCGCTTGACCGACTCTGAAGGAGCATAGGGCACCCTGCATGACACACATACACACGCAACGGGGAAAGAGTCGAAAGAAGAGCAGATGGGTATAGGAAGGAGGATAAAATGGACCAGCGGAGAGAGCAGAGTCGAGCGCGAGTCTCGTTGGCGAATAACTGCTGCCGAGGACGCTTTTTCCTTCTCCTCCAGCTTCTTTTTTTTTCGTTCTATGCTGATATACTTCAGCGTCTTTTTTCTCCTCGTAGACTCTTCGTTTCTTTCTTTCGCACCCAACTCTGTCTCGTTTGACACGAGACCCTCCCATTTCGTCTTTCGTCTCTTTAACGTTGCATACACAATTAACCTCGCGAGCTAACAGCACACGTTGAAAGCCCTCCATCCTCGAATCCGAGCCGCGTTGGACTTTAATACGTGACAAGTCCGACTTGACGCGAGCGGAGGGTTGAATTAACATACCCTCGTTTCTGATCGGATTAAACGTCAGATTTTATCTTTGATCCGGTCCTGCCAGGCATCTAGAAATTCATCGGAGCATCGACATTGACGGCTCGATGGATTCGTATTTTTTCTCTTGTATTCGAGGCCAATACATCCGTCCAATGATCGCAAATAGTGTGTCGTCAATTTTCCAAAGTACAAAGGACTAGCGTCGATGCTGCTGAAAGAAGATGAACACGAAATTGCATCCGCACGTGTTTCAGCAACATTCATCTTGCTGTGCTTCCCGAGCGCGCATTCACATACGACCATACATGGATATACTTGATCCTACTGTATTATGCATTATGCGTACATACGCTCGCACATGAATGTACTTTCGTATAGTGAGGTTGCTCGTAGATTCATCTTTTCATCGTTAACTCCAGTTGGAAATGCGGGGTAGGGATGCTGCGACCGCGTTCACCCCCGTGTACGTACGGATAGATCGCAAGAGTATAAAAATGGAATTCGCGTGTCTACACTCGCAAATACATAACGCGCGCATATACTATACGTATACTCGTATAATATACATCGACGAAGATTTACAGAGGTTGGCTTAAATTTGGACCAGACGATAAATTTCACGGTCTCCGTTTATTAAAATCCGAGGTCTTTTCGCATATGCGCGCAACCGTTTCGCAGTTTATCCAAGCAAAATGCCGCACGGTTGGATTCGCGCTGAATCGATTTGCCGTGGCTATTTCAACAAAACAATAAAAAATTTAGCTCCATCGATATAAAAGCGAAAACTTTGAAATTTCAGATTTTATACAAACAAGATTTTTTCAGGCAATCTCGCTGCGGTTAGAAACACAAGGGATGAAGAAGGTTCGTTATTCTTCGCTGTTATCGTGAAACACGTCGGGAAGCGTGATCGTTCGCCCATCGATTCGGTCTATTTTAATCTGTTGTAGCGTTTAAAATTGCGACCGCTTAATCTTTTTCGAGCGGACGCGGTTGTCGTCGTGACAAATCGCTAGCGCATAGTTTAATTCCAGAAGAGATGGCACGTCCTGTGAGATGAGACAGTAAAACTGGGAGAGTAGTTTGCGGTATTCAAATTTCGATAAACGATATCTCAAAATTTCCGCGATTATGCAAATCGAGACAATTTAAATCCTAATAAAGAGGCGATAATTAAAACCTCGAGGTTTCATTTCCACCGCGCGGACTTGACGAAAACAAGGAGGATGGTCCGAATTTGCACCCTTCATACGCCCTGAAGCTAGGAACTTCAACGGTGTCTGTGAAATTCGTGCTGGGTGAGCAAAAGACCATGGACGACGTGGGGTGCTGATACATATACGTGCCAGAGCGCGCATAGGCCGCGTAATTCGATGCAGCGGGCCGAGTGCAACGTTGAATGCGAAATTTGAGCTCACTCCTCCTTTCCGCGAGTCCCACTGCACGCTACCCTGCTAAACCTCCCCAATTCTCCCATGACACCCACCCCTGCAACGCGTTCTGCAACCAGTCGCTGTTATATAACTGTGCGACGTATTACCCGGGTGTACCAACGCCAATAACAAACAGGGTGTAGAGGGAAAACGTCATGCAGAGAGAGGACGTAATAGTGGTGGCTCGGAAAATATGTTGCTCACACGTGTACGCGCCGTAGATACATATAGTTTGCTACGCTCTTGGTTTTTAGACACATTGCGTGCATTTATGTAACATATAAAAGCATGTACGTAAATACGGCATGTTTGAATAAATACGCACCCTAAAAAGAAGGGTCTAATGATTGACTATTTTTCACTCCTCATGAGGTATTTTGTTATCTCTTGAACGGTCACTTTTATAAATAATAGACACGACGGATCCTATTTTGTACATTTACAATTTGATCTTTCTTATAATAAAAAGTTGATGAGGAGATATAGATCGAAATTATCGAAATATCGAAATATCGCATGCTTTGTTGTCGTTTTATTATTCGTTTCGTGATTGGTCTGTGATGAGCGTAGCCGCGAACTTCATGCAAGACTGTATTCGCGCGGTTTTTTATGCTGTTTTTGACAGGGGTCGTCTTGTGGAATTAATCGCGAATAGCAAAGGTTATAGTTTTACGATAATTCGAGAGAAAATGAGAGATAGTCCGGGAGAAAGAGAGTGAATAAACTAAACTATCTTCTCTTGCACATTTTTTCAAGCGAAAATTTTTCTCCCTTCTGTCTCCCTTGCACATTACTGTTTTATAAAATTTACAAGAAATGATTCTTCGATCAGATGATCTCCCGAGAAGCGTTTTCCTTTAAAGTAGTGGCAGATGAAAAGAACGATCGACAACTCCATCAAAATTTAACCACGCATAGAGGAAACAACTCTAAACAAGATGCTTCATGTCCGGTTTCCGGAAATTTTTGTTCTACAGCAATGTCGGGCGGGTAAACAGTCTCGCAGGCGCAGTACTACCGCTCAACGCTGGCCCGGAGAGGCTATCTTTCCGCTCTACAGCAATGTCGGGCGGGTAAGCAGTCTCGCAGGCGCAGTGCTACCACTCGACGCTGGCCCGGAGAGGCCATCTTTCCGCTCTGCAGCAATGTCGGGCGGGTAAGCAGTCTCGCAGGCGCAGTGCTATATACAGCTCGATGCTGGCCCGCAGAGGCTATCTTTCCGCTCTACAGCAATGTCGGGCGGGTAAGCAGTCTCGCAGGCGCAGTACTACCGCTCGGCGCTGGCCCGGAGAGGCTATCTTTCCGCTCTACAGCAATGTCGGACGGGTGAGCAGTCTCGCAGGCGCAGTACCACCGCTCGACGCTGGCCCGGAGAGGCTATCTTTCCGCTCTACAGCAATGTCGGGCGGGTAAGCAGTCTCGCAGGCGCAGTGCTACCACTCGACGCTGGCCCGGAGAGGCCATCTTTCCGCTCTGCAGCAATGTCGGGCGGGTAAGCAGTCTCGCAGGCGCAGTGCTATATACAGCTCGATGCTGGCCCGCAGAGGCTATCTTTCCGCTCTACAGCAATGTCGGGCGGGTAAGCAGTCTCGCAGGCGCAGTGCTACCGCTCGACGCTGGCCCGGAGAGGCTATCTTTCCTCTCTACAGCAATGTCGGGCGGGCAAACAGTCTCGCAGGCGCAGTACTACCACTCGACACTGTAGTACTCGAAAGTAGTGGCAGATGAAAAGAACGATCGACAACTCCATCAAAATTTAACCACGCGTAGAGGAAGCAACTCTAAACAAGTTGCTCCATGTCCGGTTTTCGGAAATTTTTGTTCAGTTTTTTTATAAAATGTAAAAGAATTTTTCGCGCGTCTCTTATCCCTAGTTATACATATTATACGTATGGTTTTTTGTATTAATATGTATTATTAAATGCTATTTATTTTTCAAGAAAAAAAATTGTCAATTATTTTGTTCCATCTTTCATGCTCACGATAGGTTAACAGTGTTTGCATGTTACAGTTGCATTCCAGTTTGAGATGAAGACTGCAGGATGTCGTTTGTCAAGGCTGTTGAATTTTCATACAGAATCTTTTTGCATATACATGCAAGCGTGGATCTACCAGTGCGAGGAGAGAATGAGGTAGAAGGAGGATTCCTCGGTATATTTATTCGAAGCTCGAGCTAATTTATCATATACATATGAATGTTAATCGTGTAATAACGTTTATATCAGCAAAATAGTCGTTCATTTACATGCCAACGTGACAAAATATTGGAATTCATAATAGGCAAGTTAATTAACTATCGCACACACTAAATCTCGTGGGAACAAACTCAGACGATCCTAACGTGTAAATAAACAAACATTTCACATCGATTTGATCAATAAAACCTCGCAATTAAAAGAGAATCGTTTTTTGAACATCGATAATGCAAGTTTGCAGGCTAATTATAAGTGAGCTGTCAATTAAATGGAGTATTATTCCAACGGATATTAACAAAAGTATAGTAATTTCGTCGTCACGCGTCTCAATTTGAATATAGATTTCAATCGATTTATTCAAATATCTGAAAAATATCCTTCTCATATAGAAATATCATCGTTTTTCCCTACGACGTTTCCTCTTTCTCGGCGCGCATAAACTTGGTGAAATTCAATTTGCACATGGCTGCACACAAGATGCATGAATCGCAATGCTACAAAGTACAACCGTGTATGAGTATGCAAGCAAATGTACACACTTACAAGTGACATTTTTGCTGTGTACGCCTTTCAAAAATGATTTTTTTCTCTTTTGCCGGATGTAGCACCCTTGCGTGTTCCGGGTGTCAATAAACATCTTTGCAAATGCAAATCATCCGAATCTCTCTCTCTCTCCCTGCATCGCTTCGCGGTTTTTTTCTCCCTCACTTTATTTCCGTCTTCGTGACAAGATGACGGCATGCATTTTAGCATCAACGCGAAACTCGCACACTTTCATACGTCATACGATACGCGCACTTGGCGTACAAATTTTCGCGTTATACCGAGCGTACTTTCCACTCCTTTCTTTTTTGCGCTTTCATACGACAACTCCGGCTGAAATACGTGCGAAAGGAGAAAAAAAAAGTGTCGGATGCGTTCGTCAGCTTGTACAGAATGTCCCGAATCTGACGAATCTCGCATTTGACTTTCCCAACTTTGTTAATTAACGTTTCCTCCCGATAAACAATCGTTCGCGCCCTTTTAGGTGTACTGTTTTGTTCTGAATGCAACGTCACGTTTTTTCTCGACATTCAGTTCTGAGACATCCTGTAGAGACCCAGGCAACCCGGAGGAGCGCTATGCGAATTTGCAGGTGTGCACCGAGTCTAGCAGCGAGTGGATATATCCGCGGTGGTCCAAGGGGCATTGAGATGCAGACGTACACCGAGCAGTGTCCCGTCCTCCCATCGTCTTCTCTTCGATACCGATGCCATATGTTCCCTAAGAGGATACGTGACTGCTTTGGCTCATCTTTATGTTTGTACGTA
Source organism: Heteropelma amictum (assembly GCA_959613375.1). Lineage (NCBI taxonomy): Eukaryota > Metazoa > Arthropoda > Insecta > Hymenoptera > Ichneumonidae > Heteropelma > Heteropelma amictum. The sequence goes on from OY390725.1 coordinate 6,395,953, forward strand.
TCATCTCTTTGGAATAACTCGTGTGCCACCAAACACGTGTGACGCACACGCATGTATACATGTACTGTGCTTTCGTCTGAATAAATTAATTTTTTTAACCGAATATATTCTCGAATAATTGTAGTGTTTTACTCAAAGAGCGAATAAGCGACTTGTTTACAACCCCTTAAGCAGGGCCACTCGCGGCAAGTGCTGAAGTATCTTCCAATATTGGGGTATAGATTGGAGGATCGGAGGATCCTTGAAGATTTATCGAGAATTTTAAACGTCTTGCTTGCTTAATTTCTTACGCCTTTATTTTTTCTTCCTCGTTTGATTAATTACACATTTATGCGCGACGCTACGATGATATATTACTCTGAATCTGTCGAAGACGTATTGCTTTTTCTAATCCAGATGTGACAGATGTTTCTGAAAATATTGACGGTCACTACGATTTACGATTTCTATATGAATGCTCCATTACAGGGAAAAAAGTGGTTTTCTCATTCCTGCGGACCAGGCGGGAGATTATTTATATCTTCCAATAAGCAAACAATGTTTTCCTTTCCTTTTTCTCCTCCTCGATCGGAGCATACACTCTGAATTATTGCTACAGAGGCGATTAACGAGATTTTCCTATAAACGAGATCCAACGGGGTCTTTCCTCCCCTATTGCATTTTTCATTCTACCGAGAAAAATGTACAGATATAAGCAGCTATAAATAAAGATCTACAACTGAGATAAGAGAGACAAGTTTCGTGGCAATATGCTTCATGGAATTGTTCGCCGAAATCCGAACTTTATGAAGGATTACGGGATCGCGGCACAGTAGAGACCGCTTTGAACCACGGACTGAGCCCTGCCCACCAAAATTCTCTTCCGCTCGTACGATCCCTAAACTTTCTGAAATCGAATTTCATCCAGTGAACGTTTTCAATTTTTCACTCAAAACTAAATTTTAATTTCAAATTTAAGTTTAAAGTGAAGCATACATCGAAGTATACGTTGTAAACTGAACTTTCACTGTTTCTATCGATTTCGTATAAAAAAAATGAAAGAAAATAGATTTCTGAATGATCAAGCGAGCCTGAAACCATGAAATAAATATTGCGAAAATCATCATTACGGAATTAATTCCGCCAATGACAATAATAAAATAAAAATATCGTATGGATGATACGACTCTGAGAAAACAAAATTGCCTGGCTCGGTGTTTGATAAACGGTATATTTTACGAGGATCTGTCCAAGTTTATTCGGCGTGTTGCTTCCGGTCGAATAATTTATTCATATGCCCCGAACGAGTGTGTCCTTGTCCGAAATTAATTTACGAAGAAAAATGATTTACGAGCATCGAGCGATTAGTCCGTTTTTTTCAAAACTCCCGAGATTTTGTTCAAACAGCGAGTAAACCTCCAAAGTTATAAAAACGAAGAACCTGTTCACCCTTCCGTGTCCCACAGAGTTTCACGATCATCCCAACAACGAAAGACGGTATGAAAAAAGCGAGTGATGGTAGATTGAAATATATTCTCGCCGCGGGGTTTGAAGGGGGTGCGCGGTACGTCGTTTTTCTACCCTCTACTCCTAAGCCTGTCGCACAACCCAGCGTGTTCGAGACCTTTCGTCTCTGCTGTACGTGCACTTGAGAGGAAAGAGGGAAAATTCGTCTGGCTGCACGGGACAATTTTCTGGTAAATTCTCCGTAGTTGCGACGAGCAAGACGCATGCCGCAGGCTCTCACACGCGATATATCACTGCACAGCCTAACCGGAGGGGCCAACCTGGTAAACGAAAAGAAGCCAGCTCATTTTTTTCATGTCAATATAGCGTCAAATATATGTTGTTTTACAAATAAACAAACATCCCTGTGTCATGAAAAAAACAAACGCGCGATTCTCAGCCGGTAATAAAACATTTCATTGATGTTCAAAGACCCCAACAGGAAGTTGATTTTGCTCGACGATCAACGAACGTTTTACGAAAATACAAAGGTGACATTTTTTGCGGAAGAGATTGGAAACGTGTAGAATGGCGCTGGAGTGTACGAGTGAATATTAGTTGAAAATATATGTATGTATATACATGGATCGTTAAGTTTTACATGACGAAACAGAATAGAAAAGAAATGAGCCGGTAAAAGGGGGATTTCGAGTTGTAAATCGAATCCCATCAAGAGCGAAGCGACAAGTGGTCGTCGTGAGTTGAACGCCGAGTCAAGATGCTTAGATTGTTGAGGTTCGTCCTCGTCGATGCTTGACATATGTGAGACGAGAGCGTCTCACCTTCTCACCTTTTTCACTACACAGCTATATCAGCCTGTCTCGCATGCATACACAGCGAATGAGTGTCAGATCCAGAGGCAGAAGGAGTATAGAAATGTAAGAGTCTTGTGTAATGTTCAACGATCCATCGGTATGCCGAAAAAGGGATAGATATACAGATGCGGCGGTGTTAATACCAGCAGGGCGGTAATACACGCTCGAAATCGAATTTACTTGTTGTACCTTCCTATAAATTGACGATGATCACGTGTAACTAAGATTTTATGCATTTTTTTCCACGATAACTGGACGATGGAGCTATAAATAATTACGAGGACATTTGTATGATATATTTTTCTATAGCAGTGTAAAGTCCCAAATCAGAAAAGCGTGAGCCTCTTTAAGTACTTTGTTGTCGATTTTTTTTGCTCCTCGTTAAACATTTAAATTATACTTTATTCGTGAAAATAAACCGGTACAAAGATGTGTATAAAAAAATAACGTATTTTTGTGATTTTTACATATTTTTTCTAGCTGGTTTTCTGGAAATAAAACTTGAAAATTATCCGAATGAAAGAATTGATATATAAACTTTCATTATTGTTTATAAAAGTTCATGAAAAATAAGTCATAAAATGAAACTCGCTAATCTGAATAAAGAATAAGCGATGTAGGAAAAGTTCGGTGAACTTGGCTGGGCTGGCTGCGAGATCGAATCTTCCCTGATTGGATTTCCATCATGGCTACGCGGACATGCGACCCCAATTTTTTTTCATCTTTTTTAGACATTAATCATTTATCGGTAAACCGAAGGAAAAAAATTCTCGCGCAACCACAAGCGGGGTACCGCCAAATTACTTCTCCACCTTTTATAAGCGTGATTCCCCTATATGTACACACAGCCAGAATTAAGGAAACGAATATTTCATTTTGGATCATAAGAAAATCTCGAGATACGCCGAAACCTCGATTAGTATCGATTCTTTTGTTCTCGGGCATAAATTTCAACGGTGTTCTTAATCATTTTCTCCAAGGGACCGGCTGTCTCCGAACGTGATGTAAAATCAAATTTAAAAAACTTGATGTACTTTACTCCGCATGCTGCAACGAGGATCTACGCGATTATTCTTCATCATCAACGTGATGTACCTGCACAAAAGAATTTATGGTCTGTTTTTGATTAATTTGAATCTTTAATTAATTACACTAGATTTTTCACGCCTTCGGGCATGAATGATCGTTTTCGTATATTTATTTCACGCCGTTCGATCTTTTTAATGTCAAAATGTTAGCCTCGAGTATCAAAAGACTCTGTTCGTAAGAAAAATGAGCTGCTGTCCATTAGTCAGATTGGCGAAGGAAATAAAAGACACGATTTCGTGAACTTTTCTGTAATTTATTCAGATTTACGGATTGTAATTGCATTGTGCCATTATCGGTGATGGTGGCGTTTTTTATTTTTTTTATTGGAGAATTTCATGAAAGTCTAACTTGGTCCCTTTGTCGGGAATGGACCACCGAGTTATAAAGGTGAATATGTTACGATGAAAGAGGTTGGGCAGCCACGTTCGTTGAATTAATCAGTGCCGCACGTGAATAGGGACAATGCTCGTCACAGGACCAGACTGAAGGGTTGAGAAAAAGGGACATATTGCCAGGGGTAGATAGTATACATGTAGGAGCGAAAGATGCAGGGCTGCTGTACAACACAGTGATTTGTTTGAATAAAAAATGATTTGAATAATCCTCCAGTAATTGCTTAGATAAATTCATAAAAATATACAAGTCGTACAAATCAATTATCAAGCAGTGGAGAAATAAGTTCGTGAAATCAGACGATGATTCTCAGTATTAAAAAAATGATCTGTTTGAAGGTTAAAAATAATGAAAATTGCATACATCCGTACACATACAGGGTGTCCAGCGGCCAAGGGACGATCCCAGATTTTTCAGACACCCTTCTCGGACAAACCCTTTCGTCGAAAACAGAAAGGCTTTTAGACAGTTGAGCATGCAGGCTGTCAACAAAATTTACCCAGGTTTCGACACCCCGCTCTGCGAGTGGATTTAGAACCTTATGAAATATCCAGCGGACTTGTAAAAAGCAACAATATATATCGTAGAAAGCATTTTTAATGAGTGAAATAAATGGGGACAAGAGAGGAAACGGCGAAGAGAGATATTTTTAGAAAGCACAGTTAGCATATTTGTCGTAATTGGAAAAAATGACGACATTTTCCACAACGCACACGTTGTACGTTTTTGCGACGTTCGAGGCTAAAGATTGTGATAGGTCGGAGGGAATTCCGTTGAGAGAACCTCGGAAAATCAAGTTAACAAGTTGGAGTTTAACAATGCAGTGCCTATGGGTGAGACGACGGATTCAACTACCCTCTCTCGTGTTATTTGTATATGCCCCGTCGTTACTTTCCCAAGCTTTTCGTTGCACAAGGATACACATGGCTTTGGTAGCATCAAGGAGGGTTTGAAAATAGAACGAGAAAAAGGAAAATATGTACGTTGAGTAGTCCTTCGTACAAGACTCGGAGTATTATTTGCACGGTTCCCAAGTTCGAAAGAGAGAAACTAGCGAACTGACTTAACGTTCCACCCTCTGCTTTTAGTCTGACGAAAGCTTCCTTGCGTCAAAGACACTTTCTCCATCGAAGACCAAATCAATTACATCTTAATTATTTCTCACAATCGATTTATAGTACCCCAAAGTTCAACAATAACAATGACGATAATTGCTTTTACAGGGGCTGCACGAGATCTCGATAACTTTTTTCAAGTTTATTTTTTTCGTAATAAAGATTATTCCTGAATAATTCATTGCGCATAAAAATTTATTGCGCATAAAAGGAAAAAAGGTAGCCCTGATTGGATCTGGCAGGATATCTCAACTTTGCAGCATCTGAATTTAAAAAATCAGCTGCAGAAAAATGATTCGTCGAAAGGATATGGTTCTGTCTTTTTAAAGGGAGGGTTGAATACGAATGATTTTACAGAAAAATATTTCTAGTTGGACATAAATTTTGAAACTCGTACACGCACAACTCTGGACGTGTATAATAGCTTGAGTGATTAATCGTCCAACCTACCGTGTGGGCAGGGTTAGTATACTCACACAGAAATTCGAATACATGGGAAGTGAGCTAGTGCAGCGCGCAATCATCTCAACAGTAATTAGAACAAAGCATTCGGTAATTTATTTGCGCTGGTGTGACGTGAGAACTTTTCAGTGAGAAAATAGAGCGACGGTGGCGTGTGATAATTGCGAGGGGTCGGAAAATTCCAGAAACTGCCAGAAGTCACTACGGAACTCGCGCAAATACGCTTCAGTGGGAATAAAGGTGTAGACGAAATGCAATAAATAATGTTACTTCATTTGCGAAAGTGACTTGGACATTTGGCAAAAAGTCTTGAATACGTTAGGCGTTTGTTCTGCCTTGTTTATACACAAAGCCGAACTTTTCCTCGTCGTTGGAAGATTTTCAATTGTCATTTCGACGGCTATGAAGATAAAGATATGTTACGAGAATTTACGAATCGAGGAATCTGTAAAAATATGATAAACAGCATGGGCAAATGTAAAATAACCTTGAAAATTGGGAGCCAAGAAAACTTGTTTGGAACAGGCTGTTGAAATATTGAAAATTGGAAAAAAAAATTTCGACTCATTTTTCGCCACTTTTCCAGAATCGTTGAAAAGTCGAAATTTCAAATGATAATAACTTCCTCCCTAATGAAGCTACATAGATTTTTTGGGGGTGTTTTGAAAAGCCCTCGAGTAGACTTAAACAATGGCGAAAGTTAAATGTCGATAGCTCGATTCCTTCACCCTCAAAATCGATGTTGAAAATCGGCGAAAAAAACGCAAAGGGGTATGTATGGGAAAATTGGCGAAAATCGATGGTCCTACTTTAAAAATCTGCCAAAAATCGAAAAACTAAGATATCTGGACCACCCAGACGGCATTTTGAAGCCTCGTCAATCGCCAAGATAATAAGCACAAGTCGGGGTGTCTATCTCGAACGAAAAAAAAATGGCAAACATTTTAGTGAACCAACTCAGTCCGAAAAGTCGAAACTTCGAACTACCTTTGGCTCTCTGATGCGCGCGTATGTTTTGTCTAAATTATTAAATGCGTATGATAAAATTACGTAAAAAATCAAGGCGCTGCAGCGCAGGTTGAACGACTATTGACTCGCCCAAATTATCGAGATGGAAAATATCTTTTCATCACGATCATTCCATTGATTTTCATTTTCATCCGCCTTAGAAAGTTATACGTACCATCGCCACTGATATGTCCGTCTCGGTATACATCCGAGTATGCACATTGAACTCGGTACTTTTATATAACCGAGAGAAATTCCGCACAAATTTAACCGCGATACTTTTGTAGCGCGAGCAAAACGGCTCTTCAGGTCGTTGGGTTTTCCCGTTGGGGATGATAAGAAAAGCTGAGCACCGCGAGCGCCTTGAGCGCGTATGGACCAAAAAGGAAATGGAGTTAACAAGATCGCGTTAACAATGCAGCGACGATGAGGGGCCGCGTGTACACCCGCTGACTCTCCTTTGCATTTCCCTTTAAGATCACACAGGCGGGCGTATATCTAGCGGGACCCTTTTTCCGACTGTGATGACGACGAGACGCAAGGACGTTTTGTAATTCAACGACGTTGCAAACACAAAAGCTGACTTTAAATATCCCAAGAGTTTCACGACGAGGTTTCGGTGTCTCTCGACTATCGCGCCGGAAAAAAATTCCTTTTTTCACGCGTATATATCGTTTCCCTTACGCTCCTTATCTCGCTCTTGGTCTTTGCGGGAGAATAATTCCAGGATGCTGGAGAGCTCCCCGGTATCAAATGGAGAAACAAATTTTCACAATCTGTTGCTCGTTCAAAACGGTTTTTTTTTTGCCGTTTTGATGAAAATTTTGAGCGACATGCACAGTCATATATGACGATGTAAAACAGAAATGGCTCAGACTGATATTTATATACGATGGCTGGCATGAAAATTTCCAGAAGGAAATTATATATAGAACGCGAGAAAGGAAAAGACTCGGGGAGAACGTACAGAAGTCAAAGATGGAAATCAAACGAAAGGAATACGTTAAGAATGACGAGAGGCGAAAGCGCAAGGGGTACGAGAACACATTTGGTATAAGCGAGAGACGTCATCGTAGGGACTCGAGAGATATTCTGCATCGTCGAGTCGACAGAGTCGAGAACGAAAGGGTTGGGCAACGAGACAGGGAAAGGGTAGACGAAAGACGAAACGGATCTTTTGTTGGAGGAAAACGCCGCCGTCGAAATATCCGAAAGGGATGCTGGATCGTTTTTGGATATACACACAGGGAGTTTCAGGTTGAATGAACAGGCGAGTATAAATTGTTTAAATAAATCATCGCACTGTTCTACAATGCAGCTGAACAACAAGCAATGATTCTTTTATCAACAATCTTATAATCTAAATATTGCTGCAAAAGTTTTTCGATCTAGGAGGGTTTGAAAATATCAGCAATTTTACCGCAGTCATGATACCATTTTTTAGTTTGAAAAATCATCGCATCAGGCACGAGCTTGTCGATTTGTATTTCGATAAATACTCTGTGTTTTTTTTTTCAATTCACGTGCTGATTCTTCCACGTGTCTGTCACAATTTCCCTCTTACAACCTTGCATCAATGCATTGCAAATACACTTGCATATTTATTTATGAACATAAATAAATGAACGATTTATGTATATTATGGTCGCATATTACGAAATAATGTCACTCATGGACATGAATATATATTTATGGTTAGCGACTTTTTCGTAGTAAATACCAATGTAGGACTCTTGAAAAACGAATTATTCGTTAATATCCGATGGTATTTTCGGCATACACAAATAATGGGTGTTTTTGGCAGTTACTGGGAGTATGACGTTTGTTTCCAGGACTATTCAGCATTCCATTGATATTTACTTTGCGAAATAGGCTTTCTGGAAATGACGGTCCCCATACATGTCGCCAAACATCAATATATATACAATACATATTTGTGATATACAAGGAACAGATATATATCGTAAAATATTCAAAGAAAAGGTACTCGTTTCCCTCCGTACAGACGCAACCAAGAGCAATATCTTAAAACACGAAGACTGGCCCGTGTCCAAAGCTCGAATGGGGCATTTGAAGATCCTTGGTTCCTCACTCGCTTTTCACTTGTCTTCGTTTTTCCACCGTCTTCTCCTCTGTAATTCCCCAAACCATTGTACACACAAACATGCTCTGTCTGGTTTTTCCATCTCGGACTATCTTCATTTTTCTTATTCAACCATCGTCTTTGAGCCCTCCTTTTCTCGTTCAGATAAGCGTACAAGAGTCAAATAGTGCATAGTTGACTGACTGCTGGTGCATGTGTCATATTAGCAGAAAATACTTTGGTCGCTTCTAAGTCGCTGCCATTCCGTTTTCACCTAATAAGACGAAATTACCACGACTTACCCTGATTTATATTTCGAAATCGTTTGGAACTTGAAATTTCCTAAAAGAGTTGAGAAAATCAGGGTCGCTCGAATGAGGAGATGATGATGATTATTTCTTGCCAACTATAGCCTCACCCTTAAGGATTAAAAAGTCGCATGATCGTCCATGCTGTGTTCCCTATGGAATATACCCTCTCAAGGACTCACGCTGGGCGAATAATTATTTTCTCATCGCTTGATAGGGTGGCTGCAAAGAGGTCTTGATCTTCCTAGCTCGAGCAAGTCGATAGACGCACGGTATCGTTTCGTCCTTCATATAAGACGTTTAGGTGATAGTAATTCCTTCATGGACAGAGCCCTCCAACGCAGTTAGATGTTACGCGAGAGCTTGTGTGCTCACGACCAATGGAGAGTTAATTGCTGGCAATAAAATTCGAATATAAAGGGAGGGTGAGCATCGGTGCTCGGTAAACGATCTTTCGGTACGTACTGTCACTTTAAACCCGCTCTTTACCTCTCGTTTTCGCTTTCTCTCTGACTCCCTCTCTCTCTCTTTCTCTCCCCTATATGTATGCAGTTTGTCTTCCTTTCTAGGCTAGGTTGTGAGAAACGTCGTGAATCGCACAGTCTCATCTTTCCAACCTTGCTCTTCCAACATCTTAACGACAGACTCCCCTTTTAATGATGAGCTTTCATTCGCGGCCGTATATACCGCCACTTCCAGCCAGTTTCCATCAACGTTAAGCGCGAACGTATAAAGGAGAAGCTCGCTGTCCCTCTGCTCCTCTCTGTTGCTCCTCTCTTTAAATATTTTGCAAAGTTGTTCCGTTTTTCTTTTCCTAATGTTATACTTCCAATACTTCATTCTCACTGCCACCAGTTTTGGATAATATTGGCTTTGCTAAATGGGCTCGTACTGTGAAAGCACTTTCCATCGTCTTATACGTATGTAGAAATTGAAAAACTCGTTTATGAGTATATTATTACAGAGAGACTCGTCGCGACGTTGCGAATCCTCTACAGTGCCTCTATTGCTTTATAACTTTGTTGAAAAAAAGCGGGAAAGCAATTGCTACGCTGTACAGAATAAAAAAATTAAATAATAATACTGATAATCATAATAATAATAATAATAGTTTGAATTTTCGATTATCATTAGATTCGCGTGGACGTTTGAACGGTTTTTTCAACAAACCCCCCGCCGCCCTTTGTGAATCACCGTACCGCCCTTATCCTTTGCGAAAATGTTCCACTAGACGAGTCGACCTTAAAATCGTCGTTCGGGGATCCTGTAACCTTAATGCTTGGCTCTCCAGCACGCCCTCTTGTGTCTATCATTTACAAGTTATAACCATCGGAGCATATATGAGGGGATGTCATTGTTCCTCCCCCAGTTGAGCGTCTTCCAGCAGTTAATCTTCTCGTCATCATCGTTATGTACGCCCATAGTCACTCACTTCGTCAGCTTCTCCTTAGTCGCATATTCGAGCGGCAAACCACAGCGGTATGTATCTCGAATGCGAGGGTATACCCCCAGAGAGCTTTCATCGTATCCACTGATGTTCTTTCTCTCTTTCACTCTTCGCCCTTATTCGCGCTAGCTGCTAAGCTCTTTGGCGAAAGCATGGTTATACTTCATTCGCCTTGTGTCCTTCTGCATAAGTAGCTTCCACCAGCTTCCGCCCACGAAAACTTGAGATTTCTCCGGCGCGGTGCATACTTCGTCAGTGTAATGAGATCTCTCATAAAAGCACGCAAAACCTGGTATATTTCAGGCCCCGCAAGAAGGCCACGAACATGTTCCTTCACTGCGGAAAACTGAAGCACGCCTCGATCCCTTGAGAGGCATCGCACGGAAAGTTGAGATGCCGGGCTTGGGAGTCCGATGAGTTTTAACGCGGAGCTTTCGATCAACAAAAAGTACGCCACATGTTCCAAAATCTAGACCATTTTTTTGTGTATCAAATTTTGCGACACCATGGTAATTCCATGTGGTAATTCCAAACACAACTTTTTCAAAGACTGCTATAGAATGAAACAGTAATGTTGACTGTAAAAATTTGTCCAAAAGTATTTATTTACTGATTCATTTTTTATTTGTGCGAGGCTCCAGCTTGACATATCGAAGTGTATATTTCGCTTTGTATCATCGCTATATATTTATAATTCCGAATGAATGATTCTATTCAAAACTTCTTATTCTTCATATCTTCATACTATTAATTATCATGAATCTCAAATATTACAAAAATCACAAATCATGAATTTACCATAAATTCATATTTTCTTTAGAGACGAGTCATCAATTTCATCGTGAGAGTATGGGGTTGTTTCGCTTCAGAGCATATTCAATGGCACATTAGATATCACCAAGGCGCGTGAAAAATGACTCGTTGCTTGTAAAAAGATTGGAGAAGACAAAAAAAATTGATAAATTTCGTCATTGCACCATTGTTGATGTCATTCTGGAAAAAAGTTGTGCAACCGGAAGTCGTCTACGAGAGCCGCGGTTTGAAATGCAATTCTCGTAAAAGCCCGATCGCTATGGCTCTGTGCGAGAGGAGAGACAAGGGTGCACTATGTTTTATGTACATATCGATTATAAACGCATGTGTATATGTGTATGTACTTGACGATCTTTCTTTCCTTCTTCTTCTTCTTCGCCATATACAGTTTTTCAGGTACGAAAAAAAAGACCCATCCAATTTTATGAAATCCCATCAACATAGCCGTGTGATGGGAGACACTCCGTCCGCGACATATTACATATACGGCGGCTGGATATATAAGAGAAATCGTTTGAGCCGAAATAATCCGCGATGACCCGTGGCGAGTAGATCCTCTGGGTATAGAGTCTCAAGCACGGATATACACCAAAACCATAAAATCCTAGTGCAATCTTTTGGTGAGATAAGATTTCGTCTACAATCTTCCATCCAACAGCGAAGATCGAAGGATGTAAGCAATAAACGGTCGATGGGACTGAGAAGAAAATAGCGTCGTAAAAAAAGACGACATGACGAGCAAGATTGAAAGAACGCGGTGATGTGTAACCGAGCAATTAAATTATTATTATATTTTCAAAACGAATGATTCTCTCCCCCTTTTTTTTATGATTTTTTTTGAATATTTCATCGAATTTATAGTTGAATGGGAGATTAAAATATTTTGTTTTTAATCCACGGAATCGAACGTGTTGTTAAAGGGGTGAATGTGAAAATATAAATAATAAAGCTGAATGGACGAGGAGTAGGACGGACGGGATTCGAGAACCGTCATTCATATTTCATGATGAGGAAAAGGGGATTAAAGCTATCTCTGGGATGGTCCAGTCAGGCCGAAGCTGTATGCTCACCAATTGTTTTTTTTTGTTCGGTGCGAGGATTTCGATTAAACATTTACGTACTTGTGCGCTGTGACGCTATATGCGATATTCACCAAGCTGTTGAGAGCTGTAGCTGATCGATAAACGACATCGGCGATGATGAGTTGTCAGTGCAGAGCTTTTGATGCTTGCTGAATTTTTAAAACGGCGAATTGCAGTGACAACCACGTCTCTTGTACCCTCAACTTCCGTCTCGCGATGTAGACACACGGTAAAAACCATATTTGAGACGTTTCGGATACGAACATGTTTACGATTCGATAAATTAGACACGATGAGCCAATTACATGTGTAATCGTATATTTCATAAGCATCTTATTTATTATCTTTATTTTCTTTTCGACATAAAACGTCTGAAATATACAGTAAATAATTCTATCGGTGCATAAATCGGTAATTGAGGGCGCGCATGGAAATTTTGACAAATTGAAAGTATCCGCGCGTGCTTCCTTGAGCCAAACACGAGAGACCGCTGAAATTGCCACCATTAAGTGTTTAATGGTCATCCCTGGAACTTTATGATTGGTTTTAAGTGTTATTACCCGAACGGAAAAACGTCGAGAATAAGCCATTGAAAGTCATTTGAGCGTAATGTAATCACGTGCAATTATCGAGACGCGACGTTGAGAAAAAAAATGCAGTGCCATCAGAAAAAATATGCTCGTCGAAAAGGGACCTGATAAAAAAGTACGATTCCGCAGGCGCGGTTATGGATGAATATCAGACATTTTTGGTATCGCCAGCACGCATGGCCGCCATTTTTTTAAATTGTGCAGCGTAGCTAACAATTCTACAGTACCAACGGGGTAGCGTGAATATAGAAAAGCAGAATAGCGTTGGTCAACCCCTGACATGTCCCTATACACATAACTGCATCATGTATACATGCATACCTCTACAAACGTGAGTGAGTCTCACCCTTATTTTTGCCGACCATCCCTCGCGGTCGAGTGGACTTTAATGAAGCTACCCACGACGCGCATTCGCCGCAAACTCGACAAAATAACGAGCCCCGGAGCCTTGTCTGTTCCACTCGGTTCTTGTCGCATCAGACACCGCGAAATTCACGACTGTCAACCTTGTACCTCTTCATCTTCCTTTCTCCGCGATACGCTCTTTATTTCTTTTGACGATTAACGCAGTCTGATGTTTTTTCTTTGTCACGAATTTTTCCTTCTCCAATTCGGTATATTGTAGGTGTGTGTGTGTGTGTGAGTGTGTGTGTGTGTGCCATACGAATTGCCCGAAATTTATGTTTCTCGTACAGAGGAAATTAAAAAAGAAGACAGGAAGGAAGATTATTCGGAAATGAAATAAAAACTTGTACTCGTGTTCCTCTCTCGTGCGAGTGAAAACTCTCGTCTCGATATGATGTCGGATATGACGGTCGATTTTCATTAATAAAATTTTATAGGCGATGTATATTAAGATGAGAGATCTTCCGAGGTATTTCGCAGAAACGGAAATACGAGACTCCGTTTCCTCTCCAATCCACCGTCGATGAGTTTCAACACGGAGGAAGAAGAGAAAATAAAAAGCCACATAAATTTCCTCCGCTCTTCGAATATTTTCGATCGCACGCAGGGTATACATATATCTGTACGATTGAAATATTTTTCGGGATATACATGAAAAACAAATCACACGGATTCATTATTAAATCACAAACCGTATATCTTTCCGAAACGCGTATTCCCAAGGGGGTTGAAAAACGAACGCGCCGCGGTTGGCAATTTTGAGGATCCGATTCTTTTTCTCAACTCTAGAACCGAACGACAAACATCCCTTATCAATTTTTCTCGTCCTCTTCAAAAAATCTATCCATTTTGTCGCACAATATCCGAAATTCCTTCCAACACAAATTCCTTCTTTTCTCTCGGAATTTCAACAATATACTCCGTACGTCCTACGCGTTTCAGGCTCTTGGGGGCTAAGTAAATACTATGTGAAATTGTAATACAAGATGTACGTGTCGAAAGCGTCGAGCACGAATTCAGAAATGTGTATGAATGTATAGACACGATGTTCGCGGTTCCATATACGAGCTAACGGGGGTCACGAGCACTCATGATCGTCGCCGAAGTGAGTTCGGAGTGTTGGTGTTTGCGAGACGTGTGGGAGATGAGGATGCTATTGAACGTTATACCAGGGGGTCAGAGATCACGTGGACTTTGGCTCGGACATTTCTCTTTCCCTCTCTCTCTCTCTCTCTCTCTTTCTCTCTCCTCTATCAAACACTCATTCCAAGAGAAGGATATCTCAATGGCATACAAACTAGCGAATAGCATTGCGGAGGCAGTGTGGATAACTTCTTGTGTCCAAGGGTCCAGGCAGGGTGTGTATGCTAAAATGATATTTGCGTAAATGTGTGTTTATACTAATACTGGGTAACGAGAAAATCGGCATTAATTATCACTCTGCGAATTTCACTCCCCAAGTTGCATTCCGAACCGACAATTGTTGCTTACTGATCGTGTACTTCCGCCGGGACCAGCCAATACCGCATACCGCAAGCGCGACTATTGACTCCGACTGTGCTTCCGTTAAACGACGTTTTTTATCCGTATTGTATGAATTTGCAAAGCAATTACATATAGCGGCGGTTTCCGCAAATTGTTTCCCATTCGCGGGATTCATTGTCGTTTACATACTTTTGTGAATTATTAACGTAATCGCACACGAGCCGAATTTCCCTTTCCTTCCCTCGCTCCATCAAAACAGAAAAGCCGGGTCAACCGTTTGTCAGAAAATCAAAAATTCAATTAGAGTATTTGCAATATTTAAATAAAAGTACAATGCTCGTCGCGCTCCATTTATTCGCTCTGCGGGTGGATTTCAATTTTGTGTTTCCCGAGTATAATTTTTATATGATGCGCGATTTGCGTGAATACAGACGCTGTTTATAACGATATATCGCGAATATATATTCAGTGGTTCCCTCGAGTTTTAAACGAAATAATCGAAAAAAAGGCGACGAACGTAACTGCAGTGTACGACGGACGAAAAATAAAAGTTTAGGTGTAGCCGCTGTATGGCGAAATCGCGCCGGATCGAACACGTATTTTTACTACTTGCTCGCCAACCAGTAGTCGCAGATCCGCGAGTGCTTCGATCCATCCCTGATGCCGACTGAGCTCCCGTTGTATTTCACCCCCCATATCACTTAAACCCATCTATATAGCTGTACTTTCGTGCTCGCGAACTAACAAACATTTGGGAAACCGTTTTTAGAGCTTTTCGCGAAAAAGTTTCATTGATTACGAGTCGTTCGTTCGTTCGTACAGAACGTGTCTCATTCCTGACTGAAGGATCATTTCGAGGCGGTATATTTTTACGTCTGTCGCGCGGAGAAAGAAATTATACCCTTGTTTCACAAAGATTACTTTGGATAAAATCGAATTTGTCGTAATGAAATCTGCGTACAATGTATTATCAACCCTCCAACATATCTCTGACATTTTCGACGCTTGTGGGCGATCCACTCGTATTTTCGACCATGTGGATTTACATTCACCGTGTATATATTAGTAGCGATAGAAAGGTGTGCTATAGGCATGTATCATTCATGAATACATACAGGTATGTAACAGGACGAGGCACGTTCCCATCGATATTCCATTCTATCGACTATCCATGCATCGATACTTCTTCTATCAGAGCCACCGAGACTGCGAGAGGTGGAGAGAGAGAGAGAGAGATGGGCGAATCATCAATCTTTCGCCAAGGGGGATGAAACCTCGAGCTACATAAATATATGAAACCGAACGTTTACATACGCCGCAGCATCGTATATTCAAAAAAAAATACATCTATAAAAGCGAGAGATCATAATTTTTTAGTTACGATATATTGCGTTTATTAAAAAAAAGAGCATCGAGTTCAACGATACCTTATATCGGATAGGGTGTATCGTATCGAGCAATATTTTTTGTGTCAAAGTATGTTTCAAAACAGGAATGCCAATTTTTTTTACGAACATTTTCTTACGTCATTTCAGTGTCTTGAATCTTAAATTGATGGTTGCTTAATTTCAACGATAATTATTCACTCGTTTTTTATAGCTTCGTAATCTTCGAAGAAATTTTTGGTTTTCAAACTTCTCCGTCGTTTTTTTTGATCGTGTCGATATATCCATTCTTCTTTTTGACTTATTCAGCTCCAGGTTTTTTTTATATGCGAACATATACGTGCATAAATATTTTACACAGTCATCTCCTATTACTACCCTTCTCGTGTTACTGCTGAAGCTCGTTCATCGTTGCATCAGCGCTGGATTATTAATTAATGTGCGCTCGGGAAATGAGCAACGCTCGTCCTCGTTACGGGGGTACATCGGGGGTGAAGAAGAATGAAGGGCAGCCAGACTGTGACGACAGGATGGGGATGATGATGATGAGGAAGTTGACAGTTCGTACCAGGAAGCAGAAGCAAATTCAACGTTCACCGAGGATTCTGGGGAATCTTCGTTACGCGAGTTTTCACAAGGGAGATCTTCCATTATTTAGGGACAGTGACAATTTTCCAAGAATAAAATAAGATCGAAATTGATATTTCTCACAGCATCACGATGAATATTCTTCATCGTGACATTTTGCGTATGGATAATTAATTCAACGAAAATTCTCAACGACCTCATTTACACAACCCTTGTACAAACTCGGGGGTGCGATGGATTTTCGAAACTTTTCATTCTTCCGTGATTTGCGCAGCTCTGAAAACGTACCGATTTTTCGTTGCTTCAAGATCGAAATTGATATTTCTCACAGAATCACGATGAATATTCTTCATCGTGACATTTTGCGTATGGATAATTAATTCTACGAAAATTCTCAACGACCTCATTTACACAACCCTTGTACAAACTCGGGGGTGCGATCGATTTTCGAAAATTGTCATTCTTCCGTGATTTGCGCAGCCCTGAAAACGTACCGATTTTTCGTTGCTTCTCCTGATGCAGCGAGATGAGAATATTTCTCAAATTTCTTTTCCACGATAGTATATCCGCAAAATGGTATTATCCGATCGTGAAATTAAACGTGGCCAGCAGCGGTGATATAAAAATAATGTGATACAATAACACGCCCTTCGGCGCATCTCGATGCCATATATAGGACTGCTAAGAGGGACAATGCGTATAACAGACGGGGGCGTTAATTAATAATTTGGAGAAACGGTAAAATGAACGAGGGTCGCGACCCGGCGGTGGAATTACCGCATCACTGATCGAACTAACCGACGGTAGCTAACGGAAAATCGTAAACGGGCCGAAACGTTAGCGTCGCACAACGTCATATTGCTGATCGTTGATTCGATATCGAACGCGAATTGTCGTCCAAAACTGGCACTCGCGGATGTTTCCTCATGTGTGTATGTGTTCAATTGGATCGGATACATGTACATATTGGCTGATTCGAGCATTACGACGTAACGATTTTGTGGCGAGTATCAAGAGCAGAACATACACAAACAGGGTGTACGCGTATCAGGCCAATGTCACAAAGCCAAGAGAGCGTAAAGTCTATCTTGATTCACCAATTGTTGCGCTCTTTTGATTTTAAGCCACGATGTGCATCGCAGGTGCATACTCGAGTGGGAAAAAAGCTGCACAAACATTCGTGATCCGAATTTTTAGTCGGCTCAATACGTGTGTGCCTACTTGTGTATATTTATTTATAAGCAGATACATTCCGCATGAAATGTCAAATAGGAAGGTGGAGACTGTCAAAGTTTGAATTATCGAGATGGGTATTTGAAGGTTACGGAGCTGGAGTAACACGTAAATTGATTCGCGCTCAATTGATGATTTACTGTGGACAAAGATCGCATATAGAAATTGCATGATGATGATTTTGACTCCGCGTAATCACTGAAAAATTAGACATTTTTTTACAAATTTTTTGCAAATCCCCTTTTCGGGATTTGCAGAAAAACATTCGGAAACGATAAAAAACGTTCAAAAGCGTCTTGCAAGGGGCGATAGCGGCAAACTTTATCGTGACTGTTTATTTCTTTTTGTCACTTAACGTAACGAAATATGAGACTAAAACCTTGCCAGAGAACGTATCCGTGAATTAATAAAAGACAAAGAGAGACGTTTCGTTTCATACATGGAGAATTTTACATTATTGTTACTAGACGTAATATTATTTTCGTATCGGCTCTGAAAACCTCCGTTTCAACTTTTTTTTCCAACCTTGATTTTTTTGCAATTCATAAATGATGTACCAAAATAAATTTTGCCTAATGGCCCAGTCAAATAAATCGCGCAGGGAAAAAGCAGACTGATGAGATTCTGCAGCATATTTTTTGCCCAGATGGCGTGCGTCTGACCAAGCACGGGTGCTTCACTACTTAGGTCTGACGAAGTGGCTTCGACGCCTCTTGGATATCCAAGTAGAGAATCCCCGGCATCGATCAGACTCGACTAGGCTTTCTTCGCTCCAGCGAGTGTGATTTCCTCGAACGTCCATTCGTCACGTCAGTTCCACACGAAAAATCATTCGTTATTTCTTTTTACTCGCAGTTATATTACGGAAATATCTTTGAATTTTCCAGTTAATTATACATATAAATATATTGAAATAAACGCGTGACAATTTTCAACGGACACGTTCGCTCGAAAAACTCCTTTTTCCCGTTCATGCTCGCTCAGGTTTTTCATCACTCGTTACGGGAGTTATTCAATTTCCCGATGTGAAAATTCATTTAATTTCAGAAGGAATGAAAAAATAAACACCGAGGGAAATGCGAAATTCACTTGATAGAAATTCTTCGGTGGAAACTCTGAGCGATATAAGCAAAATTTTATTCGCCATTTATACGCCAAACATTCGTTCCTTTCATCCAAAGGCAATATCCCATTTTTTTTTTGCAGTATACGTACGAAAAACGAAGCTGGCACCAATACGTTTTTATCACCGAGATCAAAGAACAATGTTCTTCTCCCTCGCCCTTTTTTTCTCTCCCTCGCTGTCTCTTTTTCTTGTTGTCTTTGAACTCGACAGTATTTCTCGTTGCGTTTTGTTTCAATAAAAAAAAATTGATGCAATTCACTCTCGTTTCTTCGTCGCTCGCTTTTATACCCTCTCCGCATCATTTTCATCCATTATAATTTTCCTTTCCTTTATTTTGACTCCGCAACACGTTTTTCTCCGACGCCCTTCGCACACTTTTCCTTTCCCCTTTGGTAACGCTTGACTCTTTCTCACAGATTTCGCTCGCACACCTGGGACAATTTCCCACGGACGCACACACATCCCTCGGGATCTGAAACCCACCCCGAACGATGATACCCATCTCGCCACGTTGCGCGAATAATTACCGCGAGCCCCGTCGCTGCCTTTCGGTCTCTCTCGCTCTCTCGTTTCCCCTCTTCCTCCCTCGCTCGCCGAACGAATAAAAATGCGCATATTAATAAGAATAATTCCCGGTTAATTGACAAAAGTTCTATCAGTTTTTTCTTCTTTCTGATCATTTCCTCCCGAAGTTTGCGTCTATTTTTTTCTGTGCCTTATCGCACTTTTTTTTTCTTTCCATCCATGTACGCGCGTGCAGCGATATATCGATGACAATTGCAGTGCTGCTCATTCCGGTTGACAATTATCGCGAAATGAGAAGCAATGAAAAATAATTTATCATCAAAGAAAAAAAAATATCGCTTTGTCGGATGACAGGTGTTTCACTAAATTTTGCAAAAGCGACGAGATTGAAGGGATCTCGCCATTCGCCAATTTTCATTTTACAGTCGCGTCATTTTCATTTCGCAATTTTTTTTCCGCATACTCAAGTACGCACACGTATACGCACGTACCGTCGTCAGTAGCGCTTCGAGTAATTTACTCTTTCGAGCTCTCGAGTTTTGTTCCCTCTCGAATTCTTTCCACCCGATTTTCCCTTCTAGAATTCTTTCGTGTGCCCGCCACGATCTCTGTATTCTCCTCGCTTCTACTTTATCTCCCTCTTCGCCCTTAAACCTCTCTCTCGCCCGGCGCTCCATCTCTTTGCTACGGATTCTTTTACTCGCCTACACTCGGTCTCGCAATCGGTAATCTCATCTGTGAACATTTTTTCTTACTCGGCTCTTCGTGCCGAATTCCACCTACTCACCCTCAATCTTCACAGCGCAGCATCTTTCGCTCCCACCAGTTGGTTCGGCCGAAAAAATTTCACGGTTGGCCGAGACCCGCCGAATGACAAAATTTTTCAGTCTTAACGTATCAAGGGATGCTGACGTTGCACATTTTGCATCCTACAAGAAATTTCGACATTAATTTAAAATTATACGACTACTTTTACAAGTGTTTTATGTTTATATATACATAAACATGCCCCCTTGCAGCCTGCTCTGGCGTACAAGGCTAACGTAAATGATACCAAGTTCCACGGACGAAGGAGGAAATATCGAAGAAGCAAAAGTTCTGGTCTGATATAGGTGCATCCGTAATACCTGACGATGGACCCGCTGTACCCCCTGATTACATCACGTCAGTGATACGGAAGAGTGAGGAAGAAACAGAAGAGGGAGAATGGAAAGAAAAAAAATACGAGAGAAGGAGGGAGGCCAGCCGCAGGAGAGAAGAGCTTCCGGGATAGCGTCGAGAGCTTCTGCCTGTTCTGCGACTTTTCGCTCGCTGGTCCAAGAGTTGCGCACGTTCGTCCTGGCGTCGGCGTCAGCAGCGATGGTGGCGCTGCCAGCACGCTCTCGCACATATCTCTGTATACTTGTACGCGACGAATAAGGGGTGATAGGCGAGGGGAGGGAGGGAGAGGCGAGGATGTTCGAGAGAACTCGGCGAGAGGGATGAAAAGCGTGGGTGCCATGCCGGAGTGCGAGAGACGCGCGTTGTATCCACGTCCAGAGGTGTGTGTGAGAGCGTGAGAGTGAGTAGGAAAGCGAGAAGGGGTGGAAAAAGCTCTCCGAACGGGAGATCTCGAGCGAGCGTCGAGGAGCAGAGAGAGGGTTGTCTCCCCCATTCACCCTCTTTATCGTTCCGCGCCGGAGAAGTGGCGGTATCCAGCGGCGAGAAGAGAGCGAGGGAGAAGCTGCGAGCGAGGGTTGTTGCAGAGCGGGGGCTGTCGGGGTTGCCATGGGAGCTACCCGGCCGGGGTGCAGAGTCCCAGTCTTGCCGCGGCGACTCAAGCGCGTTTTACGGTGGATATCCGTATGCCGCGCTCCAACGTAGACGCGAATGCCTCGATCCGTCTGTTGTGTGCGCGTTTTCCGACCGCGCGCGTGTGAGTGCTCTACGCTTGTGTGTGTCTACGTTTATACGGATATTTTACGTATATATATATCCAGTGTGTTATTGCGTGGATGTACGGTAAATTTCTTTGCTTTTTTTCTTCTTTTCTTCGTTTTTTTCCTTTCCTTCGCGGGTAATCGAAGCTCACAAGCGCCGCTTGACCGTAAAATTCCGTGTACATTTTGTTCGACGTGTGCGATCTGCTGTCGGTGCATTAGGAAAGACACACTATAGATCTTGCTTGCTTCGCGTTATTATTTATCGAAGCTCCGAGCGGTATATGAACATCTTTGTAATTATGGCTTTCTGCCACCGTATCGTAAAAAAAAACACATGCAATCTGGGATAACTATTTATACCGTGTTTACATGGAATGTAAATTTCTCGTTTAGTAAGAGAGGACAATTTTCTGCGTATTTATTACAGCGAGCGGGAATAGATTCGTTTCGGAAATTATTTTTTTAGAAAAATCGAAAATCACGAGATGATCGAAGACAAGGCGGTCGATTTAATTTTATTTGTGGAAAAAATGATTGACGCTCGTTTCGCCACATGGGCTTTCGACCGATGATGCTATTGCTGAATCGCGGTCCATTCATTCGAAGAACTTTATTTTGTGTTATTCAGAATAGGTATCTCGCAATTTGTAAGTTTTTTTTTAACCATTTATTTCGTTCGATATATTGCATTGTTTTCGAGCAAAAGCTTCATTGAGATGCTGTATTCGTCGGAGGATTTTTTCTCATACCGCGATTTGGACAATTCAATCAATTTTACTGTGCATTGCAAAGTGTTGAGAAAAACGCAGATAAAGAGGAAATTCGTATGAATTAAAATCCACCTGTATATTCGATGTAAACAGATCGAGTTTGAATTGAGATTAAGCTGACGGAAATTACATAACTTCATGCTTTTTTCATGTGCATGTGTCAGCTTTACGCCTCGAGAAAACTCGAGTTTGACAAAGACTTTTCCGTTGGACGTAATTTTTTTTTCTCTATGGGAAATCTCTATATGGCACACGAGAGCCAAAAAATGTTCGCACATTGGTACTTTGAGGAAAGTATCGAACGGAAAACGTGTCCTCTCGGAGATTGAAATTCAATGTTTGAATATTTATTCGTTTCGCAGATACACAGATGGAAAACATTCATATTTTATACATGATCGATAACATTTTGGATACGGATATGTCGTGCGATATAAAAACCTTCAAAAAATCCCAAAATATAGAAAAATTTACAAAATTTTCCGAAATAAATTTGACATCGATAAACAATAACGATAACGTATATTTCTTTGCGGAGAATCAAGGTAGTTGTCTCACGACTGACGCGGTGAAAAAATTCCCCACCAGCAGACGTGCGAAAACTTGCACAGCTTGCAGAATATTCGGAAAGCACAGGGATGATATATCATACCCATAATATTTTTCACGTTACATTATTATTTTTTTGCAATTTGTCATGATTATAGTATGTACAATATTATATCCTCGAAACTGGATGATCATAATTATACAGGCCAGTTAAAAAAACTCCGTGAACATCTACAAAAGATCGAAAATATTTTCACTTTCCCATCGCTCTGCTTTGACAAAAATATATTTCTGAACCCGAGCTGCGTAAATCCTATGAAAATTTTGCGAGTAATCGTGTATTAAGGTCATGAACCTGCTGCAGAAATTTTATGAAATTCAAGAGAACACTTTCGACGAGTCAACGACCTTAATGAATTTATTAATTTATGAATATTTTTATTCACGTACGTTCATCCTCTTATACATATTCATATATTCTGTATTTACATATATCCCTCCCCCATTTACATAGCACACGTATCGGGGAGGTAGAAATAATGTGTTGGCGCGAGGATAGATTCGACTACCTTTTGATCTCTTGCTACATTTTAACGTCATGTCACGTTGATCTCTCGGTTGCAACTGCACTCTGCCTTTAGACAGATTGGTCGGGGGGGTATCTCTCGCCTCTTCACTTCGGCACGCGCGTCGTTTATAGCGTGCTGAGAGCCCGTGTTCAACTTTGCTTCAACGCGAGGCAAACCGCAAAAGCAACTCGTTCCACGCAAACACGTCACGCGATAAAATTCCCCCAAATGGTTGTATCAGCCCTCGTAATAAATTCTCTTATTTCACGAAACGTTAATATTTTTTAACGACTGTAATAACTTTTATTACAAAACGATGAGCAATAATGAAACATGGTAGCATCACATTTTCGCGTTTATTAGATTTTCCAGGAGAGAAAGGATTTTAAATGTGAGGCTTTTAGACATCCGGTGAGAACCTCGAGAGTGTAATTTTAGCTTCCGCAAAGCCGCTAGCGATTTGCTTCCTCCGTTAATGGAGAGATTAACGAAAATTAATTTATTCAGGCTCAGCGATTTTTTGATTAATTTGATTTCCACACGTATTTTATTAAAGGATCGTATGTCTTTTATCACCCAGTTCCAAAGATCCACGGAATTTAAAACTTCTTTTTTTTTCGCTCTGCTCATAATTTATTAAAATTTCAATACACATTTAATTTTTCAATGTCAATCGAACGATGAAACCTTTCAAGATGTTTTTCCATCAGTAATTCATCGATTCATAAGGTTTTTCAACAATTATTTAAATACTGGACAATTACAGTTAAACTAACCGTGTTATCTTGCAAAAAATCAAACACCCCATCGCCTCATATCGTGTTAAATGTGATTCTCTCGTTACAATACTATGATTTTATTGTATTTTTACATTTCAGTTGGGTAAATTTCCAATTATTATTTATTTTGAATTGTCTCGTCCCAAAAAATATATACATAAAAGTGCGTAGTAAATTACGCAGCGTACATGTACAGTAGATCAGAGAATGGCATTGCTCTGTGCTCTCAGAGAAACTTGAAAAACTGAGAGGGAACGAGGGAGAAGGAGGGAAAGTGAGTGCGATGGATTTTCCAGTCATCCTCATTGTGTCGCGTCGTTGTGAGATTTTCCACAGCGTGGGAAGGTTTCTTTGTCGCAGGGCATGAGAGACACATTTGCCAAGCTTTCTCGCCCCCGTACACCAATGTCCAATTTTCTACATAAACACATAACCGTATATCCCTCATTTTACATCCTTTTTTTTCACTATACGCACAGTATAATCCCCGAAAATTCAAACAGTTTATGCATTTTTCTCGCGTCTTATCTTCTGCCACAAGTATGTGGATTTTCACGACAATAGCAGTAAAGGAAAAACCGCGAATATACTTAAACACATTTGGTAAAAACACCAAAGGTTAACATTATTAAAGCGAGATACTTGCGTCGAAAATTGCGAAAATTTCATTGCCAAATCATCGATATTATGAAAAAAAGAGTCTGACCAAAGTCCAGATACTTTTAGACTAGAAAAAAAGATCGCCACGATCGAACACTTCAAATAAAAATTTGAGTCTTCTCATCTCTCGCATTTTTTCACACTTTTCCGACTTTGAGATGATGAAAATTCCTCGCGCGTTTCGTGCACCTCGATATTTTGGAAAAGGATGAAGGGTACTGCATAGCCCGTCTGATGGTATATCAACCTGCGGGGAGTATCGACAAAAAAGCACAAAAGAAGCTGCAACACATCGTACACGCTCCCACAGACGTTACAGGAGCTTTATTACTTCCTTTCTTTCGCGCTCAGCTTCCACACGCTTTCCGTGAAGATTCGAAACTTGATTACATCTCACCGTTTTCTTCAATACACATCCGAGTATCATACGTGCGCATATATTCATACAGAGTACACGAGTAACGGAAGAGATCTTTACTAACAGCTTAGAGATTTTTTTTCGCACCAGTTGCACTCGTTTCTCAACCAGTTGCTCTGTATTCGAACCATCGGCGGGTTATCTTTTTTCTGAAAAATCTAGAAAATCGACATAGATTTACGTAGAAGTCTCGTAGAGCAAATACGTGCGATATCAATATTTATTAGCATTGACAATCAATTCGCGATGTTTTTTAAGCTTCAGGAAAAAGTGCATCTGTTTCAAGCCTCTGTGGAGTCAACCTTGCGTGAATTTTTTATTCTCACAGTAACCAATTTGAGCTGAAGAAATACAGTTGCTCGGAGGATTTGTAATAAGAATGGAACTTTAAATTGACGCTCGAAAATTCACTCCGGGTGATGGAAATAAGTGAATTTCATTTTTATCTAATTGATTTAACAAATTCGACAATAATTACATAATTTGTGAATGGGACGCGACAGCTGAGACGAAAATTGATTCCAATTACAACGTTATGCATGGGAAACATCAGATTCGGCGAGTGTATTCATTAATATTTCGTCAGCTGTCAGCTGGATAATAAAAATTTCGCAAATATTCGATCGAAAAAATCCAGATGATGTTTCGATAAAATTAACAATTTTGTACTAGTGAAATATGTACATTTTACGCTTATTTTTATTGGTCGTTTGCAATGTACTTGTATTTTGCCAAACGATCGCGCGAGGTCAATATAAATCGATTCCGATATTCTCGCATGAACAAGCTTGTAAACGATTTTTCTACTAGCCGTAAATAAACAAGCATCAAGCTGCGCTACGGCGATTAAAAAGCTTTTATTTTTTAATCTTTATTCTATCCTATTAGCTTCACTCGGTGTTGATTGAAATAACGTTGGTTACTCGGTAATAGCCCTCGTCGTAATCGAACGTACGTACACGCCCGGATCCTCATTTTTACTTTCACCAAAACGTACCCATACCACGTCGGAATTGTCCCGCTAGAAAATCATTTTATAGGGTGAATTTAATTGCACTTTCTTTTCGACAAAACGTGTGTTCATAAAAAAAATTGCTCGAAAAGTATCAGCGAGAGGGGCCGGTAACGTGCGATCGCTTTTTTCACTCACTTTAATAAATGGCTGAATATCGGGAGGAGGTTTATAGCAAAATGTCGCTGTGACTGAATAGCAGTATCGCATGCAATATTGCATATTTCGCATTTGTCAGTATATTATAAATTTATCACAGTTCTCAATAACATCGAATTCGAATTTACGAATTAAAAAAGACGAAGAATGCTTTTTCAATCTTTCGACCGACGATCTGTTGGAAAATTTGCAAAAAAAAAGATTCTCATCTTTGGTCGTCGAAATTTGGTCTTTTTCAATTGTGATACTCGCAAGAAAATGAAAATGTTGTACTCAAATAATTGTGTTTTTTTTTGGGGGTGATCGTAATTTTCGAAAAAAGACGTTACCAAAAAGGCGACGACATACGTTATTAACACACTCTATCTCTTCCTCTCTTTCTCTCCTTCGTTCCCTCTCCGTCGTCTCTCGACGACCGTATCTTTTATACCAAGTTAGTGTCCCGTAACTCGACTCGTGCCGCCTACTTACTCACTGCACCTTGTATGATCCGATTGGGATCGATCTTCTGAGAGCCTAGCATACATCGAAGGCCTTTGAGGACTAAACCTCGTTAGCGCATCGAATACCCTCCTCTTCCCCCTCTCCCATCTATTTCTCGGTCTCATGGGGTGAACAGTGCCAAAGACCGATCTTGGACGAACAAGTACGAGAGTATTTCGGAACGGAGCGATCGACGGAAAAAAATGGAACTTCAAAAAATAGAATTTTCGATACGCGTGATAGGAACTGTCGCGAGGCTGACTTTTCGCGTACGATTAAAGGGATAACAATTTTCGGAGTACCTTGATCGAGTAACGAAATGAAGCACGCATACAGGCGGCTTTATTTCAACGATCATCGACACCACTCGAAGCGAGAATAATTGAACAATCGAATTACTTGTTATCGTCGTCAATTATTCAGGTCAAAAATGTTTATTTGATTTTTGAACATGGTATGTGTCGCGGAGTCTCTTTGATCATTTTATTTCCAATTGGTACACGCGGGGCGTACGGTCTTTGGCACCCGCATGATGAAGTATCACGAAAGTAGGACGCAAAGCCTCGAGTAATGTGCACGCAGAACGAAAAATCCGGTCCATCTGCAGGAACAAAGTAAAGAGTGATGGGAAGGATAGTAAAAGTGGAATGAGAATGCAGAAAAAGAAATGGCACGGGAGAAAAAGACAGAGGAATATAAGGAGAAAGAGGGAGAAATGATAGGAAAAAAGGAACAAAAAAAGCGTGCCAATGTAGCTCAGAGCGAAAGCAAGCGGGAGACAAAAATAAGGAGGGAAAAGAGAGAAGAAGTTCATATTCAAGCACTCGAGCAAATGCCGTACAGACTTTTCCACTTCGGGGGACGAGCTGTGAGGCTCTTGTTCTACTAGCTTATTCGCTTTCTTGTGCTTCGTGTGTTAGCTGCGACGTTAGCCACAAGTATAAGGCTGTATATTTAAAAAAAAGTCTAAGTGGCAAGGGCGGGAGAGAAAGAAGGAAAATTGTACCGCGATGGATCGGCTCGCGGAAAAGAAAAAAGAACATCAACGTCTCTTTTTTTTCGGAGCGATTCTAAAACGTTTTCGAAAAAAACTTGAACGATACGTTTGATATATTCGTATATTCGTTTGTATGAAAATATCATTCAAGTTTGTCCTTCTGTTGAAAACGATGAGAAAAAAGAGCAGAAACTCGCTTCACCAGACGAAATACGAAATATTGTTTGATATTCATGTAGTTTATACCGTGTATTAGAGATTAAAGACGCGACCGGCTGCATTTTCGCACTTCAGCGCTCCATCTTGAATTAAGTATAGATCCCTACAAAACACATTATACTTCGGCATAAGTAGCAAATGGTGAAAAGCAAGACATTTTTAGATTCAAAAATGGAGTACAAACAGTAATGATTAATAAATCATAAACAATCTTCATAAAATGCATTGCCGAAAATACTCAAAATCTTGTTTCAATAAGCCATGTTTGTATCACAAATATGTAGTTAAATAAACAATTGCAATTTTACATTAAAAAATGTTTTACATAAAAAATTTACTTTGAAGGAAAACGCTTCTCGCGAGATCGTCTCATCGAAGAGTCACTTCTTGTAACTTTTTTTAAACACTTTGAAAAAATTTTCCGAAAACAAACCATGAAGCAACTTGTTTGGAGTTGTTTTCTCTATTGGTGGTTTATTTTTAATGCAGTTGTGGGTTGTTCTTTTCATCTAGCACCACATTAAAGTAAAACTCTTTCCGCGAGATTGTGTGATCGAAGAGTCATTACTTGTAAATTCTATACAAAAAACTGAACAAAAATTTCCGAAAACCGGAAATGAAGCAACTTACTTAGAGTCGCTTCCTCTGCGCGTGGTTAAATTTTCATGGAGTTGTCGATCGTTCTTTTCATCTGCCACTACTTTCGAGTACTACAGCGTCGAGCGATAGTAGTGCGCCTGCGAGACTGTTTGCCCGCCCGACATTGCTGTAGAGCGGAAAGATAGCCTCTCCGGGCCAGCGTCGAGCGGTAGTACTGCGCCTGCGAGACTGCTTACCCGCCCGACATTGCTGTAGAGCGGAAAGATAGCCTCTCCGGGCCAGCGTCGAGCGGTAGTACTGCGCCTGCGAGACTGCTTACCCGCCCGACATTGCTGTAGAGAGGAAAGATAGCCTCTCCGGGCCAGCGTCGAGCGGTAGTACTATGCTTGCGAGACTGCTTACCTGCCCGTCATTGCTGTAGAACAAAATTTCCGGAAACCGGACATGAAGCATCTTGTTTAGAGTTGTTTCCTCTATGCGTGGTTAAATTTTGACGGAGTTGTCGATCGTTCCTTTTATCTGCCACTACTTTGAAGGAATACGTTCTATAAAAAATCTGAAACAAAATTTCCGAAAACCGGAAATGGAGCAACTTGTTTAGGGTCGTTTCCTCTATGCGTGATTAAATTTTGATGGAGTTGTCGATCGTTCTTTTCATTTGCCACTACTTTCGAGTACTACAGCGTCGAGCGGTAGTACTGCGCCTGCGAGACTATTTGCCCGCCCGACATTGCTGTAGAGCGGAACGATAGCCTCTCCGGGCCAGCGTCGAGCGGTAGTACTGCGCTTGCGAGACTGCTTACCCGCCCGTCATTGCTGTAGAACAAAATTTCCGGAAACCGGACATGAAGCATCTTGTTTAGAGTTGTTTCCTCTATGCGTGGTTAAATTTTGATGGAGTTTTCGATCGTTCTTTTCATTTGCCACTACTTTGAAGGAATACGTTCTATAAAAAATCTGAAACAAAATCATAATTCATCGATAAAATTCGTATTATTGCATTTTCGAACAAAAATATTGGGTTTTCAATGAAATACCGATGTGTTTCGTAATCAGCGGAAAAAAATACAACGATATGGATTATTAAGAATCATTTTTGAAATGCAAAATTGTTCGCCACTTTTTGCCAGATCGAGTTGGTTCACTAAAAGAATTGCCATTTTTTTCTTCTTTGACCTAGATTCTCCAACATGTGCTTATTCTTTTGGCAATTGATGAGGCTTCAAAATGCCGTTTGGTTTGTCCAGATATCTTTATTTTTCGATTTTTGGCAGATTTTTAAAGAAGAACCACCGATTTTCACCAATTTTCCCATACATACCCCTTTGCGTTTTTTTCGCCGATTTTCATCATCGATTTTCAGGATGAAGCAATCGAGCTATCGACATTTAACTTTCACCACTGTTTAAGTCTACTCGAGGGCTTTTCAAAACACCCCCAAAAAATCTATGTAGCTTCATTAGGTAGGAAGTTATGATCATTTGAAATTTCGACTTTTCAACGATTCTGGAAAAGTGGCGAAAAATAAGTCGAAATTTTTTTTTCCGAATTTTCGATAGTTCAACAGCCTGTTCCATCGCAAATTTTCCCCCGATCACAAAACCCATCAACTTTTTATTAAAAGGATATAATTCATTATTACTACGCACGTTATATCATCCAAAAATTTCGTGATATATGCGTGTATAATTCAGAGTGGGCAGAAAAAATGTTGAAAATAGATGCAAAGGAAAAAGTGTTCAAACTGTAATATTTCTGAATATAAACGGTCGGTCCTATTAAAATTTGCCTAAATAAACTGAACCTGTCCCGTCAAGCTCGTCTCGAAATTTTATACAATTTGTAACGCAACACTTTTGATGAAACAACTACCTCAATCGAAAAAAATGTATATTCACGGGCAAAAATTGCTTGCACCCACTGGCAATATTTTTTTGTTTGCAAAATGTTTGAAATCCCGTACAGTCGAGTGTCCATCTGAATTTCTCGAAATTTTATATTGCCGAAACAATTAAATGAAAAGAGAATATTTGATATTGAATCATCGACCTCCCTCGATGGGATAACCATGGGCTCCGAGGGAAGAAAAAAAAGCTGCAGCCACCGAGTGTGTATTTTCGATGCTGCCTGCGACCAAAAAAAAAACAACAGTGGTAAACTCCAAACACAATTCTCATCCAGCGTGGGTAGATTTTGACGCGATTTTTTTAGTCAATTGAATAACAGAACGAGGTGCAATTTTATTTCGCGGTCAACAAAGAAAAGCCGTCAGATCGCGGCCCGTCCTACTGTCGACGTTTGACAAAAAAAATTTCCGAACAATTGGAAACAAAATCACCGAGGAATAATTTAGAATAAAAAAAAATAAATATTCATTTATTCGCACGAATCGTCGCACGAATAACTTGGACGTATAGGACAAATTCAATTAATACCACGAATAAATATTGCTACAGTAAGAACGCCCAAATCGAATGTAAAATCTTTACGCTATTGACAAAACAGTCACGTATAATCAAAAATTGCCAGCTTAATATTCCTGAACTCTGATAGTCATATTTTATCATAAAGATTTCGAAATATCTGAAGTTAAAGCAGTCTATTGTGCAGCATCGTTTGATCTTTCCATCAAAGTATTACCGTGGGATACTCAAATGAACACGTGATAGTATACGTTCGGAATTTCGTTGTGCAAAGAGAGCATGTTGAAAGAAAATCATACATACACATTTCGCAGTAATTCGGATCAAAATTCACTTTGAAGCTTTGAAGAAAAAGAAGAAAAGGTTTCCTTTTATTTACTCTGAAATATGCACATATAATATGTATTTCTAACTAATTGTTAGTACTCGGAAACGACATTGGAGTGTGCTTGCGGAACGTAGATGCTAAGGTTGTCGTACTTTCGTGTCGTTTATGCGTACCTAGATTTGAATATGCAGATATGCGGATATGGGTACACGAAACATGAATATGAAAAGCCATAGTTAATGTTCAGGGCGAACAGAGAGAAAACCAAGGATATATCGAGAGACTCTGTGGAGAAAAGGCGCTGATGCATGATCCTAACGTGGTATCTCTGCCTCTCTCGTAATGGACGAGGCAGGGTTTTTAAAAGCGAATCGTCCTGTTTTTATAACCCGGGTAGATTTCGTCCATGTGTCTACTTCTGATACCAGAAAAATACTACTTTGTGAATAAAAAAAACAGCTCGTTATAAACATTTTTTAAAATAATTTTTCAAGGACATAGAGAATTTCAAAGAATCATCAAAAATGGCAACCAACGGAGCAGGTGTTCTCGTAATTTCCGTCTATAGCGTGCATGTGTTCATATACACCCGTATTTGAGTGCAATAAAATCATCCTGGATTCAAAATATCCTTTCGTTCGTCGAGTCGCAGTGTACTCTGATTCGAACCTACATTTTTCTCGACGACCGACTCGGAAGGAGTCTTCTCGCTACGAAAATCAAAAAATCTGAAGGTTACTTCGTGATTGAATACTATGTTTCTGTTTCGCGTATTGCAGAGGGCGCTGAATGTGCAAAAAAGAATTTCTCGTATGATCGAGCGGTTATGAAGTGCAATTCGGAGTGCAAAACATGAACCGGTGAGTGCGAACGCGGTATCTAATCACCAAAGTCGAAAGTTTCGCGAGAATGGACCGCCTCGCGTCAAAGTACGAGAGAAACGTAAGCGACATGAGATTTTCGCGAAATCGTCGAAATTACGAGTGGTCCGAGTTCCCGGCGGGTGCACGGAGCGTTTTCATCCCCGTTGAATCGTTCACGTCGCCACGCCGCCGTTCGGCGTCGCCGGCCAACGTTTTTCCTCTAAATTGATCGATGATTCGTCAAATCGTGGATCTGTGAATGGTGCAGGTCGTGAAAATCAAGCTCGCGACGTAACAGTGAGAGTGTAGGAAAAAAAACGAGACGCTGGCGGTGGATGAGCTGTACGGAACATAGCTAGGCGCGATAAAAGTTGAGAAAAAAATGCATCACGGAACGGGATACGGAAGTGGTCCACAGGAGCGTGTACATCAGGTACCAAGAACGGCGGGTGGTACTCTCGAAAGTACGAAATGTCCTTACGAGACGTACCAGGCGCAAATACCCGATTGTTGCGCCGCTGCAGCGGCCGTTCAAGACCCTTATCCGAGGCCACCTAGCGGCTATGACGGTCGTTGCTACGACGATTGCCATGGCGTTCGAACGGCATATCAGGACGAGTCATATCCTCAGGTAAAAATTCTCTTTTGTATACATCCGGATATTCCCCTTTTTCTCTCTTTTAATTCTATCCACGTGTGTGTGCGTAGATTATCCGTTTTTCACGAGATCAATCGCGAGTTTACAGCACCGTAAAGTTCATCAATGCATAAAGTTCAACAAAGATACACAGGCAAGTCCGCCGGCGGTTAGATTGTGGAATTATCACGAATCACGTGTTTCAAAGTTGCGAATCAATATTTGTAGAGCTTCCTTGTTCGTATGAAATGAAAATGGTACCGTCGTTTCATGCAACTGCGACACGTGCACGCGCGTGGGTAGAGATTCACCTCGCGAAGCGGTAAAAGACCCTCGACTTGCAGCATCAATGCGATTCTAACTCATCTCGGTGACAATGGATGAAAGAACAAACAAATTCGCCGACACACGACGTGTGCAAATGCATGATTCAACGCACGAGAGACATTCGTAATTTTCAAGGCTCGCGGGTGAATAGAATTAGCCCGCGAACTAATCAATCAATTTGGAAATATCGATCGCAACGTGAAGAATTAATTATCTCGATGTGGCATGTGGATGACCGGCGAGAAAAAACCGCGAGACTGTCGCTGAAAAGAAAAAAACGTGTGGTACAGAAATGTCGTTAATTAAAGTGTCAATTAAACCGGAGCGTCATAACGGTTTGGTGAATCTAGGACGCTGTATCAACCGTGCGCGTTGCCGGATGCTGCTGATGCCGTTGGCTACAGTTTCGTCCTTTTTTCCCCAAGCGCAGCCCCACCTCTAATTGTTTGCAATCGCACGGTTAATATCTCTCTTTCTTTCTCTCTGGATTTCATCTCCAGGATGTTCCGACCGGTCTCCATCGGCCTCAATCGAGGCTCGGATACGACGAGCGGCCCCAATCTCGCGTCGATTACACCTCGGACTCGAGGTGCGCGAGTAGACTCGGTTACGATGACACGGGCGGCGGTTACTTGGATCAGAGCGATCCGAGAATGTATTGCACCGGTAGCTACTGCATGGGTGACACGATGATGGCGACAGCCAGAGGCGTTTGCGGCGAGGAGGTCGAGCTCGACATGCGAAGACACATACAAGCGTGCGCCTGCACTTGCAATCACATGGGATACGGGAATTACATGGACTATCAGGTGATATGATACATATATGCATATAAGAGTATATATAACTATTCGCACTTTACGTTTAAATCGTTACGTAATGCGGAGGGTCATTAACGGATTGATAAATCCTTGGCAACGTACCGTCGAATAAACGATATTCCAATTAGCACAAAGTTCGTTCGGAAATGACTGTCTAGTGAGAAAAATAACGACGGAAAAATGTAATCTACGGTTTTATATATTTTGTCCATAAAAACAGCTTCCTTTTGCATAATTGTAACTCGAAGCTTTTACGATCATTGACATTTATTGTCTACTTTTCGGTTTAATGCGAATTAAATTTTTTACATTGAGAGAATTCAACGTCGGTTGTTCGTTGCTCAATGAACCTCGGAAAATTCCGACGACTTGTAAGCTGCATCCCATACGTGTGCGCGTTGTCGAGAGTTTATTTGTATTTGCAAAAGACGAACAGACAGGACAATGGAAAAATACGACGTACTCTAAAGATTTACAAGATGAGAGACACACTTGAGGGGAAAACGAACGGTGCTCCTGTGGGTGCATTCAAGTTTCAAAGAGGCCTTCGGGCTCGCCAGAACATGTCGCTCCACGGATATGAACTGGCGGAGGGGAAAAGAGAGCCGCAGGAGCGAGACAGATGGGTAAATAGATGGCGAGAGAGCGAGGGAGAGAGGAAGGGAGCCAAGACAGCATTAACCCTTCATGTCTGACCAGTGTCGGACGTATTCACTCCTTTGATCAATATTTAGCTTGCAACGTACTTACACAAGAGCACCGCGTTACCATGAGAACCAACAGCATCGTTACGTTCACATCCTTCTTCACACACATCACCCTCCGGCATTACTTTGATCGAGAACATTCAATATTTCAACCCAGCAATGGATGTGTCTGTATATACATGTGTGTGAGCGAGAGAAAAAGAGAGAGAGAGAGAGAAGGTGATATAGATAGGGAGAGCAAGTTCGAAGAGTTTCGAAGAGAAAAATCAGGGCAGCTCGCTATCACTCACTGGTGGATTCATCACGTGTGCATTCGACATTCGGCGAAATGCGGAACGAGCGAGAGACGGGGGCTTGTCAGTTGATCAGGTAGACACGTGTATTACCAATATACATGGTACAGTCGATGTGCGAGTTAAAAAAAACGAAATTTCAACTCGCTCAGGGCAATCTGCTCTTATATCGACTTCTCTTGGGTTTAATTCATGCTCGTGATAACGAAAAGGGTGAATTATCGAGCCGCATGCGGCAACAGCCTGACGCACATGTGTGCAGTTTTATCGGACAATTTTTCACTCGCTCGTTTCGTAATTTCACCCTGTACATCGTCTTGAGAGACGTTGGATTTTTTCGCAAAACATTCTCCAGAGTCTTTGGATCGATGACTTGTTTGAAGGCTTAGAAGGCACTATAGGGCTCTTTTTCTACTTTGAAAATATGATAAACATGTTTTTTTTTTCGTTTTAGTGAGAATTCAATATTCAAGCTTCAAACCGTTTTTTTTTTACGGTATCGTGTGTCATCATAGTGGTTAAAATAAAATAAAACTGGGACACCGAAACATTTTATCGCTGCAGTTTTAGGCGTTACGAAGAGGCTTCCGTATCGTAATGCCAATTATTATCAGCAGCATCCGACAACTGAAAAATGGAGGATAAAAGCTCCCCTGAACTGTTCTATTCCCAGATCGCACGGCTCGATTTTCCGTTGTGCAATGAACGCACAAACGAAACGTACCAAGTTGATAAGAAATGGGACGTAAATAAAACATTGCCCGGTTAAGGGGGTTGTGCCTTTTTTCGTTCGCCGCTCGTATCATGGATCGTCCAACGGGTTATCGCGTTTATGAGTACGAATTCCTGTGTACGCGTGGCGTGTATGACAGTTAGAAAGTTGCACACACTCCTG
Organism: Heteropelma amictum; assembly: GCA_959613375.1. Lineage (NCBI taxonomy): Eukaryota > Metazoa > Arthropoda > Insecta > Hymenoptera > Ichneumonidae > Heteropelma > Heteropelma amictum. The sequence continues at coordinate 6,431,821 of OY390725.1, forward strand.
CACAGCCACGTGAGCGAAGGAGAAAGCTAGATGAGGGGTGAGACAAAGTTTTTCTTTGATTTTACGTTTTTGTTTGATTTTCAGTGACACCAGCTGATAAAGCGTATTGAAATTTGGGAAAAAGTTGGTGTATGTGAGTACGAAAATGGTCGTTTCCGTTTGACGCGTTGAAAAATAATTTGATGGAGATGATCAAAGTCCTTCGGAGCGAATATGCTGTAAAGCCTGGGAATTATGAAAAAAATATGCAGGAGTTCAATCAACGAATGGGATGACCCATATAGCATCATCTTCCGAAAAGCTCGGCTGAAGCTCTCTGCTGCAGTTGCCAGCAACACGGCAACGTGTGGCTGCAACGGCCTCCGTTGTACGTATACATGTATAGCAGCAGGGTCCTGTATAGAGGGAATGCTGTGCGCCTTTGCTGCACTGCAGTTGTGGTATTTTCAAAGTGGCAGAGAGCAGCGCTCGGACTGAGCGGTGTTGGAGTACACACAAATCCGTTACTCTCGTCGCTTTCATCTGAATACACGTATATCGGAGGCAGGGCACATCCAATGTTAAAAAAAAAAGTCTGCAGAGTCTAACAACTTTTTCCATGACAATAATACATTTTTCGCAGTGGTTTTATTACAAATTAAGCAACTACAACTTTTTCATCTGCGATAGTCCATACTCGAGTATCACAGTTGGGTAATCAACGAGAATGATTCGTGAAATTACGTAAAAGTATTTCTCCATGATTAATAGGAAGCATTATTATTATTTTTCGGTACGTCCAACGTTAAAAAAAAAGTCTGCAGAGTCTAGCAACTTTTTCCATGACAATAATATATTTTTCGCAGTGGTTTTTTACAAATTAAGCAACTACAACTTTTTCATCTGCGATAGTCCATGCTCGAGAATCACAGTTGGGTAATCAACGAGAATGATTCGTGAAATTACGTAAAAGTATTTCTCCATGATTAATAGGAAGCATTATTATTATTTTTCGGTACGTCCAACGTTAAAAAAAAAGTCTGCAGAGTCTAGCAACTTTTTCCATGACAATAATATATTTTTCGCAGTGGTTTTTTACAAATTAAGCAACTACAACTTTTTCATCTGCGATAGTCCATGCTCGAGTATCACAGTTGGGTGATCAACGAGAATGATTCGTGAAATTACGTAAAAGTATTTCTCCATGATTAATAGGAAGCATTATTATTATTTTTCGGTACGTCCAACGTTAAAAAAAAAGTCTGCAGAGTCTAGCAACTTTTTCCATGACAATAATATATTTTTCGCAGTGGTTTTTTACAAATTAAGCAACTACAACTTTTTCATCTACAATAGTCCATACTCGAGTATCACAGTTGGGTAATCAACGAGAATGATTTGTGAAATTACGTAAAAGTATTTCTCCATGATTAATAGGAAGCATTATTATTATTTTTCGGTACGTCCAACGTTAAAAAAAAAGTCTGCAGAGTCTAACCACTTTTTCCATGACAATAATATATTTTTCGCAGTGGTTTTTTCCAAATTAAGCAACTACAACTTTTTCATCTACGATAGTCCATACTCGAGTATCACAGTTGGGTGATCAACAAGAATGATTCGTGAAATTACGTAAAAGTATTTCTCCATGATTAATAGGAACTATTATTATTATTGTTCCTTCAGGCTCAAATTTGTGTTCTCCACGTAACTACTATGAAATTCATTGAATCGTGAACCGATACGATTGAAAAGGCCTTTTCATGCGAATAGGATGTGTAGGTACTGCAAAAAATCGTAAAATGAAAATACTATCGTTGTTTCAATATGTATATACCACGAAGAGCTTCGAATGCTAAGCGAGGGGGTTGTTTTTCCGGCTGGCCAAGCGCGCTAATTTAAAGGAGGTCGCGAGAGCGGATGATTGTCGGGAACAAAGATTTGCTCGGTATTCTATGTATTTTTACCTTCCGCTGAGTACCTACATCAAAAGAGGGATTTTTCTTCGTAACGCGACTACCCCTCAGGTTTTATTTCAGTCAGTCGTCGCATTTATTTTTTATTTTATGAACTTGTATAGATTCGTCGTCACAGAATTTACAATCCATTTCGGCGTAGGATTAAAATCGAATTGTTCATCGTCAATTTTTTACGTGCACGGATGGACCCTCTGTTTTAGAAGATATGAGGGGTTCTAAGGGTTTTCGCCAAAATGAATCAAAGATTTCGTCTATCGATGATTCGTACATTATTTGTGTGACTTTTATATTGTATTCTGATTATCATTTATAGTAACATTATCATAAAAAATGTCTCATTTTTTTTTTATAAAATCAATGCGCGATCTACCCTTCTTCATCGCGGATTTTCGACTGAATTGGAGATAAAATTACTTGTATCGCATTCGGTCTTTCTTAAAAATAACAGTGGGAAGATGATCCGAGCTTTGAGAGGGATCTCATCCATTGGCCAGCTCTGGCGAAAGCTTTTTTTTGTCTTCTTCGCAGACTGGCCTCTGCACCCTTGTTTGTGGTGTGGTGAATATAAGAAAATATGAACATTATCGGATTCTCGCCATCATTCCCGTTATCCATCCCCGTAGTTCTTCGCATTTGGCCCCTTTCACTCGACGTCGTTCGGCAATGCATTTTCATTTCCGTCCCCATGGACATGAGCTTATACGAAGTAATGAGGGAGGGCAAAGTGGAATAGGGTGGATGAAGAAAAAAGGAAGGAAGCTTATGAGGCTTTTACCCAGAAATCCAAGTATGGTCATTTTGTTTGCACCCCTTCTTTTTTTGTCACGCGCACTCTCGATATATCGAGCGAAACAAATTGGCCAGGCGAGTCTCGAAAAGATTCACAGTAACCATCGCAACAGCCGCGAAGTGACTTACTTCAAGTATTCAGTTTGCTCTCTCCCTCCCTCTCTCTCTTGCTTTCTCTTTCTCTTTTACTTGGCCAACCAGAAAACCTGCGTATAGGTGTGGCTTCGACAAGGGTGGCTTGTATACACTTTTTTGCGTCTATCGAAAACCTATGGTACTTGCTGACCAGCCAGGTGAACACGCTTCGCTAAGAAAAGCACGACAGCTGCTAGAATATAGGGTGGAAGCGGAATAAAGTGAAATGGACCGTAAGAATGGAATATCTGCGGGAAAGTAGGGTGGAAGTTTGTGCTGTAACGATGATTGATTTATTTCTGTGTATGTCTTTTGTATATATGTGTCTATAGACGTATGTTTACTTACACAAAAAGAAATGTCGATTGGGAAATATTTGTAGCAAATAACGAAAGGAAAGCTCTTATGGGGAAGAATATAGCTATTAATCAGGCCGCAACCCTCTTAAACACATGGAGGGAAAATCGTGATTGCGTCTAGCTGAATGTATTTTTTTTCAAAATAATTATTCCGCCACCGCAAAAATGCAACACGTGAAAGCTCAAATAGTAATATCATCTTCGGAGGTTTCATTGCGTTTTCTCGTAGCTCACATTTATATATGGATTGTCGAATTCTGCTCCAAAGATCGGCGAAAATTCGAAAATTCGCGACGTCAGATTGCTGATATTCGGTTGATTCTTCCCTGTGGTTTAGGGAACGCTTAGGCTGAACGACTATCGGAGGAAATTTATCTCGTTCATTCAGTATCTTCTTCGGAGGAATTGATTGATTTTTCATGCTCGGAGATCGCGACGAAAATCAATAGAGGATGGATTCGAGTGACGAATGAAGAAGGGCGAAAAAAAACCGATCGTTTGTATGCCCACCAGACGAGGGACTGATGATAAGATTGACGATTCGATATGGGCGAGAGGAGGAAAGCGTGGAAAAATGGGAGACTGGGGAAAAAATCGCGAACGATGGGGGCTCGTGAGTGGCACAGCTGCGGGGAATTTCTAGAAGCGAAGGGACAAGGCGATGAATAAAGAGTATGCGTAGGAAAGGGTGAGATGAGTGAGCGACAGAATACTCATTTGGAGTGCTTTTTTTCTTTTTTTTTCCCCCGCGAACAAACTGAAACGATGTAGAAGCGCTCGAGCTCATGATCGATTTCGCAGGGGAGTCGAGATACACGGCTCGCACGTCAAATCAGCCCTCCTTCTCGCGTTATCTCCCGGTGGATACACACAAAACGGATTTGACCCGCTCACCATTCGATCTTGTCAAATATTCATGGACCATATCCACTCTACTGCAAACGAACGAAGCTATCCATGTTTAATTTTGCATACACGTATGAATTAAAGACGAGTGTGTGAAATTCAATTCAATGTTTCTTTCCTGCCTACGCAGGTGCGTAGAACAAATTCCATAAATCAGCTGCCCAGCAATCTCCTACTAAAAATTGATCTGCTATCAACAATTATGATTTTATAGGATCATCGGACTTGCCTTAATCGAGGGACAGCGTGCTCCGTGGCACGCAAGTGACCAAGTGTGTAGTCAGAATAAATTTGCTTCAATTAAGCTACGTAAATCGATTTCGCACTGCATACATTACGCTGATTTCCTCCGATAGCCTTCGTTATGTTTGTAAAGGACGAACGCAGGATAGATAGAGGAGACAGGTAGTCAGTGATTCTGTACATCGCGAAGGTAGATTTCACAAAAAAATCACAGACATTAAGCTCTTAAAAAAATATTGACTCGACAGCGTTTTCTGCTTTTTTTTCTCAAACAGAGACGCCAGTCGAGCGTATTTTTCAGTTTTTTTCCTACGCCGTAATAACAATGTTAATGGAGGTTCATCCCTGTGAAAATAACGTGTAAAAGAGACGGGAAAGACCAGGAAAACCATTGGGATAAAGAGAGAGGACGAGCGAGAGAGGATAGCCGAGCATTGGGTAACGATTTGATCCTATTGATTTCGCTCGCGTCGCCCACGGTAGCACTGAGATAGAAAGACCTTGACACGAATACCTCTGCACAAAACAGCATCCCTTCTTCTCTTTTCACCGACTGGGGCTTCCACTGATGCTTCGATCCCTTGCAATCTCTCGTGCAATCTCTTACCCTCTCCGACTCTTCTGACCTACGTTTCTCATCGTTTCCATCCCTCATCAGTGGTGTATGCACGATAATATACCAAAAGCGTGTGGTATCCTTCGCCTTAACTTCGCTGTACGTCAGCTTTTCACGAGGCACGCGATCCATCAGGTCGCTGCGCCACCTTGTCATTTCTCAACCCCCTACAAACAACGTCCGTAGGATCATCCCGCCATACCTCTCTCACTCATTCCAATCTCTTCGCCCCTTGTGAAATTCCCTCCGGCTGATCCCTACGTGTCTCCTCTGCTGATGATTTCGCGCCATCTCCGCGCGACCATCCACCATACTTGATTCCCTGAGCTCGGATAAAAATCGTTCAAACATTTTTCTTCTTTTTACCTTGCCAATCTACATTTGTGTTATTAGCTTCGAACCAGTCGATACTTTGCAATATTTTTCCACTGCTCTTCGCCTGACCTTATTTTGTGATATTACATCGTTTTCCTGAATCGTCAGGCTCACGTTCAAAAAAAATTCAACGTCAGTGTACATTTCACAGTGTAGGGAGAAATCGGAACTTTTTTTTTCACTCGGGGACGATCGGTCAATGAATCCAGCTTTATATTTTATTAGCTAGAACCCCAAAGAGTACATAATAAAAATCGGAAAAAAATCTGACGAGAGTCGTCGCCGATGTGGGACTCTTAAAGACGAAGCGATAGCAAAGCGTTAATTATACATCTTGCTTGACAAATCACACATCCGAGCTGTCTTCTTCACCTCGTACTCAAGTGGAAAATGCTCATGATATAATGCGTGTATACCTCGTATCATTTCGCATAAATAGAGCACAAAATACACTTGAAATGAATGATATGCAAACAGAACTGTGTGGACATATTCATGTATGAAACGTTTGTGGGTTTAACATGTTAAATAGCAATTTACACGTACATTCATAGGATAGGTATCATCATAAGGGAGCTTTGTGCGAATGACTAACGTTAATGTTTCAACGTATTTACACAAAAACAGAGATCTACGTACAAACATATATACCTTACATTTATTTCCATAAATTGAGAGCGTCAGAATAATCATGATGCAAACTCCGATGGTAAGATATAGCTTCGAGTACTTGGCTGGTCTACAGTGCGCATATCTAGGCGTTTATATTGTAATCTCTGAATCCCCACTCAATGCAATGCCGGAACAAACGAGGTAAAGGAAGTACCAATCGCGTATCCAAGACGACCTGGGAACTTGCCCGTACCCTCTCGTTCTCACAATCAATGATATTGCACTAATTTTCTCATTACGTCCTCAAAAGTCCTCTGTACTACGCATGGACCAACCAAACTGACTCGTGTCTCACCAGTTTTGTTGTCGTTTTACAAGGATAATCCTTGCTTTAAAAAATCCGTGTGGGCTATATCGAACGTTTGAAATATTTATTGTTGTCGATTTATTCGTTTTCGGATTGGCTGTTTTTTGAAGAGCCAAAGTTGCGGATGTCGGACGAGAATCGTCACGAGTCAGAACAAAGGTGTATATGTCAAACTGTATTCTCGTCATAATCGAAACTTGGATTTTTCTAGTTTTTTTTTTAAATTATCTGTAGGAAAAAAGATTATAGTCATTTGAAGTTTTGAAGTTATTTACGCGAAAAATTTATGAAAATTTTGTTTTTCAATGTTTCTGAGACTACAATTTTACACGCATGTTCTCCCCTATAAGCCTGCATGTTCTCAGGGAGGATTGAACTTCTTCGTAGATAAATTTTTGAAAAAATTCTTCGATTGAATCGCTAGCACATCTTCGTGAAAATAACTCACGCAAAAATATCGTCGATCTCTTGTTGGTAATAAAAGTTCAACCACACGTCTTCGAAGCGCCAAAGGTCATTCTTTCCTCATTGATGCATCGAGAAAGAACTTTACCCTTACTCGATTATAACCTAGCTATAGAGCTATATTCATGCCACGAACGAAAAAAAGTCGAACAGACAAGAAAGTGGAGGAGCAAGTGGGCAGCTTGAAAGATTCAGTGAGTCAGCTGAAATACCCTGTATCAATTTATAAACTCATAAATAATATTGGAAATCCATTTGTTTATTTTTAAGTTGATATATATTTCAAGCAATTGAGAAAGATAAAGTCATCCCCTCAATGGAAACTGAAGGGTCTAAGAATAGGTCAAATTAATACCAGCTCTGTTGGAAAGATTACATCGATGAGCTGTTTCACGATACTTTGACCGATTACTGGGTGGCTTGAGAAATAAAAATTATTTTCCGAACCACGGATGAATGAAAAAATCATGAGAAGAACCTAACTGTTTTAAAAAAATTCTTCAGCTCGCTCATAAATATACGAAATTACCGTTAAATATAATTGATAGCAATGTCGACGTGCAATATCGCCCACCGTTTATATACCCTTCAAATACATATATTTATTATGTACGAGTATGTACGAGTCTATGTGCGTTTGTGAACAGAGAAAATAGGTTACTATGGGCCGGATGGGATAGTTTTGTAGGAGGTCCACCCCCGGTACATATTCCCATCTCTAAATCCATGTCGCTGGGGAAAATTAATCGCTGGCTCGATAACGCTGGGGACCAGCCTGGATTTTCCGGCATCCCAGCAGCCACGAGCTCTTTCTCTTTTCCTTTCCCTCTCCCTCTCTCTCGCTCGCTTTCTCTCCCGTCGGGTGTGCAGTGTGTTATAACTCTACTTAGCCATTGCCCTCCAACGCTATAAGATATATACACCCGGCGAACATTCTCTGGCAAAGAGAAACCTTTTTCTTCGTTACCTTTGATCCTTTGACTGATTTTTCAACAAAATCATAGCCCTGGCATGCACGAACGCAGTCAGGAAAAAAAATTCCCCGAGAATTTACGACGAATATCATCAGCTTTTTCGTCGCTTCGCGTGTTCCCAGTGGAACAAACTACGTTCGATCGGACGCTTTTTTCACGTTCGATAATTGATTAGCGTAACAGAAAAAATCTGGAAATCATCGTGCGAATGTGAACAACGCGTGATTTTCTGCAGGCTTTCGAAACGAGACAATAGATCGGTTTGGTGATGCGGAAGTGCCAGAGTCCTGCGGTTATCCGTGAGGGAGAGATGTCACGTCGAGCGCCAGTAGTAATGGTAGATATTCGGGCAGACATTCTTCGTTTCTGTATCGTGCTCGTCCCTTCTCGTTCTCTCTATGCATTTATGCATACAACGGTTGTTGGATAACGAAAAGGCGTATCTCGTCGAGTACAACGTGTGATATCGATGTTGTTTATGCCCTCTGGCTTATAAACAATAAATTCATATTATGTATGCGCGTATGTGCCCGTCCTTGTGTTTCACGTTTTCTGTGGCTGTATAAGCCGTGTTACGTGCGCGCTTTGTCTGACTAAATGCAGCCACCTCGTATACTATATACCTCCCAGGCTCATCGATATTTAGCCTGCAGCCATGGACGACCTGCTTTAATTATTACCGCTGTCAATTATCATTAATGGAATATGCACAGCCGACTGGATTACAGCTCTTTTGATGATTCTCCACTCTCACCAACACAGCTGTAGTATACACGTCACGTATGATATGGTCGTTAATACACACACACGCATATTTTCGAAAAATTCATGATGTTATGGCAACAATGATAATAAACATCCTCGTATTTCGAACAAATCCCTCGAGCTTACCGTCTTCTACTGACACCTTTTGTCGTATGCCAAAACTTGCAAATGGCTTTTTTTATTCATTTTCGTTTACAGTCTGGTACGTTCAACACTACCAATCTCATTTAATTTCAATGAACAAGTTGTCAGTCAAACGAAAATCGTTTTGCCCTCGAAAAAACAAATCGTAATTCGTGTCTTTGATTCACTATTATTTTCGAAATAAATTCCAAACTGAGTACAAAAGATCGTGTGCAATCTGAGTTATTCAAATGCTCGGATTTTCTTTTTGGTAATACGTGAAAATTTTGTTTTACAATATTATGGAATGAAAACAAGTTTTTATGAAATACCAATGAAAATTGAGAGAATAGAGTCCGGCAAATACAATGCTTACGACTGTTATGAGACTTCGGTTGGACAGTTTCGATCGCGATTATGGGTATGGACTTGGTCGGGAGTGGAATATAGCGTTTAAAAGTGGTCTGCATCAGGAGTTATCGCGTGATATTACCTCTCTCGCATTTTCCTTCTCCGTCTCCTTCTCTGTTTCGCCAGCCGGCACCGACGGAATCCAGCATCACAGGCGGCAAATCGAAACTATGGTGCGGGTTGAACTTGATGGTGCTATTCTGTTCTTGTGTGTCTGCTGTGTGTTATATACCCAGCAAGAAAAATGCCACAAACGCTTTCCACGATGATAGAAAAGATATCATAAAGGAGACCCGTCCCCTTGAGAAATATTATTTTACCTACACTTCTATAGACATATACGCGTCCAAAGGTGTGATAACGACGCTGAAGAATTTGAAAGGATCGTGAAAAAGAGTCGAAAATTTATTTTTCTATAAATCGTTGTGGAACATTTCACGCTACAGCACACGGGGATAAATGTGTGGCGTGAAAAAACACGCACAACGTCAGTATTGCGAAAAAACAATCTTTTGATAATCTACCCCGTAGGAAGGTCTACAGAGAAGGATAGGAAGAATTTTATCCATCGTATTTGCACTTTTTTCAAACGCTTTGCAAGCATATGGATTACGAGGGAGGTAGAAAAGCAGCTTTAATCGTGCTGAGATTTTCTCTCATTGTATAATCATCAATTTTTACTTTTTGCGATACTTGAAAAAAATCATTTTGCACGAATCTTTGTATAAATACGCGAAAACGTGGCTTCACCCACAGAGTTCATGAACATTTTGTCGTGAGTTTATTTCGAATGATTTTCTTTTTCTTAAAATCTCCGGACCGATTTCATCGCGATATTTTCACAAAGATAAAGAGAGATCGATTATTGAGGGAGAGATGATTTTGTGACAGTTGGATGCTGAACAGGGCCGTTGATGATGCGATATGGATGAGAATGAGCTGGTGGACCTATTAGCGAAATAGGGGTGAGAACCCCTTTTTAATGTGTATAAGGCTCTCTCATTATTCCCCAGCATGTTTCTCTCGATTCTCCCCATCTTTCTTTCTCCCTCGTTCCCTCTGCCCCTCGGTAGTCAACAAGCCAGCAAGATACAATTAGTATCGAGTTTCCATCAGGGCCTCGTTTGCTTCTATCCGGTGGTGCAAACTGTCTCCTTTCTCTTCCCCTCTCGCGATACGAACAACATTGTCTGTATGCTCTCTCGAGCTGATCTAATCGACGCTTTCTATTTCTCGTCGCGCGCGTGTCGATATGTATTTAATGGAACGTGGCGCCGCATTTTCACACGTATATAATGCTTTCCGGTGTTCCAGCGTTTGCTTTATTTCGTACGGCGTTTCTCTCCCTCGCTGCATTTGCAATTAAGCGACCTTTTCATATTCCCTTTTATCGAAACTTGCTCATTTTATCAGACATTGGCATTTTTTTCCCCCTCAATATCTCAGGTTAGCGATCATATCTCCAAAAAGCGAAATCATGGTCAATTCGAGTTTGAACGATATTTCAAGAATGCTCAACTCAAATTAAACGTTTGGCTCGTAGACGTGGGCGTGCCAAAAATGAAATTCAAGGGTGGACGAATCTCGCATTCACGATCTCCGCTCGATGACTTGGCAAAATCGAAATTCGAATTTATATACAAATCTGTAGCCCGTGATCAAGATTGAACAGTCGCCAGAATCAAGATTCCATGAGAAGAGTCAATTCTCCAGCTAAGAAAATGGAAATTTGCGATAACCGTGGTTTAAGGGTACGTGCGGATTCGAGTAATTGGCAATGTGAATTTTTATGTATCGGCAATTTGTTATTATTATTCAAGAAATACGAAAATCCGGATGCAAAAACATCGATCGTTTCTCATCGACTCGAGGCTCATTCACGAATCAACAGTTTATGAAATGTTTGCATATCATACGGATCGAATAAATGAAATCAATGCCAACGTGCGGGCGAAAGAAGTACAATAAATATCGAACAAATATGCCAAAAATGTGCAGTTGTGAGGTTTCGTTCAATAAAGTGAAAAAAATCGAGTGCGGACGTCAGATATCTATAAAAAAATAAAAGAAACAGTGTTTTCCCTAAATACACATACATGTAATACCAATCATGTCGATAACCGATGTGGCAGCATCTTCGATCCCATTAGGGTGCCTAAATATTTGTGCGATGCGTCCGTGAGTCTATTAGCGATCCATGTACACATTTTTACTAGTGTATGAAAAAATGAGTACATTTTTGTACATAGACAGATACTTATATTCACTCGATATCACCGATATATTATATATATTTTATCGGAGAGAAATACATAGTGGCTCTCGACACCGAAGCGTACAAAAGAGAACGATCAAAATATAGAGTGTCTTGACTGTCTCCTGGCTTGTGAGTGTCTTTAGCACTCTTTCGTGTCCACTTTTCTTCGCTGCTCATTCTCACACTACAGTGTTACACGACCTCTTGTCTGATTCTTACGTATTCGATAAATCAACGATCGACTCTGAGCGTGTCCAATTTAATATCAGATTTTTCTATTTCGCAATCACCATCGACTCTGACCCTTCGTTATATCTTCACGTCTGACAAAAAAAATCCTTGTACAAGCAAACATGTAAATTTGAGTAAAGCAAAATAAAGAACCGAAACATGGATTCGACGTTCGAATGTCACGGGAAAATAATTTTATTTGTATAATCTTATAATATCCTCCAGGTCAAGAGCGTCGTAACATGTGTTGATCGACTCTGTTCTCTAATAAATTCTCTCAATGTATAATCGAATTAGCGTTTATGGCTATTTTGCTACTACGAGTTAATTGACTGTATAATACGAATCACTGCTCAACGAACAAGTGTGAATTTACTAATTTGTGCATTAATGCATTCGTTGAACGCGTATTCAACAAAATGACGAAAGCAGTTTCTGCACGGTATGCTGAAATTTCACTGGCTAATATGGTTCAAAGTGCACCGAGTTGAATGTTAGGCTGAAAATGTTATGAATAATTGAAATATTTAAATAACATGATTTTTCAATAAAGCCAAAGTTTGATTATCGTCTATTGAACATGTCGGAATTTCTGCCGACAAATAATGACAAAGTTGCCTCTTTTTTTTTCAGAAACATGCGTAAAACATCCCTTGTGTTGTCCTCATTAGCCTCATCCCTCTTAACCCACTTATACAATCGTGTGGAAATGTCTCAAGGGGTGAAAGAGCCACAGAGAAACTCCGTTAAAGGGTCTTTCATATGGTTTAGCGTCTGGCCGTCAATTTAATATTAAAAGTAACCCCCACAATGATAATACTCACAAACTACACTCGCTGTCACTGGGCTCCTCTTCGTGGCTCTTCCTTTCGCTCTCTGAGATCAGCAGTCTGCTCGAATATTCGTGTACGCGTAACAAGGCGGAAGAATCTGTTAACGTCTCGTCGCTTTCGAATGTAGTTAGATAATCTGGCCTGCCTTGTGTGGCTACATTACTGCCAGCCTTATGAGCACATTTTTATCACAATTTCTTTATCTATAACTTCTTCACGGTTTCTCGTCGCTTCTCTACCTTTCTCATCATTCCTTATCATCATCTTCGAGTGTTTCATTTGTTCTTCTTTTACATTTCCACCACGGAAAAAGCTTTGTTATTTTAGCAAAGCAAAATGTGCGTTTTCAAGCGATTTCTACCACAGAATGTACCGGAAACTGTACTCCACAGATCCTTGTAATAAAAAGTTAATGGGCTCCCCAAGTTGATGCTTTATCGAAAAATATCGCGCGATTGTTGTCGTTTTATTCGTCCCCTGATTGGTCGGTGAAAAGCGAACGAATTTCGTGGCAAAATTCCCTTTGTTTTCTGATGCGCTCGTGTGTTTTGTTTTTGCTTGAATTTGACTGTTTTTTTGCATTTTCTTACTGATATTTCGAGTTTTCGCGAAAAACTCGATGAGTTTTGTGATCGGCGGAAAATTTCCGATCGAATAAGCTCCTGAAATATTGAAAATTTGAAAAAAAAAATTTTGGCTCATTTTTCGCCACTTTTCCAGAATCGTCGAAAAGTCGAAATTTCAAATGATCATAAGTTCCTCTCTAATGAAGCTACGTAGATTTTTTGGGGGTGTTTTGAAAAGCCCTCGAGTAGACTTGAACAATGGAGAAAGTTAAATGTCGATAGCTCGATTGCTTCATTCTGAAAATCGGTGTTGAAAATCGGCGAAAAAAACGCAAAGGGGTATTGTATGGGAAAATTGGCAAAAATCGGTGGTCCTACTTTAAAAATCTGCTAAAAATCGAAAAATCAAGATATCTGGACAAACCAAACGGCATTTTAAAGCCTCATCAATTGCCAAAAGAATAAGCACAAGTCGGGGTGTCCATCTCGAACGAAAAAAAAATGGCAAACATTTTAGTGAAACAACTCAATCCGGCAGAAAATGACGAAAAATTTTGGATTTCAAAAATGATTTTTAATGGACCATGTCGATGTATTTTTTCCCGCTGATTACGAAACACAGCGGTATTTCATCGAAAAACCAATATTTCCGTCCGAAAATGCGATAATATGAATTTAATCGATTAATTACTATTTTCTCATTGAAATATCGAAAAAGTCGGTGGGTTTCGTTATCAGTGAGAAAACTTGGACTCATTTTTCGCCACTTTTCCAGAAACCTGAAAAAGTCGAAATTTCGAAGGCTCGTAACTACCTTTCGCTTTCCAATGCGCGCGTATGTATTGTTTTTGTTTGAATTTGACTGTTACCGTATTTTGACAGATTGAATAACGCAAAAAATTAAAGCGCTGCAGCGCAAATCTTCAAATTTTCAAATGTCAGACTTTTCATCGGACTTTACAGATGTTCATAGTGACAAGCTTATTTTTTTTACAAAGAGAAAAAAGCGAAACCGCGAAGCCAATTTTCTCGACCCTGTTTCTTTGCTTCATCCCCAACTTGCGCGTTTCTTTCATCGATCCCTCAGTCATTTCAACGGGTTCCCATGAGACTGACAAAAAGAGAATGGCGAAGGTGGATACTGGGCTCATCGGAGTTTTCCGGAGACAAACGTTTGCGCGCTTCGCGGACGAATGAGCTTATTTGTACGTAGATATATATGTGTGTATGTACACGTCTATATACTATACATCCCAATGTGTATACAGAACTCACGTGGAACACAAAAATACAGATATACCGAGGAGAAATGAGGAAGATGAGTTTAAAAAGAAAAGGAAGATGAAGTAAGAAATGAAATAGCCCCGTTGCAGAGCTTCAGCAAGCAAGGCTGCAGCAGCATATATAGCAAGCCTTGGTGAGTACACGTGAGTGTATGTGAGTATATCGATGCATGTGTGGATATTATATACATCAGCAGGGTCGAAATAGAGACTGTAAGAAAGAGAAAGAGAAGAAAAGGAGAGGGAGATGAGTAAAGTGGCCTAGGGGTCCGGTTACCCGGAAGCTACATTTTAACGGGCATCAAGCGATAACCTACGAAGCGCCAAGTGGTAAATGCACGAACTAAAAAACTTTCTTGACGGATTTCTCGCACAATATGCTGTTATTAAATGAATAACAATAAAAAGTAAATTTTCTTCCCCGAGAAGAATGGTGCTCTGGTTGTTTTTACTTACCGCTTACTGCTTACCCGCCCGACATTACTGTAGAGCGGAAAGATAGCCTCTCCGGGCCGGCGTCGAGCGGTAGTACTGCGCCTGTAAGACCGTTTACCCGCCCAACATTGCTGTAGAGCGGAAAGATAGCCTCTCCGGGCCAGCGTCGAGCGGTGGTACTGCGCCTGCGAGACCGTTTACCCGCCCGACATTGCTGTAGAGCAGAAAGACAGCCTCGCAGGCGTCAACGCGAAGGTTCTTCCGAATCGTGGCTTCAACCGTGTTTTTCTTTTCGATCATAATTTTCTCATCTCTAGCCAGAGTAGATTTTTTATATTAACGAAGCTTCTTGAGAAATACGACTAATCTTGACAGAAAAAGACGAATTAACGATCTCGCAAGAGCGTACAATAACAATGATATGGAAAAACATGTCAAAGACATTTACAACACTAAACAAAGCTTTTCACTACGAATTTTTATTGATCTCATTACTTTTTCTTATATTTTCTGGCACCAGTTATGATATAAACAAAGTTCATGCACTGTTTTGATATTCACCAAAAGAACACGACAATTAGAGGAACATATACTTTCATTGCACATATAAAATTGAAAACATCACTTTTTGATGTTATTGATACTTAGGTTCCTTTTTCGCAGCACGGCACTGAATATATGTACCTACTTTGATTAACAATATTGCCGCTGAAGGCGTTCATTACTAGTGGCACAGAATTGCGCTCTGCTACCGCGAGAAGCGATACCCTCGATTCTGAGTCGAACAGCTGAGCTTGATGCCCGTTAAAGCGTTCACCTCCGCTTTTTCCTATGCCTTGATTTTTTCCCTAACGTCTCGCGCCTCGCTTTTTTTCCTCCGACGTCTCGACTTTCCCTCTTTCATTCTCCAAATTCCTCTCTGTCGCCTCTTTCCCAGCACAAATGACTGCAGGCTCTCGAAACGATGTGAGCAGCGTCACGAGAATTCACAAAGTTACGAGACACTTGAGGGTACGACTTTAACGAAATAATCGCTTCGTCGTGTTCGTAATTCGGTTCTGCGGTACACAAAAAATGACGCATGGTCTGCTTATTGCCGAATGAAAAAAGCTGCATTTTCATTTGTCACACAATTTGTATTTACGTATAATATCCATTTCATCGACAAATTTTGGCGCAACTTTCACATCTCAAATAATGTAAGCTCTCGACCCTCGCTGATTATTGGAGGAAGACGTTTTATTTTTTGCGAAATTTTTTAACGAAAAAGAAAACAGAGTATCGAGATAAATCTTTTCGGTCGCAGCCTCTCGGCGTAAATATTGCCAGCGCACCATGGGGTTTCTGGCGTGAGATTAGTGCCAAAATATTTTGCAGAGACGAATACGTAACACCTCGATGTTATCACGAGACGAGTCAGCATTTTGCAGTCAATTCAGTGATGTAAAGTGTCGAGGAAAAAATGACACTCAGGAAAAAGAATTGAGCCAAAAAAATTACGATGAATTAATATTATAATAATTGCGTTCATCTTCTTTAATTGAATAATCTTTCGTTTTCAACAAATCCATACCTCTTTCAATTTCGTTATTTTTTGCTTTCCATCGCTTCCCGTCATTCCGAACGAAAAATATTTCTCGGCCCAAGGGTGAATCGTGGGCTTGCAGAAAGCTCTGAAAAAAACGGACAAAAGTTGAAGCGAGCTGGACTCACTCTGTAATATACACATACATGTATGCAGCGAGGTCAACGCAGGGATGTTTGGCAAGCCACGAGAGAGCCACCGAAGAGCGCACACAGAGTTGGACGAACGCGACCTCGTGATTCATAGCTAAAGCCGTGAAACCCCTCCTTTCTAGTTTTGCTATCCAACCCCCTTGCCGCAACCCCACGAATACAGTAAAAGTGAACAAATTCCTATTCCATTGCGCCCTGGATGCATTTCCCTTTTATTCTTCAAAACTGTTCTTTTTTCCCTCTAAAATGCTGCTGCAAAAAAAGATCCAGCAGTGAATTTGTATTTCGCAGCAAGAATCCGGCTTTGGCCGGGAAGTTTAATTTTTTTTTATCAACTCGACATTTCCGCAGAGAACCGTTCCTCTTTCTTTAAATTTGAGTCACTTTTTTTAATGTTCGAAGAACTATTGTTGGTAATTGACGTTGCGTCATGTGTGTACAATGTGAATAAATAATTTGGGGCTGTCACTCTTTTCCTTCCAGCTACAATTACAACGGGAATGGTTTGAGTTCGAGGATTGCCGCAACATTATTGGTAAAAAAATATTGGTATAGCTGTTACTCATTGATTCGAAAAATATCATTTTTGTAACGAAATAAAAAAGCGGAATATGTTCGAAGTGTCACAATAGCTCGGGAAGCGCAAAATGCCTTGGCATCACCAACGATATTTCTGTTTCTTAATGGCAATACACATCGGTGAATTTTTTCCGATCATCGGGATTAATGGTGCAGGAAAGTAATTTTCGAAAGCTCTTCGGTTATTAATACCATAGGTGGGTGAAAGGTTGGCGAAATTCAACGACGTATATGTGTCATGCCGAGTACCATCGGCAGTTTCCGATTTCCCTAGGGCTTTCTGCGGATACGTCATGGTCGGTAATAAAAAGAGATGAAAACTAATATCGTACCATTCTGTCCTGTTATTTCTTCCACCCTTGACGATGTTCGTTGACTCTCATTTTCTTCAAGGATACGCCAATTCAGAATCGCACTTTTACGTATCAATCTCGCGTGAATCAAAAACAAATACTCGACTGTCATCGAGTTTTTCAAATTGAATCGAAAAACGTATCTCCATTCTTCCAATCGTCCAGCCGTTATTGAAGAGTAACTGGTAATAACGATCATCCATCGAAATTAATTAATAGCATAATTAAGAAAAAACATTCCTAAATCATTCTACCACGCGTTTCAACTAATTGCAAATATAATATTGCACGCATATTCCAATAATGAGATTTCTGATTGAATGAAAAATTGATGAAAAAAATTACCTCCCTTAATTACATTTATTCTAATGAATTTAATTTTTTTTTTCTTTCCGTGCAACACGTACTGGGTGTATAGGATTTTCGAAGCCTTTTCCGTTCGATCGCTCACCAATCTTTCTCTTTGATAGAGCCTAATCCGTTTATACACGTTGAGCCGAATCGACGATGATAATAAAAAACTAGCTTTCAGACCTGGTCGGGATTGACAGCTATGTCTATATCTATATATAGGTACATGTTTTTCCCTAGAGCATAGTGGGAAGAAGCCCCTAATGGTGTTGCCACGACGGCATTATAGTATGAGAATTTCGCTGACGTCGCATCGTTTGTCAGTTGGAGAGCACAACACAAAGTACACTGAATTCTTATTCAAGCACATTTTCATTCATTCCCACGATACTTTGCAACAATTATAGGTACGATTTTTGTTTTTCTTGGACAATGAAAAAATATGCCGGTGATAGCTCACAGCTGAGAAAATTTGATCAGAAGAGAAAAAAACGAGTGAAGAATTTGCAGTTTGAGCGAATATTGCAACTGAGATTTGTTTCCTGCAGCTGATGGTACCATGCACAAAGTGACGTACAAATATTGTAAAAAATAAAAATAGATCGAAAGTTCCATTATCGGAAAGCGGAGATTTCGTCGGCTCATAATCCTTTACTTAGTGTCTCTTCCGCTCGTGAAATGATAGAGTTTTTTTTAATAACATATTATGCAATTGGTTATATAATTGCTTTAGAAATTCATTCAATTTTTCCAGCCTGAAAATGAGAGAGTATTCATCTTTTTTATTTAACACCAAAAAAGCTCAACATCCTACCTACAATAATGCTGTCTGCAATTCAAAAAAACTGGGTCACGACGTCGACAGGCTCAATCGATGTGAGTAATTTTAATTCGCAATGACCATTTTCTGTGGAGGTCGCCTACCAACCTACGTTTGCGCAGCAAAGTTTTTATTTCGAGAAAAGAGAAGTCGCTTGGAGAATTACTCAAAAAAGTGAAAGTAAATGGCAAAAATCGATGATCCGACTTTTTAGTTGTGGGAGAATTTAAAGATACGTGACAGCATGGAAACATCAACGGCATTTGGAGGGCTGATGGTACAGGCGGGGTTTTGGCATGAAAGAGAATTTTTGAAATGCAAAAAGAATGTAACAGCCCGATGAACTGTGAACGACCGTTCAATGACACACTGATGTGGAATTTAAATTATAAAAACACTCTTTTTATTGCACTGACCCACATCGCTGATGATACAGCGCCTGATGCATTGGCGCGATAACTGTGCGTAACGATTGTGACTCCGCTATGTTATTCGTTCAATTATTGGATATCTATAGTCGAGAGTCATTGGAGTGTCAAAAGATTTAAAAAAAAATGAAATCCAGAGCAAGGAAATGGAAATTCCGGCGTGGGAAAAAATGAAGTTGCGAATTATTGAAAACGAAAAAAAAATTGGACGATTTATTACGCACGATTCCAAGAGCTCTCCACTGCTCTGAATTTTTTTCAAAAAGTCAGTCACGCGAAACGGTTCTCAAATAAATAATAATCGATTGGTATACCATTAAAAAACCATGTTTTTCAAGAGATCTCACAATTAATATAAATCAATATTTCTTCAGATTACGTTTGAGTACTCAATATTATACTTATTGCTGAAGTACGATTAAAAGGCCTTATAAAAAGTATAAACAAAAGGATGCATCGAAAATTAAGTTGGGAAACTAAAATTTAACGATGTTTTTTTTTCTAAACAATATACAATAAATATGTAGCTCAGCACGATTTTTATTCGATCGAACCAAAGTGCACCCTCCGTTTTATTCACTCGTGTATATTTTGGCAAATCATTGCACCGTTTTCAAGGATTGTTGCATTGATTTTTTTTTTTTTTCATGGATTCGCGCTTAGAGCACGTAGTGCTGTCGAACAGTGAAGACGTCGAGTCGGTACTCACAGCGGATCAAAGCGAGACGCGTTAAAAAACCGGAGAGGCACCAGACGATATGGAACCCTTTTTTCCCTTCATACTTCGCTGTACTTTATCGCCATTCTAACGTTCCATTATACCGCACCATTTTGTACTTTCCTTTTCGCATCTCCAGACTTATTATTCTCAAACGCCGAGCGGATAATGCATGCTTTATTATATATAGTCTGCACGCATGTACGATACCGGTACACGGTGTTTTAAATTTGTTCATCTCGTAAACTTTCTCGCGTGAACTCCACTTATTTATCATTTTTAGCCTCCAGCGACTCGTGCATGTGTATAAAACATAATCTAGCATACCGCACACGGTGTACATTTTACGCGCATTAACAAAGTTGCATAAAATCCGTCAAAAGCCATTCAAGCGGATTATCTTCTTTATTATACAAGCATATTATTATTATATTTCACCGAGTATTATATATCGCGAGGGATGAAATTTTGAAAGAAACATTTCGTTATTAAAATCCTTACAGCCTGCTGCACAAAGCTGTGTTTTTGTGAGGCAATTTTTCGTTTACTTTGAGGAGGTTTTTTTCACGTTTCTCGAGTCGAGACATTTTCGGTTTTCAACGTTTTCCTGTAACACCACCTGTAAACGTTGTCTCATTCTTCGAGGCTTTATAATTTTGCCCGAATTAGTGAAAAGCCTAGTCCCGAGAGAGATGCGGAAATTGTTTCAAAAACTTCGAGTGCACATGCACGCAACATGGCTTATTGGATCATGAAATATAGTAGAAGGGTATGGAAGTTTCAAGGTAATACGTCGTAACTTTAGCAAGAACGATGATGACACATTAGCGATATGGCCTTGTTTTCAAAATGAGCTTCGGATACGATGCACAAAAAGATAGTCTACATAGCGACTGTAAATCCATGGGACAACCTTAAAGTAATACCATGGCAAGTCTAATTGTAGATAGAAGTCTGTCATTCAGCAACTGTGTGGCAAGAGAGAATTCTACAAAGTTTCATCTTGATGGCAGCTGTATCTGAGGAGACTTTTGCGTTTATAGACTCTGAATCTTCGGATCATCGAACGTAGTTTGATAAACAAAGACGAAGAAGCAGGTCGGACCATGTACAATGGATACCTTTCGTCAGAATGCTGCGGAATAAAGTAATTATTCCATGATCGTATTAGCTCGAACTTGTGAGGAGCACCACAGATCTTATCGACTGGCGCACTCGAGGAACATCTTGGTTTCATAAGATGGCACAGTTATTATAAGATTAAAAGTTGTAGCAACGTGATCGCATCGGAAATTGATTTTTAGGATTCGATTAGAACGTCATCGGAATTAAATAAAATTATAGGAAGTTCAACGTATTCTCATTCACGAATTGTTGGAAGTAATTTGAAACGCGTGCAGCTTCAGTTGCATATATTATCATATAGAAATATGTTTCGATGGTAATCATTGTTTTCCTTCATTAATAGCGATTGGATAACGTAATTCTCTGATTTTATCAGTTGCAATATTTATTATGAGAACATAGTAATTGCTCGGTTTATTATTCGCCATTTCAATAATACTCGTACAGCTCTCTGTTTAACAGAGCTTCGTGATAATTCAATCGAGTTTTATACATGATTTTGCCTAATTGTCAGAAAAATTTCGAGTTCGTGTTTGATACATAGAAAAAGAAATCATTCTGAGGTAGAAAATTCATTTGCGGATAACTTGTTCAATTTTGATTAAACAATTTATCTGTATTTTTTTATCGACTTTTATTCATTCAGGAAATATCATTGTAATGGAAAATTTCTATTTTGAAGTTAGAGTTGGGGGTCTTTCGGGACGTGAAATTTTTACGTAAACGACCTTTCGATATGATTACAGACAACGTGCCTAACAGAACTGCCAGATGTTGCACCGTGCAATGGAACGGTGCGGTTACCACCACCCTGCGAGGATTCACCAAGCAGCGGAAGTAGTAAAGACCGTAGGGATCAAACGCCACGAAAGAGATGCCGTGTATTAGCGCCTATATTATTACTCGTCGGTGCTCTTCTCCTGGGTGGTTTGTGCCTACCTTTGCTACTACAATCAGCACCAGCCACTCATCAGCAAAGGCTCGACGTCATAAGAAGGATTCTTACCGAAGTTCCTTTGATCGATGGGTATTTTTCTTCCTTCCATAAAAGTAAAATAAAATCGTCATTAAAGTCGTTGTCAATGAGAGATGTTATCGTCAGAAAAAAATCATTATTCATTTCAACTAATTTCTAGAAATAAAGTAAAGCGTCACCAGTTTTGCCTCGATACTTTTTCAAGTGATGCTGCATCCAAACTCCGTACTTAACGACATGCGGGTTCATTTTCTCGTTCAAGACACAATGATTTGCCCTGGAACGTGCGAAAATTCGTGCACAATCAACTCGGCGAGGTAAATTTAAGTAGCGATCTTGGACGAGTCGATCCTTGGGCGAGATCGGACTGGAGCCACACGGACATCCCCAGATTGCGGGCTGGTCTTGTCGGAGCACAGGTAAATTTTTATCAATAACGCTATTTCATAAATACACTGAGGTTTTTATGTCTACCTTAATTTGGATCACGTGTTACCAAGAGACTAATAAAAAAGTCTTTATAAAACAAATTTTATGTCACAAAAGGCGACAAAAATATTCCGATACCATTTCGATCAAACGTTGAACAGAAATATCGGGTACCAAACGTTTGTCCTAGTGTTAAACTGTCATTCTGGCCTTTCAATCGATGTAAACAATTTTTACTCATTATAAATGGCCGAAAGCCTGTGGGGCACAATTTCTTCATTCCGTATACGACAGACGCGACGAAAATGGAGGTCAACAAGTGAGCGCTAATTCTTATTTCCGGACAAAGGATTCCGAGAGACCGAGAGAGGTCGTAACTTTGCTGGTACGACTGCAGCGTATAAACTACCCTATATAAAATGATGTATACAGTATAAGTGCGCTATATACAACGGTATACCGAGTTGGACCCTCCAGCAGCAGAATCCCGGGCAAGATATTGGCAATCAGGGGATAGATAGATCCAGCTCGGAGATTTCTCTTCGCCATCGAGAGATTCCGTGTTCTCACTCACCCCCCGAGCTTTCCACCTACCTTTGCTCAACCACCCTATCCTCCAGCTCGCTCTTTATGTGAGCCTCACCTCGAGAATTTCTTCGTCCTCTACGACGGTAGAGCCATCGGGAAAAATGCTTTCAAGATTCCAACAGGACAATTTTTCGATCTTGTCTTACTCCTCTCCAACGTCCTTGTCGCTCCTGCTCGCGAACATTTCTCCTAACAACTTTTCTTCCTTCATTCATCGCCCTTACTCATCCTCCGTACCTACCATCAATTTACTCCTTTCACCTCTGTCGTTTTCATTTCTCGTTACGTCAGCGAACAGTGATTCTTAATCCTGCTGTTGATCCACAATGGAATCTTACATTAATAGCTACGAGTTATATTTTTATTCCTCTAAAGATGACAAAGCGGAAGCGGATCAAATGGAAGCAATTACCAATGTCATTCAATTATGAAAATAATCAAAGTCTCGCTTCATACGGAGGAGCTCTTGACCATTTCTCGTTGACCTGTAAACTCCAAAAAACCATTCTGCATGCACCTTTTTTCACCCCTGTGCAAAAGATCGTTCTTTCGCTGTTACGTCAGCAACAAAGCCTCAAAGACGTCCTAACTTATGAGTCTAGGAATAGCCCGCACCTTGAGATTCGACATGATGAATCCTCCACTCTGACCTATTGTTCCGATTGTATTGCAATCCGTCCCGCATGTATGCCCAGCAGAGTGCAACGATCATCTCTCCTTGGAACGTAGAACTTGATCGTAAAGGTGTCATGGGAAATCGACGTTCTGTTCTTGCTGATAGCAATACAGGTTACGTTCGTCTGGGACTATTGGACGGTTATCGATGTCTCGATGAGCTTCATCCCTCTTCCTGTCTTCTCCTCTCCATCTCTCTCTCAACCACTTGTCCTCTCAGTACCCAGCCTCTTCTTATTCTCTTATATACACACATAGGTACATATATACATGCGACCATACACTACAAAATCTACCGACTGGCATAATGGGGTATCGTGACTACAGAAGCGCCTGTTGCGATGATTAGGGAACAAAGAACCGACTGTTTGTGTATAAACTCTCTCGATCGAACAGGTCCGTTCGGATAAAAGCCACTTTGAACGATTACGACGCAGCCATTGGTCCAGAATCATAATCAGCCGCGAATTCGCGAATCTACTAATGGAGCCATGCCTGATAAACCGGATCGTAAGAGCAACAAGCCCTGTTTATAACACATCGATCACCGCGATCCGGATACGTACGCTCTTTCAACTCCGCCATTAATAATGAAGAATCGATGATAAAATATCTGAAGGATCTTCGAATCCTTCGAAGTGTGTTTAATTATATACGATTGGATCGCTTTGAAGAGTTTCGCTGTGTTCTTGATGCTTCCGGAAGTTACATTCTCGATCAATCGCTCAGAGAAGGACCTTTGAGAATTTATTGGATTTCCCCGATCTTTCATGGAAACTTATTCGATTATTTTGTGATTTTACTCGTTGTGTACTGTGATGACAAGTTTGAGTCGCTTGCACGAAGATTTGATGTCGAGTATAGTTATTGTTCGCTGGAGGAAAGCGTTCTGTTTCGAAAATCATCGATATTACTGGCTGAAAAGGTTTATTAAACATTTATTCGCAAGGAATATTTATACACGTTATGTATAAACGCGTTCACTACTTAATTCCATGTTGAAGATGGTACTTTCTCGGTTGCGTCGCCCACTGATTCCCTTCTTACGATGGTAGATGTCTCATTCCCATTAAGTAGACGGGGCTGCACACTTCGCTCATCCTTTAGGTATACCGGGGAGTTTCTTGAACGAAGATAGTTCGCTAAAACTTCTCGACGCTACTTTCGCCCGCATATAACTTTCGACTTCCACCATAACTTTTGAATCAAATGTTAATAATGAAGCGCGTAATCATCGCGGTGGCAGGAAAAACGCTCACGTGAGAAGCAGTTATTTTTCTGACACAAATGTCGAGCTGTAGTAACTGATAAAATAAAAAAAAACTGCATCGATTTTAAAGCTCCGGAAAGTGGTGTTTTCAACCGCGTTGTGTACCCCGAAAACGTGGAAATGTACGTTTTGGGGACTGAAAAAGATTCCATCTCGAAAACAATAAAAAATAACGCCAATTCTATCTTGAATAATGTTAATCATGACGTTTTTTTGAATCTAAAAAAAATCTACTTCGATTTTGAAGCTCCCGAACTTGATGTCACTTTTCTGACTACGAAAAAAGCCATTGAACTCTGATCCTATACTGTCAACGTTTATTTACAAAACGCTTCCAGCCGGTTAATTTTTTTCTCCTCACAATCAGTGTCAATCGTCAATCGAGTCCTTCGTTGACGCCACGTAACTTTTAACGGATTTTCTGACACACCCTAGAACGGAAATCAAATTGTCAGCGATCTATATATACACACCTATATCTGCATATGCATTCAGATCGACACTGCCGAGTACCTAGCCACTTGCTGCAAAATATACACTCGCATTCACAGTGCACGTACATCACCGACACATAAAATAGAGATTTCGATATATATACTTTTTGTTAAATACCCGAAGATCGCTATTACGTCTCGAAAGCACTCGAGTTATCGAGCGCAAGAGTTGGGATTTCCGGTCCGCTGACGCTATCGCGTTCATCGAAGTTTCAAAGTTTCCCAGTTGACAAAGTCTACTCAGGAATGGCCGGGCGAACGGCGGAAGACTCTCAGTTGGCAGGTGTCGATATGCCAATCACGTTTCGAGATTACAGTGCGAGAGTCTCTGCTACTCAACATCAGCTCTCGCTCCCTCACATTTATCTATGTACATGTGTGTGCACACACACACACACACACACACACACATATACACATGCAAAGGCTCATGCATATACTTATGAGTACATATGTATGTACATAAGTCCGTGTACTTGTATATACCTGCAGGGGTATAAATGTGTAGGCACAACGCTGCTTTATCGGTGCAGCTCCGTACGGTCGGTGGGATCGAGGGAGCTCAGAGTGGTCGACCTGGACATAGATTGTGGGTTCGACGACGTGTATAGGATGGCCAAGAGTGAGATCGAACGATATTACATGGCACGGTATAACCGAAGCTATAATGCTCTGTATTCGTAGAGGCACCGGCGGAGGCACAGAGGAGAGGAACGGTGGGCTCATCGGATACTATAGGAACTAGTAGAACGACCATAATTAGGTCATACAAGCCTGGTTTAGCACATATCGGTAGGTTTGCACGCGTCTCGATGCAAACCCGTAAAAGCTCTCCCCCTCTCTGTTCATTCAGCCTCAGCACTCTTCGTTAATATCTCTCCGTCTTTATCCCCGTCATTTTCGATTTTCCTCTTTCTCTTTCATCCTCTCTCTTCGCTCCAAACACAGTTTTTTCCCGACCCCCATCTATTACCGTGATTTTTTCGTTCGTCACCGCTGTATCCTGCTTTTATTTCAGATTTTCTCTTTAGGTTTTTTTTTTTCTTTTTCCTATACAACTATACGAGTTATCCGCTTTTCTCTTGCTCTTTATGCTCGTGTTTCTGTATCACACGAACCCTGTCGCTTATTATTGCTCGCTATACCCTCTTTCCTGTTTTCCCTCGCGGCGCTTGCTCCCCGTTTCCTCCCTCCTTAACATTTTCACTGTACACTCTTCTCACGTCCTTTACCCCCCTCCCCACGTCCCTTCTCATTTTCCTCCTACCCGCTTTTGCTCACAACATTCTTCGTTAGTGATCCTCCTCGTCGAGTTTCAATACCGACGCCATTTTCACGCCATAAAACTTGGATCTCTCCACCGACACTCTTTCATCGTGGTATTTCATATCTTTTTGTGCCTCTCTCTCTCTCTCTCTCTCTCTCGCTTTCTCTCTTTAACTCTACGCTTCGGTCTGTCTTTCGCTCCCCTAGGTTACGCACCCCCCGAACTGTTATCGATTCTTCATTCAGCCCTCATTTTTTTACCATCCCCTGTCCGTCCCTTTATTGGAGCTCTCGCGTGCCTCCATTGTATCCTGACCTTCGCGTGTATGGTCTCGACTCGATATAGTTACGTAATCCTCCTTCTCACTGGGTCATTGTCAACTCTGGTGCAGTCAATATGAAACGAACTTTGAGTGCACACTCGTTGGAACGTGTGGTCATAACGCTTTTGCAGAAAATAGAACCAGTGAGCCATCGGACGAGCCTTCCTTGATCTCGTATTAAAATGGGCGATCGTATTGTACCTGTAACGCAATGGAAAACGGAAGTTCGAGTCAGAGTCTCGCGTTCGGCGATGATGAAAGCTGTAACCTCGGTATAACAACAATTTTATAATGATAACGTCAGGAACAATACCCAAAATGTCGTCATTTTCAGTCGAAACAAAGGAGCTTTTTGGTTGAGCTGCTGCAAAATACCGCGGAGAGCTCTTTCTGGCTGGCTGAAACTTTCATTTCCGATATTTCTATTTATGTACGTGTATACGTCTATACCTTCCCTTCCGCTTTATGCTGGAGACGTCGGGCCGGGCGTGTTCCCAGGATACGCAAACAAACCATCTCCCGGGACTACAAGAGCGTATCAGCATCCAAACTGCGGTCACTATCTCGCTCTGCCTCTCTCTTTCTCTTTGTACCACGGTTTAACTTTTTAGTTTCCATCTTTCTCCCTGCGCCAGGAAAATCCCTCGGTTCAACCAGAGCTGTGTATACTTTACTCCAATTGGAAGCGCATTTTATGACTCTTTACACTATTTAATTTTGGCTGAAATAACGTTTTTTTTGTTTGTGATTTTTCATTTTCGCATGCACTTTTCGAGATTGTGAATTTTTCTTCCATTTGTCACGAGCGAAATACACGGAAGTGAAATCGGTTCGAAAGTTTTTTAAAGAATGATCGTAATCAAAGGCTACGAATGACGTTTCTGCATCGGGCATTCATTTTCTGCAATTTTCTCATCCAACTTTTCAGCTTACGATGAAAAAAAAAACACTAACAGTTTATTCCCTCGATGATGGAATCCATCGTCACATTTCTCTCAACCCGTACCTCGTCTTTCTTTACTCGTGCATGTCGAAAGAAGTTTCGCATTAGATATGTACATAGACCGAAGTGCAGGATTACGTCGTCGTGGAGCTTACTCGTATTTTTAAGTCTCTTCCGGCCGTACCATCCTTCACCAGATCCTCCTCGCTAATGTTTCCGTTTCTCTTCAATGTTCCTCATGACTGTCTCCCTTTCCCATGGGACATTTCGAGCCGAATGTTCCAATATTCAACGCCGTTTTCTCAATCACATTTATGATTCAAATAAACACGAGTTTTAGCCTCTCCAGAGCTTCGACACGCACTTTTCCTTGAGGTAACATTTTTTTTTCAAAAACGAACGGAAGAGCTGTGCTCACATCGAACAATTCCGAGGATCCGTGGGTCTTTGTTAAACGTTCCACCGGCGTGAAAGGCCCTATACTCTGGGTTTTGTCGTATAGCAGGTCTCGCCTTGTCTTTTAGCTACTTTCTAGTGGATGCAGCATAATCCATCAGTTGTACAGCGCAAAGAGCCTGAGCATCGTTGGATTCCGGTTGGAAAAATGAACACATTGCATTTCTCTTCGATCGAAACGAAGCAACGCATATCTGTTTTCTCTTGTTCGTGCTGTCTATTGTTTCACATTTTTTCTAATCCTTTGGGACTTGTGCAAAACACTACAGGGAGTGTAGGCCGAAATTTTACTGAAAATCAATGCGGTACATAAGGAGATCAAGCCTGTGAGATAAACAAAAAGCTCAGTGCTTGCGACGGTTAATAAATGCACTGATAAAGTCTGGACGAGCAAAAGAGCGAACTCGTAGAACGAAAATCCTGTCGGGAGCTGGAGATGACGGTATTGGCTGCGAAACGAAGGAAAGTGAAAAAAGACTCGGAATCATCAATTTAATGAGAGAAAATTAACTCGAAAAAAAGTTGGGAACTTAATTGAACAATGTACGCACAGGCATTTGAGAAAAAAACAAAAAATACGAGAATGAAAAGCGAAAAATGAAAAGAATGACAACGATCGAAAGAAAAACGATCATTTCAATTCGATCGCCTTCGAATATTGCCTCGATATATATATTATTTTTCAACAATCGTCTTTTCCCGAAAAATTCAAGAATTTTTAGACCAACACGATCCTCATTCCGTTCCACGTCATATAACTTGAAAATCGTAAGAATACCACAAAATCTACGAGATTTACGACGATGTCCATAAAGCGATGAGGGGAGCCGAAAAGTTGGATGGGTTTAAGAACGTGTTTCGTTTAAAGTACACGTGAGCATTCGAGTGTCTGACGCACATTATCTATTTTTCTTCTGGAAGGACGCCCATATTCAGACTGTTATTTGCAGGACCGTGCCTAACCCCCTCCTCACTTCCGGTTGGATGGCTTTATCTCGCGCACGCTTATTAACCGTCGAGCCCCGAAGCAACCCTCGGCCTTTCCAAGCCTCGGTCGCCCACGCTTTTGCTTTTATTCTCTCTCTCTCTCTCTCTCTCTCCCTCTCTCTATTGCTCTCTAGATCTTCCTCCACGTTTCAAAGATACCAGAATTGAGTTCTCTTCTATTTGTGTACATACATGTATAGAGTCTCTGGCGGACTATCCCTGCAAGTAGAGCAAAACACGAGGATCTTCCTCCGTACCGTGAATATTATCTAATGCCTGCTCCGAAATGACTATACACGTAGATTTGTCCTTCTCGCACAATTTCTCTAATAAATGCGTACATAACGTCGCGATAAATTTCGCCAGGGTCAGCACTCCGTGTGTCCTACTCCGGATAACCAGTAGCAACAATTCTATAACACGAGTGTATAAAAATTCATTTTAAATCTTTTTTTTTCATCGCCTGCAAGTGACAGTGCTGCAGATTGTAAAAACGCGCCCTTAATTCTTCCTCCAAAAAAGTGACAATTAAAGTAAGCCTAATACAAAGGTCCTCGGCAATATCTACGAGCGCAATCGCTATCGCAGCCCCTTGTTGCCGAGTCGTTCGATCGCCAAAATGACAAACTCCTCGCATGACATTTTTACGCTTAGATAAGCGTCAAACCAAATGGGATTTAAAATTTTGAACAGCTGCGAAAGAATGAAACACTGTTGCTGAACAATTACAAACACTTTTGGCGAGTCAACGACCTTAAATGGACCTCGAGGGTTTTTGGCCGGTGCTTTCCACTCATCGGTGTATATTTTTCAAAATATATAGTGCAAATGCGTGACTCCCGTTTCTAATATCGCTCGATAAAGTCGAATAACACATCTTTCATACGCTGGCTTTAACATTTCAATCCCATGTACCATTGGCTAAGCTCTCAGTCCCTCAATTCGCAGTCACGTACATCGTACACTGTGGGAAACCTCTATAAACATGCTGCAGGCAACCATTCATCCCTTTACTCCTCGATTCAATGCAGCCTCAATTGTCGATACGGTACAACACCGTTCAATTGGACAATCAGCGTTATCCGGATTCTAGGGACGTTCATACGCTTCATGTCGCTGCGAAGGTGTCGCCCCGATATAATAATAGAACAATAGGGGATGGGAAAAAAAGCACACCCTGATTTCGGCCATTTGACCAAAGCAGCGAAATATTAAGCGATTAAAGAGGGAATCAACCACTACGATGATAATAATAATAATAATAACGGAACATTAATAATAATATTAATACCATCATTTTTCAAGAAACACCAGTGATAATAGTTATTATCGTCATTATCGTGATTAATAATACATTTCGTATCGATATTAATGTTGTAAATGCAAAAGTAACGCAATGTCTGCCGAATTTTTTCATTGGCTTTGAATGTTTTGTCAAAAATTTTGAAAAATTTCTGAACTTCGGGTTTTTTCAGATTTTTGTACCATCGCTGAACACCCGGAAATTCGCATTCTATTTCGATGTACCTCTGGATCGTTTGTTAATACTGAGAAGAGTCTTTAATTTTTAATTAAAATTACGTCATGACCGTCGGTTTATAAAAAATGTTATTATCGTTGCTGTAGCTTTTTGTTGAAAAATTGTTGAATGTTCAAACATACGTTATATGTTTGGACGTCTATATGTTGAATATTCAACGAAAGGGCCTTTTTTGTTTTTATGGGATATCGGGAAAATGCTGTAATGTCCGATTTTTAGGTATCATTACAAGCGTCTTAATAATAATGAAATAATTCGGTTACAGTTCTGGTCAGCATACGTGCCCTGCGGAGCAGCCCAATTGAACGCGGTTCAATTGTCCCTCGAGCAAATCGATGTGATTCGGAGGCTCGCTGAAATGAATGCTCAACATTTAACCCTGGTGACGTCGGTTAAAGGTAAATCATCATCGACTACTGATTCGCATATTTTTTTAATTCTACAAAGAGAAGCCCATTACGAATTATAAAAGCATTTTTATTTCATGGTTTTATTATCTCGTGGAAGGAAAAGAAATAATTTGTCGAATATTTGAGACTTTCGAAAATATATTTTAATCCATGTAGATAAAATTACAGAACCAACTCAAAGTGATTTCGGAAAATCCACCAAAAGTTATTTAGAACAAACAATTTCATTCAACATGTATATATTTTTATATTTTTTGGAAAAAGAAACTCTTTTGGGACAAAAAACAAAAAACTACAATGCAGGGGTGTAAAAATGGATCTCGCTGAAATATGAAAGGGCCTCGTAGAGGAAATTCGCCCGAAACAGTTTTCACCAAAGCGTTTTTTTGCTGCTTAAAAAAAATCTTTTACCTTCGCGAGTCACCTGCAGCTCGATGGTCGGTTCAAAGAGCGATTATTCTTTCACCTCCTTCATAATTTTCTTTTTCTCTTCTCAACGCTATGCCCACCTGCATTTAAGGTTGAAAAAATTGTATGTACCAGCGTTATCCGCGTTATTAAGGCAAGTTTCGAATAATGAAATAAATTCATGAAAAAATTAAAAACGCTAAATATCCTTCACGAAATTTGTTAATCCACGTTAAAATTTTTCGCCTCGATTTTCCGCCCAGCTGGCACGTATCACACCGGATAATTACGCATGCGATTATCGACGAGCGTTAATTGCAAAGTTAACGCGAAAAAAACGGTCCAGTAAGAGAAACCCCAGAGTATTGTGAATATAAATGCGATAAATTCGACTGATTTTTCAATTACCACTGCGGCAATTTTGGTCCAGCGTGTGTATCACAAAATCGTCCGTTTGGCGCACAGATTGTAATTACTTATATTAATCAAACTGCCCATGTGCATAAAGTAACGTCAAGAGATCGCTAGTCAGCGAGCTGCTCGTAGAATTACTGCAGATATAAGGGTGGAAAATGCGGTTTCAAAAAAAAAAAAAAGCATGGAAGAGTAAAATTCAATATACGGTTTGCATCGAGGCGAAAATGTTTGCGTGGATGGATAAGATTGAGATTCGGAGATAAAAGTATGTACAGGGGAGAGCAAGAGAGAGAGAGAGAGAGAATAAAGCGAACAAGAGGGAGAAAAAAATTCGCTTCCGCGGTCACGTTACAACTCGAAAGTTTCTACTTTATAAAATTCGCGAGGGTGAACAAGCTCGAGGATATTGTCCGCATCCATATATCGTTGGGTCCATGAAAATATCTATACTTTGTGTAAGAAATGTACATATATATATGTATATTCTACATACTGCACTTATATAGGTAAATATATATATATATGTACATAATATAAAGCATACAGTGCGGAAAGGGAATTGCGCTCGAGATAGTGATAGGGAGAAACGGCCATGTTTTGCTGGCCAAGTTCGGAGCTATATTCCCAACCTGCTGTTTACGCCAAGGTGTTGCTCGTGTGTTTATATATATAAATATATCAGTATATTTTTATTTTTTCTCATCTCAATTCTCCATCCGGTTTTCCTCCAGACTTTTCTCTATCTTAACTTCTTTATCCTCCACTTGTGGACAGATATCTTTTACTTTGTCTCCTCCCTTTCATCATTCTCATCGCGACTCAAGATTTTTCTTCTCCCGGAGTCTACTTTCTGCCCCTTTCTCAGCAAGAAAAAGGAAAGGATGACAAAAGCCACAGGAGAAACTTTCGTGTCGTTCCGTTCGGTGTAAAATCTCCTTTGCCGTTCAAACTTTTCAGTTTAGTCCACTTTTCACATTTTCTTTCCCGCACTCGGAAATATTTCATATCGCGAGTTTTCCGATCAAAATAGCGTTAGATCGAAATGTGGTATTCGATTGATTTGCGATTTTTGGGAAAGAGAAATATCGGCCCCGGTGTGAAATTGAAATTTCAAAAAAAAAAAAGTGCTCCCAAGTACGTATTTGGATCATGAAGTTCGTTGGTTTCCATTGCTTTTATTTCATTCTGTCGTCGTGGGAGCGACTTTGCGAAACGCGAGGGTGCGAAAAGAGAGAGTAAAATGAGTGTCCTTAATGCAGAGTCGGATCTCTCGCTGCACTTGGGTGAAATGGAATGAAGATTGTCGAGTAATATCTGTCTTTTTATTGATTCACGAGCCCCGGTTATATCCGCGAAAACCGGGAAGTTAATTCGCGTGAGAGCAAAGTTTTTAAATGCGACCTAGATTATGCGAGGCACTGGAAAAGTTTTCGAAAAAAAGAGCGACAGAGAGGGGCGGAGTGAAAGAAATTCCGAGAAGAAAAAAGCACAAATCATGGCACGAAGCATGGCTGAAGCTTGCAACTGGAAAAATTCGAGAAAAATAGAGGGAATGAATGGTATCTGGCACATACACGTGCCCAACAAATTCTCCCACTCTCGTGTGTAGTTTTCATGTATTTTTATTTCATATACATAAACATGGTGCATGTATATGAGAAACGTATAACTGAAAGTGCATCAACGTACGTATATATTGTGATGTATTTGAGGTTCGAGAGCGAAAAATCGGGGTCACGCAGCTCGCATAACCCATATCAAAGTTTCAATGTGACCAGCAAAAGTCCAACTTACGTATACTTATATTCTGATACCGTGCGCGAGTTCGTTTGTGAAAAATACCATTTTCGAAATAAATATGCATTAAAATGCAGGTACGACGATATATATACATTTTTTCATGTATTTACAGAAGCACATAGATTACATGAAACACGTGTTATCGATTAATTATAATTTTGAGAAAATGTGACAGAAGAATTCATAACGAAATGCAGAAAGGAGTTTCGTT
Source organism: Heteropelma amictum (assembly GCA_959613375.1). Taxonomy (NCBI): domain Eukaryota; kingdom Metazoa; phylum Arthropoda; class Insecta; order Hymenoptera; family Ichneumonidae; genus Heteropelma; species Heteropelma amictum. The sequence goes on from OY390725.1 coordinate 6,465,828, forward strand.
TTAAATGTACACAAGATTTGTATATAAGTCGATTTCTCTTCAAAAATATGTTATATATATTGTTTCAACGATATCGTTTCTTATTGTTATTATATTTGTCAAGATACTATTAAAAATATAAATGAAAAAGTTGTGGACTAGTTATGCAACGACCGTTGCATAAGTCAAAAACGTGAAAATCGCCGATCGCTATTCAAATGTTGATACTTCGATGAAACTGCAGTGATTTTCGTAATCAGCGGAAAATTTGCGATCGATTAGGGTAGTCGAACATTGAAAATTGAGAAAAAACAAATTCGTCATATTTTAGGCCACTTTTAAGAAATCCTCAAAAAGCCGAAATTTCAAGCGGCCATAACTACGCTTCAAATTTTGTGAATTACATTTATCAGGGGTGTTTTGAAAAGCCCTCGAGTAGACTTAAACAATGGTGAAAGTAAAATGTCGATACCTCAATTCCTTCACCCTCAAAATCGATGTTGAAAATCGGCGAAAAAAAACGCAAAGGGGTATGTATGGAAAAATTGGTGAAAATCGGTGGTCCTACTTTGAAAATCTGCCAAAAATCGAAAAATTGAGATATCTGGACAAACCAAACGGCATTTTGAAGCCTCATCAATTGCCAAGAGAATAAGCACAAGTCGGAGTGTCCATCTCGAACGAAAAAAAAATGGCAAACATTTTAGTGAATCAACTTAGTCCGGCAGAAAATGACGAAAAATTTTGAATTTCAAAAATGATTTCTAATGCTCCATATCGATGTATGCTTCCCTGCTGGTTACGAAACACACTGGTATTTCATCGAAAACCCAATATTTCCTTCCAAAAATCCGATAATACGAATTTTATCGATTAATTACTATTTTCTTATTAAAATATCATCAACAAAATATGTGTGTATCGATATTTATAAATCCCACATCCAGAAATATTTTCATAACTCTATTTATTTACCTTCAATATTCGCTTTAAATGCGTACATCGATTTTCATTCTTGTCTCATAATTTAATTCCAAAAAATAAATACAGTATTCTCAAAAGCATGGAAGAAAAAAAATAATAATTTTTTACCAAATAACTGGCTAAATATTTGTTTCAATAAGTACGTATTTCCTTTCTTTCTTGTAGGCTCCAGTGTGTTTATTTGTTTGCAGGTTTGATTGAAGCCCATCGTGAAGGCAAGATCGCGAGTCTGATTGGAGTCGAGGGTGGCCACTCTCTCGGGAACAGCCTGGGAGTGCTGAGAACATTTTACGGTCTCGGTGCTCGCTACCTTACTCTTACTCATGCCTGTGACACGTCCTGGTGAGTCGCAGATACGATGACGCGCGGTATATCTCCGCTAAAACTATTCCCAGTGTTTTGCCTCGACAGACTCTGGGGATATATGCACACAAACGTATATATTATCGCACCAACCACTAAAAGCAGTATTTCATCCCTAAATTCAGTTTTCAATCCTTACTCCAACACTTGGGATACAGCAAGCAACAGCAGTTGTCCAAAACTTTACAGAACAAGTTCGCCATCTGTGTAAACTCTGCTTGTCTCCATTATCAGCTCAAACGATGCTGCGAATTAATTGAATTATCGTAATATCTAGCAAATGTAGATAGTCAATTTTCCCACACTGAATCAAGAGAGGGAGCGAGTGTTCGCCAACCAGAAAAGAGAAAAAAAAGTCGGGACCAAACGTCTCTCAAATGACAAAACTTGCGACAAAGTACAAATCCACCATTTTGAACTCGATCGTGAATTATTAAAATTCAAATCCCCTCGATCCCCGCGCCACCTTCGAAAGAAACATCGATACGCGTAAAAATATATTCAACGTGACTAAAAACCGCAATATCGTCTCGTCTCCTTAATGGATAGCTGGCAACAGATTTTTCCTTCCACCCTCGGAGTGAAACTTTTGCCACTGTTTGCGCGGTCGTAAAGTCCGAATAAAATCCTCGCTATGATATCCAAAATAATTGAATGAAGGAAGAGCGGGTGGAAAACGAGTGAGGGTGTAACGAGGGAAAGAGAACGAAAGAGGTGGATGGATGGAGAGATAGAAAGAGACGAATAAAACGAGAGAGAGAGAGAGGAGAAGGCCTGGGGTTATTTGATAGTAGATGGTAGAGAATTAGATTAGGGTGTTGGGGAAATTGCGCGGTTGGTGGGGAGGACCACGAGGGACTTCCCCTTAGGAGCTACATGTGCAGGGGAGCTTTTCGCAACGAAGCCAAAGGTATACCAGAGAAAAAGCACCGTTGACTTTGCGGCATCACGGTCCAGAGTCTGGTTAACAGTTTGAGCCTCCTGTGTATACGTAGCCCCCTGTGTCGTGTCGTATAACAAGACTAGCAATGGAACGGCTTTTCCCTGGGCATCAACAGGGGTGAAAAGTTGACCGGATTCTTGGTACGTGCAACCTCCGGAAAATATTGGCCCTGTCCGCCGTTACTGGTCTCTCGACAAATCTTGACTATTCTCTTTATAGTGATATACGTATAAGTATAAATAAAGTAGAGACGTAAAGCTCGTACAGACGTATAAACGTATATCACGCATTCAGCGGAGAATAGAGCATTGTGAAGAGGCTAAAAAAGCTTCCATTATTACGCAGTTTTTTTTTAAACGGACAATACAGAGTTTTACCGCTGATACTCTCAAGGAGAGTTTCCTTGAGATCATATACCTGGGAGGTACAATCCCGACTCTGCGTTACTCTGAAAATCTGAAGCATATATAGAAGGTACTACTAGGCGCATCGATGTTGGATAATAAAAATATCGGAAAGTTTTAAAAATAAATTGCGTATGAAATAAATTGATCAATTTGTCCGAACGCGAGTAAATTCGTCAGAATGTGTAAACGACGGTGGTTGTTCGATGGATGGAAAATTTCTTCCGAGCAATGAAGAACCTTCGTGCGGGAAAAGTATTGATAAATATTTCGAGAATTCGAAAAAATTCGCGTAAATTCCGAAAAATTCGTCGATTATTTGGTACCAGCTGGTACTCGCCATTTCAACAGCGTGGAATTGTTTCTCTTTGGATCTGATCGGGCTTGAAGTGAAAGAAGAAAAAATATCGATACGAAGAATTATCGCGACAAAGCATACTTAAAAATAAAAAAATTGCTGGCTCAACGATGATTTGTCATAAAAGATGCGTATTAATTGTGGACCCTCGGGCTGAACAAATATAAAAAAAGAATAGACTTTCCGACGAAGAGTAACAAATTTTCGCAATTAAAATATCATATTGCCGATATGGATTAAAGCTCCGAACGTTTTTTCAATATTCTTTCGTCAACGACCAGTTGATAACTTTTTGATATCGTTATTGCCTGAAATCAATATACCTTCAACCTTCGATCCGACTAATTTCGGTTAGATTTTTTGGGACCATCGCTGACTACATGAAATTCGCATTTTATTCCGGCTTCATTGAGACTGTACATCCGGATCACTCTTGGAGCCACACTTACAAAAAAATTAATCAGGCCTTCCAGCAAAACCGTTGAAAACAAAGCAAAGTCCGTTCAGGGTGTTCAGCGGTCGCTTTTGGCTCGCTCATATACACGCATATAAAAAAATCGGTACTTGTACGTGGTGGGTGAGCTCCTTCGGATTTTTCAATCCTTCCTCGACCTCGCTTTTTACGCGTCCCTTGACGGCGCTGGTGTTCACGCTAGTGAACCGTGAGCACGACATTGCAGAGGCCGTAAATAAGCAGTTGGACCGTTGTTGGTTCTTGGGTGATGCGAAATCACCGGCCCATTCCACGTATATCGCGTAAATTCGTACCAGGGTGAGAGCAAAGTGAGGAAGAGAGCAGGAGCGAGGGAAATCTTCCATCTTTTCCTACCCCTACATACGGACATACAACAGGGATGCTGCAGTAGCGAGGGACGCTCCGCAGCCTCCTTTCTCGTCCTATGGCGTTGATCTACGCCATTTATCGAGTCGACCAGGAACTTTGCGAGGTCGAGAAGCCGGGAGGTTTCTGCTGTGTCTCTCCGTCTCGCTTTCTTCTCTAGGCGATGGCACAAATTCTCATCAACTCCTGGCTTTCTAGCACTACACTCTCTGGCACTGCTCTTGATGTGTATAGATATAGATTTTTGGATATTTATGTATATGTATGTATATATTGTATATACAGATACTCTATGTACGTACTTGAAGAGATAGAAGTGTGTATTCAGGATACGCTCCTTCTGGAGTTCGCGAATGAAAACGTCTCTCATAACCTTCCAACTAAGACAGGCAGATGGGCACTTGAGAGGCTCTTGACACTCGCCTCTTTCATTGTCCTCCTCTTTATAAACATCATTCATCGTTGGCACATGCACTTTTTTTTCGTCCGTTTATCGATCCATTGCGGAACAGAGTATAGCATTGGGAGTGCTTGTTGATATTCGAAATTTGAAAAAAAAGAACGAGATAATATCGAGCCATCGATTCCACCGATGATGCAATCGCTGATGAGCCATCAGTCATCGAGTTCAACACAAAATTTCCAATGAATTATTCGTAAGCTTTTTGTATGCCAAAATGTCAATTTTGACCTCAATTATTCGAGATTCCTCAAAATTCTTCAAAATGTTGGATTCTGGGTGTGTCTCAAACTTCGATTTTTGCGTTTGTATTTGTATTTCGAAATTCAAAATGTCATAATTATCTCGCTGCGATTCGAATGTTTATTCCGCCAGATCCAACGGGTTGGTTTTTCAGGCGATTACCAAAATTGAGCGCAATACTCCCATCTTTAATTACCTCTCGATACTTTTGCCGAGCTTTCTTTTATATTCACAATTTTATCGTCCTCGATTTAACTACTCGCGAGAAAGGTTTTCACGTCTTAAAAAAATGAGTTATAGCAGAACTAGCGCATGGAAAAGTTCGATACCCCGAGGTATTAACACACTTTGAGATTCGCTCGCGTTTTACGCGTCCCACGACGGTCGTCGCGAGAGGCTGTTCAGTCACAGTCGTGAAAAAGCGAATGTACATAGTTTATGCAATACACATATCATAGATGATACATGCATCTATTTTAAATTGTCAAAACAATGTTTTTTTTCAAATTATGTTCGTCAGTCTTGTACAACTATGATTTACTTGAATATTCGCTATCCAAGTTGAAAGCGTTAATTATTTACTTCGAAAAAAACCCCTCAATACATTTAATAACAAAAAAATTATCGTTTTCACGGAATTTTTCTTTTCCAACGAGATTGGAGAGGACCTTTGCACCCCGGATACTTTGCATCACTCTGAAATTTCTAAAATATTTTCATGAAAACTTGTCGATTAAAAAAAATATAGTGTTTTTGCCAAATTTTTCGCGGGGGGAGGAAGGCATCGTAAACTCACTTCACGAAAGTACAGCAGAGACTTAAATTTTCCCAGGATCTTAAAAGTTGTGCTTTTATATGCTTTTCCCGTCGTACGACGATCGTACCTCAATGTTTATGGAAAATTCTGCGTGAAAGAGCTCGCTGTCGAATAAAGTCTCAGAGGAATTTGTGATTATTATTACGTTCTCTCGTAGTGCAAACAATTAGCGAAATAATTCATTTGGTCCAGAACACACAGTACTTTTTTTTATCCATAGTGAGAATAAAATAATCGACTTTCGATGAGATTTATTTTTTAACAAACTTCTTCCATCATCTTTTCTCGCCAGGGCAGTCTGTTCCGTGGGCGAGACGAATAGTACGCAGGACAACATCCCGGGACTCAGCGAATTCGGAAAGGTAACAAATGTGCTATTTTTATTCGAACGATATTACGAAATTTGATGTGTTTCTTTCCCTTCGATCTGCGTTATTGTAATTTCAAGCGAACTCATTTTTTTCCCTCGTGTCTTCCACCGCAAAAAAAAATATAAAAAAATCTCTTTTTCTCTCGTACGCGAACTCCCGCGTATATTTACTATTGGGGCTTTCGAACGAATCGAAAGAAAAATTGCCACGTAAAAAACGATCCGATGCACGAGGCAGGGGATGTTGACGCTCTCATTCGTTTTTATTATTTATTTGCCCAACATTTTCCCCCTGCTTCTCTTTTTCTTCTTCCTCTTGGCCATATTTCTTTATTTTCGAGTCACGTCACGTGTGTGCAAGTCTTCGAATCGGTCGTCGAACACACCACGCGTGTATCCGGAAAACAAATGCGGCGATGCCGCAGCCGAGGGTCGCGCACAACCTGCCGTCAGGAGCATCCGCTAGGGGTTGAGGGTTGAAAGGGGGGTGGACGAGCTTACCGCCAGGAAACGCGGTCGTTATTATATGCTTTTCCGTTTTTCCGAGGGGGAGATTGAGGAAAATGGTTCCAAGTGCCACGAACGCGTCTTGTCTATCGGCCGCCATTACTCGTTGCACAACGACTGAATAAAGTAGGCCATGTAATATGAAAATGGCGTGGCGGAGTCGGGACGGTTGAAATCACGAGCGAGATTCGGAACGTATACTTTCGACGACGTTTCTTATATTTGACTGATTTTTTTTCGACCGAGGAAGACATCATCGATTCATCGGATAAAACGCCAGATTTGTATAATTTGACGTTATTCTCTTGAATATTTTATGATCGCGGCGAAATGAATTTTTTTTGTGCAACAAACGATCGTCAGCCGGTCGAATTTCTTATTCGGAGATCGAAGGGAGATGTAAACATCCACGACAGCTCTCGAAATGAGGAGTAATTTTTTTCATTCAATTAAGAACGAGATTTTTGAAATAATCAGTGGATTACAGGCCTCTTTTTCATGCTTCTTTCGTGCCTTGAGCGATAGTTGACGATCTTTTCCAGCAGGAATTTCGGACTGTCTGAATTTTTTAGCAGTGAATATATCGAAGAAAAAAAAAGATAAAAAAGCCAATCTATCGCCTATCTTGGACAATTATTGATAAAGAGAGATTCTTATTTGATTTTGAACTCTTGAACCCACGAGAGAGATGGCTTTCGAAATGAGGAGTAATTTATTTCATTCAATTAAGAACGAGATTTTTGAAATAATCAGTGGATTACAGGCCTCTTTTTCATGCTTCTTTCGTGCCTTGGGCGATAGTTGACGATCTTTTCCAGCAGGAATTTCGGACTGTCTGAATTTTTCAGCAGTGAATATATCGGAAAAAAAAAAAAGATAAAAAAGCCAATCTATCGCCTATCTTGGACAATTACGAAGAAAGAGAGATATCTTATTCGATGTTGAACGATTTTTTATTCTTCGCAAGGCGGTCGTGAGAGAGCTGAACAGACTGGGAATGCTTGTGGATCTGTCTCACGTTTCAACGAGGACCATGAGAGCAGCTCTGCAGACTACGAGGGCACCGGTGATTTTCTCTCACAGTGCGGCTCGTGCGCTCTGCAATTCGAGCAGGAACGTGCCAGACGACGTGCTTAGAAATCTGGTAAGTTTTTCGAGACATCGGAAAGAAAAAAAGAAGCACGAAAAAAAAAGGGAGGATAAAAAAAGTCAACGAGAATACAGGAAAAGAGAAATAACTCAAAAACACATGCAGATTAATAAACAGCGAGAATGTTCCAATATAAACGTTTTCTATCTACGCGATATATTGTGTTATAGCAATAAAATGTTTCTCCTACTCTTTTACGCAAATAGTATAATGATCAAAAAATAATTTGCAGCGATTGAAAAGTCAGTCGACGCAATTGATCGTAAATTGGCTATTTATTCTTTATTCGTCAACGCAATTTTCAGCCAATAAGCATCAATTAAGATAGAGCGAAACTCAAATTGCGCTCACTTGAAATCTTCGATCTCACTGCACTGTCGAGAATACGTTCATTTGTTTAAAAAAAAAAAGGCGCCTGCCCTTCCAATCAGTAAGCGGAAGGCAAGCCATTTTTTTTACTGTGAAAAAATTAATGTACTCTTGGATATAATTGAATGAAAAATTTCAAGTGAGGAGGAGGTTTGGTACAGCAGAGACTTTATCTCACTGACAGGAAATGAACGGCCGAGCGCAAAATTGAGTAATTAGCATATTGTGATGTTATTTCACGCTGTCTACCCAGGTAGCAATAATGTTCATTAGATATCCAAAAGTACCCAAATGGATCTATGGATAATGAAAAGGTTTTTTCGTTCTTCTGTAAAAAAAAAAGAATTCAAAGTTCATTAGTCTCGTCACTCGAGTTTTTTAATCCTTTCTCACCTGTTCAATAGCACGTGTACGGAGTGATTAATATCAAGTACAGAACCGAGCAACTGCGGATTCTGGATAATTCTGGATTCTGGAGAAAAACTGATTATTGTTAGTCTGTTATTTTTCTTATTTTTAAACAAGAAGCAATTAAATTCCGGTATTCCGGGCTAATCAGAGAGGCTCCAATTTAGTCATATTTGGAGCTGCTTCATGGTTGAAGCGAGGCACTAAAATTTAAAACACGAAAATCTGAACGCACAGTTGGACGGTGTAAAACAATCGAACACGGTTTATTTTCATATCTTACTGATTCATCGTTGCCTGACATTTTCTTAAATTATCAGAAAATTTTCTGCCAAGATGGAAATTCGATTCATTGCACAAGCGACGAAACCCAATCGTCTCTTGATAAACGCGATTTCAGAGACAGATTCGGCAGACGTCGCTCGGAACAAAAATCTTCTCGCTGATGTCTTTGAGCCACGTTTTCTTATATCTCACTTTCGGACTCTAATTTTGCGGACCCCAAACCGTGAACATTGGACTTCTATTTCCTCTCTTGGAAACTGTTTGAAAAAAAAAATATCTATGTAATTAATTCTTCAGAATATTACCCACAAAATCCGCAATTTCCGGTTGCGATACTTGCTTCCCCATCCAGCACGATTTTTTGCTAATCCCGCGATGTTTAAGAGTGAATATTCGATGAAATTGCGTCATCTTGATTTCATCGTCAACTATTCTCGCGTGTCGCACCATAGAATTTGGAGCTAACCAATGGATAAAGCTACTTGCACATTAGATTGTGAGAAAATGAATTTCAAAATGGCAAACGAAATGAGACCATCGAGTCTGGTATTACGAGTGTACAACGTCGAAACTCCAACTTGCACTCAACCATTCCGCGGTTGCTACCAGAATCCGACAGTTGCACCTCACCGTATATACATAATATATCCATGTACCTAGATTTATGTATACCTATGTACGCGCAGAATTTGTAGCGGTATCACCACCGACTGCCTCTATCACCGTCTCGAGAATATTGCTTCGTTGAATTTCCGACAGATGCAAATTTCGCGTCGGACGGTCACCGCAACCCATGAGAAACTTTGAATCTCTCTCTTGCCCACTTCTCGTTTGTCTCGCGAGACTCGTGAATTATATTCGATTCGCGAAATTCAAAGTCCACGCAGCAAAGTTTCGAAATTTCCCAAATCCACGTTTTTCGAACGCAATTCAGCGGATCTAGCCTCGGACAATCTTCATCATCTCGTTCTACGCGTTTGTAAAAATGTTTCGCTTCAATCGATGAATCTTTTGTTTACAGGCGAAAAACGGAGGCGTTGCGATGATCCCTTTTTATACGTACTTCATAACGTGTAATAACACAGCGACAATCAAAGACGTGATCGGTGAGTGACGGCAATTTTTTATATTTCTCGTTTCTTTTCGATCTCAAGAAACATATTATCGCCACTCTCTCGCACGAACGTTGAGCAACTGGGAATTATTTCAGCGCACATAAATCACATAAGAAAAATCGCGGGTATCGATCACGTTGGCATCGGAGCAGGATTCGATGGAATAAATTTGTAAGTTTTGTTTTTACTTGGAATCGTTTGATTGCACATACAGAGAGGGGATCCTTTATCAGCCCGTATCTTTAATCAGGCTATCCAGCAGAGGGTATTTTCGTCGATTTACACATGGCTGAATTTCGTCTTTCAGACCCTCGTCGCGATGTGCAATGAAAATATGCTCGATCGAGAGGAGACGCGCAATTTCGATACTGGCTTTAATGATAAATTTGATTTTCAGCACGCCCACTGGACTCGAGGATGTTTCGAGGTATCCTCAGCTATTGGCGACCCTTCTCGAGGACCCAACGTGGTCGGAGGATGATATAAAAAAGCTCGCCGGCCTCAATCTGCTGAGAGTGTTTGCCAAAGTCGAGCAGGTACGTACTTTCTCTCTCTCTCTCTCTCTCTCTCTCTCTCTTTCTCTCTCGTCCATGTCTGCTGCAATCAATTTCCTTACACAGCATCCAACGGGAATCGATCTTATCACGCTTCAACGATCACTCGAATCCTTTATTCCTTCCTTCGTTTTTATTTCCAGCTCACAGTCTTCTTATCGTCGTCTCATCTCTCTTTCCAGCATCTCTCTCGGTCACTATCTTATTCTCACATTTTCCCGAAAGAATTCCACTCAACGATCTTCTTTATTAGATCTAGGAGTTTTCTGATGTCATTTATATTGAAAAAAAAAAAAAAAAATCGCAGTACGATTGTACCTCATAAAAGTCGAAGATTTGTACAATTTGCCGCGTCAGCTTGTACGGGTAATTCAACGATAATAATGACACTCTTGACTGATCATGATTTGATACGCCAACGATCTTTATTAAGAAAATTTCCTCGTGATATGTGCGCCGCTCGAAAGTCCATTCTTATAAGCTTATTCGAGAACTTTGTTCGCCCTCGGAATGATTAAATTTCATCGATTTACTTAATTTAAAAAAAAACCATAAAATCCATGATGAAAATTGACGAAAAAATGTTCATCTTTGGTTTGACTGAAATTGGCAAATTGGCGTATGAAATTGTTTTATGATTTTCTCTGCAATTTCGCGCGAGCTGTTGAAATTTTTTTCCCACGCTTTACATCGCGTTTGTCATTTGTGCACAGGTCCGCGACGAGTGGCAGAGAGCCGCTGTATTACCGGTCGAAAAAATAAGCCCACCGGATAATTCAGCCTGTGCCTACGGCTCGTCCTGATCCGCCTTGCGTAACCTCGTCCCGGGATTTTTCGACTGGTCACACTCGATCAAGATACATCACGGATTCAACGAACTCAGGACACTCGGTTACGAGAATCGCAACAACAAATTCGGACAATTACGGGGTCGAATCCTTTGAACGTTCTGCCAAAAATCCTCTTCCTGATAAACATGTACAGATACATATATTTTTTTTCATCGCCTCTCATCGCTCCTCGCAATTCGTTTTACTTCAAAGACAAAACTGACAAAGAAAATCGCGCGTATCGGCAGCCAAAGATCGACGAATACTTCTGAAAAAAAAAAAAGAAAATAATATTATTCACAGTCGCGCGAAAAACGAACAAAGCCCATGAAAAAATACGAAAATTCTTCGCACTCGATGTTGAAGAATCTGTACGAAAATCGAAGAAAATCAAATAATCGAAATCCGGTGCTTTGCTCTATTGATCAGCAAAAAAAAACAAAAGAATGTTTTTTTTTTCGTCTTTCATTGCTGCAAACCCAAAAAACCTCGAGTGTTTGGTGACAACGCTGCGACTTGGTCGGAATATCGGGTCGAGAACGGAGGGCTCGTGAAAACTATTAAATTATAATGAAATAACGATTATAATCAAGCCAAATAATTCATAGATTTCGTAGACTGATCAACGAACCACTGAGAATTCTGTGAAGGGAGTTTATCTGTAATATCAACCATCGCGAGTATATTTATAATAATTCTCATCCTTCGACTGCCAATTTGTTCGTGACTGATGTCGTTGTACGTACTCGCGAGTACAGGTACATGTACCGGGCACTTACTAGCGTAGTATCGGATCGTGAAGATCCCTTTTGAGGAAGTCAAGTTCGCTCGTCACGAACAATCGTCAAATGAGTACGGAATGAGAAAAGTTGTCGGCGAGAAAGGAGCAAAGGGCGATAAAATTACTGGCATTCGCACGAAGCGAGAAAGCGATGATTCAAGACGGTGGGATTAGATCGAGGGGTAGTTTGAGGGAAAAAAAAAAGTTGAAAGGTGGAGAAAGCAAGGAAATGGAGGGGGGGAAGTGAAGTTGCGGATTATTGAATTTCCTTAACCCTCCCGATCGATCGACCGAACCTGAACGATGCGAACTCGATTAGTCGCTATCGACGCTCGATGAACTTTGGCTTCTTCACTCCCTCGCAACCACCGGCGAAAACGTTTCACCCCTCGTCTTATTCGATTAACAGGGTCACTGGTACAACGCGGCGATTGTAGCGACGATTGCCAACGGAATATTCGAGGCATTCATTATTTTTCATTTCTCTTTCAAAACCAACACCACTCTGGCCTCTTTTGTTACGTTTCACCGCGCGATTTTCGCGAACGTGCAAATTTTCCTTCCATCCAGACGGTTCGTCTTGAGTTCGGGATATGAAAAAAGTGTGATAAAAAAATTGTAAAGTTAGTTTGCAAAAAAGAAAAGGAAAATATTCACGAATCGAAGAATCTACGGTGTTTTGTATCGGTGAGCCTGTTTTATCGTAGCTTAATTAACGAAATACAGAAACGTGCGCGTTCTTGGCGAAATAAAACACCCGAGGGCGAATAATTTGTACTGGATAAAAATAATACGATCCGGATGCGATATTAAATAAGAAGAGAGGCGAACAAAGCTGTACAGTGATGTTTTTCCAACGCGTATTTTACACATTTTTTTCATCTCTCGGAGCTTTTTCTCCGGGACGGCAGAATTGATAACGCTAATTGATATCATAACGATAATAATACGATCGAACGTCATCGATGACAGCAATAATCGACAAAAATACCGGGAGATCGATGATGTAATGTATTTATAATGATTAATCGAACGAGGAAAATTAATCGACTATTATTATCGCGGCTCCGAGACAAATTTTGTAGCAAAGCAATTTTTTCTTGCTTCTCCTAGAACAGTCGACTGATGCTAACTTTAGGAACAATACGGATTAAAATGAAACTTTTTCGTAATATTTATCGCGGCAAACACACTGCGAAGGATTTTTCCGAAATGGAAAGGGTGTCCTTGTTACACAAAAAAAAAACGAATCAGGGATTTCGAGTATGTTTAATTTTGAATCTCGTCTCATCTCGAATGGACGTCGATACCTTTGGACGCGAACCTGTCGCTCGTAGATCGACCATGACGTGAAAAAAAACTGCGACAAGAGCGCATACACCGTTTCGTTTCAATTGACTGAGAAAAAAAAATAATGCAACGCGCTTGCTTAAAATAAAATAAAACGATGACGAAAGTTTATTATTTCAAATATTTGAGCAAATGTCATGGAATTTCATTGGGACTGATCGAAATGAGCGTAAAAAGGAAAAAAAACATTTTTTTCAACCAGCACAGGAAAAGCAGAGGGTAGAGCATTTAACGAGACAAAATTTGCGCTTAAAGACCCTGCGAGGGTCGATCGCGACTAAGGAATTAAACCTCGCCAATTTTTGTAATCCGGCAAACACTTTGCTCTCGGCGCGAAAGACGATAATACAGCTGTAATCATTTTTCGAATTAATTATTCCGTATAGCAAAGCTTTCACGGAACCGCGTTCGCGATCGTCTTTTCCGCTCGACGTGTTCCGCAAATTCCTACAAATGCGCGATAACGGAGAAACGACGATTTGCCGATGATGCTACATTTTTTTCTCCATTTTTATGGCTATCGATGTAAAGAAAACAAGGGAGAAGAGCAAAAAGTTGGACTCGTCGAATGCGAGGAAAAAAAAAAACAGAAAAGAAATAGGAAGACTTTGAAAGTACACGGAGACGTTAGACAAATTCCACAGGACGGACGTAGACGGGCAGCCGGATAGAAGTAAATTCGCGTAGATAGCGAGAAAAAAAAAACGAAGAAAAAAAATGACTAATTAGGCAAATAGTAGAGAATTTAGACGACGACCGGAGTGAGAAGAGTCGTAGACGATAAAAACGGGAAGATGAGTTTGAAGGAATATAGAAAAAAACAAAAAAAAAAAACAACTCGACGAACAATAAGTCCAGGTGTGAAGGACCATTGCGCATGAGGGATTTTCCGTTGGTCCAGCTCCGAAGCGATCATAATCATAACGGGGAAAAAAGAATTGAGAAAACTTTTTCGCCACGCGGAAAGTGCTCGTCGCGGAGTATCTCCGACGCAAAAAGAAACGAAGAGAAACGTGTGGAATACGTAACGAGGAGATGAGTGACGAGTCGGAGAGATTGATTATAACTATAACCAATTAATGAAAAAAATTCATAAACGTAATAATAAACAACACACAACTGCCTAGATCTCAGATTAATATTGTACTAATTACTGATAAGTCCAAACGCACAAAGGACAAGTTTGGAGACGTATATAGACGTAAAAAATAGATATGATTATATAACACACATATATATATATATTATACAAATATATACACATTTATATATATGATATATACATAACACGTATATGTACACATATAAATTATATATAATATATATAAATGTATATGTATATGCATAGTTTTTCGTCATTACGTATGTAAATAATATACGAGCCTTTCAATTCAGGTCGAAAGGTTTCCGAGAGGGGTGAAAGAATTTTTATTGAGAGCTAATCAAGAGTTTGGCCTTGATGATGAAAAAAAAAAAAAAAAAAAGAAAAAAAAATGAAGAGTTCCCACGACTAGATGACTATACGTATAACAATATCGGCGATTCATTAAACGATTGAAAATAGGAAGCGAGTGTGTGAATTCTCGAAGACGCCTGTTCGAGTGTGAAAGTTTATCGAGAGAAAGAAATTTTATATACATATACATATATACATATAAATATACATATATATGTATATAGTCTATGTATTTGTATGTATATATATATGTATATATATACATACATACAATACATAACAAATAAGAGAAACAATTCGTCATATTGTGCGAAGTAGATTTGTTTGCATTGAGGACTGTCGAAGACATCGCTGGATGCATCGGTAATATCAGTTATTCGCGAGCATGCGTGTGAAGTGTGGGGCTCCGTTTGTTTCGAGCCGTGAAAACCTGAGAAAAATGATTAATGACGCGTTGAAAAATCTTAGTTTATTCGAGAGTGAATTCAAATCGCGAATTGTGTTAGAAAAAAAGCATTACGAAATGTGGTTCTTCGTAAAGTTTCCACAGTACGGAGCGCAGTACGATGCAAATAAATGCGTACGATCGAATTATTTTCCGTTACGATTCGCTCGTTAGTTTTGCTTTCAATCGGCCTTCATTTTCCGACGTTCGTTCAACGATAAATTCAATTTTTTTTTACTAGACTTTTTATTTTGTTTATTTTCGTTGTGGTGTCAAGCTTTTTTGGTCACGATGAATGTGGGCCGTGTGTGAGATTGATGAAAAAATAAAAATTCATACGCATTATCGTTGACTAGAAAATGAACAATCCTGCGTTGCGAGATTTCCGACGTGACACGTGACAATATCGCGAATTATGTCGTTTTTACTCACTCAGCGGTCAATCCACGTATCGTCGAAAGGTTCTTTAAAAGTTGGAGAGTTTTGCAAATTGTCACGCGTCTTGTGTAAAAAATTAGAGAAATCCTTAGGAACCAGAATATAATGGGAAAAATCGAATTAGAGCGATATTAACTCCGGATCGTGGAGATCGGAAAGGGGCTATAAAAATTTAAAAAAAATTATATATATATATAACCCACGCCCGCAGACGCACACGCGCGTAAAATAACGAAATGCGGACGAGATTTTCGTTTAATGTCGGACGTGAGAGAGGGAAAATGTCTCTGTACGATTAGAATGAATCTTGAAAGTTGAACAGCCATTAGAGAAAGGAATAAATTTGTTTAAATTACTTTGATTTTGATAAAAACAGAGTCAAAATAATCAGGTACATCAAACATGAAAAAGAATTGCTCAAGTCGATTTTGTCTACTCCGAAATGCAATTTTTCAAAAAAAATCGAAAGTTAAATATTATATTTCTTTCGCAGAAGAAAAAAGCGATTTTTGTGGCAACTTTGATCAATTACATTATTTATTATATCTCGTTTCATATTAATTGATTCGTGTCATTTAATTTGTGGTTGAAATATGAAGCTTCGAAAATGGGCAAATTTTTATATATACGAAATGGTAGACAAAAAAAGTCTTGCGAATGAACGGAGCATCTCGATTTCTCGTTCTTTGCGTACGAGTCTAGCGAAATACTCGTTTTTCTCTTTACATCGTTTCGACAGAGGCTGAAGCGTCTATACTTTCGATCGGGGGTTCTTTTTTCTGACGTCCTCAATTTAGTCGCTTTTCCAATGATGACATCGTCGACGGCGACGAAACAACCGCGTGTAAGTGAGAAGGAAAGAATGTTGATAAAAATATACATATAACAGGTATGACGACGTGCATGGTGTGATTTTTATTGTTATACATTTTGTTTCTTCCGTTTCTTTTATCATTTCTTTTTTGTACATTCGTTGCCGCTGCGGAAAAGCGAGATTCGGAGCGACGAGAATTTTATCTGTGTTACTTTAGATGACATTGCTGGAACAATGATTTGTACTCCTTCTATGAAGGACCCTAGAGTACATTATGTTACCTAATACCACGTAAGCACTTATTATCGAATAAATATTATTTACAAAAGGTGAACCGTCAGTTTGAAAAACGTATTTGTGCATCAACGTGCAATTTCCCGTCCTGCCTCGATCGTAAGGAAAATTTGCTGATCGACAAAACGCTTCGGTGAAAATCAAAAATAAACGACAGCGAATGTGAAATTAGTTAGAAATTTGCGAAATTTCTATTAAAGCTTTGCATCACGTACGATATTCATTTTTTACACCCAGCATTCCTGGTTGAAAATCTTTTTTTTTTCAACAAAATAATTATACCGATCGTTCAATTTTTAATGTAATCCCCGTCTGTCATCTTCACCTCAATGTCCACGGAAATGCATGAATCGGCTCGAATATCGTTTAATTATATCCTCCTGCGTTATGTAAAAATACACGGCAGTCTGTGAAAAATGAGTAGAAGTAAAGCCGGAAATGAAACGTTTGATACAAACGTTCCATGCGCATGTCAGACGGTTTATTTACAGCGCCTATTCGTACTATACAAATTTACACTTGTTATTGTCGTTGGTCAAGTATCTCAAAGTGATATGTGCACTTGGCTATACGACAAATCGGCGGGCGCAGTCATTGGCCAACCAACGGGATCTTTACTCCGAGTCGGAGTAAAGATGTCGCCATACTCAACGAGCCAAAAAATCAATGAGATCGTTATTCTTCAATAAAATAGAATATACCTTTTTATTTTCTGCATCAAACGATTAATCTCAGCGATACAAAATTTTCTCCTCCGAGAAACGAAGTGACGTAGACGGATTTCAGAATTGTTTGTTTATGAATATTATTTCTTGAACGATAAAGGAAAAAAAAATCGTAATAGCATTCCTCATCTTCCTGAAGTAATCAATCATCGCTTTTCTATTTTTTAATTTACCAACCCTTAATGCGCAGTGCACGAAACGTGGTTTTAATGAACGTCATTGAACATTTTCTACATATTTTTGTCAATCAAACCATTCGTGCCAAACACTGTATCTTCTCGATGCACAGAAAAGCTGTATGCGCAAACATCCATCACGAATATTGCCCAGATATATCGAACTCCAGCTGACCAATCACTGTCGGTTCTCCCAGAAATTTCGTCGCAGTCTGCATACATTTTTCACGCCGGAGACTGAAAGCTTCTCCATCGAACATCTTTGATTTCTTCCGATACTTCAAAACGATTTGATTACTCAGAGGAAATTAATTATTTTCGTCCTGTCCGAATCAGCGTTTGAAATATGAGTCCCTCAGTCCCTTCGCAGTCACCCCCTGTTTGGCCGATGACTGTATCCCCGCAGCGAATCTCAGAGCCAACAACGACAGCATCCGATATAACACATCGATCTGGACCCGCGCATGTGCAATACCGAAATAATACCCGTTTCTCTCACTCTTCGATGTAAGCGTGTGTATAAATGCATACAAGTGTGTATCAAAGAGTCGCATGGACCTGTGGAAGAGAGGAGAGGGTATATAGGCTAGCTAACGAATTGACGTTGGGGACCGGGACAACGGAGAAACCAACAGGTGATGCTGCCAGCAGAAGATTCCGAGACACTCCCTCGAGCGCCGCTTTTTGCTCGCTGCCATTCCTCTTTTTTTCGTTCCGGGTTAATCGAAAAACAGTGAAAAATAGCTTTCTCGTGTTTTTTGGACAGCATTGTGATCATTGATTCTCGATAGGGTCGATCAATCACGAAAACCCATGTTGGTGGTGTAAACCGCCCATATTTACATCGCCCTCTACATGATCGGCCATCGCAGTATCGTATGTCCACTCCGTGATACATCAACTTCATCTCCCGCGCGCTCATCATTTCATGTCCTTTCCGATAGCGCGTGACGGACGTATATCCTGTTCGAGCGAGCACTCGGGGTGTCGTGTGTGCTCTCGTACACGTATAATATCGAATATAGATACAAATGTAAATAATACATGAACGCTCAATCGGGTTGTTTTTCTCGTGACGTTACAGTTCGGAATTCGAACGGATTTTCGGTGTCGAGTGTTCTTCCGATTGCGGTAAAAATGGTTCACGAAGCCTCGAGGAAAACGTCTGACAACGAGGGAAATAAAAAAAGGGATGTTTTTATAATTTCGATATAGCTTGAATATCGCGGCGTTTTTTCAGACAATTATTTTCAATGACCGAAAGATCGATGTGGAAATAATTACTCCGATAATTATTTTTTTCGTCAGGAATGAGAAACGAAATTAATTCCACCTGTCCGACGGACGAGAATTCGTTGGAGAGTTCGATCTTTTACTTTTATAAATTTTAAATTCGTCATCGATTATCGTGCTTTCACGGTGACCTGTATTTTCGAAGGACTCGAAGAACGTATGCCGTTCAAACGAATTATTCGTTTCAAATATTTAATGATCATATTATTAGCAAACGTATGAGCAGCCCGGTAGAAGAGCGATTGTTTATTTAAATTGGGGAGCCGAAGCCATGATCGAAATTGCGATGAAAATCAGGTCGATGTTTCGACACTTTGAGAATATCTCGAGACGACGTAACAACGCGTTATCGTCCATGCAATTTGGGAAATTGGAGTGACATTTTCGACGACGGATACGTGTGCTGTATGAGAAAAAAATTAATCGCGGTGCGAATATGGTTTGACGCGAGAAGGATCATCGGCTGTGCCGGTAACGAGCAGGTAAGATGTTTTAATTGTACTTTTTTTCAGAGTTTTTTGGATTTCAAACATAATGTGACCTATTTTTTTTTTCAAATTTTCCGATATTTCGTGAGCATTAGTTATCGGAGTTTTACACTTTTGTTATGAATCTTGCGGATAATAGTGTTCATAAACCTTCGAGTAACGTTTGGGAGGTACAGAAAATTAGAATTGAATCAATGCACTGATATTAAAGTTCCACTCGTTTCGTTGAATGATACGAGTTATCTCTAGGGTACTCTTAACTTTGTGGACAACTTTGTGGATCGCCTTGAGGCTCTCGGGCCTTTGGACCCTGATATATAAGGGGGATATACATATATATATATGTGTATATAAGACGTAAAAATTCAGCAGATTTTTCAACAGGTGGGAAACGACCATTTCGTTATTTAAGGTCTAAGCGAAAAGAAGCGAAAAAGTGTGTCACAGCTTCAACGTTCTGAAGCTCGACTGGCATTTCATTGAATCCAACAAACTTTGAAAGAGTTACAATAATTCGCTGAAATAAAATAAAATAATGGTTTAATGTTCATTTCTTTTACGATGGAATTAAAATTCCAACACTATAGATGTGTTCGTAAACTGCACAGACGCGTGTCATTATCAATTAATCCTATCGAGTGTAACCGATTAAATGACAGCTCCAAAATCATATTGATATAGAGTTGAATGTGACGATAAGTGCGTTAATTGGATATGTATGTACTTAGAGGTTTGGCTGGTCGAGACAAAACGTATATAAATTGGTTGGTTCCCCCTCGTGGTTGAATCATGAATGCATGTTATCCCAGGGGGTCACTTAAATGCCTGGTCAGCAATTATAGTGTCCTGCGGTCGGTTGAATTGGTTATTCGTGCGATTTCTCGAATAATGCATTCGGATGACAGTCCGACGGAGATGTTGGGTGTTTCATTATCAAACATGACGTCGGAAGATTCCAATCACTTTTGGCATCAATAAAAAAAAACTTAAAAAAAACTACAAATAAGTTGCTACTTTGTGAAACGAATATCAACAGTCTACGTAAATGTTTCATTCTCTTGGAATCTCCCGAGAAGCGTTTTCCTTCAAAGTAGTGGCAGATGAGAAGAACGATCCACAACTCCATCAAAATTTAACCACGCATAGAGGAAACAACTCTAAACAAGATGCTTCATGTCCGGTTTCCGGAAATTTTTGTTCTACAGCAATGTCGGGTGGGTAAACAGTCTCGCAGGCGCAGTGTTACCGCTCGACGTTGGCCCGGAGAGGCTATCTTTCCGCTCTACAGCAATGTCGGGCGGGTAAACAGTCTCGCAGGTGCAGTACTACCGCTCGACGCTGGCCCGGAGAGGCTATCTTTCCGCTCTACAGCAATGTCGGGCGGGAAAACAGTCTCGCAGGCGCAGTACAACCGCTCGACGCTGTAGTACTCGAAAGTAGTGGCAGATGAAAAGAACGATCGACAACTCCATCAAAATTTAACCACGCATAGAGGAAACAACTCTAAACAAGATGCTTCATGTCCGGTATCCGGAAATTTTTGTTCAGTTTTTCAATAAAATTTACCGCTTGGATTCGGAAATACCTTTTATTGAACATGAAAATCGAACATTTTCTCTTTGCCAACTCTGAATTATAAGTGAATACTAGGGTCAAGAGACGCGACCGGCTGCGTTTTCGTGCTACGGCGCTCCGTCTTGAATTAAGTATAGACCCCGTTAGAATTAAGTATAATATAAGTATATTAAGTATATAGTAGGCATAAGTAGCAAATTGTGGAAAGCAAGGAATTTTTAAAAAACTGAAACTAAATTTCCGACAATCGGACATGAAGCAACTTGTTCAGAGTCGTTTCCTCTATGCGTGGTTAAATTTTGATCGAGTTGTCGATCGTTCTTTCCGTCTGCCGCTACCCTTAAGGGGAAAAACTGAAACTAAATAACCGACAACCGGACATGAAGCATCTTGTTCGGGGTCGTTTCCCCTATTCGTGGTTAAATTTTGATCGAGTTGTCGCTCGTTCTTTCCGTCTGCCGCTACCCTTAAGGGGAAAAACTGAAACTAAATAACCGACAACCGGACATGAAGCATCTTGTTCGGGGTCGTTTCCCCTATTCGTGGTTAAATTTTGATCGAGTTGTCGCTCGTTCTTTCCGTCTGCCGCTACCCTTAAGGGGAAAAACTGAAACTAAATAACCGACAACCGGACATGAAGCATCTTGTTCGGGGTCGTTTCCCCTATGCGTGGTTAAATTTTGATCGAGTTGTCGATCGTTCTTTCCGTCTGCCGCTACCCTTAAGGGGAAAAACTGAAACTAAATAACCGACAACCGGATATGAAGCATCTTGTTCAGAGTCGTTTCCTCTATGCGTGGTTAAATTTTGATCGAGTTGTCGATCGTTCTTTCCGTCTGCCGCTACCCTTAAGGGGAAAAACTGAAACTAAATAACCGACAACCGGACATGAAGCATCTTGTTCGGGGTCGTTTCCCCTATTCGTGGTTAAATTTTGATCGAGTTGTCGATCGTTTTTTCCGTCTGCCGCTACCCTTAAGGGGAAAAACTGAAACTAAATAACCGACAACCGGACATGAAGCATCTTGTTCGGGGTCGTTTCCCCTATTCGTGGTTAAATTTTGATCGAGTTGTCGATCGTTTTTTCCGTCTGCCGCTACCCTTAAGGGGAAAAACTGAAACTAAATAACCGACAACCGGATATGAAGCATCTTGTTCAGAGTCGTTTCCTCTATGCGTGGTTAAATTTTGATCGAGTTGTCGATCGTTCTTTTCATCTGCTACTACTGTCGAGTACTACAGCGTCGAGCGGTAGTACTGCGCCTGCGAGACTGCTTACCCGCTCGACATTGCTGTAGAGCGGAAAGATAGCCTCTCCGGGCCAGCGTCGAGCAGTAACACTGCGCCTGCGAGACTGCTACTCGCCCGACATTGCTGTAGAGCGGAAAGATAGCCTCTCCGGGCCAGCGTCGAGCGGTAGTACTGCGCCTGCGAGACTGCTTACCCGCTCGACATTGCTGTAGAGCGGAAAGATAGCCTCTCCGGGTCAGCGTCGAGCGGTAGTACTGCGCCTGCGAGACTGTTTACCCGCCTGACATTGCTGTAGAGCGGAAAGATAGCCTCTCCGGGTCAGCGTCGAGCGGTAGTACTGCGCCTGCGAGACTGTTTACCCGCCTGACATTGCTGTAGAGCGGAAAGATAGCCTCTCCGGGCCAGCGTCGAGCGGTAGTATTGCGCCTGCGATACTGTTTACCCGCCCGACATTGCTGTAGAACAAAAATTTCCGGAAACCAGACATGAAGCATCTTGTTTAGAGTTGTTTCCTCTATGCGTGGTTAAATTTTGATGGAGTTGTCGATCGTTCTTTTTATCTGCCACCACTTTGAAGGAAAACGCTTCTCGCGAGATCGTCTGATCCAAGAATCATTTCTTGTAAATTTTATAAAACATTAATGTGCAAGGGAGAAAGAAGGGAGAAAAATTTTCGCTTGAAAAAATGTGCAAGAGAAGCTAGTTTAGTTGATTCACTCTCCTTCTCCCGGACTATCTCTCATTTTCTCTCCGTACAATATAAATTCAATTGTGAAATATAGTACTCTTACTTACTCGATATGGATGATTTCTTTTTCACAGAATAAATTATCGTAGAACTATAACCTTTGCTAACCGCGATTAATGTCACGAGTCGACAACTGGCCAAAACAGCATAAAAAACCGCGCGAATACAGTCTCGCATGAATTTCGCGGCTGCGCTCATCACAGACCAATCACGAAACGAATAAAACGACAACAAAGCATGCGATATTTCGATATTTCGATAATTTCGATCTATATCTCCTCATCAACTTTTTATAAGAAAGATATCACAGAGCTTTGGGAAAATCTCTACAATATTGATCGCCCAGTTTCCGCGCCAAGTAATTCAAAACATAAATTGTTCGAATTTTTATACGGGGTGGGTAAAAAAAAGGGCTATTTTCATTTCTTCAAGCAGCCGAGAAGCCGAATAAAAGAGGATGACTGTCTGAAAATTATTTATTCTTCAAGATTCCATTATTTTCAAGATTTCATTGTAGGCGAGAAATTTCTGATGCGACGGCCTGCGATTGGCCCGAAATATGAAGAAAAGCTTCTATTATACCCAAGCACAAAAACCCCTCTGAATAAGTTGAACAAATTCACGACTTTTTTCATATCGAATTTGAGTCTCAAGTGCGTAAAATGAAGGTCAAAAACAAACAAAAAAATGTACGATGAAAAACAAGCTTTTCAATTATAATTTATTACACATATTAGAGTTTAAAAATACTTTAAGCAAATTGTATCACACCGTTATACGTTTGTCTAGAACTAATTTCGGGAAATCTCTTCGGTAATCAAAATTTCATAGCATCGCCGGCAATTTGCACACAGACTCAACGTCCATTTGCAAAGTTCTGCGGCAATTTATGAAAGTTCCGTTGCACGGAAAACCTGCAGAAACTCAAACAGTATAAACTATCAAAAGCAAATATAGATGTATACATATATTCATCCCCGAGAAATGGTTTTTCGTCCATGAAAAATGAATCGAAATCCGAGCTGTGGCTGGCGAAAGTTTTACGACGCGAATTTATACCAAGAAGCCACGAGAAGCTGCATACAAACGCACATACGCGAGATGAATAATTTCGATGTAAATCGAATCCCGACATGGACCGAACGAAAGAGAAAGAAAATGAGACAGGAAAGCGATAGAGACACAGGGAGACATAAATATACCCGTATATTTCGTTAACGCGAGACCGTTCGAACGAAACTCCATCAGACGTCTTAATCGTTTTCAGCTGTGATTTTTCACCCTTGGTACAGCAATGGATATCTATTTTAAAACGTTAATGAGGCCAACCTTCGTCGATATATCGTTTAATCGATCATTGAGTACAGCTTTTCGATGCCTCTTGTACCAGTTCTCTCAAAAAATCGTTGCATACACGCGTATGCATTCATAATGCTCACTGTACGATGTAGAGGATCGATAAAACATTCAAAGTCTCGAAAGTGTTACGTATCGAAGCGTGTCAAACGTTGCAGATACACCAGACAATACCAATAAGCACATAGGGTAGCGCGACGTTCGCCTTCTCTACTTTTCCGCAATTGTAGCTTCTCGCCGTCCCTCCTTAACCGCGCGTGCATGAAGCATATATGAGCTCTTTGATCCAGCATGATATCTGTACAAGAATGAGCTTCGTATTTCCAAAAGAACTCACGTGTCTGTTCGTTGAGCAACTCGCACGTGTATTATACACGAGGTTACATGTGCAAGTTTCGCAGCTGGGTACCATTGAGATGAAAACCACGAGCGATCTGCGGCGAACCGGAAGGGGAAAGAATGCTCGAGTGGCAAAATCAGTAAAGCTGATATAGACACGTTGTAACAATTCGAGGCTATGACGAAAGCGTGGAAAAGGTATTGGCCACGTCTACACGAGCCAAAAATCCAATGAGGATGCGTACTATATTAAGGGGCGAATCGGTATATGAGGAACTTTTCAACTGCACATTCCGGGCGATATATTCGGTACAAAATTTCTTGACAGCTTTTTTTTCAAATCTCAATAGCTTTTTGAGTGGGAAAAAATAGAAATTCGAAGAATTTTCGCGGCAGGGCTACACGACATCGAATCGTTTAATTCAAAAATTATTTTCATCCGGACACAGATTCGTGTGAGATAAATAATTTACAGGATGCGTTGCGCAAAGTCCGATCGCTTTTTTTGGACAAAAGACCTTCGCGTTTACGAAATAAAACTGTGTAAATCCTGCCACGTTTTCTAGAATTCCAAATTTCTATTGCTTCCTGTTTAAATGCTGTTGAGATTTTGAAAAAGCGGCTAGTTTCGCTGAAAATACCGCACAGAATCTGCAGTCGCAAAGTTATGGGGGTGTGCATTATACATTTGTGCGTGTTACATAAGTTTAGAGAAGTTTGAAAAAAATAATGCTGAAGAATCGGAATGTTTTATTTTTTTTAAGCGTACGAGGGAAAAGGTGAAAGCTTTTGTTGTTCGATCTCGATCCTGCGCCACATTAGCTGGATACATTTCTTGCAAAAGCTTGTCAAGCTTGTCACACATGTACTTTAATGGAAACTCAATGATCGCGACACAGTTATGGACAGAAACGTACAACAGTTATATACTTTTTCAAAATCTGAAAATAATAATCGACATGAAAGAACATTCATTTTTCTAAGAAGGAATTAATTTTTCGCGATCATCCGTTCGAACGATTCAATAATAACTTTTCATCGTTATTATTATTCGAAATAAATTTCCTTGTATTTTCTACAAGGAGTTTTTTTTAAATCGTTCTCCACCGCATTAAGTTCACCTCTAATGGTCTAAAGCCACCGATTCAACTGAAACTATAATCGAATCGATGGAATTTCAAATTTTCATGAATATGGATCCGACGACCTTCCATCAAAAGGTCACGGTTTCGTTTCTTAGTGCCAGTGTAATAAGAGTGATTTTATTTGGAATCTCGGTCATTGCACGAATGTGGGTTGATAACTTGTACGAGAGCTCGCCTCGCTGAGAAAAGTTTGTGAGTGGCCGCGTGCCTGAAGAGAAAATAATCATACCACGACTCTCCCATTAAGACACGTGAAACTTTCTGGCTCTTTTATTTTGTCATTTCAATTTAATTCGATCGCCCCTCCCCCCTGCCTTCATTATTACTTCACCAAACGCACATAGAGTCTGCTAGACACTTTTTATTCGAGTAAGTTTCTTTTTCTCTCCACCAGGAGTGCAAGGATGCCTCAGGGTAGTGTTTACTGGCAAGGGACACAGAGGAGGGCTTGCGGTCCTGGTGCAAACTGGAACGTTCAGGTAAAATCGATGTCGTCGAATATAACGAGTCGCGAATGTGGGAAGGAAGAGAAAATGAAACCAAATGGCTCTCCGCATAAGAGACTATCAACTTCTAACTGTAAAGTAATAACTAGAGCACTTATCCAGCTGGGAATGTGAGAGAAAATATGCGCTAATGATGCCCTTGCGTATATATATATACTTGTTAGGTTTTAATGTCCATTATATAGACAGCGACATGTAAAGTACTATCCTTCAGGTCGTTAGAGGGAAGGTTACGACAAGGTGCATTTGGCACGCCTGCAAAGCACTTGGAATTGGACTGTTGCTAATGCTGCTGGGCGCTTGCATGGCTACGATAGGTAAGAGTCTCGTTATCAGACGATTTTCAAAAAACCATATATTCACACCGAACATTGGACTCGGCAAGTACATGGTTGGGAAAACACGTATTTTTACATCAGATTTCACATTTTGACGCGGCATTATCAGTCATTTACATTCACGACCAGTAATCGTTACGAATTTGTCCTTCACGAGCTTGCGAATTTAATGAATTTCGCAATTTTCTTAGGATATTACGCGGACCAGCTATCGGTTGCTCAGGAAATCCGGGGTAATATCACTGTCAAAGTGAAAAACGAATCGCGAGGTTTTCATCTCAACAATTTGAGCTACGCTGGGCCTATAGTAATGGGAGTCGGAGGTGAGTATAATGCAGCTTTTTATTGTATATTATATTTTCAATGGGTACACTGATAAACAATGAAATAAATAAATAATCGTCAGACACGTGTATATACGTGAACGCTCGTGCCACTTTTGCAAACTTCTGCTCCATTACCCACATACGTAAGATGGAACACTTTTCCAATTGTATTTGAAATCGAAACTTGAGCGACGTCGGTTTTTCGTACGAGATTCAAACTGCCAATGGGCAAACATGGAAAAATCGTTAAAAGTTTTCATTCCCACGCTGTTCGGATGTCGTTGGAAGAAAAAAAAAATTGCCCCCAGAGAGATTTGAACTCTCGACCCCTGGTTTACAAGACCAGTGCTCTAACCCCTGAGCTATGGAGGCTTACGCAGAACCTTTCATCGAATACTCTACAAGTACAAATCGCATCGAAGATCCATTCTGTTTTCACCGATAAAACAAATATTATCATGAGCCAAATCGCTTAAATGACAATGCAACAATCGCGAATTGATAACAACATTATTTATCGACAAAAAAACTTTTTTTTTCGAGTAAATATTTTGTTGGAACAAATATACACGTCATTCGATGGAATAAAAAGGTTTTTGATAAAATTTATGAAAAAACGCTTTTTTCGCAGGGTTCATAGTCGTGGCAGCGTGCGTAATGACCTTCGAGGCTCGGGATAGCGCGGCAAAAGTAGTACCCGCGCGTTTCCGTTTCGCTCAAGGCTCGACACTGAAAAATCGTAATCAACGAAGTCGTCGTTCAACCTCGAGCCAAACTACAAAATGGGATCATCAATTTGGTCTGTTTCGCGT
Source organism: Heteropelma amictum (assembly GCA_959613375.1). Lineage (NCBI taxonomy): Eukaryota > Metazoa > Arthropoda > Insecta > Hymenoptera > Ichneumonidae > Heteropelma > Heteropelma amictum. Next base: position 6,493,464 of record OY390725.1, read on the forward strand.
TAATCGAACACCAAGCCCGAGCGCGCATGACATATATCGGAAACAGCTTACCGCCGAATTTCTTCGTTTCTCGAAGAATCTTCAGGATAAGGGCTTACCGACGAATCCGATAAAGAAGAGCCCGAGCGCACCGTCGTTGGTCACGAAGAAATCATCCGGCAGCGGTAATCGTAAAACGTCCAAGTACTCGGGTTGCGCACTTTTGAATCCCGAATTGTTGCAGAGGCAAGCATTGTCGGTTGACAATCCTGGTTACAGTCCGCAACACAGATCGAACAGCGATAGCATCGAGCACAACAAAGTCAACGGAAGTCAAGTTTCAATGGCCATGGATCTTCACATACCGAACAAAGGACCAGTCACACTTAAAGTAAAGTTGAAATTCCCGCAAAAACATTACCCCCGCCAGCATTACGCGATATTTTGTCGAAAAATCTTTCTTATTTCTTACATATTTACCAATCTTTCCTTGTAATCAATATCTATAGCAAAACTGGCATTGCTGAATGAATTTCGTTTAGAGAGAAAATCGTACGTATTGTTGGTCGGTAAGCAACCATTCTGACTTACCGACGGAAGAGAAAACATCCAGCAATGTGTCTGTGCGCAATTTAATTTATTCCCTCACGATTGCGTCATCAAGATGAATGTTATTTTAACCAGGCATTGAAGATTGTGAAATAATGTTAAATTCGAAGGTTAAAGACCGATCGGACACTGCACGAAGACATCAATTGTTGAGACAAATGAAAATCGACGACGTCGAAGAGGCTGCGGTTGTCGAAGAGACGAGAAAAAGTACCGCGGGATTTTCAAAAAAACAACAACAGTCAGGTATCGATTTATGTTCATTATCATTTTTATTGATTAAGCAATTGGTCAAAGTCGCGTTTTTGTCGGGGAAACGGTCATTTCCGCACACAACTTTTTCGATGTTTCACATTTCGTCCCAGAAATAGCGAGCTACGCTTTGAGCGAGTACAGTCGATTTCCCGATGATTTCGTACCTCGAAAAAGAAGCTCAATCGACGTGAGAACGTCCGAGGAACTCGGTCTCTTGCCAACGTCAAGTGGTTGCTCTCCCCGAGATTTTCGAAAAACCTCATCGCCAAACTTCCGTAACATGTCGTTTGACAGAATCGGCGGTCTCGAGCGTCGAATCGAGAGGTCGTTGGGAAACCGCAAAGCCAGTCTCGAGTTCAAGAGAAGTCCGGATTTCCGGAGAGCCGAGTATAATAGGTGAGTATCAACCGGATGTTGCCTTTTTTACCATACGCGTTTATCCTAAATTATAAACAACTCTGAATAATAAATGATATTCACATTTTTTAAACTCAACACGCGAAATAAATAACACTCAAAATGACGATACTTTTGTCCCGAGAACGTTCAAAAACATAGCGCTTTTTCAATCGTTAAAATTTTCTCAAATAACGCGAAGTTAAATGGAACATCAAGTATCATTTTCTCGTCCAAAATGGACGGTGATGTGCCTTTTTTATCGATCGAGCGTAATTTAATTTAATCATCTTCAATATACATAATTAATGTAAATACAAGTCTCGATGATAAACCGATACACAAAATGGCCGCTGAACGAAACAAGATGGCGGAACTGTATCGATGCAAAATGGCGTCCGAAGCAACTCGTTATCAGCCATGTTTGTTAATTTACAAATGAATCCGAGCAATGTCGGTTTCAGAATGACATTAGAAAAACCTGGTAAACTCGTCGCAGAAAAAATAAACGCCCGAATGACAAGTGCGAGCGACGTTTTCAAAAGTTTGCCGAACATGGTATGTGGTATACTCACGAATGAATTATCTCGGCGGCAGATGCGTTTTGGATGACGGCGACGTGAGGCCGAGGGCGAGTACCGGCGAGAGTATTCGTCGTCAGAAACAGCCGAAACTGTACCACTCGAGATCCGATGATGCAAGGCGTAGATCGTTCGACAAACATCGAAGAGACTCGCAGCAGTCCAGCCGACATTCACTGAATACTCAAGCCATTGTCGAGGGTTGCGGCCCCGAGTTCGAGCTCGAGTATTTTGCAACATCATCCTCGGCGATCGCGAATTTACAGCAAGACAGTCGAGCCAATTCGGACGAAGGTCATCATGTTGTCGAGATAAACGTAGACACGTCGAGTATCGTCACACCCGAACAGATATCCGTCGAGAGTGACGCTTTGCTGGAAGAGCCCGAACTCGAGAATCTCACGGAACCGGAAGACGATGATTCGAGCGATAATCAATCCAAGAGCGAGCAGGAGGAAACGAGAGATTCGATACGGCGGACGCAAAATTCAAAAGGATCGCGTAAGAAACGTCTGGTCACTCAGGAAACTGTGCTGCACTTTGATGCTGATTGAAATTCTTGTTGCTCTCACTCAAAAATCGACAGATTTTCCTCCCCCTCTCACTGACAGCCTTCACGCGCGGTTATAATGCTTTTTCTCGACGAAAGATTTTTCTCCGACGGTTGTTAGTCGATGAAGATTTTTTCTCATCTTTCGTCCGTTTTACAGAGAAATCGCCCTCGGTTTTACAAAATTCATTCCCCATCGGTCGAATGGACAATGTAAAATTTCCCTTGAAATTGTGATAAAATCGATCGCGTGTTAAAATTTTGAAAAACGATCGAAAAAATGTGCTGTAAAGTTCTTTGCAATCGCGTGAACCGGAAGCTGTGGGTTTCTCATTATTGCGTCGAGACTTATTTTCATACTCGCGACTCGAGTATCGAGGAAAATTGAACAAACGAAAAATACCTTGAATTGTATTAGTCAACGAGCAGAATTTCGTTGTCGCTGTGAGTAATTTGATTATTTTTCGAATTGCGTTTTTTTATCGAGACAATCATCACAACGGGCTGATAATCGATAGAGTTTATCGATTTGGGCGTACAATCGATATAAAATGTATATATTTTTGAGCGGATGTGAAATTTTTTTTTTTAAAATACACCTTTTCTCAATGACATCCACCATTACAGCATACACGTGTGATCTCTGTTTCCTCAATGAAATTCTTCGAGGCCTACAAATACAAAGTATACGTACGTAAAAAGAAAGAAAAAGATAATATTATTAATGGCGAATACGTCGATAAAAAATGTTAAATTCGACGTAACGCTGCACATTTTTTTAAATTTATTTCACACTCGTTTATTATTCGCTGTTTCTAATCAAGGGCATTCGTCAATTTATTTATCGAATTACGTTTCCGGCGTCTGCTCCTTGAATATATTTTTGTATCCAGGTACGATCTTGTGAAAATCTTTTTACGTAAAATTGATCGTAACCCGGGAATCACGTGAAAAAATCACTTCAAGAGAAGCACATGAGCAATCACGGATGATACGAATCCTCTGCCCTCTATAGAATTTGTAGTGAAAAATATTACAACCTTTTTGACTGAACGAATTTTCGCCCTCTGTGCACCCTCTCACTGTAGTTTATAATATAATACTACGTAGATGCGCGTAATGCAGGAAAAATATATTTGTACAAAAGTTGGACAGTGCGGAGATTAACACAAAATTAATCATCCCTGAAACGAAATTTGCTAGAAATGGCTTCGATATCGCGTTCACTTTGTTGGCAAAATGAACAAAATAAGGCAGTACAATGGCCATTCTTAAAAATTACGCTTCTCAATTATCTTAATCTGAACCGAGTGTGATATTAATACTCATGTTCCAAGAGATATCAAGTGTCTAATAAGTTCTTTCATTTTTGCTCCAAAATCATCGAGTTTTTGGTATCAAATGAGAGCGACATTCCGACAGCGTCTTTTTGCAGAACTAAAGGATTCTGGATTTATGATCTTTGCGAATCGAGAAGTTTTCTCTCAGAAGAATTAAACACTCGAGATATTTGGATCAGAGATATTTAAGATCAAATCTGTTTGATCTGTTGGAACTCGAATAGTTCCATTTCAAGAAATATCAAGTGTCTAATAAGTTTACTCGAAAAATATCTCAACATTGAAATATTTTCTCTCTCTGAAAGAAAAAGACGTGATACTTTTATTTTCGCTCCAAAACCATCAAGTTGAGCCTTTTTGTATAAAATGAGAGTGACATTCCGACAGCGTCTTTTTGCAGAACTAAAGGATTCTGGATTTATGATCTTTGCGAATCGAGAAGTTTTCTCTCAGAAGAATTAAACACTCGAGATATTTGGAACAGAGATATTTCGGATAAAACTCTGTTGATATTAAGATAATCGAGGAAAGAAATACGTTTCACAAGAACGAAGAGGTACAGGATTGCGCGATTATGCTGTGCGAAAAAAAACTGTGGCGAAATAATGTTAAGATATAGATTAGACATATCACTTTGGATGTCAAAACTTTCACGAGTCTTCCGAGTCGAATTTGAGTCTAACTCAAAAAATCAATGACTCTCTGTAACACGTAAATACTTCAAGAGAAACCCTCGATCTATTCTATACACCACTCGATTGCCATGTACGGTCGTTACTCATGTTGATTCCGTGGAGAAAGCGGGAATAATGCGCTCGAACAATCGATCGAAACTTTTTATAACAATAAGGTCCACTTTAGATTCTCGAAGATTCCCGTACGAAACATCGAAACAAAAAGGGTATAAACATGGTTCATTTTTTTTTAATCGCCCAATTTTCGGAAAAGATGCGTCAATGTCCGACTGTTTAAGCTTCATCCAAACTGCAATGAAAGGTTATAATACGCCGAGAATCGATAATATCTAGTGAATCGTTGAGTATCGAACCGCGATCAATGGAAAGAGGAAAAAAATATTTTGATACAGAAACACACGAATTTTGGCCGTTTTTACGATTACGTTTTACTCTAAATACAATTAATCGTGAGTGAAAATAATTTTGATAAGCATGGCCATAATATGTACGGTAAAACTATACACATCTATTATCATCGAGTCGATTCACTCATCTGTGAAAAAAACAAAACCCTCGATCCGCTGTTTATTAACGAAAAGAAAAATCGACAATCCAACGTCAATACGTAAAGTCTATTTTAAACTAAATGAAACATTGATAATATCGATGCTGATCTAAGAATATCCGCATTATTCCTCTTATCTCCTCGAATATACATATACGCTCTTTGCGCGATTGATTTTCGCGCGCAAAGTATAGTTGCAAAAGTCTCCGCTAGGGGAGCAGCGGAAGCGTCGAGAAACAAGCGGGAATATCGATCGCTTTAAAAATGCGATTTGGTGTTTCCTCCAAAAACGATCGTTCGATCGAGATGGCTCTGTCACGGGACATTGAAAAATTGATTGTTTCGATTGTTTCGAAAATGCAAAATGTCGTTTAGCGCGGTTGACTCTCTCGCACTCGTACGGCAAACATTAGCGTGTGACACTGGGCCTTAATATCACGCGAGTGTCTTTACGTTTCAGGACCACCCGTTTGTGAGGTACACAACCCTAATCGTTATATACTTATACACATAAATGTATATTATATACAAACATAAATTGATAATATTATGAACACAATATATATAACAATAGATTGAAAAAGAAACAAAACATAATCGAGCTGTGATGTAATCATTTGTTGTTGAGAAGAAACAAGCGGTAATATAAAATCATTGTATCCGCGAATACGATGGTTCAAGCATAATTGGATCAAGGATGAATCTGAATCCCATGTTTCAATCTCGATGTAAAATCATCGATCCAATTATCGTCGCGGATTTCTTTATTGAAAATGTGGTGCAAAAAGGACGCTCGATTGACGAATTTTACGTGAGCGTATCTCTGACAATCAGAAGACAAAATAATGGTGTTCCACGAAAAAAGAAGATTGAAAAAACAAAACGAAATGGAGACAGAAAGACACGAGAAAGTGAGATTTTTTTGCTGATGGAGCGAAACGCGATAGAATTAAGATTGTTGTGAAATATTTCCCCGACCTATTCCCATCCCAAAGTTGTAATGCACCCCGCATGCGCTCATTGTTGTGACACTCCGATAAATAAAAAGAAGACCGGTTGAGTCTCGTTCACGTTGATTTGCCTCTATTCTTTACCGCTGCATAAATAATCGTGGTAACAAAAATCGATAAAATGAGTATAAAATTATTTCACCCTTTTTACCATGCACGTGAGAAAATCGGAGTCTCTCCTTTCTCTAGAAAAATCAACGGAAGGTATTTATTAATGTATGACATCAATATCAATTTTATTCATTATTATACTAATTATTAATAAACGTAGGATAAATATATCTCCTTTGAAATCGTTTTTTTTTCATAAAAATACATCGTACTGTAATTTTTCGCTCGTAAGGTAACGGAGACGCTGCATCTGCTTTACCATTGAAAGATACAAAGGTATGAAAATATTTGAAAAGAGAAAAATTGCGCAAGAGTCGAAAATAGACGTTTCCTGTCGCAAGATTCGTAATATCGCCTTGTTACAGTTTGTCAAACTAGATTTTTCTGAAACTTCACATTTAAAAAATGATCTCAACGATAATTTCGTACTCGTAGTTTACCGTTATTCGGTAAAGTTAACCAGACATTTATTTATACGCTTTTACACACCGGAGAGAAATCCAGAGGCGAATCGATCGAGTTGCAAGGCAGCAGGTGTGAAAAGAGACACTGTGGGGCACCGAGCCGCACAGGTGAACTTCGAGAGAGTGTTGTACGGTGGAAGAGCAAGGATTCGAAGTAGGGGAACTTTTTTTAACAACGTAGAATTCACCTGCGGAGAGACAGAGAGAAAGAACGAGGGAGCGAGAGGAAGATACGAAATTGGTTATCCTGCTGGATTAAGAGAGATAGCAGCTCCAGTCCGAGTCCGCAACTCAGTCGCTGCGAGCGTCCGGAGGGGGCTTCTTTCGGAGTTCGTGTTCGGTTCAGTCAGTTCGTTCACTGACGGTCTCTCGCAGCTCCGCGTATAGTCGCCATAAAAATCTCAATTCCGACTCGTAATACAGTGGAATTTTCGTTGTTTCAAAACATTCCCAAAGGAATAGCCTGTTTTCCTTCAAAGCTCTCCGCAAATTTTTCTTCGCAAGCCGAAACCCAGTTCGTTTTGATAGAAAACATCGAACGACCAAAGTGTCGATCGAAGGTTCGAAAGATCGGTAATTTCATGGCATTTTCGCGAAATCGATGATCCCGTCGATCTTCCAATTTTCGTCCGGAAACTGGAACCTTCGATCCTCCTCGTCGGATAAAATCATTCGTGCTTGAGATAGAACACCGAAAAACAAAAAACATCGACGATGTCGTCCGAAAGATTTCACAAGTAAGAACTTTGGCCACCTTTTTTTTTGTCTGTTCGATGAAATAAGAACATGGGAGAAATTTCGTTTTGACACTCTCTACGAGGGGATGATTCCATTGTTTTTCACGGTGATTTTAATTTCGCGTCGCTTCTCGCACGGAGCGTTGAATTATCCCGAGTAATTACGCGGATGGCGGTGACATTTTCGAGACGCGTAATTCGAGGTTTCGCGCATCGGTGTTTACTCTCGTTGACAGGCGTCATTAATCGTCGGATGATTTATCTCTATCGCGAAATATCGTGTCGTTGGCTATTTTTTCATTCACGCTGTCGTACAAAATGTAGCATAACATCGTCAAACGTGATATTTAATCAGAGATAATTCGAAAATAATCGACGATGAACTTGAAAACCAAGTAAATGAACTTTCGTCACGATCATTTGGGCAAATCGTCATCGTCATCAACGTACATCAAAATACGAAATTCGATGACGTGAATAATTGTTTATTCATTTTTTTATTCAGCGATTTACAACGTGACAATCTTCTGATTATATACGTTAACTCTATTGATTTTTGTTGTTTTTTTTTCTTCGATACCGACCGAGTGCGCGATGCGACGATTTTTGTTTGCGTCACGCCGTCGAGGCTCTTTAAAAAATCACGGTCATAAAATTTATCTATTCAGGAACACTCGATCGTGGTAGCACTATCGATGAGTGCAGTTTTCGCGTTATCACCGATAAAACTGTTTATCGAACAGAATCATTTTCGCTATCGGTAAAAAAGGAGCGAAAAAAAAAATACATCGTCGGCGAATACTTTAACGATTTCTCGAGGTTTCGCGGAACGTTTATTCCTTATCGGCAGCTTGATTCTCACGCAAAACCCACTCCGCGGGGTGGGTTTCCTTTCGTACGGATTGAGAGGAGAAAAAAACATCTGCAATTATACACGTTTGTAAGCTGACGCATTTGCGACGTGTCAGCGCGAACGTGCTTTTTTTTCTCCGCGTTTCAAGATCGCTGACCGCGGAGAAAATTAATTAAAAATAGAAAACGAGCTTGGGAGAAATTGTCGCTGTGAGCGATCGGACGTGGGCCTGTTTTCCGCGCATTACGACGATAATTGGCAAATTATTCGATTTACCATGCGTTAACGCGATAATTAGAGAATTAACAACGTTTAATTTAAAAATAAAAAAGAATTTTTTCACTACCGTTTCGTTTGGCGAATTCATTTTTTTCCGTCTGTTTTTATTCGTCGCTTTAATCACTCTGCAGTTTTATGGGCTTTTCTTCTCGCGAATATGAAAATCAGCGTGAAGAACGGAATTGAAATAAATCGTCGGGTGATTGAGAGAAAAATGCGTTCGTATGACGAAATCAGCCGCGTATCGATCGAGACGATTGACCGAGCGTGAAATAATTATTTTGATTGAACGTCCGGCGCGAATGGCGTTGCGGAAAGTTCAAGTTTCTTTCTTGTAAAATGACACGAGGACGAATGTTTTTGCAATTTTCCTGTTGTTATACCGCGGAGACCCAAGTTCAACGTTCTGTTCAAGGGCTGCGCGAGATGGAGCCTTGGAAATTCTCAAGGAAGCTACGCGAAAGGACTGCAATGCTCGAGATGAAGGTGGAATGACCCCGACACTATGGGCAGCCTTCGAAGGTCACATAGATGCGCTGAGACTGCTAGTCGCCAGGGGGTACGTCGGTTAACGCATTCTCAGACTCGTTTTAGTCTTGTTGCAAATATTTCAGCCAATGTACGAATATTTTCCGATTTAAAACGAGCATCTATCGATAAAACATATTGCGCGGTATTTCCATTCGTATTAAACATTTTTTTCAACGTAATTTCCATATTTCAACGCTTCAACAGGCTTACAGTCCATCAAATCTACCTAAAAAACGTGATAAATTGCCAAAATCGTTGCATCTTGGTAATTAAAAATTTTTATTTTAATTTTTCTGATGCAAAATATGAAATTTTCGATATGGCCAGCCTGTAGATTTATTAATAATGATGATTTTAATTGCTATTCATGAAACACGATCAATTATTAGAAACAAAAAATCTTCAATGAATATCACGTATACAGACTGTTGATTTTTATTTATCGTCGGTTTTCGTATGAGATTGCGTTTCATTGGTGAAAGTCATCAATCACGATTCAGTAGTTGCATAATTGAAAGTGTGAAATTAAAATTTTCGTACTCGTTCATACGTGACGAAAAGGAAAACAAAAGAGACGGAGTTTCAGCGGCAATTGTTTTACGGCCTTGTGGGATAATTTCATAGGTGCGAACGGAAGTGATGAGCGGAGAAAAAAAAAAGTACTCTCACCGATGAAGTAATACAGCAAATACGTACAAATTCTCAGCAAGTTTTTTCTGTCACTTTTAAAACTACGATCACTCTCGTTATAATTCATCCGCGATTTCTGCGGATCGATAAACTTGACAATGTCGAAAAATTTAATTCGCGACGCCTGGAATACAAAACTCAACGCAAAGCTCACTTTTTTACGTAAACGACCTCTGAAAAAATTTAAATTCGCGATTTTTTCCTAACATTATGTGCAGCCCGAATTTTTCATGGATAAACCGATATTTTCCGATATTTTCTATCAACCGATTTTTTGCATTTTTTTTGTATCTTATCCCTCATTCTTATTGCCGAGAGAGAAGTTCGAGGACCCACATGCTTCGATACACTTTTGTTCGACAAGGGCAGGTGGCCCACAGGCAGGAAACGTGCGATATGCAATTTTGTCGTGGAGTGAATGAAAAAAAAAAATGGATATACTTTGTGTGGAGTACGGTTGAAAAAAAAAACAAAATGTACACCTGTTACGCGGTAAATATGAACAAAAGTGACGATCGTATACACGCGCATGCATGAAAAGCAACCCCACGGAAATAGCGGGTGTATTTATTCGTGAGCGTTGGGGGCAGAGCGCTGAATAAAACAAAAAACAATCGAGCGTGCGTGAAACAAAACCGGGGCAAACTAAACGATACGGAACGGAGCGGGATCGAGGAAAAGATGGCTAGTTGTGTATATAGCTATAATAATGAGTAATACACAGATATATATATAGATATATAGATATATATATATTAGGATGTCCGTTATTTCCCAAGTTGAGTTTTTCCACTTGGAATACACGCTAGATCATTGATTTACAGCGTGAAAACGATGTTGGAAATGTTTTTCAAAATTTTCAATCGTCATTAAACTCCTCCCCAAATGACGATTCGTTTTCACTTTGAATAACATGGGATTTTTGAACTTTTGAGACTTTAATTTCTTTTCCTTGCTTATTGCGTTTTTTAAATTTGGAAAATTGGCGATTCTCCTTCGAGCTTACATCGAAACAGGGGATGAAATGCGATTAATTAATTGTGTTCGTCAACCGTTATTCACAGAGGGGATGCCGATAAAACAGACTATTTCGGTAACACCGCTCTGCATTTGGCAGCCGCTCGTGGTCACGAATTTTGCGTGAAATTTTTGGTCAAATTCGGATGCAATATATGGTCCCTCGACATCGACAGACACTCGGCACGTGAATTGGCGGCTATCAATGGGCGTGAAAAGATTCTGCAGTTTCTCGACTTTGCTCAAGCCGAGCAGGAAGCGACCAATCGAAAAAAGTGCAAAATGCTTCGTGAAAAGGCGGAAAAGGACGCGGAGAAAAGGTTCGGTGTTGTGTACTTTTGTGCAAACGATTTTTTCCACCATTTTTTGGATCTCCAGGTTCATAAGTTTCAGCTTAATCTTTACTTCATCCGTTTTCTTCATTATCGATCGAGCTTTCTCTTCCTCGATCGATAACAACTTTTTCATCAAACGCTTTTTGATCAAATTCAATTATAACGACCATTTGGGATGAAAATCAACATTCGACGCGAAATAGCGAGCGAAACAGTCTTCAAATTGCTCATCTAGGTTATTTCTTCGTCAATTCCGAAGGATTCGAAAAAAATAATCATGTACTCCGGTATCTCGCGTTTCTCACAGATTAAAGGAGTACGTAAAGAGACAGAAGACCGCGGACATCCGAGCGGAGAAGGAGCAGAAGAAGTTGCTGAAAGATCGTGCGAAAATGGACATAGAATCGATGAACGAAAACAATATTTTGCCTCACAGACCGAGCGTTTTGACTTTCAAGGGTAGAATCAAGCCGTCGCAGACGTTTAGCGACATCGTCGGTACGATTTCGACCGCGAATGCCGGAACGACGAAAAGACGAGGCAGTGCGGTATGCCGCAAAGCATTAGCGAGAAAAGCCGTTACCGATGACTTCAAAGTAATCGAGGTAAAAAACCACATTAAACCCAAAGTTTCCATCACCGGAAGTTACCATTTTTTGTCAACCAATAGCTAAATATTCGTCCTCAAAGATCGCTAAAATCGAATTGTCTAAAACCGTGTCAAAAAATTAATTTCTCTTCGTAGTATCGTTATCCCACCGATTTTTGGGTCCTCCGATTTTCTCAAAAATCCGTGTAACGTTCAAAATTACCGACCGAGAGTACAGCCTGCCGGTACATCCGCCGGAACATGACGATCGACGAAGTATTTTCGCTCTTTCGCTGTTTATCACACGTTTCAATTCTCTTCAACGACAGATCGAAGAGGATGGCAAGAGATCGGTCAGAAGCTTGACGGGATTGCGAAGAGACTCGGAAGTAATGTACGTCGGCACTTACGAGACTCAGGCGCAGCAGCAGATCGGCAAAAGAGGCAAGATCTCCGACATATGGGGCACTCTCAGTCGAGCTAAAAGCACACCCGATTTGCTCGGAGATCGGGATTACGACGATGGAGATTACGACGGAGAAAGTTTGTACAGGACGGGAACGATGAAGAACGTGGTTGAGGAAGCTGTGCTCCTTCAAGAACCAGCGAGTATCTTCAACAGGCCTGGCTTTGGCTCTGTGGCTTTCAGAAGATCGGTAAGTTCGAATTTCGCGTCGAATTTCCTTCCATCGTTCGTCATCGCTTTTTTCTCAACGAATAATCAACTTTTATTTCTATTTGCGAGTTTATCCACCAATTATCCTCTCACGATTCATCCTGCCGTCAATTTAAAAAGCGTTTTATCTACATACAAACGGATTTCCGATGCTCGAACGTGTATTTTACCATTGCCTCACAGATAACAGCCACCCTGGACAATTTACCAATTGCGCAAATGAATGTTCATCAGCGTCAAGTCGGCGGTACGTACACGAGTGGTTCGATCGACGAAGCGATCAGCTGTCATCGAAATAACAATGGCGCAAACAGCCACAATAACGAGGAGATCAGCATAGGAAGCGCCGGAAGTCTCGCGCGCAGACAGAACATGTGGGACGACGACAGGCTCTCCGGTAGGAAAAAAACGAGACGTCAACGTGAGAAAAACCGAAACGTTTTGATATTCGAATTGTTTACGCTTTTTTTCAACTGCGACTTTGATGGAATTTGAGAGAAAAAAAATGTAAATTGAATTTGGGATGTATGCGAAAAGTATTGTTTTTCCAGGAGAAGACGAGACGGACGAGACCGACGAAGAATGGACGCCTTTGCAGAGATTTCTCGTTGCCAACAACTTGACGTCCATACAAAATGTCCTCGAGGCCGAGCAAATCGATTTAGAGGCTCTGATGTTATTGACGGAAACGGATATAGCGGCCCTCAACCTTCCTTTGGGTCCGAGGAGAAAACTGAAAAAAGCTATCGCCGATAGGAAGAATGACCTTGAAGCTCCGGAAAAAATTATCAAGGACACAAGATTGTGAAAAAAAAACGTTCACGGCCTGACGGTTATTTCTCGTGTATTATATATGCTATTTTGTTCGAACGTTCGATTTATACTCGCTTGGAAATAAAATTGACAAAGTATAAGAGACGACCGCGACGAGGAATTTGTTCCCTTTTTTTTCATCGTGAATGTACGATACGGAATTACGAGCAACGAGAATTTCGGTGTTTGTGCATCTTTATTTATCCAAAAATAGTCAAAATCGATCGAAAATTTGGAACCAAGGGGTAGGACAACAGCGAGACTGAAGAAAAGAATTCAATACGAATTTAAGACAAGGCTGCGAGTTTTACAAATTTTAGATGTAATTAATTACTGTTTCACCGGCGCGTACAAGCTGTCCCTCTCGCTTCTCGGCTATTCGATCGATTTATGTGTGTTGACCAAAGGCGATAATAAAAAGTAACAAAAAGTCTGTCGCTTTTTAAAAACGATTCACCAGTGATGGAATTTTTGAAAAATGAATTCTGAAAAAAGTAGGTGTCTATCTGGTTATGAAAAGAAAATTGACAAAGTATAAGAGACGACCGCGACGAGGAATTTGTTCCCTTTTTTTTCATCGCGAATGCACAAAACGGAATTACGGGCAACTATTTAAAATTATTCAAAAAAAGTCGAAATTAATAGAAAATTTGGAGCCAAGGGGTAGGACAACAGCGAGACTGAAGAAAAAAATTTAATACGAATTTAAGACAAGGCTGCGAGTATTACAAATTTTAGATGTAATTAATTACTGTTTCACCGGGGCGTACAAGCTGTCCCTCTCGCTTCTCGGCTATTCGATCCATTTATGTGTGTTGACCAAAGGCGATAATAAAAAGTAACAAAAAGTCTGTCGCTTTTTAAAAACGATTCACCAGTGATGGAATTTTTGAAAAATGAATTCTAAAAAAAGTGGGTGTCTATCTGGTTATGAAAGAGATCTGATTTTAACGTACACATCTTACAAGTACCAAAGTTCATCCGGAGGTCGCTAAAGAGGCGAGACTTCTTCGTCGCGCCTCGGAAAGACTCGTTGCATCTGCCTATTTTTCGTGGGAATTTTTAATGACGATGTACCCACCGTCGCGAAAAAAAAATTCTCGATGTTAGTGCATTTCACGTCACGATCAAGTATCGTCGAGTTTTCGCGGACTATAGACCGTCGTATGTTTATTTTTCTCCTCGGAATAAAAAACAAGCGTTGGCTCGCAATTTTCTGACACATCAGATTTACATTTATCTTTCTTTTTCGAATAATATAATTTTATACGCGAACGTTATACACGATAAAAACGGCTATAATTTTTCCTCGATGAGCTCGTTGAGCCTCAAAGATATTTCGCCGTAAAGGAATCCGTCACATGTCGCTGTCATCGGCGAAAAAACAATTTTCCGGGGATATCGACAAAAGTATGGACGTCTCGACTTTATCGCACGATCCTGTACCCCAGCAATTGAAGGAAATCATAGAATTGATGAGTTCCATCAATAGAAGATTAGAGGATTGCGCCGTTGAGTGGCAGTCGAACGTGTCGCGAAAACAATGGAGAATACTCGATGGAAAATCAGAATCGGATAAATCGTGGGAACAAACACTTTTGGCGAGAACGTATTTCACCGACAAATCATTGGACGAAGCGTTTCAATGTTTGCTCATGAAGGACAAGACTTTTACCGAGCAATTGAACAATTTCGTGGGTATGAACTGTTGTTTTTTTTTCTTCATCCGGCAACAGACGACTTTGAGTCAACGTAATCCGGGCCAAACGTCAGATAATTTTTTTATTCAAATAAATTTGAATTTTTTGAAGAATTCTTTTCATCAATTCGAATATTCATCTTTTTCATTTCACGCATCTTCGTATTTAAGAAAGCTCAACATTGTCAGTCCGAAAAAGGTCTGTCGAGCAAATGAAAGAAACTTTCGAATAAGAAAAGGAATTTCGAAAATTTTTTGACGAATCTTTCTTGGATGATCATGTTTCTTGAGATTTTCAAGAATCGCCAAGATCTCGAAATTCTCACTTCATCTTATTTTCACTGTGGTTGTCCGGTTCTTGCAACGATTTCGTTATTTTCGATATCGATGCGACGAAATTGCGATGTTGATGATCAGTGATTGTCAAATAAATCGCGATGTTCCAACGATCGACGTAAAATGATTTTTTTTTCGTTTAATTTCAAACGCAGCAATGTTACGCGGCGATGATACATCGTTGATTACGTTGAACGTCCGTGACGCACAGAATCAATGTCCCGATTTGCAATCGGCGGATTCTCATTCGAACAGATATCCTATCGTATCACCGCTCGATCTCTCGGTACTGGAGGACCGAGGACGGGTTCGCAAAACGCGCAAGAGCAAAAGGCTCGCAAGCGGCAAAGTCATCACAACGATACAGCAATCTTTCGGTGACCTCGTAAAAGCAAAGATCAATCTCGACACGAAATTTTTGGGATTCGAAGCTTTGCTCAGCGGAAGTAATCAAGTACCACGCGACAGCGAGTCGAGAAGCTGTCTCTGTCAAATCTGCACAAACGTCTTGGTGAGGATTTCGAAATTGTCGTTTTTCCATAATTTTACACATCGAGATGTTTCGTGAGCTTTTTCGAATTTTCGAATTTTAGAAGAAAAAAAAACGACTTATGTAATGATTAAAATAATTAAGACGCGACGAACATTCGATTGCGAAACGAATCGATGGGTGAAAAAAAAAGAATTTTCTTTCACTCGATGAAATTGCACGACGGCAGGGCGACGCTGTGGAAAAAGGAAACGTGATAAAGAGTCTAGCATCCGTGAGGCAAAAGGTGCAAAGAGTAACGAGAGCGCAGAGCAAAAGATTGGGAAAAACGGCGAGGCCCTGGAACCGCAGGAAAGCAAAAAATCAAACGTTAACGCTGAACGAGATAAACGAACAATCTTCAATGGTAACGGCAAAAAGTTACAGAGAATCTATCGCCGACTGATGATTTGCGAGAGAAATAAAACACCCCGCGATCGTACCGCGAAATTCCTCAACAAGCCAAGTGAACGAAGCTCGACGACCGGATTTCGTACGTAATTGAAACGAAAGGCGAAAGGAAAAAAAAAGACCTCGCATTATCAAAAAATTCAACGGCAAATATGGAATAAAAAAAATGATGGAGAAAGAAATTCGGCCTTTGACACTCTCTTCGTCATGTTTGTTCCGTACTTTTATTTATTCATATTCGTTATAATTGTTGCCATTTAATTGTACAGCAGGAGCGACGAGTATTTTCTTAATTTTCTTTTTTTTCAGGCAATAAAGAATTCATACAAAAGGAAAGAACACAACGCAACGAAATTGCATTTCGATAATGGCCCGAGTCGCGAAAATTGTCGCGATGTCAGCCCAGCTACGACGAAATAAACATAAACATGATTTTTTTTTATCACAATCGTTTAACGATCCGATGAAATGACGTCGATTTTTTGTATCCTCCCCCCTCACTCTCTCTCTCTCTCTTTCTCTTTCCTTCCATTGTGGAATCGTTAATGCTCGTTCAACGATGAGAAAATAGATCACAGAGATGAGCATAACACAGCATAGCACAGATGTTTATACATAACACGTATCCGACCACGATTAGACTAGGAATAATTTACATTTACAGAGTAATCGATATATCGGGCATCTTTTTTTTGCTCCATTTTTTCATCAAGGGCTCTCAACGTTCTATGGTTTTTTAATTTATCTCTTAAGTTTACCTCGCAAACTCTCTCAACGTGCGAAAATTCGTGCGATCGACCTTTCTCGTATCCCTGACAAGCGGTTAGTCTCGAAATTTCTCTGATTTTTAGTGCAATTAATGAAATTCCACGTTCCAGTGCTACAACAATGCGCATCGCTGCGCTAATCTCTGAAATACGTGCAGCTCGTCGCGCGACTACGATCCAACTGTCCCAGTCGCTTTGTTCCTTTTTCTTTTCGTTTTTTTCTTCTTCTTTGAGAGAAAAAAAAAAGTACGACTATTACTTCCTTCGAAAATCAGTTTTGGACGTGAAAAATTTCGTGATTCGTTTTTTACTCAAGTGCCGGCGAAGAGACTTTGAGAAATTTTGGAAATCCGACGGTAGTCCGTTTTTTCGTCACTCAACCATGTCTCATATTTTTACTTTGAATTTTCACGAGATAACGTGTGGAAATTAAAAGCATCAGTTTCTCATCCGATGACTCGAATTTTGAATACTTTTAACCGAGTGACTATGCACGACAGAACGTGAAACAATGGGGATTGATCAAATTTGCAAACGCACAAAAATTCTTTTCGATTCCACACTGATCTGCTTATGAATTAATCCTCGTACTTTCATCGATCAATCTATCCCTCGTTCTGCATCCCGACATATTGTGCAAACTGCGCAAGTTATGCTGCCTAAGTTAAATGTCATGTTTGAATAAACTCAAAGAGAAACAATTACAGTAGCAAGTTTGGACGAGTAACGATCCAATTACAACTATTCTTTTTTTATTTTCATGAAAGCCAACAATTATGCAAATTTATCGAAAAAAAGGGGATATATATATATATATATATGCGTGTGTGTATGTGTGTGTATATGGGTAATTCCATGTAAATTAATTTTTTTTTAAATATCAAACGCGTCCCATTGAACAAAAAACTAATTTTGTTTTACTAAGAGGATTAAAAATTTTCGTTTTTATTTATTGAAATTTTTCTTCAGAAAGAGCGTTAAAAACGAAGAAAAAATGACCCCCAGTAAAGTTGGATTATCTTAATTATTGTCGAAGATGTGATTTTTTTAAGCATATTCCTTCAAAAATCGGTAACTGTGGAACGGGTGGAGATCGAGAGCTGAAAATTTAGCTGAAGACTTCTTTCTACGTGCGTGACGACGTATTAAAAAATGATAAAAATTGTAGAGGGTCATCGCCGCAACGTCGTTGAATTGACATGGAATGACCCATATGTATGAATTAA
Source organism: Heteropelma amictum (assembly GCA_959613375.1). NCBI lineage: Eukaryota > Metazoa > Arthropoda > Insecta > Hymenoptera > Ichneumonidae > Heteropelma > Heteropelma amictum. Next base: position 6,511,489 of record OY390725.1, read on the forward strand.
AATGGCAAAGTCATACGAATGCAAACGATTTGAAAATATTTCTATCTTCGTTTTTCTGCGGTACTAGAATTTTCACGAAAATTCGACGACTGCCTACCATGAATCGATGATCAACCGAACCTTTTTTTCATTTTTTTTTCTCGCAAATTCATAATTAGCTCATGGTAAAAATTGCCATCTCGTTTTCTTCTTCCTCGCCCTTCGTTTGCTCGCGCGCATTTTTCTCTCATACGGAGCGGTATCTCGTCACGATAAAACAGCACGAGCGAAGCCATTCCGTAAAATCCCAGCGACTTTTTCCTCCATACTGTAAGGCAATTACTCGCTTCACGCGCATTCATACTTGCATTCGATATCTTCATTCATTGCACATTGCCCCCGACGATTTGTCGCGTACAGATCTCACAATCTCTCCGTATAAGATGCTTGTGAAAATTCATTCGTATCTCTTCGTTCATTTTTCGAGCAATTATATTGTTTTTTTCCCTTCCCCCCCCCCCCCCTCTCCTCACTTGTCGATGTTTATCCAAACGTGCCTGAATATTCTCTCCATTTTGAAAACGAGTACATTCTTTTTCGAGATTGTTGCGAATTCTCAGTGAACAACTTCGTATTATTCGCCATTCCGATATAATCATCGCGATTATGATTCACGATAGTCATGATTTTTCTACGAGACTCTATGTACAATAATCAACGCCTGAACGGGAGAAAAAAGAACGTTACGTGGAGAGGAATCGTGAGAAAATGAAATGACGAATGTAAGGAAGACCACGTGGGTTTGAAAAAGCAAATCGAAAATGATAAACGTACAACTCGACGTTCGTTAACGGTACGACCTTGCGGATATCAGGGACGTGATAAAAAGAACATGGCTGAGACAGTCAAGACGTACGCGATTGTTGTTTTCTTTTAATTGACAAAACGCATCAATTAATTTATTTCGTTTTCATGTTCGTTTAAAAAACTCCGTACAATTAATCCTCCTAACCGTCAATAAACAAGCATTTCACTCTCATCGAGGCACTATATTCCTCTCATCAACGTCTCGATTCCAATTTCAAATCATCATGATTCTCATCTCTCTCTTTCTCGCTCTTCGATCGCGAAACGATCGAATATCCGGTATCTTGCGGAAACATCGATCGGCAACGATTAATTTTGTCATTTTTTTTTTTGCTCACCGGTATCATCGTTTTTGAAAACAAGAGAGAAAAACACAAGGGAAAGCTACTGAAAAGTACGAGTGTCGCGTGATACACGGGTAATCACTGTGATTAAAAAAAAAAAAAAGTTTCAACAAATGTTCCAGTTTCGTCGATAAGAGCAGCTTTTACGCTAATTTTTACCCGAGTCTGGAGAGACCGAAAAATTCACGAGAAAAATAACGACGACTCTTATGAGATCTGTGTGCTAAGTAAAATAGGTTTTGAAGATATTCAGGGGGGTAGAAGGGAGGCTAGCGAGAGGTCAATGACGAGGTATCTATTCTTTCACCTGAATTCGTAAATTTGAATACTATGTTCCGGTACGTGCCCGAGATTCAAAGATTGGTACCTGAAACAATGAATTGCCACAATAGATTGTTGAAGAGTGTTTTCTAAAAAAAATAAATAGCGAATATTTTTACCGATTTTACCGATATACTCGAGAAAAAAAAGGTGTCGCGATATTCTTTTTTTTTTTCGTTCCATCTGATAAATTGTGTTACAAACGTCGAGACTGAATAATGGGAAATTCTCGAGAAAGATAAAACAAGCTTGTGAATTATTTTGAAAATAAACATTACCATAGGAGCAGTCTCTTGAAATTTTTTCAAAATAATTAATCAAAATTTTGCGTAAACTTTTCACGTTCTTAAGATCTCGCCTTTTTTCTATATTTTTCTCACTCCTCATAATCATCCCCCTCTAATGTGCGTCTTATATCTTCGAAAACTCACCATTCCGAGCTTCTGTGATAATAATAACCCTCGATAGAAGCGGCTGATTTTTGGAAGCAAATATAATAGAATCCGGCGAATGATGCGCCATTTATATCCTTGATAGTATGATCAGGTACCAAAAAATGTTCTTTCCATCTCATGAATACAAAGTCTGTTCCCTTTAATGCCTCGTAATCGAACGTATCAGAGTTGAACGTTTTGGCGTATTGGCAAAACGATTCAAATTTACTCTGAAATCGGTGAAATTCTTTGTGAAACGATAAGGGTGAAATAGACATGGAATTTCAGGCGTATATCACCCAACCATGCCCGCAGCTTTTGTCCAAAATCTTGACCGAATGTTAAGAAACAAAAATTAAAGAAATTTCTAGATTTCACTCGGTCCATATTCTTTGACGGAGCGGAGCAGACTGTTCGAATATTGTAGCGCGGCAGCGGGATTCCAAAGAAAAATTCAAGAGCATCGCTAAGCGAAGAGCCTAAATAATTTTCACATCTTCATTTTGCGAGAGACAGTCTTTTACGTTTTTGAATCATTCGCGCTATAACAGCCACAGGGGCATCTGGCTCTCTCGATAAAGGAGTACTCTTTAAGACTTAATTTGCGTGAAAAACGTACCCAATGCTTCTTGTCAACGTCTTCATCGGCATCCCATTTTCTTGTAAGGAATGGATACTTTTTGGATATTATTTCACCATCAAAGAACGTGGTCAACGTCGGAAACTCTTCCGTCAGTCCTTTAATCTTAAGATAGCCGCATAAGTAACTGTTTTCTTCGTCCACATGCTGAAAACATCATACTTTTTTGTATTCAGGCGTTAATTGTCAAATTAAAGTTACGGATAAAGGAATATCTCTTTAATAGAGTTTTTGAAAAATATTGCGAGACAAGATTGCGGAATTCATTTTGAATTTGATTATTTTTGAACAAATTTGTTTATGCGAGTAATCATTATTAATATATTTATATAAGAGAAAGCATAGAAAGATGCTAATTCCCAAAAATTACGACTGACACCATGTGACGGTTCATAATATGTTCGCAAAAGTATTTTTTCAAATGACGTTCCTGTCATGGAGGCACGTGATAGAAAACGCGTTAAACATCGTGGAAGTATGTTTCGTTAATGATAAAAAAAACTGCCGGAAAGTTGTTCAAGGGTGCAAAAAATGACATTTCAACGATATTTTCAACGACTCTGTCGATTAATGGAAAAAAATCTGAATGCAATCTGAAAAAGTACAAAAGCGCTGAACGTGTAACGGTAATACAGTTATATTGAAAACTAACCTGCAAAACAACTTCTACGTCGTAACTGTTGCCCTTGGATTTTTGTGATCCCTGAAACCTCGAGCCATTGTACAACAAAGATTTCGTTACGCCGGGCTGCTTGGAGTTCGCAGGCGGAGGTGGTACCACGTCGACTTTCACCGGCATTCTCAGCACGGTTCCCTTAATTTAACACACTCTTACAGGGGCGCACAGACACACGACACTCTTTCTCTCACGATACGAACGTTATAAAGTTTGTTACTTGAGTTGGGCGAGTGAATCTACATTACGAGAAGGAAAAACAATGAGAAATACAAATTATCCGTGTGTATAAAAATCTCGAGACTTGCCGGCACAAAAGGTCGCGAAAGAATAATTGTATTTATAGAGAGCAGAAGCCTCTAAACCAGACGCCCGCGAATCTCTACAGGGCCAAGGGACATATGTCGTATCTGCATATAGTTTACACACTTTGCGGAACGCCGAGAGTTGATCTCTCGCAAATTTTGCTCCCCACTCAAAGCACTATAAATTTATATCGTAAAATCGAGGGAGGGGTGACTTTACACTAAGAATTTTACGAAAGACTCTACAAATGCCGGTCTTTGCAGAAACCGAAACGTCATCGCTCGAATTCTCGATGACAGAACAACGTTGAACCGTCCGTAGATTAAACAACTCCACTTTATAGCCGTGACAATCGTGAATGAGTATTTACTTTTTTCTTAACACAAATAAAAAAAGATGGAACAATCTTTGCGTGGACTGCTTGTTTTTTTCGTTTTATATATATTTATGTATTCATATATATACATATGCGTAGAAATCGCGTGCAGGGACCGAAGATTGTATAGGTGTACATTATCGTCCTTTCTTCGAAATTCATATGGTGTCGGTCAGGTGGCGCCACCCGTAGCCTCCGTCAGGTGGTGCCACCTCGCCACCGTGGCGTTACAGCGAAGCGCAACTCGTACACACTCGTGCATAAAATTTACGCGATGAAATTCTGCGAAAGATTTACGTGGAAAAGCTATGCCGTCGAAGTATTGGAATACATACATTTAGCGAATTACTTTATAGTTGTTTTTTATATTCGGATTCTTGATAACCTGATTCTTTAATTCTGATTCCGGTAACCTGATACTGCGCGGTCGGCTACAACTTTTCACGATGATAATATTACGCGTAAATTTGAATAATCTGAAATTACATGGCGGTCAATAGATCCGGTAATTTCAATGATGTCAATAAATTCTAGTGAATAAATTCGTATTTCGATGATCTTACAATCGTTCTGCAAAACACCCATACATTTTTCACTGTAAAATCCGGAATAATTGATCGAATATCAGTCTTCATTCATTTTTTAAACGCTCTTATTATTAACAAATGAAAGACAGCTTTCAATGTTAGCGCCACACAATCATCTATAGACGGTTTGTTTTTGTTCACGAACCTTCAATCAATAGTCATTTTTACGATGCCAAAGACCAGACTGACTCACGAATCTTGCAGTTGATCAAGCCGGAGCGCGATACGAGTTGCGCTTCGCTGCAACGCCACGGGTGGCACCACCTGACGGACGCTACGGGTGGCGTCACCTGACGCGTACAACGCGAACATTATCGTCCTTTCTTCGAAATTCATGTGGTGTCGGTCAGGTGGCGCCACCCGTAGCCTCCGTCAGGTGGTGCCACCTCGCCACCGTGGCGTTACAGCGAAGCGCAACTCGTACACACTCGTGCATAAAATTTGCGCGAAATTTACGCGATGAAATTCTGCGAAAGATTTACGTGGAAAAGCTATACCGTCGAAGTATTGGAATACATACATTTAGCGAATTACTTTATAGTTGTTTTTTATATTCGGATTCTTGATAACCTGATTCTTTAACGGGCATCAAGCGATAGCATACAAAGCGCCAAGTGGCAAATCCACGAACTAAAAAACTTTCTTGACGGATTTCTCGCACAATATGCTTTTATTGAATGAATAACAATAAAAAGTAAATTTTCTTCCCAGAGAAGAATGGTGCTCTGGTTGTTTTTTTTTGTGGCAATTTTTTCGTTTATTAGCAATCAATCATGGAAAAACCGAGGCAATTTTCGTCCTCCATGACAGTATTGTCGATCCCAAAAATATTCTTTTTATTTCGAATTCTACGCACATTTCCCACTACTTTGCAGAGCAGAGCACCGTGCATACCACATCGGGAAGGGAAGTGCAGAGCGGAAATACAGCCTCTCCGGGCCAACCACGAGGGGTAACAATGCGGAATACTGCGCCTGCGAGACTGTTTACCCGCCCGACATTGCTGTAGAGCGGAAAGACAGCCTCTCCGGGCCAGCGTCGAGCGGTAACGCTGCGCCTGCGACACTGTTTACCCGCCCGACATTGCTGTAGAGCGGAAACATAGCCTCTCCGGGCCAGCGTCGAGCGATAGCACTGCGCCTGCGAGACTGTTTTCCCGCTCGACGCTGCAGTAGAGCGGAAAGAAAGCCTCGCAGGCGTCAACGCAAAGGTTCTTCCGAATCGTGACTTCAACCGAGTTTTTCTTTTCGATCATAATTTTCCTTCAAAGTAGTGGCAGATGAAAAGAACGTTCGACAACTCCATCAAAATTGAACCAAGCATAGAGGAAACAACTCTGAACAAGTTGCTTCATTTCCGGTTTCCGGAAAATTGTGTTCCGTTTTTTTATAGAATGTATTCCTTCAAATTAGTGGCAAATGAAAAGAACGATCGACAACTCCATCAAAACTTTACCACGCATAGAGGAAACAACTCTGAACAAGATGCTTCATTTCCGGTTTTCGGAAAATTGTGTTGAGTTTTTTATAGAATTTACATGGCAGATGGAAAGAACCATCGACAATTCGATGAAAATTTAACCACGCATAGAGAAAACGATCCCGAGCAAGATGCTTCATTTCCGGTCGTCGGAAATTTAGTTTCAGTTTTCCACCCTAAGGTTTACGGCAGATGGAAAGAACGATCGACAACTCGATGAAAATTTAACCACGCATAGAGGAAACGATCCCGAGCAAGATGCTTCATTTCCGGTCGTCGGAAATTTAGTTTCAGTTTTTCACCCTAAGGTTTACGGCAGATGAAAAGAACGATCGACAACTCGATGAAAATTTTACCACGCATAGAGGAAACGATCCCGAGCAAGATGCTTCATTTCCGGTCGTCGGAAATTTAGTTTCAGTTTTCCACCCTAAGGTTTACGGCAGATGAAAAGAACGATCGACAACTCGATGAAAATTTAACCACGCATAGAGGAAACGATCCCGAGCAAGATGCTTCATTTCCGGTCGTCGGAAATTTAGTTTCAGTTTTCCACCCTAAGGTTTACGGCAGATGAAAAGAACGATCGACAACTCGATGAAAATTTAACCACGCATAGAGGAAACGATCCCGAGCAAGATGCTTCATTTCCGGTCGTCGGAAATTTAGTTTCAGTTTTCCACCCTAAGGTTTACGGCAGATGAAAAGAACGATCGACAACTCGATGAAAATTTAACCACGCATAGAGGAAACGATCCCGAGCAAGATGCTTCATTTCCGGTCGTCGGAAATTTAGTTTCAGTTTTCCACCCTAAGGTTTACGGCAGATGAAAAGAACGATCGACAACTCGATGAAAATTTAACCACGCATAGAGGAAACGATCCCGAGCAAGATGCTTCATTTCCGGTCGTCGGAAATTTAGTTTCAGTTTTCCACCCTAAGGTTTACGGCAGATGGAAAGAACGATCGACAACTCGATGAAAATTTAACCACGCATAGAGGAAACGATCCCGAGCAAGATGCTTCATTTCCGGTCGTCGGAAATTTAGTTTCAGTTTTCCACCCTAAGGTTTACGGCAGATGGAAAGAACGATCGACAACTCGATGAAAATTTAACCACGCATAGAGGAAACGATCCCGAGCAAGATGCTTCATTTCCGGTCGTCGGAAATTTAGTTTCAGTTTTCCACCCTAAGGTTTACGGCAGATGGAAAGAACGATCGACAACTCGATCAAAATTTAACCACGCATAGAGGAAACGATCCCGAGCAAGATGCTTCATTTGCGGTTGTTGGAAATTTAGTTTCAGTTTTTCCCCTTAAGATTAACGGCAGATGGAAAGAACGATCGACAACTCCATGAAAATTTAACCACGCATAGAGGAAACGACTCTGATCAAGATGCTTCATTTCCGGTTTTCGGAAAATTGTGTTGAATTTTTTTTTTATAGAGTTGCGCTTCGCTGTAACGCCACGGTGGCGAGGTGGCACCACCTGACGGAGGCTACGGGTGGCGCCACCTGACCGACACCATATGAATTTCGAAGAAAGGATGATAATGTTCGCGTTGTACGCGTCAGGTGACGCCACCCATAGCGTCCGTCAGGTGGTGCCGCCCGTGGCGTTACAGCGAAGCGCAACTCGTATTGCGCTCCGTCTTGATCAACTGCAAGATTCGTCAGTCAGCCTGGTCTTCGGCATCGTAAAAATGACTATATATTGATTGAAGGTTCGTGAACAAAAACAAACTGTCTATAGATGATTGTGTTGCGCTAACATTGAAAGCTGTCTTTCATTTGTTAATAATAAGATCGTTTAAAAAATGAATGAAGACTGATATTTGATCAATTATTCCGGATTTTACAGTGAAAAATGAATGGGTGTTTTGCAGAACGATTGTAAGATCATCGAAATACGAATTTATTCACTAGAATTTATTGACATAATTGAAATTACCGGATCTATTGACCGCCATGTGAATTTCAGATTATTCAAATTTACGCATAATATTGAAAAGTTGTAGCAGACCGCGCAGTATCAGGTTACCGGAATCAGAATTAAAGAATCAGGTTATCAAGAATCCGAATTAAAAAACAACCATAAAGTAAATTGCTAAATGTATGTATTCCAATACTTCGACGGTATAGCTTTTCCACGTAAATCTTTCGCAGAATTTCATCGCGTAAATTTTATGCACGAGTGTGTACGAGTTGCGCTTCGCTGTAACGCCACGGTGGCGAGGTGGCACCACCTGACGGAGGCTACGGGTGGCGCCACCTGACCGACACCACATGAATTTCGAAGAAAGGACGATAATGTTCGCGTTGTACGCGTCAGGTGACGCCACCCGTAGCGTCCGTCAGGTGGTGCCACCCGTGGCGTTGCAGCGAAGCGCAACTCGTATCGCGCTCCGGCTTGATCAACTGCAAGATTCGTGAGTCAGTCTGGTCTTTGGCATCGTAAAAATGACTATTGATTGAAGATTCATGAACAAAAACAAACAGTCTATAGATGATTGTGTGGCGCTAACATTGAAAGCTGTCTTTCATTTGTTAATAATAAGAGCGTTTAAAAAATGAATGAAGACTGATATTCGATCAATTATTCCGGATTTTACAGTGAAAAATGTATGGGTGTTTTGCAGAACGGTTGTAAGATCATCGAAATACGAATTTATTCACTAGAATTTATTGACATAATTGAAATTACCGGATCTATTGACCGCCATGTGAATTTCAGATTATTCAAATTTACGCGTAATATTATCATCGTGAAAAGTTGTAGCCGACCGCGCAGTATCAGGTTACCGGAATCAGAATTAAAGAATCAGGTTATCAAGAATCCGAATATAAAAAATAACTATAAAGTAATTCGCTAAATGTATGTATTCCAATACTTTGACGGTATAGCTTTTCCACGTAAATCTTTCGCAGAATTTCATCGTCGTGCAGGGACCGCGAGAAACTTCTTTGACAGTACCGCCGCGATATGGCGGCGGCGTGCTAGAGAACTAATTCTCGCTATTCAGCTTTCGATATTCGATTATTGAAATATCGATACTATCGATGATGAGCGCTGCTGATGCTGCTCCTCCTATTGAGAGAAACATACGACGACGACGACGAAAACGACCAACCACACAGGCGGTGGAGGAGAACAAGTAAGAAGTAAGAAGAAGTGGTGGAGGAAGTCTGAAATCAGCCGTACAGCTATTGCGGCATTTGCATGCTAAAAAAGGAGAGGTTCCGTTGATGTTTAACTCTGAAAAGATTTCCACCGTATCTTGTCACTGATAAATTATAAATCAAGAGAACTTCATCGAAACGGCAACGTAAAACAATGGACAATAGTGACAAGAAAACTGACGAGCTGGATGAGAATAAAAAATCTTACGGCGGTATTCCCGAAGCTGCATTTGTGGTATAGTATTACATTAATCGCATCTCACATTTTTACCATAATCATAATTCTTTACCGTAATGCTTGATACATTCATCCTCAAAATAAGTACGACCGATGAGAATTACAATTTTTATTTAATAAAAGCAACAAAAAAAGTATCGCTGTAAATGCGGCGTATTTCTGCATGGTCAGAACTTACGGTGTCATCGGTTCTCTGCTTTGCAGGAAGATGTTGACGCTTACATGGCACTGCCGGAGAACGACGGCCCATTTGACAAAGTAATGAAAAGACTGGACGAAAGTCACAGCAAGTACAAATTCATGGAGTACAATTTGGCAAACAAGAAAAGAAGGCTGAAAACTCAGATTCCAGATCTTGAGAGATCGTTAGAAATGATTGAAAAACTTCAAGACGAGAAGAACAACAGCAAAAATTTAGAAACTCAATTTTTACTGTCCGAGCAAGTTTTTGCGAAAGCCGTAGTTCCCCCGACGGACAAAGTTTGCCTGTGGTTGGGCGCTAACGTCATGCTCGAATATACCTTGGACGACGCCCAAGAATTGATGAAAAAAAATATCGAAGCCGCTAAAAAGAATCTCAGATACGTCGAGCACGATTTGGACTTTGTTAGGGATCAATTTACGACTACCGAAGTCAACATGGCAAGAGTATACAACTGGGATGTTAAGCGCAGACAAGCGGCAAAGGCCACCTAAAATTCTATTAAATACATGTTTCAATCGTAATTGTATATTTCTTTTTCACACTTACACACCGGTGATCCAATTTTATGAAAAAATACCTCAAAATCCGTCATAGAAGAAAGAAGTTTGCGCACGAAAAAGAATGAAATTGTTTCTCAGGTCGAAAGGCAATGATTTTCCCCTAAAATCGATGTCCTGGTCCTGAATACACCAGAATATACATTTAACGTTCGCAGCGAAATCTTGTCGTTTCTCTCAGAGGAGTCTGAGAATACTTGCATATTTCCGGAATATCTACTACATTTTTCGATATTTTTTTATGTTAAACACAGAAATCTTGCAAAGTTTCTACAGGCGAGTTAAGCCCAGAAAAAAACGAATGAAAAAATGCATAGTTTATCGCATATGCAGGTTTATTTTGAAAACTTACATTTACTCGGAAAGAATCATCAACAGCATTTGTATGTCGCAGAAAAAAAACGTTCGGCAGTAATTACGAAAATGAACAAACGCTTTTGTTATCTTTGAGCAACGTGAATAAAGTTTGATATCGAGGCATCTGAATGAATTTTTGGTATTCAACTTTCACCTCAAAATGACAATTTTCATACGCGGATCTTTAATGATATTGCTCTGATTGCTCGTTACTAGAAGTTCCGCTGCCTGTATCTGAACATATATATATTATGTGTATATATTAAATTTTATTTTTATCTATTCAAGCCGAAATATACTATAATGGAAAAACAAATTAAACATAGTCTACATGGAAAGAAAAGTAAAGTATCGCAAATGTTTTTATCGTAATAAGGCACGTGTTGTGGACGGTTCGCATGTTTCGCTTATTCTTCTCTTGAAGCGCAAAAGGTCTCCCTGAGCGAGGAATGTTGCATTTCACCGTGTTGCGATTAGAAAATTACGTAGAAGTCTCCTCCAGATTACACTTTACCAGTTTTTCTTCGAGTTCGGCTATCTGACTTTTGGCATCGTCCAACTCCTTTTTCAGAGTTTGTATTTCGCTTTTGTTCTCCGTGGTGTTGCTTAAATACTTGCAGATATATCTGTGCCAATTGGTCAAGGTCATAGCGAAATTGGGAGGGGAATTTTTTTAAATAAATCAGAAATTCATCAGTGCCGTGTCTGCCGTCTCTCAGATCTTGCGAACAATGTCTGGTCGATCCGATCCAAGTGAAATTTCGATTGGAACGAAATTCATGTCGGATATAATTCTCGTTATTCGGTTTTTTACGGCATATATTCTTTGAGTTTGCAAAAATGTAAATTTCCATAGCAGAGCGTAGAAAAATGGAAACTTGATGAAATTGATACAACGATACTCAGATTTTAGCAACGCGATATTCTCCGTAGTTTGTAATTGGAAAAAAAAAAACAAAAGGATACTCCAAGGCATCGTCCGGCTTTTCAGTTTCTTCGTACAGTAGCACGAGTACTTTGGTGAATACATCTATGACGCCGGCACGTTCCAAATACTTGCGAAATTCTTCGCGTTTTGCTTCCAAATCCTGTCGAAATACGGAAATGTGTTACTTTCAACAGTCATATATGAGGAGATTCCGTGCATGGATGTGCGAGGATATTTTTGTGTTTTTTGAGGTTATAACCAACACGTTCTTCCATCTTGTGCACGAACAAAGGACCGCAACAATCGAAAGTAGTCATTAATTTACCTGCGGTCGAATGTTGTTTACACTAGCATCCTGCCGGTTCTCGTCTTTGCTACGATCAGTAACGAGAAAATTTTGAGCCATCGTTTCGCGAAGTATGGACAAAAAGCTTTCGATAACTTTTTCAAAAAGTATGAATTTTACGTTAAACCGAGAAAAACATTAGGATTGTTGTTGGTTTTCGACCAATCAGTAGTGCTATACAATTCTTAAACTTTTGTGTGCATTTTCCGTAACTGTACAGAATGAGAATGGACACGGTGGAACTAAAAAGAATAAACCTATTGTTATTTTCAAAATACCTCAAACTCTTGGACGACCGTTCTGTGTTTGTTAAATCCCGGATAATACCCATTGTAATGAACTTTTTTAAATTGTTTCCCTGAATTTGCCGCGATGTATTCTACGCGCGAAGTGCGTTCATGTCCTTTACAGTGAGTCACGGTAGCCGATGTAACGATACAAAGTATATCAATAATAATCGCAGCGATATATTGAACAAAGGAAGAGGAAATTCTGGAACCACGTGATTTTTTGATACATATATTATTTTTTTTTTTCGTCTCTGACTCGCTATGTAAACATTGCTCGCGCGCTGTCGAGTAACGCCATCTGCGGCTGAGTTCCATACTACACTGCGACGTATATTCAAGATGGCGAACGCAGCCAACTTTTATGCTTTATAACATCATTCTGACGGTTCTCAAAGGAGAACGAAAAAGAGCCTTTGATAAAGAATGCTACATTCGAGTGACAGTTCGCGATGACCATTTTTATAAAAATTCGTAAATATTGTTGACGAAAGATGTTTCAGGGTATACGATACGTTTTACTGCAATTTTGTGCTACTAGCCTCCTCGGTATTGTCTCGTGTACCGGTGACAGGCTCGTTGAAATTAGCAAAAATAATGTTCTGCGTGCATCATTTGATAATTTAACACACGCTATAGTCGGCGGTCTCAGTTGGATATTAATACTAATTCTGTCGAAGAAAACTGTGTTGCCTAACATTTACAGTGTTGTTTACTGCACAGCGATATCATCTCTCATCGACCTCGACCATTTCGTTGCAGCCGCGAGTGTCAAGCTGAGAGTGAGTGATACCTCATTCATTTTTTATCAATATTTTCCAACTTTACATTCGTACAATGCCAGTCGCGTGGAGAAAAGTGTTTTCTTACAAAATCCTTAAATATAAACAGTGCTTACCCGAGACATTGTCTTATTCTTGTTTTTCTTCGCGTTCTAAGATAAATCTCCCACGGTTGTACACAATTGTTATTATTAAAAATATTATTGAGGCTCGGCTCGCTGCACGATCCGCGAAATTTCAGAGAAACATTGGAAGGTCAATAAAAAAGACAATTGAATGCTCGCCATATTCAATCGATCTCCATATCCTTGGATATTGATCAGAATTTCTTTATTTCGTCAAAACATATGTTCTAATAAAAAATATGACAGAAAAACTTTAAAGTAATCACTTTCGAAAGAATAAAGTTATCCACTCTTATCTCATAACCATCACTTGCATTTTTCCAGAAAATTGTCAGGTTATGTTCGACTACTGTCCGTAACCGTTATGCACGAATGTCATGGGAAACATTTCTTTCGTATTTGCTTTTGCAAATTAAAAAAGAAATAGGGATTAAGATGTTATTCGAATAAAAAAATTGGGGATAGTCAACACTATGTACATACCCACATATATATATATGCATGTACCTTTTATTTCAGACTTTATTGCTGAAGTCACTGGATAAAATATTGTCATTTTGTTTCTAAGTTGCAGTATTGACTATTTTTCCCCAACACTTGAGCTCAAATGGAAAGAAAAATTAAGAGTCCTTAAATTCATAAAGTTTTTTTTGTGCAAAAATCCGCTGTGGAAGTCAAGTTTTCATTTTCAGCAGCCCACCGTAATTTCACGACAGTATTATTTCAAATCTCGAACATTTATTTTGTAATCGATAACACTGCTTTCATTACATCGTGTAAGAAATGTAAAGAAAATCATTATTGCCATGAAAAGAGTTACGATATTGAGAAAATTCCATTTCTTTTTAAATAACTTTTACGACAACCTTCCATATTTCACCGCCAGGGGCGTCACGCTCGAATCGGCGAAAACTCATTTCGTAACCTATCGAATTGAAATACGACAAAACTTTAAACGAAAAATAATAATCATTTGATGTTCAGGATGCAACGCATTTGGAGAAAAGGCCATTTCTACACTGTACAACGATACCGTTGCTGCTCTGGGCTCTACTGATGATTTGTTCAAAGTTATTCGGTTCACCCGGTATTAGCAACTACGCTTGGATCGTACTCGCGAGTTTTTTGAGTCATCACATACGAGACGGTACTCGAAGAGGTCTGTGGTTCGCACCGTTCGGCTCCACTCATCCAATACCTTATTATTTGTACATAGCATTTAGCATGGGTCTACCTTATATCATTTATTGGCTCATGTTTCTAACAGGAACGCCGATCAACAAAGATCGTAAATATCACGCTATTGACATTGTTTGAAATAAAAAAAATCCATTTTTTTTCGATCAATCTCGTGTACATTCGATGTTCTTTATTGTAAAACCTTGATCACCGTAAAAAGCATAAAGGCGCTGCGCACAAGACGGAATTATTGCTGAATAAATGAAGGATTATCGAGGAAGAAATGATTTTATTGCATCTGCCAGATGGCGCTGCGCGATGGAATAAAAAAAGTAACGCCATTTGCAGCTGCGTGTGACGAACACATATTCTTCATTAGATCATCGTTGGCGTCATTTCTCAGACGGCCTATGATAATCAAATAATTCTTGGGAGACGCGTTACGTTACATCGAGATCGGAGAGCAATTAATTATGATTAAATCAAAATCCTCGTTCAAAGTATTAATAAAATGATGGAAGTTAATTTATTAGACTAACGCCTATTTTTTCTTGTCTCTCATTAAAGAACTGAGCGGTCAAAATCATCGACATATTCCCAAAAACCCCACGATTATTCATTCGTATTGTTCAACAGGCAGGAAAAAATCTTGATGTTTACGCGCAACTTATGACTCGATGAGATAACTGTGCTTTTGTTCTTTCGATCGCCAAAAATAAATTGAGAATTAATTTTTAAGAAGTGCCATTGACGATGCAACGTCCTTGAAATATTGCAATGTTTATCGATCTTAAAGATTTGGAAAAGCATCCCGAGGTTAGAAATTCACTTTAGTGGTGTTCGTATGAACGAAACGTGTTTGAATAAACAGTCATGCACCGCATCGTTTTGAAACAGAGTGTCAAGCTCTGTTGCTCTAGTTGGAGAGCAGCGCCCCCTGTGACAAGTGACGCTGCACTTTGTAATTCGTGGCCCCACCGTCAATCCCTCCGCCAAATTACCAAAATACTAATTCGCTCTCAAGGTGCGTCGTGCGTATGTCTATGCGTGTGCATAGAGGGGTCCTGCAAGCATGACGACGCGTACACCAAAGCGGCGGTTTTATAAAACGTGGAGGGGTTTTATCAGCGTGCGGTGCGCCTTAAACAACAGAGGCTTTACCTTTCTTCGATAAGTTCAGTCGCCTAGCGAGCCTCGTACCGTTACGTGCTTTCGTCAATGTTTTACTCTTCCGCGTATGTGTCACTGGCTCGATATAATGAAGATTCGATTTTATGTTTATCATTAAAGATATAACCAAGCGCGATCTGCATTACCGTTCGAACTCTGGAAGCAATTAAATCGTGCTTCGTTACGATTGTACGTATGAGGAAATCACTTTTTCCGTATTATTAAACGTAATAACCATACAAAAACGACTGTACGATGATAATCAGCTGATATGAACGTCCAAAATTTGAGACTCACGCCACGAAAGTACGACGCGTATGGAAAAAACATTGGTACCACTGTGAGGTGACTTTGAACTCGATTGTTTACTATGGTGAGTATATATCGCTTTTTATCTCACGCACGCATAAATGCGACTCTTTTCGTCCGTCATTCCATCTAATTCGCGGGTATCTCGCGAATGGAATAACCCCGTTTTTTGCCGTACGGAAAAAAGTGTTCGCTTCGAAAACGCGATTCGTGTTTTCTTCGAAACGAAATAGCCAATCGAGACGAAATTTTGATTAACCTACTCGAAATTGTGGCAGGAAGAGGCTAACCCTTTGACATTTACGAAAATTATGATCGTTTGGATGGAAATACGAGTCAAACTTTCTAGCTGTTTCGCTTGCACTCGCGTCATATTTTCTCATGCTTTTTAACACTGTGCCGTGAGCTCGCATTATTTTGGGTTAACCAAACATCCCTATATAACATCGAAAGAGCATTCAGTCGTTACTCATTATGCACATATACATGTTTATGTACATTAGGGTGTCCGTTATTTCCCAAGTTGACTTTTTTCACTCGGGTATGCGCCAAATGACTAGTGTATAACCTAAAAACGATATTAGAAATTTTCTCCCAATTTTCAAACGAAATTAACCATTGCCAAAATGACGATACTTTTCCCATTCAAATGACATGGGATCTTTGCACTTTCTAGATTTAAATGTTTTTCACGCTTTTTGTATTCATTAAATTTCGAAAAACCTGTCGATTTTCCTTCAACAATGATCTCTGTAGATGGACAAGTTTTGTCAGCAATATTAAAATCTAATTAACGTAATAAACGAGAAAAGAATTAAAACCCAAAAATTGCGAAAATCCTGTGTTATTAAAATCGTAGAGGAGTGATTGGCGTTTGAAAATTTTGGATAAATTTCCAAAATTATTTTTAGGCTGTAAACTGATGATTCGGCGGATACCCGAGTGGAAAAACTCGACTTGGAGAATAACGGACACCCTAATGTACATATATACATACATTCGTTGGTGACTCGATTAAATCCTTATCTCCGATAGGGATCATTCTTGCATTATCAGAAAGTATGCTTACCACAGTTTTTGTACGATATACACTGAATTATCAGGTGTTCGTAAAGGCGTCGTGTGAAAAGATAAAACTCACTTGTCACTGAGATCGAAACGATTTTATCCCCCGATGAAACGCGCTCTCTTGTCTCTCTGGGATGCGAGTACAACGATAATTCGTTCCGAGCTTCGAAAACGCGTTCTTTTTTTCTAAAGTGCAACAACATTCAGACTGAAAAATACCAGATTAAGCCCACCGACTTCCGGCAATAACAATGTCGAAAAGTTACAAACGAGTTGTCCAAAAACAAATAAATTGGGAGAATTTTACAAACCCATCGATCTTTACCGCACATCTGACAAGTCCATTCATTATCGAGAATAAACGAAATTTCAAGACGATGAAAAAGTTTACGTTTATTCAATAAAATTCTTAGTTTTTAATTATTTTACCCTCGCCAGACGGTGTTTGGTATATTCGCTGTTAAAGTCGTTCGAAAAGCATAAATCCCAAAACAGAACAATACACATATTCCGTGAATAATTACAAGTCCATTGCAAACGAACGATGCTGGACAAGAGAATGTCTCGTCATTCGTCGTGCTGTACACCTTTTGTTTTTTTTTTCACTCGTTTCTCATTCCGTGACGAAAAAAAAGATGCAATAACGTAGACGAGTCCGCGGAGATCCGTCGAGATCGACGATCGTCTCCCTGCATCCTCCGACACAGCGAGAACGTAAAAAAAGTATATCCGAGAATGTAATGAGAAAAAGAAGACGGAAAAAAAATGAACCAAGTATATTACAACGATCGTTTAGCCTTCGTGTCGTAAAACACCGGTAGAGCACTCGAGTGCTGCATGCGTATATCATCGTGGAATAAACGATTACGAAAGATCCACGGAAACAAGTGGCCGATGTGGGTAGGGAGGATAACGATGCATGGCGCAACTGAAATGGTGTTTATGCACGTTTGAGAGTGATATATGACGAGTGTATTCGCGTCGGTGTCGGCATATTGTTCTTCCTCGTCGCGAATTCTTATATTTATTATTTTTATAGTTGCTCTTCCGTTAGAAGCGTGTATTGTCTCGTTACGAGAGAAAAAAAAAAGACGGATGTCGTGAATTTTTGAATCTCATTCCGCCGTGTCTTGTCCTTGAACGATCATTCCGTTCAACGACCACGAAGGCTACCTTTTTCTTCTTCCTCCTCTCTTTGTGTATCGCCTTCGGATCTTCATTGTCAGTCTCGTAATGATCACTCTGTTGCCGTTGAAATAAAAAGAAACAAATGACCCGAAAAGAGAAAAACTTGGATGACAAAACGCGAGTTTCCGGTATTTCGCACGTTTTTTTTTTTTCATTTGTGTCATACGCGATATTACCAAAGTCGAATGTATTTATGATTCTCGATTTACGGTCGTTCAACGTTTACATCGTACATGGATCGTAACGCAACGAAAACACGTTTGGAATATTTTTATTGGAGGGATGTATAATTTGAGCGTATTTGCGAAATTTAGCGCGTATTTT
The DNA here is from genome assembly GCA_959613375.1 of Heteropelma amictum. NCBI lineage: Eukaryota > Metazoa > Arthropoda > Insecta > Hymenoptera > Ichneumonidae > Heteropelma > Heteropelma amictum. The sequence continues at coordinate 6,529,746 of OY390725.1, forward strand.
CGAAAAAATCGTAGTAATTCATGCGAAAAATCAGGATCGAAAAAAAGTCTTAATTGTATGCAAATTGTAACAACGCGTACTTTCGATGGGTAATAATAAAATTAGTCACGACACACGATTCCGATAATTATTATTATTCTGTGGTAACTTGTAACTTCGACACGCGCATCGTCGAAACGTTTCGAAAATACAAGAATTTTCAAAATTGCTTTACCCCGTGTTTTTTTTTTCAATTCTGCTTTCATTTTTTTTTCGAATTATTATAATTTGCTAGAAATTATTCGTTACCCGTGTATTCTTCTCAAATTTTTCGAATTCACGAATTATCCGGCGATCAACGATTTCAGCTTGAGCTGAAACGTCCCCCGGCCTCTTGTACATGTGAATAGATCGTTGTACATGTGGTTATATACCATATATATATATATACATACGCGTGTGTGTTTCCGATCAAATTTCAGGAAACCATCGAGGACATCAAACTCTATTTCTACATTGCCTGCGGAGTAACGGCGGCAATTCTATTGATTCTGTTAATCCTAATTTGTGTGCTTTTCGCTAAAGTCAATCTGCTGGCATCGGACGGGTACGTATCTATGAAAAAACATAGCGATAAATTTTACGACGTCGTTCGGGCTCGATTACATTTTTTCCCCCACCCCTTTTGTATTCTCGATGTATTCCTCGTGGAATTGCGATAGAACAGTTCAAAACAAAAAAAAAATCAAAATCGATACGGAGCCGCCTTCACCTCGTTCCTGTTTCCACATTTTTCGATATATGATAAGTTTCTATATTCTCGATTCAATGCCTTTCAACGACGCGACGATTCCGTTTGATAACACACGTGCGCGAGTATTTATTTTTCAATATCTTTTCTTTTTCATTCGCTTGATTCATACTTCTGGCTCTCGCGATTAAAAATGAATCATCTCGGTATTGCTCAACCGAGTATCGTGCCGATAAAGTACGAGGAATATGTTCACGCGTCGGCCAATTAATAATTTTTTTTTCGTCATCGTACAATCTACTTACCAGCACTGGAATTTAATCAAACGAGCATTAAATTTCGTACAAAGAATAAAGAAAGAAAAAAAAGAAAAAAAACCATCGATATCAGTAATGATATCGGTGTTATTCTTATTATTATTATACGCTAATTTTAATTCCCATATTAATTATGCATAATTCATATTATTCTGCAAATAATATCACACAGGTGTAAGTTGTGTGTGATTTTTATAATATTTTTTTAACGATTACAGATCCAATCAATTGAGCAGACAAGCCAATATGATGGCTGACTTTTGTTACACGAATCCGACGATAGTACCGGGCGAGGAACTTTCACGACGAGGTTTTTCCATGTACAGAGGGATGGATAACGCGAACAACGATGTGTTTGGATTCAAGAAGGATTTCGCGGTTTGTCGAGAAGGACGCTCGAAATTTTGAACCGCGAACAATAAAACGCGAGTCGCGATCGTGAGATTACAAAGTACCAAATATACTTAACGTTTATACACGTACATGATGCATACAGTAATTTACGTTTTGCGATTAGATCATTTATGATTTAATAGTTTACTGGAGGAGGAATAAAAAACACGTCGTATAATTTGATAACTCGTGGAGAAAAAAATCATAAAGATGACGATATCGCTAGTCCAAAAATTGTATTAGTCCAAGTTGAGCAATTGGACATCTTTCGAGATGTTTAATCGCGTTCACGTGTCTGAGGATTGTTTCTTCTCCCGAAAAAATATTCAATCGTCAGATCGTTTAATTTAACCATTATTCGATTTTTGAAATTTCCACCAGCGTCGTGGGATTTGCCAAATACGTAAACCAGACTCGATGTTATTTCGTATCACGTACGACACAAAAGTCAATAAAACTAGATCACGTTGATTTTTTATTGAAACGTGCTTAAAAATGAACAGGGAGAATATTGAAAGGAAAATGTATCTCGAGATTCTCATTTTCGGCAAAACAAATATCGACAAAACGAATGGAATATGAAAAAATGAAAATATTTGGTGGATTTTGATGTTCCATTGAAAAAATTGCATCTACAAAGTTGTCCCGTGGAATTACGCCACGATTTCAATGGTTTCGTTTCTGAATTCTCGACAAAACGTTTTCTCGGCGTTTTCTTGATTGAAATATAATACATATATTTGTTCATTGGCCATCAGAGTGGGAAAAAAACGAAAAACAGTGTAAACGAAAAAGTCCACGCGCGGCTTTCTCTGTTAGCCGGAAGTGTTTAGTTTCCCGATTGTGTACATCCCGCCCTTGATCTCGAAGAGACACGGTGGGCTGTACATTCACACGAAGGAAGTGTGAATGAAATTCGAATCGGCTCGACGAAGAGGACACGAAAAAACGTCCAAAGAGGACCAAACGAACGCCCTCGAAGGTTATTGCGAGCCCGTCAGCCGTGAATATCACGAAACAATAATAATAACAAATCGTGATAAATATTATTGCCATTATAATAATAATAATTATTATTAATAAGATTAGCACATTCGTGTACGCCATTAGGACTTTCAAAAATCGATTTCTTTTCTCGGCTGTTGGGAAAAAAGTTTCAATGTGTTGAATGCAAAATTCTGACGAAATGAAAAATGTTTTTATCAATTTTAAAAGGTGGCGCTCGCTCTTTGAAATTTCCACGCTTATAGCATGGGAAATTCGTCGTTTTTTTCTTTTCTTTAATGAAGATCGTTACAGCTCGCTTCTGACCGGAAAATCTTTGTCGTCACGAGGATTTTTGTAGGAAATTTTGTGCTTCACTTTTTGTATCCAAGTCTAACGAATGGTTGAGAAGCTTTGTGTTCAGTGTTAATATCTACGTGAAAATTGACTTTCAAGTGTTTTTTACGATGAAAACCCGACGGCTTTTTGGCAATCGATGTTTTTGGTAACAACGTTTTTCGATTCGAACGATCATTGACTACTTTAAACGTTGGCGGTTAACAATTAAGTTTTATAATATATTGCAGTGTTGTCGGGCTACTTTGGTACTTTATATAAAAGTAGAAAAGGCAATCTTGCACTAATAATAAACTGCGATTTGATTATTTGTAAAAGTTGAAAGAATTTTAATAATAAATATGACAAAAAAATATTTGTTATCCTCGTTTAGTTTTATTCTCGGTGAATTTACTAACAAAAAAAAACGTTGGTAATAAAAAACCAGTAAATAACAATTGGTATGAAAAATATTCCGTATTGAAAATACCAATTACGAACAACATTTTCAAATTTCCGGTCCCATCTTGGCATCGAAATTTCGAAGCCTCGAGCCTTTGTGAAAATTATACAAATTTTGTCTTTTGGCGAGATTTATTCAACATGGAGAACACTTTTTTTCATAAAGATCGAGAAAAAAAATATTGCGTTTTTTTTTCTTGCGATCCGATGAATGTATATACATTCAATATTTAATTGCCACCATCACGTGTTTCTCTGGAGGTTAGTTCGGAATGATACGTAACCTAAAGCTATATCGAGAGAAGGTTAAGTCTACTTATAGTTGCTTATAGCGAAGAAGAAGCAGAGAGAGAGAGAGAAGAGAAGAAGAAAGAGGGGAAGATTTGAATGGCTGTGTGACTGCAGGCTGTATACAAGAACAAACCGGGATAGGCTGTAATTGGTATAAAATCATCGAGCAAACACATCGGACAAGACAGCCGGAGGGTTGTGGGCGGCGTTACGTGCCGTAACCCTGGTTACTCGGTTTTCACGTCGCTCAGCTAAACCACCCCACGCCCGCGTCTCTCCGCACACAATTCCCCTTTTTCGCGCTGTCCTACTCCTTTCGGCAAGGCGCCATCTCTCGGCTTCGCGCGCAAGCTTGCGCGATTTTATCCCATCGCTATCATCGTGCTCGTTCGATATAGCTCATCACCCCTACTTCGAAGCGTTGTATCCCCTCTACGACGCGGTTCTAAACATCGTTATACACTTGTATACACTCACCTTGAGGTCACAGTGTATCGTTAGGCATCTTTCGCCTCTTTTCACTTTCATTGTTTTCTCCCATTCATGCTCCAACGTCGATTTTGCCAATGTGTACATTCCCAAAAGAGCCTCCGCGATGATTCCGACACATTGAAAATTTTCATTGGGTAATTATAGAAGTCTCAAAAAATTGTCGGAAAACTCTTTTTTTATCTCTTTTTTAACGCCCGTTAAATAAAAACGTTTGATCGATGTTTACAAATACAAATTATCAGATTACTCCAATCGATTGTGTTCATTGTAGGAATTAAAAAAAAATGATTTCACGTTTCGTTCGAAACGTACGTATGCTGTTTATTTGCAACTTTGCAGGCTATCGCGCAAAGGCAGGTTATGTTTTGGCGATTTTAATTAATCGTGACAAAACCGATTGTACTTTTTAATTCGGGCTGTGTTATTATTTATCATCGTCGTTTTGAGTCTGGGCTTCTTCGAAATTAGTCGTGTGTTATTTATTGGTTAGGATTTTTTTTTTGCACACGCGTGTTATAGGTTCGTTTTGTATTTTTTATATCACTGCAAACGCCTTTCGCGATACGAAGATTTTAACGCTATTGATAAAACTATTGCCTTTCGAATAGAGCTGTCATTACTATTATCATCGTAGTAGTACATTTGAGTTTCGGTGGATCTTTAAAAATACGTACGAATTATCGGATTACGATTTGTTTCTGTAGGGCACGCAACCGATCGAGTGTTTATTTTGGCGCATCAACGCCAAATCTGCTGTGTAGTGTCGCTACTTACCGTTCGAGCAGCAGCGCCACGCACTCGGTTTTCGCTTCGATGCCCCTCTCTCGCTCTCTTTTTTTTCTCTCACAATTCTCGTGTTCTCTACCTTTCCGAGCTATCGTACGGATTGGGATCCCCCAGGACAGAGAGTCTTCCTGGCCCGGGAATTGAAAATCCACTGTTCATCTCACCGGCGTGAACTGCCGGATTTCATTGTGGTCATCGGAGGTAAGCCGTTTTAACGAACACAAGCACAATATTACGAGCTTTGTTGTGATTTTCCTCGCTACCCTCGTATATCTACTCTCGATGTTTGTAAAGCGATTACGAACTCGTGTGCGCATGTCGGCTTTCTTTCAGCAGCCATATAAAATAATTAATTCCACTAAAGATTGAAAAAATATCGTTGTTGAAATTATTTTTGTAAGCATGATGCGACACCAACGCTGGATAATTTGCAAATGTGAAAAAAGTTAAAAAAAACCCGTATGTGCATGATGTGCTTGTACATGAGCGCATAAAGAACAGATTATATAAAAGAGCACGTGAAAACCGAGAGAGGGCGCACACGCGTAAAGCGCGTCCCCTCATTTACCACGCGCATATACATATAGAAAGTCAACTTTTCAGAGTTCATGTTTTACGAGCATCGAGCGAGAAACGAGAGAAGAAAATAAGAGGAAATAAAGAATTGATAGTAACGCAACGGTACGAATATAAAGGGGTACGGCAATTAACTTGCACAGTCCACAGTCTAGCGAGAAAAAGTGACCTCCAGTGAGTAGCGAGTCAATCTTCACCCGGTCGTAAATATATCTCGCATTTTTAGGTTAACGGAAGACAATGTACACTTTGCTTTCTTTTTCTTTACACGAAACTTTATCGCACGGAATTATATACGACAATTCCGAAAAACAGCCCAAGATATTTCCTCCAGCAGTTTTAAATTAGGGTTTAATTAACCTTTATCAACTGAATACTGAACAAATCGGTAAAGATCACTCAGTTCTGAAGATTTAATTAGTGGCACGAAAGATAGCTGCAAACTCGCAGTCGGCCGTATTCAGCGCACGTAACCTCAAAAAAGAAAAGCTCGCCGACATGAGTGACAAGTAAACAACAAAATCTCATGTGTATCTCGGTTTAAAATACCCCTTGATTGCTTATATATATCTAGATCGCGTGTTAAAAGAAACTCGAATTGTTTCGCTAATAATGCCAATAACAATGAAATGATTTCCCATTATTCAGTCAGTTGACCGCGTCCCGTTATACGGGACACGCGTGATCGTGTTCACAGGCGTCAGAATCTTTGTTCTTATCCTTTGTGGGTTATTGCAGAGTCTATGAGGGCAAATGAAAGAGAGAGAGAGAGAGAGAGAGAGAAACATAGAGACCGCGGGGACGAAACGTAGTAATAAGCGATCGAGCAATTTCACAGAGTCACAGGTCCGGGACATTCAAAGTCCAAGAAGAATTTAACGAGCGACACGCGCTCTCTATCATAACCTTTTTCCCCGCCGTATCACCCGCCGCGGAGCGGGGCGGGGGGGTAGAGTCAGAGTCACGCACGCATGCGCGCTGGTCCACCCACTACAGCGGCACAACGGTAGCTATACCGAAGCCGTACTCTCGCCCCTTTTCGCTCTTCTCCATTCTGCTCTTTTTTCTTGACTCGTTAAACAACGGGTATACACGTCTCGTCTAGTTAGAGAAAGTCACTCTAACCTGTGAGAAAACGTATGAGATTTGTCGGTACACCACTTTATATACATATATATACTCGTATAACCGGGAGCTCGGAAGAACGGACGGTTATGATGAGACACGTGGCGCTGACAAACAGCCCCATGCGGCGAAGCCACGAGGCGAACGAAACGTATCCCGCGTATCGTTCGCTGAACAAAAAGATGACAATTCACATCCGCCTATCCCGAATTAAGGTACGTCGTTCCATTAATACCCACGGTTCTATTAATCCGAAATTCTTGCGTCACTAAAAATGATCCGCGAAATTGCGAAAGCGGGCTCCATTTGTTCTTTGTTCGAGAGCTTTCGAGAGTGACAATTAAACGCGACTGGTGAAAAAACAACAGGGGGATCGAATAGTCCGTGTTCAATTTTTTTTTTACATCAAAAGCGCTTGAATTGAAAAAAAAATCGATTTTCGGAGATTATTTTCTTTCCATGCGAGTAATTCATTCATTTCGTCGAATACCCATAGGATTTTCCTTAATTTTTCTCATCGTTCTGAAATTTCGTTTCTTCGAACTTTTCTAAAACTTGAAACTTTTTCTTCCGTCATACCATCGTTAAGTACTCGAAATTCACGGTCTACAATAATCGGCAGTTATCGGCAAATTAAATGCAGAAGCAATTATTCATAACCTCAAATATGTGCGTTTTCGCGATTCTTTCACATTTTCAAAACAATCCTCAATTTTCGCAAAAAAAACAGAATTATCGACAATGAAAGGTTAGATGTTTGTCGCTGATACGTGAAGAAAAAGCAATAACGATAATACGATGATTAAAAAATTACTCATGCCCGTCTTTGCGCGTGTATTTACACATAGTATACTATACGGTGAACGGGGGATAAAGGGAAGTGTTTTTCGAGGGCTTTTGGGAATTTCCGGACAAGACCCATTGGAAACCCGAGAAGCTGCGGGGTGTCGCTCGCCGAATAATTTTTCCTCGATGTAAACACACCGCACCCGCACCATCATCCAAAACCATCAACGAGCAAAAGTACCTGTCGTATATTACTCGCAAATAAAATCTTTCCCAGATGTCGTTTGACAAGATGGTGTTGTGTGCGTAGGGCCGGCCGAGGGAGTGAGGAGAAGAAGAGGGGGTGGGGGAAATGCGCGCGCGTCAAACGAGTGTCCCAGAAAGGCGCTCGTGGTCGTAAATCCCGAAGCTTTGGTTTCTCTCCCTCTCTCTCTTTCTCTGCGTGTACAAACGTCTGCTTTTTACTCCACGGTCGTCGAGCACTCTCGAGACTCTGTCCCTTTTTGCAGCAGAAACAATAACACTCGTTTTAGTGGCCCTTTTACGAATTTCCAAACACATGTTTCGTTTTTTTTCCTCTTTATCGACGCGAAGCAAGGAAAAATTTTTCCTGGACGATCAACATTTTTTTAATCAAATGCACGACGTGTTCGACGATTCAATAAGCTGCTTCGTCCGTTATTTATATCGTTTTTGCGTAATCGTTAAAAGTAGTTTTTTTTGCACCAAAAATTGATATCGATGAATAATTTTCAGAGGAAAATATGTTATATTTTCGTTTGCGTACTTCGGTTCCAACGTTTGTTTTACAATATTTACACGATTCTTAAGCGGTTAAATTTGATTTACATTTATATATTACTTATTTTTTTTTCGTTTCTTCGTTATAGTCAAGATCACTCGCAGGCAGACGCAAACACACACACACACACACACACTATTCTTGGGTTTTCAAATTTGTTCTTTTTTGTTTCCTTCGAGTGTATAACTCTGATAATCCGAGGATTTTCGCGTTTTCTATTGTTTTTGCAAACTCATCTATCGCATCCGGATCGAAACTCCCTCTCTCTCTCTTCTTTTCTCGTTATTTATACATTTCCAACGTTGTCGAGATTCGGGAGAGTAGTCTCGAAGAAACGATACGAAAAAACTTTTGCGGTCAATTAAATCCATCAGCATTACAAACAGCAGAGGCGCAGATTCTATTTCAAATGTTTCGATTAGGCTAGCGAATTATTTTTTCAAGCCATCTTTACGAGCATTTACGATCGTACGATACGATCACAGTCGACCCACAATGGGAACACGGGCATCATTCGAAGGAGAGAAAGAAAAAAAAAATCGAATTTTCTTCACAAATAACAAAAAATAACTGCATTGGAGTAATTTGGCGCGTAAAAATCGTACGTTCCGATTGCGATTTTTTTTCATAGCGTCGTGCAGCACAAAATGAGTAATGTTTGTGGGAAATTATTTTCTGTCCAGCGAAGCTGCGAGGCGGTTTTTCGTTCGTTGGATAAAAACGGAAACGAGGTGAGAGATGACGAGTCAATATCGATTATCGACTATAAATTAACGACTATAAAGGGCGTATCTTTGGTCAGTTGGCACAAGCACCGGTCAGTCTTCTCATCTATGTAAGGTATATTGTATAATTGTACGTCACATATTACGTATATATATTTATATTATTTACACGCGCGAATGTTTCGTCGCGCATTTAAATTAACTCCGAAACTCCTTCGGTTGTTTTTGCAACCCTTCCGAGTGTGATTTGCATTAAAAAATGAAAAAAAAAGAAACAAAAACAATCCGACCGCGGGTTCTTCGTTCGCCCATCTCTCGAATATTTACACTAGATACTTTTCTTTCGTGCCCGTATATCATCCTACGTTATCCTACGATATAACTAGCTGTATAACTGCACGGCGCGATTTCTAAAAACTTACAAACTAGAGTTTCTCCCTTCGCCGAATATGTACACACACACGTATATGTATTTTTTTGATTACGTCAGTTTTCGATTGTACGATTGAGGCGCCCTCCACGGCCAGCGCGAGTTTGTCAAACATGCTTTCTTTTTCTACAAAATTTGTCATCCCCAAATTCCGCGAACTTTCACTTTCGTACTTTTTCCAAAATGTTTCTCGAGCACATCCCGAAACGTCGAGGCTGCGATAGACTCGTCGAGCGTCTTTGCGCGTTTTAACGCGACAATTCAGTGTCCCGCGCAAAATGGTATCTCGAGGCAGGTGGAAACGTTGCAAACCGTATGGCGGATGACGCGAGTAAAAATAAAACCGTTTTTTATATCCTACACTTGAATATTTTTCTGCGCAATGGCGATATCAATTTTCCAAATAAATTATCATCAGTATTCCGTCACTTCCCTGCCGATTAACGTTTCCGGCTGCATCTGTGAAACCGATGCGGCAAATATCCCCGAAACACCGCGGGTACGATCACTCGAGGAGTGAATCTCAAAGACGATGATAGAGCGAATGACAAAAAAAAAAAGAAAAATAAAAACGAAAGCAACAATTTGCTTATTATTCTCGAATGAGAATTACCGGATGTCGAAAATCGAAAATGCCCACGACTCGATGCGTAAAACGAAAAAAAAAAACACTCACGAATTATCACAATTTTCTTCGAGTCGAACTTTCTTCCGAGGCTCGCGAACGCCCGATACTTATCCTGAAAGAAGGATAAAATATCATTCCATCTCACCGTGTATTACGCCATCCATCTCGCGAGCATCGCTATACCATTTTTGTCAATCTCGTAATGTTCCTTCTCGAGTCCCATCGAAGGATCGCATCGCGTCCCAACGAGAGTCTGTTGATGATTGAGTTCCGGTGGACTCTGATCGTTCGATTGATGATTGACCATATGATGATTGGTCGCATCGTGATTAGTTTGATGATGATTCGTTTGGGGTGGGGTGTCGTTCAAAGTTCGGGTAGTGTTTTGTCCATGAACATTGAGCGTCGGCACGATGTTAGGGCTGTATTGTTGGGGATCGACGATGACACTCGTATAAATCGGACTCTCTATTGCATCAACCGGATGAGACAAGCGGCGTTGTTTAGCAACGGAAGAATCAACGTGCGAGCTATTGGCATAGTCCGAAATGGTTGGATGTTGCTGGAGGCTCGTTTCGCCATCGCCGTAAGAATCGTTGTTGTTGAAGCCACAATTTAGGAAAAGCACCGTCGCTCCGGTCTCGGGACAAACGCCGCCAGTGTCGAGAATTTGGGGGTGTTGATGATGATGATGATGATGAGAATGAGGATGTTGCTGATTGTGATGATGATGATGATGAGAATGAGGATGTTGATGATGATGATGTTGATGATGATTGTGATGCGAATGATGATCGCTCGTTGCGAATACCGACGGAACCGAGTGCAATCGGATCGGACTCGCGAGATGAGGTTCCGAGGCTGCCGAGCCTCCGCATGAACTCGATGACGCTGAAAACGGCCTTGTCTGTTGATTCTGAGGATTTGGTTGGTGCTGCTGCTGCTGCTGCTGCTGCTGCTGCTGCTGCTGAGCGAGATTCGTTAGAGAGTTTCCATGATGCAGAAGTTGATGCTGATGTTGAGCGGGATGCTGCGGCTGCTGCTGCTGCTGCTGCTGGACCGTTGACAATTGGTCGTGATGCATTCCTGGTGACGAAGAGAGAGAGTGATTGGGTTATTAGAGGGGAAGGTAGAAGGTAGAAGGTTTCGTTCCCATCTTCACATAGCAGATTTATCGGCGGATGAGACAAATAGCAGCAAAAATAAAAAGCTCGGATACGATGATTTTTTAATCCTTCGAACATGAATTTCAGACCCTGGGCAGTTTCCTCTGGATAGTATTAGGCGTAATGTATTGTTTTATTTTTGGAAAATGTTGCTTTTATCTTTCACACTATTTAGATTATCTATTAATTAAGATTAACTGAAATAGTAGCTTACGAAAAGTATTTTTTTCAAATACTTTTGCAAAGCAAATGAATTAATAAAGCTGATCAATAACGAATTGATAAAATAAAATTGTACCATTGATCTACATTGATTGAAATAGTAGCACGCTCCGAAAAGTATTTTTTTTTCAAACAGTGTGACAAATAAGAGTAACATTTTCCTAGTAGAATGTTTCCTGTGTCAAAAAAAGTGTTTTTTTTCTTTACTCAGGAAAGAAAAAACAAAAAATCGCAGTCCCACCGTCGTTGAGGTCCAAAGACGCAAACTTTGACGTAAAAACGAATGAAAAAATGTGAAAAAAAATGAATCTACGTACCACCGTATCCGTAATACATCTCCGAAGGATAATAACTCGCAGCATCCTCGTGTGAAGTGTTGCTCGTGCTTTGTGTCGTGTAAGGCGAGGGATGATAAGTGCTGCCGATCGCCGGTGGTCCGATATATTCAGAGGCTGAATAACCCGAGCTATCGATGTATTCAACATCCGGTGGTTCGTGAGCCCGCGCTCTGTACTGTGGACTGAGGCTGTGCTCGTCGAGATCCGCCGTACTCGTGCTGCCAGGATTGGCGATAGGCACACTCGGCGGATTGTCCGAGCACGCCAAAGTCGATGGCTCCTTTTGCTCCGTACTCAGAATCAATTTTGCCGCTTCCTTCTCCGACAGAACGTAATTCACCGAGACTATGCACAGCGGTCTCGAACTCCTCGAATTGTGAACTTTCGTCGCGTAAGATTGCATCCAAACCCAACCGCCGGATTTCGTGAGAAATCTGTAGTACTGAGTCGTTACCTGATCCTTCGTTAAAACTGCAACGAGACGGAAAGACAGCTCCGTTGATTGAAAATCAATTTTTCAAGGGCAAAAAGGACTTTTCGACAAGCTTCTTCGACCTTCGATACCGATCGAGATAAAACGCTGACGCTTCGAAGCACAAGCGACCGATGCATTTTATCAAACAGCTAATTACGATATTTTTTTGATAAACTTCCGGTTCGATAGACTCGTCTTTGATACTTCCAATTGTTCCGAACGAACTTGCATTTTTTCGTCCTCAATTTGGACCAAGAGGTAACCAACGAAATCATCCAGTTTTTCCATTAATCCACTCTTGTTATCCACAGACTTTCATCGTTTTTCAACCGTTAGATTTTTGGATTTTTATTCCAATGTACTCGTGATACTTTGCCGTAGGAAGTGACTTTTGGTTCAGCGGGGTGTTATATAAGTAGGCATCGTTGAAAAATCGATTTCGTGGGCGATAATCAGTTTGATGAGAGGACAGAACCGAGCGAGTAGTGTAAATGTGGTTGGGTCGTTGTAGAAATCCACGAGACCAACATTAGCGGCATTACGTGTCAGAGGGATGGGTACAGAGGGGATTGTTCGGTGGTTCTAGCAACGTGACGCTCGTGGAACTACGAGTCTGTTCAAACAACGATAGCGGTAACAGCCTCCTCTCGTGCTGCAACTCTCGTTTCCTTCTCTCTCTCTCTCTCTCTCTTCGTTCACCCTCCGAATACCCTTAGGGATGTATCTCCGCGTCTCCCATCGATTCTCCATCCCCTCGCGCTTACATGTGCCTGTGAAACGTTAACGCACCCCAGTTGGACCCTGTGACGCCCCCTCGTTACGATTTACCATTCTCAATATTGTACACACGTACGTACGAAAACCTCTTTACCTTCGCCGGTTGCAGCCTCGATGTTCGATCGATAAAATCCACCCCCGTGGTGGTTGCATCCGTGCAAAGTGCGAGTTTTCTGTTTTCGGGTACCGGGGAACTTGGTAAAATTCAATTACGCTAATCGTAATTTCGTCGAACGCAAAAGCGGAAGTGAAAAAAAATCGACGACCATCGGACGTTTTTTTTATTAATCTACATGATTATTACGTGAAAAAAGATTTTTTTTCTCTTTACCTGATACATACACGGGTGTCTCGAAGCTCGAGGCCGAGGGTGGTAAAGTGGACGAAAGACACGCGGAGAGAAAAAAAATTGCACGTGGAAGAAAAAAAGTTCAAAGGGTTGACGTTGTAAGGGCGGGTGTTGGAGTGGAGGCAAAAAAGGAAGAGACAGTTAAGCAGTGTCAGCTTCGCTTTCGACGTCGAGCACTCGCACTGATGAGTACTTTCACCACCTATTCATCTCTTCCGCTCTCTCTCTCTCTCTCTCTCTCTCTCTCTCTCTCTCTCTCTTACGAGCCTACTTTTTCTTCTCTTTTTTTTCGAAGCGCGATAACGTGGACAAAAGAGAACATTTTTCCCTTGCATCGCGATGAATAAACTTTGAGACGAAAATATGGGGGATTGTCATCGATATAAAATTTGCCCAAAATGTTGAATTCATCTTCGGTCCAAATTGCGATGCACAAAAGTTCGGGCACGATCGAGACTAGTGGAAATGTCGAGAAAAAAAAACGACTGCGAAAGAGTTATTCCAACGAGAGGTTTAAAAAAAAAACGTCATCAATTATGTAACTTATGGAAGTTTTAAAAAACTTGGTCTTTTTTTTTCTAAAAAACACCGGTTGACGTCGATGAAATTAATTTAAAAAATTGCACTCACGTATTTTGTGGCACTCCCTCAATTGCCATACGTCGCATCCGTGCACGTAATGGTACAGCGTTTTCTCGATAAGGTCCTGTGGCTCGTATCCCGTTAACTGTGATACACTGAAAATGAATTTTTTTTCAATTGCAAAAGATTTTCCATAAAATATTGCAGCGTCCTTACGTTCATTTGATCGTTTTCCTACGAGTGTCATTGCGCGACGGAAGATGATAAACAACTTAATGACGCGATATGTTTGAGAAACATGGATTTTTCTCATTGGATACCGAGCGACTTTGGTGTCCAGTGGGACATTTGTGTATACCGTCGGGATAAAAAAAAAGCTCAGGCGAGAGTAGAGCAGAGACGCAGAGAGAGCGTGAACGCCCTCGAAGAGTAATACGAAACGTATTTTAATGGCCACTCCACTTTCTCGATCCATTTTTTTTCTCTCTTATTTCGTTTTATATCGAATTATTGATGAACGTAACAGGAAACTACTTTGTATTATAATACATCAAATTCAAACGCTGTTTTATTTAGAATAATCGTTGAAATCGATCAAAATCATTAAACAACCGTTCGAAAGTCTGTCTTGTATTTCATACGGATAGACAATTTACCTTGCATCGAGGAAGATTAATTTAAGATCCAACGAGGCGCGAAACATGAACATATTTTGATGAAGCTTGATTTCCGTAATAGCACTCGGTGGTAGGGAATGACCGACGGCGACTAGACCAATTGGCGTGTGTTGGTCCTCGTAGGGTGGTCCAACGTTGATAACCTTCAAGTAACCCGAACAGTGGATGACCTTGAAACAAAGCAAAAAGTCTCTAGAATCCCCAGTTCAGCGAAATATTATCAAAAATTCATATATATCACATCCACTTCCGTTATAAATGAGTATATATATTTCAAAGAAGAGCCCGATGAAAGTACAGCATTGTTGTTTTTTCGCGAATTTCGATATTGGGTTCGTACACACGTTTGGAAATTAACTAAATTCAAGGACACGCATTTTCCCTTGCACCCTCAACATTTATTCATACGAATACGAGCGTCAAGATCGAGTGAGCTCTTTGAGATTACCGCATCCTCCCGGTTGTCGTACAACACATGTGGCAACTCGTTTATTCTATACGTACAACTGTATACCCAAACATGAGGCGAATGGTGCAATGCATTGCAGCGGATCGAGTGAAAGAGAGGAACGACGAGGAAAAGGGGGTGTCAATGACGAAGAAAATTACCAATTCGTTCCCTCGTCGTAATTGAATAGTCAATTGCTGATAGTGCATATATGCAAGGCGAGAAATCTTTCGTGAACAATACACGTCCAAGTGTGCGAGGTACAATGTACTTGGAGAGAAACAAAATCCGCGCGACGATACACCAAGATCCTGATTAAAGCAACTTTTATTCCCGCGGGTCGTACCCCCACTCCGCGATGCGCAGCGTTTGATGCGGCGGGTGGTGGGGGGGCCGCGCCACCTATCGCAGCGCCGCGCCGTGCGAGGTCAGCCGCGCGGAGCCGAGTGCGCATATCGCTGCGCGAACGAGCTCTCCGCGATGTTCCCTCAACCGAAATCTCACTGTATCACTGTGCAGGGGATACAAACGGAGCGAGTGCGAAAATTTGTGAGGCAAATTTTTCCAAGCACTTGCCACTCCCACGAGCTTTACTCATATATGCACTAATATAGCAGAGTACCTGGCGTTGCAAGAGCGAGTTGATGCAACATGCACTGTGCATACTTTGAGCTTATGAAACGAGTGTAGAGGAGATTCCTTGTGAAATAAAAATAACAAAGGAAGCTTGTGACATTTCATTGTAAATTTGGAACTTTTATGCTGAAAAATGTTTCTTATAAACATTTAAAGTTTGCCGACTACTGTGATTGAGGGAAAGTATCCTTCTTAAATCCACAATTTGATAGGGATTGATGCATTATTATTCGCTGATAAACATTGTTCGATTGAAATGATTTATTAATTATCAATCTCTTTAAGAAAATATGAGGACAAACAAATTCTCAAACGAGATTTGTGCTTGGCTATTCCGTTTATTTTCGGAGAAATCCAACTTGAATTAATTCGCGACCGATTCGACATCAAATTTCCCATAAATATGTGCAGACCGTATGGAGGAGGGGGGTTTTGTAAATAATGCAATATCCAACGCACAAAGTGAGAGAATCGAGTGCATAAGGAGTGAGAAATGACATTGCATATATGCAGCACCGACGTACGAGAGAGTTGCATCGTCAAATTACCAATTCCGTTCTTCAGTAATTAAACCCTCGAGTAACGCCGCGAAAAAGGAAAGAAAATTTGTTAGGCAAATAGGCCGTGTGGAGATTCAAGTGGAAAGAAACGGAAACACACGCATAGGCCGATGAGTATGTGAGATCCACTTTGATGGGAATATGAAACGAAAAACGCGACATCGGGGTATAATAATATAAGGCAGACGATTCAATCAAAGCCTCGCAGCTGCCGAAATTTCCCATTTTCCATTTCCGTCACTGCACGCCTTGCAATCGTTCGATATAACAATAACGATACAACAACGAACTCACTCTATGATTATCCGATATTTGTGTATTTTGATTCCCAATCGTTTTTCTCTCTACCTTTCTTATTTACTTTGTTTCACCACGCAAATCGAAGCAGGACAAAAAACAGTCTCGTGAAAACCAAAGCAGCAAAGTGGAAATCGTTAGAAGGTCTAAAATATATATTTTTTAGAGATATTATATAACGATTTTAGAGCCTTGGAACGTCGAGACTGGGATTAGAGGACGAAACATTAATTATTATTTTTTAGCGAATAAAACAGTTCTTTGATTCTTTGAATATTTAGCCAGCATATTTCTTTCACCTTTCTTTAGTAGCTTCAGTAGCTGTGATTATTCGATATTTGTGTATTTTGATTCCCAATCGTTCTTCTCTCTACCTTTCTTATTTACTTTTTTCCACCACGCAAATCTAAGCAGGACAAAAAACAGTCTCGTGAAAACCAAAGCAGCAGAGTGGAAATCGTTAGAAGGTCTAAATTATATATTTTTTTAGAGATATTATATAACGATTTTAGAGCCTTGGAACGTCGAGACTGGAATTAGAGGACGAAACATAAATTATTATTTTTTAGCGAATAAAACAGTTCTTTGATTCTTTGAATATTTAGCCAGCATATTTCTGTCACCTTTCTTTAGTAGCTTCAGTAGCTGTGATTATTCGATATTTGTGTATTTTGATTCCCAATCGTTCTTCTCTCTACCTTTCTCACTTATTTTTTTCACCACGCAAATTGAAGCAGAACAAAAAACAGACGTATCAATTTTCGAGCGTGATGGCAGGGGGTTGTTTCTTTTCCAACAGGCTCTTCCGACATTGAAACGACATTAGGGATCCCGTGTCCGCCAAGACACACAAGAACTCTATTCCTCCTCCCTTTTTCCATCTTCCTTCCGCTCTTTCTCCCCTCCTTCAGTCCGCCTCTTGCGCTCTTCATCCCTCACCGCGGGGCTCTCGCCGCAAAGCTTATTTCGGTGCGTCGTTTGTCGGGTCATTCATGACTTTTAACTTCTGCTCCGGACGATTCTCATCTTTGAATGGACCGTGTTGACGCAGAGATCGTTTTTGACCTCTGCCTCACCGACGCCGCTTTTATACTCCCCAAAAATATTGGTCGCTCTGGACGAGCGAGGTCTTATTGTGTCTTGCAAAGAATTTCAGCAAGTTGACCGCATTATTCGCGTTTGTGTACACAGCATTTCGTCGAGGATCTTTTTCGATCGCGTTCTTTTGTCGAATTGTACGAATAAACGATTGTATCGAGTGTTCAATTGTGGCGAAAGCTTTCTTCCCTGGCACGAGCCTTCAATTTGTCACCGGCAAGTGCATTTACAAATTATATCGTGTATACAACGCGGTTAACACGCCCACGAAAAGTACGCGCGTTTGTATGGAAAACCCTTGAATCTCAATAACGGTGTAAATTGATCCGACATCGTTTATATCGCCGCCTGGACATATGTCCTAACCGTGAAATGCACAGTGTCAACTGTACCCTCCCTGCCCCAGTGCGCTCCCTTCGACTAATATACACACAAGTCACCCTCTTCGATAAAGTATCCTCTCGTAACTTACATGCGTAATACAAATAAGAGGAAATACACCGAGGGGTTGCTGCAGGTCTTTGCTCGATTTTTCTAAATCATTTTTACGTCTCCCTCGCACTTTTTCTCCTTTTCTCTATTCGTCTCCTTCAATCGCCCTCCTTCTCCCTCGAAACGTGTGGAATTCCACGTTTCGCGATAATAATAAATCTGGATAAAGTTGGTGATCGATAAGCGTTAATTTTTATTTGTACTTTGGATCAGTTTGATTGGTTTCTGCGACCCTATGCGCGAATCTGCTAAATTATATTGTTATTCTTCTTTTTGATGAATTTTCGGGATTTCCATGATTTTGTTTGGTCGTCGTTCGCGTTATGGGAATGATTGTCGGGGTGAAAATATCGGATTGCTCGGAAAATAGAGGGGTTCCCGAATATGTATAGTTTTCGAAAAGAAAATTCTTCAAGTTTGATTGTCATTTTTTTTAAATCGAATTTTAGTATTTTTCTGAATTTTTTTATATTTAACGTATATCGTCAGATCTTCTTGAGATTTTTATTCATCATCGTCGCTTTCTACGCAGTGGTTCAATAACCTTTCCGACGCGTGGCGAACCAAGAGCGAGAACTTTTGCAAAAGAAAACAAGGGTGCAACGTGTCCCTGTTATTTTTAAATATTTTTCTATGACAAAGAAAAATCAGTCATGGTATTTTTGAACGTTTAAAGACATTAAACTAATCGTTCAATTCCTCATAATAAAAACAGCTACTGAAGAAAGGTGAAAGAAATATGCTGAAATACGCTAATTCCAGTCTCGACGTTCCAAGGCTCTAAAATCGTTGTATAATAACTCTAAAAAAATATATATTTTAGACCTTCTAACGATTTCCACTTTGCTGCTTTGGTTTTCACGAGACTGTTTTTTGTTCTGCTTCAATTTGCAAATATCGAATAATCACAGCTATTAAAGCTACTAAACAGCTACTAAAGAAAGGTGAAAGAAATATGCTGGCTAAATATTCACAGAATCAGAGAAATGTTTCATTCGCTAAAAAATAATAATTATTCTTTCGTCCTCTAATTCCAGTCTCGACGTTCCAAGGCTCTAAAATCGTTATATAATATTTCAAAAAAATATATATTTCAGACCTTCTAACGATTTCCACTTTGCTGCTTTGGTTTTCACGAGACTGTTTTTTGTTCTGCTTCAATTTTCGTGGTGAAAAAAATAAGTGAGAAAGGTAGAGAGAAGAACGATTGGGAATCAAAATACACAAATATCGAATAATCACAGCTACTAAACAGCTACTAAAAAAAGGTGAAAGAAATATGCTGGCTAAATATTCACAGAATCAGAGAAATGTTTCATTCGCTAAAAAATAATAATTATTCTTTCGTCCTCTAATTCCAGTCTCGACGTTCCAAGGCTCCAAAATCGTTATACAATAACTCTAAAAAAATATATATTTCAGACCTTCTAACGATCTCCACTCTGCTGCTTTGGTTTTCACGAGAATCTCGCGAACGATTGCCCTCTCATCTTCTCGTTTAACGCTACGATTTTTCGTATCATACGCGAGTTTTACGATTTCCCGTTTCGCGAAGGATACCAGGGTATTCTTGCCCTAAAAACATTGCGATTCGCTTTTCGCGAATGTGTCCAACTCGCGCGTCATTCCTATTCCCCTCCCCCCCATCTATCCATCCCTCTGCTGTTTCTTTTCCTCACTCGATTTGTTTACCCAACGCACCGGGCTATCGAAGCCCCATAAACCGATAATCCGTTAATCGTGATTGGCGAATATTTCTCAGGGTGAAGCTCGGAATGAAAAATTCACATTTTATCCCGCACGGTGCATTCTCGTTCGTTGCGACGTGTATTTTCCAACCCCTCCGAGCACGGAGGCGTCAGGACGAGGGCGTTTGAAAAACGACGAGTATGGACGGATGTTTCGTCGCGATGAAAAATGCATCGCGATGTCACTCGGTGATTGCGACAAATTTGAAAAATAACGAATATGGACGAGACGATTTTTTAGCAAACTTTTGGACAATTATTATTGTCGTT
Organism: Heteropelma amictum; assembly: GCA_959613375.1. Lineage (NCBI taxonomy): Eukaryota > Metazoa > Arthropoda > Insecta > Hymenoptera > Ichneumonidae > Heteropelma > Heteropelma amictum. Next base: position 6,549,744 of record OY390725.1, read on the forward strand.
GTCATCGCTCCGAGTTTGAAGGACAAGAAAGTGGAACGCCGCGATAAAATATTTTCAATACTCTTATCTCGACGCTGCGATGATTGACCGTGTTTTTGTTTTTTTAATCGTAATCTTGTTTCATCCTCACCTTCCATCCTGACGTAACGAGACCAGCGTTTCTCTTGGCCAGTACGCACTTCATTCTGATGCAAAAGGCACGCTCGAGTTCAATGTCACCCCGTGAATTCGGGGGTGGAAACGTGTGTCCGGCCGAGGGATGAGGCAGACTCAGCACATTTCCCATTTCCTTGTGATCGCACTCGGGTATATATTCGAATATACTGTTACCCGTTAGCTCGACCTGCAGTTGACGAAAAACGAGGATAATTTATTAGTCGACGAGTCGTTGTATTAGTTTCTGGAAATTTTCTCTTTTTCCCACAATTTCGACAATAAAGATTGAAATTGACGAGCGAAAAACATTGAATTCAATAAATGAGGGGATATCTCCGACCTGGGACAGTCCCAAGTGTACACTGGCAGTCTCGCTGATGTACATGATTTTTCCATCCGGTGCAAGAACGAAAATAAAGCCATCGAGAGTCTGGAAGAAAGGATTTTTTAAATTGGTTAGAGAAATTTTGAAAAATTCACGTAATTACCCATGAGACGAATTGTTTTTGAATGAAATTTTCCAACTCACTTGTAAAAGATGCGATCCAAGTTCTTTGATCGGTGTTTCTCTCGGGTTTGAGGTCGGAGAGGCTCCCCATTCTTTTCCCAAACCTGCGGAAAGAGGAAGAGATTGAGATCGTCATTCGCCGTCGATTACTCGCGCCCTTTTTTCTCAGCACGCGCAAGATTCACGAAAACAATTTTCTCGTTGTAATTCGGTTTTATTCGTTTCGGACGACATTTTTTTTTTCCATCCCTCTTCTCGCGACGTTGCAGCTCCCCTCCGGTAACAAGTGTTGCAACGCAATGTACGCGTCATTATTACAGAGAATAAGTGGGCGATGAGACCAAGAGCGAGCGCGTATAGACACTCGAGAGCGTATCCGCAAAGTATCCGCGAGATCGGCCCGAGACGATGATTTCGTGACGCTGCATTAATGTAAATAAAACCCCCCCACGATGCACTCGAAAATTCCGTTGCATCTTCTTTATCTCTCGATCTCATTTGATTTTTATCGTCAGCGTCGGGCGATGTTTATTTTTTCGAAAAAAAAGCACGATATTTCTATCGCCATCGACGATTTCGTTCAGGGATGACGAAAGAAAATACGCGATGAATTATTTTACAGAAATTTTGAATGAAAATCCTTTCGAGAACTCGCGTGACGAGCTTAAAGAGGCTGATTTGCATCACAGTTGACAAAATGCTTCTCGTCTGGACACCCGAGACGCGCTGGAAAGGACACATGTATATGTATATATATTTATGGAGCGTTCCATAAGTTGTCACGTATTCTGGGGCACGTTTTCGTCCTTGTCTGATTTCGTACGCCAGACGCGCGTCGTCCGAGACGTCTCAATGAGAAGCTGCGAGGATATACTTTACGTGTATATATACGTCAATCAAAATCGTATCTCTCTCTTGTATCACATTCACACGTTATAGCGTATAACAAAATGCACGGATTCTGAACTCTTCTTTCAATAAATTCCAACGTATTGAAACGTTTCCGTTGACAGCCATGATTGTATACGTCGGATCGATTTTATTCCATAAATAGTACAAACAACTTTTCGATGTTATCGATCGATTCGAGGAGTGTCACTGACCTTGAGATACAGATTTATTATCGGTCCATTCGGAACTTGTATTTATTTCTGGGTTTATCTTTGGTAATTAATTTCGAACGTTGTTATTGGCGGATTCCGGATTTGTTTTTACGTCCTTGCGACTAATTTCCTATCGATTGCTTGGGAAATTGGCTTGGGTGCTTTTTTATTATTCAATCGTGCTTTAGGGAGATGGGAAAAAATTTGCTGCGTCGTTCCGTGCGTACATGAGGAGGACAAAGAGGAGTAGGGTGAGGTGTATGGAGATGGAAATTCTAGAGGGATGCGGCCACTTGAAATTCAATTCGTCGTCGATGTCGAACGGTAGTCTCTCTCTCTCTCTCTCTTGAAGAAGAGACGAATAGAGGGAGATGACTGCGAGTCTATTGTAAACGTTCCCGCTCTCTCTCTCTCTCTCTCTCGCTCTCTGTGTAACCAGCCCTTATGCCCTATGCTTACAAAGCAACCTTGGGGTGAGACCCTAACAATGCATTAAGTGCGCAATCACACCCATCTCATCCGATACTATTTGCCCTTTGCGAGCATAAGTGTCCGCTCTGCGCTGAATTAACGACAAGTACCTTTTGCATAGTATATATATGTATAAACAAGTACATATGTGTATAAAAAAAAACGCATAGACGAACGAAGGAACCTCGAAACTTTGTATACACCTTAATACCCCGGCGGTCTCCGTTTGTCCCCAAAACCACCCTTCTCCAGCCACAAAACGCCCCTAAATTTTTCCAAACTAACGCTCAACCGATGCGAAAGAAGATATTGGGAAAAACAAAGGATTTTAACGAGTTTGGTACTGATTTCAATACCATGGACGGAGAATTGACCGGATAACAAAGTTGGACGTTGAAAATTGTATTTTTTCACGGGGAATCTTTTTTGAATTATCGAACGAATATTGAGCGATATTGGACGGGCATTTCCCTTGCTGATTTAACCAAGTTGTTTCGTAAAGTATTTTTCGATTGCATTTTTTTCATACAAATATATTATTGATTTACGATATATCGATTTTTTTGATCGAGATGAAGGAAAATATATGACTTACCACGTGGAAAAACTGCCCTCATTTTGAGATAACTCGTCGTGAGTCTTATTATGCTGGCCTTGTCGAGTTGCGTCGTAATTGCAACAGGAAGAGGAAGTAGCCTCGCTAATTCGAGAAACTCAAAGTTCTCCTTTTCTCGACGGCACCTCGCCGCGTTTTTGCTTTTCTCTTTCATCACAACTTCCTGGGGACCGGAAGCTCCGAGGCCACCGTACGAATTGTTGTTATTTGTGTTATTGTTGTTGTTGTTGTTGTTGTTGTTGTTGTTATGGTTCTTGTTTATCTGATGATTCGGCGTCACATTCGCGTGATCCGCGGCAAGTCGATGGTCTGCAACATTCGAATTAATCGCAATTTAATGTTTTTCACAAAATCTATCTTCTCACTTGCGTCCGTCGTCACAATTCGCCTCAATTTCCGGTATTGCTGCATCTGACCGACGTTTGACAACCAAGTAATAAATCTTTGAAAAAAAACGACGTTGTTCAACGAGCGAAAGTGTTTTGTTTCGCTGTCTTCTCGCGTCCAACAAAAACAAAATTGCATAATATTCGAAAACGTCGAAAAAGAGATCGAAAAAGGCGCTCTGTGTCAATGATGCTGGAGGGAGGATCATCTTTTTTTTTTGCATTCTCATCATCTTCGGAGATGATTGAAAATTTTATCGAAACAACCAGGCAAACTTTCCTCTCCGTACCGCCGAGTCCCTTGTTTATTTCGCGATCGCGATACCGGAAGTGATTAAGGTGGATTCCGCATCGTATACGTTCGCTGTAAGACTCGGCTAACGACGCCACAGTTTTTTCGTTATGGATATCGTTCCCGTGACGAGGACAGGTTGCAGTGTTTGAAAATTGTGACTGACGGGAGAGAAAAGATCGAGAGAGGAAAAAAAAATGGCCGCGACCGCACGTTATGCATCGTGAAGATGCTCGTGCAAAAGGGAGCAACGAAGGCCATCGTTAAAAGGGAGCAACGCGGCAAGAGAGCAACGTAATGACGTCGTTGTTCTCCGTACATTCGCGACGACGAGAGACTTCTCCACGATGGAGATTTTATTTGAATAATGCATTTTTTTCCTCATCTTCCGCGACTCAGCCTCCCTCCTCTCTTTTCTCTCTTGTTGTTCCATGTTGCACTCTCTTTTTCGCCCGCGTTTCTACAAGCTCTTTCGAACCTCCGTATTTCGCAATCGCGTGTATCTTTCACATTGAAAGGCGACGTTGCGAAAGGCGAAAAACAAAATGGCTGCCAAATAGGGTTGAAAAATCGAAGATCGAAGATTAAATTTACAAAGATGTTAGGGGAGGGACTAAATTAATCGATTAATCGATTCGAGTCAATTAAGGGGGGTCTCTCGATTCTCGATCGAGATGGAAAATTTGGGAAATTCCTTTGCCAATTTTGACGAATTTTTGCAGCGAACGTTCCGTTCGCATCTCCCGTTTTATCTCGGGCTCTCCGTATCGGTGAAACATCGAAGAGTGCAACGGAGAAATCTGGAAAGCGTCACTCGCCCGCGAGATGCATTGTTGCACGCTGGCTGTACCGAGAATTCTTCTCCCGCCTCGGAATCTCTCCGCATTCCCCCTTAATTTTTGTTCTTTTCCTTTTTGACGCGTACGTTACACCGTTCAAGACGTTCGCGTTAAAAGCGCCGGAGGCTTTCCTCGCTCCCTCGCTTATATTGTTACGCGTATCGCCGAGACTTTTTTTTTTTCGCCGACCATTCAACGTCTCGAAACATCTCGCGCCGCGACTGCCTCGGACGTGCGATACAACCGTGTGTATATATTACCGAGAAAAATCTCGCTAATAATCACGACTCCGAGCATTCGCGTCTCGAAAACACCGACGATTTTTGCAAAACTCGAAAAATCATTCATCGCGAGAACGATCCGGCGAGTAAATAATCTCGCAACGCGGCACGTTCGACATTCAATTTAGGATACACCGCGGGTAATGTTTATTGCAAATCGTCAAGCACGTCAGCCTCTCGATGGTCCAGTCGGAACACACGGGAGATCCGTTCGAGGAGGCAATTTTTTCGCAGGTCGCGTTTGAACCTCCGGGAACATACCCCGAGCTTTTCGTAAAAATCGTACGTGTTTTTTGGCAACGGAGGGATTATCTTCAAAAAAGTCGATTTTTCGAGGTTTTTCGTCTATTGGAGTAGGTTTTTTTTCAGTGCCAAAAAACGTTTGCGACTTTTGGGAAAAGTTTGGGAGGGTCGCTTTTGAGTGTCTTTGAGTGGAAAGCGGTTTTAAATTTGGGTATATTCCGGCTGGATTAAAATCGAAAAATCTTTGATATTTAATTTCGAATCGTTTCAATTCTAGCGATAAATAATGGAACTATGTTTGCCCTTCCGAGGCCTCCTTCCTGTTTTGAGCAGGATATCGCGAATTGAGAAAAATCGTCATGTACCTTTAAGTAGATAAGCACCCTTTTGGGCAGCCTGCTTCCTCCTCCAGCTTCCGATGTAAGGGTCGCTGTCCAAAACGATATTAGCCACGCGCGCGTGAGTCTCGATCATCGGTGCCATTTTGACGATCGACGGGGAGACGATTGAAACGAAAAGTTTGTCAAGTTTTACCCCGAAGCGGCGTCATGCACTCTCACAACGAATCGCACAAACACTTTGGTAAATCAAATAAATATTAAAAGAAAAAAAGAAGATCGATCGACGATCGATTACGAAATTTCCAGCAGACTCGCGGTCTACACGCTCGAGTGTTTGCTTTTGCGCAAAAACCGTCCGGTACTCGGGAGGCACGTGGGCATTCGATCTCGCGAGTTTCGAAAGAGGGCAAGAAATTAGCAAATTTCAAAAAAACTAAACAACAATCAGCTGTAATTCTTCGTTTATCTCTCCGCGTACGTGAAATCGCGATGAACTTGACAAAAAAAACAAACTATTTTTTCTTAGTTCTTCCTGTCGTAAAAATTTCACGACGGTGGGACAGATTTTGTGGTGCGACTTCGGCAATCCGTTAATGCCGACTGTGCCAGACTAGAATTTGTAAAATCGGAGGAAGGTCGAGGGAAAGAGAGACAGAGAGAGAGAGAGAGAGAGAGAAGAGGCTCGCGTGTCTTGGCTAACGGGGACGGGGGTTTGCCAGGTTCTAGGGTCCCCATGTTGTACACTCGGTGTGCTTGGAGGATGGAGAGAGGCACCAACTCCACCACCATAGCTGGAAGCTCTGGGAGTGGGCACTGAGCGCCACCCTTAGTTCAAGCTCCACCCTTGGCTCTGTACACGGAGTTGCCGTCGTTCTTTTTCCGTCTCCCTCGCTCTGTGCCCATCAATGTTGCCATCTTTTTCTCTCACCCCTCTGTCACCCCGACAGAGATCTGCCAACGGTCTGGCAACGCACACGCGTAAGGGTGGAATCGCAAAGGGCGAGCAGGGTAGGGATGAATGCCAGTCACTCGTCATTGGGCGAGAGATTTTTATTCGTTCGATTTTTTTTCGACAAGAGAGAGAAACGAGAGACACGCACAGGAAGAGCAAAAGGAATCAAGAGCGGAGGGAAGTAGTGGAAAAATGGATAAGAATATTGAAATATCGAATGCTGAATTATGTTGAGATTGCCAGGAAAGACGAAGGAAGGGGACAAAAAAAAGGACTCTGTAGTTTTATGAAGGTTATTCCAGAGGATGTGAGATCATTTTGGTGATTGACGGAACAACGACGTTTCCGTGCTTCTCGTAGGAAGGGTCTTGTTTCTTTGTCTCTATTTTTAAGCAGGAAACGCTTGGCTCTTTTGAGCCAACCTTTTGCGAAAACTTTGAATAACTCTTAGATTCTTGTTTGCTCGATATTTCGTTTCAATCGAAAAGGTGACATTCAAAGCTGAATAACTCCCGAGATATCGCGTTGGTTGGATAGCCGTGATTGTGCTAATCATTTTTAAGTGTGTGACCGCAGGCGGACGGTTTTCTTCCGAAAAAGTGCAACTTTATCGAAATTTCAAATGTTTTTTGTCAGAAAAATTGTAAAAAGAGCAGGGCAATCCGTTCCAACAGCCTTTTTTGTACGTTTTTGAGATCGCAGGATCGGAATCGAAGGTTGGCTACAATTATTGCAAGAAAATTGTATCACAAATTGGTTCTCACGTGAGGATAAGAAGCTTCAGGCGAATTTAGACAAAAGTATCGCGTTTGGCACGACAAAATGCATGGAAAATGTTGCATTTGGTCGAGAATTTGCCATTTCAATTTCATGATCGGCAATAGAGGATCCAAAGATGGAGGGTTGGAAACGGGAGGTTCAGATTGGAAAAAAAAGAGAGATAACGCAAAGGATGGGGGTGGAGAATACGCGGAAGATATTTATGAAAGAAAAAACAAGAAAGCTGAGGATAGAGAGGATCAACCAGACAAAATCGGAGATACCGAAGGGAGAAAGAGTGAGGGAGAGATACGATGGCTCGTAGGAACGTGGGAAATAGAAAGCTGGTGGGAATAAGAGTGAGCAAGAGAGAGGGAGAGAAAACGGTGCTGGGAAATCCCCAGTGATTTTGGGGGTTGTGCTGCCGGACGGTAAAAGCGAGGGTTCTCGACGGCGGGTGGCAATCCTGGACGGTAAAAGGTCATGGCTGGTGGCGGTACTGTTCCCTTGACGAGCGCAGCAAGATGTCTCGTTTCTCTCTCTCGTTTTCTCTCCCCTTTTCTCATAACGCTCCTGCGCCAATTCTCCAGGACTTTATCCAAAGGAGCTGTACAAACTTGGCGCAACCGCATCCAACACACCCTCAACGTCACTCTCTCTCTACTCATCCGAAAAGATTTCCCACTCGGGATAAAGTGCATCGTGAAAAGTCGGGGTATTTTGCGAATCCTTCGAATTCTCATTCAACCCTCCCCGAACGGAACCACCCCTGCCTTTCACAGCCTTGAAGAATGTTTAATCCCAATAATCGGCGTGATTCAGAAATGTACATCCCCTTTCGGACTAATTGCGGAAGCAACGAAAGTCTTCTCATCGACTTGAAATCCTCGATCTGTCGGATAACTCATTTTTACATTCGTTTCGTTTGATATTTCGAATTTTCGACAAAAATATCGATTCCACCCGCGTTTCTTTGTCGTTCTTCCTCGAACCCTATCGAGACTCACCGGATGGCACACGCGAAGCGGGTCGATCGTGGAGAAAAAAAACAGGGATTTTTGAAAAATTTCGCCATCCTTCGAGGCAGGTCTTTGACAACCTGTGCAAACGACGTCTCGCACCTTATTTTCATTTGACGTCGATATTCACCGTGTTGTATATTTATATATGCGCGGAGTAAAGTGCAGGGACACCAGCGGCGTTTTGGCGCACATGTGTTCACGGCATGTTGCCCCGCGAACCTGTCTCTTTTGCACAGGCTGTTTCACCTCCTGACATAAAGTTTAACAGCCCGGAAAAAGGGCCGAAACATCGAGAGAAAGAGACGGAGATTGAGAGCCAACCTGTAGAGTGTCTCGTCTCGCATCTCGGTTTATTTTCTCCGCATTCCTCGCACTTTGTCTCTTTCCCCCTCTCGCCGACGCGCACCAACACGTCAATTTTACAGTCTCTCGATGTGTAAAATCTCCATGGTTTTTCACACTATTCGGTGTCCATTATTTTCACGCGGAACATTTTAAATGCCGCGTTCGACCGTCCGCAGACTCGTTTTTCCTTCCTCCTCGTGTTCTCTCTTTAAACAGTCGTTTGTTTCTCGCCAACGGAATCCCTAGGACAGGTATAGGAAATGGGAAGAGCATCTAATGCGAAACATGTGTCACGAAAGACACTGTCCCTCTGAGAGTCTGCGTGGACGCTGGGGAAAAAGAATAAATAGAGATAGAGAGACGGAGTTGCTGAGGAAACTGCTGACGGAAAGCTGGCACGGACGATCGACGGGCAAAAGGACGTAACCCACGTGACTTTACACGTTGAAAATCTAGTGTTTCGAGTCTTTATTCCTGTCCTTTATCGCCCCACTCTTTTCTTCTTCTCTCGAGCCCTCCAAATGCAATCTTTTAGGCTTATAACGCCTGTTGAACTCACGATGCCCCCGAGTACAACGTTGCATGGGGTTAAAGCGTCTCGAGGACGAGCGCAGCATCCGGATGTTGAGAAAACTGACCGAGACCAAGCAGGTCCTTCCGTCTCCCAACTTCACACGTTTTTCGACAGATCGACAGATGCTTCCAGCGCAAAGTGCGTTGGAAGCATCTCTCCAACCCCCGCGCAGGTGTCAAAGACGGAATAATTTCATTTCCGTTTAATTATCCATTTTTTCCAATCTTTGGCTTCCCGGCGGAAAAAAACGCGACAAAGACCGTTAATCGAGGAAACTTTTCGTTGATTCTCACGAGACACGTAAATCGCAAGCAAAATGCGATACTTTCCGCGTGCAACAGCGACTGAAAATAACAATAATAATATTTAACGATCTTGAGTCAATCGCAATAACAACGACGATAAATATCGCAAACTGATTACTTAATTTTTTATAAAACACACAATTGTATAAGCTCGTACAAGCTTTTGAATGAATTCGAGGGAAGCTGAAGGCCCGAATGCTTGGCAACCGCGGGGAAATTCCCGACCTTTCCGTTGTCCGCAGCTTGTAAATTAAGGTGGCTACTTAGGTATAATGCGACACCGTGTCGATTCCTAACAAGAGATATATATATACATACATTTCCGATGGGAAAAATGAAACGGTTGTTTCGGAAGAAAAAAATAATCTTACGATCGTGAAAGATCGGACGCGATATTCAGAAATCGCGGAACGTCATGTGCGGCTCGATTTATCTCGGAGGAACCGCGAGGGTATTGAAAAAATGAGAATCGCGGGAAATTCCGTGCCATCCCGTTCCGCACGAGGTCGTCAATGATATATTCCGTACGTGCTCGGTTCGTTAAAAATTTTCGGCATTTTAATGTCAACCCTGGTGAATCCTAGAGTCTAAATCTCAGCTGGAATGCGGAGAAACATAATTGCCCGTGTGACACAAAACGACCTGCGAAGAGCCGGCAGGAGGAGGGGGAAAAGCGCCGCGCTTCGTAAATGAATGAGAAAAGCTGACTGTGTGTAACACGTACAGCAGCGGAGCTCGCGTGTGCCGCAAAAGGGGATGAAACCAATTTTTTTTTCTTTCTCCGCTCCTTTTTTTCTTGGTCGTGACCGAGTCAATGAGCCCAGTTTTGTACGTAGGTGCAATCCGCGCGAGGCCCCGCAACATCGTCGCGGCTTAACTTCCACCCCTACTATTTTTCACTCTTCGCCCCTCCAGCCTCTCTCCTTTTTCGTACATTCAACGAATACATGTGTTTTCACAGTGGACCACACATTTTCTCACCTACATTTTCCCTGCCGTCATTTTTCATCTTTATATTCTTACTAAAGAAAAAATCGGTCCTTCGTCTCCACGTTTCACGTCTTTCGGACGTACGAGGCGACAAATTTGCGGTTTTTTTGCACGGAGAAGCAATTTAACGAGAGAGAATCCATTTTCGCGGATATTCGGAGCGAAATTTAAATTGATTTGCGTATTTTTCTGCAGAGAAAAAAAGATAATTTAATATTTTTCAATATTTGTAGAATCCGCTAAATATTTGCAAAATTTCCGAAAAAATGTGATCGCGCATACATTAAACTCGAGTCTTTCAAATCGCAAGGTAGTCCTCTCCGTAATATCCGCAGTTGCACATCGTAGGTTGACTCGTCGACGTCGCCGAGGAGTCGGCGACGCGTTACACACCCAACAAGGGGATGTTTTCACCACGCCTCTCGCACGAGGCTGCACCGAGTATATTTTCTTGCTCGAATCGACCAAGCCCCAAATTCGACTTTCGAGCTCGAAATTCTCTCGGGTACTTATCATAACCAGGCGGAAAAATGAACATTTCGGAAAAGAAGAAAAGAACGCACGAGAACGAGAAATGTTTTTTCAGTATACATTATATTAATACTGAAAAAACATCATCCCCCAAACGCATAATACATCGAACGAAGAGTCGAGTGAAACGTCAGAAAAGAGACGCAAAGTGTCGAGAAAATTTGATCGATCGACTCCTGTCGCGCGAAATATCAGAGTTCTCGCACAGAAATAAGAAAAAAGCGTCAACAGCGATGAAAAAGGGTGGAAAAACGAGTAAATTTGAAAAAAGTTTGAAGCAAATTGAAATTCGACAATTCCGGAAGTAGCCCTATTTTTCCATACCCACTTTGTCGACAATTATAACAAATGTTGACCCATATTCGTTGGGTTTGCGTTTATTACAGATGTGACGTAACAATACATCGAAATTCCGAGGGATATTACGACCTAAACTATATACATATTGCATTATCTCATATTCCGGCTGGTGTACGTGTTCCCGCATAAGGAGCCAAGTTTATATGGGCTCGTTTCCTCGCGCGCGACTGACAAAATTTTCTACGAGCGAGCTTCGTACATACATCAACTTGGTTCCTTTTCACTGGTGAAAGAACGAAGACAACAATTCGTCGTTGTACAAAACAGTTGCACCATATATAAAACCCCATATATGCGTGTATACGTTTATATATATATATATATGCATATATTCGCTTCAACCCCTCGCAGTTTTACTCATCGTTCAAGTCCGTAGCGTTTTTCCGACCAGACAGATTCAATTTGTTGTTTGCTTCCCTCGTGAAACGGTGATTTATGTATGAAAAATCTCGATGACTTTATTCCAGCGGGCAGTAGTGTCACAGCGTCCGTTGAAACTGTGCTTTTTTTCTTCTCCGATTTATCGTTTCGTTTTATCATAAAAACTGAGATTCGATAAATTACAGCACGCTCTTGTGTACGAAAAATTACGATCCTTCGTCACAGACGCACTTTTGTGAAATCCTTTTGGGAAATCCATGAAATCTCTATTGAGAAAAAAGGGTTTTTTCTTCTCAATCGTTCATAGATGATGAGACACGAGAGCCAACGAAATCAGAGCGATGAATTCATGAGAATTTAAATCTTACGTAACTCGAGAACTTTTCCTAATCAAGTCTGGCGATTTTTTGTCTTTTTATTACACGCACAACTGTTTTTATTATTTGAGAATATCGTCCTTTTGAATTCTGCCATTTATCGTTTTGCAAGAGACTCGAATTTGTGAAATATCAAAAGTCGCGAAAACCCCGGGGATAAAGAGGGCGGAGATAAAATTGAGGTACACGAAATGTAAAACGTTTGATACGCTGATAAAAATTGTAACTCGAGTAGAAACCCTGTGGACGAGGAGTGGAAAGAAGGCTCAGCAAAAAAGCAGGGGCTGCTGTGGAATATCAAGAGAGGGTTCAGGATATATAAAAATAACGAGGATCCCTTTCTCGCTCGGTTTATATCCCCTGCACGAGTGCAAATCTCGACAAATATTATGTCGGCGCTTCGGCGAACGCTTCTCTCGTTTGTCGTACAGTGAAGTAGGAAAAAAAATAACAGAAAAGGCGGTAGGCCATGAGAAACGTTTTTTTTTTTTTCAATTACTCTACGACGACCGTCAATACGATACGAATTTCGTTTTGTTGTTTCGTTCGAAAAAGAGTGTTGTTTCTTTTTCAAGACGATACGACAAAACTGAATGGACCTCGGATGCTTTGTTTATCGTATAATCCAGCTGATGATGCGATAACTCAATTGTACACTGTGTTTCATGGCATATTTTTGTCCATGACAATTTCACATTCGCGATTCTTACGCTACACTTTGTGTCTTTGTGTTTTTCTTTCATCTCTGATTTCTCAAAACGGGATCGCAGTGCATGTCTCATCCAGCAGATGTCTCCTCGCGCTTAAGTTCTCGTATCACATATACACGTATATACTTTGCTCCACCTTCGCCAGAGTCTTCGACATACATATGGGGCATTTCGTGTCGACTGAACCGATGGAAAAAATTGACATTTCCAGGTTGGCTGAAACTTGGCTATCTTTTCACGCGCTGTGAGAAAAGGCTTCTTCTCCCTCTTTTTAACCTTTTTTGGACAAATCCTTAATAAGCCACGGATTTTCGAAAACGTTGGCGGTTTTTTTTTCGAACGCTCGTAACTTCTCGAAAAATACATCAATCTCGAGGTTTTTTTTTCCAAATTGCGCATCGTCGAACGTAATTTTTGACTTTTCTTTCCATCCCGAGATTGACATCTTTTTATATCGACCCGAGTGTATCGATCCATGTTTCCCCTTCGATTTTTGGATATTGACGAAACCAAAATTAAAGAAAAACTCGAGTCCAGCTGGAACGGAGCATCCGCTGTACATACGTACACATAAAACGCCATCTTGCGAGAAAGTGCTTACTCGTACGCTATCAAAGTGCACAGCTAGGTCTGTTACACCTCGAACTTTATGCTGACCAGACAATTCCATATGTACGTCATATTCCATCGTCTGTAATTCGGTACATCGTTTTCTCATCGCATATACAACTTCACCGAGTCTGGAGATCGAGGGTGATATCACTACTGGTAGGAAATTCCCTGTAAATCTTCCGTTGAAACGAGAAAAGCTATCACGAAGCGCATCTTCAATTTAAAAAAAAAATTTCAATTTTTCTCGTCGTTATTACCATTGTTTTTATCGCAAAAGTTGTCATCACGCGATTTTTTCAATTTTTTTTTTTTTACTCGAGCAGCATTCGTCTTTCTCGTCTTTGGGATGAAAATATCGAAGATTTTGCAACGACGATCGAAAAATCGCCATTACCGATCCTGCCGAATGTTTTTCTCCCTTTTTTGTAACAGAAAGCCACGAGAGACTCGAAAACAAAATAAATTTCAACGTAGTTTGATACGTTGGAACGTACCGGCGTACTTGACACAGATATAATTATCTGAAAGTCTTATCTCGTGTTTCGCGATGGCGACGGAGCGACGAGCTCGGACGATGCGCGTCGACTTTGAATTTTTTTTCTCTTCTTCTCCGTTGGTCTCTCGATTTCTTCCTTTTTTTTTGCCGCGTCAAACGGCGTCGAAGGAGAAATGAGAACGCGGGAAATAAGAAACGGTAGAATCGCGAGAGGGTCCAGGCGGAACAAACGCTCTCTCCGAGTGTTACAATGTTCGAGAGTTTGCGACAAAATATATACGCGCGCAACGTACGTTTTTGTACACACAAATGTATCGTTATAAACGTCAGACGTTTCTTGTTATACGGCTCTCGCGGGTTTCTGTAACTCAACACTCGCTTCGTGCTTCTCCAGCCTCTAACCTGCAAAACCTTTGGCTAATTGAGTATCGCCTTGATTATAATTCACTGGTACACTTCAGCTTTGAAACAACGCCCTTTTGTCGCGTGTTTGGTCATCCGAGAAGGGAGAGAAAGAGCCGATTTTCCTTCGAAATTCGAGATATTTTTTTATGCACATTTTTACGCACGAAGCAGGCACGAATAGTTCGGTCATTGCTCGATGCTTTGAAATTCTTCCTGCTTCGTGTATCTTCATTCGGAAAACGTTTTCTTTCACCGGTGGATGGTATTTCGATACTTGTTACGATTTACGTCGATTTTACGACCCTTCGAAGGACTTATTCGTCGCGAAAATATCGAAATTTCGTACTTTGGTCGATGCTTTTGACGTTCCGGCGGTTAAATCGATCATTTTCATTCTGATCGAACAAAAAAGACTTTTGAAACTCGAATCAGCAGTGAAATGTGTCTAAATCGAAGATATAACTCGAAAATCGATGTCATGACACTCGGCTGAAAAATATCGTACGTCGCAACGAGCGGACGCGTCGCCGAACGAAAAGCTGCAATGAATCCCCAACGAGGATGCTCGTCAGCTCCGAATCGATCGTGTATACTTTTACCGACTCGGCTCTTTTATCTAATATGAGTAATCTATAACGTTAATGCAGTCACGAACAATGAGTAATTATCGTCACTCACGGTACAGCCGAGACCGGAAGTGGCATCTCAAGAACGCGGGGCAACAAGTAAAATCATAGTTTCGTGAAAAGCAAAAATAACTTGGGAGCGAGAGAAAAAAATAAGACTCTTTTCCAGTGGAAAAGTCAATCGCTTATCAATCGAAAAGGAGACCAAAAAAACGCATATTGGGTGCCAAAACTCGCTCGAACGTATCTCAACGTTTATTCGATAAACCGTTGAGCAGTAGCCAAATTTTCAATACGAATTTAAGGGGGGGGGGAGAATAAAACGTTTGGCAACATTTATCACGATAGTTCGCCTCTCAACGTCATCTCGATGAGACGGAAAATTCATCAGGATGAAGGACAACGGGTTGGAAAAAAAAACGAAATTCTCTCGCATTAGAAAAAGGGCGAGGGAGTTATGAAAACAAAAGCGTGCAAAATGTGTCTCGTAAATGACTCTAATCCTTTTTCTTCAGCCCCTGCTGTGCTTTCTCGACTCTCCGAACCGTGTCTTTTTTCCTTTCTTGATCTTGATACGTGCACGAGAAAAAAGGGAAAACAAAGGCGAAAGTACGAGCTTTCGCTCGCGATTACGAAAGAAGCGAGAATTTTCCGTCCGCGATGGCCTTGCGGAATGCGCGCATTCCGTCGTTGAGAGGGCGAGGTTTTTCTAGCACCAGAGGGCAAAACTCTATGGGGTGAGCTTGGTAACAATTAGTGTAACTGCGATTCACTCCCCTGAAGCTAAAGTCGAGACCCTACGTAGAAACCGAGTGTAGTACGATGAGTGCATATGTATATGTGTGTTACACAGCGTTTGGATGAAAGTGTACACAGTAATATACACGCTCGTATCGTTAAAAAGCTAGAAGAATGTCCGTAACAAACCTCCGGAAGGGCAAACTTGAAAAAAAAGTGTCGCGACCCTGGGATTAAAAAAAAACGCCTGTGGCTCTTCCATCTCATCTACTTTTTTCCCCGCAAGGAGGTTCATCCGCGCTACCACTTTAACTCGCAGTCTCGCTGTGTTTCGCTCGACACGTGAATTTATTTTTGCATCTCGTTCATACTTGATATTTTTTAGTCGCGAATTGTTGTATTTTTCAAAATTCATCGTTGTTGAGCTCCTCCACTTCTTTTTCGCTCCTTTTTCTTCTTCCTTTTGGAGTTTTTACTCAATTTATCCTTAGCTTGGCATTTCCGGAGCGTTTCAATAGGAGGAGAAAAAAGACGAATGTATCCTGATTGGCACAGGCGATATTTGTCGCCGTGCGATTGGGAAAAGCGATTTAAAAAAGTAGATGTACACCGTGATGACGATTTTCGTTTTTTTAACGAAAAAATTTGGAGCAAAGTTAAGCTCGTACGTCTTTGTTCCATCCTACGTTTTCGGCGTTTTTGGAGCACGCTACACGGTATTTCAGAGTTGTAAGCGTCGTGGCCCTCGAGGCGAACGCTCGAGAGCGATAGAAGCAGCGCAGTCTCGCGGTGAAACCGCTAAACTGCAAGAGGAGTTTTCGTCCCTTATTGTCGCGTGTTTCGTCTTCCGGAAAATGATTCTAGTATATATGCATTTGTGTATATACATATGTATGTACATATATACCATGTGATGACACAAATATAGTACGTCTCGTCGAGAGATTCGACGCTCCCGCCCTTAAAGTTTCCCTTGTACATTTTCCGCGCCAAAGCCACCCTTGAACAACCCTAAACTGGAAGTCACTCCAGAGACATCCGCGGGACGACGTCAAGTGTGACCGATCGTCCGTCCGAGTGTTTCAAAGTCCTCGAGAGGACCGCAACCAAGAACGAGACGAGACACAAGATGGCGCTGTTTTCCCTCCTAGTTTCCCATTTTTCTTACGCACGAATCTTCTTTCTTCGTCTCGTGGTATTTCGTCATTCATCCCATGATTCATCTCCTCGACCGGATGATGATGCGCGGATGTTCTGCTATTTCGCGAAAATTTGCAAACTTTCTACACACTCTGGTTGTCAATTTAGTCACGTGGGAGAGAATGCGGCTACGGCGCGATATATGCGACTCGTTATCTTCGCACTCCCGTCGCCATTTTGCTCATCCGCTGAAGAAACATCGTATCGGTGCAGAGGAAAAAAAATGTACCGTTGGAATACTCGACATGCGAGACTCGCTTGTTCGAGATCGTTCCGAACAACTTCGAGGCTGCGATGATTCGACAATCAAACCAGTACGTTTTTATCGTTGCGTGAAAACTTTGCAACGGCGTACCCAATGTTATCTCCTTCCTCGTGGATGGAGAAAAAAATTATCAATATAAGTATTCAAGCGCATTTAAGGCGATTAACAGTGTTTTCCATTACGTGACAACTTAATTTTCAAAAAAAAAACATGGAAACGAAGTTTGAAATGAAAATTGTCGAGAAAAAAAGAATCCTCTTTTCTTGACATTCATGTATTAATATCTGTATGTTTTATTGGGTCGTTTCATTTTCAAGCATCTTTTTTTTGTCTTGTCCAAGTTGAACAACCTGCGGGAGAGAAATTTTGTCGCGAGGAAATACATTTTTGCGCCCTTACAGTCTCGTGGGGAAAAAAAACATTTTTTGTATTGAACATTATTTTTCCCAAACGTCAAATTTTCTACAAAAAGTTCCTCAGCTTCAAACATACGCACGAAACTCCATCTCGCGAGATCCACAGAGAGTTTCCAAGTTAACTGCTGTGATTATGAGGGGATCAAGCTCAAATGAGTTTTTTTTCATTTAATTAATCATTGATTAAACATTCAATCGGATTTATCTCAGATTTATCTCTGCAATTCTCAAAATATTGACTAGGCATGTGTCAATCTGGGGAGCTTTTCATAGCCTTTCGTAGGGAGAACGTTAAAGTATATATTTCTGTAAAAAAAACAAATTTTCGACAGAGAATAAGCATGTCGAAAAAACAACATTTTTCCCCTGTTATTCAAATGAGAAATTCAACGATCCAATGGGACTAAGTTTCTCTTTTATTATTTAGTATTAATTTCTGAACTCGGGAGAAACAAAAGAAAAGATTGCCTGAAAAAACTAGCTAATATATATATATATATATATATATATATATATATATGCATATATTGTTGTTTTTATCCGAGTCGGACTCGAGAATCCAAGTGAGACGGTCAAAAGTTCCGAGTTCCCTTCGCGGAGGTACAAATTCGATTCGCCAATAAACTACGAACACGTCGCGCACGTGTGCGAGGAGTCTCACACACGTCAAAAATTTCACAACGCTCGCTTCTTCTTCCTCCTCTTATTTGTTTCTTTTCCTTGCAAGCCTCGATGGTTGATGAGCGAGCCAACTTTTGCCGGACGCGACATCGGGCCAAAGGGTTACGTGGCGAGAGAAAAGTCGAAAGAAAAAGTCCGTTTATTCGCCAAGGAAGGAAGAAATAAAAAGTTTGGCCTTTTATTGTTCGTCCGAGAATCACACCCCCTCAGAATCGTGCACTCACAACCGCGTGAATTTAACGCAAAATCTTACGCAATCTTACGAAATCGTTATAGCGTTTAAAAAAATCTCACACGAGATAACTTTGTCCTCCATACGGTTATCATCGATGGAAATTTGCCATCGTAAATTTCATCGCCATAACGTCGATGTGTCGAACGTATAAAAAAAAATTATTGAAGCCATTACATTTTAGCCAATTGAACGTAAAAAAATGAACTGTGATGGAAATGGTAATTCTCATTAAAAAAAAAGTGACGAGGTAACGACTGATTATTCGACGATAATAATCGACGCGATATCACCACGAAGAGTGTATTTCTGCAATTATGAAAAAAGCATTTACCCCGAAAGAAAGAAAAAATTCAAGAGGAAGTCGCCGCTTCGTTAATTGCCTTTTTCTTTTCTCCTCGGAGCGGTAAATTGCATCGAAAAATCACAACATTTCGCAATTATTACGTGTTGCATATTCCACGTGAACGTAAACGCGGAAACTCCAACATCCTGTTTATTTTTCCACCCGGAAGATATCATTCAGACGGGCATTCAAAGGTCGAAAATAATAACCATCGGCGTATGATAAATGCAAAGTGTTTCTTCGCGAGTATCGACCGCAAAAAGAAATTAAAATTAACGCGGACCAAACTTGTTCGGATTCGTCATTATAGTTCCTTCTGCTCTTGCCTGCGCATTCGCGGAACGATACCTTGCAAATATTTCAAGGTGAAAAATTGTCAAATTCCGCGTTGTTACTCAATGACGGTAACGAGTATAATAAACACAATTGCATGTTTTATTATACGCGAGCGCAGCGCCAACTTGGAAACACGATTTTTCTCACGAAGAGAATGTGCCACGAATCGAGCTGACGATGATATTATCGCAGTGTGATTCAAAGAGGAAAAAAGAGCCGAGCAAAATCTCATTGAAATCGAATGATTCTGATTCGTCGAATCGTCGTGATTAAACATTCTTTTTTTCATGATTCGAACGCGTCGAGTTTCAAAGTTATTGAGACAAGAACAGAAAGACGAAAACGAGGTTCTTTCGACCAACTTTTTCATCGCTTTCGATGTAATCCAAGAGGTAAAGATTGACACCAAACGGGAATGATTCGGCTACGATAAAACGGCCGATCAGAAAATTCGATCATTGTAACCACTCGTGCGAGTTGTCCTTGAATTCTTCGACAACAAATCGTACGAATTGTCGTCACAAAGACGCAAAATAATGATTGAACGCTGATGATTATTACGAATTATTACAGAGGGACGAAAAAAGAATGATTGAAACCAAGTAATTTCAGTTTTGCATTAATCTTCCGAGGCTGAAAAAAAAATTGTGGGAAACATCCTGGGGGGTTGGTGCAAAAGTCAAACACTTTTTTTCCTCTCCCTTTCTTACTCCTTCTCGTCTCATTAGGTTTATTTTCTCGTTTCGCTCGGACGTCGTCCAGTTTCTGTATATATACTTCGAATGTTTATTGCCGGGACGAATGACCGGTGGACGATCGCCGTGATGACAAAAGCGTCGACAAAGGCCCTGACGAAATTTTTTCAAATCTCGCGTGGCGAAGAGAAAAACCCCCGTCCTGCCTCGTGGTACTTTCGCCGTTGCTGGCTGTTCCGTGACGATTTCGAGACACACAAACGCGTATTGACGAAATAAAAAACGATAAAAAAATACAACAACAACGACAATACATATACGTCACCTGCACGCATCGAACCCTCCAATTTCTCATTCATTTTTATTATTCTCGCACTTGCAGTCTGCCTGTGTATTTTTTTTTTCGTTCATTCGCGCATACGAGGCTCGCGCGTCAAACATGCTCGTCCATATCGTCGTGGACAATATGAACCAACGGCAAAAATGATTACAAAATGTTATCGATGAAACTCGACAATTTCATTGATTTGTCGATTAACTCCGGATTATCGAGATATCTCGTTTCCCACTTTGTGTCGAGCGACACTCGGACGTTCCCGACTATTTTCGATACACTTTCGAGCATTGAACAGCCCACTTTCGTATCTTTGCGCGATTGTTACGAATTGCTCGATGAATTTCGATGAAAACGAGAGATTGTCCGGCAAACGCTTTGACGAAAAAAGAAGGAAAAAAAAAGAATAAGCGTAGAATGCACTCACTGTGTTTCCTTGACTTGGAAGACCGCGGCGATCCAACCTCGCACGCTCCCTCCGCGCGAACGATCGTGGCTTGCAAATCAAACGAACAACATTGATTCAACGAAAAAGCGAAAAGAAAGCTCTTGATCGAGCAAACGATTGAAAATCGCTAAATGCACTCACTGAATCTCCGCATTTTGGGACTGTTAAATCCGTATCCGTTTATCCGTGTACCAAAAGGCAACGATCGTGAGAGCACATGTTAATCGATCACTTATCGACACTCGGCGCGCGCGCCTTTTCCGTTTTCTTCCCACCTTTTCGCTGTTTCTCTCAGGGAAACTTGACATGGGAGAAGTACATTGACAATTTTTTATTGATATTTATCGTCGGATGGGTTCTGGGTGTGTTATCATGTTATTACTGTTATTGTTATTATTTTAAAGATGAGAAAAAAAGGTTTGTTATCACGGCGCGTGAGGGTTGAGTCCCACGAAGAATCGAGGACCGCGGCGACTGCGTCGAACGAGACTAAAGTCTTCCGTTGTACTACACACTCGGGGGGGCTTTGAACGCGGTTCGTGCAGGGTGTCAGATTTAACGCTCGTACATGCTCTCTCTCTCTCTCTCTCTCTCTCCCGGGGAATGGAAATACATATGAGAGGCACACGCGACGCCCCCCTCCCCCAACGTCCAGCCTCACTCCGCGTATTTCTGCGTCCTTCTCGTTTGTTTTTATTTTTTTTTTTTGTAATCAATTTCTTATACATAATACATTTTTGTTTAATTTCACATTGTATCAAAGGCTCTTTTTATCATGATAAATTCGCTCGACCAATTTTCTTAGCCGCACATGCGTTGTATGAACTTTTTTTTCACGTTTTTCGACTCGAATGCGAAACATTCGGTTCATTATTTCTTTTTTATTTTTGGGAATACGAAAAATCAATTTTGTTTCGTTGCATCGGGTGAAATAGGTTTGTCTGTAGGTTGGATCGCGCGAGGAAGTCTCGAATTACGTGTTTCCTCTCGTGTCTACGAGTTAAACGAGTCTCTAACAAGCCGACGATACACCCGCGACAGCTTACTTTCTGTTGACTCTTGACCACGCATGATTCGAGCTACGTCGAGCATCAAATTTTCTTTATTTTCTTTTTCGGGGCGGGGGAGGCCTCCCACAAACTTCTCGCCTCGCCAGAGGCCAGAGCGCGAGAGGAAAAGTAGGACATTTTTTTTACGGAAGTGCAAAACGATATCGGGGCGTGAACTCGTCGTGTCCCTTTTTTCTTCCTTTCGACTTGGACAAATTACTAAATCACACTGTGACGTGCTTTCGGTAAAAGAAAAAAAGAAAAACTCACGGAGACGTTTCGGAGTCTATTATTTCGTATCGTAAAAACGTGTCATAAAATTTGATTGACTCAAAACGTAGAAACAAAGATCGGGGAGGGTCAAAATTCAGACTCGTTGACTAATAACGAGTTTTTTGGTTCAGCGACGTCTTCGAGAGCTTTGGTGGAACAACGATGACCATTGTTTCTTTTTTTATTATCTCGAGTCAGAGAATTACGATATGACGAATCGTAAAATTTGTTCAATACGCTGTCGACTTTATTAAAAAATCTTTTCACTCTCCAAACTCTCCGCGTCGGGGCTCTTTAACAAAATAACGAAATTCACATTACAGCTATGAATTTCGTTGTTTTTTCAAAGAACGTTCTTGCTTTTTGCAAAAACTTTGCACCGATAAATCGTTGTCTATAAAAAATAACGTTGGTTTTCGAGAAGCGACGTTTACATTTCTTACATTTTTAGCGTTTACATGCATTACATCTTCCAAACAAGCCACCTATCGGCGGAAGTTACCCGAGTGTCGAAAAAGTTTCCCGTGGTCCGTACAAAAACTCGCGACCTTGCGTTTTTTCGAAATCCGATAACTTTCGGCGGAAAGCGACGTTTTTATTTCGTTTGTTTTGAAGTTTACAACATGCATTCGACGTAATGAAAGTTCGCGCGAGAAAGAGTGTATCTTATTTTGGATTTTTTCGTCAGTCAGCGTCTTCGATTTTTAATTTACTCCGTGTTTTGGAAGCAACGTGATTTCTCCTGCTCGGGGAACGGCGATTTATCGATGCTGACAGGGCCGATTCGCCCCGGGTGATCGTATTCCGAAACGTTTGTTTCCACCTAATCCTTTTCGCGACTGTAAAACTTTGGATGTAAATATATCCGCGAGCATAAGCGTTTATCATCCACTACATGTATTTAATGTAGCACACACACCGAATTTCAGTCACCGTGTCACTCGCGGTGACTAAATCGTCGAACGTGAGCCTTCTGTACGGGCATTGCTTCACACGCACGCGCAGCGCCCTCTTTCTCTCTCTCGCGCGCGATTCTTCCCCTTCTCCTCCGCCTCTCGTTCTCCACAGCGCGTGTAAGAATCAAACATCGACCACCAAATATTGAGATCCATATAATACAACGAGACATTTGTCGCGACGGTACTCTCGCATTTTTGTTTAGGCTACCGTAGTTGACCAACCCGCGGCACATACGCTCGTTTCTCTCGTTTAATTTTCTTTCCTCTCCCATCTCGACTTTGCCAGTCGAGCAAATCGATCGAGCCGTTGACAATTTTGATTATCGAAAAAATAAAAATCTCCACTCCATCGGTAATCATTCAAAAAACTAACGTCGGAAGCGATCGAACATTTCGAACTGCTTAATTCCGCTGTTGAATTTTTCTCCCCAACACGGAAACTCTTCTTTCCTTGCACACTTTAGGTAACGCTACTCGAGCGCTAACCTCCGTCGAAACGGCTAATTTCGTCCGCGAAATGTAGCACAAGAAAACTAAACGCAAAAAAGTCGCTTTTGAGCGATTCAATCAATCTTCACCAATTTTCCATTCAATTTTTCGTTGACAAAAACGTTGGTATAGTTTCTCGAAAACATCTTCGATCGCCGTTGAATCAGTATTTTTGACGCAATTTTTGGAAAAGCGAGTCAACTCGGCTTCACTTTTTTCCGAAATACCGTTTTGGCGGAATAAAAATCATGTTTAAAAAGGTTAGAAAAAAGTGCCATCTACCGAGAACATTAGACGTCGTTTAGTGCGAGTTTGCGATACGCTGTTTACGCACGTGCCAGGATGTTGTAAGAGCGCTTTACTTCGCGTATTTATCCCTCCTAAATGTACATATATATATATATATATACATAAACGACCAAGCACAGATTTTACTCGATAATTCTCAATGCTCTATTTTCTCTCCAGAGTTCCTTGCAGCCTCGCTTGTTTCAATGATTCCCATTGGCTACAAACTTCCACTATTATTAGCGCCCTCATCGGTCTTGAGATGCAACCCTTACGCTCGATAAATTCGTGAAAAACAATTCCACGTATAGCTTTCCTGCTCCTCCGTTTTGTTGTTTTTCTCCTGATGTAGAAAAAAGAAAGTCAGGCCCAACGACGAGATTCGGTCAATTGGGCTGGAACACGCGCGTGCGACAGCTGCGCGTGAATGAATATAAAAAAAAACGATCTTCTCTTTCTCTTTTACGAAGAGGAGTGTCTCTTCATGCTCTTGAAAGACACGAGGGGAAAAAGGGCGAGATCTCGTCGTTTAACAGGACACATGTGAAAGGATCACGTTCGCAGGGTGTCACGAACTTTCTTCGTTTTGTTTTTGTCGTTCTTATTTCTACAAATGGCTTTAGGAAACGACACGCCCCATTGCGGCTGCTTAAACGTCGCGTTGCGATGTTTACTTTTCCGTGCTCAAAGTAGTCCGGAAATCGAGAGAATACGTACGGTTTGACGCTGATTTCGATCGACCGTTCGATCGAAATCGATCGAAAATTTATTTATCAAGAAGGTCCATAATCAAGAAGGTTCACTCGCATCTGACTGTAACCGAAAAGTCCACCTTTGAGGCTCGCAATTTTACATCGTTATTAGAAAAAAGAAACACATCACACGAACATTTCGAATATCAAAATTAGGTCAACAGCGATCTTGTTTATTCGTTTTGTTTCCTTCTGAAAATTCTCATTCTCGAGCCTGATACTGTTTTTAAAAAAAGGGACTGTTTTGAAAAATGAACGAGATATAACGAATATGTGACGAAATTTCAAGGCAAAACTGCCGGGCAAAAATAAAGAGGAAGATCGAGAAAGTAAGGGGGACAAAATACGATGCGGGCGCACTGGTGGAGGTAACGCGATATTTGGGATTCGAGGTTCGGAATAATACAAGAGAGATCGAACAATCGACCAGCATCGATAAGGATTTTTTTAACCCACCTGGTACATGCATACGCGAATCTCTCCATGGTGAGAAAAAATCACTCGCACGACAGACAGGCACAGTGGCATTCTCGAATGTATCGAAGAATTTATTTCATCTTCATGCTGGAGATAATAAGAGTGCAGGTGTGTCAGGTGTCATGACGCGATGGGCATACCATGAATAATATTTGTACAAAATATTACGAGACAAAATATTTAGTTTGTGCCTATATATAATTTCAGAATTAAACCAACGATTGCGAAATTGGCGAAATTTCGAAATTTTTCGATCGTTTATGAAATTGAATTATTTGTAAATAAAGACACTTTACGATTTTTCTAACGATATCGATATAATACATCAGTAATATATTTTGATTTTAGGCCTGAAGGAAAAAAAGATGGTGAGAAATTGTCGGAATATTTTTGCTATTTCTTTCGCGCGATCGCATCGAAGATATTTTTTCACTTATTGATTCCCTCATCGATAATCGCATGTGATCGTATCGTTGATTGGAGTATCATTGATTCTTTATGGGAAATCATTTTTCTTCTCATGTACATTCACTTGTGCATGCGGGTTGAAAAAAGATTACATACATCGAAGTACATATGTACTTTTCTACGCATTATTATAGTCAGCATTAAGGAGGTTCACGCGTAACTCCGGGCTCGATAAAACCACGGAATTTTTGACTCTTTTGGCCTCCAAAAATTCATTTAGATCAGTCGGGATTTTAAAACGACGAAAATATTGAAAATACTCGCGTAATATACAAGCCCAAAATAAATAATCTTTCCGTAGTGCGGTGTTTACTTTGATTTCTGATTTTTTTTGCGGTAACAAGACTTTATAAATAGATCGTTGTTCGCTCAGCGTATTTTATTTCAGAAATTTCAGAAACGAAACTTGTGAATTTTTTTTTCGATAAAACTGAACGATGGATCTATGAATAATGCCAAGAGTGCAGCTGTATTACACATTTTTGTCGCAACAGTGCAAAATTCCCAGCCAAAAAAGTTGGGAACATCTTTACCATTGAATTCGCGTGAACCCCCTTAAGCTCACAATGGAATTATACATTTATTCCCATTGAAAATGTTCACGACTGTAAATAAATGTCGATGTTGCCAATCCGGTAAGTCTATAATCGTTTATTTAAAAATAATTCATTTACCTACCTAAAAAACCGAAACAAAACTGATCCGTACGCAAGTAATAATCCATCCATTTCACGCTCCTACGATTGAACGTAATTCCTCCAATCGCTGCGATATTTATTCCGAAAACTTTGCAAAATTGGAGAACTCAAACATTTTTCGAATTTATACAACACGTTCACGAGGTATCCGACGGTCACTGCGCGTTCTCCACGGCCCTTCAAACGTTTTTCGTTTCCCGAATTTCCACCATATTTTCCACGCAAGCTTCCGTGGCAGGGAAACCTCGCGTTGTATTTGCTTTCTGAATATATTTTTTCTTCACCGCAACGATTTTTGTCGTGTCATTTATTTCATTAAAGCATTTTTAAGAAACTCGCGATAATTCATCATTATTTCTTCCCCCGGGCACTGAAAAAATTCTCATTTTCTATATTCCATACACGCCTTAACACTTTGTACTACGTTTACGTTGAATTTTCACTCGATCTTTTCACAAACACCCTTTCCGGCGACAGATTTATCAGTGAAAATCGTGGAAACGGATCTTTGCAAATGTTTTTTTCTTCGCACGCTAAAAGTGAAAGATCACAAACGCAGGGTGGTCCAGGACGTGTCGTGGGAAGAATCGACAGTGTCCTCGTGGTTTTAAGGCCGGCGTTAGACTGAAGGAGCGGCGAGATTGTGTTTCGGGGGTTGCGAATCGCTATCGGACGTGACCAAACGTCCTGTTCGCTGATCAGACTGGTATATGGCCCCTTAAACCCCTCATCACACCTCGTGCATGAAAGAATCGAAGGGAGGAAGAGAGAAAAAGCTTCACGATGTGTAATATCGCGATAAACGCGTTTGTCAAAAATTGCCGAGTCGTTAGCAAGTTTAATTCCCTCTCGACCGATTCCAGGTCGTGTTTTTCGTGTTTTCGACAAAACGGCGCACGCCGAATCGGAGCGAACATCCACGGTCGAGTTGCTTTCGCGGCCTATCGAATTTCGCGATCATTTTTGACAATTCTGATGAAAAAAAAAATCAAAGATCGCATTCAAGAATGAACCTCTGAACATGAATTATTCCGAATCTTTCCGTCGATTGTTTATTATCCTACGATACCCTCGAAATACACAAACTCCTCGAAATTACACTCGGTTTTCGAAAATTCGTCTCATGTTCGACGAAAAAAGTGAGATTCTTCGTTTAATACGTTAATATATAAGCGTTGGATAAAGCAAAAACCTGGTATACAAAATAAAGACCGATAAAAGATCTCGAGGAAAAAGTATGCAGCTGTGATTTTTTTCCTCGTGAAATACACGTGATGAACGCACTTTAAATGAAATCATTTTTAAATTATACAAGATAGGAACAGCACGAATTCTCGATAACGAAACGACCTTGGACCGAATCTTTCGCGTATCCTCGGTGTTTCGCGAAATTCGAGGCAAAACTTTGGTATCGATTTCAAGGACACTCCGAAGGTTATCGTACGACCGCGAGAATCGTCGATGAAAAAATGCATGCACCACGAAAAAGCTCGGCATAAATGAAGGAAATATTCACCTCTAGTTGAGTTCGGCTGTAGTTTCTTCGGCGATGACGTCACTAGCGATGGACGCTCAAAATCTCACTGTGTTTAGTTTTTTTATTTTTTTTATTTTTCGTTCGCCGATATTCGACATTCTTCACTCGGTCGACTCCATTTTGCGAAACTTATTCCATATTCCGAGATGACTCGAATATACACGATTTTTTTTCCTACGAAATCAATGCATCGAGCAACGAATCCTCGTGTGAATCGTGAAAACACGCGCGGTATGTATTTTCACACTCTCCGTGGTCACATAGCGCTGTACGTCATCCGCCATTGCGAGAGAGCGTCCCAAATATCGGAGTAATTTATTTCCTTCGCGATATCATTGTTCGGACCCATTTGTTATTGTTGTTATTACGTTTTTATCTCGCTTACTGCTAACTGGAGAGTTCAATGGTTAGAGGACAATAGATAACCATATACAGTCGGTAGTTTCATGCGAGAGCACGTATGTGGCTTCGTTTTTAAACGCGCGGAGCTTTCGTAACCGAGGCGAGCGGAAGCTCTCGCTGCGCGACAGAACGAACATTCACGGCTCCTTTGGATACCGTAAAATACCTTTATTCGTACGAAATACACCTATATTTACATTCAATTACGTCGGAGATTGAAAAATCAGCGATTTTCCGCCATTTTTTCAAATTATTATTCCTCAATTTCACATTTATTACGAAAATCCAACGACCTAACCTATCTTTTTTGTTCCTTTGTTTTATCTCGCGGTGAAACGAAAAAAAAGTCTCGAATTTTCTCCTTTACTTCGTCATAGAGACCTTCGCGCACCCTCTACTGTTTACACTCTCCCTCGTCGAAGCACATTTCAACATTTCGTGCTCCAGATCGGCGAAAGATGACGGGAAATTAGGCGAATAATCCCAATCGCGAAACTCGCGTTTTCATCGTGCAAAATACTAGACGCGATGGAGGTTTTTCGGGACGCTCAGCAGAGCTCAGGGTCGTGAGAGATTCCGGTACTTCTGGGCACACGTAATACGCTGGACTCCCCGCTGTGCTTCGGAACCATCAACCACCCGGGGTAGTTTTCCCTCCCTCGATATCCCACCTCCTACTTTCTCCTTCGTATTATCTCCTTTTTCGCATATACGTCATAATTCTGATAATGATAACAATAGTTTCGATAACAACAGTAATACCGACGATTATGATAACAATAATAGTGTTACGAGTGTGCACACAATGTCATATTGTACAAGCGCAGACTCCCACATTCGTCTTTTCTCATTTTGCTTCGCGGTGGTTTTCCATCCCGCGCATCGCCACACGTTCTTCTTAATATCTTCGTGAGATCGACTCTGTGAAACGATAAAGGATACGCCCACGAGACAACCACTGGATGAAACTTTCGCTACCGACCAATCGCCAGTGGCTCTCGCCACGCCCAACAAT
This sequence comes from Heteropelma amictum, assembly GCA_959613375.1. Lineage (NCBI taxonomy): Eukaryota > Metazoa > Arthropoda > Insecta > Hymenoptera > Ichneumonidae > Heteropelma > Heteropelma amictum. The sequence goes on from OY390725.1 coordinate 6,578,523, forward strand.
TACCCATCGCGACCATTTCCCCTTATTCCCACTCCAAGTCTTCCCGTTAATTTCCCCTAAAGCGCCCTCGACTATCCACCCCCCCACCACCATTTTTCAGCTACATATTCCTCACTCGCTTATCTGCACTTCCGCGAAGAGGGCTGGGGGTGAAACGATATCGTCGCTACCCCACAGATACCCTCGCTCTAAACACGTTACGTCCTCTCGTGCCATGTAGCGAGGTTTTCTTGATTTGTTTTTTTAAATTTCGTACACTCTTCCCGAATTCCCTGATTTGCAAAAAAATCACAATAGCGGTACGAACATTTTTCAAAAACATTTTAACGCAAACTCCGTTTTTCGGTAACGTAAACTTCAATAGGGCAATCATAGGGTGGAGAGCTTTATGGAATTTTTTGTTTTTGGATTTTGGATTCCGGTAATGTTTTCTTCGATTTATACATGGCGAATAGATTCGCGATAATTGTGAGCTATTGGAGGAATTATTTGTTAACATATTGATACATTTATAGATAATATTGATCCTTGTTTTATTATTAACGACCTTTTACATCAGGCACTCAAGGTGGTACGAGTTTTTCTCACGATCAGGTAAACGAAGACGTACATGAAACTAGTATTTTTTTCTACCCGCCATTCTTCATCGTTCTTATGGTTCCGCAGATCTTTACAGGTAAATTTTACAACTTTGAGGAAAATCACTTCCAGATGTTGAACTCACTTAGCAATGCGGTGTGCTCGTACCGAGTGCAACGTTCCCACGACTAAAATTTTAACTGTATATGTATACATGCAACTGCGAGAAATATTTTGCGCTGCAAGAGACCATCAAGAGGAGAGCGAGGGCTTTTCCTGTTTATAAATAAGTTTTCTCAAATATATATATATATATATAGATACCTCGTAAGGACAAGCGCCAACCTGTGCATTCGAAATTACGAATACGAATTTCCCAATTCTCTTTCTCTCTCCATTCTTTTACGTTTGCACTTGTGAAACATTTCACGCAAGGTGGAACTAATCGACACTTTCTCAATGTCTTTCCCACGGTTTTCCAAAAACTTACGAAAATGCGTCTTCACTATTCTCTTGGATTACGCTTAGTCCTTTGAGACAAAATTCTCTCAATTTTTTACGAAGCATCGTGATGCAATTATGCACTTTCTTCCTATTCCCATTATTTTTGTTAAAACGAAATTGCTAACTAAATTTAAATCAAAAGTGTGATTTCATGAAAATATATGAAAATGTTTCTAGCTCTCGATGATTTGAATTGCCTGCTGTAAAAAGAGAAAATGATAAAATGTAATTGTATAGAATGTAAATAGAATGTAAAGCTATAATATAGTTACAATTAAGTAATATCTTCTTGACAATCGATTAATTAATCAAATTTGCGGACAAGTTTTGCAGTTACAAGTACCTTTTCCAGTTTCCTTACAACTTTTTATAAGTCTACAATTCTGCGAGCGGGATACAGTCAAACGATGCATCTGCCCTCTGACGTTATTCTCGTGAATGTGATATTGTACACAACGCTGACAACACAAATCATGCACAACGTAAAACTTGCGTGCGTGCATCGTTTTCACGATCCGATTAATTCACACGATAAATGGTCATGTTATATATAAAACTCTACAAAATAAAGCTACACTGTTACTTTTTTAATATGTACAAACTTGATATTACGTTGGTGAAATAATTTTTGTTTCGCATTAGTACGGGCATTCGATTAATTTTACATGGTGATTCTAACCTCGAAACTTTGACATTCTAACCTCAAAAACGTTTACAAAAGTGCGAGAAATTTGCAAAAAGAGTAAAAACTGTAGACAATGGGAGACAAGCAAAAAGTATTATTGTGCGGCGATGTGGAAGGACGATTTAAATTTTTGTTCAACAAGGTAGACGCGATCAATAAAAAAAATGGTCCGTTCGATTTTTTATTGTGCGTCGGAAATTTTTTCGGTTCTGACAATATTGAACTGGAGCCTTACAAAAACGGTATGAAAAATATATCGATACCGACTTACATTATCGGACCAAATCGAGAGAAGGATGTAAAATACTATGCCGATATAAATGGTTGTGAAATATGTCAAAATCTTACGTACCTCGGCAAACGAGGTCTTTATACGGCAAGTTCTGGCCTGAAAATAGCGTATCTGAGCGGAAACAGTGAAAATTGCAAAGACAATACTTGCGCCTTTAATGAGAACGACGTTACAGCGGTAAGAAATTCGTGTCTCAAAGGTCAGCCGAGTTTCAGAGGAGTCGACATTTTGATGACGTCGCCTTGGCCCAAAGGGATCACAAAATTGGATCCCAATAATCCGCACCACCAGTATCAAGGTTCCGAACTCGTCGCATGGTTAGCGGCGCAAATAAAACCTCGTTATCACATTTGTGCTTTAGAAGGAATTCATTACGAAAGGCCACCTTACAGGTAAACGGAAGAATGGAACGAAATTGTGCGCAAAAACTTTTTTTGCTTCTCGCATCCTTTTCAATTTGAATGAAATAGCAAATTTTCGTGTAAAATCGATTTTTTTTTTATTGATAGAATTTGTTGACTCGGTTCATTGTTTTTATTCACAGGAAAATACATATTCAATTCTCATAAAAAACATTATCCGCAATACCAGAATGCTGATTTTTGTGAATGAACAAATTGTACTTGTTCAAAGTCACCTACTTTATAGACTACATATGTTGCGATCGTTGAGATTACTCGCTTAATTCTACTTTTTTTCTATGCAATTTATCAAACATATATGAATGATTAAAACATACGAGCCGACGTTTATTATTGTTGATAACAGGAATGAGAGCCAGAACGAAAATAGCATTGAAATTGCTTCGAGATTCATGGCTCTGTCGTCCGTGGGTAACGAGGATAAGAAAAAATGGCTGTACGCGTTGAATCTCACACCGGTGGATCGGACTAGGCTGTCTGAGCTCGTGCAGAAAACAACGGACGAAACCGCCAGTCCATATCCAAAGACGATGTTGGGCACTCAACCATCCTGTCCCAACATCGAAACAAAGAATACCCAATTTTTCTTTGATATGGAGCCACCGGCTAACAAGCGCGGAAGAAAAAGTTTCGATAAAACGAACAAAAAGCCAAAAATGGAATTCGACCAGGCGAAATGTTGGTTCTGTCTCTCCAGTCCAGAAGTGTCCAAACATCTCGTGATATCAGTGGGAGTTGAAGTTTACGTCGCTCTCGCTAGGGGCGGTTTGGTCGAAGATCATTTTCTTATTTTGCCCATCACGCATCATCAAAGTTTGTCGATTTTACCCGAGAACGTTGCCAAAGAGATGAAGCTCTATAAAAATGCTATAACGAAATATTACGCGAATAAGGAATGTGTACCTGTTTTCTTCGAGAGAAACTACAAGAGTTCGCATTGTCAGCTGCAAGCTGTGCCGGTGCATAAAAACCAAGCGCCATCTCTGCGCGACATGTTTCAAGAAATGGCCGCTTGTAACAATTTCGAACTCGACGAGATACCCAAACATTCGCAATTGCAACAAATTGCCCAACCCGGCATGATTTACTTTTACGTCGAATTGCCCAACGGCGAAATGCTTTTTCATCGTATCAAAAAAGACTTTCCGCTGCAATTCGGTCGTGAAGTTTTGGCGAGTGACCGGATATTGGACATACCGGATCGCGCGGACTGGCGCGAATGCCAGTTGGACAAAGAAGAGGAGACGGAACTCGCCAAGAAAATACGCAATCATTTTCAACCTTACGATCTTGATTTATAAACGTTTTATTTCATAACCTTAAAACTGAGACAAATAATTTATACACGGAATTGTAAAATATAAATCTTTTTTTTTCCTCTACTGTGCAACTTTCGATGCAAAATTTGTATAGGTATATGTGTGTATATATTTATATGTATATATCAATATAAAAGTATTTCGTATTTGTCTAAAAAAATGAGATTATTGATAATCACTCCCTCGCGTTCTCTCTTTGATACTTTAATTCATATTCTTCGGGGCCCAGTGCGGGATCCAAACCATTCTGTTTCATTTGTACTGCGATGTCAAACAAATAGTCGTAGCATTCGGTCCTAGAAGTTAAAAAATGTTGAAATGTTTAAGATTTAAAGCAAACTTTCCAAACAACTTTCAGAGGCTGTCGCATTTACATTGTTTTAGCTTGCTGCCAAGAATCGCCCCAAACGTAAACGCCGTGCCTTCGGACGAGTATAGCGCAAGTTGTTGGATACTGCTCGATAACTTGAGCCATGCGATCTTTCAGATCTTCTTCGAATGGTGTATTCTCAATTATCGGCACCACCAGCTCTTCGTCGTATCTATACGCTCTGCCAGATTCTTGATTCCTTATACCTATTTCGAAACATTCCCCATAAAATTAGTGAATTATTTTGAGAATTCACTTGTACCAAATGAAAATTCACAATTTCAATCCATCATCGGAAAAAAGTAAATTTCTCCAATTAACGCTGACCTTTGATCATTTCCAGATGCGTTACTCTGAATTCTCGTCCAGGCCACAAGAGAGTAGCCATTACGGCAAATTTAGAATGCGTGTGAATGACGGACCCGGCGTTTCTTGCCGTATAAGCGCACATGAAGAGCGGCGTGCACTGAGATTTCTTCAATTTCTTCTCCAGCGGCGGTACCGCCAAATCTTTTCCAGTGATATCCTGAACGAACAAATCCTCTGAACATATTCGCTCTTTTTGTACTCCAGATGGCGCTATGAATATCTCTGAACTATAGTTTTCGAAGATTAAACGACAAATGTATCCATGAAATCAGATATGCGAAGGAAGGAAAGAAAAAACAATACAGCTTTGCAACCAGGCGAATAAGATCAGAGGAACGATGCATGTACCCGTGTTTTATTGATATCCCTCCCCCAGTTCCAGTAACCCATCCCAAATGATAAAACTGCCTGCACAATTCTGGAATGAGGTGCCTCGGATGTTCCTTAATCACCGAAATGAAGATTGCATCAACTGTGAAGAATATTCCTTAAATTGCTCATGAATAAAAAGAATTACCTTAGACTCTCCTTCGTAAGGGTCAATATTGGAGTTTTTTACGCAACAGTGTGACATTTTCTCACGAACTTGAGACGTAATTAGGAGGCTGAACTACTCTGTTACGATAAAATTTTCATTATCATACGACAATGGGGGGGTAGTCTGGATTATGATTGAACACTCGCTGAAGCAGACGACTGACACGTGACCATAATATTTCGATAAATTATTCGAATTTTGCATCAGCAGCTTTAGAATTTTGAATAGAGCGGCAAACTTTTATCAAATTAAAAATGGAAAAGTTTTTTACAGATTATGATAACGCGATTAATATGTATGGAGAAAAAATATTCAAAACGTGAGGTTATTAACGGGCATCAAGCTCAGCTGTTCGACTCAGAATCGAGGGTATCGCCTCTCGCGGTAGCAGAGCGCAATTCTGTGCCACTAGTAACGCAGTACTACCGCTCGACGCTGGCCCGGAGAGACTATCTTTCCGCTCTACAGCAATGTCGGGCGGGTAAACAGTCTCGCAGGCGCAGTACTATATACCGTTCGATGCTGGCCCGGAGAGGCTATCTTTCCGCTCTACAGCAATGTCGGGCGGGTAAGCAGTCTCGCAGGCGCAGTACTACCGCTTGACGCTGTAGTACTCGAAAGTAGTGGCAGATGAAAAGAACGATCGACAACCCCATGAAAATTTAACCACGCATAGAGGAAACGACTCTGAACAAGATGCTTCATTTCCGGTTATCGGAAATTTCGTTTTAGTTTTTCCCCTTAAGAGTAGCGGCAGATGGAAAGAACGATCGACAACTCGATGAAAATTTAACCACGCATAGAGGAAACGACTCTGAACAAGATGCTTCATTTTCGGTTATCGGAAATTTAGTTTCAGTTTTCCCCCTTAAGAGTAGCAGCAAATGAAAAGAACGATCGACAACTCGAACAAAATTTAACCACGCATAGAGGAAACGATCCCGAGCAAGATGCTTCATTTCCGGTTTCCGGAAATTTAGTTTCAGTTTTTCCCCTTAAGGTTAACGGCAGATGAAAAGAACGATCGACAACTCGATCAAAATTTTACCACGCATAGAGGAAACAACTCTGAACAAGATGCTTCATTTCCGGTTTTCGGAAAATTGTGTTGAGTTTTTTATAGAATTTACATGGCAGATGAAAAGAACGATCGACAACTCGATGAAAATTTAACCACGCATAGAGGAAACGATCCCGAGCAAGATGCTTCATTTCCGGTCGTCGGTAATTTAGTTTCAGTTTACCACCCTAAGGTTTACGGCAGATGGTAAGAACGATCGACAACTCGATGAAAATTTAACCACGCATAGAGGAAACGATCCCGAGCAAGATGCTTCATTTCCGGTCGTCGGTAATTTAGTTTCAGTTTACCACCCTAAGGTTTACGGCAGATGGTAAGAACGATCGACAACTCGATGAAAATTTAACCACGCATAGAGGAAACGATCCCGAGCAAGATGCTTCATTTCCGGTCGTCGGTAATTTAGTTTCAGTTTACCACCCTAAGGTTTACAGCAGATGGTAAGAACGATCGACAACTCGATGAAAATTTAACCACGCATAGAGGAAACGATCCCGAGCAAGATGCTTCATTTCCGGTCGTCGGTAATTTAGTTTCAGTTTACCACCCTAAGGTTTACGGCAGATGGAAAGAACGATCGACAACTCGATGAAAATTTAACCACGCATAGAGGAAACGATCCCGAGCAAGATGCTTCATTTCCGGTCGTCGGTAATTTAGTTTCAGTTTACCACCCTAAGGTTTACGGCAGATGGAAAGAACGATCGACAACTCGATGAAAATTTAACCACGCATAGAGTAAACGATCCCGAGCAAGATGCTTCATTTCCGGTCGTCGGTAATTTAGTTTCAGTTTACCACCCTAAGGTTTACGGCAGATGGTAAGAACGATCGACAACTCGATGAAAATTTAACCACGCATAGAGGAAACGATCCCGAGCAAGATGCTTCATTTCCGGTCGTCGGTAATTTAGTTTCAGTTTACCACCCTAAGGCTTACAGCAGATGGTAAGAACGATCGACAACTCGATGAAAATTTAACCACGCATAGAGGAAACGATCCCGAGCAAGATGCTTCATTTCCGGTCGTCGGTAATTTAGTTTCAGTTTACCACCCTAAGGTTTACGGCAGATGGTAAGAACGACCGACAACTCGATGAAAATTTAACCACGCATAGAGGAAACGATCCCGAGCAAGATGCTTCATTTCCGGTCGTCGGTAATTTAGTTTCAGTTTACCACCCTAAGGTGTACGGCAGATGGAAAGAACGATCGACAACTCGATGAAAATTTAACCACGCATAGAGTAAACGATCCCGAGCAAGATGCTTCATTTCCGGTCGTCGGTAATTTAGTTTCAGTTTACCACCCTAAGGTTTACGGCAGATGGAAAGAACGATCGACAACTCGATGAAAATTTAACCACGCATAGAGTAAACGATCCCGAGCAAGATGCTTCATTTCCGGTCGTCGGTAATTTAGTTTCAGTTTACCACCCTAAGGTGTACGGCAGATGGAAAGAACGATCGACAACTCGATGAAAATTTAACCACGCATAGAGTAAACGATCCCGAGCAAGATGCTTCATTTCCGGTCGTCGGTAATTTAGTTTCAGTTTACCACCCTAAGGTTTACGGCAGATGGAAAGAACGATCGACAACTCGATGAAAATTTAACCACGCATAGAGTAAACGATCCCGAGCAAGATGCTTCATTTCCGGTCGTCGGTAATTTAGTTTCAGTTTACCACCCTAAGGTTTACGGCAGATGGAAAGAACGATCGACAACTCGATGAAAATTTAACCACGCATAGAGTAAACGATCCCGAGCAAGATGCTTCATTTCCGGTCGTCGGTAATTTAGTTTCAGTTTACCACCCTAAGGTTTACGGCAGATGGAAAGAACGATCGACAACTCGATGAAAATTTAACCACGCATCGAGTAAACGATCCCGAGCAAGATGCTTCATTTCCGGTCGTCGGTAATTTAGTTTCAGTTTACCACCCTAAGGTTTACGGCAGATGGAAAGAACGATCGACAACTCGATGAAAATTTAACCACGCATAGAGGAAACGATCCCGAGCAAGATGCTTCATTTCCGGTCGTCGGTAATTTAGTTTCAGTTTACCACCCTAAGGTTTACGGCAGATGGAAAGAACGATCGACAACTCGATGAAAATTTAACCACGCATAGAGGAAACGATCCCGAGCAAGATGCTTCATTTCCGGTCGTCGGTAATTTAGTTTCAGTTTACCACCCTAAGGTTTACGGCAGATGGAAAGAACGATCGACAACTCGATGAAAATTTAACCACGCATAGAGGAAACGATCCCGAGCAAGATGCTTCATTTCCGGTCGTCGGTAATTTAGTTTCAGTTTACCACCCTAAGGTTTACGGCAGATGGAAAGAACGATCGACAACTCGATGAAAATTTAACCACGCATAGAGGAAACGATCCCGAGCAAGATGCTTCATTTCCGGTCGTCGGTAATTTAGTTTCAGTTTACCACCCTAAGGTTTACGGCAGATGGAAAGAACGATCGACAACTCGATGAAAATTTAACCACGCATAGAGGAAACGATCCCGAGCAAGATGCTTCATTTCCGGTCGTCGGTAATTTAGTTTCAGTTTACCACCCTAAGGTTTACGGCAGATGGAAAGAACGATCGACAACTCGATGAAAATTTAACCACGCATAGAGGAAACGATCCCGAGCAAGATGCTTCATTTCCGGTCGTCGGTAATTTAGTTTCAGTTTACCACCCTAAGGTTTACGGCAGATGGAAAGAACGATCGACAACTCGATGAAAATTTAACCACGCATAGAGGAAACGATCCCGAGCAAGATGCTTCATTTCCGGTCGTCGGTAATTTAGTTTCAGTTTACCACCCTAAGGTTTACGGCAGATGGAAAGAACGATCGACAACTCGATGAAAATTTAACCACGCATAGAGGAAACGATCCCGAACAAGATGCTTCATTTCCGGTCGTCGGTAATTTAGTTTCAGTTTACCACCCTAAGGTTTACGGCAGATGGAAAGAACGATCGACAACTCCATGAAAATTTAACCACGCATAGAGGAAACGATCCCGAGCAAGATGCTTCATTTCCGGTTTTCGGAAAATTGTGTTGAGTTTTTTTTATAGAATTTACATGGCAGACAAAAAGAATGATCGACAACTCCATGAAATCTTAACCACACATAGAGGAAACAACTCTGAACAAGTTGCTTCATTTCCGGTTTCCGGAAAATTGTGTTCAGTTTTTTTTATAGAATGTATTCCTTCAATGTAGTGGCAAATGAAATGAACGATCGACAACTCCATCAAAATTTAACCACGCATAGAGGAAAGATAGCCTCTCCGGGCCAACGTCGAGCAGTAGTGCGCCTGCGAGACTGTTCACCCGCCCGACATTGCTGTAGAGCGGAAAGATAGCCTCTCCGGGCCAGCGTCGAGCGGTAGTACTGCGCCTGCGAGACCGTTTACCCGCCCGACATTGCTGTAGAGCGGAAAGATAACCTCTCCGGGCCAGCGTCGAGCGGTAGTACTGCGCCTGCGAGACCGTTTACCCGTTACTAGTGGCACAGAATTGCGCTCTGCTACCGCGAGAGGCGATACCCTCGATTCTGAGTCGAACAGCTGAGCTTGATGCCCGTTAAAGTTCAACAATGATTCAACAGATCGCGGGAACAACCTAGTCAGCTGATACACGTCAACCCAAAATGTCGGCGACCATGGAGGGTTCGCTCAGCAAGTGGACTAACGTTGTCAATGGATGGCAATATCGGTGGTTTGTTCTCGACGACAATGCGGGTCTCTTGTCTTATTACACGGTATGAAAATTTATTCTCAAGCTCGGTATCGTTTCACACGATGTTTCTCCTCTCTTTTATCAAAGTATCGTAAACATTCGATTCGATCTTTCCTCAGTGAGGTTACACATACACATACGCGCTTCCCTAACAATACTTTACGTCACCATGTAAATTCAATCCAACAGCATCTCGTTACTGTATAACTGATCAATCGTACATTTTTTTTTCGTCTTTATTCGCTCACTATTCAAGTATCACGTGACTTTTTTCGGCGTATAATTTTTTTTGTAAAAATCATAAAAGAGATACAAATTCATGAAAAGATCCAGTATTATTAGAGCGTGAATTACAGTGGGTGTATTGCAAGAAGGTAACAAACCCACCGATACGTGAATCAGTAGAATACAAAATTGCACCTGAAAAAAGTACAAGCATACATGCAATATACCGTGTGCAAAATTCTAGAGCTTCCGCCGTCAATTGTTCAACCCTCGTAGTTACCATTTGTATTATCGTTATCCATGGTTTGACGTGTTTTGTAACTTTTTGGACCGACGGTCCTCCGACGCTCATGAGATAATACGTGTACATTATAACGTGTACGAAGCAGTTTATCACCAAAGTGGAAGATAACATTCCACCGGGAACCCACTTTGCACCCATCCAGGCTATAACAGCCGTTGTTGTGTGATGATAAACATGCAAAAATGATATTTGCTTGTTCTTCTTTCTAAGAACATGGACTATAGTCTCTGAGAGATCTATGAGTTTCAGCATGTAAATGTACCACACTGCAGCAGCCATCTTAAAATTTATGAAAACAATTAGAGAAAAGCATCGTTTTTCCACCACCGTTTCAAGTGTAGGAATCATCTGCAATTCCGTTCGAATTAAAGGGACTAAATGAATTCCAAAGTACTTGATTCACGCTTCAGCTTTGAACTTTGTTGTAAACGATGTTGACACACTTGTTTGTGCGTGGCGATCGTCACGATAATTCCATTTTCTGAAATTTAATGCCTCTTCGCACTTACGGTATATCCTTCTCCCATGGGCGAAGTGTCCAACGGTTGGCAGCCCCAACTAAAATTTGTGGTCCATCCGGAGATGACGAGAAAGTAGACAGCCATGGCGTTGCTTATTATTTGAAATATATTGTAATACTTGATGAATATCTTGAAAGAGTAAGGTTTTCTGTTTTCCATGAATTTCGGCCCATATATGAACACGATGTAACAATAACTTAATACTATCAGCGCTACAGGAACGGGAGAGTGCACTAGAAACCAATTTTTCGTTCTTGGATCTGAAATAAAGTAAATTTCAAAAGAATTGCTGTTCTCAATGTTGTAAAACATTTCAAAAATTGTTTAACGCAGTTTATTTATTTAACAAAAATACGATTATAGAAGTAGGAAAATTGGTCAAAGTTCCTCACCGACTATTTCTTCAAAAATATAATTGTAAAGTTTGGTAACTTCCATTGTATCCCGATTCACTTGCAAATTCGCAGCTTATAAAAATAATTTCTCATGTATCACAGTGTAAATTGTAAATTTCGGTAGCTCCTTCGAGTTCCTTCCTACGAGTGAGCTCTGTTGCGCAAATAATAACGTTATATATTATACGCCAATTATTGACGATTATCCAGAAAATCATGAATAATATCTGAGCCAAGCTAGCCGACTAAAAAAAACTGTACACAATATTGATGATGAATAAAACATGGCATATGCTTAACATGTAAATCGCGTACTAAATGACTAATTTTGCAGACCGCACGCGGAATCGTTACGGTTATTTTTTTGCATTTCGACTCTTGTTACGCAAATGTCTACGATTTGTTGCTCTCGCGTCTTCAGAGCAAGGAGAAAATGATGAGAGGGGCTCGGAGAGGTTGCGTACGATTGAGAGGAGCTATAATCGGGATCGATGACGAGGATGACAGTACGTTCACCATCACCACGTCATCATCGAAAGACGATCCGAAAACTTTTCATTTCCAAACGAGGGACGGTGAAGAACGCGAAAGATGGGTCCGTGCACTCGAGGACACGATAGTACGTCATTCGCACGCGGTAAAATCTGTATTATTAATGGCTTTTTTGACCGATGCGATATGGACAAGTGAAATTAAAACAGACATCTCGTTTATCTCAAGAATAATTCATCATCGGTTTTGTCGTAACTCTCGCAGCGCTGGGATCCGAAAAAATCTCCACCGAAACGAGATTTCGATCGCAAAGTAGCCGAGGCTGACGTTTATCTGCAACTTCTGATCGACCAGATAACGATAATTGAAGAAAAACGAGGAAACATCCCCGACGAGGACGAAGAAACCCGAGGAAGATACACGGCCGTGTTGGATCAGGCAAACGCTGTTCTCAATTCCGTCAAACACACGATTGTTCAATTGCAGATTGCCAAGGTATTCATACATGGAATTCAAATGCAAAAACGAAAAATAAATTCTCGCTGTACCCGTACCGCGAGATGAATTTGCATCGCGGGAGCGTTCGCAATTCTGTGAAAAATCGATATTTCAGAATACCGCCATACCAGTGAATGGAATTTACCGAGGACCGACGGAAATCGTTCACGTCTCACCGAGCTTGCCTCACGGTAAAATATTCTCAAGTTGAATCATAAAGTACACGAACTTTGCTCGACGATCTTTGACTCTTGCGAATTTTCGTTTTTTTTTTCTGTACGATCAGTCGCCTCGAGAGAATCCGAACTGACGGTCCAAACCGGCATTGAATTGGGCTCCGAGTGTCTCGAACCACGCATCAAAGTTTTATCCGGTGGTTCGTTAAAATTTCCTCCTATTTACAACATTTTTTATGGCACGTTACTTTTTTTCAAAACAGCCTCGAGAATTTTTTATATCTTCAATATTGCGTATTCACGGTATTTCGAGACTTTCTTTCAATTAATTACGCCTTTCATTAACAAGTAGAGGGGACATTTTGGTCAATTAAGTGTCGGATGAGGCACATTAGCAGTATTTCTCGAAACACCGTGGTCGACTCATAAGAGCGCGCAAACGGCCAATCCTGAAAAAAATCGCCCCAAAGTTTGCCTAGCGTTGCCTAGCCTAATATAATTTACAGTCGTGGATCGTGATTTGCCGGTCCCCGAGTTCTCATATTCATCGTCCGACGAAGATGAGGATTATTACGATGCTGCCGATGAACTATCGACTCCATCGACCGCGCAGAATTGTATTGCATCGCAAGTATCCTCGAATGTCACTTCGTAGAAAAATAATTTGTATCACAAAGTTTCCTTGGTACACTGAAATTGTTTTCATAATTAACTTGTTCTCAGGCAAGCGTATTTGAGATTCGCCCGTAACATAGAGTGTCCTTGAATTCGTGATTAGCGAGACGTTGCTGATCGATAATTTTATTGGACGATATGCCATATCTTAATTAATGTTAATGATAACACATTCTCTCGCTTCTTTTTACCACTTGAACTTGATACGGACCTTGCTCTTACGTTCTCGGACGTTGTGTAACGAAGAAAAAAATTGAATGATGACTTATGAGTGACAAATGTTCCAGCAGACGACGGGATGCAGAGAGACTGCAGCCACCAACGGAAACCGGATTTTCCGGTGACAGCAAAAAACAACCACCTCAAGCACCTGTCAAGGGCGATGGATCGGTAGATTACGATGGTAGGTACCTTTTTCTAACTATCAAAAAAATTATTTGTCATTTTATTTAAATATATATGTTTTGAAAGAAAATACTACAATGTACAATATGCAGATAAAAAATTCTCAATATAAATTGTTTATGGACAAGCATAAGTTGTTCTGTTGTGACGAAGGAAGACATTCTGACGTAGCAATATTTTTGGACTGAAGTATGGTGAATTTGCAATCTTCACGAGTTAATTTAAAATCAAACCTGGTGGAGTTTAAAATGAGCGAAAAGAGAGATATCTAAGAATAAACAGTAGAATTATTGTCCTGCCGAATTGTTCCAATCGAGGAAATTTATTGGATCCATTGAGGCTTAATTTAAAAAAAATTAAGATTCTCCTCCGGAAAGTGACTGAATCTCGAACATTCATACTGTTTGATCTGAATAAATAAAATAAATAAAATTCTTCATCGCGATCTATTCGAAAAGACTATTGGCCTCAAGATTTTTATTCTTAACACTGACTCAAAGTTTTTCCACTATTTTACAAGCCTCTCATTCAAAAGTTTGCTCGTGAGTTTGCAATGAGGTCTGAAGAAAAGTCAAGACGATTTGCATTTCGAATCGGAGTTTATAAATATGTATTTCGTGTCTATTTTTGTCCTCTCCTATATTCAATATTATCGATGTATATTGCGTCGCTTACGAAAAGCTATGCGTACATCGTTCCGATCAACGGGGCAATGCTATTAAAGTGATAACCAAACTTTTTCATAAAAAGGTTTCATTTCGTATATTTCGCGGTTTGGGAGAACGCAGGCGTTAGCAAAATGTCTGCCTCGGCGATTTACCTTACCGGTTGCACGGATTATTGATCTTCCTTCTTATACACACATACACGCCCTTATGCATATATGTACACAGTTAAATCGTGCTAAAAGTACCGAGCAAGACTCGATACAGTAATATCAGACGTAATGTCGTTGGAAAAGTCGAACATTGGGCGACTGTCTCGTTCAATCTCGAGAGAGCAATAATCACAAAGAGCATGTTTTGGCGAAGCGGAGGATTATCCAGACACGCGAATTTTCCCTACACAAACGAGTGTTAGTGCATTCTTTGCCACACGCATTAACAGAGGCGACGGAAAAAGCGAAACCATGACAAACCTCGACGAGAATTGGTACGAAATGCTCGTTTCATCCGCGTTTATGAAAACGTGCTATGATTATTTCGTCGGTGCGTTTCATCACTGATGCGGCGTGCGAGAAGAAAAAAATTAATACATCTCGCGATACAACGCTGTCGCCGGGCTGTTGCCTTGAGTTATGGATCTGAAAAAGTTTACATCGCTCGTTGAAAATTATGAATTGCAATGCCAGTCGTGAGTCCCAAAATTGTTTCTTCGCACTGTCGATTGCTTCCCGGAGTGTTTATATTCTGTTTAATTTGTTATCTTCAAAAAATAAAATATCTTCGTTAGAATTTTATCAAATTCGCGGAGCAAAATCTTCAGAGCTAATATTCTTCGATATTCGTATATATCGGAGTAAAAGTTTTAATCGCATGTTTCAATTACTTTTCAGCATTGTACGAGGAAGAGAGCGAACCAGAGAGTCAGTATTGCTGCTATTTCGGCTTTCGTCACCCTTTTATTAAAAAACTAATGATTTTGTCCTTTCGCAGTGGATTCCATGGATGTCCATGGTTCCGTGGTTACGCATCTTTTGTCGCAGGTCAAGATCGGAATGGACCTAACGAAGGTAGCTCTACCTACTTTTATACTAGAGCGCAGATCCCTCTTGGAGATGTACGCGGATTACTTTGCCCATCCAGATCTATTCGTCAGGTAGACCAAAGCGTTTGAATTTCTCAAATTTCTTAAAGCAGTTCACATTTTTCAGTGAACCTTTTATCGTTATATTTCCATTGATCATTGATTTTCCTTTTTTTCAGCATCGCGGATATGCCAACGCCCAAAGACAGAATGATACAGGTAGTTAGATGGTACTTGTGCAGCTTTCACGCTGGACGAAAATCGGGTGTCGCGAAAAAACCGTACAATCCGATATTGGGGGAAATATTTCGATGTCATTGGGACGTCGATAAGAATTCCGGATCTAACAGCGGTGACGTAGATTCGGCGAGTGCAAAACCTGTCAAGGATGGTCCTGTACCCTGGTGTCGAGAAAATCAGTTGTGTTTCATAGCCGAACAAGTGTCTCATCATCCACCGGGTAAAATGAATGTTTACATGGATATTTTTTTCGTCCCACTTTTGCCGGCGAGGGTATTTACTTTGCGGATGGAACACCGTGTATGCTTATTTTTTCGACAGTGAGTGCATTTTATGCGGAACACCACGCTAAACGTATAAGCTTTAGCGCTCACGTGTGGACGAAGAGTAAATTTCTCGGGCTGAGTATAGGCGTTCATAACATCGGAAAGGGTTGGGTGTCCGTACTCGATCACGGTGAAGAATATTATCTGACTTTTCCAAACGGTTATGGAAGATCGATTTTAACCGTACCTTGGATCGAACTCGGTGGTACGGCAACGATAACTTGCGCTCAGACGGGCTTTCAAGCTACGGTCGAATTTATCACTAAGCCGTTTTACGGCGGTAAGAAAAATCGTATCACTTGTCAGGTTACCCAACCTGGTGAGAAAAAGCCATTCCTCACGATAAACGGAGAATGGAGTGGACAAATGGATGCAAAGTGGGCTGATGGGGTAAATTTCATATTTCACTATTGCGATAAGTTTGAGAGTCTAGATTCACGGCTGTTCTCGTTAACCGGAAAAGCCCCTGTGATGTTAAAAAATATATTAACGCTTTTCGAATTACACAGCGGCTTTGCCCCTTAACGAACATTTCTAAACTTTGTGATTGCTGTATTTACATTTTGATTGATTTATTTGCTCATTGATTGATTTATATCGCCAATAACAGAGAACGGAATTGTTTGCCGACGTCAGAGAGTTACGCACAAACCGGAAATTGGTGATACCGGTATGCGAGCAGGAGGAATTTGAGTCGCGAAAAGTTTGGCGAGACGTGACCGTTGGACTGAAGATCAATGATATGGACAAAGCAACAGCAGCTAAGTGTGCAATCGAGCAAAAGCAGCGAGACGAGGCTAGAGTCCGAAAAGAAGCGAATATTCCCTGGGAGACCAAGGTAGAGGCGAAGATGAAATGTTTTGTTTGTTCGTAAATAATGGTGAATTTCCATCCGAATTTCAAACGGAGACGGACGCGCCGAGACAAAAAACTACTCGCACAAACGAGATCTTAGCGAATCGGAACAAACGACAGTGTCAATGATCTTTTACTCGAACTTTCTTTCACAGTTCTTCCACGAGACCAAGGACGCCGGTTGGGTGTACACCGCACCTCTTGGCGACAGGTTTACTTTAATGCCAGAAGAGCCAAGCTCGACTCAATTAAACGACAATGCAACAATGACATCACCGTAGATCTCAAAGGAGATACGCACACTGTAGATTAAATAACACGGCTTTGATGGCCCCTGTATTGTACGGTTCTCTGAAAAGTTCGTGCATAATAACATACTCGTGCGATACGAAAAGTAGCTTTCGAGAAAAAAAAAGGAACCAAACACTCACGAAATACTATGATCGAGACATCACGCAGTTTAGCAAGAAAATTTGCACCATACCCACGAGTGTAACGAATGTGAAAAAGAGAGAGGAATAATACGAAGGAGACTTTATGTCGCAATATTTGCCAATGCCTCGTCCATAAATCACGTGTTCCAATGGAAATGCTCTTGTGCTCTCAAAGTGTACTTTAACCTCGTCCTAGTGAAGAAACATCCATGTATACTTCTCAAACTCATGCGTACACACGAGCGGAAATAGCTTCACTCCCTATTCATCAGCCGCAATGGATTCGTTTTTTAATAATTTTTTTTCACCTATTCAGATCGCATGCTCATTAAAGTTGTCTGGTGCATCGTGGAGCAAAAAGTGTTTCCACGCTACAAAGTAGATAACGCATTTGTAAATGAATTCTCATCAGACTCGCAGGAATATTCAAATGATTTCGTCGAGAAAATCTTAGATACATGAAAATTGTACATAATTGTTCGATAATTCGTTTATTTCCATTTCTTTCACTCGCTCGATGACAAAACAGCAATTTATTCAATCGGACGCAGAAGTTGTTTCATCCTTGATCAAGAGTCGTACGACGGAATAAAAATTCGAGAAAAACATTCAACTGAATCAATACTCGATGATTCTGTATGGTACGTTATATTTATCGAAAGTATGATGGAATGTATCGTAAAGCGACCCGTTAATAACGCAGCGATTAAGTGGGAATTGGATAAGTGTAGTGGCCTCTTGTCACACGTGTCATCGAAGATATTACGAACAATGTTATCTTGTTGTAAAGAGCAATACTGTAATCCGTAGAACTTATTTTTGCGACGCCTTAAAGAAGTCGAGAGAGAGAGAGAGAGAGAGAGAAAATCTTATTGATTTTTCTTGTAGCATAAGTATTTTTGATGGTTTCACCTTGTACGTTAAGGCCTCTTTGAAGATGTATACGACTCTGAGACGAAAGAGCCACAGAATCTTGTGAATTTTCCTTCATCTCTCTCGTGTGGTCAGAAAAAAAAACTACTCTTCCTTTATTCGGATGTGGAGCCGTTTCAATGATAAACGATACCGCGATTCTTTTTTTATTTCTCATACAAAACGTATATAAATAATGTATTGATATTCGTCGAATGATGGATCGAGATCGTGCTTTTTTTTAGAAATGTTTGAACTTGTTCCGATTGGTGTACGTTTACATACGGTCGTAATACAGTCTGAAAGGTTTCTCGTGAGCTTTAGACTGAGCAATATTTTAAATATATATACATACATATATATATATATGTATATATATATGAGTGTACATTAAAAAAATAGAAACGTTGACGAAAATATGTTTTTTTTTTCTTTTAATACATAATAAACTTACGAGCTAGGAGGCGAGTATCGACACGAGATGTACGAAACGATGAACGCTCTGTATTTCATTCGATTAATGAAAATAAATGACGGAAGGTACGCGTACAAAAAGAAACGAACAATTATTGCACTCTTCGTATGTCAATCATTCAACCGACGGAATTTGGGTTGCAGTCGATTGTCAGCTTTGTAAGATAGTTTCTTTGCCAAATGTTACATCGGCGAAATCATTTGGCGTCAAATGGCTAGGCAATGATTATACAATTTATAATTCTTCTTATATCAACGTTTGAGAACAGAATATTTCCCTTGGGTCGTGTAAAGTACAATTTACATCTTCTCGGACGACTCTAGACTCATGTAGCCAATATGATGCTCATCGGAATTTCGATAAACCGGTGGTATGCGCTTCGAGGAAATCAACAAGTCATCCAGACCGGCCAACATACTTTTCAATCCAATTTTCAGATGTTTCGCATCTGTACAATTGTTTTTGAGGCTCCTTTTGGATTCTCCGTAATCATACAAAACTTTCACGACTTTTTTACGCAATAAACTAACAGCCGTCGTGTCTTTGATTTCATGCGGCTCCGTGAGAACATTTAGACTCCATTCCATCGGTTTGAGCAGGAGATAATGCGTTATTCCGCATTCGTTAGCTTCCAAGAGTATTCTGTCCGGTGTAAAACCATCGGAGCAGCAATTTTGTACAGCCGTTTTGAAATCAGCCAGAGGATTCGAGTGTTTTATCGATACCGCCGAATTGCCGTTCGACGCGGCATATTCCACGCAACAATTCCAAATTTTCAATGAAAAACGACTGTTCGGGGCACCGATAATGCTCAGACATCTGTTACATACGACCGACTCGTTGTTGATCTTCAATTTCTCGATAAAAATTTCTCTGTTCAATATAGCGTAGTAAGCTCCGTAAAGATAATCGGACTGGTGAGGTTCCAAAAGCTTTGAATAATCCTCGTCGTTTTGAGAACAACAAAAAAAATCAGAAGGATCGCAATCGTTGTTCGGCAATGGTAATACTTTTGTTAGATTAACAACTTTGGTTATAGAGTTCTCGCAGCAGGAGCACACGAATACAAGATCCGTGTGCTTAGGCGGTAATTCTTTGCTGCTCAGAGATAAACACAAACTTTTATTATCCAAGTCCGACGTACCTACGACTTCGGTTACAAACGAGCCGTACACCGAATCCGCGGGGGATGTTTGAATTCTGAAAGATAGCCAACAGCCGATGACTCTTAGGCTCGACAGCGAGGTCGGTATTATCCTTATAGTGAGGGATAATTTATAAACTCGCTCTCCTACTTTCAATGTGATATAATCTTTGTTTAATTTAACTTGAATTTTGCCTATATCCTTGTCATCCAGCAAACATACAAACACGTTGCAAGATTGAAGACGAGGCCTTAGTTCTATAGTTATGAATTCCATTGAAAATCGATTATCCCTGAGATCATAATTTACAATTATTTAGCTATCTAATTTCTCTGAAATTTCGTTCATAGATTCTTGTATCGTGTTTCCTCGGGATCGCTTCCTGTTGAACTCGTGCGTATATTTTTTTTGAAATTGAAAAATCCTGCGACGTTACTTGGTCCTGAGTCGAGAATGTATCTTTTTGCGATGATAAGCGACAATGAGATTTGATTGCTTTTTGTTGAAGATACTGCACATCGTTGCGCGTTTGTAGTTAATTTTTTTCGATCACAAAGATCAACCTGCTGCAGATTCTGAAATATTCATTAATATATGAATTTTGAATACATCCTCGTATGATCTGTACATACGATGAATTTCAATCTATTTGTACATTCGGCTGCACGTTTGCTCACACTCTCGTCGTTATCGTGAAGACTACATTATTTTGTGAAGCGGAAATGCTGCGAGATCATGTTAAATTTCCGAAATTCCGAGTATTATTGGAAACATTATTGTGTCAAATGAGGAACAGATGGAATGCGATGGAACACACGTGTATTTGACGCTACGAATTATAATGTACTTACGAGTTGATAACGATGAAAATCCCGCAAATTTCGTTCCGTAATTGTTGTCGTAAGGTGAATTTTACGATAAAGATATACGAACAAAAGATAGATTTTTATGGTTTAGAAAATCCGAATCGAAATGTTTTCCAAAAACTCGAAAATAAAAAAAGTGCTGCTGCGGGGCAGATGGTGGCGGTAAGCGATACCTCGACTGATCTCGACCATGGCGGCTAGAGTTTCCCCTTCCCTGACTCTAGTCCTGTATTTATATCTCTCGATCTCGAATGAATAATTACTTTTTTCAGTTTAAACATCGTAAACGATTCCCCAATAATTCGATTATTTATAAAAAAAAACATTTAGCGACTATAGGCGGTGGGGGGGGATGCAAGTTGCGAAAGGTAAATAACGGCCGAAGGGAGATTTTCGCGATAGGAATGTGCATATAATATATATATATATATAGACAGTTGTGTACATACACGCTGTGTCATCGACTTACTGGGACATTTCGTATTTTGAAAATTTTGTATCTATTCGTCCATGGTCACCATGGTTTCGTTGTAATGATTTTGTAATCAACATGAACAATTTACAATGCCGTTTTATGAATATATGTGAAAAAAGTGACAAGTCGCGTAGCAGAAAATGAGTGATTACACTGCGCACAATTACAGAAATTTTGAACAAAATGATTTAGTTGGATGATTCGAAATAACTTCACGAACACGATGAAGAGTCTTTTGATATTTGTGCCGAGCCGATTCAATACCGAAAAGCCTGGCTACATCCATGGCAAAGTAACGTACGATTTTGAGAATCGTACTAAAAAGTTTTACATCCTTGGTTTAAGTAAAATTGATCCTGCCACCGGAAACAAACTGAACAACGACTTGATCGGTTATTATTCCGGCACGACGGAAAATGATGAATTGCGCGAAAAAAAAAATTCCGACTGGATACAACTTTATCTCGATGCAAGCGAGGATCGTCGAACGACAGAGTACGAATATTGCCTCGCCAATGTTATAGCCGATCATCATAAAGTCTCCAGCATGGAGATCCGCAGTGTTGTAATAATTTACGACCAATCGGCACTGCTCGAAGCTGAATTGTTCCAACACAAAGTGTCTTCCGGAGATCACTTTCAAGAGTTGAAGCGTGTTCTCGAGAAGCAAGTTATGGAAGAGCATTCCAACGATCGATCCCTCGTTGCACAATGCAAAAAAACTCTCCTGACGTCTATCATGCTTTTGCTACTCTATCCCATCCTTTTCCTGTCCAAAATAACTAATAAATTATTGTTTATTCTCAAATATTCGACATTGGGAATTCACCTCAACGGTTGGTTGGAAAATACCAAATGGATGCTCGTTACGGTAATTCAGGAAAAAAAGATCTCCCTCAAAACGGGTAATCACATGTTAGCAACGGTAGGGGATGTTTACTTGGGTGTTGTTTTTCTGAGACTTTTGTTGAACACGATCGACGATGTCCCACCGTCTCAGATGCTGCTGGATAATGCCGAAGTATGAATTTGTATATTGCATGAATTGTATAAAACTTGCATAACAGAATTTGCGTCTGTCGGGGACTGGCGTAAACCACGTACTTACTTTGCTCCTTGGATCCATTTCAGTAATCATTTTGTGAACGTGAAGAATTAATGCAAAGTAGAATTCAAGTGAAAAATTTGATTCAGAGATAATTTTGGTACTTTGCGATATGACAAAAATGTTGGCATATTTTGATATGATAAACAGTTTTTTTTCATATTTTTGAGATTGCTTTGCGAGTTTAATAAAACTTGAAAGCACTTGCAAGTTTTCGAATATTCTTCTGTATGAAAATTGCTTGTTGTACGAAAGAAATTTACAAATTATTGAACAAATCACCCCTTGTATGATACAATATGGTCAAGTATTTATCAAAAAGAAAATGGAGACTGTAAGAGAATTTCGGAAAGAGTTGAAGCAGTCTGAACATTTTTCTGCATGTGTGGGAATTTTTTTCTTAAAAATTCGTTAACTAGGTATATTAGATTCAGAGGAGAGTTGCACTTTGCACTCTCCTATTGATTGAAATATCCATTATCCACAAGCTTTTTATACTGCACTAAATATTCATCATTTTTATCCGTTTACTTTGTGTCATGCAAAATTTTATTCACAGTGAAGTGTTTATGTCATTTTTTAAAATCATTGTTTTCCCCCAATGTGCTCAAGTAACGTGAATTTATTAAACGATATTTCACATTTTTTCTCAACAGAAAGTAGTGGATTTTTTGAGAAATCTAATAGATTGGTTGATGGGAGCTCCAGCGGGTCTTAAGCTCAATCATTCGCTCAACAAAATGCTAGGAAAATTTTTTCTATACCACATACATCTTTGGTGGACGTTTCTCGTATTCGTCAAACCCGTTATGGACTTGGCCTTTGAAGTTCTTATGCTATTCGGTAGACTCGGCTTAACGTTCCAAATTTCCATAGCTGCTGATATTTTGGCTCTCGTCAGCTTCCATGCTTACTGCATTTACGTTTATGCAGCTAGGTAAAAAGAATTTAACACAAAGATATAGTAACTAACTTACACACGATCTGCTACTTGAAAGTTTCGCGATTTTTTATCTCGTATCAATTGATCATAGCAAATTGTATTTCCAGGCTTTATAACATACAAGTGAGAGGATTAATAGCCTTGTTTCGTCTGTTTCTGGGCAAGAAGAAAAATCCTTTGCGAGAAAGAGTGGATTCGTGTCAGTACCAACACGATCAATTATTCGTCGGTACTCTGCTTTTCACTATTCTGTTGTTTTTAATGCCGACAACTTGGGTTTATTACGCAGTGTTCACCACGGTATGTTAGGATCAATTTTAATTGAAATAAAAAAAAGGCTGATAAGCAAAATACTACGAATGTACAGTACTTTTTGCTACTTTTACTCGTTTACAGCTAAGGGTGATGTTAATCGGGCTTGGCGGTTTATTAACGAGATTACGATTCTATATGCAAGTCATGCCTGTTTATACGTTCATCAATTGGATTTTCCGATCGCCACGGACCAGGAGTGAGTTTTTGAGTATTTAAAAACATCACGAATCATTCTGCCGGCGATACATCAAGTCCCGATTCTTTCAACGACGATAATTTATGTACTGTTTACTTTTTATTCGTTTTCAGGTACAGTCAAGTTGACGCTGTACTCTTGTCGCGCGAGAAAACCCGTTGTGGTGTTAACAACGACGGTTACGGCCCCTTGGGGCGAAACTTGGAAACGTTGTATTCCGGACACAATAACCCATCATCCCTCTATCGAATGGATGAGGATAGTCAAGAGCTTGTGCTGGGGACAATTACTTTATCCTCTTTAGTTAGAAAAAACCTTTTGTAAATGGAAATACCACTCCGATTTTTCGAAAATAAACGGAACTTGGATGATTCATTCCGATCATGTAGTGCAGCAACCGAAAAATCTTTTTCATGAAAATTACTGCATACTCGCGGCGTAGCAAACTTTTCTAAAATCGCTTATTAACGCTTTTTCACGAAATTTTTGGCTCAAAAATGAAACTCTTTGCGTGCATGACAATCGCAAACAGGCGAGTCTTTATATCTGTGCATTCTTTGAAATGCCACTAGAGCACGCTGCAGTGAAGTTCAGTACTTTGGTGGGACAATAATTAAAATCGTTTTTGATTTTTTAATAAATACGTCGTAATGGCTGGAAGAATTTTCCATTTATTTTATCCTCTAAGCGGTACGAATTATGAAAGTTTCGGTGGCTCGCGAGTACCACGGGAGAGTCCGGCGAATAAAGCTATTAACAAAATCCAAATGAGGGTCAACGCGATAAACTATGAAGAATTTTGTCTATCGCCAGTGGACACCCCCCTCTCCTTCAAGTAATCCCAATATATTTTTTGCGATTCCTCTATTTGTCTCTTCTTTTCACCCTCGAAATGATCGCTCAATTCCCAAGTCAATTGATCATCGATATCGTTTTCTTCTCGCATTACGAAGAAGTAAATCATGAAAGTAGCGGTGCTGATAATAACGACGATCGGCTGGTACCACAGTTTTTCATCACCAGGTTCAACCCCTGTACGATTGATTACAGCGTTCCATGATGCTGCTTTGGAGCTTGAAAACTTGATGGGTTCATCGAGTGGATCGGGATCCTCGTCTTTTTTTTTATCGGATATAGTAGAATTGTCATTTTTCACCATAAAATGTCTGTTTGACCCATGGACAGTGAGCCTGAGAAAGATATTCTTGTAATGAATTTCGATTAATATTAATATCGAAATAAGTAATTACTGAGTATTCTAGAAATCTAGAAAAAATCTGTCAGAATGATACTGTTGAAAGAAACTTGCACCAGTATTTTGACATATTTATTATTTCAAAAGTCATTATAAAAGCAATATAACAGTCATTTTCCGCGATTATCAAAGAAATGCCCTCATTTCTTTAGGTTTAGGTATACTTTTAACAATAACAATATAAATATTTATTATCGTGATAGGTGAAAATAACGTACCTTTGTAAAAATCGACTTCTTCGTGCCAGAGTTGTAACAGCACTCAATTTCGTCAGGATCATTATGAATTATCACGTGCTTATTCGCACTCGATTGTTCTTATTTATATTGCAATTATAAGCTTTGCTTTTCTCCAAAGGATCGTTTGAACGCTGTGTTACTTATTTTTTTGCGTCGTTGAACAGGACGAAATATCATGCAATGCGAATGAAAGTAGTGACGAAGGGGTTATGTGTGCAGTTGTTGCGGACGAACGCGAGAAGTTTGTAATTTTAGGATGGAGACTACGCGCATACCCCAATTTGTCACTTTCCGACAAAATACCAAATACTGTATTAGCGGGAGATGAATAATGGAGTTTAGAATAAAAATCAAATGAAAAACAGCGTTTTACAAAAAAGTTCACAATTATATGTTATGCCAACACGAATTCGTCGTATTCGATGCGCCGACTAATTGGGAAGCAGCCGAAGATGAATATCCATTGAGGAATATATAATAAAAAAACAACGCTGTATTTATAACGACGTTATGTCAACGTAAAACTTGATATTCGTCTCATATAGTTGATCTCCCCTTTACATATATTAATTAATGTACTTTTTGATGGAATGCATTTCCATTTTTAGAGTTTTCCTTGGTCCCGAATGGTAAAGTTTATTATCCTTCTAATTGGTAAATCAGAAAAATACCTACATTGCACAAACAGAGCTATCGTGAAATTTTCAAATCCTGGAGAAAATTAGTCCGTACACGTTATGTCGACGAGAAAACAGATCGTTATACCTACATATAATATAGATTTTTGCAAACAAGAGTGTCCGTCAAATTTCGCGCTGCATTGAAACCCGGCATTGTAACATCGCGACATACATATACACACATGTACTACACAATCAAAGTTGGCTTCAAGAAGATAGAGAAAAAAAAGAATATATAATTCTCAGTCGTTTTTCCGCACGGCACACTCGCGGTGTACCTTCTTCGTGATTCAGCAAAAGCAAAAAGACACTCCAAAGTCATCAGGCGAATATATCGTTAGTTTATCGTAAAACGTATTCCGGGTCAGAGCTCATCGTTGCATTCGCCATTTCATAAAAATCTCACGAAAATGACGGTAAAAGCTGTTTGCGTCCTTCAGGGCGAAGTCAAGGGAATCGTGTATTTCGAACAAGCTGTATGTATAATTTTTCTGTTTTTCAAAGTACACATATTGTCGAGCAGTTTTTCAATTTGTCAAATCGCGTTTCATTTCTCTCCTGATATAAGCCATGGCACTTGAATAAAACTCTCACGCGATATCGATTCTTGTTTGCAAATATATGCGTAGGGCGACTCAAATCCCGTCAAGGTCACCGGTGAGATTACCGGCTTGAAAAAAGGCCTGCATGGTTTTCACATTCACGAATTCGGCGACAATACCAATGGTACGTTCCAATTTTCTTTTTCCAACAGACTTTTTTCCTTATTCAAACGGAAAAAAATCAATGCCACAAATTTGCATGTATACGCACGTAAGTTGCATATGCATTTCTTGCATAATAACCTTCGTTTAACATTGAGTTGACCAATCATGGTGACGATTATTATTGTCGTTTTTCGACTCGTAACGATTGCCATCTTTCACTGCTTTTACTTACAAAGTCAAAATCGAAAGTTTCCTGTGAAATGGAGTTCCAACCGATACTCGTAACCCTGTAGAAGATGACATGCGCTGCGTGAGGTTCTGCTTTTTCTTGTAACGCGACGATTATCACAAACGTATGAAGTGGATTGTAATTAGTCCGTTAATTTTGCTTCTGCGTGCTAAATTCTGCATTATTCGTAATCAATTGGAAAAAAGTATAACATTTATTTGAAAAACGGTCCTTTGACCGCCATCGGTCGAAACAGGGATGTACGAAATGTAGGTAGTTTCAGTGTTAAAGACATTTCTTGTATATTTAAAAAACAAGGCTGCACAAGTGCGGGTCCTCACTTCAATCCACTGGGAAAAGATCACGGTGCTCCCAGTGCCGCAGTCCGTCACGTCGGAGATTTGGGTAATGTAGAGGCAAATGACAAGGGTATTGCCAAAGTCGAAATTACCGACAAGGAAATTCAGCTGCATGGTGCTCACAGCATTGTCGGCAGAACCCTCGTGGTAAGAATAACAACTTTTGACGTTACGTCGCTTTAATTGGGGAAATCGGGGAGAAGTAGCCAATAACGGCTGTAACTTGGTTGATTTTGAAAATTTTGTTATGAAATTTCTTACTATGTACACGAAAAATGGGAACAATATTGGAGAAATATCGATTTCCTTTCGATGAATCACGCCTGCAATGTAATCCCTCAAGAAGTTCTTTCAAGTTGGCCGAATTGTTTTCGATAAAAGAAAAAAAATACTTGCTAATCAATATGCTCTTGATTCCTCAGGTTCACGCTGATCCCGATGACTTGGGCACCGGAGGACACGAATTGTCAAAGACAACAGGAAACGCGGGCTCTCGATTGGCTTGCGGCGTTATCGGCATCACCAAAATGGAGTGACTTCCGAGTCATTTTTGAGTACCGTGATGTGAAGAAAGATAATAAACAACAAGAAATAGTAACACACCGGCGCTACTATGACCTTTGAAGCCATACTTTCGAATAGTGGTTCCAATATCGAAAAGAAACAAATTAATCATTCCCAACAAATTGTAATAACAATATAATTAATTATATGTACAAAAACGCATTTAATTATATCTTTGAATACATCCTCTCGTTTCTGTCGAGCGTCGTAGCACTTTAAGCTTCGTTCCAAGTCGTTCTTCTCTTTTCGTATATATAAACTGGTGTATATATATATTTTTTTTTATCCCCCCCAATAAAAAGGTTCACATGCACATGTCACGAAATTCCACCAACTAAATTCAGTACGATAGGATTTCCGGTCGTAAATTCACCGTCTAAAGCCATAGGATATTCGTACTAATGATTATTATCGCGTATGATTAGCTGCTTAAAGTCACCCATGTTGATTCAATGACGAGTCGGTACTCGTAATTTCATGAAAATTCGTGCGATTATTCTTTCTCGTCGAACTGATTATTCGTAGCAAATCGCCCGTCTGTTGTGAATATTCGATCGTCGTTTGTTCGATTCCATCGGAGGTTTGATCTGATAAGATGGGGTGGAATCACCGCGCCACAACATGTACACGAGCCAGTAAAAGCCACCGACGCATTTTGAAAAAAAGTCGATTATTCCAAAGAGTATTGGCGTGAGAGCTCTTATCACTCCTGACAATTCGTGAGTTATTTTAATACTGTAATCGGCCAGGTACCACAGCGCGTTGCAGGACAACGCCACCAGGCTCATTGCGAATACCAAGAGAAATCTGAACGTCCCGCAAATATTGTCGTACGTTAGTAGCTGCAAGTAAAATATCGGCAATATGAGTAAATGGATAATGGTGACAGAAACGAAGCAAAGAACGCTTCAAAATGCTGAAAGCCGTAAAGACACTTCCGGTGCTCCAATTTGACAACTGAATGTAGCAAAATGAGTTCAATTCTCATTGAGGTTTGTTAATTATGCAGGAATTACGTTCTCACGCCTATTCTTTTTTCTCGGATTTCACTCATCAAGTTTCCTCGAAAGCATACGTACAAGGTCACAGTATATAATTACCTCTCGATAATCAATCATTGGATAATCGTCAATGTTGAAAGATCGCCGATCGCTGGACTGCCGTGCTGCCCTCAAGTACTTCAAATGCAACTGTATCGACTGATCTTTGACTTTAATCGATCTTAATTGAAACCAATGACTGCCAAATGGTATGCCTTCCAATTCAACCCATAAATTATAGTTTTGTGTCGAGTCGTCCTTGATATCACCTGGAGAAAGTGTAATGTGTTCTCGTTTGCAGTTTTTGCGACCCCAGCGAGTACATGATAGAATACGTATTAAAATACTTGATAATGCTATAAAAATTAAAAATGGAATCAATAATACGGAAGATACCAAGCACATTCCTTCTAAATGATAACAATATCCAAAAGTTATCAACAAAAACGAATTGTTCAAAGAAAAAGTATATTTTCCTATTAGAAATCGTGATTTTACAGGAAAACCTGCGATTCTGCATCTTACCTTATTATTCGAAATCAATGTGCTTGGAACCTATTACATGACCGTTTGTTTTTCAGAATTAATATCATCGCGTAATAGCAAGTGCTTTATATTCGCATTATATTCGGATTTCTCGAGGTTACACCGCCAGAACTTCCTTCAAAGTGATACAAGAGTTCTCGGTAAATGAAAAAAATGATAAAAGAGCTATCAAGTTCGCGACAATATCGTTCGTCACTGTTCTCTATCTTGCAGCTTTATTTTGAACTTACAAGTTATACCAATCCATTTTTCGGTTCCGCACTCTTGCAGCGCGATCTTTCGAACCTCGTCCAGGCATTTAAACAATTCCTGCTCATTGTTATCCACTGTAACTATATCTCTTAAGATTGAAGAAAAAAACGTTCATTAATCTACAGAAGCTATAGTTGAGTGGTCATTAATGTCGCAAATGGAAATGAGAAATTATTCAAGTTTATCTAGTAGTGTAAACGTCGTTGAGGCAAAAATTCGAGCAAAACTGGAACTGTAGAGAAGCTCTACAGTTCCAGTCTTGCCAGGAAGGAAGTTTGGAGGACTTTGAATGTGTGTAAATCATTTGTAACAATGAAAGGGAAAATTGGCTCGAAATGAGACCACTGCTAGAGACGTCTTTATTAAAAAAAAAGTGTATTCGCAGCCTATTTTTTTCTACAACAATTTTTCATATACAGGAACATTGAAGGTTTTACTCAAAAGAACTTGACATCATATTTTCTATAAAACGACAGATTAAATGTACCTTTGATTCATGTGTGAACTCACGTCGTTTTATGAATTTTATTTTATTTTGAAAATGTTAAACCATACAAAAGTATTTAATAATCGTACGATACAGGGAAGGAGAAAGGAAAACAAGAAGGTACGAAAATGATCCAGCGATGTGAGAATATGAGCAAAAAACATAACATCTTAGAAATCTGACGTAGAAAACATATGGCGCTGACTCTCAATTAGAAATTTGACGAACATTTTTTCTGGAACCACTGGAAATTCTGATATTGACGAAAACTTAGATTTCGTGACTGTTTAAATAGATGGAAAAGGGATTACCTGTACAATTGAAGGCGATCAACATAACGTCTTTCCAAATAAGTGCCGATGAAAAATATTTTCGATTGTTTAATCGTTTTAGAAAGTATGGACAATGGATCGGTTCGTAATTCTTGTGACGCAGAAGAGGCATCGAAACTGTCTCTCGAAGAATCCATTGGCTAGAACAAAATTGATGAAAAATTCTGTAAACAAGAATCCTTATATAAATTGTTTTCCTGATGACATTATAGGACAAATTTTTTGAATAGCTCCAACGAACTACTCACCTTGTTATGTCCTGGTGAAAACCGCACGTCTCACAAAAATTGTCCGCTATTAGAGTACTCGACAGGATACATAATCTGCTGTCGTCGTCAAAATTTCCTAAGCACGCACGTAACGCAATAAGCGATCACTGATATGAATATGTTCAAAAATAATGAACAATACGCAATAATTTATCGTGTATCGATTTAAACAAACAATTTTCTGGTTAATGAGACGGTTACTTTTGATGGAATACTTTTGCTTTCAGGATCATATGGAATAAGTCCACTCCGATATAAATAATGGCAAGGTTGAGGTTGAAAATCTTGACTTTACCGACGAACCGTGTTCTTGGTTCTGGTTTCACCGGTGATGTCAGCACTTGTCAATGCTTGAAAAGTAACTGATGTTTTCTCGTATCGCAGTGTGCGCGGAAACCACGCGAGTGTGTGTGGTTTCACCGGTAAAACAAATGATCCCACGTGCACGTTCAACAATCACTAACGCTACAATGTAGTTATAAACAAAATGTATTAACAATTCTCATTTTTCATACGGTGCTTAGCCGTTTGCTTTGTCACTGGGAGAACGTGAGTTTTTATTGTTTCGATCAAACGTAAACATAACGTCGTTCATAACCTCGAAAACTTTCGTATTTTATTGTGATAAATAAATCAACGTTTCGCAAACGTTTGTGTTTATAGAATGGATGAGCTCTGTCCATTATGCTTGAAAATGGGATCGAACAAACGAATTAAAGCTGTGCAAATTAATTTGGATGAGGCTCTGTGGATGTGTGAAAATGAAGAGGTAAGCACCAGCGAACATTTTTTGGAAAAGCCACGAATTTTACGCTCATTGGGTCTTCTTTTCACATAGGCTATTATCGCATAGATCATTTTTCTTTTATTTTTGTGTTCGCAAACATATCTTTAGAAATTGTTAAATTCTAAAGTATACAATTCATTTTTGGAGTATATTTTGTAATGTGTCAGAGTGAAAATGGTGCATTTACCATAGTTCTCATTTGTTAATCATTAAATAGCAATTGTTTTATTGCAGAGTTTAATTAAACCTTGCCGATATGATAATTGAACATTTTTTTTAATTGTCCTCGAGATGCACATGTGTTTTTTTGCATCATACACAAGTTTTCATCAAACTTGCCGATTCGAATAGGTTCTTTTTGTTTAAAGAAGAATACTTCAAGGTAGCCCTAAAACCACTGAGAATGAAATGCTCAAAAATCAATAAAAACTTTTAAAAAACACTGCAAAGTATGCTTTGAAAATGCTTTGTAATTGGTGGCAAAGACATTGAACCATCAACTTTAACATTAATAAAAAAAAAAGTAATTCTCAACTCAATAAATACAGAGTTCCAGAATAATTAGTTTATAAGTTTTAGAACCCATTTGTCACGTATTTGCCACACTCTGAAAAGCGTTTTGATGGAAAGCCATCAATTTGCTTTCCATCCAGAATCCAGAAGAAACGATTGGCGTAAACTTCTCAGTTTGAACTTTAATTTGGAAATATATTACATTTCTATCCAACTCGCGAGTCGTAGGATTTCACAGAGTGAGAGCTGTATTGTCACGTTATTTCAACTTTATGTCCTAATTTCACAAACTGATTTATTTGGAATTTTATAAATTCATCATTTACAAATTCATGAATTTTCAGTGCCCCTGGCCGTTTGGCTATGAACAGCCCTGTTTCCTGTTGCGAAAAGTGGGCGAGAGAGGTTCCAGTGACTGGGAAATCTACAAGAAAGTACAAAAGCGCGTTGGACGGATTCCAATATCGACGGAACTATCGTTGTATACACCGCCCGTAACCCCGAGCTCGGACGCATCCAAGGATTCCGGGAAGTCTGATTTTTCGGGTGACGTAAAATTTTCTGAACAAATTAATTGCATTGGCAAGATGTTATTGAATACCTCCACGCCGAATGAATCTTACGCACCGAAATCGAGTGTGAACAGCGAGTGTACACTCGGCGACGATAAAAGGAACGCAAAGGCATCGTCAATGCCCGGTAAAAATGAAACTCACGAGGAAATGAAAGATTCCAGTACGACAAATCGAACGCCTCCTGTATTATCGAGTATATTTGATATAGACGGTGATGCAATACTAAGCAATAAAATTAGCGTAAAGGATTGCAGCGAGAAAAAGGAAAAGAAAATCTCGCCGCCCAGGTCGGAGGTTTTGGATGCGATAAGTCCGTCGAACGTCAACGATGCAGTATTGAGAACGTCGGAAAAACAGGATAATCCGTCGGAACAATTCCCCAGGGCGAAGCAGAAAGAAACCTTCTCACTTTCGAAAGACGACAGTCCGACGAAATTAATGCCTCGGATAAGAAGCGTCTCTAGAACAAATATCGATGTGCAAATAATGGATAATCAGAAAATAGTCGAAAATGAGAGTACAGACGCGCGATCGCCGGGAAAAACAGAAAAAAGAAATGCGCGGGGAAAAATTGAAGCTGCATCCGACGACGAATCCATGGCGTCAACGAAACAAGAGGCCGTCGGCCTCACCGGAAGCCCCACGCAGCGTACTACCACGATAACGATCGATGGATCGGTGCCGATCACACTCTCTTACGAGATGACGAATTTCAAAGAAAAACCTGACGAGAAAAGTCCCATTGCGGCTGAACCCATCAACGACGATATCGTGAAGAATACAACAATGGAACGGAAGGAAAAGAGCGATTCGACCACGGAAATACCCGTAGAATTACCAAAGAAGCCACTTCGATTACCGCTTAAACGTCGGATCGCCTCGACCGGCAGGCTGTACGAAAAATTCAGTTTCAGTTCGCTGAAAAAGCGGCGAGAGTCGAAAGACTGTGATGAAAAATCAAACAACTCGATCGTTACGTCATCCGGTAACGAGAGAGTTAAATTAGGTGATGCCGCAAGCGCGAAGGATGAAAAGAAATCATCAGTCTCGACGTCGCGCACTGATGATTTGCAAAACCTAACGAATATAAGGATTCCTGATTTGTCGAATCAAACGCTCGAATCCCGAAATTCGGGTGGTAAAGTCGATTTCGTTAATACGGGAATGACAAACGATGATCCTGTGGTTGAAACTCTCAATGGCGTATTAGATGATATTTTAATGGAGGATTATCAAAATGTTACGGCAAATCTTAACGACGACTGGCTCGAATCCTTTTTTACTTAGGACCGTGTATATTCGAATATTCACTAGCTCGAAAGTGGAGCTTGAAGCGTAGAATTTCGAAAAACCTCGCTTTATTTTTTCACTTTTCTAAAAGAAAAATCAAGTTTTACCGTAACCACTTGAGAGATTGCGTCAATCATTTTTCTCGGGGTACGAGAGAAAATGAAATATTACAATGGCAGATAATTGCATTGAAGGAGATATTTTTTTGTTATAACGAAAAAAAAACAGTGTGGGGAAACTCGTAACATGCTTCTCCCGTATTCAATAGTTTTTTTTTGTTGACCATTCACATACTCGATCAGATCACCGCTCAGTAGTCTGAACAAACTGCTTTTTGTTTATTTCTTTTTCCATTTACTTGAGAATTAAAATGCCATGGAGATCAGTATCTGTCGCATTATAACCCATTCGGATACCATTTTATTTCGCTCTGCGTAAAGTTGTAATACTTTCACGAAGCAAAAAGAGTTGGAAATTTTTACAGAAATTCGATTACAGTTTGGCAAGAGAATTTCGACATCCCATAAATTTGGCATTCTTATTTACGATAAAATCGGAATCTAGTTTGTTCTAATTTGAATGATCAATAAATCAAGAGTTTCTGTTACTTTTCTTTTGGTAAAACCATCCGAGAGTTCGCAGCAATCACCGATCTGGTACATCAAGCACGTTTTTTTCGCCTGCAAATCAAAGAGGAACGCAAATCTTCGACACGCGTTTAGTAATCAGTCGTTCGTTAACGTTGAAGGAAAGCGATTTTTCTCAACCAAGCACTCACGTTTCGACTTTACACACGCGAGAGCGTCAGCGTCATCGTCTCACATGGGGGCATATGCGCAAAAGTGTCTTTGTAAATAAAGGAATAATTACATTCGAAAACTCGCATTTATTGCTATTGTGTATATTTAACAAATGAAAGTTATTCCATGTTTTCGCTCATTGTTTGAATCCCCGTAGTTTCTCCACGTTCGATCATCGACGGGTCGTTCGCGTTTTTCAACAAATCGTTGGCCAACATCCAAATTTCTCTCTCCTTATCCTCGCTGCAATCATCCTCCAGCTTATCATCGAAATAACCGTCTTCGTTGGAAGCACGATCGGTATGCTTTCTCTCAAAATGTTTCGTCAGGTTGCCCTTTTGCGTGAATTTGAGATCACAGTGCGAGCAAGCGTACGGTTTTTGTCCCGTATGGACCATCACGTGTTGTTTCAAATTGTACATGGAATAGAAAGCCTTCTGGCAAAAGGAACACTTGTGGGACTTTTCGAACGTGTGATAACGCCTCGTGTGTTGAGACAATTCCGACATTTTGCGAAAGCTCTCGTCGCAATAGTCGCATTTTCGTGGTTTTCCACCGCCGTGGCCGGCGCTGTGCAGATTCATCTCCTCGACATCGGAAAAACTTCTTCCGCATATGCCACACGTGTGCGGCTTTGCTCCCTCCTTGTGTATCTTCACGTGTTTCGTTTTATTGGCCTTTTGAGAGAACGTCTTTCCGCATATTTCACAAATGTAAGGTTTGTCACCCGTGTGTATTCTCTCGTGCTGTTGCAGTGCCACCAATTGGGCGAAAGACTTGGAGCACACGTCGCAACCGTACGGTTTTTCGCCCGTGTGCGTACGCATGTGTTTGGCGATGTCGCTCGGTCGTAAAAATGGTTTTTTGCAAATGTCGCAGCGATATCGCGGATTTTCGTGAAAATTCTTGTGAAAATTCAGCTGGCCAATCTGGGAAAATCGTTTTTTGCATATCGAACATTCGAAGGGACGTTCGCCCGTGTGGATGAACGAGTGTCGTCTCAGCAGAGCCGCGCTGGTAAACACGCTCTGGCAGATGTGACAAGGGTGAGACGAGTTCGACTCGCTCGTCTTTCCTCTCCCGATCCTCGAAGGAGACTGCGAATTCGGTGCTTTCGATGTCTCCGAATTTGTCTCCCATTGACTCTGAAGCGTCGCGCTTGAATTGATATCCGCCGAAACGTCCGATACTTTGTTCCAACAAATATCGCTGATCTCCTCAGAGACGTTCAAACTTTTTTGACTTTCGTACGAATTTTCATGGACCCGACGAGAAATATCGACTGTATTCGCGAGCAGTACTTCTTCGCTGGTTTTCAAACATTCCGTACAATGAATCGTAGCTGTATCGAGGTCAGAAAATAAATTATGACAATGCAAACATTTGTATTTGATTATTTCCATAGATTCGTCCATGGTATTTACTTCGTCGCATACTTTTTCCTCCGCAGCAGGCTCATCTTTATTGACATTATCGAAACTGCTCAGGGGATTTTGTAATCGAATGTGGCTGGTCGCGTCAATCGCATCCGCATCCTCACCGACCTCGTAATCTCTCGCGCAATTGGTCGAAGTTCGCTCCATGTTGCGGTCGTAATTAGTATGTTCTCGAAACACTTTCTCATCACCGTCGACGATCGCTCGCTCATGTATGCCTACGATATATCTTTCGGGCGTGTTTTGCTCAAAAAATTGCTCCGAGTGACGAAATTGGGCTTGTTCTATGTCGGCGCAGCTCGCGTTCCCAATATTTTTTATATCGTCATCTAACTTGCAAAATGTTTCTTTCGCACCGCAAAAAATTGCGCGGTTGAGCAGAGAGTAATAGACATTCAAGCATTTTTCTCTGAACGCGTAAAACTGCGTTACTTGATTTTCACAGTTTTTACACACGCGGTCGGGGAAAGAATCTTTTGCCTGCACCTGAAAGGAAAAACATTACCGCGTTGGGATGAGAATTTCGATGAATTCTTCGACGAGAGGGAAATGCGTTTGTTTTCATTCATTTTTATCGGAGGTTATGACTTTTGAGGTTGCCTTTACCGGTAGAGATAAACAGATCATTATTCTCGATGCTAATGGCAGTCCAAGTTCGGCGTCAGTGAAAATTGGCGTAAGGTCACGCTTGTCATGTTCAGATAAGCACAAGCGGCATTTGTCAGTATCACTTTCAGTTATATTCATTATAGTTCGTCTACTGTCATACTATAACCTCAACTGTATTATTTATTTACAGTCTTTCTACGCTTGCATTCATCGGTATACATTAGCGCTTCGCGTGTTGAAGTACCTCCAATTACATCCGCTAGAGGCATCACCGTCTTCGATGCAAGCATATGTATATATATACATCCGAAATCAAATTGATATATTTCAAAGACGTGTTTGAAAAAAATATGTGATAGGTTTTCAAAATATAATCTATCGAATTGTCTTGCTATTTATGATAAATTTTTGGAGGATTCCATTTATATTAGCATGTAAAATGGGTTAGGCGTGGAAAAAAAAAAAATGTGCGATGGCCGGGAATCGAACCCGGATCAACTGCTTGGAAGGCAACTATGCTGACCATTACACCACCATCGCACGTTCTGAAATGTAAGGTAATACTAATACATAGAGTCAGAAGTATTGTTGAATGACACACTATCACGAGGTTGATATCAGCGTTGCTTATTCAACTGTAACATTAAGCCTGTTTTTAACTTTACGGACTCTAAATTTATAAAAAGGATATGTGGATCATTTTTCTGCACAAATCTACCACGTTTATCTATACAATTCTTTTTTTCTTAAAAAAGAAATGCAGCAGCGAAACTAATTTTGAGTTCGTTCGAGCACCTCCTTAATTGTTATTGTTGATTAATCTTGACAAACAGTTCCCAATTCACGAGACGAAAGGACCGACTCCATCGTCTCCATAATTCGCAATTACAATAATGCCTTGTGACATTTGAACATTGTTTCTTTAATTACATTTAATTAAACCAATTCAATTAGTTTCGTACGTTGTGCGATTTGTTTTACGTACAAAATTTATACGTATCCTCCGACCGTTGCCTATACTTCGAGTTTTCCATGGTTTCTATACTCTTTTCGAAGGTATATGGATTGAAAAATAAAACAAAAATTTGTCACGTCTACGGACTGTAGTTTTTTAGGTTAACCGTACCGATTTTTCGACTTATAGTTAGTTCGCGTCTTGTAGTACAGTTTTCTACCGTTTTCGTTTGGGGCGTTAAAGTCGAAGACTTCACGATCATCAGAAACGATAAAAGTATTCGTATTCATTGCCTATCACACGTGTCTCCATCGAGGTTAAACATCGTTGTCAATTGTCTTTATATCGATTTACTTTTTAATAAGGAGCAGTGTAAACGTCGCGTTCGCAATCGTGGCATTTCATTATGGCACTTCGAGTGACTCGTGCTGTTTTTATTTCAAGCTTGTTTATCAGCGTTCCGGCTGAATTGCACGTGAGGGTAAGTGTGCGCCGTTATTCCCAACTCCGACGATTTTCGAGAGTCGTACGTTTATACGGTTGTGGCATATGTTTGCAAATTTTTTGTCGATCCGTCTTGAGGTTAGAAGCGTTCCAGAGGACGCGACGGGGCCTCGGGCATTGTCGGGGCGCATTAAAATGCCGATATTTCGAAATCAAGGGTTTCTCTCCTTTTTTTTCGGTCGTAATTATCCGAACATCGGGGCAGGGAGGGGGAATTATAACATGAAAGTGGAAAATAAGAGAAAAAAACGGAGGCAGAGAGACGAGAAATAAGTCCGAGCCCTCTCGACGCTTTTGTGTGTCTCGATCGCGTTTCAACCGAGTAGAGCCTCTATCAGTCAAATTACAGGCTGACAAGCTGACACGTAAATTGGTATGCCGTACCCGCGAACTTATCTATACCGGGTGTTACGAATTATCCGGCCGACAACACGTCCGGGACCGCGATCGCTTCTCTTCTGCTCCACAACTTTACGTGCATACGAACGATTCAAATTTCTTAACAATTTCTCGGAGACGGAAACCCCTCGGCTTTGTCTGGAATTCAAAAGGGAAGGGAAGCGCGAAAGTACGAAGTTTTATCGCGAAGAACAAAAGTTCGATGATCATAGACGTGTTAATCAATCTTTCCTTCTTCATTCACGTACATATCCAGTAATTCTTCTTTTGGTGTTTGCAGTGCACCGGTATCGGGCACATCGATCGTTTCGACGTTGGTATGGTCTTTTGTGAGTACGAGACACGCATTTCGAAACTTTTTTTTGTTATTATTTTCATACTCCGACCACCAAATTTCCGGCAATACCAAGTTTTCCCGCGCGATGATTTATTTTTATGAAAAGATCGTTTTGGGCCTCACTTTTCGAAGATTTAGCCTGTAGCTCGATATCGATTAGGACCCTCGTTAAGAATAATCGATCGAAACAAAACCATCGATGGATTCCAAGTTTCACTTGGACGCAGCTTCGGAAATTCAGTTTTGTTTTTAATCTCGGAATAAAATATCTGGAAAATTCCACCCGCTAAACGCACGGAAACTAAAAGTCAAGGGGTTCCCAGACGTCAAAAAATTTCTCTCCAATTTGATTCTCTTTATTCGATCCTGATATTGATTCTTGAATGGCAATTTTCAGTGTAGACAATTGTGACAAATCAGCTATGCTACTTTGGAATCAGTGTAACTTTCGTCAAATTTAAGGACCCCGTGTTAAAAATAATCGATCGAAACGTCATGACGTGCGGCGATTCGAAACGAACCGTCGATAGATAAGTTTATCTCGGATGCAGCATCTGGAAAATTCCACTCGCTAAATGCACGAAAACTAAAATTTAAGGTGTTCCCATGTATCAAAAAGTAGAAGCGAGAGATGCCTCTTTGAACGTCGTCGGTATACGATATTGTGCAGAAGTGTATTCCCCTCCATTTTGGCGAACGTGCGCGAAATGTTAATTTGCCATCGGCGGGATTAATCGAAGCGGTGAACGTTGGAAAATGTTCGTGAAATTCTAATTGTGGGTTATACTCCGAGACAGCGAAATAGCCCTTAGTTTTAGGCTCGACAATTGCCTTATATACTTAATACACCCCTGTACATGCACGTCCTATATTATACATCCTTGCGCGGTGCGATATAGTCCGTGTGTATCTGTACGCGATTGTCAAAGGGTTTATAGTTGACCCTCTGACACACGCGTCGCGCTTCTGAATTATTAATCGTTCGCGAACCGCGCGAAACCCTCGAATCGCTGCCTAGGCGGTTCTCGTTCGTTTTCCTTCCATCCCGGAGGCTTCCTCTACAAAAATATAATACTAGACTGACAAATCGCGTGATAAAAAGACAAACAACGATTCTGTCGATTGGCAGGGAGAAGCAGGTGATGTGGCGCGATGGGCACAGAGCTCGTAGGCGTTTTTGTGAGTGTGTGCTTTATCGCCTCTTGAAAATAGTCGGGTTTCATTTTAGCGGTGATGCAAAGTGACGAAGGGACGTTTCTCGTCGAAATCTGAAACTCGAATCGCTCGGAAAACCCGTCGCCTAAAAACCAAAAAGATCCCAAGCACGTGTGGATATCGTTGGGACGCAAGCTAGAAGCTCAGATTTAATATAGCCCCGTGAATGTTGGTTGCGGTCAAGTAGCCTGTTATTATCGAGTGTCAAGTTGTCCTCCTGCTGATATTTGAGAAATTATAAATATGACCCCCGTGGATATTTTTCTATCCTCCGGAGGACTTTGGAGTGGACTTTGATCGCGAATATAATTGCAAACGTGCGAGAAGCGGAATGAGATGGTGCGAATGAGGATAAAAAAGAGCGCATAAATGATTCGCATGCAAGAACGTTCGAGGATTATCGTAACCGTGACTCGAAACTTGCTTCCACTTTATGGAAATGTTGATAATCGCTATTTTTGTATCAGCGCGGTTCTCACGCGGATATACGCGCACTTTGGAACATGTAATCGTTTACGAAGACCTTTCGTGGTTCGGACGATTCGATATATCAATATATGTTTGAAAAAAATATTGATACGATCATCGCTCAATTGCAGTCGTGGAGATTGAGAATGTGAGCAAATTCCCGGTGGCTCTCGATACACGAATGATCAATTGCTGTGAAAATATCACTCCCGAAGACATTGATTGCGAGGTGAGTCGATGTAGGTCAAAAAATAATACTCCTCGTTGAACTCGCTCAGCTCAGAGTTCAAAGGTGTGAAATCCATGTAAGCAAAAGCAATAAAGGACCTTGATTGAAAAATCGAAGCAACATTGGCTCAGGACTTTAGGAGATGCAAGCCCAACAGAACCGAAAAGCATTCGTTCATTTTTTCAGAAACTTGCGAATTATTTTCGATCTTCTCTTTTGTGGTTTTGAAATCCGTGGTTTTAAAACTTTTTGATCGATTCGATTGATCCAAAGTTTATTCTGAGTAATGGAGACCCTTTGTGTACGGAGCTGAATAATCATTTGTCATTTTTTTCTAAATTTTGCAAAATTTGCGAAAAGGAGACTCGAATGGAGCGAGAAAATTCCGAAAAAAATTAATGTTCCTTCCGAAAAACGAATGAGTTTACTTGATCGAAGTGGTTTTTGCTGGGATTGCACCGACAGATCTTTCTCGAGCGAATCTCGGGAAATTTTGTTTTGTTTCGAGTTCGAGATACATTTTATTCTCAAAATTTTCATGTCAACTTGTAAAAAAGTAGCAAACAGCCGCAGAAAAGTACAAAATTACAAAACAGAATAGGGAAGCATCGAGCGAGTTTATAATTAAACATTTATCTGCATAATAACACCATAGCGAATTAACCCATTTATTGTTCAGACGAGCTCAAAAAAGAGCGAAACAATTGCATGCATCTTACACGAAAATCGTCATTTTTTGCAGCACATTCAATTGATCGGTGGAGAAATGGGAGTTCTCAATTCTCGAGGGATAAGAAACGTTACCCTCATATGGCCAACCCTCGTAAGTTTCCCTCCCCTTTTTTTCGCCAACATCTTTTCTGTGATCCGTCACTCGATCCTACGGCTTGTGAAACTCTGCACACACTGCACACTCTTGAATCTGAATACATATACGATATACCAAGGATGTACATAACCAACGAAGAACCATGGTCCGCGTAACAGGGGTAGCTTGTATGATGGCCCTTTGCGATAACGAAATGCAAAAGGAGCCGCGACGAGACGACAAAAAAAGAACATGGCTAGCAGGGGTTGAAAAGGGAAGAAACAAGAAGAAGAAAGTGAGATAGATTAAAAGGAGGATGTTGGGTCGAGTTCTAAAATCGGAAGAGAGAGAGAGAGTTGGAGAGAGACAGGAAGAGGGCTGGGAGAAATAGGAGGAAAGAGAGAGAGAGAGAGAGAGAGCCTCTAGAACTTCTGAAACCGCGGGTTTTTTTTGCCTCCGAGTGGGTTCTTGGGTGCCTCTGTTTGTCGCGTGGGAGCAATATAATCGTAGTCGTTATCGTGATTCCGCCGGGGCGGAGCCGACATGCACCAACCAGCATACTCGAACGAGCGTGTATTTCTGCCACCACCACGAGTCCCCTCCTCGGACGTATTATCACTAAACGCAACACAAACGTCATATGCACAAACACCATCGCAAATCTCGCGTCGCGGAGATGCACGTTAAGCCCCACTCCAACACGCCACCGATTCTCTCGCCGCCATCATGATTTATGAGCGTTTTTGAGTCAACGGTTACCCATCTCCCTCAATTCCCTTCTGATTTTTCTTATCGTCTTTCCTCCATGCGCGTTCTTTCAGATTCGATTACACCTGAAAATTCGTATTCTTGATGGATTTACGTCATTGTAACTCGGAGGCTAAAGGCATTACACGAGCGATTATAGTAGGTCATGTTCGTAGCGTTTATTTCCTCTTTAAATCCCTCGCGATCTCTTCAGGCTCCTTCTGAGCACCGCGTCAAGAACGTGGACGTGCCTTTGTCCAATCCGGATGCATCCGGATGTCCCTCAAAGCAAAAATTCCGTTTTATCATCAAACAGGTCAGCGATCGGGTCCATTATGATTTCCCTCAATTCCCTTCTGATTTTTCTTATCCTCCTTGCTCCATGCACATTCTCTCAGATACGATTACACCTGAAAATTCACATTCTTGTATTTACGTCATTGTAACCCGGAGGCTAAGAGCATTACGATCGCGTCAACTCGCGAGTAAACCTGACGGAGCCCCTGCGACTTATTTCCTTCGAAACCGCGTAAAAATGTGATTCGTTACATTCAATGGGTGTCAGGGTAGCGTCCAGGAACGTTCGGGCGATTCTTACCGTGGTCTGATTCATTAATATGCCAATTTCATAGAATCACGTGATCTCGTGCGCATTTCCATCGGGGATGATTATAACGAAGTAGAAGACACGGGCGATTAACATGTGTATAAGCTGTGTCGATAAATTCTTCGTTTCGAAAAACCTGTTCCAACAAACTCCTCCTTCATCTTTGCATGGAAAACAAACTCGTCAGTATCTTCACGAACGAAAAGGCGGATGTCACATCGCGATTTCATACACATGTAGAAACAAGCAGACCGGAGAGATTCAGGCGAAAGTACGATTCGATACTTCGGTCTCGAAACACGAAGTTCCGCCAGTTCTCGAAGGTAAACGCCGGCTCCGTTCGACGCACAAACATGCCCTGCTAGATATATTTGGCGATCGGACGATACGGTGATTATGTCGCGACCCGCAGGATACTACGAGCCTCGAAACGTCAAAAAATGTGCGAGTGTCGATCTCGACCCGCTCGATCGTTGTCGGCCCATAAATTGTCACGTCAAATACAACGGAAAACGAAACTTCTACAACCGGAAGTTGCAGCGTTGCCAGCCGGTGCCAATTTGTGTCGCCAACTCCGGCAAGGAACTTCCGGATGTGGTGAGTACACGAAGATATCGTTTGTTCTTCGTCGTATGCAGATTTTTGGGCAAAGCTCGCGGAAATATACAGCAATAATCATCGTCCGAAGGAGCAAACGAAGCATTTTTCCATCCATCTCTCGAAAAACCCACAAAGTCGTGCACCTCTGTACAAAATTTAGAATCATTAATTCCGCAATGAATCAAAGATTAAAGTGACTCTTTTTCTGAAGCGAAATAAGCTTTTCACTCAACAGAAATCATATAATTTCTGCTATTTTTGCCGACGCAGATTCAAGACCGTTTTTAACATTCTACGTACTTTAAGACTGCATCAATTTACCACGACGTTCGACTTTGATTTAAGCATACGCCAATTTCGAAAAAAACATGAGCATAACGTTTTACAAAAGTTAGAACGCCATAAAACAGAATCATTCAGCTCATCGAATTATTTTGACAGATACAACAGCGAGTACGACATTTACGAGCTTGACGTTTTTCCCAAAACTTACGTCAGACGCAAAGTCAAACAAGTTTTTTTAAAATAAACTCCAACAGTTAACGATTGGACGATTAATTGCCGCAGTGTTTGAGAATCACGAAAGCTCATTAAAGCGATGTTCACTCACGTCAGTCAGTTATAATTATTTCTTTTCTTCGCGCATTGTTATTATTCATTTCCTAATACGCATGGGTATTTTCTTCTTCTGTCGACGTGACGGTTTGATGCGCAACGTTCAAACGAGCAAATTCCGT
Source organism: Heteropelma amictum (assembly GCA_959613375.1). Classification (NCBI taxonomy): domain Eukaryota; kingdom Metazoa; phylum Arthropoda; class Insecta; order Hymenoptera; family Ichneumonidae; genus Heteropelma; species Heteropelma amictum. Next base: position 6,622,739 of record OY390725.1, read on the forward strand.
CTCGCAACTGCTTTTTTTTGCGCTCGTGGCTCATAAAAATATCGCGTTCGCTTATGGTCAAACACCGGAAGATACCGCAGTTCCGTATACTTCAGACGCGTAGGTCCAAACGCAGCGTAGCATATTCCGGTTTCCGGATGCAGATCCGCAAAGGCCAGCCGCGTAAATACACACATTGGCCTTTTAAATCACCGAGCATCTCGGAAGGAGACGATTTTCTTTCACTGTCGGATTGATACACGAAGCTGGCATGCGATGTTTCGTGCCTCTTCCGATTCCTTACTCTCCTATATCATGCAGCATTATACGTGCAATAAACGTACCCGCGTGCGGGAAACATTATTCAGTTTGGTAAATCGCCAGAGTTCGTCGCGTCCCTTCTGCCGTTTCATTTTGCAAACCGACGATTATTTGTCGAATTTATGATCCATAACGATTTGATTTCAACGCCTGGTTTCACGTATTAATGACCGCTCGATGCGAAATTAAGCGCGTACGTATAGACTCGCGAAGGTATACGACTGGAAATATCAAAAGGCGCGTAATAATCGCACACGATTTCAAATCCTTCGAGATGCATATGGATGTTCATGGAAGAATGATCCACATCGAAATTTCTCGGTGATTCGTGTTCAATTATTAGCTCGTTATGAGAAGCACGGACTCATCAGGTAGAACGAAAAATTATTCAAATCGAGAAACAAAAGGCAGGATAAAAAACGTTTTTCACTCGGATTTCTTTCTTTCTTGAAGCTCTGAAAGTTTCACCGTAGTTTTATGCAGACGTTTGGACGATCGTGTTTCATTTTATTTAATACAGCGATTAATTAATCGTTTGTTAAAAATCGGGAATCGGTCGATGTACGCGCGAGAGCGGAAAGAGAAGAATGCCTTTTGGAACGAATTTTATAAATCTTCCTTACCGTGTGCGTGCATTTCTTTATTGATGAAAAATAAACGAGCAATCGAGTGGAGTTTGCACGGAAGTACGAGCCTGCCTTTAGGGCCGTTCTCTCTCTCTCTCTTTCCTCTCTCGCGAACAACAATTTTTCGACTCGAGAAATGTATAAATGGAGTAAACCCAACTTGGCGTCTTTTGGTCTTGTTCGAGCCGCGATAACGTTGTACTCTTACAATTTACAACAGGTTTAATGATGATGGATGGCGGACAGCTTGCCGATAAAACTTACCGAGCTTTGCCGAATCGTTTATTACCTCTGTTTGAATAAATATATGAGCCATCGTCTGTGTTTTGTTCACACATGCATAACGTGCAAAAATGAGAACATTCGCTGCACGATTGGACGATAGATCCTAAATGCTTCACGCGTAAACTTTGCTGTAAAATGGTCCAATTTTGCTTAATAAAAAGTGCAGTTAAAGAGATTCGTGTTTCAATCGATTCAATTAGCGCGAATTATTCAATGCAGGCTTACGTGCCAGTGAGCAATACCTGTCGCGATTTGGAGAACGCGGTGAACGAGGTAGAAATCCATGCTCTGAAACACGGCGAAGCTGAGCCTGCTTGGGCTTCCGAGCCTGCACCCCGCTTGACGGTCAGTACGAAAAACGCAAACGTAGATGGCACACTTTCTTTCTCCCACTGATGATCATTTGTGACACATGATTTTATAATTAAACCTGAATTACCATACGAGAGTATTCCTACGTGGAGCAAAATGTAGAATTAATATTCCCAGAGTATCGAAGGATAAACAGGATTAAAAGAAACGAAATGATCAATTATTTATAATACTAAATGAAATAAAAAATGACGTCCAACGTCTCAAGTATTTTGCAACTTTCACAAGTTTTCGCACGTTGGCGGATAAAGTAACCACCGAGACTGTCTCGAGAAAACTACGTAAACAAATTAATTTTTTTCAATCTGCAAAAATTACAATAAATCTCAGTCCGTTTATCCGAAATTTTCAGTAGATATTCCGCTCGTTTCTGACAAAAAAAGGGAAACATTTTTTTCCGCCTCCAAGCAATTTAATTTCCAAGTACCTTTCAGGTACTTTCAGGCTATCCGTTACGTCTCTCATTGCAGAATATGTACTGTCATCGCGGTTACAATGACAACGCAACGGGCTTCTGCATCTGCGACGAGGGATGGACGTCACAGCCGCATAAAATTTTCGAGCCATCGACCGAATATATTCACATGTGTAACGTGCAAATCACAAGATTCCCAAATTTTCATGGACATCCCATCGAGATTCTCCTTATCATCGTATCCTTCCAAGGTCATGCCCTTTTTTTAGATAGATAGATAGATACACTTTTAGTTAATTAAAAAAAAAACATAACGCACGTACCAAGTACCAAAATGATGACAAGGTCCCACCGAGATTTGAACTCGGATCGCTGGATTCAAAGTCCAGAGTGCTAACCATTACACCATGGGACCGTTCTTTCAAAATTTAACGACCGATAAACCTTTCTCCTGGCCACTCGCTAATTTATCAACGAAAAAAAAAAAAACTTTTTTTCGACGAGGTCCCACCGAGATTTGAACTCGGATCGCTGGATTCAAAGTCCAGAGTGCTAACCATTACACCATGGGACCGGTGAGACTTACGTGATGACAAGAAACAAATCGTTCATAGAAAATCGATTTCACATTTTTGTTTCTTTGGTGACCCAAGTTTGAAAATGATATTCTGGATTTATGATGGAAAGTATTCCCCCCCAAGCGAGAATGGGAGGGGCGGGTCGGTGATCGTCGAATCACCGAAAAAAAGCATATTTCATGAAACGCTAGGGGTTATACGAGATTTTTCCTTCACGTTCGGAAGCTTTTTAGATCGCCGCATTTCTCGGTACTTTGGTCGTTGTTTTCTGCTGCGCAATGACCTTTCTTTTGAAGGGATTCGGGCCACCAGGTACACGCGTCGATTGCGGACAACAGACCGGTGGCTTGGATTACTTTGAAACATCGACCAAGAGTTTGTCCTGCTGCTCATCGAACAACAGCGACAACAAACAACAAAAAGTCAACAATCGAAACTCTTCAACTTCTTGTCCACGATTACGATAACATTTTATCCATTCGTCTTATTCGATATTTTTCAATGAATAAAAAGAACAAACTACAATTACGGCTTTGTTGAGTTGCGCAAAAAATAATTCAAATTATCCAGGCAGATAGGGGATTTTACAGAGTTTTTAAACTTGACGGAAAAAAAAAAATATCTTGCCGAAACCCGGGATTGAACCGGGGACATTTAGATCTTCAGTCTAACGCTCTCCCAACTGAGCTATTTCGGCGGTGAGAGTAAGCGACCCACGGTAGCGTCATGTCCCCGCGATGTTTTTTTTAAGGCAAGCATAATTTTCGAGACAAAGACGTTGGCTATTTATTTTTCAATTAATTCATCAAAACTGACGGCGTTTTTCTTCCCGGAAGATATAGAGCAGATACAGGGCTGAATACGTACCTTTTTGCATTTTTTCAATCGGGAGTATCTTCACTCGTGCAAAAAATCTTTTAGGTAATTTTACGCGTTATTGTTTTTACCGAAAAAAAAAAATTCCTCCAATGTCGCATTCGTGCTTTTTTGGTCGACGTCTATGAGGGCTGTAGGAGCGCTTGAAATTTTTAAAGGATCCTGATGTACGAGGAATGGACGATGTGGGTTTAGGCATGAAATTTTTCACATTCGCTTTATAGGTACGATTTTTTGTTTATATTTTCTCAACATGCATAAAGTTCGGGATTCGCGCCTCGAATTATAATTGACAAAAAATCGGCGGAAGAATCGTATTACACGAGTTGCGGAAAAACGGTGATTGTATTGCGCCGTTTATTCAAACTTCCGGCTGGTTCGTGGTTGGCTGGGAGTTTTCGCATCCAGCGGCCTGAACTGCAATTAAAGTAATTGGCCTTATTGTGCTGTCCGAAGCGAAAGCTAGTGAATGGGCACTGTCAGCCGGGTTGTGAGCTCGGCCCAAACAGAAATGTGCACCTCCAATCCTATGGTCCGTGGCGCCCGCACAGGCATCTCGCAACGAAACTTGTTTCTTCGTTACTTTTTTTCCATTCCGTTTCGTAGCATTTATTTCTTCTTTAAATCCCTCGCGACCCCTTCAGGCCCCTTCCGAGCACCGCGTCAAGGGCGTCGACGTGCCTTGCTTTGTCCAATCCGGATGTCCCTGAAAGCGAAAATTCCGTTTTATCATCAAACACACCTCGAACGAACAAAGAAACGAAAAATGTGCGATCAGGTCTTTGCGTTCAGCCGATAATATTTTCAGTCTGCAAAAGAATTATTTATTGATCCTTTGCTGGATAAAAAAACGGTGTGTAACGGGTGAACGCGTTGTCTGAATTCCACCTAAAATAATTCATCCAACTGTCGTCATCCGTACCACCATTTTTGGATGCCAATTGGCCCACAGCTGATCAGCCGCAACCAACACGGTAATTATTTGTGGATTCTTTGGGAATTAATAACTCGAAAGCGAGGTGCGAGACTGAGGGACGAACGACAGATGTTCTTCTCGGTTTACGTATGCATAGCACTACTATAATCTTGAGAAAATTATTCATTCATGATCCTGAAAGATATCAACGTAAAAGACTTTTTTCTGCACTGTGAAACCGAACGATTTTCAGATTTCGAGATCGCATCTTTTTTTAGCAATTGTATCATTTGTTCGATTATTTTTCCACACTGTTGCCATTGTTCTTTATGCTTGTTACATTCCATTACAGGACTCTTGTAAAGTCACAAATGAAATGGCGGTTAAATTGGAAATAACTTTTATAGATATATTTTTAAAACACCATAAACTGTTGGTGAAGTATTTTGCATATTATAGTGTACTTTTAACCACATCATGGAATTATTTAAGCTACATAGGCAATAAATTACTCGATAAAAAATCTTCCATGATAAAAAACACACGATACATTTTTCCATCATTATTGAATGACGGAAAAAGCGTTTTTTACGTTGCTAAAATGTTATTCAAATCATTAATCTTCGGGATAATCGGTCATTGATGATCAGGTACTGGAAATAATGTGATTTTGTAATATTGGGGAAAAAAAAATTTCCTTCGAGCCGGATTTGAACCAGCGACCTATGGATTTCTCTTCTGATCTCGCCAACTACAGTCCACCGCTCTACCAACTGAGCTATCGAAGGCACATGAAATTAATGACGAAAATCTACCTTAAAAGGATTTCGAGGTCATACCGAGATACGAAAAAAATGGTCGTCGAAACGATCGATCTTTCACTTGTCGATCAACAAATAAATACTAAACGACAGATACACTTTTTTAGTTATTGAAAAAAAAAATGTTATCTTCAAAAGTGGAATATTTTGTTTCATTCAAAATGAACAGTTAATGCCAAATATATATCGTCAAATGTTTTTTTTTAATTATCATATTTTCAATATTGATTGAAGCGTGTGATACACGACCTTAAGGTAGTACAACCACGAATGGATTTAAACGAAAGTTTTATCATTTTTAAAGTTTTGTCAACAAATATATCGACCAGTCCGTTATCGAGGCACTGATGACAGAAATTGGCATCTTCAGCGCGCCTCGCACAAATAAGTCCCACACCCAAAAACTACGAAAATATAAATGAGGCGTTTACAATAATCACGAAAAAGATGCGTCATCCAAAACTTTTTTAAATAATCGTCGAAAAAATGTCCAAGCCGATAAAAAGTAAAAGTAGCGAATTAACATTGAACCCGGACTATTTAGCACCAAAAAGCGTTTCCGTTATCAGTTCAATTTACCTGTGTCATATTTCAACAATTTTCCGGTCGTTAGAATGGACGAGTACGTACTCGGGCAAGGTAAGGTTTTGCGACCGTTGATGCGTTTAGCGGGGCTACGACGAGCCCGTTTGAGTCGAGTAAACATTGATAACAAAAAAACGAGGAAAATGATCAATTTTATAACTTTTTGAATTTCACAATACAGCTGTAATTAAAACAGCACAAAGACGATTCAAAGGAAAACCACTGGAATCGCGCGTGTGAGAACAATACAACAATGTTTATGTGCACGTAACCAGTCTTTAAATTATTTTTACTGCTTAATAATCAGGCGGAAGATTACGATAATTAGCGCACGATATATGTAAGATACGCAAAGTTTTATTGCTCGTATTTTACGTGTACACATGACCATTTTGCAGGTCCGTATAACACGGTTTACGATGCGACTGGTGGACTCGAATGAACGCATGTTGAGTCGCGAAATGCGATACAGTAAAATAGTATTTAATGAACATATATATACAAAAAAAAACAATGTCACAAGCGTATGTGCACTCTTATATTACGATCTTCATCATTCCCCATCATTTTACGTAATACACCGAGTCCCGTCTCCCGCCTCATCCGCTCGAAGCTTGTTTTTCAAGTTTCTTCTTTTCAAGCAGTCATAAAACTCTAATGAGGCACCATAAAACGCGTAGTCCTCTCGTCGTCGATCCGAACGATTTTGTGCATTGTTTAACCAAGCCGCTGCACCCTTATCGTTTTTTCACTTTTTCTCTCTCTGCAAATACCGCGCTGCAAAATCTTCCCGTCACTTCGCCAGCAAAGAAACACACTGTGGATGCAAAAAAACAATGGACACGCAATTTTATAAAGCTACGCATGACGACAGTGTCGTGTCAATCCTGTACCTTCCCCAAATCAATAAAACAGCGTAACTTTTACGAGACCGCAATTCGTTATTCGAGATTCGTCGATGACGAAATTAAAAAAAAAATAAGTCTACGTTTGACGTAAAAAAAAAGCTTGACCCACGACTCATTGAACTTTGAACAAGCGAGATAACCTGATGTACCGTTCGGGAAGAAAATTGAAAAAGAGAACCATCATCTTCCGTGTGTTCGAAGTGCGGTAACGCCATGTACGTCAATGTTATTATTAGCACGAAGCAGCAGGATGATTTTACATGCAATTGTCGAGTGAATGGCGAGTGGGTGTACGCGGAGGTACAAGTGGAGAACGAAAGTGACGCGGGGTCAGGTTGGTCTAAGAGGATTTGTAATACGTTACGTACCCCAACGAGGTAGGAACTAGTTAGGGCAGGAAACTTTGGCAAACTGTTTGCGGAACAGGGGCAACGCAGCAGAGGCTGATACACATCATGGGAGGCTCGTAACATCCCAGTCGAACTTAGCACACACTTCGTTTACGGACACGAGCAACGGCAAAACCCAGCCCGAACTTTCCACCTGACAGTTTGATCGCTCTCGTATTATATCCCGAACAAGGTGCGTATACCTGACTGACTCGTCTATTCAAGAATATATAACTATAAGGCAGCCTCTGCACTAGCAAATCCAAAGTCACTACGTTGAGTTTTGGATTCCTCTTCGGCTTAGCCCATATAACAGCTCATCCACACCCTACAGAGCGACTCTCACGCAACACCCTTTCGCGAAATGATTTTTCACAACCCTCTCCCTCGTCGAGCGTCCTTCTCGCAGGTGTTTTTCCACTCGTGTTGCATCACGCCGGATCTGCATGACCATCGATGCTGCGCAAAAGCGTGTGTAAAAAAAATACTCCGAAAAAGTACTTGCTTTTTGGAGCGGAATGAGATCTGGGAGAAATTGTGTATAAGAATGCATTTGCAGACGGAAAAGTTTCGTCGCAGGAGCAAACGACGTTACATCCCTTCATTTATTTTTCCGAAATGTTACGAGAGACGAGCTGCGGTCGATGCCAGACGAAATGACCCACACACACACCGACTCTCGTCCCATCGGGACTGTGCAAAGATAAAAGCAGCGAAAGTACGGAATAATGCACATTACATGCCGGGGATGCGTCCGTTCCCTTTCCCCAGGAGTGCAACGTCGTCGGGGCGTGCAATACACTCCGTCTGTGCGCTTACGCGCGAGGGCACATACGTACTGCACGTGTATATGAAAATGGTCAATATAAATAATGTGTACACAGCCAGCGGCAAGTGGACACGCCGGGAGGCCTATTATCGGTCTCGGCCTATCTTACACCGCGGAGGAAAGAGAGTGAGAGCGTTTATGTCGTCTGAAATGCATTCGTAGTGGGCGTATAACCGGTTATTAAAATCACGATATGATCTCAACCTGTGGTACTATATGTGCTGTACACAGATCAACGTGTGGCGCACCGTGAAAAGAAAGAACGGGAAAGGTACAAAAGAAAAACGAAGAGAGAGATTATGACGATGACCACCATCGCGATCATTATACTCCGACAGTTTTTCATCGTTCTTTTTTTTTTCATTCATTTTTTTTTAGATCCGTTCCTCTCGATGATAGACGCCTCGACCTACCGGAAATGGGGAAATGCGTGTGCTAAATATATCGTACTTGTGTGCAAAAGCGTGTCCGCGTGTAATATATAATGTTGGACTTGAATTTCTAGGGTCGAGTCGTGAAAAGTGCATGGATTTGCGTGGATTTTGGAGTAAAGAATTTTTTATCGAAAAATATTCACAAATATTCGTCGTCTGTACTGTGTTTCGTCTTTTTGCGAATTTTGTGTCAGTTGGGATTGACATTTTTTTTAATTAGCGGGACGATTAGCGATCCAGCGGTGCACACCGTCAGAGATTTCATGGGAAATGAAAAGACGCTGGGATACAGGTGGCGTAAGAGAATTGCGAGCGAATTGTGTAAAAAAAAAATCGATGTCGATGGCTTTTTTATTCGCTCCGGCGAGTAAAAGCCTCCATCAAGCGCGCGCGCAAAGCTCAATCGTAATCCTGTGTGAATTTATTTCTTGCTGCATGTATGAAACCTCTGCACCTGATATAGTTATGTAGGCCTTATATTCAACCGTATATGTACATTAGGGTGCGCCGAAAGAAGAAATTTTTTAAAATTTTCTCCCTGAAAGGTTCAAAAGTTTCGTTTACATGAAGACAAAAGCCAATAAAAATTTGTTCCTTCATTTTCCTTCCTAGAAGGCTGAAAATGATCGGTTACATGAAGAAATTTATCAAATTTACAGCAATATCCATGAAGAAAAAGGACGAACTTTCACACACTTTGAACTTTAAACTCGAATATCTCTTGAATGGCTGTGCTAATGAAAAAAGTGCAAGAGAGCTTTTTTGTAGAGCGTTCAATTCTCTGTGAAAATATGGTCCAGGCTTGTTTATAGAATATTCGATTGGAGAGATATGAAATTCCAAAAGTAAAGAAAAAATGTCCCATGTTATTCTTATCGAAAATATAAAAGTGCCCCGAGACACCTCTATCAATATCAAGGGCTACAATTTTCATTGGCTTTTATTTTCATGTAGCGAAACTTTTCGACCTGTTGGGGAGAAAATTGAAAAATAATATTTTTTTGGCACACCCTAATGTACGTGCATATACGATGTATGCAGTTGAGGTGGATTGCTTGTAAAAATTCCTGGGTATCACATGGTCGTACCTTTTGCTGCTTTAGAGTTTTTTTCAGGACATTTTGCAATTCCCATAGCGGATCGATGCAGTCTGTAGATGGGTGGTACCGGGATATTTCCCGCCTTCTCGTTCCCCACTTCCGGAAGGATTTGTCGAACTGCGTTATACCCCTATAGACGAGAGAGAGAGAGAGAGAGAGAGAGAGAAAGGCACAAGGGCTGGAGGGGTTGCTTATTTCCGGGGTTGGACCCACGGCCCTCGTCACGATAGGCTGCATAATATGAACATCACCAAACACCTTGTGAACTTTACGTATCGTGCTCCTTGTTTGCTAATACCGAGGCTTATTGAAAGAGACGACGGTGACTATCAGAAACAGGCGCGATTTTTCATTGACAGAAAAATGGTGAGACATTTTTTTATGTTGAAACTGTTTAAGGGTTTAAGGGAGGATAAAGTCAACTCGAAAAAACGATGTGATAGATTGGAAATGATTAATGTTTTGTAATTACAGCCAGTCTAGTTTTTATGACGTTATTTTGAGCAATAATTTTTTAATGCTGTTTAGGATCCTTTATGCAGTTGACAGTCTCAAGCCAAATATGCTTTTGCTAACTTTTTTCTAATTATACAAGGGAGAAATGAGCGGAAAATGGTCGAATGTCATTGAGAAGAATTCAATAACTCGCAGCAGAGAAGCCTTATTTTTTTTATTTTTTTTTATAAAACGCGAACTTGGGCTTGGTAGGGTTCGAAATTCCCTGCTAAAGGGTCCTCGGAAACGAAATTGAAGGCAAATTATGTGCACGCGTGATTTCTATCCTAAAAGCAAGATTTTATTTTCAAGTCATTTGAGAGAGTTTTGCTGAAGATTAAGAGTCATACCGATTTCTGTACCGATCAAAGAAAAATTGCTGGTTACAATCAACTTATTTAATAACGTTGCACGTGCTTCACTCTAAGCCACATGCTGTGAAGACTTTCATGCTCTACAAAACCGTAGAGTTTATTTTGTACAAAAAAAAATGTCTCACAGAGAAAAATGATGTAGAGTGCGCAATTTTTTTCCCATGTTATTTAAATGGGAAATCGGATATTCCGTTATTGCTGGCGTAAAAATTGTTATTGCTGGCGTTTTAGCCTGGACAAATAACAAAAAACGTTGCTTAAAAATGAAACACCCTAATGTATAATAATATATGTGTAATAATGTATAATAACGATACTATTTGCCATGTTTGGTGTACCGTAGGCGAATATATGCTGCTCGTTAATCTAAATGTGGTCCTCTGAACATATACGGAATATGGGCATTGTACAGGTATATTAAAGTGCAGTGAAAGGCACATAGAGAGACCAATCCATCAACGCGTTCGTATACGTTTTTCAGACGGTTTTTTTCGCGCTATCTCGCATTGCCATAAAATATTTCATGCTTTCACAACTAAATTATGAAGCTCCGGAGCGATCGTCGACGATGCGACGTATGTGTTTGTGCCATATAGCATTACGTTTGCTCATACGATGGGGTACAGAGTTGCATTATTGCATGCACGCCTCGCTGGAGCGACAACGGGGGCGTCGCATCACGTCCTTGCACGTTACACAGTCTGGATGACACAAAACCTCCAACTTATTTGCAACACTGCGATAACCGTTTCCGTCATTTCTTCCTAATAGTTTCATCATTATGCGAAAGACAAAAATTCAGAGAGCGACGAATCACAAGGGCCTCATCATCCGGCCTTACAGGAGAAAATGGTCCATTATCAATTACTCCTATAGGATCGAAGCGATGACACAGAAATAACGATTTATAATGTCGACGAAAGTCGACGTTTACGAGCATCAAAATTAAATTTTTTCAACAAAAATGACCGCGGAATTCATGGGATTTACCGTGGTTAAAGAATCGGGACAAATCGATCAAGAAACATTGAATGAAAATAAAATCAGTTTCTCTCGGAGAATTCTCGTTTGAAACGAAATTTTCGTGCGAATTATTTATGCTTGCGTATATTTTTGTCGCATTTTATCGATTTCAAGGCTCCGGAACTTGGTGTTTTCGTCCGGTGCAAACCTCGAAAACGTGAAAAACGTGCGTTTTGGAGTCTTTAAACAATTCTATCTCGCGAACCATGGAGACTTTCGATTTTTCATTGAAATATGTCGATTGTGACGTCACACGCGTGATCTATCGATGATCCGACCGATATTTCCCTGTCAAATTCAATCGATATCCGGTTTGACGGTTCAGCGGTGAAAAGGTAACAAACCGACAGGGATATTCTCGCGTTTATAACATTAGTACGGGTTGTTCGATAAATATAATATCGTTGCTGTGCGATATATGCATGCGTGTCGGCGCTCTGTCTCGCAGAGTCCCGTTTGTATTATATATTTGTCTCGATTTATGAACTGGCCTCTGCATACGCGTATAAAGCGTATTATATTCGATATATAATCTAAGATACGGAACACGAGGGGAGAAATAAAAAAAAAGCTGTCAAGCGTGCGCGAGAATGCAGTCACTACTGATATGCTTGCTGATGAATTTATGTCTGTAGCGTGATGTGAAACTCATAGCCAGATCCGAGCAGCCCGTGTTCCCATATTGTTCACACAAATATGTGCTATGAGCTTGTAGGGATATTGAAATGTCGAGTTTTTAAACTTTTGCTGCGAGAGATCGGAAATGCTTGAAAAACGACGGTATAATGGCGTTGAATACAAACACGTGTGCACTGTAAAAGGCGGTATTTTAACGATAACGAGCAGCCCATGAGACGTCCATTGGAAAATTCAATACAAGAACACGACTGTCCCAGCGAACATGAAAAAATACCGCGACTGGGTAGAAAATATGTCAAGCACGAGGATTTCGTGAAGATAAAAACCGAATTTCTTTTTGTAATAACGTAACTGCACAGAATTAGTCAGGAATGTGTCGTCTGCAGCCATCGTCGCTCAAACTCTGGATTAAACTCTCTTATTCGTCTCCTCGTACGTTGAATCTCAGCTGTATCCAGCAGCCTTTTGTGCTATTGCGAATCGGACTCTGAGCAACGTTATTTTGGGTTTTTAACACGTCGAAACGTTCACGATATCTGCGACGACGCGATCGATGTTTTTTTCTGCCGATCAGAAGAGATTCCTCGTGCTGGACCAAAATCATTCGATGTGCAATGATGCTGTGGAGAGATAGCGAAGCTTTCCTGGCTGCAATCTCGTCGATAAAAGGCACTACACACGAAACTTTGCGAAACTTGGTAAGCACACGTCAAACGCTGCATGGCAGAGAGTGTCACGCGGAAGAACGAGACACGCGCGTTTCGATAAAAGTGGAGAACCGCGACTACACGGGGCAACAGATTTGCCGGGAATAAGAATCTCGTTTCTCATCATGCCGGCATATGTGGACTCTCTTCTCTCTCTCTCTCTCTCGTTCTCTTTCTCTCTTCTCTTTTTTCATCTCGATCGAGAGATGCACATGCGACCGGAGGATTCTGGAACGGGTTTCCGTCGGAATCTCGCTACACCGGCTGTTCCTGATCCGTTTCATCCCGCGACTCGCTCTGCTCTTCCTCAATTACCCACGATCTCAGCTGACTGACAACGAATCCCTCCGCGACAAAAAAGTCTCGGGTCCAGACACTCGGGAATCATGCACACTTTGAGCTTCGTGATCTTAAATGACGATAACGAAGAGGAGATAAATAACACCCGAATGAAGATCTTCGAAGATTTCGTTTCATCCCTTATCTCTTGGGTTTTTTTGGTTTACTATGCAGTGTCGTTAAAGAGAACCTCTTTTGTTCTACGACGGATACAGCCTCGGAGTTACATCGTTTACGTTTAGAAAGCTTTCCAGTTGGCACAAAACTGGTCAGCGTGTGGATGCAATTCAGGGGTTGAGGAGATTCGATTGTTCTTCGAAAACAAGGAATAATCGACCATCTACGACAAATTAGAAAAAGCGCGAAAAATAGGGGAAAAAAGATGGCCGCCGCGCGATCGAATTTTTTTTTAACGATCGCGAAAGGTATAATCCAAGATGCTTAAACATGTATTTCGTCTATTCGATAGGGGTTCCTGCAGGGGTAAGTGCACTGCATCCTGGTACCTGGCTGATGGAATAATATCACGATATTATCTTGGTTGCTTCCACGTCGATGCCCTTATAATACACTTATTATCGTCTTCAATTTCTTGTATTTTACCGAATGCCACGTGAGACATTTTACCGAGTGGCAATCGGGGTATCATCGGGAGACGATAGAGAGACACAAAGGAAGGAAAAATATTTGTGATAGTTGTTGCGAAAAATTATACAGCAGTTTTCGTCGAGGACAGGGCAGGAGAGCGGAGGGGAAGTGCAACGGGGTGGTGGTTGTATATACTGTCGTCAGGTATGCAGCGGCGCGGCGTCGGAAGGTGCAAAGGCAAGGGAAGCAGGTGCGACGGTGTTGCAAAGTTGTCGAATGAGCGAAAAAAAATGCAGGCCTCGCCCCGATCTCCTCGCTTGTATAATATCGCTCGTGATAATCCTTCTCTTCTTGCTATCTTCGCGGTCTGTTAATGAGCAAGAAAGTATGTCCAAAGTACACGCGTGCTTGTCTGTGTGTGCGTGTATGGACGTAAAAAAAACGGAGTCGTTTCTTGATTAATCGATAAATCTTTTTCGTTGGGTGAAAAATATAACCGAGTAACAACCGGGATGAATTTGTACAAAAAAAGGGGTGTGATGATCGAACGACCGAGAAATCTCCCGTGGAAGCATTTATAATTGATTTATCTCGTGTATGACTTGCATCTTGTTATTTCCTCTTGAAGAACCCTCGAAATTATAGGTCGACGTCTATTGTATGATAAATGATTCGAAACAATATCCCATTAACGCGATTTAAAATTCATTTAGATAAGAATAAGCCTTGGCTTCCTTTTTTTCGAATTGGGTGAGGGCAAGAGATCGATTTAAGGGGGTTTTCGCGGTACAGTCTCGACAAAAGTGGAAGGGAACGCGAATTTTGAGTACTCTGCGATGGTGCAAGGTCTGGGAAAAATCGGTCATGTTTGGAAGGTGTGAAGCATATTGTTTTCGGGTACTAACAATGTCGAAAAGTTTACGAGATGCTTTTCCAAACACACGTGAATTTTTTCAGCATTTCGAAATTAGCGTATTGTGACCTGATACTCACCAGATGCTTTCATATTGGCGTTATTTTTCACACCACTTGGATCGTGGGTTATAAACGAAAGAAAATAAAGAGCATGCAAGATCGACACGTAATTTCGGAAAAAATGCAAAATAATTAGATGCGCAGATCGAGAGGTGTGCGAGTTTGGCGCCTCTGTTCGGTAGTCAGCTCTCTTTGGCGATCGGATCGCCGAGCATTCTGCGAAAATTGGACTCCGATAATCATACCTAAAAAGAGAGGGGAGAGAGAGAGAGAGAGAGAGAGAGAGAGAAAGAGAGCAACACATAAAAAGAATTTACTGTTATGTTGGCGGTATCTTTTTATTTTTTTTCTTCACGAGAACTTGCCTCGGTAAAGGCTCCTCACTCGTTTATTTATAATGATCCGAAATGTAGTTGGTTCAGCTCACAAAAATATCGATGATATATAAAAAAATGACAGTTAATAAATAGTGCATAAAAATATCCCTCAATTTCTCGTCCTTAGTAACGACGACTTTTCTCAGCCACTTTTCATTATACTCACTTACGATATTACTAAGATTTGTACAGCGAATGTACAACGAATTTATAAATGAGTACATGTTTGAATAAATTATTTGAATTATGAATTATTTGAATTATGAATTATTTGAATTATGAATTATTTGAATTATGAATTATTTGAATTATGAATCATTTGAATTATGAATTATTTGAATAAAAAAGAGTGTGCAGCAAATATCGAGTGTACAAATTGGAGTCTTGAAGAATCTGTTGGAACTGTTTAAAAATATCTGCATTGTATCTCGTGGAATATATTTAATCTTTTCCGGCATATTTAATTGTAATCTATTAATAATTCATGATCATCCATCGCCTACATCTTTATTACCGCTAAATAGTATCCATTGGAATAAATATAAAAACGATTTTATAAAGCACTCGCGTGTTCAGACTGCATCGTTGAAATTTCCTTAAACTCGTCGTATAACTGGACACTCTTCTGCGTCCGGTCATTCGCGATGGCCATTTGGCATTTCGGCTCCTCATTTCGGTATAAGCCTCGAGGGTTTTTAATCGTCGGTAAAATGGAGACGTGGTTCCTGTCCCGTGCACGTTAGCCATCGCTGCTTAGGAGACACTCGAGGCGGAACTCTTGTAACATTACATGATGAGAATCATCGATCTTTCTTCGATCGATATCGATTTTTCCACACCCTCACGGTTTTTCTCGCTCCTGGCGATCGTCTTCCCTTCTATCGCCAATGTATATCCGTCCGGCGGCTAATTCGATCAGAGTGACATCTGTTTCGATGTTAATTAAAAAGATTGACAACAAAGTGTCTGTGGCAGGTTCGAAAAATCAGATAGAACGAAGGCAACGTGTGCGGATCAATCAGCTGTCGGAAATCGCACTTTGCTTTTGCTATTTTTGTATACTTTGAGCGTATTAGTGATCGAGAGATTGGGAGTCGATTGATTTTGTGAAAATCGGATCTCGACAGACGAGATCTTTGTATCATTAGTATTTACTAAAGTATTAAAATTCTAAACTCTCAAAAATTGTTTATTCTCATTGGACTAAGACTTTTTTATCCGCGCGAATCTCCACATTGATGAAATTCAAGTATAATGTACGAGAAAACCGTAGAGATTTAAAAGGCGCGAAAACCCCATGCTGGTTGACTCGAAAAAATACGTCGTAAATTCAGCAGGGGCTGAGGGGGTTTACATTTTTTTTTTCAAACATTGTTTTTAAGCCATGTTCGCCATGTTGACTGTAAAAAAGTCAACGTGGACAATAATGGATAACTTGCCTAGTGTATGATGCACAGCAGGATTATTATCGATCTTTGATTATCAACCTTGATTTTTTTCACCGATGAAAAACATCTTAAACATCGCGTAGGTGAAGATGGAATGTGTGGAGAAGAAACGAAATGGCGATGGGAAAGTGTGGCAAAGGAAAAAGGCGCGTAACAAGCCGGACGAACACGGAGAAACGCACACCGCTCTACATTGACATCACCTGCTTTTATACCCAATTCGGATCGGACAGTACCTATATTGTCCAAAATAACAGGGCACATAAAAAGATAGCATCAACGTAGATTAGTTACTAATGAGAGCGATAGGACGGTATGGAAAACCGAGAATGTCTCAATGTGCGAAATTTAAAAGGAACGATAAACCTGACAAGATTTTTTTAGAGAAATGTAAGATATAGTCTGGTAAATTGTTACGAGCGTCTCAGGAATTACTGCAGTTCTTTATTATTAAAACGACGGTATCAAGACTTGGCGCAATTTATGAGAGTTCGTACTGCAAGTAATTATGAAACTCCGAAGTGACACACTTTGTGGAATAAAAAATCATGAAATTATTTTTGAAAAAGTAAGTATGCTGCTGTAAGGATGTTTTGTGATTTTCTCGTTTTCGGGGTTGACAGTTCCCAAGATGCCGTCAAGAAGCCTCGCCACCTTATCATGTTTCATTTGCGTTAAAAGGTTCTTTTTATCAATAGCAAAGGGTAAAGCCATCCGAAAAAAACTCAATCGCTTTTAACCACAGACAATTTGTCTCTATTTTTCCGAACTGCACCCACCGTGCAATACGTCACTCTCTGGAGCAGAGGGAGCCTCTCGTATACTCGAACGCACACACACACACACACACACACACACACACACACACCCGATTGCAAGTCACAGCACATGGAGTCGTGCAATACGTTACGAGTGACGACGTTTTTACGAGCGGCTCGGATTGTAATTCAAATATTTATTCGCAGCGGCACTCGTTTGGTCCTGGTTTACAATCTTACGGGAATTCAGGCTCGATCGGGGTGCATCATCAGCAGGAGCGACGATACATTGCTGTACATCACTTCAACTCCATATATGTATACTTACACGTGGAACTATGTATATATACGTATGTATATAATGTAGAATAGGCGATACTGCGGAAGGCCCGAAAGAGTGCCCCACGCTGCGTCAGACTCGTACGTCATTCCGGGGGTGCGAAAGGCCGGGGGATGCGAAAGACCGAAGAGAGAGTGGATCAAGTTTGGCTCGTGCTGAGATCCCCTTCTATAACTTCCTCGATCTTTCGTACCGTTCTTTAATTTTCATCTTATTTTCAGTCATCTGTCTCTCTCTCTCTCTCTCTCTCTCTCTCTCTCTCTCTCTATTCTCATCCTTTCATTTTCTATCGCTCTCTCGCTTTCTCGGGCTTGAAATTACGTTTTGACAGCCATCCTCCGACTGTACTATATACCTTGGACCATGATTAATAACTTCCTCGACTTTCCACCCGAATGTAACTCACCCTGGACCTCCGTCTCTCTCGCACTCTCTGCAACACTCGTATTTTCTCGAATCGAAGATGATTAAAAAAAAATTTCGGCCCAGCGAACGTTTCCATGAATCGAACGTGTGCTGATAAGTTATTCGGCATGGAAGCCAATTGTCATACAAGTGTCTTTTGATTATTCATGGTTTTTGTGCTTTAATACATCGAAATACATCAAAGTAACGCATTACAGTGGTAAAATGTCAGGTTTTCGATTCAGAATTTCCGCGGATTACATTTTTTTTCAAATTTTTGAATTCTGCTATAAATCTCTGCTAAAATCAATTTTTTTCTTGAGCGCCGCGTCTCCATATATGTTGATATTTCCGGTTAAGAGTCAGAAAAATTCCAGCGAGGATCGTAGGAAACTTGGAGAAACAGAGTCGATTAAAAAATCGAGCTGCTCATTCGTCAGATCAATGATTTTTTCCGCCGTTTTTATAATTTTCAATCCGCTCCTCGCAATTACGCCTACGTGATGTTTGCATGCACAGCACCGAGTTGATGGCAATACACATTTATCGTTTCCATTTTCAAGTATCGTTTTGCAACGTCATAAAACGTACACACGTGTCCCGAACGGAGATAACAATAAAATAGAGCGTACGATGAAGGCAAACAGTGACTTTTACAAGCAAAAAACCAGAGCTCTCGTTGCACCTCGGGAATTCTTCGCATATCCTCGTGCGCGCACTTGTATACGCATATGTGCAAAAAGACAGCGCAAAAGACAGGGCAGAATGAAAGAAAAAAAAGTGGAGCCGCTTTTATCGCAAAGTATTCGATGTAAATATCATGTTACGGCAGCATGAAGTCGAGCTCACAATTAAGTTGGCCACTGTGTGTGCTCACCCCGATGCAGTTTTTTTCCTCTCGCCACTACGTCCGCCTCTCCATTTGCGTTATTTACACGCTGCTTCTCTCATTCTTTTCACCTAAAATATACTATAAATTATTGCATACATGTGTACACTTTATCAATGTGCACGTACATGCGGTATGTTCATAATACGATTCTCGAGACCTCGCGGTAGACATATAGGCACCTGCGAGCGAGTTGACTTTTTTTGCAAACTCTTGCACGAGCGCGTCGCCTCGTTACTTCCGTAAATTGCGCGTTAATTATCCTTCTCGCCATGATAATACTTTGCGATGTCATGTGTGAGCCTAGACGCCGCCGATCGCCGGGTTCCAACATTTTCATCGTCGAAATTTTGCCACGATAAAGCCAAAATCACGAAAATCCGGAGGTACGGGAGGAAATCATCAAAATCGTACGCTAAATTGGCAACTTGTTACACTTTTGATCCAAGCTTTAGCTGTACTCATATTGGAAAAAGATTCATTGAAAAAAACATTTTTTTGACCGATTTTGAGTACAAACATTTTGAAAATAAACATCGAAAATTGAGAGACTTGTAAAACGATGATTAAATTGATCGATTTTAACTCAAAAATTATGATCAAGCGTTCTCCTGGAGGAGAAAAAAAATCGGTTCTGAACGTCGACCCTGTAAATTCCGTGATAATGTAATGATGGATTTAATTGAGGATGCGTTGGATCCGATTTAAAAAAAAGATTGGGGGGTCCACTTTTCCCGAAAACGATATCGGCTAGCGCGAATTCAGCGATGAAGTGTGTTGACTCGATGTAACTTTTCTCTCTTTATTACACTTTTTTTTTCGCAACATAACAATTACGATGCCTGAGGTGAGACAGGTCGGTGAATCGCGCGCCGGCATTACAGACACCATCATAAAGCACCGGGTTATTGCACCGTAGAGCCATAACAATTAGGATCGTATATACGGGCACTCTCCCGAGAAAGGATCGCATCCTCGTCCTCGCCCAACTGACCAGGGACATAACATATTAAGTACGTATGGGGTTTTCCATGCTAACTCGAATGTAGAGCGGGATTTCATTGAGAATATAGTTTCGTTAAGGAGGCTGTACGAAATCGCAAGGATTTTTAGCAAGAATTTTCTATTTTCACGGTCAAATTTGTTACATGCAAGTTTAGAATTTTTATATACTTTGGAAATTTTGGAATTTGCATTAAAAAATTAGAAACGATGAATAGTGAACCCACGGGAATAATCTGGACCGCAATTATTCATTTGGGATAAGAAGAAGAATAAATGGCGGACGTTCCGATGTTTACGATATTTTCAGATGACACCTTCGCTTGTGCAGGACAAGTCATAAAAATTTCAGCTTGATAGTTTGTTTTTAATGTCAGCCAGCTGAGAAAACGTTGTTTCGAAAAGAAGGACAGTTTTAGCTCTAAAACATCGCGATTTTTCGATAAATAATCTCTCACCCTGAATCGATGTTCCGACTGAAACAACAGTTTTTTTTTATAACAGTGCAGCTTTGAAAAATTAATTTTTCGAATAAAAGATCAGACGCTGCTCAATTATGAGCAATTATAAAAATAAAGTTGCTTACTTTTGCCGTCATCGGGTAATTTTTGTAAAGAATACATGAACCCTCCGGTCATCCTCCAGCCTTGGAAATACCAAAAATGATTTTTATTCGAGATGGAATTAGCGTATTAGTTACTTTCCGCGTTTGGGCATTTCAAAATGGTTTTTCCCGTTGAAAAAGGGAAACAAATTATCGCTCAGTTCGATGTGTCGTAGAATCCACCATGTATATACCTCCTATATGGAGCATTCCTCAAGATTCATATACATATACGTGTAATATACATTTTATCGTCGCAAGCTCGTAGTCTACGAGAAAAAGTGCCCTCTCAGGCATCGGCTCGCCTGTATCCCTTGTCAGATCGTGTGTACACACGCACATGCACACAGATATTTATTCCACTTCGACCCTCTGGATCTCGTCATTCAAAGAAGAAGAAAAAGAAGAGGAAATATGGAACGTGAGAGGTGGCTTTATCACCTGCTCGACAAGACTGCAGTCTCCAGTTTTCTTTTTCTCCAGACTCATTCTGTCAGTGACTTCGGCGTTACCGCAAAGTCGGAGAGCGTCTTCGTCAGTTTTAATCGAGCCTTGCGACGATAAATATCTTTTCCCATCGTATTGTGAATGTTTTATATAGAAATACTAGATGCGGGTATAAGTAAGGCTTTTGCGGATATTATTAGCTGCGTTGTACGCGCTGCCTTTTTTTTTTATGAATGATCGGCGATCAGGAATCCCCTTGAGAATGGACCACGCGTGCGAGGAACCGTTTTCGACTCACCAACACTATTGTACACATGCCGACATAATTATATTTATATATGTATATATATATATATATATATCTGTATACACATATACGTTCCACGGCCGTCAATTATCCTTTAATAACTCAATTATCATTCTTGCTGTTATTTATTGTCATTACGTTGTGAGTTTCCGTACGTGCGAGTGCACCGGTTCTCTCCAACGAGGGCGCTGGATTCCAGCCACCGAGTTTTTCCCGCGCAAATAACGAATGAAAAATCTGACCAAGTGCAGTCGATCGCAATCGCAAGTTCCTAATATTCCCATTAAACGAATTAAATAAATACTCAACCGCATGAATTAATCAGAACCTGGAAAATAGTCTTTGCACGATTTTTTCTTACAGCCTCTTAATGTTTTTTTTTTTGAGAGGCGAATATTAAAAAGCCGAGCCACTTCTTCAGTATGACAACGGGTCATTCGCGTCAGGCTTGAGAGGAAGTAGGTGTATATGTGTAAGAGTATCGGAAAAAATCAGGGTGATCGGAAGGGAAAAATTGTTATTCAAATGAGAGGTGAAAATACCCGGAGGAAGAGGAAGAAACAGCAGAGTCTTTTTTAGAGCGTTAGTAGAAGGCAGTTGCACGATAAACGTCGATCCTGTATGATGCATCTGCCGACGTCGGTCAGTCCAGTCCAGGCCGGACGTGCTTCTGGGCTCAGCTTGGTCCTTTCCGTGCCACGCACGTCCACCTATGCTTTCGTTTCTTCTTTTCCTTGTCATCGTCTTCTTCTTGTTCTTCTCATTCTTCGATATCCTTCGATAATGCCGGTTTCGTCACCCGTCTCCGGCGATATTACCGGACTCGTAATTATATAGTGCACTTATAATGCTTCATATTGATTATTATCATGGCATAGTTGTCTTCGATATCGCAGCAACATATCGAGCGGGAGACTGGGATCAATTATAAACATTTTATACCATTTCATTGACGAGAGTGATGGATTGATCGGAGAGTAAAACGTTTCAAACGAACCATCATTATTTTATTGGAGAACGCACTTTGAGGATGTTTCGGATATTGGATCTTGGCAGAAAAAAAAACGAAATCAGAATTTTCCAGCACCGAGCAAAGCTACGAAACTAGCGAAAGAGTCTGTCATTTGAAAGGAACCAAGCGTGATATGGGAAAGTTGTTTGTTTTTCTTTTATATTAGAAACACATTTTTCCATTTTTCCGCATGACCAGGAAGTTTGTAAGTATTCTTATCTGTATGCGAAGCGAAGGGTTTTAAAAAGTTTTTTTATAAACTTTTGGAAAAAAGATTATTTTTGACAGGCGGGGTGAGTTGTTTATTTTACGTTAATTATACGCGAAATACTCAATGCCGAAAAAGATACGGTTTACTTTTGGCACGTATTCTGATATCCACACTATCAGTTTCTCTCGGTTTCAACACTATCATGTGTTTCATAAATTTTGGACGCCTTGTCTCAACTAACAGGAGACGATAAATCAGTCTTCAAGATTGCATTTTTCGTGCGTTATGAAAAAAATATATATAAATTACTCCTTTTGCGATAATCGATGCAAATGACAATTGAAATAAATTACATCACTTTGACACATACGCGAAATATATGAATATTTTTTTGTTGTCAAATTTATCGCAAAATGCAGTCCGAACAAGAATGTGTTTTGCATTAAAACGTGTGTCTTACACGAGATTTTACGTATACAGCGATGAAGATTGTGTGGAGAACATGAGGATGCTTAACCTGATTCGAAAGTCGTTCATCGATTGGAATGGCAACGATCGCGTTTTCGTTCTCGTAGCCTTCGATAGCTCAGTTGGTAGAGCGGTGGACTGTAGTTGGCTCGATCGAAAAAAGACATCCATAGGTCGCTGGTTCAAATCCGGCTCGAAGGATTCATTTTTTTTTCGCACAAAAAATAATTTGTAAAATAATTAACAAGATCGCGCTCTCGAGACGAGAGTAATACCACCTTCGATAGCTCAGTTGGTAGAGCGGTGGACTGTAGTTGGCTCGATCGAAAAAAGACATCCATAGGTCGCTGGTTCAAATCCGGCTCGAAGGAATTTTTTTTCAACATTCGAAATGTAATAATTCCGTATGCACAGGAACAAAAAGTCCCTTTAACAGACCTTTAAAGCGATGCATGGGCTAAATTTAAATACTATTAGTCTCGATCGTTTTTCATTCTTAGCCTCTCGTTTCGCGTTTAAATACTCAGATTTGCCACAACTTTGACGGTCCGCGAATTCGGCAATGTCCGATAGCTCAGGCGTTATCGTTTCGCGCTGTCGGAAAAGTTATCGGTCGCGCAACGGATAAGAACACTGCATAGGTCACGGATCTGCCTTCAAAACAGAAACGTACAACTCCAATCATGCAAAGAGAAGGCCGCTGATGATAATTTTTCAATAATGATTCTCATCTCCGTCTCTGGATGAAATATTTTCTTACATTCTTCTAGTTTTTCCTACACGAAAAGGTCACTGATTACAAAATGGACCAAATGGGAGTCAGGGAGGTGAAGTTTGCGGAATTGCTCCACCACACTGTAACCGTTACATCTGGTTATTTGAGGTATATGCGTTAGGAATAAATTCAACACTCCCATTTATGACCAGCAGTGCCATTTATAGAACAAGAGTGCGGTGACGTGACAGAGAGACAATCATCGTAAAGAAGATGATATACGACTGGTGTATGAATATAGGTCAACCGACGATGACCTTTCGAAGAGTCCTAAAGATCTTACTGCTCTCGGTTCTCATGTTTCAAATCTCTTCTCCAGCATCAAATTCGCCCTGTCCCAGCTTCCTTATCGCTCAACCTTGAGGACACCAAAAGAATCAAACGCCACACGACTAATCAACCAGACAAAGTCGTTAAATCAACGCCAACAGCCAGAGTTTTCCATTACTTTGAGAATTTTTATGAAGCAATCATTGATTGACGAATGAAACAATTTCTTTCGCTAAACTAAGCAATGACGAGATAAAAAAAGGGTATAGGAAAATGGAAGTGGAGAAAAGAGCGAAGAAATATCATGCTATTGTGACAGACCATTCTGGAGAGCTATGATGGAAAGAACCGACGGATCGAATACTTTTTCCAGTCGGTCCAAGTGTCAAGGACGAATTGGATGGGAAGAAAATGACGAATGCTTCAACTATGATGAAACTGGTTCTCCTTTTGATTTTTCAATCAACGAGGCACAGGAGCATCACTCACTGGGACTCATCGGATGAGGGGGGGATGTTTGTTCATATTTTAGCATACGTTAATTTACGTGAGCAATCTTTGCACATGAATCATCGGTAACTGACGCTTTTCGCGTCGTTCTATAAAGTCCCGACACGTGATAAGCAAGACGCGTGATAACACTTCTGGTCTCAAGCTCAAGACTGGTGCCAACATATTTTTGTAATACACATACGTATAAAAGGTAGCGGGGGTTGATCAAGCCACTCATTAAGTGAGACGTTGGCCAGGCTGGTTTATGCGACTTTGGAAGTTATTGTTCGTGCGTGCGCTTCGGACCACGCCCGCCGTTGTTTCCCTTCGCGAAATGAAACTGAAAACAGCGCCGGTAGCGTTGCATATACTCACCCGCGCGATTTGGGGTTGACAGTTTCAGAGCTTATTCGATCGAAACCCACCGACTTCTTCCCGAAAAGTCGATATTTCAATGAGAAAATAGTAATTAATCGATCAAATTCGTATTATCGCATTTTTGGACGGAAATAGTGGGGTTTCGATGAAATACCGGCGTGTTTCGTAATCAGTGGGAAAAAATACATCGATATGGACCGTTGAAAATCATTTTTGAAATCCAAAATTTTTCGTCATTTTCTGCCGGATTTAGTTGGTTCACTAAAATGTTTGCCATTTTTTTTTCGTTCGAGATGGACACCCCGACTTGTACTTATTCTCTTGGCAATTGATGAGGCTTTAAAATGCCGTTTGGTTTGTTCAGATATCTTAGATTTTCGATTTTTGGCAGATTTTTAAAGTAGGACCACCGATTTTCGCCAATTTTCCCATACATACCCCTTTGCGTTTTTTTCGCCGATTTTCAACATCGATTTTGAGAGTGAAGGAATAGAGCTATCGGCATTTAACTTTCACCATCTTTTAAGTCTACCCGAGGGCGTTTCAAAACCCCCCCAAAAAACATATGTAGCATTATTAGGAACGTAGTTACGACCTTTTGAAATTTCGACTTTTCGAGGTTTCTGGCAAAGTGGTGAGAAATGAGTCGAAATTTTTTTTTCCAAATTTTCAATATTTCAGGATCTTGTTCGATCGGAAATTTTCCGCTGATCACGAAACTCATCGAGTTTTTCGCAAAAACTCGAAATATCAGTAAGAAAATGCAAAAAAACAGTCAAATTCAAGCAAAAACCAATCAGGGGACGAATAAAACGACAACTGCCAGGCCCGAACTGTCGTGGCTATTTTCCAAGTCTGGTCGTATAGTTTCAAAAATCCAAATATGGCACAAGTGAAATTTTCAAAGTATCAGGAGTGGCTGGTTGATTCGCTAGTTCGTCAAAAATCGTGCCGAAAAAAAATATATGAAGAAGCGATTGTAGCGCTCGTGCGAGATTCTGAATTGCGAACGGGACCCGTATTTCGAGAGGATTATTAGAGCATTATTTATTAGACGACGGGCAAAGAAAATACAACGCAAAGACTTTCGATTCCCTTGTCCTCCTCCAAGGCTCTCGCAATTCTTGCCAGGATATACGATTACGCTTTTGCAGAATATTTTACACGTATATGCTGTAATTCGCGCGGAAAAGTTGACCGATGTGACGTTGCACAGCACCTCGAGACCTGCTGCAGCCTATCTCGAGGGTGCGGCAGCAGAGTCATAAAACTTAACTGGGTGGAACTTCCGTCATGGCATTGCACCCCTTCACCTAAGACTACACACTGGAGCATGAATGTTGAATATTTAAAAATATCTAACGAACCAATGAATTCAACAATCAACCGTGTGATCAGTTGCACAATATTCTGCAATAATTCTGCACGATAATCATAAACATTAAACCTCGAAAGTGCTGGAAATTCTTCGTTAAAATGCAAAGAAAGTAATTATTGTTTAAACGACAAAAAAACCATACTTGAATCGACGATAATAATCTTTCGAAAACTGGAGTTCTCATTGACAAGTTTCGCTAGCAATAACCATTGAATTTTCGATTGGCCATCTTTGAAGTTGATAAATTCGGATTTTGCGTAATCCTTCAAATGTCTGTAATTTAATTTATTATTTTCTATCATTTATTCGACGTTAAATTTGATGACATATCGAAGACTTGACTTGATTAATTTTTTTTACACATTACTATAATTATTCATGAGTAAAAACTCAACTCTTATTTTCCGAGGGTTTTGAATTTTGGGCAATGAGCCAAGGATATGTCTCGCACATCCGTCAATTTTCCTGGGGTACAAGACTTTTCGTAAAAAAATGTAATGCTCTTTGAAAAATAGTTGGATTGAAAATTGGGAGTGTGCCCAAGAGTATAGGACTTTCATCTCATCTTAATCAAAATGAGACAGTTCAAGAGATGAAATAGGGGGAAAATGCGTAAAAACGAGACAACTCGTTAATTAACGTGACATTCGCTCCTTTATTTGTTCGATCTCGTTCGAAACTTTCGCGAGCTTATACTCCATTCTGAAATTCGCGGTCGAGATCGAATCGCCCAGAGACCCATTAACGGACCGCGGGCACTAAAAACGCGTGTGCGGATTCCGCGTTCGATTCCTTGCTTGTCGAGTCGATCTCGCCGTTAACGAACACTGGTACACCTGCCCCGAGCCGAGTGCACCGACCTGGTCAGTCAAACGGAGCAAATAGCGTCTAATTTGACACAGAGATTTGCGTAAAAGCAAAAAAATCGCGAGCAAATCCAAGACGAATCCAAAAAACACACAAATGCACAATTATAATACAGATCAATGACACCATCAGATTTTGAGTCGATTATTGATGAATCGAGAAGAAAAACATTGACGTTTTCGTTGTCTGTCTTATTACGCTCGCAATTTCCTTTTTTCTTGTCGGTACCATCGAATACTTAAGAACGAAAAATTTTGCAGAAGAAAAAGCGTATTTTCGTGCAAATTACGAAAAGTGAAATTACATAAAGCTGAATCATCCAAATCAGTGAGAAATTTCCAAAGTATGTGAAGCATCCATTGCACCGGTGCATAGTTCATTCAGCTTTCTTGCGGAGGTTGATTTTCGCGAGTCCATATTATTTCTTTGAGAGTTTATGGTATTTAAAGTAGGATACCGCTAGAAAGTACCGACCAAAATTTTCAGCAAAGGCCAATGTGTTTTTTTTCACGACGAAAACGAGTGTGGCAAAAGTTGATAACCGCGATCGTATACTAGAATCGCGTGCGTACTTGAACTTTACGTAAGTATGACACAAAACAAGGTTCGCAAGGTCTCAACTACCCGACGAATTCTCTATCAGGCTTAAGGAGGCGTAATAGGGAAAAATTATCGACATATGACGCCATCCATCGAGCAAG
Source organism: Heteropelma amictum (assembly GCA_959613375.1). NCBI lineage: Eukaryota > Metazoa > Arthropoda > Insecta > Hymenoptera > Ichneumonidae > Heteropelma > Heteropelma amictum. The sequence continues at coordinate 6,650,442 of OY390725.1, forward strand.
ATAAATACGCTGATCGCAAGACGCGAACACACCGTGATCGGATGAAATTCAACGTCAAAACGCTCTTTCGATCCCGAGCGTTTCAAACGTACTTCGTGTACATGCACTCGCTTCGAAGTGAATTCACACATGCGATGCAGCTTCTTTATCGTCGACGAGAGCGCGGGCAGCTGTTATACCTTGATTCATTCGCGTATGACTGCCAGGTGAACGAAAAAAAAAATATTTTCTCAAACGTTACTCACGTGAATTTCATACTGCAACATCAAAGCGCCATCTTCCACGAGCTAATGGCAATTAAGCCCTGTTGACTACGTGACAAATTTCCCTTCTCGAAGTTTTGAGCTCGATTGGAATCGGCCGATATAATTTCAATTATTCAAGTTTCTTATAAATTCTTTTGTGAGCTTATGAGTCTTTGGAGTAATATCTTCAAAAAAGAGCAAAAGATTTTCAAAGATTTCCAAAGTTTTGAAATTTATTCTACATGGGTATCTTACGGGGTAAAGATATTTGTTTGTAAAAAATGTTTTTCCACGATGTAATCCAAGAACCCGAAGAAAGACTCAACCTTTTTTGTCGTCTTGATTTTTAGTTATTCAAAATTGTATGGGAATATTCGGCGAAATTTGATACCAACAGACTGATGGACGAATGCAAGACTAGTTTCGTTTCCAAAGCTTTCCAATACGTAATACAAATAGAATAGATCGAAAAAAAAAAAATTTAATTTATTAAAGTTACCTGATAAACCATGTTCCGAATGATTTAATTGATTGCTGCTTTAATTAATGCAGATCGAATTTCATAACACGTCTCGCAACAGCTATCTTGAACATTTTCATTATAACACATCTCAAGGAGATTGAGATTAAGATAATCGAGAGGACAGCTGTTTAAGAAAAGAGTGTCTTTGTTCTTTCGCTTCTTTTGATACTCCAGCATTGCCAAATTAGAAGAAGGGACTCACAGAGAGGGAGAGGGCGAGAGGCAAGACGATAGGAAAATGTATCGAATGTTTTTTGGCTCAAAATCGACGTTGTATCTTGCAGGGTGAGAAAAGTGTGTAATAATTGATGAACAAACCGCAATGAAAACGCGGTTGATATTTACCTGCACGGTGGTCGCCGACCCCGCTAAATTAGGAGGGTGAAAAATGTGCGTGCATGTTATAATACGATCTACGAGTCTCTTCGAACGCATCATGTACGTGTGGCCTTCTAAAATATTAGCAGCCGTCAAGGGAGGAAATAAAACGAGGTCTACGCAGGCGTGGCGCTCGCATTATTTAAAGACATCGCCGGTGAATGGGACCGATGCTTCTGTACGAAAGCTGCGGAGTATGAAAGGGGATGATGCGAGCCAACCTGATGTAATAAAAGTAAGATTGCGCCAGTCTTCGCTAAAATCTAGATTAAAAAATAATAACAGTGGTTTCGTGCTCGGAAGTGACAAAAGTAAATCGACGTAGACTCGGCAAATATATTTTTCGACAACCTTTTTTGCCACTCGTTGCCGGAAATACGTTTATAGGTCTATTAAAATGTCTGTTTTGTTTTTTGTACAACGATCGTGTTTTTTTTTCCATCAATAATTTATACTCACGAGACAATTGCATATATCAAACGTGATCACTCTGAGAATTGATTGAAAATAAGACAAAAGCGTGTGCATGAGAAATTAAAAAAAAGTTTTTGCAACATTGGGAAAATATGAAACAAGAAGATGTATCGGTTCGAGCGAAAGGTTCCAGAGGCTATTTATTCAGCAGACATTGACTCATGCACGTGTGGCCGTCGCGGCGTTACAGTATGCAAAGAGGTTAAAAGCTTGTTCTGTGCGAGATGATGGTACAGCAGCATCATTATTCGCGAAGGATTTCGCGGGGCATACAAGTTGAGCCCAGAGGTCAAATGAATTGCTCCGAACGAAGAATAAAGATACGTATTAGAGGACTGAAGGGAAAAAAGGTCGCTGTTACTCAATTTTTTATTCGTATAAAGTATGTCTCAGCCTCGAGTGCAATATTTCATCTATACTCTCAGCTTTTCTTCGTCTTCATCTTCTTCCACCTCGTGCGGCTTCTTTCGCGTTTCATTTTACATACGTACCGAGCAAACGTATGAATTACGGTCTGCAGAAAATGAGAGGCGTGTATGCCAATCCGTTTCATCTTCCCTCCAATTTCGAAAACAGAATTATCATCGTGGCAGATTTTTCCAGTTCCTCACTGCTCGGCAAATAGTCCCAAAGTGGGATCTTATCTTTCGCCCATTTTTTCTTGACGAATAGCAGTTTAAATTCGTGTATGACCGATGTAGGGTGTGGGGTGGCTTTTTATGCTGGGGGCCCTTTTGGGTTCACATACCTCCTAAATTTGCACGAAGACGAATAGCGCGTCCTCGACAAGGTACGCCCTGAGCGTGCTCCGGATTTGGACCTCCATAAAGAAGGAGAGAGCAAGAGGGAATAACGGACAATAAAATGCGGGAGCAACGGAGATATGCCTTCGAAAAAAAGGTAAGATCATTAGCGCCGTAAATATACCAAGAATGACTGATCGAGGGAACCGCCAGGGTCAATAAGTAATATATTTTATTCCGCTCTTCTGCAAGCTTTCATCGTTAGCTCCAGAACTGAGAGATGGGTTGTAGCTGAACTAAATTTGACATCAGCTGGTGCTGGCTATACTTTTATTTCGCCCAAGTCCATCAAAGCATAAAGACCAAAGTAATTATAAGCGATCTAGAGGAGAATGTATTATTTGATGATTATCAAGAATTTGAAACGATCAATGTATTCTAAAACCTAAAAAAATCATTTTTAAACATTTTTAAATCAATTTAAAAAAAGGAGAGCTTCAGAATCAGCGTTCTCCAGCCCTGAAGACGCGGACTGCAACGTTTGCGAAATGTCGGCAAAAAGCTGCATCCATCCGGAAGCCTACCATTTAAATAATATCGACAATGGCCGCGAAAGCCTAAGAATACTAAGAAAATTATTCTCCACTTTCATTTTTGAGTTACTTTTGACAAGCCTTTATAAATACATCGATCGTACTATCCGGAGTTGGCTGGAATGTTCGGTTTTCATTAAATTCCCGTGACCCTCCTTAACAATAACGAAATAAACAACAGACCCAACGTCCTGGCAAAATCCTAGCACACCTCCGCAAGCCAGGAGAAACATTTGACGTCCGTACCCTCCCGCCGAAATGGGGCCATTTTTAATACAAATTCTCGCGTCGGGTGTGCAATTAGGAAAAAATCATTCGCTCCTCCGTTGGCCATGAAAGCTTGATGCAATTATCGCGATCCAGCGTTCGAAGGTTCGAAGGACGCGCGACAAAATTCGAAGTATTACGCCAAGTACGACCGAGTCCCTTCTTTGTCGGTTATTACGAAATGTCGCGGCAAAATGCACATCAGCTACTCTAATAGCCGAAGGACGTACGACGTACGAATATTCCGACGCCATTGAGGCAGCAGCGGAGCGAGCGTGCTATCGCCGCTCTTGCCTTGTCTATATTTGATGTATGAGATTCCTTTTGTGTAATTCCGCCTCGTTATAATCCCAACGATGAGGTATAAAGAGAATATACCGCGTGGTTGGTGTACTCGTCCTTTTGCTTTGCCGTACGCGACTCCGACCCGCGGCGAATATTATTCTTCGCGTACTCCCACGGTTCGAACTGCACAGTACTCGTAGTTTGAGGTCGGTCTTTTTCCTTCTCTTTCTCTTCCCCCGGTTCGCCGCTTCTGTCGTCGTTCTTTCGTCAATTGTTGGAAATCGCGGTCTCAAGACCGCACTCTTACCATGCATCTAAGTACGGTCGCAATCCGTCGTTCCGCAAATTAGAAATAAGTAGGCCTTGAGACCGAATAACGTTACGTAATACGAGTGTCGATATTAGATGAAAAAAGAAAAATTAAATAAAACCAATATCACCGGTCTTTCAAAAGAAACCGGAAGAACGATCTCTTTGAAAATGGACAAAGCTTCGTCGTGCGACACAAGCTTGTCTGCGCGCAATTTGAGGAACTTTGATGAAGAAATGTCATCCGTCGTGCGCTGCTCGTGCCCGCGAAGGAAAAAAAGGCTTCACCATCGATTTTTCGAAATTTCGACGGCGAAAATTCGAAAATCGAAAGAAAAACAGTGGTCCCCACTGTCTCCGGCTGTTTTATATTTGTTTTTTGTTCCAAGCATATACTTTTGGAAACGTAATTCGATATTATTTCATCACAATTATTTCTTACCGATCTTCAGGTTTCTCAAAGTCCCTGGAACTAATTTTTGAACGAATTCGTCGCGGTTGTACTCCGAACTGATTCATTGTTTGTACGCAATATCGAATTGTTTTTCGAATCATCATCTCGTATTTTTTTCCGAGAAACATTTGTTCGACTCTGATCTGTCGAGGATGCGTTTGCTTCCACTCGCGTATATAAAGGTGAGAAGAATTTTTTAGAATTACCACTTTGCGAAGCATTGAGGCAGTGAAATCGTTTGCAAGAAATGCCGCGTGAAGGTACCTGATGAAGATGTATTCAGTGTGCAATAAGGAAAACAGAAAGAATATGCAAATGTTCGTGTGCGATGATAATCATCGGTTGTGGCTGCTGCATCTGGAAATGGCAATCTGTTGCAATTGAATAGCCGCGAGAATAGAAGAAACGAATTCCTCTTAAATTGTTCATAATCATCGTGCGATTCTCGGTAAAAGGCAAAAAGGCGCACATAAGAATCGGTTTTGCGTCCACAGGGCGGGGGATACGAAGGGTTTGTGGGGCAGCAAAGGAGAGGAGGGTTTGCCGATCCAAGTAGCGATGGCCGCGACCGCTCGTCGAGGATTTATTTTATTTTTTCAACAAAATATAACCCGAGAAAAGAGGGGCTTCTGGGAAACGTTTTATTCGATTCAGCGTCTTCGTGGTTTTGCCTCGAAGAGACTAAAAAGAACGGGGCCATACGCGTCAGATCTGCTACGGTATACAGCAACGCCCCACTGCGGCGGGCTTTGGACTTACGATCGACTAGTTTTACAGAACTTTGCCTTGATCCTCATTCGCTTTCTAGCCGGAGAATTATTCTACGCGATAATCTTGGGGCCGAATTACTTCGTGTTTCTTCGCTCCCACCTTTCTTAATTCTTAATTTTGTCCAAATAACATATTATTTTCGAAAGTATACCGCGTGCTCAAATCATTTAATCAAGGGAAAAAAAACTTGTCAGATGAGTGCGGATGAGTCTCGCGAGCTCACGCATATCGATTTATATCGACATTTTTTGAATAAAAATAATCTCAATTTGTTATTCCATCTGGTCACAAACGCCTCGATAAAAGCATATATTAATTCCCACATTTTAATTTTAGAATTTTTGTACATTATATTCATCGCCAGTTGGAACAAGGATCTTCGGTTTCGTGTTAATTTTTTCGTTTATTGGATCATCGAGATCGTCCTATCTTGAAGACCTTAAACATCGCGAGTTTTGAAAAATATATTATTGCATGTTTTTTCGAGGTACGAGAATTGAAAGTCGGTATGTCTTGTGTCGTGGTTCATGAAAATTAATCTCCAAAGGTGAGGCAAGAACACGACATTGCTGCAAGTTCGTGAACTCGTACGAGAACGTTTTATTGCTGGGTCACAGTTGCGGTGTAAATTAATTTGCATTTTGTGCAATGTTCTCCAGGAATATTTGCTTATTCAAAGGGTTGGTCCGAGCGATTACGAAAGTCACAAGTAGGGGCACTTTGGATGCATGAAAACTCTGCATTAGTTTTCGTCACCTAACGGCCACGTTAAATTTGTCCAACGCGATACAAAATAAATGTTCTCGTGACAGTCACGCGATAACAACGCAGAAATACTGAAAAAATATTCTTATTAACCGTACACGCGCGCGAAATCCTATTTATTTTGTTCAATTCTTGTAACGTTATTCCTCTACAATTTTGCAAATTTACAGACATGGAAAAACGGTCGGAAAAACGTTGTTTCTGTCCTTCGGACGTATCCCGCTTCGCAAAAGGCGTAATAAAAATGCATTTCATAACACGAATCTTCGACTACATCGATAGATTTGTTTTTAGCGATGCATATTTTCCATTGCGATTCACGTAATTCGCACGAGTATGGTATACAACAATATAATGAATAATTCATCGTCATTCAGAGTATCGTATGTAAAAATATAATGAATAATTTGTCGTGGAAGTTTTCCACTCGATGGATGCTCGCGAGTCGTTGTAAAAATGGAGAAACTCGTACAGTGATGTGAAATTTTAGCAGAAGGGTTGGAGAACACTGGCGAACGACGGGCTTGTACTAACATAGATAAAAATCGTGAGCGGATGTTTCGCGTATATAAAATTGAGATCCCACGATGATACAATATATAATATTGATATTTTTTTTTGTACTCACGTTTGCGACTAATTCTCGCTCGTTTTCTGTTTATTTTACAACGATTATCATTGTTTGTGATGCAGAGTCCTCGCACGCTATATCATATTGGTATATACACCAGGGTCTCCGTAATTTTCCAAGTTGCCTCGGATTGCATTGCACTTTTCTTCAAACATATTTCATGTTACTGAATAATCGTTCGTCGCTCATAAACTCGATCGGTTTGCTTTTCGTGTCACTGAGAGACCGGGTGTGATGCGGTACGAGCATCTAGGCATCGACGTAACTGCGAGGCGTCACACTGTGCAATTGTAGAAGTGACAGAGTCGCGGAATGACTACCTCCGTCTGTGCACACGAATGATAACGATAATAAAAATAATAACAATGGTAATAATAATAAGAGGGCAAATTGTCAGACACGAAAAAGCACGATCATTCCAGGTATTTGAGTGTGGCTGTTGCATTGGTCTCAGCAGTACGAGCAAACAGACGTATTCTGATACCACGTAATTTTCTACGGTGCATGCGAGGCTGGTTTTGCGAATATTTGTCCGATAGATCAGACACACGCGTTATGGGTAATTAAACGTACGTTGGTGTTATTCGTTGATGGAGTCTGCGAAACATACGAAAAGTAAAATGGCCACTTTTTCTGTGCATATACACTTGGATGTTAAAGTTCTGTTCTAGTGCATGGATTTTCTGGTACATGGAGCATTATTTGTAGTTGAATCCAGTTGCTACTGAAAGGTGGGGTGTTCACGTTGAAAAGAATACAAATACGAAGTAAGACCAAAATCTGGTTATCATGTTTGTATGTATTACATATTTTACAAATTCCTTTGTACACTCCAATTCCTTTCATTACATTTCATACGAGAGCCTGTCTTCTAACGCGGGTGTGCAGCGTTCTTAAACCCCACTGTACTCCATCGCATTCGCACGAGAGTATGAGAGAACCAGCTCCGACATAATTGGTCTTTTCAAGATAAAGCTGATCCCAGCGAGATATTGCAGTATGTAAGATCGACAGATCCACCAGCCAATGGTATAATCGCACTACACACAGTTCAGCATCATGTGTTGAGCCTAGAGGGTATATTTATCAGCATTAAATGCTTTAATGTCTGTAAACCTCTCCGCCATTTTGTTCGCACCCGGCTGTTGCATATCAGCGCTATCCAGCCCTGAAGAAAGCAGTTAGCTGCGGATGAGAAAAATTTCGTGAATCAGAACAGATATTTGAGAATGGAGGGAATTCATCAACAAAGCGTCCTTGAAAGAAGATGAAGCGTTACCCTGGAGAACAACTGTGATATATTACAAATCCTCGGGGAATCGGCCGCACATTGTTGCACGCCAGGGTACTTCTGAATTTATTTCAACTGCCCTTAACTTTAAGGGGATACAGCATTTAAATTGAAAACATGAAAATTTCAAAATGATCGATGCTACGATCGATACGAAATTATCGATCGAAGCACTGTTTGCCCAATATGGAAGTCATCGCACTCTACAAGAAAAGCAGCTCTTCTTCTTGTCACGTGTAATTCGTTTACGCATTAAAAACACCCTCTTGCCAATTTTTTCTGCAGTTACTCAAAAATCATACTTGAATAGCCGGATTGTCATCGACTGGCATTGGAATGATTTCACACGCAGCTTTCGTGAAGACATCAAGCACCAACTAATGCTGGAGTAACCAAAGAATTATTAAACAAAAGTCGCGACGTATACCGGAATATCGGCTAATGATGTTGTACATTCGATAAAAACACTTAAAACTTTAGAGCCTTATCATCAGCGAAAGTCGACTCTGGCATCGATTGTGAGACGCGAAAATAAATAAGGATTGGCTGGAAGCCTGATAAAATAATTAATGGACCTAACATGATCGATTGCCGAGAAAAATTGCTTTTTTTTTATTGATTGTGACGCCGGAGGTAATCGGTATGAAAAATCGTTATAAACATTCAAACGCCATGGACATTGCGTTAACCAAACATCAATTTGCGGTATGTAAGTCCACTCTTCGGCATGTTTGTTCATGTATCACCTCCAATAAAACACTTCGTGCTTACGAGCCTAAGCTGTATACCGGTTAGCGATAAAGTAGGCGGAGGAAAGTAACAGGGGCATGACAATGTAGTTGCAAGGTAACTGAAGAGGTGTTTCTTATTATTTTTCATTCCGTCTCTTTCGTTCGTTGTCATCGTCTGGCTTTCTGTTCCACTTTTCCTCACGTCATTCTCTCCAAGCTGCCCTCTCCTGATCCTCGCAGCAGACTTCCCTCAGCCATTTTCAAGTGCCATTATTCGTTGCTCCGAATGGCTGAAACGACGTTCACACCTCGCACACGAACTTACGAGCATAATGTCTCTTCTGTTTGCGCACTGAAATGATTAACCACCCGACGTTGTCTTTCCTCTTCCTCTTTATTAGTCATACTCTTCATCTCTCTTTCTTTCGCATTCCCTTCCGCCCCTCCGTTATTCGAGCTTACCCTTCGTCGTTCCGGGCTCGCGGCTTCTGCCGACACGCGTACGAGAACAAAAGGGCTCAAGTGACAGTTCGTTGCTCGTTAAAACTCGAGGCTCGCGGCCCTTCTTCAGCCAGCAGTCTCGATATCCCTATGAATGTGCGCATATAATACGTTGTAAGAACTGCTACTACCAACTGCTACTGCCTGCTGCAAAATGGAGGAGGAGCCTCGCGTATTGCCAACGCAATTACCCCCATCCGTGTTGAACCAACAGAGGCACCATTCTCGTTCTCCAGGCAGTGCAGCAAAGTGGAGAGGGGAAGATAAAATTTAAGGGAGAGGGTATAGACTCGAGCTTTCGTTCTTATTGCAGATCCTCCGGCCGCCATCTTGATAAGCCCGCGAAAAGATTTTTTCAAATCGGCGACAAAGAGCCGTAGGATAAAGCTTGGATGAAATCGTCCTTCGAGCGAAGAAATCTCAGCTTTTTCAGAGTTCGCTACCTGCTTTTTGTACGTCATAGTTGCGTGTTGACGATAATCTGACTTTGGGACGCAAAACCAAAAGGTAGAAATAAGGACGATCGCGAAGGAAACGTTGTCTAACCTAATTATTAACTTAGTCCCTCTCTGTTCCGTTTTCATCATGGTTTCGATGTCGATGGTCGACGTTCAAGGACCTTCTCGGCTACTGGAGAAATTGCCGTCATTATGGCCAGGGGGGTTGGGTCTTCCATGCTCTCCTCTCTATTTTCTTGGATAAGCGAAAGAAAAAAAATGAAAAAAAAAGATGGAGGAAGAACCCAGAAAATTCCTCGAGCCATGGCGTGGCACGAGCGCGCTCATCCTGCCTCTATGCGTATGCTATTCAGCTTGGCAGTGCTATCATCATCGCGTATACCGCCAGCGTGAGAGAATATTATATTCATTCAAAGACATTATGCGAACGCGGAAAAAAACGCTGAAAGATACATGAAGCAACCGCAAAGATGCGCCCAAGCGATCTACTCTGGCTGCGTTCGAATGTTTTATTCAACAGCTTCAACGATTTTACTTTTTTCATCGTCATTATTAGTTCGCTACCAATGGCTCCGGAAAGATCGTAGCGTCAGCTACCCTAAGGGCACCCCGCGATACTCGTGGTTAGGATTATTCCTTGCATTTCCAAGCTGTGGGTAACGGTACCCACTAATTGGGCCTTTTCACAAAGTGGAAATATGTGAAATATTTCGTTCCTGTAATATGCAGCGATGGCGGCGAAAACAAATTCTTCAAAGAAACCAATTGCCCTTTGGTGCCAAGTTCGATCGCACAGTGGATGTTCATCGTCTTTGTCAGTGGTATACAAAATTAGAAGTTCCAGTGACGCAATTCCAGAGTCACTTATTTCCTCGTCAATTCGAGCATTAATTCCTGCAACGATTAATTGCCGTCATTGATCGCAATAAACAAAAGCTGCCGTAAATTGCGTTTCGAGTGTGTACCAGTAATTAGCTTCCTCGATATGAGATGTCCATTCAGCGGGCAACATCAACGGGTATTAGAGTTTTTTTCTCATTCCCCTGAGATGTAGGCCACCGTGACACCAGTGACATTGCTCATTAATCGTTGCGACGTTATGTCTGGGCTCGTCAAGAGAAACCGCAAGACCAATAATTATAACATACGTTAATGGCAAGCAGCGTTATTTAAGTATACACGTAGTTCGTATACAATAAAGATGCACTCACGCGCGCGCATATGACTATCAACGCACGCGTTTTTACCCGGCGAATTTATGAATATTGCGAAACCTTGTGAAATCAAAAAGTTGAGGCACCTGGCGAATAAGCACGGTATATAAGGGACCGAATCGTGTGCACATAGGGTAGTTCTTTTCCCATATGGACACAATAGTGATGCAAAGAAATCAAGAAATCCGCAGACGGGTAAAACGCGTCGGAATAGAGGGTTACACGCTTCTTTATACACTTGCGTTACCTCACACGTTTTTTCTACCGCTGGGAAAATGTTCTCAAACTCTCCCGTTGCGTATTATGAATTTCAATATTGTACACTTTTCTCATTCATTGTTAAGCCTCGGAAAACCTGCATCGTACGAAATTACGTTAAATGAAAATCGGTATGGCAATTTGAACGAAAGAATATACCGCCTGTATGGTTGAAACAGTTCATCGAGACTCGTTCTCCATCGTTGGTCCACGAACAGAGGGTACAGCCGCCCAAAATCATTCGGGTGGATTGAGCGATTTTTTCAAACTACGTTTGCAAAATGCCGCGAAGGAGACAAATGAACATGGCGGTTTCAGAGGTTTTCTCCGGCTCTTCGACTTTTTTTCAACAACGCAAAAGAAAGATTCTTTCCCAGCAGGCCTGCCCTCTCGATATCCGCACGGCGTCATTTCGACGATGAATCTTGCTCAATGTACAGAAATGAGAGAAAAAGAGAAGCGGTTGAAGAGCCGAGGCCGAACTCGCCAAGTTTAATTCTTTAACAGCCCAATTGAACGATATAAAACGAAGGGTTGCTCTTTCAGTGTTGTGCGTTTCGCACGAAGGGAAAGACGCGGTGTTATACGACATGTTATATCAACGTTCGTCGGGGCTTTATACGTAATCCGACTTTCGCGGATTTCGTTGGTTTCCCCATGGTAGAGACCGTAGTTTCGCGTTTGCATGGCTTTTTTTCCGAGAGTGTCTTCAATAAAACGCTAACGCGGATGAGGCGACGTTGAAGAGACGCCGCGATGAGAGCAGAAAAACGCCGCGAGCCGTTCTTTCCGGCGGATAAAAGAGACTCAATGTCCGCAAGAGGAAAGAAGCGATTTCTGAAGGGAATGCGCGAGAAAAAGACGGAGAAAGAGGAAGAGGGAGATACAGCTGCGAGAGATGATCTCGGTTTGACAGGGAAATAACTACCGGTAGAATTATTGAGAGGATCGCGAATTTTTTTTGTTGCTCTCCATTATACATCGGCATCATCCACGAACGACCGTCGATGAGGCTAGCTCTACGCTATTCTCGTACGTACGCATACGTATAGAGATACGTGTATTGTAAAGGGCAGACAGGAAATCGACTCTTTCGTTGCCTATCGGCGCCCGCAATTTACCAAAGATTTCTCCAACGGTCACCGAAAAGCCAACGCCAGCAGCAGCAACGAAAAGCCCGAGCGATAGAAACACCCAGGAAGGATCATGATCGAACCGCGTGGTCCATCTAAAAAAAACGACGACAAGTCTTGTCCTTGTACTTATTCAGATCGGGCCTTTCGTTTCATGCATTCAGGTTTCGACATTGATGTACAAAATATATCTGCTTATTTTTGCGACGACTTTGGAACGAAAAATGTTCAAACCCCCGAAAGCACAAAATTATGCTTCTAGTGAGTACATAAAATAAAATAAAAATAAAATTCTATTCAAACAGAATTTTACAATCTCCCACCCGAATTCATACGAAGTTCCTGACGTTGCAGCGAGAGATAGAAAATACCTTAGCAACTCGGAATTTCGGCCGGAAATTCAATGTATGATTTATCGTTATCCGCGACACCGTCAATGACCTTGGTGAAAGTTTAGGAAATCATCGATGATCTTTCTTCGCGACGATACGCTGACTGGAGTTCTTAGCTTTCGAGAAAATTAAGTTTACATTTGCAAACTTTCTAGCACAGGCTTCGACGCCAGGTTTCATCCGCGTTGATGAGCATTTGAAAAATAAACGTGTACCTCCGATACAAAGACTCGTATTCAAAAAAATAATCGTAGAGTCATGTGAAAAATGAACTCTTCGGTTTAACTACCGTGGGCATTATATGCATGTGCATATACGTGTTTGTTGGGCTGCTACGTGCGCCATTTTACGCAGACGCCATAATCGCGCTTCTGCCGGTATCGAGAAAGTCGTGAGAAAACTCTCTGATGCAGCGCATTGAGAAAAAAAAGAATAATATCCATAATAACAATGATAATAATATTATAGTTGGAATATAAATATACGTGTGTGAATATGGTCTCTATGCATATCTCCTCCGATGAACGTTCTCTGATATTTCCCGAATGACCTTGAAAGCCACGTTCCCTCCATTCTCTCATGACGCCGTGTGTGCTTTCCAATGCCAATTTTCTCATTATAGCACCTCTCCTGTACTTTAGGTTTCGCCTTTTTTTACCATCAAGAACCAGCTCTGTATCCTCCCTTGCTGCTTATCTCAGACCGCGCGTTCACGTACACCGGGAGTTTAATGTTCTCCAATGCACGAAGGACCAAAGAGGCCGCCATTATGGTAGCAACACGAGAATTCTCGAGCGTATCACACTTAACACTTGCGTATGTTCAAGTGCCCGTAACGGATGCATTCGAGCGGAGCATTTTTAATTTTTATCATCGTCGGATTCAGTAGCTGCAAATTATATAATAATTCTGTCGAGAAAAAATTGACCTTGGAAGCCAGGCGAGGACTACCTCGAATTGCACATCGATAAAACTGCCGATAAAAAAGAGTATCGAGGCTTGCTTATCTCGCTTTAGCACTAAAGTTTGCGTCAATCGAATGTACTTTAACGTCACCGGAGTGATTCGACGATCTGGCGGATTGATTTTCGTTGTTTTTTTTTCTCCTCGGGAGAAATTCAGCTCGATGGCGCCACCAAGAGCGTCACGCGGACACACAGGTAATACCGACATTAGTTCGAACGTCGATCGTGGCGAACCTCAATATTATAAGCTCGAAGCGGCAATCATAGGATTGCGCCAAGGATCATCGCCCATGGAGGGACAATCGAGGCCGCGTCACGTGAATTGGTCGCGTCGAATTACGGAGGCGAAAGCGTGGGGGAACAGTCAAAAGGTAGAAAAAAAAATGCCAGAGTTCGAGGAAAAAAGATGAAAAAAATGGAGAAAAGAGCTCACCGACCGTCCTGCTGTGGCCGGCAGACGCGCCTGTCAATCATCCCCAGGCTAGACTACCAATTCCTCCGCTTCACTCTCGGCATCTCATAATTTCTGATAATTTTTGTACATCGCCCTCGAGAACCCGAGAAATCATCTTCTGCATCTTTTTCTCCGGTCCGCTCATCTTCTCTCTATCGCTCTCCGGACTGCTCTCTTTTTCCCGATTATACCGCCGTCTCACCCCGATATTATTACGAGACCCCCGTAATTGCAACGATCACGTTTACTCCCGGCTTTCTATTTATCCGTGTTCAAATTATAATAACAATGTAACGCCCGTTTGCTGTAATTTCTCATATCCCCTCCCCCCTTCCCCCTCATTCCACTTTACCGATCTTTCCGTGGCGTTTGCCTTTTTTTTTTACATTAACCGCGCGGGCGACCGCTCGTATTATTATCGCGAACCAATAGCGACTTGGGCATCGTAAGCTCCGTCTTCTCCGCAACCGATAATTTTCTTTGTATTTCTCGATTTTGCTACGTTTTTTTTTTTTGAACTTCCCTCGCGGATTCTCCAATGTCGATGTACTTCATTTCGATTTTTCGATAAAGAAATATCGTTACCGTGAACCTTGTTTTCTTATTCTTAAACATTTCTCTGCTCGATAATCTGACACACAACTAAATTTAATCGCAGATATAAATGTTTCTAAATTTTTCGAGCTCATAATAGTTTTCCGTTAAGACATCTCCATTCGGGAATATCACAGACTCAAAATAGCCCCGTTTTGCGAAATTACCGGGACGGAATGTCTTCTCTCTTCGATAGCAAAAAGGCGCAATTCGCTTAAGGGGGGACAACCCTTTAGAATCTGGAAATTGAGCAGTTTTTTCCGATTTTTTTTTTGAAGAGGAAGAAAATTAAACCAACACTAGTGATTAGAGATATTTCGAAACTGAGAAATCGAAGACGAAATTTCCTTGAGATTGAGATAATTCAGAAGCGAGATTTTAAGAATAAAGAAATAAAGAATAGAGTCATCGTCCTGCCACTCCGCGGAACGCAAATTAGCTCGATGAAATTAGGCTGCAGATTGTTGCAGTTTTTGTCAATTTTTAAGCAGTTTCAAGGCTTGTACTTTTCGCGCGAAACTTGTACTTTGCAGGTATAATTGTACCCATACATAAATTTATTTGTGCACGTAGGTAATTTTTTTCTTCGTCATACGCAATTCGTGATAGATCGTGGAAACACGATATCAAGCCCAATTTCATTCCCGAGGCAAACTTCACACGTGATAACATTATAATCTTCGTTGTTAGGCAAAGAAGTCAGAAGAAAAAAGGAATACGAGATTGTCGAGGCTATAAAAAGAAGTTAACGATGATGGAGCGACTGGCGTGCAGTTCCATTTCTCCGACAATTTTTTTTTCGCACTTATCGCATTTTCATCAGCACTGTTCGAAAAAGTCTTGAAAAAAAAACACACGTAATTTAGGTTATGTCTTGAGTTTTAGATTTTTTTGTGTAAAAAGAGATGAAACGTCAAAATCTATTCAGATTTTATCGTAAAATTATCTGCATAGTTTTTTTTCTACTTCTATTTAGTCTAGATGAACAATGAAACAGTAAATGGATTTTTTTGAAAGCGTCGTAAGTGAATGGATTCAAATGAGAGTTAACGATCGCGGTTTTTGTTTTTTTTTTTTACAAAACGCGATGACAATTGAAGTGTTGACAGTTGTGATGAAATTAGTATTTTAATCGCGTACCAGCGATCACTCACTTTTCTGCGTTGATAAAATTTTTTAAGATAATTGAACGATATTGCGAAATACGTATTTTTTCGATGTTTCAAATTGCAAGTAATTTCCTCGTACATCCTTACAGATTCCGGTGGATCTGTCGAGTCTTTAATTATATTTCAGTTTTCCTCCTTTTGAATTATTATTATTGATTATTGAACCGTTAGCACTAAGAATTATTATTGTATAATTCATGGGCCCAGGAGTAAATTGACGAAATAGGACACCGGAGCAATAGTGTAAATGGAGACGATGACTTTATACGAAGAAAGAACGAAAAGTTTTTTATGATTAGATGATGATATTTAGTAGTAAAAATCAGTACAAATGCGGCCAGTTTTTCTACAGTCTCTTCCACGCGCATTTTGAATAAAGAAATAAAGGAAGAAAGTAAAAGTTGATTTTCTGCGTTGTCGAATTACTTAACTCCTCATATGCAATAGCGTTCATACGAATTTTCGTACGAGGGTTTTACCGAGGGTTAATTTTCATGGACACGTAGTTGTTAAATATCCCGTGACTCTATGAATGCTGTAAGGATGAATTGATGGTGTCTTTGGACCAGACAATGGAGGACCTGCTACAGCATCACAGCTACAATATGTTTAGCCAGACCACTCTCGTTAGATGAATTGCCAAGGGGGAGTAAGGTACTTTTCAGCGATAGCCCGTTTCGGTTCGTTGATCGTCGTTTGGGCATGAATCTTCCATTGCGTGGAAAAACGTCACGTGTCCCTCGGGGTTCCGTGATCGATAAAGCATGGACCATTTGACCAGCGTGACCATGCACTTCCGATAATAGGAAATTTATTTGAGGCACTTTCCATGACTCGGATGACGATTTTAATCGATCTCGTTTCCTGCATTCGTCGCGTACTTTAACGCGGGCAAACGCTTGCGGATCGGTCATTAAAACTTATTTATATCGAAATTACTGTACGCGATTTTTTTACGTTAATTAATTTTAATACCATTTCTTGGTACATGTTATAAATATTATTTAATTAAATGAATCTTCTTGGTTTCGTGGTTATTTTCTTACTTGGTATCAATGGAATTCTCGTTGTAATATTAATAATAAGATTGTCGAGTAATAAATTTGTTTATTTGCACTTTCTTTTAAAAATTTGACTCATTTTCTTCGAAAAAAACCATGCAAAGTTGTTATTGTAGAATCAAGGAATAAAACAATCCATTTTTCAGCGATAAACACCGATAATTTCAGTGCAGTATAATTCTATCGAGAATATACATACGAATACCGGAGTAATGACGAGCACGAGGGAATTAAAAGAACAATATCGTTATATTTGTATAGGCGAATGCATATAACGTACTTCCGGACGCATCGCGATTCCTACCTTTTATGATCTATCATTGAATGAGATAATGGTGCTTGCAAGTACTCAGGTAAAAATGTCCAAGTTCGTCAATGTCAATTAAACATTATCTCTAACATCCTTAAATCGATATTCATATCGATCGCCGTCCATATAACCAGGGTGACCCATTTTGACGGACGATAATCCTCGTTTTCACAACAATAATCCTCGATTATACGGATATTCAATTACAGTGGATAATTTTCCAACTGAATTCCAAAAGTTCTCGCTTCTGGAGATGAAGAATATTTTGATGGAAAGCGAGATTGCAAAAAACGATTGGGCTCAATCATTTCAACAGATAAAAAAAAATATTTTATGTCGTTTCGCTGTTGTAATTTAAATGGCAGTAATTATCGAGAGGTTTATTCGTAACGAAAAATATAATTGAGACTAATTGTGTTGTTTTTTCAACAATTTCTGAGCGTATCTTTATCCGGTAAAACACTGTGATTATTTTTTTGTTAAAATTCAAAACCTATCCGCAGTTCCGCGGGCGGTTCGATAATTTGCAAACATCCGTCGATGCTCTCTCGGTGTATGTCTCCTTTTCATGTACAAACACGTTTATATTCCGCATCAGGTGTATAAATAAATGAATATAACGTGCTTGAATATCGTTCGTGGCTAGTCCTGGATGTAGTATACGTAGCTGGCTACTCCCGTCGTCGTACCAACTTCTATATCGAGTAATTATTCGTAGCACGCAATTATAAGCGGTGCCCAAGCGAGTAGCAATTGCATACACATAGAGATGTTTCACGTTGGATGTCCTGCGGACGCTCGGTAACCTGGATTACCCACTATCGTCTCGTCGTATCTGAGAGTTGCGCCGCTACTTGCGCGGTCCTGATTGCAGTGCGCTACATGCCCAACGTGGCTTATGTCTCTACGAAATAATGATTTGACTAATTAAGTATCATTTTTTTAACGTTAAAACAAGCCCGAACCCCCTTAACTCGTGCATCGTTCCACCCAAGTGCAGGCTATATGCGAGAATGCTCACTCGAAGATCCGCCGGTGGTGCGTGCAAAAAGCAACGCAATCAACATTAATCAGGATGGGAAGTTGTGCGATCATTTAATTATTAGATGTTCGTTTTGTGGATGATTGGCCGAGAGACAGGAGGGCGTAAGCTGCACAATTTAACAATTAACGTCTCCGAGAATCGAGTGTGTTTACCATTCGTACGATTCGGTGGCTTCACCGTGTGCGTATTCTGGATTTCGTTCGATGGTCGACGCTTTTGTCGGACGGTTGGAACTGCGGTCCTTGTCGTTATCCGGCTTCGGATTGTTATTTGTTATTAATTTGATTGTTAAGCACCGGAAGCAACGCGAAGAATTCAGCAGTGATACAATGAGAATAGCATCTACTTTGGAAAACATACTTTGACTTTGTTCACTCGTCAATTACTCGTTTTTCAGTTAGTTTGGCAAGTATTTTTCCGAAGGATTTCCCTGCCATGTTCTATTACTCTACTACTGCTCGAATCGGTCTCGAGATCCTTAAATTTTGAGTTTAAGGTGTTTATACATAACATTCACAATGTGTATTGTAATATCATTTGTTGTAATAATATTTTTTTGGCAAATCGCGTGCTGATGTTATTTGTCGCTATTTTTCGATTTACTGGGAAGAAACTGCGAGAGTCACGCGAGCGAGGAAGCGTAAAAAAAAATTATTACATCTTAACGGAAATTGGTTATTTAACAAGCCTATGCGGCGGATGGGACGTCGCCGCTTTCTTCCCGGCACCTGTAGGTAATTTTACCTGGTTGTTTCAGCTTTGTGGATTGAGCGTGTGTGATGCAGTTCGCGCTCGAGCCGATAGATGGCAAAAGCAGACGTTTTTAACTCTGTATTTATCCGTATTCTCGGATCCAAGTCTTGCATTTTGTTTTTTCACTTTGAACAATGCATGTTTTTTTGAATTGATAGATTATCTGGAATATCCTTAATATCGATCAATTAGGTTTGACTATAGTTGGCGTTTATACCTGTTTTGCGGCTATCATTTTTGTTGAGATTCTTCAAATATATACATTTACCATTATAGGAGTCTTTGTTGTCGTATTTTTCATGTGGAAGCAAAACCTTTAACGCGAAAGCCTTTTTAACTGGGACGCTCGATAATCTCCGGTGTCTGTAAACATCGACTAGAGAGCGATTGCATGTATCGTCACTTTCCCTATAGAATATATGTATGGACGAGCAGCTATCGCGCCTCAAAGTTCGAAATGCGAAGTCTCATGAAGGCAGAATGATTTTTTTGACTCGAGAATATCAAAGTCGAGGAAGAAACGTTTTTTATAAGCGTTTGTGTAAAATAGCTCGTTTATCGATAAATTGCAAGAACGACGATTGCATTTGGAAGATCGTTGGGAGGAAAATGGTTACATCCACATTTGCAAGATAAAAGGTGTCGGATTTCGATAACCCAATGGGTGGAAGATGAGTTGAATTGATGAGAGGAGACGGAGAAGGAAAAAGAAAGAGGGACAACTTCTGGAGTGGCTCGCGTGCGTCTGCAAAAGTCCAGTAGCGGTCGTATCACACTCCGGATTTAACGCGCATCTCGCATTAGTAGCGGTGCATGCGTGAAATGAGTCTTAAACACGAATGGAAATTCGGTGGGCAATCGTCCGTATATATGTGAGATTTTTAAAGGTCTTCTCATAATAAAATACCGTTTAACGCCATCCGCACAAAGAACCCACGGAGTCTGCAACGAATTGATCGACTTAACATTTTTTTTCTATCCTTTAATGCAGCGATGGAATTTATCATTAATTTTTCCGGTATTTACATCAGACTCATCGCTGGTGGATGCGCGAAATGAGATGCAATCCACTCTTATGTTTGAGAAAAGATTTCTCTGGATGATTAAAATATTACCCAGCTCCCATCCGCGGAAATCAGGAGCATGTGCGGTGACATCCTGTCAAGTACAATTCAGAAGGCAATTCTGAATAAAAAATTCAGATCTGCAATAACTTGATGACACACGGCTCCGAATAGGCAAACTTGACGGTACAGCTTTCTCAAACAGCAGTGGGTCTTTGGATCAACAAGTGCTGGGGTATCGTTCCGAGTCTAATTTCACATTGTTAACATGCATTTCTAAAACGTCGTGCACATTAGGCGCTCTACTTTGAAATAATTGTTTGGGGCCTGGATATCCAGGTTTATCTGCGTACAGCTGGGAGCGGAGTGGCCACTTTGTTTAAAAACCAGTGTATGTGAAAGTATAAAGATATATACCGCGTTCGGGCTGTAGTACGGCTTTGCGGATATCGAAGACACGAGCGATCCGATAATCCTCACGAAGCTCAACTATACCACACAGAAGAGATAAGAGAAAACGTGACGACTGGGGTATACGTGCCTACATGGGTATTGCTCGGTATGTATAAGCAAATGAACGTATGCAGACATGTGTGTTCATGAAATGCCGATTGCTGCATTGATCGAAAATAATCGAGACGCTAACGAATACAGAGAGTTATGCACCGAGCGTTTTCTATATACTTGGACGTGAAAAGCACTTGTTAAAACAATTGGGTTTTTAACAAGTGCAAACTTTTGTTCAATCGGGGTGCCTTGTGTATCGGGAGAACCCTTAATTTCCCATCTTTTTTTGCCAGTTGTGCACGGTACGACCTCTCAACCCGCGGCGGAAAGGAATCTATTTCTTGATACCCTCGCGGCATTCTAGACCTCGGGGTAACGGCCTCTTACTTTTTCGTAGGGATAAAATATGTTCCAATTGCGATGGGAATTCTATGCTTAATTAGCCAAGTTCGGGGGGGTAATACTCTCACCATCCATCCATCAAACGGCGTGACTTCACTCGATTTAATGTGGCTCGCCGAAAAATCTCACCTGCCCACAGCAGATTTCATAATTCACAGCAGAAGCTGGGAACAAGGTGGTAATGACAGAGAAAAAGAAGGAAAAAGGTTTGGTAATTTGCGAGACTGTAGAAAAATTCGCGGATGTCCCAGATTTGGTACCGTCAGGGAATATGGACTAGTACATGTTCCCGATGGATAGGCGAGCATAACTTGATGTATTTTATTCGACCGGGATCAACTCGACTCGTGTGCTCGCTTTCCTGATCACCAGAGCGATTTTTAAGATTACATCATTCTAGCTATTAGAAATCACTATTTTTTTATCATCTTCCAGGAATATCGATCTCATAGCTAAAATATTGACGGTCCAAGGTAGCCTTTGATGTAGCGAGTATAGATTCCTGCAAAAACCCCTGAGTAATTACAGGGGGTTTGTCATGAAATTGGTCAGAGTTGGATAAAGCAGCTATGCGCAAGCAAAGCTCCAAAAGTATAGCACCAAATATCCGCCGTACGTTGGAGTTGTGTCGATCTCTATCGAGGATTCTGCCTCTCGCTCGCTCGCACATTTACGACGGTGGCGCCATGCTGGCTCTGCGATTGGCGGTGTTCGTGTTACAGTGGGCGGGCTATCTGTCCAGTGGTGGGGGAAATGGAAGGACGCCAAGTGGGGTGGTGGTGGAAAAGTGGGGGTAACTGCTGCGGCAAGAGCAGATGTCGGCATTACAGGCATACTCAGCGGAGAGGTACGATTAGGGAAACCCCCTGAGAACTTTGGCTCTAGTTCCTGCATCGTTCTCGTGCACAGTGTAACATATGCAGCTCGAAGAACGTTTGTAGAGCTCGGGATTTTTCCGGTATTTTCTCCCCCGTACACAGGACAATCACTAGAGGAATGCCCATCGATAACTGGCCGAGGTAGTCTAGCTATCCTAACGCTGATCACTACCAACGGAGTTGATGTCTTAGGAACGTTCAATATACCGCTGGGCTGGCACAAAGTGTAAAAGTCCTGAGGTTCTAGGCTCTAACAGTTCGAAGTTTTCGATACTTGACGAGGTGCTTCAGGGTGGAATCGAGGCCTGTTGTTTTTGGCCACTTGATCGGTACCCGTACCGGTAGGGTCCGAATCCTTGGGATACCCAAACACTCATTTTAACTGATCCAAAGAGAACAGTGGCCAAGGTGATTTTCTGATTCTTCCTCGGTGAAATCGACGACATTTATTGATTGCGGCTAGCTTTGCCAGTACATGAAGCGAAGTTGCTCTTCCTCCAGTGTCACATGATACTTGCGTCGAACCACAAGACGGTATTTTTGTTGAATGAAACTGACGCGATCAAAGTCAGCTTTTATTTGTTTCTGATTATTTGAGCAGGAGTGCGGTATTTAGGGTTCTCCCTGCTAATCCCGATGAAGCTCATCTGGTGGTGTCCTGTTGAGCGAAGGTTCGAAATACGTTGCTCGCACAGGAGGGAGTAAAGGTCTCATGGCAGTGGGGGTATTATTGTTATATCGGGTGATCCCGGTGGCTGTAATCGGAGAAAGAGGGCTGGCATACGGAGAGTCTCTCCGCGAGGGTTACAACGCGAGCAGCAGGAGGAAGAGGTGGACTTCCAGTGAGGCGAGGACGGGAAAAAGAGTGGTCTGGCAGTAGAGGAAGTCGATGCGGAGGCGGTGTGAGTGAGACGGCGAAACGAGAAACCTTTCTCCTTCGGTCTGCCTATAGCCGAAGTGCTTGCGCGCCGTTGTTGTGAAACCTTTACCATTGAGGCAGTGTGGTGTTTTATTGGTAGTGGTGGTAGTCGGACGGTGGTGGTTGTAACGGATCCAAGACCCGGAGGGAATAGGGGAAGTCCGAGGAGTGGGAGCCAGAGTCAAGCGAGTCGAGTCCCAACCGGAGTGGGAAGACCCTGGACTGCCAGTTTTCGCGGACACGTGACGACACTTGGCGCCGTTGCAACGCCGCTCGTTTACGTCCCACACGATATACAGAAAAAAAATGGAAAAATAAATGTGACGTGCCCCGTTGGTTAAAAATAATCATTCTCGATTGACACGAAGGATTGACAACGATATAAAAATTCGTCGAAATCGATGCTTTACGGAATCCATTGTTTTTATCTTCCACCTAAACGTGGAACATCACGAGTTGAGAAATCTACGTCATTTTCTACAAGTTTTAGTGAAGACACGAGTGAGCCTTACATCGAGGCATTAAGTTGTGAAATTTTCTTCGATCTTTTAGTTTTTTTATCAGTTACCCCGCGTTGTGCTGGATATTGATGACCAATGCGTTCATACGTCTTCCACCCATGGGAACAAATAAACAAAAGGGGCATGTGAGAGTAATGTGAAGCAAAAGTGAATTTGTAAACGTACCCAATCGGTGCATATCTTGTCGAAAAGTGAATAACACTGCCAAGCGATCGAGTTTGGACAGTCGGATGTTCCAAGCGCGACAAAGAGTGACAGTGAACCAATCGGGAATAGGGCGCAATTTGCGTACCGCAACTGCATGTTTCTTTTTCAAATGGTGACTCGCAGTGCGCGTAAGTTGTCTTTGACGGCATATGTTCCAGAGGTCATAACTCGAATTAGGTCCTGACTTGAACGAAACTTATCGTCAAAGAGCAAAGCCGGCGTGAATAAAGTACCTACGGACAACCAAAGCTTTTGATACCGGAAGATATATCGTAAACGAAGTGAGTGATTTTTCATCCGTGGAGGATTGTCCGAAACGATTTGTGCGACCGCGTATACTGGCTTCCCTAAAAGTCATTATGTCCTGCGACCTAGTACATCTTAGGGGAAACGTTTAAACTCATTACCGACAAGCATTGGGATTCGCGAAACCCGACGAATTTGTGGTATCCAACAAACCCGCTTTCCGCGACATCTAAACACCGCAAGACAGCAAGGTTGCTTGCAAAGTTAAACGAATCATTGTCTGTGTCGTTGGGTAAGATTCAATCGGTCAGTGAGCATTTTCGTAAGACGATGTTGCGACATAATGTAGGCAGTTAGATCGTACACACGGGTCACGCTGAGAGAGCTGTCACGACGGTCTGCAAGGTGTACGCGCTGGACAGGAGCGCTTCGGGGCTGGGGGTGGTCGGGGGTGTTGTCGGTGGGGGTGGTCCGGGGGTGGTTGGCATCTGCGGGCCGCCGCCACCTACCGTATCCCTAACGCCGACGGATTACGTTAGCGTCGCTGCTGCGGCATGCGGTTATCCACAACCGACGCAGCCACCTCCTCCTCCTTGTCTTTCGCAATCGCTTCCACCGGCGAGCAACGTAGTTGCATCGTCGAGCGCGTTACTGTCATCGTCGTTGAGCCCGATAACAACGAATAATTCACATCAACAACACTCGTCGACCCAACAACCGACGATTATCGGTGTCGTTGATCATCATCCGGCCGCGATGACACCGTCATCAGCGCCACCCCCACCATCAACGGCAAACGGACCGAACAATTCCATCGCCATGAGTCAACTTGGCACCGTTTACGCCACCAAAAGACGAAGACGCAACGGAAAAAGGTCAGTTTTTTGCAGTTGCAAAGAGTACACGATTTGCCGGGCGCGATTGTCGCCAACTTCAAGTTTCCGTCTTTCGATGCCAGGCAGCTCCACAAAGTTTTAAGGAGGATTCGACAAAGCCGAAGGGCGATACTCCTGATAAGCTTTTAAGAATTCTTGAAAGTACCTCGGCAAAACTCTATTATTTCTATAGCCGCCATTCCCCTATGCAGGAACAAAATCTTTTTTCAAATGTAATGCTTCAGTTACATCATCTAAAAGACCAACAGCAGAGTTGTAGGGCGGCAGGCTTTATTGCGAGCATGCGACCAGGATTGAGAACGACGAAAGTATGCCGAACCATATTACTCACCCCTTGTTGATGACAGCACCGCGAAATTCATGTTTTACTAGAGTTGCTCTGTAAGGAATGATTCTTGCAATTACAGGCTTCGATGAAAATCAATGCGCGTACGGTGTTGTAAATAAGATTTAACGTTTGCAACATTTTTGTTGCCTGACTTTGATCATAAGGCGTGGAAAAATTAGCGTGGAATTGAAGACAGTTTTATTTTCTTGGTTCCTTCGTCAATCAATTTTTTTTACGTTTCCTTCTGTTTTTTCACACGCGATATCAAAATGTTAAAAACATCATAAAATCGCGTTTGCACGATAAATATATTTTTAACGTCACCGAAAAGAGTATCGGAACGCTGCTTTTGATTACGAGGTTCTTGTAGATAATTACACTCGAAAGTTGGTATCGAATGCAAAATGAAGATTATTTTTATAGCGTACGAACGAACTTTGGCGTTTTTTTTCATAAACAAATAAATAAATAAAGCACTTTAGAAAGCCAGACTGCTTTTTATTTCTCGAAATGTGGATTTTATTTTCATTCTCTCGCGTTTTAACACGTCATCGGGCAATTATTTGTGAGCGAAAGAAATATTTTATTATTGCGTTCCTCGAGGTTATCCATTAAAAAAAACACCAGTTTTTCGACGCGATGACAAAATTTCGAGTCATGGGACTTTTAGATATCGAGGAAAATTCGCTCGGTGACTGTATTTTATTTTTGCCTATTTGGGATGTCCGAAGCGCGCATGTAAAGGAAACGAGTCAGTGATTGCACCTCGAATTACCGTACTTTCTATCATCGCTTTTTAATTACATTGCGTGAATGGTAGGGGATATTTATCCTTACGCAACGGTACACTCCCTCTCTCGCCCTCTTTCCATTTTTTTTTTCGTTCTCTATCGTTCAATTCAATTGTCCCGGACTCAAAGATTAATATTTCTCATTGTCGTCATTCCCCTCTGTTATTATCTCCTATTGCGCAATGCAAATTCATACCGCATGATCATTTAGTTTTGCTATCGCGAGTGAACGCGGAGGAAGAATCGTCCCTCCAACGATATTTACGATTATTATTATTTTTACGATGAAATCTTGTTTAATCAAAAAAAAACATCATGATTTTGCATCGCATTGAACAATGCAACAGCCTACGCTTAAGAAAAAAATATGTCACCGACGAATTTACCAGGGACGAAATAGCGATCGCTCTTATGGCATTTGTCGTTTCAAATTTTGAAAAAAGGGCGTGAACATTGGTCGCGCAGGTTTTTTCAAAGAAAAGAATTTCGCCGATTGTACCTTCGCAATCGTGTTGTTTTGCTGCAGACTGGATTTAAAAAATGCTGTAGTTTAGTGACGGTGAAATCGAGTGGAGAAAGAATAAAAAAAGACGTAAGCGACACTTGACGTTTAAATTCAAATGTAAAAGAAGAAATGAACACGTTCTGCATGCGCGTACACAGTCAATGGACAATGTAAGAGCTCTTCATGTGAAATATTCTTCAAAATCATTCGTTAATTCAAACATGAGAGCCGTCTGAATTTGTGTCCCATTAATTATTATGACTGTCGTACGAATCTGTGTATACATACAATTTTCCACTCCGCGATGATAATACGAAAGAAATTGAAGAAGAAAACCAGTTTTTCATGATTACACGCGTTAAATTTTCATCTCGACGACGTTATCAATTCTGCATCGGTTGAATTACACGCGATTATCGGGCAGTTTGATAAACATTGATTATATGGAGGATACGATTATAATTTCTAGTTGCTGCCAATAGTTGTAGCAAGTCACAGTCCTGGTACCAGATATTATAGTGCAAGATATTTATTTCGGTAAATATTTAGTGCCATTTTTCCGAAAAATGGCGATAGAATTTTTTTTTCTCGACTATCATTTTATAGGCGTGTCTAATAACGATAATCAGTCGGGGGAGGTTGACAATTTTTCATAAAAGTACCGAGTGTGTACTCTGTACTATCTGTAAAATATATTTAGTGATAGACTGTCATGGACGTGTGTATTTATTTCCAAAACAAATTACCGAGTATAATTTGTATTAATAGCATTTAGAAATAAATTATGAAAGTAAATTCTCTCAGTTTCCGAAATGCCTCGTGCCGGGTGTGACGTATCGTCGGTAAAAGCAA
Organism: Heteropelma amictum; assembly: GCA_959613375.1. NCBI lineage: Eukaryota > Metazoa > Arthropoda > Insecta > Hymenoptera > Ichneumonidae > Heteropelma > Heteropelma amictum. The sequence goes on from OY390725.1 coordinate 6,677,325, forward strand.
TTGAAAGATGTCAAGATCGTGGAAGAAGTATTGATTTTTTAATCTTTATTTTAACGAAAAAAAAAGGAAATGAAATTTAGAGCATTCTCAGAGTGTATTTTGCAAAATCGTGCATTGCGACAATCGAAAAATCGTTGTGAAAAATATAGCTTACAGTTCTGATGATTCAGTTTGCGCCGCTCGTATCGACAAACTCTGTTGCATCGTCATTTCGAGTGAGTGTTTAACGGCAGAGTATAGGTGTTGGTTTATTCGACGAGAATACAGACTCTTCTTCCTTTCTCGTTCGTTCTTCTTTGCATCATCGGAACTCCGGTAGTCTTTGGGAAAACGATCGAAAACCAGTTGCATCAGCAGGGCATTTCAGCGCATTACCTCGATTCGCACTCAATGTGGGCATAATCCACGTTAATTTTTCGCAATCGCGACTGTTTTTTAAATCCCCGATTCTCCCCCGATATTTCGAGATCGTTGCATACGCACGAACAGAACAAAAAATCCCTAGTGCATCACGATAAGGTTCGACAAATTTGTGGATTATTTTGACAAGGGTTTAATAAATTTGCCGAGCTCTTTTGACGTCTACAAAAATTCAATAATGCAAAGACAGGTGATTCGTTGACGGAAAGGTGAGTCTATCGCGGAATTAGTAGCGCAAAAAAATATTGAACATTTTGGGAACGTGTCTGACAAAACTCTACGAAATCTTGTGATTTTATGCTCGGACGGGATACGGAAGCATTATTGGTGAGGTAATGGACGATCTTTCGAGTTTGCCTCGTGCCATATTCCGCCTCCGAATAAAAAAAAAGTTCTACGAGAGACGAGAGTATCGGAATCTACAAGCATCCATTGATAAGATTTCCTTCGAACGATGCGTACTTTAAAATGTCGTGAGGCGGGCTGCCGAGCTCGGAATTTGTTCTGACTTTTGACTGAGACTCGTCGGTTTAATGAATGAAACGTAAAGCAGCGAACGGCTGCGTGTCGAAGATATTCGTGACGGCCGTCAGCATCGCCTAAAGGGCCGGTGAGAAGAAAGTGAACTGAATCGCCGTTACGGATTTCCCGCCTTGTTTCGAATCTTCCCCTTCGTAAAAATCGCATTCCGATTTTCACCAACTTACGGGTAAACCGGTTAATTCTTACGTCACACGCGGGAGCACGATTTAAAGTAACATTTTTGACATCTTGGTGTGCTTTTTTCGTCGAGAGAGGGGTGGGATTGGTGGTCTCCACGACAGCCATGTTTCGAATTTTCCAATATTATTTCCAACGCCTTTAAATTAATTAGCAAAATGTCCGGGTAGCTGGTGAAGATGTGGCGATGACTTGAGTCAGTTTTTTCTTGTATTTACAGTCTCAATAAAATTAATTTCCCGGAGAATAAAGTTCGGGGTTTCTATTGTTTGCAGTCTGTGGGTGATCAATGGAAGAGCGTACTTTATGGAATTTTAAAGGTCTGTTTGTTCAACACGTATGCGTACAGTGCAGAGATAAAGAAACGGTACAAGAGGGTTTTACGTTCGTTTTTTAGTTCGTTGGTTACCTCGTCGTACAGAGCGAGCATTTACTAAGTCGACAGAGACGGAGCACCGGACTGATTGCCGAGACGTGGAAAACCAGAGGCGATTTTGATCCCATGTGTATTTCGAGGGAGGGAGGAGCTAGATTGCGCGATCTAAATTTCACATCTCTTTTGCAAGTCGAGCGTGTACAGGGCATTTCGCGTCAAGTTCCCTCGTGGCTTCAATTGTTTTTCTCCTTTTTGTAGATCCTGCTGCAGAGATTAAAAAATACGATGGGTTCTGTGCATGCTGCTTGTCAAACGAATGAAAAAATGAACTTTGCGAGGGACCCATTTCCGCCGGTTATTAAAAAAAAATTCTTGACTCCATTTTCATTTTGGAAAACAGTTTAAACATTGTGCATATGCAATATAGTACGCGTCGGTTTCACGTGGACCGCGTCATGTATTCTCGCATCGATGGATATCGCGAAAGCTCTCCGGCGCAAAAAGCATTTCAAAAGAGAATCGATAAAACGTCATGGTATTAATTTTAAAATCGTGTACGATGTTGCCGATTGCTGTGATTTCTTTTTATTTTCAATCGACCTCTTTGTCCTCCGAGAATTTGAAAAAACGTTGAAAAAAATTCTGGGTTATCGCGCGAAATCCTCCTGCAAGCGAAGAGCACGTCGATAATTTTTTTTTTGCGAGGGATCACCGTCACGCGAATATTTTCGTTGCGAATTAAAAAAGGAAATGATCGAAAAGCTGATTATTCCTGCGGAGTGAAACGTTACGACCTGAATCGTGCTGCTAAATTTTACCTACGACTATTTAATTAAATAGCTATCGTGGAATAACAGTGATGAACAATTTTTTTTTTAATTTATCATTCTCATAAACTATATATATTTATCGCGTAAAACGTACAATTAGAATTAAATTGTCGGAAAGAATTAATTCATTTTAGCTTCGAATAAAATTGTTGGCTGTAATTTTTTCTCGTGTGAAGAATGGATTTTCTAAGATTGTATTTAATAAAAAAGAATCGCAAAAAAGGAAAATATTTTAAAGAGTTTTCGCCACTCGAAAAGAAAATGTTACCTGATTGAGGTTTCGGTAAGGGCTTATGAATTTGATGCTGCAAAGATCCGAGTTGTTTATCCGTAATTAATAATTATCGATGAAAATCTAATAGGAGTACGATTTTTATTTCGAACGAAGCGTTTTCGCGAATATTTTCAAAGAAAAAGAAAGAAGCGTTGCCCGAGGTATAAACGAAGCTAATTAGGGGGTCAAAAATAAACGACGTTTTGTTTCTTCGCTACCCTCGGGAAAGAGGCGAACTCTTTCTAATTTCGCTGCACGTCTCGCTCCGTCTGTGCTCGAGAGAAGATCCGGAGAGCGGAAGAAGTGAGAGAGGAAAAGATGCGATTACGGCCCTAGGCTAATCGATCGTTAGCAAACAAAAGGGCTCACCTCGCAAGACAGTCAGTGGGTAAAGAAAAATCGGTTACGACCTTTTCTCTGCCAGTAGTCAAAGTACACTGTATAGTTTGGTCATGGGTCCGCTGTTTAGTCGACGAACACATCAGAGACCTCTCGAAAAAGACGGAGTTAAATACGAAAAAAATATAAAATGCACTAAATACACTCTTGTCTCTACACGAATAGGTACGTACGTCTAAAAGTGGGTTTATTGGTCCGTAGACGTTACAGCGAATTACAGTTTACGTGAATTTTTACATTCTACGACTCTTCGACAGTCTCGAGAGTCACGTAGTGTTTTCACACTGCTATGGGAGTCGTAAGGTGCTTTTATTGCCAACGCGGTTGAATATTTATGGGGCTGGACAGCGTTTAAACTTTCCGAAAAAAATGTCAGTTTTTTGCACGCAGCAAGAGACGGATTCAATGTGCAGGAATTCTTAAGTACGTTCATGAGGGATTTCTAAGATTAGATTACACGAAGAAGACGTGTAATATCATTTTTCTAGACATTTCTTTTTTTCGAGCGTGTCAAAAGTGACACTTGGTGTTGATTGTTATTTACTGTGTTGCAAATATATACTTTTTATCTTTTTTCACTAAGTGAATTTTAGAATTTGAGATCATTGCCATCTTAGATTTTGCATGGAATGCCCCATATGCATGAAATGAATTATTGAAATAAATGTTTTTTTTACTTTGTATTGGAAAAAATTAACACAACTGAATGAAAAATTGTTACTTTTGATGTTCGCAATTTTTCTCATTTACACTCCGTGCTAATATTCATCGTAGAGAACAATGATCTTGATTTTAGGACGCTACACATCAGTAATAAGACGATTTTACGATGTTTTACTGTTAGGATGTTGCTGATACAATCGTTGAAACAGCAGTTAACGCAATAGCTATGATAAAATAACGAAAGAAAGTCAAATCTTCGATGGAAACATGATAAATGCCCGAGGATAGGGTGGACGGTCTATATTCAAAGAATTAAATATTTTCACGACTGCAAAGCGAGCTACGACGGAATGTATCCCTTTTCACCTGTATTGAGATGGAACCTGTACATCGGAAGATAATTTTTATTGATTTTTCAAGCGAAAAATGAATGTCACGCCGGTGAGCAAAAACACGTGTGATCATACTTATTATTTAGCTCGAAAATGAATCGATGCACTTTGCAAGTGTTTTTATATATACACCAGGAAAGAATTTTCCAAAAAATTCTCAAAGAGGTTCGAAGAAACCAGGGCGTATCTAAGATGTATATGGTGTAACCCCCGTCGTTCTTTTAGCTTCTTTTTCTCTCTCTTTTTCAATCTTTCTTCGTCTTTCGCACGAGAATTCGTTCGGCTAATGACAGCAGCTTCTATAATTTGGAGTTTTTGAGCGAACGGCCAAATTGCTGGCGAATGGAGGGATTACTGTTATTACACTCGACTCTCCTCGGGACTCGCGCTCGATTCTGATTATACTTTAGTCAGTATCTCTTGACTCGTCCCGAGCGAATGTCAGCTGAGAGAACATCGAGAGAAGTTTTTCAGCTTGTTTCTGTACACACCCATCTCGTCCACTCGGACGTGTGATCTTTACTTTGGACGCTATCTCGTGCTCCCCTTAACGTCCCGACAGACCTTATCAATCCATTCGGGCACATCGTCGTACAGAAAAATTCAGGATAACGCTTGATTCTTTTATTAATTTACTTTCGTCATTTCGGCCAATTGATCGTGCCATTTTCGTACACCTCGCAAATTAACGCTTTCCCGCACAGTGTCCAAGTTAATCAAACGTTTATAAATTAACTTGTTATTGAATGAATTTTAATTGTTATTTTTCATGCAAATTATCCTATCTTGATTCAGAGTTTCTCCACCAGCTGTTAACTTGCGGGTTTTCGTTTTCTTTCGCACAGATAAAACTAGAGTGAGGCAAGACAAAACGTTTCTATTATTATATATTCTGTATCGTGTATCATTGTTCTCGTTACGCAAGTCCTTTGCGTTTCATGTTTTTTTTTGTTTATTATTATCTTTTCATCACAATCGTTACAGCGTTACGCTCTCAGAGAAAATCGTTCTATTATATCACTTACAGTCAGCACACGTATTTACCCACGTGTGTGCGTGTGTCACCAGATATCGCGATTCATCATAAATTCAGCCTCTTGTTCCCACGAGTTTTTTTTTCCCATTTTTCAGCTCGAATCTATCTCTCGTTTCTCATTTTTCCCCAATGAGAATGACGAAGGACCAGGGATTTTTAATAATTTTCAACGATTTTTCAAAAGTCACGTGATTCTGATTAAAAAAAAGCATTTTACAGCGATGTCTCGCCGTGCCAGATTGATGTCCGTCGTAATGATATTGCGGCGTATTAATAATTTTTTTATGACGTTCAACCGTCATCCTCGCGACTTCAGCATTCCAATTTTGTCGTCACTTCACCTCGTCAGTCATCGGGAGATGTAAATTTTACGACGTTGATATAAAAGTTTATAATTAGGCTGAGAAAAAAAGGAACGACCTGTCTCAATATCTTGGACGGATCTGCGTTAATGTATAGACGAGAAATCGCGATGGCGCGTTAAAAAATCTACACGTACGTGGATGAAAAAATAGCGTCGAAGGAGGGGTGCACGGAGGATCAAGATTTTTTTGCCTCTGTCTTTATATTTTTATAGTTTTGGCGATGTGCAGAATCTGCCTGATTATACCGTGAGTCTCTCAGGATTTTTCGATTTTTGCGACTCGTTCGAAATCCTCCTTGAATAATCAGTAATTATCTTGATAATCGCGAACTAATACGAAGCACAAGTTTCATCCTTACGCTATCAAATTAACTCACTTTCTACCCTCGAAAAATGACTTATCGAAGGTACCGAGGGCTTTCTCATCAAGAGTATAGGTGCGTTTAAAAATGGCTGCTTATCAATCATCGCAGAAACTCTGTTTCCATGAGACACCCATTGCAAAATTAAAGTTTATCGTGCAAAACAGTGACCACAGAAAGTTTCGCGGTTCCTACCGGCTTTGGGCTGCTGATTAGTTCTTAAGTAATCGCCAAGAGCGTTCCTCGTCGTCGCGCCGCTCGCTGCCTTCTTCTTATAGCCTTATAAAGCCACTTTATGACTTTGTGATGAACCTGTCCTTACGACCATCGTGAAACCAGCTTTTCCCTGAGATCTCTTATTCTCGTAAACGTAAAAGTAATTTGTTGCTTTTTTTTCATGTTTTTCAATATAAACTTCGTTGGAATAAATAGAAAGACTCGGCAGTTCAATTCACTCATCTCCGTTATCGCAAAGGGCATCACGGGTTGCAGCATCTCTGCCGCAAAAGAATGTTGCGCTGAGAATTTAACGAGCATCGCCGTTGCTTAATATCGGTAAACGTAACGATGAAAAAGTAACTTCATCAATCTGAAAAAAACAATTTTACCTCTTTTCTCCTACACATCTGTGGCAATTTTCTTCGGCAAGTGCAGTTCTCGTAGTTTCAGTGATTGCACGTGTTTTTCATCCATCTTTGTCGCAAAAAGAAAAAAAAAGCTCTTCGTACATTTATTCCTCATTGAAGGATCAATTTTACGTGCAATGAATTTGCGTATCGTTTTCCGCGTTCCCTTTTTATTCGCCGAGGCAAACTTCTTTTCCGGTGGGTTTTTTTTTCCGGCTCATGGAAAGATTGTTCGAGTTTATTTTTCAATTTATTTTCTTTTCCCAATGAGAAGGAATATCGAAGGCTTGAGAATATTACGACAATTTTATCCCAGAGTTACCGACTCGAAACCCTCCTGTGCGGCTTTTTCAGATGGTACGGCTCGCGCGCCGCTCGGGTTCATCGCGGGGCACCGAGAGAGACCCGATGGGCAAAACATATCTCACTGTTGGAATAGAGCTATAACGAGGCGAATGCTCGGGCGCGAGTTCCGGAGGATTATTTATGCCGCACGAAGTAAAAAAAAAAAAGAAAATCATTGCCGTTGAGATCGGAGCAGACCAGCAGAAGTATGATTCTACTGTACTCGTTCGTATCTCTCGAGAAAAAGCAAAAGCGCAGCCAGGCGGACATTCGTTGGGGATTCCTGATTATTTCAGGATTTGAATGAATTATTCGTATAATCAATAGAAAAAGTGTTAAAAAAAGGACGCACACGTCTTCCCGCCTTGCAAAATTCGTTTTTACCCCTCGCACGACGGTTTCCCGATACAATTTTCCAGAATTCCGCCTCTGATTTTACAAGTGTATTGAAAAAAAGGAATGAAATGACAAAACGGTGGGAAGACGACGCAAATGCGTTAAACCGCATTCGTATACCTTGCAGATTTATCCTTCGACCTCTCGGATACGCGGTCCAGACTCGCTATCCTCCGTCTCTCTCTCTCTCTCTCCTACCTTCCGTCGCTGCCTTTCTTGGGTGGACCGTGCTAGCGCACCGCTGTGTGTTTAACTATTCAATAATTCATCCAGCCATTCATCACCGTTGGAGCGAGGAAAATTTATCTTATTTTTATGTATTGGCGCCTCTTATATATATATATTATGTATATATAGGGACTTATGTACATATATATATAATATTCTGGTCACTGGCCGCCATGCATCAACTGCTTATTAGCCACGATTTGTTTGGCTGCCCACGCGAACGCCGAACGCATATGAGGACGCTCGGTTCCCGCGGAGAGTGTCCTCCTCTTCTTTCGGTCCTTTTTTGCTTCAACATCGATGTCGTCCTTATTGTCCCGATTCGTCGAAGCGTCATAATTTATTCGTTCCCCGATCGATGAATGTCCGGTTCTCTCTAAAATCTTGGATATTGAATCGAGATCGTGGACAACACTTTTTCGACAATTGTGCGACCAAATTTCGTACCGAGAGTTGCAGCAGCAGCAGCAGCAGCGACTCGAAACGAGTTTACTCGACCGACGACACGACACCTTTTTTCATCCGACACGACCTGCTTTTTACATGCAATAAATTATAACGTCTCGAAGACTGCTGAATCAACTCGTACTCGTTTTTTTTCCTCTCTTTGGATTCGCGAACCAAGTCCGCGACAAAGTATACTGCTGTGTAGGAAACGATTTTGACCAAGGCTTATTGAAGTAGCACAGAAAGTACGACAGACATTTTCATTCAGAAAAAATGTTAACAAAGTCATTTAAATATTTTATACTCAATCTCAGGATGTACGCGGTGAGGTTGTTCTCCATCAACTCTGTGTTATCCGTCGACTCTTCTCATCGCGCACGTCCGCTTTTCTCGTTGCGGTCTCGCTCCACATACATCGTTGGTGAGAGAACGAAAACCCCCCGCTTACGAGACGTCCATCCGTCCGTTCGTTCCTTCGACTCTGTAATTATTATTTAATAACCGCGGTGTGTACTAAATTGATTAATTAAGGGATCGTTTTTACCACACGATGACTCGGTCTCTTACCGCGCTGTGCATTCCGATACATTCCTAATGGCGGAAAGAGATCTTGTCAAATTTTGAAGGAAATCACAGACGAGTGAAAAACTTTTGAATGTCACATTTTCGAATAACTCCACCGCGTGTCAATTGCGCTTTGCGGAGATCGGTAAAACTAAGTTTGCACCAATCGTTCTCGAAGACACTTTGATCCACATCGTTCACCAGGGCACAAAAAGGGTTCAATTTTGAAAGAGACCTCGTTTTGTTTCTCTTCTTATAATCCTCTTTGTAAAACGATTATTCGTAGTTACTTCCGAACGAAATTGTAATATGAGAATTCTCATTTGTCCGATTTTGTACGGAGATGTTTATTCAACAAAAGAATCACCCGGGCTCATCTCGGTTCATCGATTTCTGGACTTGCCGAGCTCCTTCGCTTTATCTTTCACCCGACGATGTATTTGCCGACACTCGGTTGATTTCCCATCGTTTCTCGAGCGCAAATGCACACACGGCTGGTTCTCGAAAGGCCCAGGTAGAACGAAATTTGCATCTTTTCTGCGGAATATGCGCTCGATCTCACGACGCGTGTACTAATAATAAAAGGAGCGGATAGAATAGCCGAAGAAATAACGGGCGAGGATGGGCGTCATTTTATAACCACCCTCTAGTAAACACAGGTTACCGGAATTCACTAGCTTGCTTTTGCTACATACGTGTATATCCATGTGCATAAATTCGTTATGATTCTTCGATACATTTCGAAACGCCACCTTTAGCCCCCTCTCGTTTCGCGTTTTCGCCTTCTTTATCTTATTTCTGCTTCTGTCGAATTTTGCCTCCCGTCGATATCGCCCGTATCCCGAATTATAGCGCCGAAAAAATGTGGCCACCCTCCGTCTCCCTTCATCCCCTTGCCGCGCCGATTTCGCGGATCGCATGCAAACGACTTTGCGGGATTTTCGTCCGAACGTCTGATATTACCGATGGAGCGCGGTTGAAACAAGTGAATATGGCTCGGGGATGCGTTTAATGAATCCGCGCTTCATCGTCTCAAGCTCCGCGGTGTAACATCAGACAGACGCAGGAATAATCGGCGAGCTTGGAATTAAAATAAGAGATAATCAATCTTCGAGACGATTCGAGATCGAGCCGGAGAGGTTGCGGAATTGTCGTGATTGTAGGCAAAATTGGATGGCAAAAGAGAGGAACGACGTGTGGAGGACGAGCCACCTACACGCGCGATACGACGATCTGTCCCAACTTGCCGCTCTCGCGAGCCGCAGCGTATACTTATTTGCCGCAATCACCGCACATGTGCGTCGCAACGTCCTCATTTTGCACTGAAAAGAAACATTGTTACAGCGTTATGGACGGATCAGCAATAAGGCTGTCGTAAGTCGAGTCTCTGGTGCAAAAAGTGGTACTTCGATGTCCACATGGGAGCACGACGCTGTGGTGCACAAGGCGTCTCGTCATGCGCCATACCAGTGAGAGACTGCTCTTATGTGCCTTCTTAACGCACCTTACTATCATGTGCGCACGCGTATGTGCTCGTTCGTGTGTATACCGTAGATACCACATCTTTTATCAGACTTTGTATGCGTTTAATGTACGTGTAAGCCTACTACCATCGCGAATTTCCCCGTATCATTACCCCGCCCAGTGGCTAGCTCCAAAGATTACATGTCTGCACTGGGGCCCGGTTTCAGCACTGACTGTGAGCCAAACTGAGTCTTGAATTCGTAAGAATCAGCCATCAGCCCACCACCAGAGGCTCGTATGTTGCAAGTAAATCGTGCAAAGATGCTACGGTACGAACACATGTATATGGTTATGTATATGTATATATGTATATATTATACAGTGCAGATTCAGCACCTTCCGTAAGATCGGAAAGTGTTTATATGTAACATCAATTTTCACGACTTTTTCCCCTCACTGTCCGTCTTTCCTGACTACACTCGAAGTGATTCGATTTCAAATCATGTGGTAACATACGCTGTACCAAAATTTCGGAATTAAGTTCCCGATTAGGTTGAGTCTGGATTAGCAGTCTTTGAAGGCAACAATTACGGGTGAAAAGGAATCGAATTCGAACATTGTTAGCGTTATTTTCATTTTAAAGTGAATGATCATACATTCATTTCTGATGATCCTCAATCTATGCTTCTCATTTATTCGGTATACTTTATATTCTCCTCATGTGAGGCACAAAACAGGCTCGCGTACGGCTGCCAGCGTGTAATCGTTTAATACTCCACAATTGCGCATACGTACCGAGAGAGTCGAACTGCACCAAGCGGAAAAGTCCGGCCGACTATGAAATAAAGCTACACGTCGTGTATCCTCCGTAATGACACTGCTTACGGTCAATCTTTGAATTGATTGAGAGGATGATGAGAGTGTCTCTCCCGTTCGCGTACGGAGAAACACAATTTACAATACGAGATTACGGGTAAGGGAGTATAACGTGGAAAGGGCTACGGTTTCGTATATGAATAATCGATCCGGCGGAATAATCGAACTTTATAAATCGCCAAATTTCAAGATGATGACAGACTTTTTCTTGTTTGAGATAATGTAAGAGATTAACATAACTTCAAAATAGTTTTCGACGAATGAATTTCGCGGATTGTTCATATATTGAATAAATGAAAAGTATCGGAATACGCAATATCGTCCGATGGGTATTCTGCCTTTCCATCGTTTGTAACTCTCACGGTGAATCATTTTCGAAAAAAAGTTCTGTAGTTCAAAGCGGCTGTCGTCAAGCTCAAGGAGGTTTTCGTGTATAACCTAGGACTGAATAAAACAAATTTTTCCTGTTTTGAGCATGAAAAAATCGTCGATGAATGATTTTTGTCATGAATTTTTTTCTCGATAACTAATCGACGGATTCGTAAATAATTTCGACGATATTTTTCTAAAAAAGCGTAAAATTCCAAGCCAGAATGCGGGAATTTTCGGCGACAATTAGATTCTCGTGAGCCTCCTTAATACTCTCCGTTGGGAGCGATCCTTTATTTATTTATGTAACATTAAGGAGGTAATTAGAAATGTGGACTTTATAAAGAGTGCATTGGCTTCATCGGCACTCCCAAACTCCGATAATAATTGCTGACAATCTCGCATCATGAAAAATTCAATCTTCGACGGGACAATTTATCCAGTTATCCGGTAGCACAATCATTTCGCCATCTTCCTCTTAATGGCGTTTTGCATTGCTGCTGAACGGATAATCGCGCGGTCCGAGTCTCGTAAGATTCCCGCGCTGCTGTCAACGGTCACCGTCATTGAGGTGTCGGTGACACACACGCACAAAACATCGATCGTTCACAAACGAAAAGAAATCTTCGATAAACATCGATGGACTGGGAGACAGCAGAAACCCGACAGAAAACGCAAACACACACACACACACACACACACACACACACACACACACACACACACACACACACACACACACGCGAAAATGTTACGTTTGTATACTTGTTATCTGCCGAGGTTTCGCGCTTCCGATCGCGTGCGTGTATCATATACGTAGTCGGCGTGACTCGTTGAGCCCGCAGGCCTTTAACGGCAGAAATCATTGCGGCGCGATCAAGGATCGAAACCTTTCGCCAATAAAGAATGAAAGTTTACCTCATCCGTTTGTTGCGATCAACACTTTCGACTTGAGCGCGGCAAAAAGGGCAGAGTTTGACGAGTGACGGAAAAACAATGCTGGTATTTGTTCATACGATTCGACTTTTTTATTTAAGGGTCGTAATTGTTAAGACCGAGAGGTATCGACACTCCTTTGGAATTAGTAAAGTAAACCGTAAAATTGCAAACTACTCGATGAGGGGACGAATATAAAACGACAAGAATTTCGCGCGATATTTTTCCGATAAAAGATCAACTTCCGGATCACATCAAATTTTTATTAAAATGATCGGCCCGAATATTTAATTGCGAACGAAATACAATGCAAAACTGCGGAAGAAGAAAATATTTTCATTCGGAGCATGTCTAGAATAGAAAATACGATGAAACAATCGGAAAATTCTCACATTTTTCAAAAATATAAAATCGTTGAAAACGTCCAACGCACATAACGTTTTTTTAAATGTATTGACATCCGGAAATGGTAATGATTGATTAGCGGTATGTGGAAATGATCGAGAGACGTGCTAGGAATGCACGAAAAAAAATGAATAAAAATCGCAACGTTCCCTCGTTTAAGGGTTCCCCCTCTTCTGCGGAGAAGAAGCTCCCGCAGAGAATTTTTTTTCAGTCTCGATTGATTTAATTTATGTCGAAGCGGCCGAAATCGAGAGGCGAGGCATTTTTTTTCTCTTTTCGCGCAACATCGAGAGCTTTTGATACTGATTATCTCGCACCTCTCGCTCTCACCATCTAGTGACTATCCCAAAGCGTTAGGACTGTATGTATAAATGTCGACGGGACGGTTAATCTCTCGCGTCTCTTGGACGACGATGACGACAACGTTGACTCCGTCGTAGTGGCCCGAGCGGAGAATTGACCCATTAGCACTAATGAGGGAATCCAAAGTCAATTAAAGCACGTCTCGATAATATAAGATCGATAAAACCGAATTCGATGAATATGCAAACCATTGTAGGGGCACCGTGCCACCTGCCACACTCGACACTCCCTCATGCCACATGCTTTTTCTTGTATTCCTTTCGTGTAGTCAAATGTCCTTTGGCGCGCAGTCTCCATTCACTAACCCCTGTTCAATCTGCTGTGCGAAAAATAAAGTCGTTCGAGGGCCATCTCCGCCGTGTATGTAAGCATAACCAGCGTCAAGACGCTGCACGGGATGGGAGGAGCGCGCATGCGTGGTGAGAGGCTCATCGGCCATTTTGTCACAAGTAGCGCACTGTCGCCCATTTTGACGTGAGACGCCTCTTTATGCTTTACTCTTTCTGACTGCAATATCCAGGAGCGCGGCACTTTTCTGAGTGAAATAAACGTATGGTAATACGCCGAGCGCCCAAGGAAATGTCAGGAAGAATTTGAGACTGTGATCTATCATTAACGATTTCAATAAACCAATGTGGTACGTTGTTATGACCAAGTGTCGCACGAATAGCAGTTTCATACATCGTACATGTTTCATCCAAGTAATTATTATCATCGATCAGTCCGCGTCAACGGAAATATGACAAATTTCTCTTTACAATGACAGCTATAATGTTGTACGATGGAAAACTTTGTAGACAGGGTGGCAATAAGTTGTCAGTGTTGAAATATTGCGGTATAATTATTATCCGTCCATTTCATTGTACGGCGGGTTTTGAGCACACTCGCACTCGCTAAAACCTCTTAAAAATAATGAATATCTAAAAAAGTGTGTACACGCGTGGTCACACACTGCTTTGCACAAAAGCATATGGACACGTTTATATACGGTGTGTACTCGACGAATTTGATAAAGGACCATACGTCAATCGTACCTCCTTTTTTCCGCACCGATATTTTTCATCGTTTTTTTTTGCCCTTTTCCTTCGTTGAACAGCACAGGGCCTCTGCGATTACCCTGGTGGAGCACCGACTCTCCGGACTCTGGGAATAATAGCCTAATGTTACTTAATATCCACGAGGAGAGGTGGCTCCAGTGGCTTATCGTCTCAAGAATGTGTGAGAGAGGTCAAGACGCCTTATAAACATGTATATACAAGGTTGTTGCCTTGCTCCAAAGGTGCGGCTTTTACCATCGCCCACCGCATATTGAACACCGTCGAGTCCTGGTTTTTTCTTCCTTATCGCGACGTACAATTTCCATATTTCTGCGATATCGCGCAAAACCGACCACTAATATACTCGAATTTTTTCTCTCATTTTTTTTCCTTCCCCGTGTTATACACAACGTTCCGAGCGCGCTTGTGTCATTAGATACATCGTTGGAGCGATTTAACCAAAATTGTCGTTTCACCAATAAGTTATCGCTGCCCTCACGACGTTCAACGTAAAACGTTTTCTCTCCAGCGCAAAAGAGATTACAGTTGCCAAATTCACAAATTTCTATCTCACAGCCTAAAGTAGATACCGCCTATGGACGCGACTTTTCGATCAAATTCATTAGGCATTTATACGATAAAGTTATCAAAACTTGTCATCATAAAAGAACGAAAGAATATACATATACATGTACAAATAAGTGTATTATTAGTCGTAGTCATTTAGCCCGGTCCCCATAGATTCTCTTTATAAACGGAGATCGTTTCGGCCATCGAAAGGTAGCTCATTGATGTTCGTAAGAGCGAGAATTCAAAAAGATCGCCCGATCCCCACAGGCTCCTGGGTAATTAGACTCCCAGGACATGTCCGGTGTATCCTGCGGATCCGGGAATTCGAGATCCAATCTACTTTTCCACGGTGGCTGTGGGCTTTTGAAAAATATTACGATACTCCGGTATGAACTCGTGGTAATACTCGCTCGTCCGATTTTTCGACATTGAAAAATCGTCTGCAGTTTATAAGTCGCTCATCAACATCTCCCTCGTTTGTCTCTCGTTTCTTTATTGCACTTTGCGACCTGCCCGTTCCTTTCACATTTTTTGTTTCCCGGTCGCTCGTCGTTACTTTTTTCGACTTGTTCTTAATTTCATCGGCGTTTATCCCTCTCTTCCGAGTCCTCGTGACTAAATTACCCGACGCGTTTCCGTCCGTTCGGCGGTTCAGTTTTCATCGTCAGTGATACGTCAGCGCATGGACGGTGCATGGACACACTCTGTTCGTACGTATGTACACCGAAGACGTATTCACACACGTTTGAGGCTCATCGAGAGAGATTCACGTCAGTGGCGGCGGCTCCGAGTACGTCCGGCCAATTGCGAAATCCCGAGGAGAGCCCCTGCCAAAGCGCGAGTTCTCTCGCAAAAATTTCATCCGGGTATAAATCTGATTTTAATGAACGCGTCGTTACGTGCGCCCCCGGCCTGAATTATAATCTGGGCGATTAATCGCAAGTACGAAACAAGCGTGTAAAGCTTGTATGTGTGATCTTTCCTCGTGTGCTTATATATGCGTGTGCACAGCCAGGTTGAAGCTATTCACGCTGTTGGCAAATGATAATTCGTTTGCCTGCGTTTTACACAGTCCGTGTTACAGCTCCGTATCTATTACGTTTTCCTAATTTCCTAATCGCAGCATCAACCCAGTGCAGTGACAACACTCACATATCCTCTAATAAAAAGTTGATGGAGACCGGAAGTTGATCCTTTATCGAAAAAAATCGCGGGATTGTCGTCGTCTTATTCGTCCCCTGATTGGTCGGTGAAAAAAGAACGAATTTGGTGGCAAAACACCGTTTGCTTTCTGACGCACGCGGATGTTTTGCTTGAATTTGACAGTTACCGGATTTTGACAGATTAAAAAATTACATGAAAAATCAAGGCACTGCGGCGCTATCTCACGATCGGGCGTGCGGACGCGGGTATCCCCAGTATCATTCTAAAATGCGTCACTGTTCGACGGGGCAAAAATAACGAAAGAAAACGTTCCTGCGTTTGAACTTTCCAGCGATAACATCGTCGACCGATTTCCCAATTCTACCATCTCCATTTTTTTATACATCCTATAAATACACAATGAAAAACGAAGAACCGTTGAATCTTGAACGACGAACAGTAGTTTAGCGCTCGAAAGTAAAAGTTACATAAAACTTTGAGCTCTTGAATAACTGAAACAAAAGCACGCGCATGAGCCCCAATACCGAAGGATATCACTGTGCAATAAGTTCCAGATGAATCCTGATTCATTCAGGATTTACGGATTTATGGCCTTCGGACAGAGGATGGAATTAATTTATTGAATTTTTCTAGACATTTAGAATCCGATGAACTTTAGAATTATGAGTATTCACGCGTTCACTGATATTTCATATGGTTGTCGAGCGAGAATTAGAGTAATTAGACACTTTGGCATTCTTATGTCTATCGATCGTAAATTTGAACTTAGCCTTGACGAAGGGAAGCTGAAAAATGACTCGGTCCATGATCGTTTTGAATCAGAATGCCCCATGTGTTTGTTTTTACACCGCGTATAGCATAACCCAAGTATATAATCGTGTAGTTCAGAATGGAATAGGTGCATATCCGTGTACGATTCCGCACGATTACATTTACAAACAGTTACAGCCATTAGCGAACACGCGAAACCTCGGGGCACTAATTTAATCCGGACACGTAATTGCGCGCGAGATTCCGTAATGGCCCCCTCGCGCGTTCTCCCCAGCTCTCCCCGCATTTTGTCCTCCCAGTAGTTTGTTGTCTCTGCGTTGCGTCTTCTTTCTTTTTGCAGGTTTCCATCGGCATCCGAAAACAATGAAATAATGGCGAAAATAATCTTCCCTTCCTCTCAAATATACCGATATACTTGCGAACTTGCAGGACTCTGATTTTATTGCCGCACTCTCGGTTGATTCGCTGCAAAAGTATTCGACGACCATGAATATCACCTTGAATGGGAAATATGGACGAAAATTTTGATCAAAAATGAATTATCGTCTTGCAGAAACAAAAAATGATAAAATGTCGGAAACATCACGAGTATTCGTATCAGGCACTAATGCATCCGCCGTTCAGTTTACAATCAGAGAAAGCGTTACGGAAACAGAAATAATTTGCAAAATTAGTACCGTGAAAAGCATGATCGATGGCAGACACAATGGCTCGTGCACTGAAACACAGTGTAAGTACACACCGGTTAATTTATCAAACTTTTTTCCTCGTCTCTTTGTTATTCACTCGGCGGCGAGAGGGAAGAAAAAAAATTGGAGCGAGAGAGGCGGAAAGACCTAGAGTTCATGCGGAATTCACAGGGGGCCTAATCGCCGCGAAATAATTCCGTTTTACTTACTTACCGGTGACCCGAGAAGAGGGCGCGGCCCCCCGTGGCAGATGCCTCGTTCTCATTAGTCAGGTTTATAGGTAGCCCGCGGTTGCTCCGAGATAGCACCGTGAACTTGCACAACCATAACAGGAAGAGACAAAAAGAATTGACTCCACCGTTGACGTCGTAAAGTCCCTTCTTCGCGGACGATCGTCCACCCTGGGACCTCTGATATAACTCCAGATGTATATAGGCTATCCCATGACGAGCGATTCAAGAATTCACCCCTCGCACTCTCGTCGCTGCACAAGTTCGCGTCGAGGACTATAAATAAAAATCTTCGGCTTACAGAAAAATTCGACCTTTCAGAAAATTTTGATGAAAAAATGTTAAGAAAACGTAGTCATCGGTGGTAGCATCGATCTAGAAGCATCGAGGCGGAATCAGTTTTTTAGAAATTTAATGAACATAATGAGCTAGGAAAAGATTGAAATCTGAAGAGTGCGAAGTTTCCATCTTAATTAGGTGGGAAAAGGATCGTCGCTTGGGACTTGTTTGACATTGTTTTTAGACTATAAACTATAACGATTTGGAGCGACCTCTGGTGAAAAAAAGTAACTTTGAAAGTAACGGACACCCTAATGTATTATGAATATACGTGTGTGTGTCGTTGGGAAATACCTACCCATAGGTATGATTGCCTGAATGCGAGACGAGTGGCGACCTGGCCATTCACTTCGTAGTAATACTCCTCCGCACGTACACGGCAGTTTCACCGTAAGAGAAAACGAGAGTGGTAGTGGCTCTTAACGCACATCCCCGAGGGAATACCGTACGCCATTCTCTTCCATCGCCTACCGACGTGACACACACACGCGAACTTCCATACTCACACGTTTACCGAGGTTGAAATAACGAAGTGGAATACTGCACACTTAGACCGCACCCAGCGATTCGGGAGAAACTGCAGCACTAAAGAAATTAGTGAAAAGCACGAAATTACTTGGTAATGCGACCCCTACAGCCTAAAATATCACAGTACCAGTCGGCATGATCATTCGCGTGACTCCCCTCCTCATGCCTGAAAGCTGCAGTCTCTCGAAGCACGGGATTACACTTGGGATGCTGATTAAGAATAACGCGCTTCAAAATACGAAGCGATATTTGTGAGAAATATCTGAGAGTGGACTCACGGGTATACTCCATTCGCGAGGGATGATTTATAGTCGAATCATGGGGTATTTTTCGTTTTTAATGACATATTTTTGTTCTTCTTGATTTCGCGAGGCTTTACCCTTTGACAAATCGGACAACGTTCATAGTTGCGTAATTTATACCGTAAAAGGTTAGAATTTTACCCACAAACGGTTGGCACTTTATTTTTGTCCAGCTCACGTGGACGTTTTTTTTCTCTCGTATGTCCCCGAATCGGAGGGTGAATTGATTCCCAGTGCGCGTATTGGCCAGATTTCATCCCTCTTCGAGGTCGAAGGGTGAACCATTTGGCCCAATGACGCGAGAGGCGATAGGGAAGGAACATCGGCTGGTCATGCAGCTGCTCGCATCTTTGAAAGAGCAAAATTTACAAATGAAACGCCCTTCCTAAAACTGTGCTCCAATGACGAAGCTCGACCTTACCAAAGTTCGCTGATTCTAAACGCCATTTTGAAGCTTCATGACGCTCTTATACCTTTTCGCCAGTGTCAGTGATTCGTACTTCCGGTCGTTTTGCCGGGAACGTCGATTTCGATGGATCGTCACGATTATCCAAAAAAAAAAAATGTCATCAACCCTTATTGCGGTTCGTCGAGTGGTCGCACAGCGGCAAAATGATGGCTGTATCCAGTCCCGCGCATCGATACGACCATACCGTGTTTGTCCATGAGTCGCGCGGCATCGTGTCTAACGGTTCACCTATGCACGAGGAACAGAGAAGCAGAAGAGGCAAGGATAGTCGCGGGAGAAGGCCTCCAGGGAATGGGGTTGGAGGTGCGTAGCACGGACTGGTACTAGTCACAGCCACGAGTAGGGTTGATATATTCAGAAAGCAGGGCGACGCTTGGTCGTGAGCGCGCGCGCGCCCTCCACCCTGTATCAGAGAGTTTGATATACAACCCCCTGAAGGAACTCCGTCATAGGATGGAAACTACCCTCGGCGCTTTCTTCCGCCTTCTTTCCTTCTTTTTCGTGCTTTCTCTCTCTTTTTTTTCGACGGCGCCGCCGTGTATAAGGCACGGGACCCGGGACACGAGTCATAAATTCGACCCTGGCGTATTAATTTCAGAAACTCTCACTGGTTAGCTCTCTCTCTCTCTCTCTCTTTCCGTTGTATCGTTTTTCATTTTTTCCACGTACATCGAAACGATATTAAAAGTTTATATACACGCGTGTGTTTCCGCGATCACAAAATGTTTTTTTATTCCTCCACGAATGTACAAACGATTTCCTCGATCCTACCAAAGGGATCGGATCTTTCACGCACCGAAGCTTATCGATTTGGAGAAAAATAACGCACAAGGGGGTTCTTTTTATCGCAAGAACGAATCGCGAGGTACGTTCCTACGACCTAGTACATTTTCAAGCAGCCACTCGCGTTCGCCAACACGCCCTCCAATTTCCGATTTTCTGAGGCTGATCCATTGGACGATTAAAAAGTTGCGAGATTAACGTTCGCGAATTGTGGAAGCCCCGAGTGATTCGTTATTTCGGATCATCAATTTCCGTGAATCGTAACGATTTTTGGGGACCATATATTCCAGCTGCCATGTTGAATTCAGTTTGGCAAGTTGATCGGCCATTTGATTTCGCGACGCTGATAAAATTCATCATTCAAACGCAAGTGCCTTTGCCTGCTTTTCATCTTGTTTATTATTCGAGGCTTCTCTGAAATTCGAGATATCGCACACGCGAAAATATAGAAAAGTTTTTGCTCAAAAACTTTCCGCGTACTGTAAAATAGCAAAAGCGTTGAGCATATGATTGTTGTTCCGCAAAAAAGCTCCTGTTTAACTTTTATAGCAACCTGGTCATTTTATACTTATCCAATTACCCGCATATACGAATTTATTGATCTTGCTACTTGAATTAATCGTTGACGATCGTCACCATCAAAGAGTACGAAAGCATCTCTTTCTCTCGGCAATTTTTTGCCATCAATTTTTTCACCCGCATCCATTCCAACTTTGACTCTCATTTGCTTTGCGAGAGTCCAGAGCGCGAGTGCAAAAAAAAGAAGAAAATGATAGCAGACGCTATTTAACATTTCAACGTTTTTACACATCTACGCTCGTGTATTCGTAACTCCTCGTACCTGAGAAATTTGAGATCTTTCATGGCACTCCATTTCATTCATTTTTCTCGCCTGTTTACGCTGTAATTATCAACCGCAACCGTTTATATGGCGGAAATATATGTATACGAGAACATCAGTTTTTTTTTGTAAATAAGGCGCGTGAAGCGTTTAGCACGCAAAGACTTTGGATCTGCGAGCTTTTTTTCCACCTGCCGCGTACACATATATGTTTGAAGAGCCTTACCAGCCTATAAAATATATTTACGTCAAGACCAAACACGCCCGTTTAGTGTGTAATTCGCGTTACATATACGGGGCCCTCAATTTCGTATATATCGATATATGGTCGATCTGTTAAAGGTGTCTTGATAAAAAATCATTCCAGTACCACATGACCAAAACTGTCTCTCGCGTCTTCCATTAGCGTCCGATATTTGATTTATTCGCACGTTCGATAGTCTTTTTCCCTCTGATGTTCTCTCTCTCTCTCTTTCTCCCTCTCTCGGTATGTGTCCGTTAATTATATCGCAAAGCGAACGTCCCTGTAAAATTGGAAAGACCTTATAAATCGAACCCGATGGTGGCAGAGAGCCCCAGTACGTATCGTCGTGGAAAACGCGAGTATATATGTACGTACATCGACGATATGTACACACTACACTATCTCATCGCTGCTATCGCGACAGGACTAACACATGATGATATTTTTCACCTGCTACCAATTTACGCTGTTCCGCATCATCGATAACAACTCTTATGCACATATATGGAAACAATGCATGTTTCCATCTCCTTTACGAACGCTGAAAAGCGGACAATCGTATGAATTTTTATTGCCAAATAAATCAATTTCAATATAATTAAAAAACCGTGCAGCGAACACGAAAAAATTATGGTGGCTTCTCGAGTTTTCTACTTATTTCGAAGATAAGTTTGCTATGAGGTATTTCAACGAGGTTTATTTTGCGTCGCGTAATTTGCATTGTGCCAGCGTAAAAATGAGTACATATTCCTTTTTACATTAATGTTTTCCGAGGTTTGTGTACGTGTACTTTGCAAGTACGGTTGAGCTCACACGAGGATAAAAAAAGGATAGAGCGAAATTGATAGATATCACCTAAAAGAATTTCAAAAAGACTAGAAATTTGCAAAAGTTGCGTCGCTCGCGCCAAGTTGAACCACAGAGCCAAAATAGGTTTGAAAAAATGAGTATTCATTTAGGAAAATCGACAGTCTCAGGTATTTTGTCACAATTTTAGTTTTTCGAGTACTATTACGCGTCCAAGAGATGCATGAAAGGGGGTTTGAAGTTGATTAAAATTTGGAGTATTTTCGTTCCGTCCCGACGATGTGAAATTTAGCTCGACGTATACAGATGTCTACAGGCATCATCTGCAAGATTGACCGTCTTCCCCACCGCTAGAGCGCGAGGCGAGGTCGTTAAGGGACGAGACCTCAGCTCCGGTCTCCTCCTCGAAACATTTGTGTGCCTCCGTTTCGCTCGAAACTCACCCCGGACTCGATTAACGCTAATTAGCACAAGTTTGTATAGTACAGATGTTAATCCGAGAACCAGACATCGACGTGAGGCGTACAGTGTGCCATCGCGTCCAAGAGGTAGACGACATACAGTCTGTACACATGTATATTGATAAAAAGCTATTACAAGCAATATCTTAAGCGGTACAAGAAACAAATAATAACGATATCTCTACGAAGATGTACATTTCGACACGGACAGTGTTACGAGATTCCGTTTTTTTTTCGTTCTTCGGGATACCAACTTTTATCGCAGCACAATTAATTATATTCAAATGAAAAAAATACTCTTGATAAAAAAATTCGAAATGATTAAAAATTAAGCTCAAGAAAGCGATTCACCTTCGTCGTCGTAAGGTGAAAAAGAAAAACCAAAGAGAGGTGTAACCGTGGCAAAAGAAAAAATCCATCATATTTCGTTAGAACGAAACCGATATAAGCAGAGTCGTTGTTTCCTCCGCTCTTTTTCTCCTCTTTCTCTCTTCATCGTGGATATCAATTATATCGTTAATTACGCTAATTAGGAATGCATAATTATTGCCGTGCGATGAAGCGGCTGTGTTGCTCGGCTCGGGAACGTCTCGGATTAATGGCCCTTGGAGTTTCGGATCGTCGAGCAAAGGAGAGCACATACGAAGCGATCGCATAAGTAGAGACGCGGTAACACGGCGCTACTTTGGTTCTCGCATAATCTTCATCGAGTATATGCACCTTATATTTATTAGAGATCCTATATAGTACGAGTATCATCCAGCGGGAGGGAGAGAGAAAAATGGGGCTGGAAAGAGAGGCGAGTACGAGCGAGTCCGGTGCTCGCGATCTGAAACGTATTACCAGGTACAGTGCATATTCCATAATACATGTACGCGACGTGGTAAAATGAGAAATAAAAAATATTGCGATACCGTTGATGAAAGCGTATATTTCAACCGCAATTATCAATACCGCGTTCTTCTATTACCGCAATTAAAATTTCCATTTTATAAATATGCAACATAGCACACGACGACCACGCTTAAACGTCCGACTCTCGCGCGTTTTGCCTCGAATAATAATCTCCATGGGACAGTATCCGTTTTACAACTCTACTAACGCGTTACAAGAATATAACATGAATTATATATAGGCTGGAATTATCGATGTGTGCCGTTGTATTTTATTCGCGCATTTTCGGGCTCTAACCGCCGCGATACGTGCGGATACCTGCAACATTGCCGCAAATACAGATGTACAGAGTTATCGGAGCGGAAAAAACACAGCCAACAAAGACGTCAGGAGGAAAATGAACCATTGAGAGGCAATTTGACAATCTCCGTTGACGTTCGTTTCGATTTGTCCGAGCAGGAAATATCACTCGTGCGTGCCACGCGCTTGAACCATACCGGTCGCTCTCTCGTCGTTATTCACGTGTAAAATCTACCTACATACCCAATCGCATATCGAGCTAAACGCTTATACGTGCCAGGTGATTTATCGTATTAAGGAATTGAGACGAGAATCGTGATGCCCAACAGTGAGAGTGGAGAATGAAAAGAATGAAAAAAAAAAATCGGTTGGAACAGTACAGAAGATAAGGTTTGCCGCTCTTGCTGCTGCGTGGCGATGCGCGTGCAAGGAGCTAATTTGAAGAGGCCAGCTGGTCAATGATTATTATTTCTCAATTCCTTCAGCAGCGTCAAAGCATCAACCCAAAACACGCTTGTGTACCACCGCGTTTCACAGATATTCTCTCGCGAATAGACAGAGGAATGAAGAGAAAGAGGGAGATTACGATGGGAAGAAGAGAGGAAAACGAGATGAGCACGGGGTCCAGCGCGCGGTCTTTGGAGCTCTGTAATTAAATAGCAAGAAGAAACCTCGACACGTCCTTCTCACTCGTTCCCGAGCATTAGTTCCATCTTATTCCGATTCTCGACTTTCTCGATCCCTCTCTCTGTCTCTTTATGTGTTTGTGTGTGTGTGTACTGTTGCGAGCTTCATCTTCACCACGCTGGGAGAGTCCCTCGCGATTTACTTGTCGATTTTTTTTTCTGCATTATCATCGTTATTATTTTTGTTACTTCTGCATTGATCCCAGCGCCGAGAAGGTTGGAGCATTTAGCGGCCGTTGGAAACTTTCTTGCCACCGGAAGAGACCGCTCGCGGATCCCTCGAGACCCCTGTGAGAGATCGAGGCTAACTAGAATCTTGTTTGTCGGAAATGACTCGGTGAACTTGCAATTGGAACGCTGAAATAATAAAAAAAAAGGAAGAGCCGGGAGTAAGGCGAAGACGTTGGAATCGAGGATCGACTGTCGAGCTCCATGATCACCCTCGCTACCACGTTTCTCGACATCCCGTAAATTTTTAACGCTGCTAATGCAGTACAGTATTGCTGTTCGGAATGTAAGGATGAATGTAAAATGTATTCCGTGTAATGTTTAACAAAAAGTAGGGTCGAAAGAGATTGGAATCTTGGCGAAGATCAAAGGAACACCACGAATATTTGGGTCTCGAGACATACGCAGATAGGAGCGAGAATTAATCAATTTGATGACTAGTCATTGGATTAATCAGATCGTCAGTATAGAGGGCGTTGTCAGTATATAAATTGGGGTTGAAAAATCTGTTTTTCATTCATCTTCTCTTCCACTGGAAAATTGATAGCTCAGCATCTCCATCAGAAATCAAATATGAGCCATCCGAATGTCGTGAAAAAGTTTATTTTTAAACTTTGGAATTTTTCAAGTCGCTAGACTTTCAGCTTAGGCAAAATTCTTTGGTATGTTTTCATACCAAATTCGATGCTCCACGAAAACATCCCTTGCGTTTAACCGTTCAAGAAGTAAGCAATGCTGGAGCATCGATTATACGGATCGCGATAGTTTTAAAATTATTATACACTAAAGCATTTGATTGTGTTTTAAAACTGTTGAGGGCCAAGAAATATTTATCTCTTTTGACTGCTAAAGTATTTCAAAATTAGCTAAAAAGCAATCAAACTTTGTAGCCTAATAATGTTCAAAATATTGAAATCCATATAAACTGACCTTCTAGGATTCCAAAGTTCAAAAATAAATTATATTTTAAAAATAAAAAAATGACAAAAGTCCCATATTTGAATTAGCGTTTGTACAGTACATCAGGACACAAAAAAAACAGTTGATTTACTCTAAATCGGTACTTAAAAAACCATACTTTTGTTATAAAATTACTCTGCTCCGTCACAATTAGATATCAACGAGTCTCAATTGGTCTCAATCCTTGATCATAAGCAAGAGTAACCAGAAAATATATAGTATATATACAAATACATATGTACATCGTGTAATGGTAAAATGAGCCGAACGAGCCGAGTGAATAGGTGGCAAAAAGGAGCAACAATTCGGAGCATCCTCGCAGATTGAACGTGGGATCCTGCCAGGTGATCATCGACCGTCCATCTCCTCAGCCTCTCCCACCTCATCTTCATTGTTCTTACTCATCTTCCTCTCCTCCGCGTTGTGGCTCATTCGCACGCTCAATCACGTCATGATAATTGTTTTCGATGCTCGCCAAGGGGCACTCTGGTGCACGAAACTCGATCGAGTACCAGAAGAGAACTCGAAAAGTCTCTTTTGGAGTTTACGAGGGCATAAGAGCCAATGTTACGCATTACGCGTTATGCCGATTGCGCACCGTATGCATTCGGTTGCTGCTCCGGCCGCGCAACCCCTTTCCTCATTCCGCCCTCGCCTCTCGCAATCCCCTGCACCCACTCTCTGACTTCCGATCTAGTGCATCGCACGCACACTCGATCATACATTCATCGTATGCAGCACAAGTGTACGTGTGGCATATACGTGCAGCGAAAAGAAATAAATTCGCAAGTAGCTTTCTCTTTCCCTGTTCGATGTTGCGCCACGGCGTGCAAGTCCATCGCTACTGACGTACGATCGTTCCTCTCATTCGTAATTCTCCGTTCCACGCACTTTTCGTCATGCCGCAACAAAAAACACACAGAAACGCACCCTCACCATCATTAGATGATTATTAGGAATTACATCCAATGTGCTCCATGTACGATTTCTCAATAGGACATAAGCTAGCATCCAGCTGCGTTATACCGCAACCTTTCTCGTCGTTTCTCAATTGCCAGCGTTATCCAGTTCGTCAGCACTTTTCGCAATAAAATTCGGGTGCTCCATCGAACTCGAGGCAACTAACCGAAAGTCGGGGTTATTTTTTAATTTTCATTTCAAACGTCCATTCGCGATGAAGCCTCGTATTGTGTATATTAATATTGGAATATCAAAAAAAAGTGGGCGTGACGCACACAGGTGGCGCGTAAATATACGGTCGTAAGAAAAAAATATTTCGCAGGTGGTCCTTAACGGAAAGGGCTTCTTGGCAGGAGGATCAGCCGCAAAACCGACGTATCAATGATACCGTTAATCAGACACGGTTCATTTTCCGTTCGTTCAATTATACACGCGCGCCTGCGACTGTATACGCGGCGCCGGTTATGTCTGCTGAGAGTGGTGCTGGGGTTAATCCCATTAAGAATACAAGAGAGCGAAATGCGCGGAAGGCGCTTCAGCCCACGTTTTCTCTTGGAACTTTTATACTCTCATTTTGTTTCGCGGCTGTTTCGTGTATGCGTGCGTATGCTTTTTTTTTAATGGATTCCATTAAGACCGCTTTTTCAGAACACAGTGATGGTCCACGATGTTAATAGACGAAATTTTGCTATTACGACGATATCGGAATGTCAAACGAAAAAGTCATACGATTCTACCAAAATTCCACCAAGTTTGCCATCGACATTCGTTCGACGTAAAATAACGTAAAATAATTATCGCCGCAGTCGAGTAGGATGAGGCAGGAAATGGAACGAGAGCGCGAATTAACGAAAATAAGATATCACGGAAATACGATCGATGTTTAATGAATTTCATGATGTGTCTGTGCCAATCCGGCCTCTGTCGTCATTAAACCGCACGTGCATGAATGTTCAGAGTTTACCGGCGTGTTCGGCCATCAGGATAAAGGGGTGACGATTCAAGGCAATTTCGAGACGAGAAGAGGACATTTGGACGTAGAAACGGGAATAAAAGGGCTAACGAACGTGCGAGACGTCGTTTTATCTCCCGAGGCCCGAGTCGTCAATTTTCTTTATACATTTAGATGTATTTTAGTGCGGGCACACATATACAAGCATGCGCCATCTTTATTTCATGTTTCGTACCGAGTCGCGAGGGCTCTTCGTGCTTACCTTCTATTTTAACAGAAACTCGGGGAATAATAGCCATCAGAAGTTCTGGGCTCTGGTACTCTCTTACCTTTCGCGCATTTATTCCCTTAACCATCACCCGAGGGTATATGTATTCCCTTTTGTCAGTGTATTTCACAAACGAGAATTACCGTTCAATTATTCCTCAGGGCAAATTCTTTCGCCGGAACTTGCGTCAAGTCGTATCGGTGGTGCCTTTTGACCACGAAATGAATTACAACAAAAAAATACCGCTGGGGTACATCTCCGCTGTAATTTCGTTTTTCATCGTTCGGGAAGACAAAAAAAACATACAATATCGTACAGATTCCTGCCGTACGTTTTTCTCCTTCGATCTTCGATTCTTTTGAATCCATCAACAGGATTTTTCGATACACTTTTGCGCAATTGTCTTTTTGGAAAAATAAGCCTTGGATCTGTCATTACATAACTGCACGAATGTAAAATAAATTCTTGAATTACCAGCACAATCGTCGATTGTGGTCCACTAATGATTGAGATTGATCAGAACGTGTACAGCATCATTATCATTTTTTCCAAGCCAGACTTTTCGGAAACAAAATTTCCGAAAACCGGAAATGAAGCAACTTGCTTAGAGTCGCTTCCTCTGCACGTGGTTAAATTTTTATGGAGTTGTCAATCGTTCCTCTCGTCCGCCGATCGAACGCTGGACCACAGAATCCGCGCAAAAATCTGAAACTAAATTTCCGAAAACCGGAATAGAAGCAACTTGCTCAGAGTCGCTTCCTCTGGGCGTGGTTAAATTTTCATAGAGTTGTCGATCGTTTCTCTCATCCGCCGATCGAACGCTGGACCACAGAATCCGCGCAAAAATCTGAAACTAAATTTCCGAAAACCGGAATAGAAGCAACTTGCTCAGAGTCGCTTCCTCTGGGCGTGGTTAAATTTTCATAGAGTTGTCGATCGTTTCTCTCATCCGCCGATCGAACGCTGGACCACAGAATCCGCGCAAAAATCTGAAACTAAATTTCCGAAAACCGGAATAGAAGCAACTTGCTTAGAGTCGCTTCCTCTGGGGGTGGTTAAATTTTCATAGAGTTGTCGATCGTTTCTCTCATCCGCCGATCGAACGCTGGACCACAGAATCCGCGCAAAAATCTGAAACTAAATTTCCGAAAACCGGAATAGAAGCAACTTGCTCAGAGTCGCTTCCTCTGGGCGTGGTTAAATTTTCATAGAGTTGTCGATCGTTTCTCTCATCCGCCGATCGAACGCTGGACCACAGAATCCGTGCAAAGATCTGAAACTAAATTTCCGAAAACCGGACAGGAAGCAACTTGCTCAGAGTCGCTTCCTCTGAGCGTGGTTAAATTTTCATTGAGTTGTCGATCGTTTCTCTCATCCGCCGATCGAACGCTGGACCACAGAATCCGCGCAAAAATCTGAAACTAAATTTCCGAAAACCGGAATAGAAGCAACTTGCTCAGAGTCGCTTCCTCTGGGCGTGGTTAAATTTTCATAGAGTTGTCGATCGTTTCTCTCATCCGCCGATCGAACGCTGGACCACAGAATCCGCGCAAAAATCTGAAACTAAATTTCCGAAAACCGGAATAGAAGCAACTTGCTCAGAGTCGCTTCCTCTGGGCGTGGTTAAATTTTCATAGAGTTGTCGATCGTTTCTCTCATCCGCCGATCGAACGCTGGACCACAGAATCCGCGCAAAAATCTGAAACTAAATTTCCGAAAACCGGAATAGAAGCAACTTGCTCAGAGTCGCTTCCTCTGGGCGTGGTTAAATTTTCATAGAGTTGTCGATCGTTTCTCTCATCCGCCGATCGAACGCTGGACCACAGAATCCGCGCAAAAATCTGAAACTAAATTTCCGAAAACCGGAATAGAAGCAACTTGCTCAGAGTCGCTTCCTCTGGGCGTGGTTAAATTTTCATAGAGTTGTCGATCGTTTCTCTCATCCGCCGATCGAACGCTGGACCACAGAATCCGTGCAAAGATCTGAAACTAAATTTCCGAAAACCGGACAGGAAGCAACTTGCTCAGAGTCGCTTCCTCTGAGCGTGGTTAAATTTTCATTGAGTTGTCGATCGTTTCTCTCATCCGCCGATCGAACGCTGGACCACAGAATCCACGCAAAAATCTGAAACTAAATTTCCGAAAACCGGAATAGAAGCAACTTGCTCAGAGTCGCTTCCTCTGGGCGTGGTTAAATTTTCATAGAGTTGTCGATCGTTTCTCTCATCCGCCGATCGAACGCTGGACCACAGAATCCGCGCAAAAATCTGAAACTAAATTTCCGAAAACCGGAATAGAAGCAACTTGCTCAGAGTCGCTTCCTCTGGGCGTGGTTAAATTTTCATAGAGTTGTCGATCGTTTCTCTCATCCGCCGATCGAACGCTGGACCACAGAATCCGCGCAAAAATCTGAAACTAAATTTCCGAAAACCGGAATAGAAGCAACTTGCTTAGAGTCGCTTCCTCTGGGGGTGGTTAAATTTTCATAGAGTTGTCGATCGTTTCTCTCATCCGCCGATCGAACGCTGGACCACAGAATCCGCGCAAAAATCTGAAACTAAATTTCCGAAAACCGGAATAGAAGCAACTTGCTCAGAGTCGCTTCCTCTGGGCGTGGTTAAATTTTCATAGAGTTGTCGATCGTTTCTCTCATCCGCCGATCGAACGCTGGACCACAGAATCCGTGCAAAGATCTGAAACTAAATTTCCGAAAACCGGACAGGAAGCAACTTGCTCAGAGTCGCTTCCTCTGAGCGTGGTTAAATTTTCATTGAGTTGTCGATCGTTTCTCTCATCCGCCGATCGAACGCTGGACCACAGAATCCGCGCAAAAATCTGAAACTAAATTTCCGAAAACCGGAATAGAAGCAACTTGCTCAGAGTCGCTTCCTCTGGGCGTGGTTAAATTTTCATAGAGTTGTCGATCGTTTCTCTCATCCGCCGATCGAACGCTGGACCACAGAATCCGCGCAAAAATCTGAAACTAAATTTCCGAAAACCGGAATAGAAGCAACTTGCTCAGAGTCGCTTCCTCTGGGCGTGGTTAAATTTTCATAGAGTTGTCGATCGTTTCTCTCATCCGCCGATCGAACGCTGGACCACAGAATCCGCGCAAAAATCTGAAACTAAATTTCCGAAAACCGGAATAGAAGCAACTTGCTCAGAGTCGCTTCCTCTGGGCGTGGTTAAATTTTCATAGAGTTGTCGATCGTTTCTCTCATCCGCCGATCGAACGCTGGACCACAGAATCCGCGCAAAAATCTGAAACTAAATTTCCGAAAACCGGAATAGAAGCAACTTGCTCAGAGTCGCTTCCTCTGGGCGTGGTTAAATTTTCATAGAGTTGTCGATCGTTTCTCTCATCCGCCGATCGAACGCTGGACCACAGAATCCGTGCAAAGATCTGAAACTAAATTTCCGAAAACCGGACAGGAAGCAACTTGCTCAGAGTCGCTTCCTCTGAGCGTGGTTAAATTTTCATTGAGTTGTCGATCGTTTCTCTCATCCGCCGATCGAACGCTGGACCACAGAATCCGCGCAAAAATCTGAAACTAAATTTCCGAAAACCGGAATAGAAGCAACTTGCTCAGAGTCGCTTCCTCTGGGCGTGGTTAAATTTTCATAGAGTTGTCGATCGTTTCTCTCATCCGCCGATCGAACGCTGGACCACAGAATCCGCGCAAAAATCTGAAACTAAATTTCCGAAAACCGGAATAGAAGCAACTTGCTCAGAGTCGCTTCCTCTGGGCGTGGTTAAATTTTCATAGAGTTGTCGATCGTTTCTCTCATCCGCCGATCGAACGCTGGACCACAGAATCCGCGCAAAAATCTGAAACTAAATTTCCGAAAACCGGAATAGAAGCAACTTGCTTAGAGTCGCTTCCTCTGGGGGTGGTTAAATTTTCATAGAGTTGTCGATCGTTTCTCTCATCCGCCGATCGAACGCTGGACCACAGAATCCGCGCAAAAATCTGAAACTAAATTTCCGAAAACCGGAATAGAAGCAACTTGCTCAGAGTCGCTTCCTCTGGGCGTGGTTAAATTTTCATAGAGTTGTCGATCGTTTCTCTCATCCGCCGATCGAACGCTGGACCACAGAATCCGTGCAAAGATCTGAAACTAAATTTCCGAAAACCGGACAGGAAGCAACTTGCTCAGAGTCGCTTCCTCTGAGCGTGGTTAAATTTTCATTGAGTTGTCGATCGTTTCTCTCATCCGCCGATCGAACGCTGGACCACAGAATCCGCGCAAAAATCTGAAACTAAATTTCCGAAAACCGGAATAGAAGCAACTTGCTCAGAGTCGCTTCCTCTGGGCGTGGTTAAATTTTCATAGAGTTGTCGATCGTTTCTCTCATCCGCCGATCGAACGCTGGACCACAGAATCCGCGCAAAAATCTGAAACTAAATTTCCGAAAACCGGAATAGAAGCAACTTGCTCAGAGTCGCTTCCTCTGGGCGTGGTTAAATTTTCATAGAGTTGTCGATCGTTTCTCTCATCCGCCGATCGAACGCTGGACCACAGAATCCGCGCAAAAATCTGAAACTAAATTTCCGAAAACCGGAATAGAAGCAACTTGCTCAGAGTCGCTTCCTCTGGGCGTGGTTAAATTTTCATAGAGTTGTCGATCGTTTCTCTCATCCGCCGATCGAACGCTGGACCACAGAATCCGCGCAAAAATCTGAAACTAAATTTCCGAAAACCGGAATAGAAGCAACTTGCTCAGAGTCGCTTCCTCTGGGCGTGGTTAAATTTTCATAGAGTTGTCGATCGTTTCTCTCATCCGCCGATCGAACGCTGGACCACAGAATCCGTGCAAAGATCTGAAACTAAATTTCCGAAAACCGGACAGGAAGCAACTTGCTCAGAGTCGCTTCCTCTGAGCGTGGTTAAATTTTCATTGAGTTGTCGATCGTTTCTCTCATCCGCCGATCGAACGCTGGACCACAGAATCCGCGCAAAAATCTGAAACTAAATTTCCGAAAACCGGAATAGAAG
Organism: Heteropelma amictum; assembly: GCA_959613375.1. Taxonomy (NCBI): domain Eukaryota; kingdom Metazoa; phylum Arthropoda; class Insecta; order Hymenoptera; family Ichneumonidae; genus Heteropelma; species Heteropelma amictum. Next base: position 6,709,661 of record OY390725.1, read on the forward strand.
CAACTTGCTCAGAGTCGCTTCCTCTGGGCGTGGTTAAATTTTCATAGAGTTGTCGATCGTTTCTCTCATCCGCCGATCGAACGCTGGACCACAGAATCCGCGCAAAAATCTGAAACTAAATTTCCGAAAACCGGAATAGAAGCAACTTGCTCAGAGTCGCTTCCTCTGGGCGTGGTTAAATTTTCATAGAGTTGTCGATCGTTTCTCTCATCCGCCGATCGAACGCTGGACCACAGAATCCGCGCAAAAATCTGAAACTAAATTTCCGAAAACCGGAATAGAAGCAACTTGCTCAGAGTCGCTTCCTCTGGGCGTGGTTAAATTTTCATAGAGTTGTCGATCGTTTCTCTCATCCGCCGATCGAACGCTGGACCACAGAATCCGCGCAAAAATCTGAAACTAAATTTCCGAAAACCGGAATAGAAGCAACTTGCTCAGAGTCGCTTCCTCTGGGCGTGGTTAAATTTTCATAGAGTTGTCGATCGTTTCTCTCATCCGCCGATCGAACGCTGGACCACAGAATCCGTGCAAAGATCTGAAACTAAATTTCCGAAAACCGGACAGGAAGCAACTTGCTCAGAGTCGCTTCCTCTGAGCGTGGTTAAATTTTCATTGAGTTGTCGATCGTTTCTCTCATCCGCCGATCGAACGCTGGACCACAGAATCCGCGCAAAAATCTGAAACTAAATTTCCGAAAACCGGAATAGAAGCAACTTGCTTAGAGTCGCTTCCTCTGGGGGTGGTTAAATTTTCATAGAGTTGTCGATCGTTTCTCTCATCCGCCGATCGAACGCTGGACCACAGAATCCGCGCAAAAATCTGAAACTAAATTTCCGAAAACCGGAATAGAAGCAACTTGCTCAGAGTCGCTTCCTCTGGGCGTGGTTAAATTTTCATAGAGTTGTCGATCGTTTCTCTCATCCGCCGATCGAACGCTGGACCACAGAATCCGTGCAAAGATCTGAAACTAAATTTCCGAAAACCGGACAGGAAGCAACTTGCTCAGAGTCGCTTCCTCTGAGCGTGGTTAAATTTTCATTGAGTTGTCGATCGTTTCTCTCATCCGCCGATCGAACGCTGGACCACAGAATCCGCGCAAAAATCTGAAACTAAATTTCCGAAAACCGGAATAGAAGCAACTTGCTCAGAGTCGCTTCCTCTGGGCGTGGTTAAATTTTCATAGAGTTGTCGATCGTTTCTCTCATCCGCCGATCGAACGCTGGACCACAGAATCCGCGCAAAAATCTGAAACTAAATTTCCGAAAACCGGAATAGAAGCAACTTGCTCAGAGTCGCTTCCTCTGGGCGTGGTTAAATTTTCATAGAGTTGTCGATCGTTTCTCTCATCCGCCGATCGAACGCTGGACCACAGAATCCGCGCAAAAATCTGAAACTAAATTTCCGAAAACCGGAATAGAAGCAACTTGCTCAGAGTCGCTTCCTCTGGGCGTGGTTAAATTTTCATAGAGTTGTCGATCGTTTCTCTCATCCGCCGATCGAACGCTGGACCACAGAATCGGCGCAAAAATCTGAAACTAAATTTCCGAAAACCGGAATAGAAGCAACTTGCTCAGAGTCGCTTCCTCTGGGCGTGGTTAAATTTTCATAGAGTTGTCGATCGTTTCTCTCATCCGCCGATCGAACGCTGGACCACAGAATCCGCGCAAAAATCTGAAACTAAATTTCCGAAAACCGGAATAGAAGCAACTTGCTCAGAGTCGCTTCCTCTGGGCGTGGTTAAATTTTCATAGAGTTGTCGATCGTTTCTCTCATCCGCCGATCGAACGCTGGACCACAGAATCCGCGCAAAAATCTGAAACTAAATTTCCGAAAACCGGAATAGAAGCAACTTGCTCAGAGTCGCTTCCTCTGGGCGTGGTTAAATTTTCATAGAGTTGTCGATCGTTTCTCTCATCCGCCGATCGAACGCTGGACCACAGAATCGGCGCAAAAATCTGAAACTAAATTTCCGAAAACCGGAATAGAAGCAACTTGCTCAGAGTCGCTTCCTCTGGGCGTGGTTAAATTTTCATAGAGTTGTCGATCGTTTCTCTCATCCGCCGATCGAACGCTGGACCACAGAATCCGTGCAAAGATCTGAAACTAAATTTCCGAAAACCGGACAGGAAGCAACTTGCTCAGAGTCGCTTCCTCTGAGCGTGGTTAAATTTTCATTGAGTTGTCGATCGTTTCTCTCATCCGCCGATCGAACGCTGGACCACAGAATCCGCGCAAAAATCTGAAACTAAATTTCCGAAAACCGGAATAGAAGCAACTTGCTCAGAGTCGCTTCCTCTGGGCGTGGTTAAATTTTCATAGAGTTGTCGATCGTTTCTCTCATCCGCCGATCGAACGCTGGACCACAGAATCCGCGCAAAAATCTGAAACTGAATTTCCGAAAACCGGAATAGAAGCAACTTGCTCAGAGTCGCTTCCTCTGGGCGTGGTTAAATTTTCATAGAGTTGTCGATCGTTTCTCTCATCCGCCGATCGAACGCTGGACCACAGAATCCGCGCAAAAATCTGAAACTAAATTTCCGAAAACCGGAATAGAAGCAACTTGCTCAGAGTCGCTTCCTCTGGGCGTGGTTAAATTTTCATAGAGTTGTCGATCGTTTCTCTCATCCGCCGATCGAACGCTGGACCACAGAATCCGTGCAAAGATCTGAAACTAAATTTCCGAAAACCGGACAGGAAGCAACTTGCTCAGAGTCGCTTCCTCTGAGCGTGGTTAAATTTTCATTGAGTTGTCGATCGTTTCTCTCATCCGCCGATCGAACGCTGGACCACAGAATCCGCGCAAAAATCTGAAACTAAATTTCCGAAAACCGGAATAGAAGCAACTTGCTCAGAGTCGCTTCCTCTGGGCGTGGTTAAATTTTCATAGAGTTGTCGATCGTTTCTCTCATCCGCCGATCGAACGCTGGACCACAGAATCCGCGCAAAAATCTGAAACTAAATTTCCGAAAACCGGAATAGAAGCAACTTGCTCAGAGTCGCTTCCTCTGGGCGTGGTTAAATTTTCATAGAGTTGTCGATCGTTTCTCTCATCCGCCGATCGAACGCTGGACCACAGAATCCGCGCAAAAATCTGAAACTAAATTTCTGAAAACCGGAATAGAAGCAACTTGCTCAGAGTCGCTTCCTCTGGGCGTGGTTAAATTTTCATAGAGTTGTCGATCGTTTCTCTCATCCGCCGATCGAACGCTGGACCACAGAATCCGCGCAAAAATCTGAAACTAAATTTCCGAAAACCGGAATAGAAGCAACTTGCTCAGAGTCGCTTCCTCTGGGCGTGGTTAAATTTTCATAGAGTTGTCGATCGTTTCTCTCATCCGCCGATCGAACGCTGGACCACAGAATCCGCGCAAAAATCTGAAACTAAATTTCCGAAAACCGGAATAGAAGCAACTTACTTAGAGTCGCTTCCTCTGGGGGTGGTTAAATTTTCATAGAGTTGTCGATCGTTTCTCTCATCCGCCGATCGAACGCTGGACCACAGAATCCGCGCAAAAATCTGAAACTAAATTTCCGAAAACCGGAATAGAAGCAACTTGCTCAGAGTCGCTTCCTCTGGGCGTGGTTAAATTTTCATAGAGTTGTCGATCGTTTCTCTCATCCGCCGATCGAACGCTGGACCACAGAATCCGTGCAAAGATCTGAAACTAAATTTCCGAAAACCGGACAGGAAGCAACTTGCTCAGAGTCGCTTCCTTTGAGCGTGGTTAAATTTTCATTGAGTTGTCGATCGTTTCTCTCATCCGCCGATCGAACGCTGGACCACAGAATCCGCGCAAAAATCTGAAACTAAATTTCCGAAAACTGGAATAGAAGCAACTTGCTCAGCGTCGCTTCCTCTGGGCGTGGTTAAATTTTCATAGAGTTGTCGATCGTTTCTCTCATCCGCCGATCGAACGCTGGACCACAGAATCCGCGCAAAAATCTGAAACTAAATTTCCGAAAACCGGAGATGAAGCAACTTGCTCAGAGTCGCATCCTCCGGGCGTGGTTAAATTTTCATCGAGTTGTCGATCGTACTTTCTCCCGTGCGCCGAACGAACGCTGGACCGGAAGTTGCCTCTGAAAAGCCTGAAACAAAATTTCCGAAAACCGGAGATGAAGCAACTTGCTCAGAGTCGCATCCTCCGGGCGTGGTTAAATTTTCATCGAGTTGTCGATCGTACTTTCTCCCGTGCGCCGAACGAACGCTGTACCGGAAGTTGCCTCGGAAAAGCCTGAAACAAAATTTCCGAAAACCGGAGATGAAGCAACTTGCTCAGAGTCGCATCCTCCGGGCGTGGTTAAATTTTCATCGAGTTGTCGATCGTACTTTCTCTCGTCCGCCGATCGAACGTTGGACCGGAAGTGGGCCTAAAGAATCTGAAACTAAATTTCCGAAAACCGGAAATGAAGCTACTTGCTCAGATTCGCTTCCTCTGGGCGTGGTTAAATTTTCATGGAGTTGTCGATCGTTTCTCTCGTCCGCCGATCAAACGCTGAACCGGAAGTGGGGCTAAAAAATCTGAAACTAAATTTCCGAAAAGCGGACATGAAGCAACTTGCTCAGAGTCGCTCCCTCTGCGCGTGGTTAAATTTTCATGGAGTTGTCGATCGTTCCTCTCGTCCGCCGATCCAACGCTGGACCGGAAGCTGTGCTAAAAAATCTGAAACTAAATTTCCGAAAACCGGAAATGAAGCAACTTGCTTAGAGTCGCTTCCTCTGCGCGTGGTTCAATTTTCATTGAGTTGTCGATCGTTCCTCTCATCCGCCGATCGAACGCTGGACCAGAATCTGTGAAAAATCTGAAACAAAATTTCCGAAAACCGGAAATGAAGCAACTTGTTTAGAGTTGTTTTCTCTATGCGTGGTTAAATTTTGGTGGAGTTGTCGATCGTTCTTTTCATTTGCCACTACTTTGAACGAAAGCGCTTCTCGCAAGATCATCCGATCGAAGAGTCATTTCTTATAAATTCCATGAAAAAACAGAACAAAAATTTCCGAAAACCGGACATGGAGCAACTTGTTTAGAGTCGTTTTCTCTATGCGTGGTTCAATTTTGATGGAGTTGTCGATCGTTCTTTTTATCTGCCACTACTTTGAAGGAAAACGCTTCTCGCGAGATCGTCCGATCGAAGAGTCATTTATTGTAAATTTTATGAAACATTAATGTGCAAGGGTGAAAGAGAGAAAGGGAGAAAAATGTTCGCTTGAAAAAATGTGCAAGATGTGCTAGTTTAGTTTATTCACTCTCATTCTCCCGGACTATCTCTCATTTTCTTTCAGTACAATATAAATTTAACTGCATTTGAAATTGCGCGAATGGCCAAGCACTAGTACCGTTTGATTTTTCTCTCTTTGCAAACAACACTAGACGATTGATTGATCGAATTTTAGTGAAACGATGTCCTCTATTTTCATCGCGAATATTCGTACGAAGGCATCCGAGTAATTCCATCATTGATTCGAACGTTCCTGTTGATGCAAGCTTCATGCACGTGTGTGGTAAATATATATTGATATTTATATAGTGTACATAGATATAACGGGTGAAAGGACTGAGATTTCAGACGGAAGGTTGAGCCACGATCGAACCCAATAGTTTGTCGAATCGCGGGTAATGGTTTATAGCCGTTAATGGCCACGTACTTCGGGAGGAGATGAGAAAAAGGAAAGGCCTAGGAGAGATGAGAGCGTATGTGCGTGTCTAAGCGAGAATAAGGGCGAGGGGGATGAAATATACTCTGCGTATATTCGAATGTGGTGGGGAGTGCAACAATTATATCAAAGAGTCAAAGGGTCAGGCGTGCCACGACTGCTTAACACATGTACCATGTTTCATATCGTACATATTATACATGTATACCCTCGGGATTAATCTCTCCCTCTTTCTTTAGATGCAACTTCACCCTGTTTGTCCGTCCGTCTTTCCGTCTCTGTCTCGCTTTTTTCCTCTTTCTGGTCTCTCGCTGGTGCACATTTTCCCCGATGCGCGATCTCCGCCCCGTTCTCCATTCTGCCGCAGCGTCTTACGGACGTAATTATCTCCCGCTGAACTCGACATAACCGCCGACTATATGTATATGCACGTATAAATGACGCTGGATATTTATATGTAGCGATTGATCGAAATTTCGCGTCCGTCCTGCGAACGAGATCGAAATCGAATAACGCACCTCGAGTTCCATCTGCCTTTTTCGATCGGTCCTATCCCTTCGCATCTCGCTCTCCCTCCTCCTTGTTTCGCTTTCTAATTCGATGACTTATCGATGTCCGTACGCTGGAACATCGGAAATCGCAATCTCGCTTCCTCCCCACCTTCGCGTATTCTCATACGTCTATTGATACAGGTTCACGTAAATGATTTCATTTTTTTATATTTATTCGTTTCGCGAACAGAGATAACACGATTTCTCGCAAAAGCCCTTGCTCATTAACGCATCTTGCTCGGTAATGAATTTTAATAACTGATAAATATGCGAGAACGCGAAATGGAGTAGAAAAAGATCATTCACAGTTTAACCAATAATAATTAAAGCATAATTGTAGGAAAAAAAACATTTAATCTTTTGTCAATGCGGTGTCGGAATAAACATTTCTTTAGAAGCAAAACATTATCGCTTTTACGAAACGTTAAAGATACGACGTTTGAAAGGAAAAAAATGGTTTTAAGTGACCTGTTGGAAATAATGATTCAATTTTCGATTCGCGCGTTCTTTTTTTTTTCCTCGAAGTCATTCTCGTCATTGTCTCGTTGAGGAGCAAGAGGCAGTCTTCTGATGAAACCAATATAACAACGAGAAGAGGCTCGAAGACTCGCCGAGGGGTCGCGGCTGCCTCGAACCTTTGGCAATAAAGTTAAACGTTCTCTCGGTGAAGTTGCCCCTCTCTTGTCCCTTCACACACCATCCTTTTTCTCTCATGACTTTGAAATTTTTTATACCCTTTTTTTTCAATCTTTCTTGCCGCGCGCTATCTTTCGCGTTCTCAACCAACAAAGAAGAGAAACAAAGATCCCATCCCGGGGATCTCGAATTTCTTACAATTCACCCGCTGGGAAAATATTTCATTCTTTTTACAACCTATCGCTGTGGCGCGTCGTGGAGTTAATAATTGTTACTTCTTCATCAGTCGGTCGTTTTTCCGCACGGTAGTTTAGCCCTGGGCACAGTGCAACCGAGGAGCAATTGTACCGGAAGAAACCAAAAGGACGGACCTTTCGTGGAAACTCTCTCGTTTGCTTGACGAGGCGATCGTTTTTCGTCTTTTTATCCTCCGCCATTAAACACTGAGCATTCAAAAGCCTTCCGAGAAAAAAATCGTCTTCCTTACATCAAAGAATAGATGTGTAACACGATTAATATTTTTATCGTCATAAAAGGGTCAATCGCGAATGCTAGGAATTATTCAAACTCGGTGAAATTTTACGGAAATATGTAAGTTTGATGAAAAATATATGTACTTCCGTTCGTTGAAGCAGCGATTCATCTTTTTTTCAACTTAATTGAGGGAAATAATGGATTTTCATAATAATTGAACTAAACGGTTTATCGCGTAACATTAACCGCGGCTCTGCTCTTCCGGCTAATAAATAAAAAAAAAAAATTCGACGGAAGAGTAAGCGCGAACGAAATACGGACAAACGCATGGGAGGATTGAGACTGCACATCGTAAATTCGGAAAGTGCGAGTGCAACTTTCATTTGTTTCACTTTTTTTTCGACCAGCGCACATAATTTATTTGCTCGGGCTTTCTATACTTCTCCGCACTATCCAATGTTCGTCGTTATTAACAGAAAACCTCTTATTCTTACGAAAAAATGTCACCGCGATGAGTGAAAGCCCAATAATACGAAAACAATAATATTCCTTCTTCGCGAATGAAAAAAAAAAAACAACGCAACATCGAGAAATCGCGAATTGGGGGTAACTTTTACTGCCACAGTAATTCTCGTCTCCTCAAGTATGAATTCCTTTAGTCAGGAAAGTATATCGTCAGAGTTAACGTTCGCTGAATTCCCCGAGGGTCTAGACGTCGGGTTTCTGTTTTTTCGTTATACCAACGAACTTTCAGCGAGGACTCATAGTCTCTGTCCTTATTATTCCCATGGCACGCAGAAAACCAGGCGATTATGTGATTTACTCATTGTCCGAAGAACCGACATTTCTTTGTGAATTACTTTGCCGATGCTTTTGAGAGCGCTGATGTATCAGAAATATCTTCCTCTTTCCGAGGTTCTTCGCAAACATATCTGGGGCCGTCTTCCGCTCATCTTTTTCAAAGCCGTTATGACCTGTTTTTGTTCATCCACGAACTGTTTACCAAGTCCTTCCGCCAGGCTCTATCGAGTCAATTCTTCTTCGTGCATTTGCGATCGGAATTAACTTCTTCGAATGAAAGACAGGTCACATTTCCAGAGGAAATGGAGCTTATTAAATATAACGACCGTTCCGGGAAACGGAAAGAACTTGGTACAATACTTGGTCGTATTGTGCAAATATAAGGGCATATCCTGCTTCGAATTCTGCAAAGTCGGAACTGATGCCGTCAGCGTGACACGGATAAATCTATACATTTATAAAAATGGCGAAGAGGTTCGAAAAAGTCGTGTCTGATTTAATTCATCGGCGAGCGAGCATCGTCGATTGTCACCGTTGCGCGTTGTCCCAAGGTCAAACTGGTGATATACAGTAATATACACGTTGTATGTGATGATGATGGCGTGCCGTCAGGGCCCCGTGCCCCGATACCTTCCGCGTGGCATCGGCACCACATAGCACCATCAGACATCGTGAAGAGGCTCAAAACACACTAGTCGGTTAGGTCAGGTTTTTAACGGTCACGTAATCACGTCATCGTGCGTGCGTTGAAACTGTACCGTGCTCTACACATGCACACACAAAGGTAGGTGAACGAACACAATATGATTTTGCCTTGGAGCAAAAGCCGATGGGCGATGATGGTCCACACGAAGGTGTCGCTTTCTTCTCCGTTCAACCGCCACGACAACAAGCTGCGAGAGTTCACCGCGAGAGAAAGGATCATACGCGCAAAGGCATATAGGGGTCAACGCAATTTAACGCTGGCGGAAACATTTTGGACTCACTCACTGGACTGTTCCTACCATTTGTCAATACTTTATTACCAGATGATTTCGTAGTTTCGATTTTACGATACGACTTTCCAAACGTACTCCATCGAATGAAGACTTTATTGAACAGATAGACCAGCTTAAATGGGAGTATTGATTTAAGAATCTGTAGGGCTGCCATTTGGACATGTTCAAACAAAGGAGTTCTCGCGAGAGGGAGAAATTCTTGCGACAACGCTGGAAACAAAGAACCCTCCGCAGGGACGAGAGTTTCGCGAGCGGAAGGGTTATGTTTCGTCCGAACATTCTTACCAAAAAACTGCACGAGTTATTCGAAAGCTCACGCAAAGTGCCGAAAGAGGATAAGATTACAAGATAGCGCTGTATCGTCAAGCGTGTATTCGATTTTTTCGCAGTCATTTAGGTCAGCGGGTATCGGTACCGCAGCGTACAGTGTCGGTGGGTACCGTATGAAGTCGTATACGTGGAATTGATAGAGAAAAAGTACATAAAACTTACTGGCGGGTACCGAAGATTATAAAGCTCGGGCACCAATGAAATCAACGTATTTCCAACATCCACACGCACCTCTGCGAGGCACTCTGTTTAGATTAATCACATCGTTATGCGGTATGCTAACGTTTATTCCTCGATGACAAGTCAAGCGCAGTTTTTCAAAATGTTTACTTATCAAAGTTTGCCGTAGAACGCCAGCCGAAAACACCCAAGTTGTTGGGCTATAAAGGGTATGTCCAGCGCACAAGTTGAAGCGCTTATCTGCCTCGGTAAATTGCAAAACAAGGGCCGTTAAAACCACGAATTACAGCGGGTATCTCGTTGCAGAGATACGTTATACATTATATTCGCCTCTGGCAGAGAAGGACAGAAAGAGATAGAGTGAAATAACTTGGTCGATAATCGGAGAATTAGCCGGGTCGAAAACGAACATCGAGTGTGAAGCACCTGCTCTCGACAGGTACCTCTATCCGGCTTTTGGCCAAACGAGCAGAGAGCCAGAACCGCACCAAAACGGCAATGGTTCGTACCAAGCGAGGCCCGGCATGTTGCAGTGTATGAGCATCTGATCAACCAACAACCGCGATCCTGTTGTTGCGTATATATCGTAGCATGTTTGCTTTGCCTCTAGATGCGTATGGAATAGCGCGATTCTGTGGCGTTTTCAACGCCACTACCGGCTTCGTATACCGAGTAATTTAGATTACGGAAAGGCACGGGTGTGGCCCAGCATTGACCTTTGTTTTTCGATGAAGCAAACATACAATTATGGTCCAGAAGAGCCCTTCGAAGAACGAAAACAAATGAAAAATGAAAGCGGAAAGAAAAAAGGGACAAGACAAGACGAAGGAAGAAACGAAGAGATGCCATGAGGCAGGAACGTACGACTCGATAGGATATGGATTACTCGACATTTTGCCTGGAATTTTAGAGGCATGCCATGACTGCGAGGGACTTTTTCGGAACAAGGCCGTATTTCTGCAGTTTATGTTCCGTCTTTGGGACGGCGTTACCTGTTGGTTCCACATCGTATAACGGTTTGACGTGCCTAGATCTCAGCTTTAATGAGCGAAGTATTCTCAGGCATACCCAACTTGCTTATCGCAACGTACTGTCATTGCGCAACTTGATGATAACTTAATTTCCGATACACAAAAGGCAAGCAAAGTAGGATTTAGCCTGTGGGATCAAGAGTGCGGGTATGTATTAGTGCGACATTGCGGAGTATGTTTACGACAACGTCGACTCGAGGGCAAAAATCCACCCTAGAGGTGACTTAATCACGTCACACGCTTGATCACCTTACACAGGGGTGTACAATACTCCGCTGTTGAAATTCAGGGAAAAAAATGTTTTTAGTGCCGATCTGTGCGGCGAAAAATGCTTGAAACTCAGTGAGAAATTTCAGTTGAAACTCGAGAGGATACTAGGCTACAGTGCTGAAGAATTGCTGCAGTTCGGTGATGGTGGACATTTTTTAAAATTTTTTGTAAAAGCATTTCTTCCTGCTCCGGAAGTCCGAGACAAGGCGGTATAGGGAATGAACTTCGTTGGTGGGCGATTCACTGCTGCATTTGGCGTTGCACTGTGAGCAATGCCTGATAAAACCACGGATATTTCAGCGGATTTCCAATTATTTTCCATTTCAATCCCCATATTCAACAGATTTTTCGCCACAATTCCGCAGAGTCTCCAATTCGGAAGATTCCTGTATCATTATAGCGGCCGCACGTCGTTGTTCCAGTGTTGTAGGGCGTGGTTTGCACACCCCTGGTATGCAAGGATAGGCTGATCGGGGGGTGCTTAGAGGTGGCAAATGAGATTAACTCTCTGATCCCGAATCCAACAAACTCTATGCCGCCGAGCCACCAAGCGATACCCGCTAACCGCAACTCGTTTTTCTGATTCTCGGTGGTTCTCTGCGCCACCGGAGTAACGGCTATTTCAGGTTTTGTATATACCCTTCGAATAATCCAATAGATGACTGAGGCACATCAGGTTCAAACACACTAGATTCGTATATGAGGGTTTCTTGCGGACACTGCGAATAATTTCCGTGTGTTGAATTTACATGTGCAAACTCGCAGCTAATGCAGAACGGCTTTGGATTACACGAGCTTCGCGGCTGTACACAAGTTTTCTCTTCTACTGTATGCTCTTATGTATAACGGTAGTAGCCAACGAGATATCACGATGTTAGCGCTAAGCTTCCTACCCAGTGGTATTAGCCCTGAGAGGTTTTACGTCAGACCTCGTAGGCAGCTATCGCCTTCGTGCTTTATTCCGAGGGATGATAATTTTGGTTCATGCAGAAGCTTCGAAAATGATCGCTGAAGATCGAAGAAGATCCGCCTGAAATCTTGGCCATGAGAAAAACTGATTTCCACTGAAAGTTCAAGAAATATATACAAACCGATTTAAACCGATAAAAAATAATGAAATTTTATTGCTGTTTTTGAAAATGTGCGCATGAAAAGTTAGCGATCATACCCATCCAAATGCCAACGACGTTACTAATCTGTCATCGGAACTTGCCGTAAAAATTCCAGCAAATTATCATGAAATTATAATAAGCTGCAACCGACGTCCGCCCCGCTGTAAGTTGCAACGCATAATAGCTATCGAATCATCGAGGGCAAGCGCGCGATCGCATCGACTTCCGATCTACGCGCGCGATGTATGTTACGTTGAGCTCTGAGCAAATTGGGCCCTGATCTCTCGTTCGCTGTATCGTCCGCGACTCTTTCCATTCGCGTTCACTCTCGCTTGCTAGCAGCTGCGTGTCTCTTCGGTGAGCAAGTCAAACCACGCGATATCACGAAGGAACCCGGTGCCCGTGAAGCTCTCGCAGACCCGACAGCTGTTCTGTCTTCTGTCACTTATCATCAACGAAGATTCTTTTAGAGCATTTTGTTCCAATCCTTTTGCCTCATTTATTCCTGCTTACTTTGCCGTGTAGGAAATAGATGTCACTGATCAGCGTGCCCAACGGATTCTGCACCTACTGGAAGCATTTTTTGTGGGTTCAAGCTGCTTTTAATGACGTAGAAAAAAAATGGTAAATTCGACGCTCATACAATCATGCGATACTACAATTTGTTAATCGATAATTGCCTCATACTCCGCTCAAAATCGAAGCGGATCTCAGCCAGGTGGAAAAACCACGAACAACATGATTAAGGGGATAGTATTCTCGAAGACCCTTCCAAGATAAGGTTGCACCCTTTTTTTGCTGCTGGTTCGTGTTTCAATCAATGCACCATGTTGGATGGTGTCACGATACAACATATCGTATTTGGTATACATTGAGGTTTTCGAGCATATAAAGCGGCGCCCGCTGCGTCGCAAGATCAGTTCTATTCAGCAGTTCGCACGATGCGAAAGCTTCGCGTCCCGAACCATCATTATTCTTGCCGTAAAACTGCATCGGTGGTACGTTGATTTATATTAACTTTATTTCACAATTAAGCAGTCATTATCGTTAGCATTAATCCAACAGCGAATTCAAAATAAATTCTCCACTTTCTCCATGAAGATAAGAAGATAAGAGTATTCCGCTGAAGATGAGAGTACGCACGTCCGTTATTATGCTATTACAGTATGCAGTACGCCAAGTGTTTCGTATTTAACCAACGTTGGTTAGACTTGTTGAGACCCGAATTTTCAACAAACCGATAGCTATAAACAAAGGTGTCAAAGATCACATAATTTCATCTGGATTCGTCCGTTCTGTGACGTATTTAACGAAGGAACTTTACTCCAAATAATTCCCCGAGTAAAGGTTCGAAACCGCAGGGTCTAGGCTTTACGAAAACGAAAGAATTTAATCGGGACCAAACCATAAAAAGACAACGATTTAGTTTCGAAAGTATTCGCTCCGAAGAACCCCAGTATTGACCGCAAAATCACGTGTACACGACTCGGGCACTCTTTACATTGTATCGAATTGTTTTATGCCTGAGGCACTAGAAGGTCTTCGATCGAATTCACCCTTTTTGTCTGAAAGTTTTCCGCTCTGCACGAAGGAAACAAAATATCCATCGAAGGAAGTGGATAGCGAGTGTGTCTGTGCGCTATACGGTTACAAGAGTCCTGGAGATACACTCGATAGATGAATCAATGCTGGGCTACTTTGATGTCGGTGGTTTAGGAGTGGATCATGTTTATAGAAATCTACACCGCAGGCGGAGGCAGTTGGGGTATCTTCCTGCTCTTCTTATCGGTCTGCTGGCAATCAAACGCTATTGGTCTTTGCATCCGTAGCATTTATGCAACATACTTTGTATTTCGAGTCTTCCTTAAGATGAAGCTATTCGTCTACAATTTTGATAATTTTGTTATGATTTGATGACTGACAGAGGTTAATAATACTAATTAACCATTCCGTCTTCATAATCAAATGTGATTTTTTTTACACAATGTTGCTCGCGAGACCATTTTTTTCTTCTTCCCATCGACCTGGTTCTCCTTAAGCGAATCATATAGCCTACTGTTTTTGCCAACCCGTATAACTCCCGGCAAAAAAGAACTCGATTGCTTATTAGTTCTCTGGCTGAATTTTGGAAAAGTCATGAGGAGCGATGCAAGGATGTTCCCTGAATCGTCAGGATCTGATGATCATATCGATAAATGAGACTCGCAAGTTGTGCAACTGAAAGTAAATGCTTGCTCAATGGAATTATATCCATCGGTAAATATGGATAAGACAGGATCAAAGACTATTCAGTAGAAGCGAAACTTGCGTTCTCGTTGATCAGAATTAATTCGTCCAACTTTGCCCTTGCTCTAAACATCAATCGAACGATGATGCATCGGCTCATATTCTTAGGCACATCTGATCCATTCTGCTTTTTCTGATTCCATCTTTTTCTTGTCTCTCTCGATGTAAACTTGCGGTGGGAAAAGATTCCGCACTAAATGTCTCTAGCAGCCGTGTACGAGGGACCAGAATGAAACTCGTGTACGAATGAAATAAAAGTGTGAATTTTCAAAGTGCCAGAGGAGCCGGAATGCAGATCAGCAGTAGATTCGGATGTGCGACGCATGAGAGGTGAAGACACCGTAGGATATGTTCGACGACCTCGCTGCGCGACTCTCGTGGTTTCTCTCTCCCGTTTATTTCTTCCTCAGTCTGCGCTTCTTCAGGCTCTGCCATCCTCGCCCTCGGCTTTCGCTCGTTTTGTTATCCTATTTTTTATTATTTCTTTCTCGATCCCTCACGCGCGCCCGGATTTCTGTGTGTATACCCAAGACCCCAGACACTCCCGGAGAGAGGATACAAGAGCCTGGTATGCGGTGATATCGACTCATTACCATTCCGGGTGCAGGGAGCAGGGCGCGACTTTGCATCCATTAGGATAATTGCTCCTCTAAGTCTCCGCACTCGCCTGAAGAAAAAGAATATATGCCAGCGAATCTGCCTTTTTTTCCTTCTTTTTTATTCTTCGTATGTTCCGTGTCGCTTGGTGTTCCGTCGTCCTTACAGAACTCGGCAAACTGTGACTCTTGTTTCTCAATTCTGATCGCTTTAAATCTCACCTTCCGACTCGTCGATGTTCACGCGTTATTTATGGATGGGAAAATTAATATATAAAATAACAGCTGTGATATTCGGGCACTCCTCAAAAATCAGGATGTCCGAATTCCGGAGTTGCTTGAGCGATTTCTGAACTATATGTTTTTGTCAGCATTCGATTTTGATACAATTCTACACTAATCTTTTTGCGCCTTTGCGTCTTGCGTGTTTTTTTCCGATCTTGCTTCTCCACACCTTAACGTGCAATTAACACCATAAAACCGCCATCTTAGGCTTCGAACCTACTACAGGAATAATTTTTCAAACGATTCGACCTTCGGAAGGAAGGGTCAATCGAAATACATGTTTATTCATTGAAAAATAACATATATTTTTGTTAAATTGTTGGTTCAAGGCGGTGGAAATTCTATTTAAATGGAACGAACCCGATGGTATCATAGCAGGCATCACCACGCACTGTGATTAGAGATATTTCACCAAAAGCATGTCGATTCTATTACTCCTGCACAAAAGTATTAGCTGAGATCGAGAAAACGTATGTTGAACATACAGTATAATAAATATACTTGAAAATGCATGTGTTTGAGCGGCGCGACCGGCGGTGTTGTTCTCTCGACACCTGTTGGCTTCTAGCTCTACTGGCTGATTAACGACTAGGCTTCCGAAATCGCGAGGGGGCGCGACTTCTTACCAGCCTGGCTTCGTTCTCGTGTTCAATCAAGCCTCTTCCGGGTCTTACTCGTGACCGAGAGGAGTGCTCGGGAGGATAGATATGGCTCTCCATTTGTCCACAAAACTATATTTGTATGCGTTTCGCATCGCAAGTACATGTCCTTTGCTGCGATCATTCAAACTTTGTGAATGGTTCAAGCCGTTTTCTAGTTGCTGACGTCAAAACTTTCGTACATACGTTAAGGACCTAATAAATTATATTCTTAGTCTTTCCGGTACAAGAAGAATTACATTTTCAGACTACAGGTGCAAGGTGGACCTACGCAAATATTGTCAGTACACCGAGGTAAGAAATTATCATAATTCTTGAAGACAGAAATTGCGACACACCACGAATAACGAATGCAGAAATTCTTGCCTGTTTGGAGACAGAAAAGGCTGCTCGTTATTTCACGTATCTTTCCAACTCTGACCAATATAGACCACAGTGACTTGACTTGTGGCAATGCTACTTTGTAGACACGGTAGCCCATGGACGACCCTTTCACTTACCGACGTTTGTCATGATCCAGCATCTTTGGTCCTGTCGTTACGCGAGATGAAATGAAACATCTACACTCAGGAAAACATTTTTGGTCTTCTATGTAAATATGTATGTGATCGGCAGATTTGCGTTTGAATTTAAGAGGATCTGAGTGTGACTGTGTGCTGGTTCTTGCGAAATAATGAAAACTGATTAACAGCAATTAAGTACAATATAAACATGTCAGTTTTGCAAGATAATACCATTAATCAGGGTTCAATACCCTCACAATCCAATATTACGCGATCCTATTTTGAAAAAAAAATGTTTTTCACGGTCAGGTCATCGAGTCTTAATAGGATTTCACCAGAGCCAAATATACGAAGCGATCCTCAATTTGTCAATAATCTGTGACGAATTCCAATGAATTCCAACGGTACGATGAGAAGTGCCAAGTTTCGGAGGAAGCTTTGGTTAGCCCACTCGACTACGGTATCAGCCACTTTATCCAAGTTAGAAGAGATAGAAGCAGAAGCTGGGAGAGAGAGAGCGAAAGAGAGAGGGAAGCTATTTACCGTGGGAGAACGTCGATTGCTCCTGGGGACGAAGACCCACGCGCGACATCGAGACGTCTTAATTTGTGGCACTATATGCATAAAACATAGAACTCGTCGGGTCTTGTGGGCCTCTCTATCGAACAAGGCGTTCGCGGCGAGATACCCTCGGCGAGAGAGGGATCCCGACGCGACGCCGCAGGCGAGAGTTTGCAATGTCCGTCTCCCTCTGGCGCTGTATTTATAAATCTTTGTGTGAATGTATGTCCAAGTCTCGACACGCCCTAATTACTTCGCTAATTAATTGTCCATTGGCCAACGTAGAAGTGCCCCGGATGGTTCTATTGAATCAATCTATCGAACCTCTTTTGCAAGCCGAACTATCCATTTGTGGATAGCCAGCAGTCAAATCGTCCGCTCGGATTCCTCGAGGATTCTTCGGGTCCTCGCGTGATGACTCCGTCATTTGCGTCTGTGATATTTTTTGATTCGATGAAAAAAAAAATGCATATGGCCCTCGTCGAGTTGAAACGACGTATTGAATTGTGAGTTTGATTCCAGAGGGATTAATGGTGTCGATCGATTATTCAGAGGCCAAGTTGGCTGAGGCCTGATTCAGAAGTTGCTCCGTTTCGTATATATCCTCTTAAAAACCCGATGACCGTGTTCCGATTCTCATTAAATCTCGATTCTCGTTCTTCCTACGCGCTCGTCGGAGGGCAGAAAGGGACACTCCCGACAGAGACAGAAAGTTGGACAGTAGCCTCGTGCCGGACCAGCCTCATACCGGCAGCAGCATCCGCCGAGTTTGCCATTATGTTATTTCTCCTTCGTGTAGCGAATTTCGAATTCGCGACGAGAATTTATCGTTTCCTCGCGAGTCTGCCGCGGATCCACCAGTTGCGGTCTCGATTCTCGACTTTGGGGGATGTTTCCACACGTGAAGGGCTTTCACACATTTTATATAAACAGCGTATCTACCGGTCATGGTGGATAGGGCTTGGTGACGGTGCAGAAATTCGCGCACAGTAGCTCTCCAGTTGATGTCACTTTCGTTTTTTTTTCAAGGCATCAAGCTTCCTCTGGTCCTACTCGTTTCGACTCCTCGGCATTTGCGCTGTTAAAGAAGATTTGTCACTTCAGCACGTTCGTTCCAAACTCTCTTCGCACCTAAGCTGTGCCCTCAATTCAGCCACATCGTTCTTCTTTGGACAGTTGAAAAATAAACGGATCAGTGTCGATTAGCGATTAAAAATTGTTGATCAATCAATTCTAGCGATATAATTATTGATTTCTCGACGGAATTTTTGGCAATTCCATTTGGAACTTGTCCAGCTATGACAGGCCCTCCGGGTGCTCCGGAGTTTGTGGGATGATGATCGACTCAAAGAAGGTTTTGCTCTCATGGTTGATTCAGAATGTGGACAATGCTTTTCCGACACTCCTGTACGCGTTAGAGTTTCGGAGAGGTTTTCTCTGTTATACTCTTTGAATCGCAGTCAACATATGCACGTGGTAAACCATGGATTCCAGCGGGATTCAATCAACCAAGGCAAAACGATAAAATCATACAGTGTCAGGTCTAACGAACGTTCGATAGAAAATACCTTATAATCTATCTCAATTCTCATTCCAAGTCCGGCAATGGTGTCTCGCGAGCGTCTTGATTGAGACGTTGCGGCGGAGAGTCGCCGCGAAAGATCAAAAGTACCGACATCCCGCTTCGGGGGATCGCTGGTTGGCTGAAACGTTGCGGAGCAGAGTGGACGAGTCCATCGAAAAGCACATATGAATTGGCGTTAATACTGATCGGCGATTGGATATGTTCAAGACGCACGGGAGCTGTTGACGTGAATGAGTGGATTTGCGATAAAAAAGAACATCGTAGAGAAAAATACGATCGAGTCTACGATGCGGTCGATAATTTGGAAGTATTACACCGGCAACTTCGAAGCATACGTCGTGGAGGAAGAAGTCGAGGATGCTTCTCTCGAGTGGGAAATAAGGAGATAATAAATCGCCTGTTGCTCGCAGAAAACGCGCTACCGGCAACTCGAGCGTTTCTCTCACTGCCTTTTTCGAATATAAACTCGAGAGTAAGAGTAAAAAATATATACCGGAGAGGGGAAGAGATAGAGTGGGAGATAGGGACAGAGACAGAGAGAACGAAAGGACCACGCGTTGCGCGCGAGTTACTTATAAATTCGCGACGACAACGCCTACGCTAACCGTTCAGCAAAGCAGAGCTCTTTCTCTGGCAATCAACAGCGAGAGCACACGCTTATATTCTACGTTGCCGAGTGTGGAATATACAGAAGATACCCCGAAGAAGAATTATGTAGGTAGCGCAAGCTCGTTTACTTTTATCAACTCTCGAGGGCTCTTTTGCATGCATGGATACTCGATGATGTTCTCGTCCGCACTACGGATGTGCAGCCACAAAAGAAATTACGCACTCTCGCTTCGCGAGACTCCGCGATATGATAAGCCACGTCAATGGAACAAGGAGGAAGGAAAAGTGTAATTAGCGTACGCTTGCATTGTTGAATTCGATTATTAATTTATCGTAACACGTGTGTGAACTTGGCTCGCGATAATATCAGGGTTTTTGGAATTTCATTATTGTCGTAATAAACATTCGATGAAGAGAATGAAAAAAAAGTCAGTAATTTTCAATTTTTATGGATTTTAATTATAACGAATGATCGATCTGTCAAAAGTCAGCTGTCCGTCGTGGTAAAGCAAAAACAAAACGTCACTGACGCGCGAGATGCGGAATGGAGTTTGGCAATCGAATTTATTCGTTTATCGACGCAAAGTGTCAACCGATGGAACAAAAAGGTAACCACGAATGCGATATTTCGATCCATATCAGCATCAATTCTTCAAGAGGAGAACTTTGTAAGATAGCGACCATGCCATATTTCTGCAGCTCGAAGTAGCCGAGATGTGGGACGTCCCGACACGCTCCGCATGAACATCTGATGCAACCGATTCTCCGAGTACCGAGGTATTCTCGCGTTAATTGTACGCTATTATATCCTCTCGGTGACTCGAAACTCGCGCGATCGCGTCGTACCGATATCTTGTGATTTCTCCAATAAAATAGCCCAGGAGTGCCCGACGCTGCGAACTATGGGCCTGCAGTGCCCGCCTGTCTTCGGTGCTGTTTTCGATATCTCGCGAGTTTGCCGTTTCATCGTCACTCTTAACTTCTTTCGTATCGCGAGCGATCCAAGACACTTCTTGGTGTGAAATAAAGCACTCTTTCTTTTTCCTCGTGTCCTCCTCTCTCTCTCGGCCTAGCTTTCTCGCTCTCCATACAGACGGAAGCACACAACGCGTCCCCATAAGCTCTTTCCTGGAAAATCGTAATTGCGCTGGTAGCACATGTTCGCTAAAGCATGTGACCAACCTTTCTTTCGCAAACTTGCATTGTGCGAGTTACGGTACGAGCATGTCCCGACAGGTACTTTGAAAATTTATCTTTAAATCGATAACTTCGAGTCACCGGATGTCGCGCCTCGAGCCTGTTTTTTCCAGGTCGCGAAATGTTATTTCGCTCTGTTTTTGCGGTACTCTTGATAATTCGTTATATCGTGATACGGTGAATCGTCGTATGGTAGCCTAAAATGATGTTCTTGTGATTGATCCGTGAATGTTTCGTTCTCCATTTTTACCTACCGTACATAGTGATCTTCTCAAGGGATTTTTTCCGAATTTCATCGAGGCTCCTCACATACTCGAGGACTTTCCTTAATTTCAGGACTTGGTATGCCCAGCATCAGGGGAACTCATCTTTCTTTTATCGAATATAGCGGTAATGTCTCATTGGCATATCTATAAGACGGTTCATTAATTTCTTATTCGTCTTTCCCATACCGACATGAAGAAAACGCGGGGATGGCGAAATCCCGTCGATGACCTTTCTAGTCGCCTAATCGATTATCGCTCTCGTCACAAATTCTCGATGTTGCATTATACCGACGATAAATGGTGATGTTAGCTGCAGGACACGTTTCGCGAAGGATAATTGATGGGAAAACGGTAGCCTTGGTGGTATGGCTTCTCGGAGCTATCAGATAAGAACCAGGAAAGAAAAAAAGCAGCCTGAAGGATTCGTCGGACGTGGCGGCTTCTTTGCCACGTCGCGAAATCGAGAACCTCACGATCATCGTTATATTGTTATTGCGCTGTCATAAACAACGGGATATACGCAGAAATCTTTCGAGGAGCGACGGGCGCGTGCATCTTGTGGCGTATTATATGCGTGATGCGTGAGCGGGAGCAATCCTCGAGAGCTCGTCGCTCTTGCCGAATATCCGCACCTGCTGCTCAATGGCCGATAAGTTTAACATCGTTGGTTATGATGTTATTATACGACGCTGTTTTATTCAACCATTTCCTCCTGTCTGGGACCCTATCTCTCTCTCTCTCTCTTTCTCTCTTTCTCTGTGTGTTTTTCAGTGTGTTCATACGCAACTTTGCCAATTTCTAGAGATCATCAGTCACAAATACGCACTTTCGTCGTTGACGACGTGATTTTTCAGTTTTTTTTAACAGCCGCACGTTTCGAACAACTTTATAAATGTCTGTATCGATCCATCCAGGTTTTCCCCATTTGTGCAACACGACGCGACCTGGCTAATCGGTATTTACGATGACTTGTTAATATAGCTATAATAAGAAACGAGTAGCAATAGACATGAATGATGTTGAAATTTGCATCTTTGGAATCCAACGAAAATAATTTTTTTCTGTACCATCATGATTTATGATATTGCAAAGTTTGATTCAGCGTATTTAGAATCAGGATCAAAGAAGTACGTGGTGCGCTGCGACATGCACCGCCAAGATATGAACTTTGTAAGAGAAAATAGACTGCAAAAATTATATTTAACAAACTAAGGATATTGCAACCTTGTTTTTTTCATGACGCATATGGAGAGCTGTTCTCTCGCATGCAGATGTAACATTAATGTCTTTATACAATTTGTTGATAACATTTTTAAATTTAGCTTTATTTTAATGTACCTTGTATCGTCTTACTTGGATTATAAATACGCGAGCAATCATCCTGCAGCTTGGAGAAGCACAGAAAAGAAATCGCGTACTATCGCTGCTGCGATTTAATAAAATTAACTAAATTTTATTAAATTTCATTAAGTATATACATGTATCCTACAACAATGCAATAAATTCATCCATCTTGGCAATTGTGTGGGGGTATATGCTTCTTGTATTTCGCGAATAAGAACATGGACTTGCATCTGTGCATGAAGAAAAAAATTGACAGAGTCTACACAAGATCTTTGAAGTTTTCTCCGCTTCCGGTCCCCCGAAAACACCAGTAGGGATAATACAAAGTCCCACGAAACTAAATATACCGCGGGTTACCGGTATGTGTATACATAATAGATGCCCATGTATATTCGTGTGCGATATATGTCGGTATTCGAGTGTATGTGGATGGTTGATGAGAAACCACTGTGGGAGAAGTCAAACACCCTCTGTCGCTCATACCTAGTCGGCTAACGACTTTTTAAGTGTTTTCCACCCAGAAAACTTTGGTATTGCATCCACACCGACAAACTCTTATTACATGGAAGTCATCGAGGGTATAGGAGAGCAGACGCCACTTTGTCGTATCTCTTTCGTCTAACCCGATTTTAATTTGACTTTTCTGGCGCTGTACAAGCGCAAACAGCGTACGACCACATTCGGAAAGATTAAGGCCCGACGTCAGTGAACTCCCTTCATTCGCCTCTTCCCATATGTTCGTTGGGAAAAACGGGAATTTCCAACATTTTCTCTGCTAATTCTGGACAGGGATCCAGACGGTTCTCCAGGAATAATTAATGAGAATTCTCGTCGTTCGGCAAACGGCAGGGTCGCAGCTGATGAAAATACGTTTTCCAAGGTCATTTATTTTTACTGATGAAAAAACGCATGTCCGTCAGCGGGTCCGATCACGGGAGAGCATAACTACAAAGTCTGTCGTTGAATCGTACGATACGACCGGAAATTAATTCCGATGAGGTTTCAGGATGTACGAACTGCTCGACCGTACATCGATCCCCAAACTCGTTTCTTCGACGAGAATTCAGAGTTTCTTCGACGATTATATCTAACGGCAGGGACGTATGTTTTCGCCGATCTTTTTCCCACTCCTCGATGACGTCCCGTCTACTTTTCGGTTGACTCTTAGCAGATAAGAGTCTTAAAAACGTCGCTAGCAGGGTGATGACGACCCTTAAAAATACACGAAAGTGAGATACTGAGCGCAAACTTTTCCAGTACGCCACCGATTTTGAAATTATTTTATCAAGTCCCGTCGTAAGACCATCAGAGATTCTCCATTCCGGAAGTTGAGTTTCATGCTTTTTCCGGTGAAACACCCTTAAAAACACGTCATTCCGAGTCCATCGCGATTTCTCGATTATTCCCAACTGCGGTGTAATATCCTAGTGGGAGGGGAACCGAGGCTTTCTCCACATATCCTTAGATCGAACGAGCCCTCGCAGGCTCCCTTTCATTATTTCTTTGTGCAATGCGGTACCGGACAATCCTCGCTGAATAACAGCATTAATGACAATCGTACGACAGATAAAATAAGGAGAAAGTCAGAGTGAAGAGGAAACGAAGAAGAGAGAGTCGCCGTCGAATTCGGACCTTGAATAATATCCTCGACATCCTGAAACTCCCAGCGCACACAGCGGAGAGAACAATCGGCCAGATGTCGAGGGCGCGTTTTGTACTCTGACCACGGAAAAATTAGTGGTTTCAAACGCTGACGCAAACCGCTGGTTTTCACCACTGAATACCACTCTACACATGTATCGGGAGAAAGTATATACATTTATATACATGTACACACACACGCGCGCGCACGTTTCTACCCTGAAATAATTTTTTCATACAAAATTAACCCAGAAAAAAAAACAGAAGACCTCCTGAGACACCATTTGCTATGACGTGCCGTCAGTTGTTGCACTTTCCCATTTCATTGCACTTCGACCTGTGTATGTGTGTTCCGACCTGTATGCGATACGGTTCCTCTCATTGAGGATCGATAACGCAGCTGTCCTTATCATCGCACGATTTGGAAGCTCATTTTCATCATGTGCTCGCACAGAGATACTCGGGTATCATTGTATACATGTTAATATGTATGTAACATACGTATTTACAGTCGATGATCTACGTTATAATGTGTATATGCGTGCCAAACCGCAGTAGCTCGATTCATCCGCCAGTTACGCGCTACATGTGGCGCATGACACGTATACGCCATTTATTCTATCCGTTTTAATTCGAACACACGCGCACACATGTCTATCAGCCCTCGGACTTCCTGCTCGAATTTCCGTAATACGTGTTGCGAATATATTTTGCTTGTCAAATTGCACCGACGGGTATATCAATAGCGGAAGCTTCGATTTCGCGTTTTCAGACCTGCGAAGATACGTCATACGTATGTTGATTAATTGTGGAAAAATAGTGCGTTGAGAAACGAAAATTCTTCGAGAAAACATACTTTCAGGAGCTTTTGTCAACACAGAGGATAAACGGACAATGACAGGGTGTTTTTTTTTCAGATTTTGGACATTGACAATTTATGAATTCACGCCGTTTTGGCTCATTTCGTTGATCGGCGGAAATTCGTTTTCGCAGGTAGTCAAAAACGGAAAATCAAGCGACCCTCTTGTTTGCGACCGTGATCATCGGATTAGGAGAAAATAAAAATGGAAATACACGTGCGCGAAACTACTAATTATTAATTATTCGATAATTAACTCTACATTGTTTATAAGTAACGCGCAATTGGACGAAAAACGCACACCCCGCAGGCTTCCTTCAGCGGGTTAATGCACGAGATATAGTTTTGACCTTATTACCGCGGTATGCCCAGAGATTATTCTTCGTATGTATCGAGACTAACACTTCAAAGAAGAAGGAAAAGCGGAGGCGTTGTAGCTAGCGCGGAAGAAAGAGCGGAAAACACTTCGCTGGCGTGATACACCGGAAGAACCGTTTTTTCCTTGGTAATTATATAATTATATAATGATGTTGAGAGCCAGGGAGGAGGCTCGCCGATACGAGAGAGTGGAAGCGGAAAAATAAGCGCCATCGCATGTCTGTGATATCTTCTCGCAGGCAGATATAGCTCCGAGATTCGTTTTAAATTAAATAATTCCTCACGTCGCAATTCGTCGGTACGAATCGTATGGATAAAACAATTGTGCATTCCAGATGAATCGCCGATTCAACGATCCGCGAATCTATGGATAAAAAATCGCGAATACCTGTAGATTAACTCATTAAAACACTTTTACGGTGCACACGTGATCAAATAGCCAACGATGGCGCCAAGAGTCTGCACTCGTGTCGTTGGATATGCTTCATAGCGCTGCTGACATTCGCTTGTTCGCTACTTTTTTCTGGATGATTCGAAAAACGTCTTCCAACGTCTCACTACGGAAAGCAGGCTTTTAACCGACTTTGCGTGTGCTCAAGCTCCCCGGTCAACAGGTTCCACTTTGTTCGCGACAAAACGGCGTAATCGCCAATTAGCGGATATAAATTGACTGGTGAATTTCACAGAATAAGGAAAAAAATTATTTTTCGTAAACAAGTCACTATGAAATTGAATTTGACAATTGAAAACTACGAAGTGTCATCAAAACTGCAAAGCATGTGCAAGACACTTCACGAAATGTATTTTTTTCATTTCGTATCGTGGGAAATAAACAAAAAGCGTCTTTACGTACGAAAAAGTAATTGGCAATTTATTAGGCTTCACTAGCTCTCCATTCAACACATCCGCATAGCAGACACCGTACATGTAGGCATTGTCCGTTTGGTATTGCCCGTTATGTACGGTAGCAGAATTTCGCAGGGTCATTAAACTTCCGGCAGCCGCGTGACAAAGTTCCTCGACACCATCGTGTACAAATATCGTCACTTTTTCGTCCGTTCATTCCTACCGAGTAATTACCAAAAGCACTCTCACCCCTCCATGCTCGTGGAATACCAATTCCAAATACGAGAAAAAAAAATGAGGGTTGATACAGTTAGCTGCAGTGCGTTAGACCTTTTCACGCAACGTATGTATCGGGTCTGCATTATCTTTTGGTGAAATAAGTCATAATTTTTCAGTCACGTGACTCGTGCAGATCCAATATTGGAGAATTATATATACACATGTGTATGGACATTATCACATCGAGAGATCTGTATCGATTAGAATTAGACCCCCTTGGGTACCACGCAGTCGCAATGCAAACTTGCTTTTTCGGCTTAATCCGACGGTATCTGTGAGAACAACGGCTGTTGCCGTATAACTCGTACGATAGGGATCTCCCATTTTTCCAGCTCTTTTGGCTCCACCGCGATATTATAAGCGACTGTATACTATCAATCACTCGCTGCATAATACAAGACGTCTTTATTCGTTGCTACCTTTTTTCTATTAAGCGATGAATTATCTCCATTGTGACTTTATTTTCCGCGGGCATTTGCTCGACTCTGTGACGCAGTCGTAATGCAGAGAAGGACTCTTGATGTTCATTGAATGTAGGAGTTATTTCGATAAAAAGATTTTTACTCGATGAATAAGATTTTTAATTGTGTTTCGTAAGACCTGAGCGAAAAAGAAGGATTATTTTACGGGTAAATTAACAGTAATATGTAGTTCACGAAAGGGGTGGAACTCATCTGTTGAGAGTTTGAAAGTTGAGGTTGTGAGGTTGAAAAAAAAAATTACAATCGATTATTGTTACGAGATGCAGGGTAAAATGTATCACATTATGGAAGACGTTTCCACCTCGTGATACGGACGTTTCGTAGTGTACCGCTGGTGTCTACCACCCCGGAATTCGTCATGGTTATGGTATCTACCCTCGAAAATCCATAGTGGACCCACCCTTAGGGTCGGCGCTTGCGCGTCATTGTGAATCCCCCCACCGACCTCTGCTGTCTTTGTACCTCTGATGGTGGTGGTGGATTCGCATGTATTTTCACCGCCATCACAACCGGGGATAGGCAGCGAGAGAAGGGTAGCAGAAAAGCATGGAGGTATAAGGAGAGCCGGAATCAACCCCTGCCATTGCCTCGGCCCACAGTCGATTCGCATTCATCCCCTGTGCGCACGAGTCTCTCGAGGGACGAAAAGCAAGGTTCGGCGACGAGAGAACTGGACTCTTGCTCCAACGATACCTCGGAGACGTGGGAATATATATGAAAGGACAAAATGGCGAACGTGATCGTTCGGTTCTCAGACTCTCGGACGAATCAGGGTCTTCTCTGTGTTCTTACCTATATTCTCATCTTGACAACCCTTTTATACATCCTCCTAATGGAAATTAGGGTTCAACGAGACTGTTTCCAACGATCAATTAAAACAAAGAGACATTGCAGGGTACTTTGCGGATATTTCCGTTAAGAAAATCTTCAGCCGGAATATTTGAAGTAATTTATTGAAAATCTCGTCATTTTTTGGTTCTCGACTTTGACAAGCTTGAAATTTTTGCATAAATCTAATTTCACGACCCTAAATTCAGCCCCTCAGCGCAATCTAGGACCGACTTCCGGATGGAGCTCCAATTTCGAATAATTTCTCTCAAATTTTTCAAATGCTCGATATCGATATGTTTCCTCCAATCTCTGATGATATATTTTCTCGCAGTATCGGATTGTTATAAATCAAATTCGTGCGCCGAAAGCATGCTTACAATTTTGACATTTTTTTCAGGGTTAGGCGTTGTTATTTATCGCTGTACATTGCCATGGTGTCGAAGTTTCATAATTGACGTACAGAGACTCACCAGGGGTAGCCCAATGTATGAATACGAGAACAAGGTGGGGTAACCTTGACTGCGACTCGCCCTCCTGATGGATTCGAGCATGGCGTGCGAGAGCTCTCTCTTGGTCTCGTATACACCCTAAGCCTTATAATAGAAAAGCTTAAAGTAGTATAACACACGGGGAACAAATACGTGCTCCCCTGAAAACGTGCAGGGCAACTCCTCGCCTCGTTATTAAATTCTAATCCTTCGGCCAATTACAAAATTAACTCGTACATTCGTGTATACATTTGATTTCCACCACTGTCTCCCATATCTCGCGATAAACGATCATCGTATACTAGGTAAACCATTCAAGTTTAATTTCTGTCAACTTGAAATAACCATGAATAGCTCAGCATTTCAAACTGTCTGATTTAACTCGATTTCAAAGAAATCGCTTCCTCATCATCTCTTTGATGTCATTTTTGTCGAGTCGTTTTTATTTCGTTCCAAAATTAATTCCCAAACGGGATATCATCTTCCCATTCGATCAGATACGTTCTACCGCATATGTCGACTATTTCCGTATGCATTATCATGAACATTCTCTATGCCCATGTATCAAACGAGCCGATATGAGTGAATAAAGTCGAATCATCGATATTTTAGCACAACGTTGAATAATTTATCGATTTCGCGTGTTTTTGACATTAATTTTTTCGTTCGGGAGTCTCTCACAGAACGCGACGAGGTGCTTGATCAAATGACAACGTCGATGTGTGTTGTCTCCGCTCTAGCACGGAGAGCGAGGCTTATTCACGCTTCGCGGACCCGATATCCATCTGCGAACAACTGTACTACCAACGTGGACTATCGTAACGCCTCCCATGAATCAAGAGCAATGTCTGTTACCCCTGAATATATCTACGAATATATCTATGTAGACGCACGTGTATTAGAGTACATTAAAATACAAAGTGAACTGGAGCAGAGGTGAATCGAAACAAGGTGCGACGCGGAGACCGGGACTTTGGCACGTTATCACCTGGCACCTGGAAGAGTCCCACCAGGTGGACCGAAACCGTGTCATTTTTCTAACATTAGGGTAGAAAAACTGCTGATACAGCACTTTGTCTTTTCCCTTGTCTTTCTCAATGAAAATTTATACGACGAGATATGAAATAATAACGCGTGAGGTTTCGTCAAACACTCGGCTAGAAAAAACTTCATCACGCAAATGCAGTTTTTGCCAAAAAAATTAATGAAATCCACACCAATTATTTCCGACGATTATTCATCTCCACGTATAATTTCATTCGAGTTGGACAGTGCTGAGTTGTTATTTTTTTTTTGTTTTTTTGCGATAAAATCATTTCTACGCATTCATAGAATCACGTCTGCCATCGTAATGAATACCGTAAATACGCCAACAACGATATGTTACGATTAAAATGGTTGGACGTGCGTGTGGATCGAGAAAAAGAAGAGCTCGCTCAGCTCGCGTTGTAACGGTGCAAAAATAGTGGCATTTAATTAAAATGCTTAGGGGTTAGAAAGCGTGATAAATGAGCATTCTCCTCGTGTTGTTTACGTACGTATTAGTATAATACATAGAAAAGTATAGATATCCGCATATTCGGTATGGTCGAGGATACCGAGAGTTCTCAGTCCGGAGAGCTCTATTAATTATTGGGACGACACAAAATCCATTATCCACGACGGAGAGGAAAGAACTCTCGAAGCGGAGGTCCTCCATAGATTCGCCGCTAGCATCACACACAGCATCCTGTAGTTTTCTCTCGTTCGGTAGATGAACCATTAGGTTCCTCTGGACCAACGTGGCCTGCTCATCTCTTTTGTTCTTTATTTCCTTGTTTTTGAGGAGCAGGAAGAGAGAGAGAGAGATGGACAGAGCTACTGGTGCAAAACCCCCGAGCTAATTATTCTCCCGAGAGAAAACAACCGGGACGAAAAATGGGGAAAGATATATAGGGACGGAGAGCGAGGGAGTGTCTTTTCTCGCCAAAGCTGCTCTCGAGATATTACCTTTTGCTACCGTCCTGATGCAAAACTACCCATACAACAAAATGCCGAGAGAAGGCTCGATAAAATGCTTCCTTTTCTCTTCTCTTTCACCCAACCCACGACCATAGGAGAGGTATAACATATCTCATTAACACTATTTTCTTAATAACCCGCGATAAGAACTGGTTCTGGACGGTTCCCTCCTTTTCCAACGAGTAAACACACACACACACCCCTAGGTGTGTATGCAAACTCAAATCGGGAGTTAAAAGTCGGAAGGGCGCATTTGTCATCTTCTCTGCATGCTGGAGGATGAAGCGATACGTCTATTTGGCACTTTGGATTTCGAGATGCACGTAGATACACGCGGGGACCCTCTGTACAACTTTTAATCTCGATTATGGACCTCTTTTCCGTCAGATGTTCCAGGGAGCAGCTTCCCGCGGGCCTCGGGCGCACATCGCGCGTCCACACTGCGTACGCGGTGCAAAGAATGGCCGCGTGGTGGCTCTTTGGCCGTTAAATGTGTACACGTGCAGGAATAATAATTATTCCATAAGTATAGGGCTGGAAATAGCGAGGCGGCGCGTCAGGGTGTCGGTGTCTCTTTGACTTCTCTTCTCTCGTCGAGTATACATCTACTTACCTGGTTTCTTCTAAAGTTGACTGTTCTCCACGTGTGTCGTACGGGGTATTCGTGCATCTGTGTTTCTTTGCAAAGCTCCACGGCAACGCTTCAATTAAATAAACAGTCCCGGCTAAGATCCGTAAAATTTCGATTTCGCATATATTAATTTAATAATTTCGTACGGTCGAGAATATCCGCTACGTACACATCAAGGTTCTCGGATCATACATAGACATGTACCATCGCCGCACACTGTAATTGAAGTTTTAAAAATATTCACTCATTGCGATAATCGCGCGAGTATATATAAAAACTAAACCTCCTCATTGGTGATCTTGGTACGTGTCAAAGTTCACGTATTTAATACGTGAAAATTCATAATTACCGCAAAAAAAAAACAAATATTCTGAATGGTCTCTGCGAATCTAGGTAATGCAATAAAGAGCAAAGAGATGTTATAAAGTTGCGTAATAATTAATTCGAGTGTTGTTTATTGATTAAAAGTAGAAATATATTTTATTTGATGATTGCAGTTTGAAACCGCCACAAAAGGATGGCGTGACGAAATCCAATCCGAGCAAGCGTCATCGAGAAAGATTAAACGCCGAGCTTGACACACTCGCGTCGTTACTTCCGTTCGAGCAAAATATACTCAGCAAACTCGATCGTCTCAGCATCTTGAGGCTCAGCGTCAGTTATTTAAGAACGAAGAGCTACTTCCAAGGTAAGTTTCATCGGACTTATTTTTCACTTTTTTCCACCATGTCGTGTTCAGGAAAAGCCTACTACCAAAAGGAGATTTCGAGAAAAAAAAACTTGGTCAATAAAAGGACGTGTAAGGATGAACGATCTTTGCGAGTTTCGTGCGAAATATTTCGGAGTTAATCGATCCAATAATGAGGCTATGGAAATTGATAATTCGAATACAGTTTTTTCGTGAAATATGGAGCAAGATCTCTGTAAAATATTTACAGAATATCAACGGGATTAAAAGCCACAATTTTTGTATAAAAATTTACGAAAGTGTGGCTTTTAACTCGCCAGCTCTTTACAGCTCTCCTCACGCTGGTTTTATGTTTACGTGGCCGTTCCCTGCGCCCCATAATTTATATTTCCAGTGGCTTGGAGGGTGACAAACCCCTCAAGGATATTCTGGCTGTACAATCGTGCAAAAATAAATCAAAACGAGGGTTCAGGTGCTCGGAAAACTTATAAAAATCGAGCACACTCCAAAAACAAAGCAGCATGTAAAAAAGTTTGATTGGTCACCCACGAAAAGGTATAATTATTCATCCGACACGATTTTCTTCAGAATCGTTATGATTCTTCAAGATTGTCAATTTACAAAGCTGTCGGTTCAACAGAACGTGGATTGCTCGCAAGGAACGTAATAACTTCGATAAAATCAGAGTTTTAAATGTTCAATTTCAAATACGGAACTACAAAATACCGGAAACGTCGAGAAAAATGCTTCCTTCATGAAAACGAAGCTTTTCTTGCCAGAGTTATTAATAAATTTATTTCACGTTTCATTCAAACGTGAGTTGGAACAAATATGCTCCTCGAAGTTATTAATTTTGTCGGAATTTCTTTTTTAAAACAATTTGGTTTCTCGGGGAAGAAAAAATTAATAAACGCGTTGTAAAAGCGAACGCTGCCATTTTGAAGGGACCCTTGAAGAAAGGATCGTTGAGCCGAGAGCTTTTTGCTGAATGAGGGGGCGTTAATCCGCAAATTTTTGACACTATATACGTGTATATACATGTACAGAGTTAACTGGCCTCGCGATCTGGACGAATGTTATGTATACCACAGTAAACGTGAATCTGAAGAGTTCTACTAAGTTTCCACAGGCACGCAATGTACTCGTTATTAGGAAGAGCCGAAAACAACGAGAATGAGAAACAATGAATTCCGTATAGACTCGCCTTCGCCTCTTGCAGTTTGTTCTTTGCGGTTTTCATTTTTACGAGTAAGGTTGGGCTTCCTCCTGTACTTTCTTTTTTCACTCTCATCAGACATGTATGTTTCGTGGATGAAACTTTTGATCCGTCAGAAAATCGAATAAATCGATCGAATGATTAAATTCGAACCATCAGCGCATCAATAAATCCAACCGCCTGCTTCAATTCCCAGTTTATTGACTGTCAAAAAAATATCTTGGCATAGTCAATAATGTTACCGATGGTGACGAAAATGCCGATAAAGACTATTTCCAAAAAGCCGTCTTTGCGGATTTTTCGAAATTTCCGACAAATTTGTCGCGCGAATATGTGAAATTTCGAATAACGAATCAACGGATGCGGACCTACCGAATGCGATTAAAAATTACGGGTTGGCAGGTTTTTCGTTTGATTTATCGGCCATCGAAGAACACGCTCGTTCGAAAAAAAAAAAATCTTGGCGTCTATCCACTTATATGATATTCAAACAGAAACTCTCATTGGTGAGCCAAGTAATTCTCGAGAAACAAGTCAATGACACGTTAAATTCCTCCTGCAGGGAGCAGCTCCTATTGCCAGTAGATCGCAGATACACACTCGGTTAGCACACGTTGCATACTGTACAAGTACATCCTGAGAGGTTTATTCCTCGGCGAGGCCCCGAGGAAGAGTGACGAAAAAATCACGAGGAAGAATAAAAAGTGAGAGAGAAAAAGAAATAAGAATGCATATATAAAAGCGAGCAGTGCGACAGCTCGCGACAGCAATAATAGCACGACGAGAAAACGGGCAATGAGACTGCTCGTTCATGTATAGTCGGGCACCGGTGGAACGTA
Source organism: Heteropelma amictum (assembly GCA_959613375.1). Classification (NCBI taxonomy): domain Eukaryota; kingdom Metazoa; phylum Arthropoda; class Insecta; order Hymenoptera; family Ichneumonidae; genus Heteropelma; species Heteropelma amictum. The sequence goes on from OY390725.1 coordinate 6,742,770, forward strand.
ATATGACCACGGATCTCTAAAAGTTCTGGCTGCAAAGCGCTACGGACGCGAATGCACATCGTACTTACTTATATAGAGCGACAAGTACACGTTACACTCGCCTAGCAGTGCTGAGGTATCGCGAATCTCGCGGTATATATCACCGAGGGCCCGGACACATACATAGGTGCGACTCTATGTTACATAAAATGCATTTATCCGACGAGAAGGTGTCGGAATTTTTCCTCACCTTCGGCTATTTTGTCGAGAATTTTCCTACCTGACGGCGTTACACAAAACCCTCAAAAAACATTCAAATACACACAAATGTGTCACTTTTTTTCGCATCGAATTGTGCAGTCTTGGACGAAACTTTGTGAAACGCCTAATTGGCAAAAAAGATCGATAAGACGAACGATCTGATATAATTTCAAAGGAAATTTAATCTTTTTTTGTCAAATATAAACGTCATCAATGACCAATGACACATTTGACGAGAATAAGCACGATTTGCATGACGGCATTCAAAAAGTTTGATCAATTCGCTACAAAGAGAGGCTTTAGAGAGAGAGAGAGAGAGAAAAGAGAAGATGTGCACGACGAGGGTCAACAAAGTATATTCATATTCACATTGTCGTCGAGGGCGGTTTTTTTCGTGCGGGGATGAAAAACCGAAAAGGAAAATCACGAAGAGTGTCACCCAATCGATGCGGCAGAAATCCAACGTGGCGCAGAAGTCGAAGATCTCGGCGCTGTTTGGAATGGACCCACGTCTCGTTACACCTCGTTTAGTTTCACGATTTCTGATTCTGGCCACTCGCGCGATAATGTCTTTCCATCTCGTTCCTGCGCCCTTTCCGGCGTCCTGAGAACCGTGGAGAGCAGCGTTGCTATCGCGTCCTCGTCATCGTCGTCGTCGACGACAACGACGATGTCGAGAACACCCGTATCGCAACGTAGAATCGTATAGGGTACGGGGGTCGCAAGGTCGCGAGATCTCTCACCGCAACCAGTGCGGACTAATGTTTAACCCCTCGGTGCCTCGGTGGGTCCCACAGAGATCGGTTAACGAGAGTGGAGAACGAAAAGGAAAACACCATCGCGAGAATCTCTTCCTCTAAACTCCTTTTTTTTTTGCTCGTGTATACACAAGCAACAACCGCATACACCCACATCTTTTGCTCGGTATAGTGTGGACCGATCACTGCAGATCGCGATCTTTCCGTTTCTTCGTCCTCTTCCTTCTCGTTTTCCTCTCTTTTTTTCCCCATCGGTATTATAACGAGAAGCATCTGGCATCGATAAGCGGGATTTTCGTGAGCGCAAAGTGAAACAAGCCCGACGGGGGATTTACTCTTTGTTGAGTAAATTTTCGAAAGGTCAAATGTCAGAATGAAGGATATAAAATTGGGTATCGAAATTTTGAAAACGAAACGAAATGTTTATCACAAATTAAAACGTACAGACGAAAAATCTTTTGGGAACGACGGGCGATTTCCTTTCGAGCCTATATCGTCCAAATCTGCGCAATAATAATGTGTAAAGACGTTGCTCCGAAAAGAAAATTCCGTTTGTACGAAAATCGGCCGAACGCTGCCTTCAAATTCAAAGATGGAAGGGAAAGATTTTGTTTCTTCCATTCCTACATGCGCTTGCTCCGCTATGCAAATTAATTAGCACCTCTCGGTACTCGATGCTGCTCGGAAGTCGATTTTTCAGAGGACGAAGAATCTTGGCAGCGTGTACCAACGAAAACACGTGTAGGTATATGCATATGGTATTGAAGGAATCGAGAGTGCCTCGAGCCATCAGATTTTACGTGTAAAGCGCATTGGGTTGAGCCCTTTTATTCGCCAACGATCGCTACACGTATAGGATTCGACGAAGCAGGATTATATACATGTGTACGTGTAAGCCGCGATGAAACTGTGGGGGTAGCCAGGAGAGGGCGTTAAAATCGTCCTGGGGCGTCCGGTAGCTGGTGTGAAGCCAAGAGATGCCTCCTGAAGCCTCCTGTGGCTTACCCACAACTCCCTTGCAGTCGATAACGGATCTGGTCCCTGGCGGAGCGTTCTCGTTGCGAGGTCCAGATGCACACGCTCTGTAACACTTTTATTTGCACCCTTTCCTCTTGCCCGCTTCTCGAACCCCATACAGGCGAATATCCAGTACGTGTAGCGCACGTATTCTCATACGTACAGACTTTATCTTCCTTCCAGTAAGGTCGAGGCTGGGTCCCGAGGAGAATCTCCGCAATTAACCGTGCTCCCACATGGTCGTTTGTTTTACTCTTTTCTCCCGAACCCTGCATCGTCGTCTCGATCATTTTCGCGATCTTACGTTTTTTTCACCACCTCTCTTCGAATCCCGCAGTCGGTCCAACAAAAGCCCGTGCATCAGGATCAACTCCGATTGTTTGACTTTAATAATTCGATAATACCATCGTAATCCATCAATATTGAAGCATCGTCCGTGGAAAATAGAAAAGTGCAATTCGGCTCTTCGAAATATTGATATTAAGAGCCAAAAATTCAATCGGCGTTTCTCTTCGTGTACCCAAAACGTTTCAATCTGCTTGAAAAAAAATACAACAAATTTTTTACACACTCTGTTATCGAGTCACAAAAGCGTTGCGGGTCGAAAACATTTAATTTGTTTTAGCTCGAGTCAACGCTATCATTGTTTAGTTTTAATTGCATAATGAGCAAATGGCAGCATATCCCAGTGGTTGACGGGTCATGTTTCACATCGTCACACAATGTGTACACGAGTGAAAGAGAATTAAGTTCGGGAACGCGATGCTGCGTGTAATTCTTACGATAAATCTCGATTATAGGGACAAAGTTTCGCTCTCCCGTACTCTTTTGTTTCGAGCTTTGTGAGATACAGAGCCACACACACACACATCACGAATACACACTCGTGCGCGCTCGAGTCTCATCCACGATATCTCCGCGCCCGTCGCTTTGAATCATTAATAAACCGGTGTCTCGGATTAATTAACCGCAGCAACGTCGGCGGACGCATATTACACGTACGCGGCATCAAAATCCTACTCCGACGATTCGTCACCCTCCGACGTTTCAATCTAAATTCAACCGAGTTAATGAATTAACGCGAGAGCCGAACGAGGTCAGAGCCAAGTTAGCGAGCTCTTCCAGCACATCCACCGATTCTATTATACGATAATGTGCGGATAAGACAGAGTCGTGATTATAAAACAAAAGACGAATTCATGCCCACAATGCCTTCGTCCGAATAGCAAAAAAAAATCGTTTAATTTCCGGGGATTAAAAAAAACGTATCGCAGACGATCTCTCTGTGTTGATCCATTTTTTTTTAAGTACGGAGTCGAGAGAAGTTTGTGTCGTCCCTTTGATGGATTAACGGATGAGGCTCAACTTGGCAGGATTTTTATAACGCAAACAAGGTGGAGGTAAAATGACCGAAATTCAGTTGGAAGATATCAAAACGCTGAGGCAACTTTAACCAACCTTTTTCTATCAAATGAATGTTTATTTATGGACGTTGCAGCAATTCCAATCTGAGGGTTTATAACTTCCCGTAGACTTTTTGGCTCGCCGGTCGTGGCTCAGACATTTTTATAATAAAGGAAAAGGTAATTGATTCACAATTAGCGCTAGCGAAGCGAATAGCCGAGTGACTAAACGCCAATAAAAATTGTAATGAAGAGAAAGTTACGAACATCGCTTGTTTTACCTCGAATCTCACTACCTCGCTTGCTGTTGGCTAAATTATTACACAGCTCCTGACAGTATAATAAAAAAAAAACAAAAATGAATCGAATGATTACTTTCGGCTCTTCTTCCTCCATGATGGAAAATTCGCTGCGCCAACTGCGCGTTGCTGGACCCAAAAAAACATGAATTATGCGGAGTAATTTTTGTAATCTTTTTCTCAAAATAATTTCGTATCATTGGATAGAATTCGAGCCTTTTACAACCCTCCGTTGCCCGTGACCGTGCGGTTACTTCTCGTGTCCCACGTGTACGGATACGCGGATACATCTTTGTCCACAGGAGCACCACGTCGCTCCTTACTCTTTGAGATACAAGGAATAAATATAAAGTGGTAACGGCGTCGTATCTTCGTACAGAGTCGGCACCCTTTTGCCAGTCTGTTGCTCTGTCTCTCTCTCTCTCTCTGTCTCTTGTGCTCCTCTCGGTTGATACAGCCATAAGTGACTGCTTGACCGCTCAATATATCCCCCATGAATATATCATAAAAGTCGGGATGCCGTAGAGTCGCGCCCAAGCAACCCAAACAGCGACGAAGATACGAGCCGGAGATACGCTTACCTCCTCTCGTTATTACTCTCGTCTCATTTACATTTTTTCCCATTTCATGCATACAGTATACGCGGTTTAGTGTATTAATGGCACAAGTATATCCGAAAGAAGCCGAAAGATACTGTAGACTAGTAGCACCTGGCAGAGGAACTTTTCTCTCCCTCTCTCTGCCTTTTCCTCCGACTCTTTCTCTCCGCGTCTCGATCTGTACAGAGTGCTCGTTCTTTTTTATTATAATATCGGTGTTGGCGCCGCGAACGATGCAGAAATCGTAAAACTTTTTTTTTTCATTCAGACTCGGAGATAATCGAATCAGCGGGCGACGCTTGAACCTACTTTTTTCACGGTCGAACCGTACGATCCTTGCAGCATCGACGGTATGACAATACTCCATTACGCGAAAGGACGTATTTTGACATTTTGTTGGATCGATTTTTTGGAGTACCTCTGCAATGTGGGCTGTTTTTTGACTCTTATATCAACAAATTCCTCGTGCATAATGCTTTTTTTTTATTTAATTCAATTATAATAAAAAATGAATCATAAATCGAAGGCATGATACGTAGATTGAAAAGGTTTTTCACATGTCAATTCTCTATCTTGTATATATTATATTTAGAAAGAAGGAAGATGGATGAAACGATGCAGACAATGATTACCGTGATTCAATCAAAATACAAATGCACGTGTGATGTCAAATTCGTGTTTGGTTATCGCCCTGCTCGCATGCTGGTGCAACATAAAAAGTGGCGGAATGAGTTTCGTGCGGCAATCCTTGCGGCGCGGACGAAAAGTGTCAAAAGTCAAATCGACTGGGAGATAATAAATCTTGTATGCCAGACAGTCGGGCAAAACGCACGTGTCTCGCCCGACGTGTATCACACACCGTGTGGTGGATTATTAGACATTTTGGTTTTATCATCGATGCAACGCGAGCTTTCACGTCACGTGCGGGTTATAACATTCAATCTTTGCCACACTGGCAAGATTTATATTCAAAATACTCCATTTATAAAATGGCAGACTCTGGTCAAAAGATAAATCCAATTGAATTCATTGACAGTCGGTGATGATTATTTCAGCGCCAACAGAATTCAATTAATAATTAGTTTTAATTCTCCGTGACGAACCGAGCAATTAAGAGGTCCCGAAAAATCACAATGTCTCGTACGAAAATGGTGAAAAATTATAATAATCTCTGTGAGAGATTACAGAACGGAAAAAATTATTTCTGAAGGATCATTCGTCGTTCTTGTTTCATCACGACTGGAATTTTCGAATGTCTTACTCGCCTTGTGCACAGACCTTATGGTTATACCGATTTTGCAACAAAAGCATACCGAATTCGAAACAAAAAAAATATATATATATCAGTTGGGATCCTTTAATTGTTTTCTTTCAATTAGACTGGTTGCACAATGACTGTCGGATAATTGTTATGCATTCGAGAACAATGCTCGTAATTATCACTCGCGATAGAATTTCATAAAAACCCGCTGGCAATGTTTGTCGGTACTAAGCACGTATAGGGATTAAGAAAAACAAAGAAAGATGGCGTTATTTTCTGCGATTTCTGTTGTGTTCAGAGCGATGCAGACTTTGATAAGAATGCATTCACGATGCATATCGACGAGGACGGAAGCATATTATTACGGTCAAAACTGTGTTTATTATGCAGTGAACGTCAGAAGCATCAGAGCAGTGTTTTCGCGCTCGACGCGAGAGGGATTGGCCGACAATGTTGTGGCGAAGGAGGAAGGAGGATCATTAATAATTGCAAAAGTTTAGCTTCATAATGTCAGTAATCATCCTAATTAAGATTCAGCCTTTCATTCGTCTCCCTGCGTGCTGCCCTTTTTCTGCTTGCTTTTTTTACGAGAACCACAGTCGTAAATACATACATTCGCAAACAAGCGAAGAATTATCCCTCGCGATTAGACTGAAAAAATACACGTAGGAATTTGACACCGTTCACATCGATAAAAGATAAATAAGAGCACCGCACTGGGGAGCAGATCGCTTTGAAATAAAGGGCAAGAGGAAAAGATCGAAGCGAAAAATGTCTTCGAGAATACTGAAAAAGCATTTTTCGAATACTTTTAAACGATACACGTCCGTTTACGTATAGACTGTCTTGCAATAGTCGTTTCGAAAAATTGTTTTTAATCATTTTTTTCATTCGAATAATTGCCATATTCGTACGGCTGGGGCTTCTGTATTATCGATCGCGCCCGATCGTTATTTCCGATCTCTCCGATGCACAGTTTTGTCGGGTGTGCTCTGACGACGCAGGCAGGTGGAGACCACAAAGATAATTAAGCGACACCGGTTCGTCATTAACTTTGGATCTCGTTAAATTCGCGTCATTTTCATCAACTATATACGTCCCATTTTCTTTCAACCGGTACGTCGATGCGTCTTGTTTTCATGAAAAAAAAAATTCAAAATTAAAGAGGAAAAAAATGTAATTCGACGTTTACGCGTTGTGCCACAAGTAAATCTTTATCATCGACAGATTTGGCACGTAAAACATGATTCTGAGCCACTGTGTATACACGTTTAAAGTCTTTTTCCAAAATCGGAGTCACAGCGGTATTTATCGATCAATTTATCTTTCCCATGAGTCTCACGACTATTTCAGCATCTTTTTTCTTCGTCCGCCGAAGAATCTTGGGATCCAAAAATTATAATCCCAGGGTTTGGTTCAACAAAATATCACCGCTTCGGCTGCTTCTTCGAAAATTTACGCTTTCCACATACAAATTGAGCAGATAACTCTATTAATAGTGTGTACATATTCTGCGTGATACTTTGTATCCATCATGCATTTTTATATATATATATATGTATGCATATAGTGTGAAAGCCGAGGATTATGAATCGCGAAGCGCGACCGTAACGGAGAGCATGCCGAAGTATAACCATACGTATTGCGTCTCGAGACTTGGCGTCCCGTGTAATAATAAGTTTGCCCACCTACTCGCAGGATTTTTCCTCTCCCTCCGAGATTTTTATGGCACTCTGACATTCAATTCTTCCGGATACACATGCGTGGACCTCGAAGCAACGAAGGGAAATAATTTGTGCAATATTAATGCACAAAAGTTGTATCCGATGAGTCTTTCGCATATAGCAACTCTCGATATGATAGTTATTAAATAAATCAGATACCAAAATGACGTCTCATTTCATAAAGCGCCCAAAATGAGTAAAAATTCATTTAAATAAATTCATCCACATCTGCACATACCGTACGCAGGTATATACGAGAGTATTCAATTTTCCTACTCGAGACGTAAGTGGTTATGGTTTTATAAAAATAAAGGTTTTTTTTCTATTTAAAAAAAACGATTTTTTTTCTATTTTTGCAACGCTTGAACATTTGCTGCTCCAGCTTGAAAAGTTACTTGTTTAATTTGAGAAAGCTGCTGAAAAATGTATCAACGTAAATGAAAATCTTCTGAATCTTCTACAGAGATTATCGTAAAATTATTTGTTCAAAGTTTGATACTTTTTATGACTGTTTTCCTGCAAATATTTGTTAAGTTTCCATTTATAATTTTAGTTTGTTGAAACGTTTGTATTATCGTACAGAAAATAAATCGACTCTCTTGCGTTTTTTCTCTCGAACAAATTTGTAGGAAGGCCTTGTTTTCCGGTCTCGTTATTTGTGGTCAATTTTACCGTGAGCGGTGCAGTCATTTGCGTCAACAAACGATCGATATATTAATAACGAGATTCCGTATACATACGATATTTTTCTTCGTCATTTTGATGATCCCCGGATCAGTGATAACAACGGTATACCGTTTCAGCATCCATATACGTACAATTGTGGCAAAGAAAGAAGAACTTTGGCGTCTGATGCTTACGAGGTTCGTAAGCACTTCGTCGGTTGTCTTACGGTGTATAATCTCAAAGTTTTAACTTACATACTCCACACGGGATACATACATATTTTTGCATTAATCCTTCCAGAGATAACATCGGTGCGTAACCATAAAACATCGGGGCACCCCACATCTAATTACTCGTGTGTCCAGCAGTATAACGTAAAGTAATAAAACGCATCCATACCAGAGTATTTATACCGCTTGAACTATCGTATTATCGCGGGCGTGAAAATACAGTTGCCACCAGTCCATCACTCAACTAGCAAACCGCGGTAATGATGATATAAGTTGTTGAAATGATTTAAAAACAAACAAAAAATAACAAACTGTCGGCTAAAATAAGATTTGTAGACATTTAGATCGAGTCAGATTCGAATACAAACAATTCCTATTCGGTCAGTTCGATCATTAACGGGGTGTACAAACGTGTACGCTGTGTAGATCTTTGATTTGACATAATCATCTGCAGGGATAATAAAAAAGTACCATTCTCGGTTTGTCTTCCGGGCGTCCAGCGCTCTTTCCAAAAAGCTCCTCCTACATACAGTACTTCAGAATCTGTTTGTCCATTTTTGTTTTTTTTTCGTCTATACTTACAGGTATTACACGTTTGTCGATGTATCTCGACAAAATGACTTCGTTACAAGCAATCATTTATAGAGGTTCTGGAAAAATACGTTTCCCATCAGCTTGGCTCGAAGATAGACGTAGCGAAAAAGTGAGCATAATGGCGAAAGCATAAGGGCAGGGGGTAGGGGGTGAGGGTTCCATGATCGTCACGCACGACACCCTGAAGCTGATGCCTTAACTCGCGACTGCTGTGTGCGAGAAATGATGCTACCGACTCGAGGCATAACTTATATACATGTATATTTACACATATATATGTATGTACACACGTAGCGTGAAGGTTTAAGGTATAAGCTTCTGGTGGCAGTGCTCGATGAGCCGGCAGGCTTGCACGCATCACGCCAACACGCCAAGTTCTGACGCTGCGGCACACACGATCAGCTGGAAGCACACAGAGGGCTTTCGACTCTCGACACTCCTGACCCAGTGAACAAGACACTTTTCAACGTATAAATCGCCCTTCTTGACCCAGGTACTTGCTCTTTATCTTACGGGACAGAAGGCATTGATAGTTGAGCAATAAACCGATTGAACTCTGAGGAAGCTGCATGAATAGCATGACGCACTTGACTCGAGAGCAACAGATGGCATGGTGACTCAATGAGGGACAAGGATTTTTTGGTAGACAAGTCTTTATCAGGAAGAACATCAGAAAGACGTTTTCGATAATGTTTTCGATCGTTCGCATCGAAAATGTCGATCGAACCTTCATTCTTTGAGAGGATCAACTCAGCTGATCGACTTGCACCAGGCGCGAATGTTCCTAAAAAGATTCGCTCGCGTAGATGCGGCTCACCTGTGGAATCTAAACTCCAAAGGGTTCAGTAAACGTCGGGGACCATTGACACTAAATAAATATACGCATCAGGCATAAAGAGTCGGATGTATCGTCCATCCCCTTTTGTTCCGTTTAACGGCAATTTTGACGCGAATCCGAGAGAAATAATGTCTGGTCCCGAGCGCTGAATTCGTAGCTCGAGCGTAATTAAATGGTCAGGAAAAGTTTCACGCCGCGGATAACAGATGGAGATGGACATGTAGAGCAGAGATTAAAAGCAGTGAGGATCTTGACGATCCGGTTGGGTCGATGATGCGAGGGAATGATGAAAAAAACAAAAAGCACCGGCGTTCATGACCCCTGACAGAGCGCAACGAATCCAAAGCACGCGTATCATAGCAGCATCGGGGCGCGAGTGTTATTCAACGTGCCAGTCCCCTTAAAAATGTTTCCATGTGTGTGTATGCACGAGTATGTGAAACGCGACCGCATGAGAAGGCGAGTGCACGGTGTGCGTGATTGATGACGTTATTAGTCACCCGGGACGCAGGGCCCGGGCAAAAGCCCGTTGGGCCCTATGTTAGGCCGAGCCATGCGAACGAAGACAATAGGACCCGCTTAAATATCTTCCCATCTACTCTGCCGCGAATAAAACGACGGTGTTTAGTGAGCGATTACAATTAAACGAAATAAAAATTGGGTTAGCGAGAAGCAAACTCATTCCGCTTCCATCCAGATGTTTCAGAGAAGTTTATAACTGTAAGACAAAGTCCGCCGCGCTTTCAATGTCATTTCGTGAATGGCGGAAGAACGTTCAGTTCCGTTTGTGAATGTCTCTAGAATTGTAGAGCATTGCTAGGTCGGAGAGTATTCTTTTGGTCGACGTGGCCTTGTCGACTGTCTGTCGGTCCTGATCGTGGCAGGACATTGTAGGCTGTATAATATTCGGATGCAAAGTACCATTAGCTGGTGCACGATAGATACCGCTTGATTACGCTACAGAGGTTAACCTCCATCTTTCGAATTCTCCGAACGATAAAAAGATTGCATTATTTTATTGGCCATCACTCAAAGACTGTTGAGCGACTTTGGAACGACAGGCCATCAATCGATTTCAATTCAAGCGACAGTGTATGGTACCGTGATTGTTCCTTTTTTGTTTTAAAAGTATAATGGTCTCGAATTCTCCGCCGCAGAATACCAGCAGGTTTTCCGAAATTTCGGGCCACTCGATTTAATAATCAAATGCGGTGATTCAACATTGGTGACGTTGCACAGTTGTCAGGACATTGTAGGCCATAATATTCGGATGCAAAGTACCATTAGCTGGTGCACGATAGATACCGCTTGATTACTCTACAGAGGTTAACCTCCATCTTTCGAATTCTCCGAACGATAAAAAGATTGCATTATTTTATTGGCCATCACTGAAAAACTGTTGAGCGACTTTGGAACGATAGGCCATCAATCGATTTCAATTCAAGCGACAGTGTATGGTACCGTGATTGTTCCTTTTTTGTTTTAAAAGTATAATGGTCTCAAATTCTCAATTTCGGGCCACTTGATTTAATAATCAAATACGGTGATTCAACATTGGTGACGTTGCACAGTCGTCACGCAAGTTCGATTCGATATCATGTGCTGATCGAGTGGTGTAAACGTGTATCATGAAATTGAAGTGGACTCAAGCTCTGTGCAAGTACACAACCGTGGTCCCTGGGGGGTTTTGACAGGTCGAATGTCTTCTAAGGTCACGGACGATTAAATACCAATCGGAAGCCCAGACTCAATGGGCTGCACTCGCTGACAAACACAAATATATCGTTTTCCGTGCTTGATGGCAACCACACGTCACCGGGGGGTCTTATATCCCGAGAGATACAGCGATTCAAAGGGCAGAGAGAGGGGGATGATGGTAACTACAGAGTGGAGGGCTATCCCGGTCTTGTTGATTTTACAAGGGAGGAAGGACAAGTGGCACAGCGTAGCCGCGGACCAGGGGGAAGCGAATGACTGGTATCGGTTACACCGACTGGCACTAGACATGTTTCTCTCTTACTTTCCCTCTGTCTCCCTCGAATTCGTTTTTTCTCTCGTCACCATTGAAACGGAGGCAAAAAACCACCAAAACACCCCTTGCGTACCTATTCCGACAAGATTGACAGCAGTTGAAAAACAAGTAATCACGTTTCCGACGACGGCTGTACGAACCCGAGGATAGGACTTTGTTTTCATGCTTTGAAAAAAGATTTTACCTTTAGATAGAACTCTTGAGAACGTAGGAACGGAAACGTCTCCTACAGGGTAGGGAAAACGCTGCGCAATTGGACATTGGTCAAAAAATGGTGAGGGTGGATGTAGGGAAGCTCAGTTGGCCGGTAAACTGGGGTAATAATTTGCAGTGTAAAGCTTTTCGTCTAGAACAAAGGGCTCTGCAGGGGGGGAATTAATTAGCGGGTGCTGTATATTACAGTGTTGTCAGCGGTGTGTAGCGGTACATTTTGGTATCGCTGGATAAGCGAGAAAGGCACCCCCGGAGAAAGGAGCAGGGACAGAGAGAAAGTGAGAGAGAAAAGCCAGCAACGGCATATGGCGCGATCGCATCATCGTCATCGGGCCTCACCACCTGGCTCTTCTCTCCCTTCGACGAGGTGCGTATGTCTGTTCGTGGGTGGGTCTGAACTTTCGTCTCTGTTCCGCACCTCGTATAGACGGGCAGACATGCATGCGGAAGACACGTACGGGGCTACGAAAAGTACAGGGTGATTATGTAGGTTGCTCCGTACCAGGACGTCGCGCCCTTCCCATAATTTCGCGTATGTTGCCCAAAATATATGCCTCTACCACTCTTCCAACCAGATGATGTCAAAAACCGGAAACAATTCCTTTTATTTCAAACGACAATTAATTCCAGCAATATATTGTTTACCACTGCATGCGTACGATGCTGATTTGATGGTTTTGCCAAAATGTATATTATCATTACGAAAAATGATCAATAAAAAGACCAAGATAATCTTTTTCAACACTCTGCTAAAACTCGTGTTTGCCCTAGAGGCATTACGAGGCAGAGGTCTCGTAGTATTTTCTTAATAAAATTATTTATTACATCCCATGGCTCTTTCACAGTCGGAGGAAAATGGTCTTGCTTCTATCGTGAGTTTTATGCAGCAAGGAACACATTTAACACGCCGGACGTTGTAAAATGCATTTTGCATACAAATCGGTAACATCGGAGGCCCGGGAGTGTACGAAACGTTGCGTCGGCGTACGAATACGAGTACACCGAACTGAAGGACTCGATACCGCGGTGGTGTACTCAAGATCGACATGGATCTTTGTATAATCGGATGTTGGAAATCGGTTGAGCGTATTTGACACATTCTCACGTGTGAAGCAGTGGGCTTTAACATCCTTTTAGCTTTTAGCTCTTGGCACAATCATGCACTCTCGAGCGTAATTAACATGTACGTACAATACACTTTTGTTTGGCAAGTCAGACGTTCTCTATCTGTCTATAGAGCCGGGAGTTCTTGATGCGCGAACTTTTAATTACGCTACGAGCTCACAGAAAAGTCAGCAGACGGGTGTGCACCTAGTGAACGGATTAAGCGATGCTCTTTTACAGCTTTGCGGAGATAGTCCGAGCGTTTATTGCGCCGGGCCCCGACGTGCTATATGCATACGAGAGATCGAAATCCACACACGGAAAAATCTTTTCATCAAGCTTTTCCTACGTTATATCGACCGTATCGATTCATAAAAATCTTTATTTTCTCTTCAATTTCCACGGAGAAGCGTCTAGGAGGAGATAAAAATAAGCGCGCTAAATAATTGCGTACGAGGATGGGCATACGTGTGCTCGTACACGCATGCAACAGCGTTGATGATTGAAGGACGGATCTATTCCCCCGACTGGCACCGTGGGCTCGCGATGTAAAATGTGCATCTATCATTCCCACGTATACGCACAATACTCACATCTGCACGACCATATACCAACGCATCTTACGGAGAAATAAAAATTAATGAACTTAATTGTTACGTGCACCGCCCGTTAAGCACTCCGAGGTTACTTTGGTATTCTGGCCTGTACCCACAAACTCGCACTGCACATTTATCTAATACGTGGTGATAGCGCCATGCATATATATGTACAAAAGTCCGATTATTGCAACGATACGCTGCAGAGGGCGCTTTCTCGCGCTTGAAAAAGAAAAACAAGCTTTTCTCTCGCGTTTCCACACGTCTCGGCTGTCCGTCGAAGTCATCAAGCGGACTATAATGGATGAAATGGAAAAAAGCACACTCGACTCGTCCATGTTTTTGCGAAATTTGCGAATTCATGCGCGCCAGCCGCGCTAAACAAGAAGGAAAGGATCGATTTATTCAGGTGAGATTCCACTTGGGATCGGTACAGCGAGGCGCCACTGATTCATATATGAACCCGCTCATTGCAAATCACCAGACATTAAGTTAAAGTATGATGATAGGTGAGACTCGCGCGTTAAATGTGCCGCGAGAGATCGCGGGCTGATGCTGCAAGATATTATACCGCGTAACACGGTGAAGAAGTGTAGTCTCGATGCGGAAGCTTCAAAAAAGCATAACACGACGAATATAGTTGAAATAAATTTACGAGATGTATCATTCTCCACAAAGGAGCTGACGAAAAAAGTGTAATAAACTCTTGAATCCCATGCAACATTTTTAGAATATTGAAAATCGTTGAATATCGAGTAATTTTTCCCAAAAAAAGAAAAACGAACGTAAAGAAGTGTAGTCTCGATGCGGAAGCTTCAAAAAAGCATAACACGACGAATATACTTGAAATAAATTTACGAGATGTATCATTCTCCACAATGGAGCTGAAGAAAAAAGTGTAATAAACTCTTGAATCCCATGCAACATTTTTAAAATATTGAAAATCGTTGAATATCGAGTAATTTTTCGCAAAAAAAGAAAAACGAACGTAAAGAAGTGTAGTCTCGATGCGGAAGCTTCAAAAAAGCATAACACGACGAATATACTTGAAATAAATTTACGAGATGTATCATTCTCTACAAAGGAGCTGACGAAAAAAGTGTAATAAACTCTTGAATCCCATGCAACATTTTTAGAATATTGAAAATCGTTGAATATCGAGTAATTTTTTTCAAAAAAAGAAAAACGAACTCATTTTCCAGATGAGACTCACGCTTTAAATGTGCCGCGAGAGATCGCGGGCTGATGCTGCAAGATATTACAGCGCGTAACACGGTGAAGAAGTGTAGTCTCGATGCGGAAGCTTCAAAAAAGCATAACACGACGAATATACTTGAAATAAATTTACGAGATGTATCATTCTCCACAAAGGAGCTGACGAAAAAAGTGTAATAAACTCTTGAATCCCATGCAACATTTTTAGAATATTGAAAATCGTTGAATATCGAGTAATTTTTCCCAAAAAAAGAAAAACGAACGTAAAGAAGTGTAGTCTCGATGCGGAAGCTTCAAAAAAGCATAACACGACGAATATACTTGAAATAAATTTACGAGATGTATCATTCTCCACAATGGAGCTGAAGAAAAAAGTGTAATAAACTCTTGAATCCCATGCAACATTTTTAAAATATTGAAAATCGTTGAATATCGAGTAATTTTTCGCAAAAAAAGAAAAACGAACGTAAAGAAGTGTAGTCTCGATGCGGAAGCTTCAAAAAAGCATAACACGACGAATATACTTGAAATAAATTTACGAGATGTATCATTCTCTACAAAGGAGCTGACGAAAAAAGTGTAATAAACTCTTGAATCCCATGCAACATTTTTAGAATATTGAAAATCGTTGAATATCGAGTAATTTTTTTCAAAAAAAGAAAAACGAACTCATTTTCCAGATGAGACTCACGCTTTAAATGTGCCGCGAGAGATCGCGGGCTGATGCTGCAAGATATTACAGCGCGTAACACGGTGAAGAAGTGTAGTCTCGATGCGGAAGCTTCAAAAAAGCATAACACGACGAATATACTTGAAATAAATTTACGAGATGTATCATTCTCCACAAAGGAGCTGACGAAAAAAGTGTAATAAACTCTTGAATCCCATGCAACATTTTTAGAATATTGAAAATCGTTGAATATCGAGTAATTTTTCCCAAAAAAAGAAAAACGAACGTAAAGAAGTGTAGTCTCGATGCGGAAGCTTCAAAAAAGCATAACACGACGAATATACTTGAAATAAATTTACGAGATGTATCATTCTCCACAATGGAGCTGAAGAAAAAAGTGTAATAAACTCTTGAATCCCATGCAACATTTTTAAAATATTGAAAATCGTTGAATATCGAGTAATTTTTCGCAAAAAAAGAAAAACGAACGTAAAGAAGTGTAGTCTCGATGCGGAAGCTTCAAAAAAGCATAACACGACGAATATACTTGAAATAAATTTACGAGATGTATCATTCTCTACAAAGGAGCTGACGAAAAAAGTGTAATAAACTCTTGAATCCCATGCAACATTTTTAGAATATTGAAAATCGTTGAATATCGAGTAATTTTTTTCAAAAAAAGAAAAACGAACTCATTTTCCAGATGAGACTCACGCTTTAAATGTGCCGCGAGAGATCGCGGGCTGATGCTGCAAGATATTACAGCGCGTAACACGGTGAAGAAGTGTAGTCTCGATGCGGAAGCTTCAAAAAAGCATAACACGACGAATATACTTGAAATAAATTTACGAGATGTGTCATTCTCCACAATGGAGCTGAAGAAAAAAGTGTAATAAACTCTTGAATCCCATGCAACATTTTTAGAATATTGAAAATCCTTGAATATCGAGTAATTTTCCACAAAAAAAGAAAAACGAACTAATTTTCCGCGGAGAGTGTCGAATTTTCGAAATGATTTTTCTCCCGGGAGGCTGCGAGTCGCCTAAACGATGAAACAGATTTCAACAAGTAGAAAAAAGCACAAATATGAGATTGAAAAAAAAATCGCTAGGGTGAACGCGTGTCTCGAGTGTCGAAGCAAGCACGTCACGGTTCGATGGGTTTCTTCGGCGCCCGAGATTACGGACAGGTATATACGCGAGAGGATTTCGCGAGAAGGACCGCGAAACGCAACGCGACTACCGCGAGAGCGTAACTCCGGCAGCCGGAAAGCAGTAGCCGGAGAGGCCATGGACGGCAAAGAATATTGGCCACTGAATTCCAAAAGGGCTCAAATGGCATCGCTCGAATCCCGCGACTTGAGCCCCTTTGCTTTTTGGTTCCCCTTGATGTATCGATGTTTGTGTACAGTATAAGCAAACAAGCAAGCGTGCAGGCACACTCAAAGGCGGCTCAACTTTCATGCGCCCAACGTAGCCGTCTTGACCACGAGAGAGCACAATCCGCAAAGAAGCCGAGAGATATCGGAGCGCGAAGAATACTGCCTTTCTCGAACTTTTCTCTCAATCTTTTTTTTGCTATCTGTTTTTTTTTCACTACTTCTTTTTACTGTCTTGCCAATATCCTTTTTTTGTTTATTGAGCCCGACCCGAGTCTTCCTTCGTTTTTGAATAGCGCGAACGAGTTCTGCGAAAGGCTTCTTCCTTCCCTCCTCCTTCGATCAGGAGGATCGCTGGGATGAAAGAGTTTGCAGCATCTTCGCACAAAATAACGGAACACTGTGACCCCACCTTTTGTTAATAATATTTTATGAATTTTCATTTCTTTCCGACTCTCGGCAACGATCCATGCTAGGACAAATACGGAGTATTCTTTTCCGTAAGATTATAGTATCTGCTGATATACTTTATGAAGTAGATGACAGTGGTCCAAAGAAATATAAATAGATACGTATATTATATACGTTAATATATGTACGTAAAATATGGAAAAAGTTGGTATTAAGGGGGTTGATTACTTCGATATCGGCTGCGTAGGTCTATATATTTCGTGAAACAGAACATGTTAACGCTTTCGATGTATCACGAAGCTCAGGGAGGAAAGAAGAGCTCAGAAATAGGCGTGTAAAATGATTAGGTGTAAATCTATCGGATAGCTGTCTGCTTCTATATCATCCGCCCTCTGGCAGTTTTTCCTCTGCCCTTTCGTGTTTTTCAGCCTCTTCTTCGATGTGCTAGTCACACCTGGTCCTGTCTCACAGTATCCCGAGTATAATACGAGCTCGGAAAAAAGAGCTAGACGTTAATATACACTCCAATATCGTATCTCTTTTCGTATTCAAGGGCGAAGCCAGCTGCGAATGGTGAGAAGACCGCCATACCGGCTAAATAATGAGGAAAAGATCGAAGCAACGAGTATAATCTCTTTGGGGGAAAAAAATTGAGCCGGCCGAGAAGGCATATTTTCAACGAAGGTTTCCCGAAATCGATCCATATTTCCATCAGAATCGACGTATTTGTGCAAACTGAAGGTAGCTATAGTTGTCCTACGAAAGAAGTAATTATAGTGAGATTAGCAAGGAATGGAGCTCCTTCTAAAAAGATGACAATTACGCCCTTCTTTCTCCAATTTTTTCTTGAAATACAATCAAGATAATTATTTCCACCATGAATATTCATATGATACCTACATAAATGTGCAGCGACTCTAAAAAAAACCTGCTGTCCCGTCGATACCGCATGCTGCCCACTGCAAAAGCCAGCATCGATATGTTATCAATTTATCGAGCAATTTCATAGTTTTCAAAGTTTTTCAAAATGACAGTATTTTCTATGGATTCGGTCATTCCACAAGTTCTTAAAAACAAATTTTTACAGCTGTACTATTTTATGCAGTTGCATAAGTTGCACTGACAAACATTTGCATTCCGCTGCAGTCCCCCATAAGTTCGCAACAAACTTCTGCATCCGGGAAACGAGTTTGATTTGCGCAGACGTTCGTTCGCTGCACAGAATGGTCGTTAGATAACTTTTTCTCCGAGTCTACCTTATACACTTAATTTTTCAAAAAACAGAATACACATTTGAGCTCGCTCATGTTGATATACTTATATACAAAGCATGTGGGAATCGTTCATCCCCCGGGGACTATCCGGTATTTACGCACATAACTCAACGCAGGTCTGTAATGATGGTAGCGGATAATGGAACGTGGTCAAGAGAGCGAGCACCGGTTGATGCGTTGATGGGTGCTGCTGTATAGCCGCATGAGGTTTTGTTGAAATTTACCGGCCGTTGAATGACTCACGAGAGAGAGAAAAAAAATAGCCAGAGTGTGGCGCATCGTGAGCCTATAATATACACAACTATCTAATACACTCGTAAAATCGTTTGTGTGATGGGCATATAGAGTGTCCGTTTGATGTTCGTGCCTGTATCATTAACCTCACACATTTTGTACTCAAATGCGCGACCACCGCACATTTTCTCAGTTTAGCCACGCGCAAGCTGCTTTCAAAAACGTTTCACTGGATTTTTGTCGCATTTATAAAATTTCATGTACGAAACTTGCACAAAGAGACATTTTGTAGACTTTCCGAATTAATTAGTCGCGTCGATGTGGTTTCATAAATCTTGGGCTGTTATTCACGCAACGAATCGTTAAACGCATTTTCAAGCCGAGTTGAAACGCTATATAACATTAAAAGATATCGCATCACGTATACACACGTAATCTACAAATATACAGGGTGTCACAGGGCTCAATGTTAATAATTTAAAGCCAGACTCGGGCTGGAATTTCGAGTCGAAATGTATTTTAGAATTTTTTTCCACGACCAAAACCTGACGAGTTATTAATTGCCAAAATTTGAGCCAATCTAACGCGCGCTCTCCCTTCTCCCGCGGGAGCCACGCGCGTGCCATTGGTCCGACTATATTCATTAATAACTCCACGGGGGTTCGTCGGATCAAAAAGTGTTTGAGGACTTTTCGACTTGGAATCTCGTCGCCAGGGTCGCATTAAATTATGGGCATGCAGTTTTGCGACACCCTGCACATATTGATCGATAACTTGCGTTGAGATAGATGTATACGTCAAAATAGCAGTTTGGTAATCATTCTATGGATAAACAGCTACGCACACGCTTTTATTTCTAACTTTGTCGAGGCAACAGTGCAGCTGCGCCGCATGCGTTTCACCAAAAGAATGATCCAACAACCCATCGTCGTAAGGGCGTTAATTACGATCTCATTGAACGAAATTGAAGGGTTTTGATTGTCGGCTGCAGCTGGTCAACCCTCGTCGAATTTTTTATCACGGCTCTTCCCAATGACTTTACGATAGAGGATTTGAATACGATATTTTGGTTATTCCGTAATAAAACTGAAGCGAATAGGAACATTGGGGAAAAACTGAAAAAAAAAATCCCCAAACGAACCCTAACATCGCGAAATCTCAGACATCACTATCCATGACTTTACCTTGTCTCGTGGTTCATTCGCTGTACATATGTTAGTATGCGGTGGTGTAATATGTATGTATATAATATACATCTTATGTTGCTACAATAAAACTGGAGAATTAATGAGGGAACTGCTGCGTACACGTTAAGCATGCCACGCGGCGACACATACCATGAAACAACCGAGAAATATGATAAATTTCTCGATACAAACACGGAGGCGAGCGGAGCATAAAAATGTTAATTACTTCTTGCATCGCGATCGCGCAGAGTCCCGCGGAAAGTAAGTGTATACTCTTTATAGCAAAGTCTTTTCGGGAGGAGGGTGGAGGATCGTTCGCGCAATCGGCGAAAGGGAAGAAGTCCAAGGGTGAGTGAGAGGAATTCCTCCTCTCTCTCTCTCTCTCTCTCTCTCTCTCGTGTACCTTTTTATACGTATCAGTGCATTCTACGATTCTCAAACATGCATGAAATATATCTAGTATTGCGTATAGCAAAGAAAAACGAGGCTGTAAAATCGACCTCGGTCGCAAATGAATGGCGAAGCGACTTGATTTGCTGACAATTATTTTTTGAGTTGGAGGTCGCAATTACTTGCGTTATACGAGTAAATGTTTCTGTAAGATCGTTCGAAAAATAAGCTGTACAATAGAAGAGTTTTATACGAAACACACTGGGGTAGAACAATTGAATGCATATGGCCGTAAATATATCCTCCCCGGTGCGAAACAACCTGGAACCCAGGAGCTCAATAAGAGTCGCGATAAACCTGCGGAATGTCTCGAGAACTTTTTCAACGTCGGGCTGAATATATCGCTATTAAATACCATGAATAGTAAAGTAAACGTCGCGAAACAACCGTCTAAAAATTAAAAGTACAACCGCGGAGGTATGATATGACAATGCTGATATACACGCTCGAATGTTGACGACATGACTCATTTTCGAAATTTCGGAGTAACGAAAAGAACACAAAAAACGATAATTTTTCAGTATCGCGGAATACACTTTTAAAAAATGATGAAAAGTTCAATATTCACCTTTAATGTCTAATTAGTGAGAAAAAAAATGGATAATCTGCTAAAACTAGCGAGAGGCAGAAGTTGACCAGCAAGGGGTGGTTCGGGGTTCCGCTTAACTCTGGTACGCTACTTTTTAGCTTTGCGATACAATACGATGGTATTCACGTGTGCTTTGTCTATGTTTCTACCGGGGAATTGGCTTCCGAGTTCTGATTGGGGACGATAAACAAAGCAATTATGAGGTAAGGGTGGAAAATCCTGAAAGCACTACCTATACATGTTTACATTTCACTACCATGTGCATACGTCTCTCTGTCAATATTCGTGTATATTCATAAAAACTAATAGGAGCTGATATGAAGTCCAGCACTATTCAGCCCCAAGAATTTTGTGGATTTTTCTATTTAAGGGTGGATGTATATATTGACGTACAATGCATGTATATTTATCAGTAGTTATACCCATACGTTTCGAAGCCTTTTGAATAAAATTGCACAAACCAAGCTAGGGGCTGATAAAACTCGTCACCTTCGAATCAAAATCTCCCTCTCTCTCTACTCTTCAACACTGTTTGTCCGTAACCTCAGCCGCCATATGCGCGAAAACGAGACGATAAAATATCATCCCCAGATAAAAAAATAATATACGACGCATTAACGTTAAGGAGGTCGGAGCGTTCGACTCTACATCACGGATTTCGACATTATCCTCTCTTTTGGTTTTTTTTTTTCATCATTGTAATAATTTACTGACACGACAATCTCCCCGGACGTTGAGTCAACGTTGTATTAAGAACGATCTTGATAATATCGCAGAAATAATTGAAGATTTTACAATCTTTCAAAAAATCGTAAAAATTCCAAAATAACCGAGGTTTAGAAGAAAATTACAAGCATTTATTTCAAACACGAAACAAGTATGTGCGTGTTTGCGAGTAGTTCTGTTGTACTCACTGTTTTTATGGAAAGAAGTATATTTAATAAGTCGATCTAACTTCGTCATAAATAAGATCGATAATACATTTTAAGCTCTCTTTTCCCCACGTTTTTTCGTGAAAAAAATTGAGGCATTTGTTGCCGAAGAGAAGAGTCTCCTTGCTGCATGAATAGGTCATCTTTATTTTTGTGCCAAAAATTCAGTGGATGCAGCAAAAGAGCATGAGCAATTTCCCTCAAACAATAATGCTATTCTTATTCTCAGCCATTCGTCTCCAACGTAAAGCAAATTGGCTTCCTCATGCGCACACACACACGAAAATAGGAAAAAACGTGTTGACCCTTCGCACTCCATTAAACATCGAAAGATCATAAATCGTCGTCCGTGGACCATTCACTGAAAACTAGTAGCAGAAAAGTCATGGGTGAGGAATAAGGCTATCATTAATTTCAATATAGGCACATAACCGAGGGATGTAGACAGATATACCGCATATGCATGTACAAGAGTCAGAGAAACGAAGAGAAAGAGAGACAAGAAAAAAAACAAGACGAATAACAATCTTGATTGATCCGTGTTTGCGTGTTTCGCCACGAGCGTTTCTGGGTTCCTGTACCACAGCCTCCGAGAGATCGCTGTGATCCAGAGCTCGACCCTAACAGGTATATGTGCTGTAGAGGGAAGCCTGGGAGTCGGACGATTTATAAATATTTCTGATGGTTCCGACTCACAAACGAACACTGCCTGTATATATTCCAGCACAATGACCAGCGTGTGTGACTCAAAACTCGTTTCGACCCCAAATCCTTAGATTTTAGGTATTTCTCAGGAGTTCATCCTGCTCTCCATATCTTTTATCGTCAAATCTACCGTATCGTTGAATTTTGCATGTTCCATCTAGTTCAAGTATGTAGGATAATTGTTTACAACGAAGTGCGCACCTCAACGATTTGACAATCTCCGAATGTACGATCGAAGCATAAACGTCATGAAAATAAGAGAGGCGAATCGTCTTAATTTTTTTTACTATCGTTACGAACTCTTGTAAGAAAAAAATTAAAGTTAATCGCTGGTATTCTGGACACTCGTTTCTTTTTTCATTCTTTTTAACGAAATAAGATCGATTTAGCGATTGTGGAAAATTTTGCAAAAATTTAAACGAACCCCCTGCTTGATGCTTTCGTGTAAAGGAGAGTGAAAATATTATGCAGTCGAATAACTCGGTGTGTGTGGGGAAAGATTAGCGTCATTTAACGAATGGACGAAAAAAACATGAAACAAGATCGGAAGGTAAGGGTAAAGGTAAATAACCGAGCAAATGCAAGCTCCTTTTTGAAAAATTAATTACTCTACGTTTAAAAAAAGAACGTGACAGTAACTATAAAATGCATTCGTGCCTTCAAGTATATTTTTAACCGAAAACATAATTTTTTTCGGTGTAACTGACGCACCGGATTGCCAAGGATACAAAAGTGAAAAAAGAAGGGGAAAAGAATCAGGTTGTAAGGACATGTATACGTTACGAGAGTAGCCCTGGCAAAGCCCAAAGTTCCCCGGTGATGGTAGACACGAGTTTATCGATTGGCCGAGTCGTTTCGAGCAGCCGGTTGCTCCGCGTGTGGGTGTTTCGACTTTGCCGGTTCTTCCTTGTATTAAAACTGTCCAAAGATCGACCCTGCATATCGTGAAACTGACCGATTTACCACGTTCACTTTCACCGCGGTCCGTTTCATCGACGGTAATTTTACCCAACAAAGAAATAAAAGTTTCATCTTTATAATTACTTCCAGGATTGCTCCATTCAATAACACGGGTATATTCCACTTTTTTCTTATTTTGCAAAAATTTTGTAAAAAAAAAAAAAATTGTTAGAAAATGGATCAGAGAGGTCAGTCGTCATTGAAAAATGATTATAATTTTCGTGATACCCATTAGCGTTTTTAAATGAACTTTCAATCATCTCTGCAGTCCTCTTTAGCGGGTTCAGGGTTAAGGACGCGAAGTTAGGTGACATACATGTGAGTGATTTTTTAAAAATAGGCAAGGCCAGAGAGATACAAGGGATTGTGAAAGGAAAAGAAGCGGAGACGCAGAGCACAATTACAAGAATGAGTCAGGCCTGTTTCCGCTCACCGCCATGACGGATTTAAGTAC
This sequence comes from Heteropelma amictum, assembly GCA_959613375.1. Taxonomy (NCBI): domain Eukaryota; kingdom Metazoa; phylum Arthropoda; class Insecta; order Hymenoptera; family Ichneumonidae; genus Heteropelma; species Heteropelma amictum. The sequence continues at coordinate 6,766,803 of OY390725.1, forward strand.
TTCCGGTTGTGGAGGGGTAGTCGTTGGCGAATACAGGGACGACCGACGGAGCAGCGCTTGCGCCGATGTCCACTCTTCTTGTGCCCTTTCCTTTTCAGAAGCTTTTACCGCACGGTTGTTCAGTAGATAAGGGCACGAAGGGTCAATGTCGAGAATCTCATGCCGTTCTCTCCTGGTCAATTTAAGAAACGAAATACCGCATTTATTACTGGATTCGATGATTCAATGATTCCGTGAATGATGAAGGGTATTATTATGTAATCGTTAGCAATCAGAGTCGTAAAAATAATGAAAATTATTTGCGAACATTGCACAATTCGAGACTATTTTCCGAATACCGTAATACGTTTCCGCATTTGGACATTGAGTATATATTTAGAAAATAACACAAATATGAAAATAACAATGTTGTTAACTTTTTATGGAGCGGATCATCCTCGGGAACAGAATTCATGTAGCTTCATGTAATTTTGTTGTCGAAACACTATAAAATGACTCGTTGGTTTGGGCTCATATAATTATGGCTAATCTATCACTAATGACAGCATATATATGTATCGAGTCGAGCCAGGGCTTTTCTCCGAAGAAACCAAATGGAAAAAAAAGCGAACGACGAACAAAACGGGGTCTTTGGCCGATATGAGTTCAGGGTAGTCTGGAGGCCGTGTAAGGGGATGAATAAGGAAATAATAGGAAGTGGGGAGAAGCCGCATAATTACGCGGCTGCAGACCGCGGTAAAACCAGAGCTATCTATATTGGAGCAAATTACCTTACGGCTATTGTTAATGTCCGCGTGCGTGCGCAATGTAATTCGCAACGTAGCAAAACAAAAAAGAATTTTATACCATTCCGAAACTGCGATTTTAGTGTCAATGAGTCTATTGTCATTACAAAAATAAGCACATAGTATGTGAATAATCGGATTTTATTTATGCCTCCAAAGGTAATATCCCTTTCCGTTCGCTTGATGTACACCTTCGTCGCAAACCAAAGCTTCTCTCTCTCTCGCTTTCTCTCTGTGTCGCCATTGCTCATGAAAAAACAAAATAATAAAGACAACAAAAAAATGATCGGCGAAGAGACTCTTGTTTTCACCCTCGCCGAGTGTAACAGCCTTAATCCGATATAATGTGACCGTGGAGACTGAACGAGCGCGAGAGGGATGGTTGTCGGACGACGAGATGGTTAGTTACAGAGAAAGTCCCATGTACGTGTAAATACGGTGAGACATAACTCGAGAATGACGTAGAGCCGTTGAAAAAAACGCCAGAACGGGACGTTGTCATATTTGCGCTTGCGCGCCACATATAAAAGAGAATGCGAGGTTAGGGTCTTGTTGTGTATGCCCGGCCAGTCAATGTAGCTTTGCACAGGTTCACCGCGTGCGCTTTATTAGCGGTATATGGTATAAAACAGGGCTTTATATGTGCTAAATCGAAGTTACGAAGATGCTACGTCTCCTGTTCCTCTTTCTTCAAGAGGCTCTGGGGTGGTCCAACGAGTGTTGCCCGCGTGCGGAACGCGATAGTTGTTACCTTACACCTCTAGGGAACGTGCGCGCGCGCGCGATTTCTGATCCAACTCTCTCGCGAGCATGCGCAAAGGAGAAGGAGAGAGAGAGAATGCGACGCGTTGCGCACGAGTCTCTCGGTGGACGTGCGATATTATACGCACCACCAATACGCATCAACTTGGCATCGCGCCATCGTAAATACCAACGCAAAGACATAGGGGCTCGTTATTATGATGCTAATGAGGAGCCACGCGAATTCCCTCGCTGGACCCCTTGGTGTCGCCGGGATTCACGAGAGGCGCGCGCGGTGGCAGCATCCTCAGCATAAACGGTTATTCGAGTTTGCGGCTCTCATTCTCGGATGGAAAACTACCGTCCGATTTCTTCTTTTGAATCAGAGAGTGTTGTGTCAACTTGGTATTTCCCCAGTTCAAATTTTGTCTCTTAAAATTCGCACGAGGCAAAACAAATTTTCGTAAGAAATTTAATGATCTACGAAAATGGCCTTGTATATGTCTAGTGTCGTTCGTGATGAATAAAATCTCGTACAATGGTCGATCGATCGTGAAGATTCTCGTAGGAATCACCATGACTTGGATGTGCGAAGAATAATGCGAAACACGAGGAAGAATTTTTTCCGGAAGCCACGATGGATCGAGGAATTTGTCGAAGGTGTAGGCGAAACACCGCCATTGGAAAAGCATAGAGACAGAAGACGTTGGACGCAGTACGAAGGGGCTTCGAAGGGAACAGATATTAAAGGGAGGAAGATAAAGAGAGATTTTGCGAATCGATCGTCACGACTCGTTACCTTCACAGCGTTGGAGGTAATTCGATACCGAGGAGAGTGTATATTCGACACCGGATACCACAGGTGGATTAAGCAAACGAGTAAGCGACAGAGAAAGAAAGAGGGAGCCCAGTGATGGAGAGAGCCAAAGATGGAGAGTGAAAAAACGAGCGCTCGCACCTATGGATCTCTCCTGCGATATTACACGAACTCTCGACTCTTTTATGCTGTGGCCGCACCCGATTCTCGTTCTACAGACTAAAAGAAAAAAGTCCAAAGAAGATAAAACATCGAAGGGGACGAGAGATGAGAGGAGAAAAAAATGAGGAATTTCATCAGGGAAAATTTTCTCTGAAGGTAACGAAGGAAAAAGTACACCATGCGCTCCAGGATTGAAGATATTGCGAGAGGATCAAGTATTCGAATAGAGCTTGATACGTGCAGATAATTAATAAAAGGATCCAGCAAAAACACTTTTTAAACAATACGGAATAATTTATCTAATGAAAATAATATGCGAGAGGAATCGAGCTGATAAAATTCGTCAGAGATATCAAATTCTCGTCCTACGTTTTTCAAAATCGTCTGAAAGGGGGAGAGTCACTTCGCCATTTTTTAACCGAGCTATGAAATTCCATTTCGTCTTTGTGTCTTAACAAGCTAAACGTTTTTTACTAAACGCCAAAATTTGGAGTGTATAAAATTTTGCTTGTCAAGTTAAAACAGCTATGAACGACTGATAAGAAAGTAATAAGATTCCTTGTCAAATGCGCATTTAGGCTTTTTTTCAAATTGTGCTGTAGAATATAAAAGTCGCCCATCAAATAATAAAAAAGCATCCACCTACGTTCGCTCTCCCCTTTTCTGTATATTTTACGTAACGTTTTTTTTTTCACTCATTCCCTAAAGAGAATTATTCCGTATTTTTTCACTTCAACGATGCTTAGTTCTGATAACACACATATATGCAAACTTGTATTAATGTGTACCTTTCGTATTAATTAACGAGATTTGGAGGCCTCTGCCGTGACGTCACACTCGGAGCGCACGCGCCCTTTTCACCTCAATGTGCGACTCCCATTTCGTTTTCTCTCCCTCTCTTTGTCGCCCTCATTCCCACTCGCCAACTTGGCCTCTCGCACCCTTCTTCCGAGCTAATTACGCCTTGATTTATGCTCGCGATAACAGCCATCCACCCTTCTCGTCTACGAATAACTACGCCAACCCTGAATTTTCTCCACAAAAACACACACACACACACGTATACTAAAGTCCATATGCTCTAAAAAAATAATAATAATTCCACGTTTCAGGGAGGTATATCTAGATCATCAATAGTACAATCTGTGGTGATCACCGCCGTAGACACGGATCAAGCATCTGACGTACAACGATAAAGTGTCGTATTTTTTTTTTTTACAATAAAAGCAATCTGCTTTTGGGTCACCCTTTTAAACTCTGTTTCAAAGTAAATCAGCCCAAGTTGCAAAGAGTAAAAAACATAATCACCCTTTCCAATCATTATTTCTTCATCGAATCATCGTCAGCTTTTTTATAACATTTTTATGACGAATATCGTTGTTATGGTCATGCTGATTTTATTATTCCTTTATTTATTGGTCCTGTACCTCTAAATCATCCTCATGAACGAATGCGATGATACTAATGAAGGCAATGTATTCAATTGTTTCCACGACAATCTCTCAGAGTTTGCATGGCGAGACATTTGCCCTGCCGGATCGGTGAGGTATTAATTTCGAATTGGAGAAAAAAAAATGGTAATACCAACACTCTGTGGGATTCGTCGACTTTGCGACCGAAGGGAGAGCCCGAGTGCCGGCGACCGGCTCCGATTATTCGCCGCTTTTTCTTGTCTCCCGCTTCCTCCCTCGTCCCCTTCCTGCCTATCCATATATGTGCTTAATAAAGCCATGATATAGTTTATAACCACTCGTAAATAACAATTAGTGCAAGAACGCTGTAAAAATGACGCTCACTTGGGTTATTTATCGTGGCGCGGAACATTCCCATACTCTCGTGCACTTGGCATACACATTTATAAATGCGCATTTACACACATTCATTCTCCGTGTTATGCGCAGCGCACTAACAAACTAACCGCGAGATTAATAGCTCGGGACGGGCGCTGGGTAAACTTGTGAAGTAATGATTACAACCCCTCTCTCCATCTACCCCCCTCGCGATTCCTGCCCTCTCGGACCAACCATGTGACTTCATTTGCGCACCCGGGGACACCTCGGCGAGCCTCTCGAGCCCTCGGAACGATATTAATATGTTCCTCCGAAAATTGAAAAGGAAGAAAAAAGAATAAAAGGGTACCTTCCCCTCCTCCTGTAGACGATTTCATGCTTTTTGTCATTTTTGTCGACGAAATGTTTATCCGGTTCGGGGTCGCATGAAATAAAAGGAAACGATGGGAAAATCGTACGTGGAAAATTGCGTGATGGTTTACGCGGTGAAAAAGTACAATTACGAAAAAGCAAAAGGGATGCAACGCGCGTACTTTCCGCAAAAATCATTTATCCATTTTACACCTCGCACGGTTGTAGCTTCTTCCGTGTTTTGTCAGGCTCGTTTGCGAAGGCGCAAGGAGGAAGAGAGACGATCTCTGGGCTGTTTCGTTGGGTTTGAAAAATGACGACGATACATTCTAGTTAGATGCGAAAGGTAATAGAGAGGTACAGAGAGAGGTACGGACAGGCGGAAGGTCTTGTTGTATAAAAAAAAAAAGAACGAGAAAAACGATGATTTGCTTCCCCGGAGAAGGTAAGGATGGAAATAAAGGAGTATTGAAATATGTGCACGGCGAACAAATTTCTCGTACAATCTGTAAAATCGTTCGTGTCAAAAAAAATCGTGTTTTCATGGAAATATACCGATTTCCGTCATATTCAACCGATATATCATAGCGTCCTTAAAAAAATATTCAAAGTTTGATTTTATACTTTGATACGACCAAAATTCTACGTTAATTAACAAAAATCCTCTCGATTTTCCACAACAGTGAGAAAGCCGGATTTTTTGTACCTTTATACAGGTTTTGGACTGTCATTCAAAATTGCAAACTGCCACCAAACGACAATTCAATCGATACAAAATGCAGAAATGGTGATATATATTCGCTCTTCGTAACTATAATCGCTAAATTGAGATATAATTTGGATTCCCAGTTGATGAAACATTTGGATGCTTCTGAGATCACGCGGTACGCGATCGAACAATTTGTGTTCGAAAAAATCGGAAACTCTTTCGTCATACAGTTTCCACCGATTTCGTCGACGAAACTTCTCTCTCTTCTCTGCCGAAAAAATATTCTTCGGTAAGATCCCCGGAGGTTCGTGCCAACACCCACGTAAAAGCACCGAAACGGTCATTTACGCCGCCAGTAATCACATAAACATGGCCGAGGGCGAGTAAAACGCATCATAAAAGTAGCAAAAGGTGTTCGAACCTTGGACGGTGGCCACGACCCTTGGATGATCGTCTCGGAGTCGCGTTCGCGACATTCGCCCCTCTGTTGGACAGCTGCGATCGGAGCAATATGATCTTGCGCTTGGGTTCGGCCGGGAGACCAGGACTCGTGCGTACTTTTTGATATACAAGTATATATAAATACGCGTATGCACAGGCGTATAAAGCTTCGATTCACGTATGAAGTTTCGCTCGTGTGTGTGCGTACAAGTTGGGTATAGGCTACGTCCTCGAGCGACGTACCGAGCTGGCTCCTGATTTTATCGAATTTAATTAGCGGATGAAGCTCGCCCGGCCCCGCGATGGCGGCCACGAACGCCGGAGCTGACGTGGGGGCAGCGGCAAATTCTACCAGCTTCAACGCGCGTGGTTACACACTAGAATACTCGTACATACATTCAGCGTTCGTACTCTTGTTTCCCCTTGCTGGGAGGGGATCTGCAATAACCCCCAAGAGCCACCTGGTGGTGACTACGCGCTAATAAGGTTTCGCAATCATGGCGGACAAAATTGTCGTCCGGAGCAACGCCGCGTCTTCAAGATCGTCAAACGCTAGACCATAGCTCCGAGGAAAAACTCTCTTTCACGCTCGACTCAAAGATGCGTTCGTCGGGGTTGGTTGAATCAGTGGAAAAAGACAAATTCAGCCAAAGCAAAAATTCAAAACTTGCTTCTCTCCTTTTTTCCGACTCTGATGAAAATTTGTCGCAAACTCGAATTTGGTCTTGGTTCCAGCGAGACGGAATGACCTGTATATACGTGTGTACACGTGATGCCGATGAACCTTTGCTTTTAAATATATACATATCGCGCGTGTGTATTTGCATCGAAAAAGGAACAACGATGAGAATTCGGGCAAATATTCTCTCGAGATAAAGTTCGACAAAAGATATGTCATCAAGAGGTTGGCCACTTTGCACTTGCAAGGAGGAAGTCTCGACACTCGGCGGAGAGCGTTTACCGCACATTTTATTGGTGTAGCTGGTACCACCGCAGCCAAGCAAAAGTCAACACGAGTAATGTACTTTGCTCGTACCTTCCTCACTCGAGCCGAAAATCCATGCGAGCATACGGCACATACGATCTCGCAACTTTTGCTTCATCACCCGCGAGCCCACCCCGCCGGTACTTTTCGGTCCGACAAACGAACCCCTTAATGTCGTTTGGCTTTTGGCATCGGCTGCGGACATACAACTGTGCGGGCACGACAGGGCAAACAAGTCAACTATGGCACATCGAGGAAACTATTTTAAACCTTTATCTCTACGATCCGCCAATCTTTGATCGCACACGAACGTTCTTTTGGTGCACTTTACGAAATTTCCATTAACATGGATGCACAATACGATGCCGGACAAAATGAGGAATACAGGCATCTCGAACTCTTCGCCATTAGCGTGAAATTAGATAAACGCGCTGTTGAAAGATCGCGAATGTTTAAAGGATTAGTTTTTATCTCAATAACGCTGCAACAAGGAGCCTTCTCTCCGTGCGAAAAAGATTATTTTATTCGTCGTTGTATTTATTTTCCCATGAATCTGGTAAAGTTTCTTAGAGCATCTGGTTTTATGCTTTTCAGAGTTGGGATGAAAAGTGTAGTTTAATTATCCTATGGCACATCGAGGAAACTATTTTAAACCTTTATCTCTACGATCCGCCAATCTTTGATTCTTTTGGTGCACTTTGCGAAATTTCCATTAACGTGGATGCACAATACGATGCCGGACAAAATGAGGAATACAGGCATCTCGAACTCTTCGCCATTAGCGTGAAATTAGATAAACGCGCTGTTGAAAGATCGCGAATGTTTAAAGGATTAGTTTGTATCTCAACAACGCTGCAACAAGGAGCCTTCTCTCCGTACGAAAAAAATTATTTTATTCGTCGTTGTATTTATTTTCCCATGAATCTGGTAAAGTTTCTTAGAGCATCTGGTTTTATGCTTTTCAGAGTTGAGATGAAAAGTGTAGTTTAATTATCCTATGGCACATCGAGGAAACTATTTTAAACTTTTATCTCTACGATCCGCCAATCTTTGATTCTTTTGGTGCACTTTACGAAATTTCCATTAACATGGATGCACAATACGATGCCGGACAAAATGAGGAATACAGGCATCTCGAACTCTTCGCCATTAGCGTGAAATTAGATAAACGCGCTGTTGAAAGATCGCGAACGTTTAAAGGATTAGTTTTTATCTCAACAACGCTGCAACGAGGAGCCTTTTCTCCGTACGAAAAAGATTATTTTATTCGTCGTTGTATTTATTTTCCCATGAATCTGGTAAAGTTTCTTAGAGCATCTGGATTTATGCTTTTCAGAGTTGAGATGAAAAATGTAGCTTAATTATCCTAATTAGGCAATTAATCAGATAATTGGAATGACGTGATAGACGCGGAAGGGCACGCTCGCGCCTTGCAGACCTCAGGTACGAGCATGGTTGGATATTGTGTATGTACGTATACATTCAGTCACACGTAACGTCCGTCTACTGTCGCGTTGCTGGCCAAACCCGCTAAAACACAGAGAACGCGTATAGTTCCGCGACCACGAAACGTCGAGGAGGAGAAGATTGCGCGCCACGACCACCGAGATAGCGGGGCTAATGGAAGCGCAGATTAATCTTGCAAATTTAATGCCCACGGGCTTTAACGACACACACGCTCGTATGTGTCTCGCGAGCGAACACTAACGCTCTTTGAGGCTGTACGAGAGCAATAATGTTCGCGATGTCACGTTCAAGACTGCAGTCTGGTCGAACCTGCCTGCCACCCCTTGCTCGGATGTAGAAAAATGAACAATTATTTTGAAAATCAATTGTACTACATTTGACGTAATGCTACGGATAACAAACAATCGGAAATTGAATTAAATTGAAATGTGATTTCTCGTAGCAAGTTTTTCGGGCATCCTAAACTTTCATTTCATTTTGGAGCGTCTCGTTTCTCGTTCTCGAGAACACTGTCCTGTTTCCTATCTGAATTCTTCGTCTTGAGGACTGTTTTTTTTTTCAAATACGAAGAAGGAATTGAATTATGTCTGAGAAGGATCAATCAATCTGAAAATCGGGAAAAATGATAGGGAAATTGGGAAAAAGCACCATTCATCACTTTATCGAGCGACGTTTTCAAATAGATCGTCAAAGCTGTGGAGAAAATTAATGTTTTTTTTGCTTGATGGCACATCATGCTGGCGTATGGCCGCCTGTTAGCGTTGCATGAATCTGACACGATAGTCAACGTTAATGATTCAAAAAAGGATTGAATAATTATAATTGTGGCTCAGATGGTAGCGATACTCGTGTAGAATAATCCATAAAAATGCCAACTTCATACAAGTGCGATAGTTTAATGCTTTATTAGAACACCAGCCAGGTGAAAAAACGTAATATCGATAGAAACGCATTTTTTTCGGAATTCTACCGTTTTTTCGATGCTCCGACTGAAATTGCAGCATCTCTACGTACATTTATCACGTTAATCCGCAGTTTCTATAAAATCGCTTTAAAAAAAACACTCCTCAAATCGTTCTCCGAAAGAACCAGTAAGAATCTTACCACCGATAGTCACAGAATCTTCGTTGCCTTTCGATCGGTCTATTGAATTCTAATCGAATTTTTCATGATGAAAAATGGCGTCTTTATCGATTTGCAACTCTGCACATGGAAAGACGATACAGAAGAACAAACTAGATTAACTAAACATTCTTTATTACCGATTCACATAGCTCGACAGAGATCGGCTTACATTGCGAATTACCTCGATCGATCGATCTTGATTGAAGTGCGGATAGCGTTGAATCTATCAGTCTTGTTCGGATAATCCATACGAGCTGCTCATGAAATACGCACACACGATAAAGTCTGCATCCAATCCTGGCACATAAAAAAGGCGTATCATCCGTAAATTCACATAGCAGATCGTTCGAATGAGGTCCCTCTGCTCATCGCTGCAACGTTCGATATTCTAGCGCTGTGGTATGCGAATAACATGCCCGAGGTAGTACATTTCATGCAAATGCGAGATTACAGTGTGTGTCAGAGAGCTTAGAAGCAAGAGAAAAGGAAGAGAGCCCATCCTAGGAGAAAGAGATAAATAAGAGAGTTTGCGCCGAGCTCTAGCCGTCTTCCTCTCTATCTCTGTGGGTTTCCGTCTGTGCTTCAGGGTTAATATACGGGGTACGAGTCTAAGGCTCGTGCCAAGGTGGATTTTCTTTTCCGTTCTACACCGTGTTATGCGCATATCTGTACACTTGGTGTTGCTGGTAATCTCGCCATGCGCGAGATACGACGCATACAAATGCAGACATCCATCATCATCAGAACAGCACGTGGCCTCCCCCGCACACTGCACAATACAAATCCTTTTCATTGCCACAACACAGCGGCGATACACGACCAAAGGGCTAACCCTTCCTCCTGGTACGCTCCAGCGTGTATTTTCCCTCGTTGCGATTCTTATTTTTCCAATTAATTTAATCGGACCCGTTCCCGCGGCAATTACGAAACGAAGAAAAATGGGCGCGGAAACTGAAGACACTTCGACGCTGTCTGCTGAACGTATGCGTTGCTGAGTAAATTTTGCCACGTATTTTTTTCAAATTAATGATTGTCATGAATCATTTATTTCATTATTTTTTAAAATTCTATTCAAGGCCGCTGTGTCCTCGGATTTTTTCATTACTCCAAAACACAAATCATAGAAGAAAATGCACATTCCGCAGTATTTTCATCGATTATCGGGTATCAATTTTTGTTCAAGGATAGAATATGCTTTTATCATTTTTTTTATACCTCCAGCTTAGACTTTTGACGCATACGCATGCATAGCTGCGTTAAAAAAAATACGTATTTGGAACCGCATAAAAATAGATGCTGTTGTAGGCGTGTACTCAAATTGATCGATTTTTATTGATTTTCGTGAAATGTATATACTTTTATACTCGCGCATTTAAAGGACACTTTCGCGATCATATAATGGAAACATTTTTTTCTCTTCAAGTGTACTCTGTCCTCGTGTCAGTTTTTTTCTTCATCGAAAAACGTAAATCATGAGCATCAGCGTGATTCGGAACGATCCGAGATGCAGTCGTGACTCATTTTCGATATATTTTCCGATTGATAATCGGCAATTAATCGTCGCTCAAAGATTCGAATTATACAATCAAGTTAAAGCAAAAGGTCGTCTTTCTTTCGATTCACTTAAACGCCCATCGGTCTCGTCGGGCCCCTCTTGGCTTTTGTCGTTTATTTAGACATCGCGCCCGTGTGCAAATAATGACTCTGCGAACACAGAGCGTGTGGCCCGCGGGCGCCTCCTACTTTACCCTAATATCCCTCGCGTCAGGTAACTTCAACAAGAATGACTTGCTCATTTTTTTTTCTCGAGTCCCCGCCAAAGCCTCGAAAGCTCTCTCTCTCCTTCTGCCTTTATCTCGCTTGTTCCTTCTCCTTTTTGCCTCGCAGAGAGAACTTCGAAGCGATCACCTTTGTTGCACGGTATGCTCTTGATTGAATGATCAAATAAGTGATTATCTCGCGTGATTATGTGCGCCGACGAAGACGGACAGAGTGAGATTAAGAGCGCAGGAAAGAGAGAAAAGTGGGTGGAATGATCGAACGATGATTAATGTTTTCGTCGTTCGGTAAATCATTCTGTTGTAACGTTATCGAGGCTCTGGAATAGGGAAAGAAAGTGAAAGGTCAATATTGGCAAGAATTCATAATTGATACGTCGGCAGACACTCGATTAAAGTTCCAAGCGTCACTGACACACGATAATGTGTCACGCAACAAAAGACACATCATTGGACTACGAAAAGAATGGAAAAAAAATGAGCGATGGTTTTACAACGAAAGATACTTGCTCGACGCTGTTTTTACAGATATTAATCGACGTAATACGAAACAATGAGTACTTTTCACTGTCGATAACGACAGTGAAATGAAGAATTAAGCAGAGAGAGAGAGAGAGAGAGAAATAAGTAGCAAAATAATAGAGAGGCTGTTTTGTAATATAATGCAACCAGTTTATAATTTAGCGAGTGTCGAGCTCGATGGTCACGTATGGTCTAATTATACTCGCGCATATCAAACAGAAGAGCAGCAGGTGCCAGACTCGTGTCTCTCCTCGTTAATTTCGCGGGCTTCTTCTCTGTTGGAAAAAGCGTACGAAATTACCCAAGCATCGACGCAACTTTATGCGCAAATTTTATGTACGTACACGCAAATTCATGTCTCTGTGAATGCATATGCTATATCGCAGAGGGAAGGAAGGAAATGTCGCTCAAATTTTCTCGCTGTGTCTGAAGAATTCCTCTCGATGTTTTGCCCCTTCATCACGATGCCGCATCGGCTACTCGCGCGCACGAATACGTCACGTGAATTTCTCATCGTACTGGAAAATTTTTATTTTATACTAAACCAGGGATGGGTGCTCGCGCTGACACGCGCGATCGCACGGTTGCGCTGCATCGCCGTGTTTCTTTACGTAATTTTATCATACGCATTTAGCGATTTAAATAACACATACGCGCGCATCAGAAAGCAAAAAGTAGGTTACGAGCCTTCGAAATTTCGGCTTTTTGAGGTTTTTGGAAAAGTGGCGAAAAATGAGTCGAGAATTTTTTTTCTTTCTTCCTTTCAATCTTTCCAGAGCTTATCCGATCGGAAATTTCCCGCTGATTACGAAATCCACCGATTTTTGTTTCGAAAACTCGATATTTCGATGAGAAAATAGTAATTAATTGATTAAATTCGGGTTATTGCATTTTCGGACCGAAATATTGGGTTTTCGATGAAATACTGATGTGTTTCGTAATCAGCGGGAAAAAATACATCGATATGGAGCATTAGAAATAATTTTTGAAATCCAACATTTTTCGTCATTTTCTGCCGGATTGAGTCGGTTCGCTAAAAAGTTTGCCATTTTTTTTCCGTTCGAGATGGACACCTCGACTTGTGCTTATTCTCTTGGCAATTGATGAGGCTTCGAAATGCCGTTTGGTTTGTCCAGATATCTTAATTTTTCGATTTTTTGCAGATTTTTAAAGTAGGAACACCGATTTTCGCCAATTTTCCCATACATACCCCTTTGCGTTTTTTTCGCCGATTTTCAACATCGATTTTCAGGGTGAAGCAATCGAGCTATCGACATTTAACTTTCACCATTGTTTAAGTCTACTCGAGGGCTTTTCAAAACACCCCCAAAAAATCTATGTAGCTTCATTAGCGAGGAAGTTATGATCATTTGAAATTTCGACTTTTCAACGATTCTGGAAAAGTAGCCAAAATTACCGAAACATTTTTTTTTCGAATTTTCGACAGTTCAACAGCCTGTGCCATCGCAAATTTTCCGCCGATCACAAAACTAATCGAATTTTTCTCGAAAATTCAAAATATCAGTAAGAAAATGCAAAAATCACGGAAGCTTCCCAAAGGACTGAGAAAACTTTCCTGAAATCATCCGTGCGTGTAAATAAGTTTATCGAACAAAAATCGTAATACTTAAACGTAGGTATGAAAATTTCTAAAACGAAATATTTGCGAAAAGTATGTGTGCTGCTGTTATTGAAGATGCCAACATTTTTTCAATAAATCAAAAAAAGTGTGATAAACAATTCACAATGACGCGAGAAACAATAATACCAAGTTTCATTAAAGGCTATTGATATGTGAAATTAATCACCAGCACCGACTTGAAAAATACGTTAAAATCATGCTCCACGTATTAACCATATTTATTCAAAATCACAATAAAATATTTTTTTCCACCTCCCGAGTGATTAATTAGAAAAATTTACGAGATTTGTTTCATCAGGACAGTATTTTCAAAAATCTATCAAGTACAAAATCGCCTGAATCGAAAAACAACGTGAGCATCATTCCGCTTATGCGGAATGCAAAAAAAAGAATCGTCAAACATTGTCCTCAAACGACTCTAATTACTCTTCGTCACGAGCTGTTAAAATACCTTCAGCGTTTAGATCGCTCGCCAAGTTCACGTACGCGCACATTTGCAATATCGTGGATGTGCGATACTCGACCGAAGGGTGCATCGATGCGTGCACGAAAGATGGGCAGTATTTATATACATATACACATATGCATTGATCCTCAACACAACGATGCAGTTTACGGTAAGCTCGTAAACGAGAGACGCACGCGACGAAAGTTTTCTCGTGCACGCGTGTGCCACGCGACCTTACCAGTCCATCAAGCTCCCAGCCCACGCGTACAGCTTAAATCCTCTCGCAGGGGTCTATGTTGGCCCACAAACATCATGTCGGATATCGACGAACAAAGAGAAAGAGAGAGAGAGAGAGCAACGACATTTTCTCGTCGATTCTAAAGCGCAAGCAATAACGCATCCCTTTGAGGTTTCTCCGACGAGCATCAATTCGGTAGAAACGAATTTCCCCAAAAGATATTCTCTCTAGCACGACTAATACGCACATAAAAGTAATTCAGACCTTCTCAATCCTTCCGGTGTCAATGGCATTGTTGGTGATTCAAAGTATCATTCCGTTAACACTCTACGGGTGTATCAACCCAGAGGAAAGTCAAAGAAGTCGATTGATGCTGAAACACTATTGCTTTTACATATGAATAGAAAAGAAATCTCAAGCGAATAAAATTTGGTAAAAATTGGCTCCAAAGAAACTGTGGCTGCAGTTCGCTCTTTTTTAACACCGCAATTGCAGCAGACCTTTCTAAGCTTGTACATCCGGCGTGTGCTTTCAACGGATACGACTTTGGAAAAATGTTAATTATCAGCCAAACAAATCTTTTAACACTGACATAATAAAAAAACACTTGGATTTTGGAGACGAATTATTTGTCGTAAAAAAATGATAATCATTATTCAACATCGTCGATCACGTCCAAGGTCAAAGTGTTTTTGTTTCTCCATACCGCGAGCATCGATCGATTTTCGTTCGCCACAGTTTATACCGATGGTGTGAAAAAAAGAAACGACGTGTTTCATCCATTCTCGAAAATCGAAATTTGCGCTCGTCGCCGGAGTTTTGCGGAACTAAACGCGACGCGAGGGCACAGGAAATAAATATGAAGGAATGCTGATTTTAATTGGCTGTCGCGCAGCAAGCACCCCTGCAACTGTGTCAGTCTGATAAATACTCGGTGGTCAATCGTTCGACTGATGTATCAACTTCAATTGAAGTTTTTACAAGTTGGAGTCTCGCTCGGGTTCGGGGAGGAGGGATGCGTGTCTCGTTGCAAGTACATCGGGGGAACCCGTCCGGTACTCGAGAGGGAAGGCTCGATTGTGTGTGAGGACTTTGAGAAAGAGAGTGTAACACAGAGGGGAAATAATGCCTGTAATCTTGGCGCGGCCACATCAAGTCGAGGGAGCAACTGGCATAAAGTGACCTTGCACTTCGTTGCAAAGCGATGCAAGCGGCACCCGCGGGTACAACATCGTGCACGCGGATCTTAGCTATAATAATACATGTATATACATACATCTATGTATATATAAACATATTCGCGTACATGTACAGCGCCTGCTGTATTATACCACAGTTGGACACCCGCGCATGCACCGTATCATTTACATTTTCATGATTCACGAGTAAGCCGTGTGTATCTTTCATGCTCTTGTCCTTTGCATATATGTAAACTTTGCATACATCCGTAAAAAAAAAAAAAAAAAAGAGTTTATACTCGTCGCGCCAATTGACGACGTACCCTACGAGCCGTTGTGAGACACGTGGAATACACCATTTTTATACCATATCGTTTCGAATCAAAGAACGATGTCGAAGCTGTATGCGTTAGGCTGTATGATTTTGACAAAAAAATATTGATTTTACGGGCGGTAAAAAAGTACTCGGAGGTTTTGGGAGGTGCGGCGGTCTTGTTTTGACTTGAATTTTGCGAAATTTTTGCTGCGCTCACCAGAGTATTCAAATTCAAATTCCCAAAATGTATTTTGGGAAAAATAATGATTTTTTCACATAAATAATTATACAGGTACACATGCTTGTACGTAAACAGTCGCGATTTTGATGGCACCACGCCGTTTCTTCTTCGGTTGACTGTCAGATTGCCAATAAATTTCTAGAAACACCGATGAAATTTCGTCTCTCTAAAACTTGATATTTCTCTTGCAGTTGTCATGCACAAGGACAAGGAGGACAATTCCCATCACGACTCGCACTATCGAGCGAGAGAGCTGGCCGCCCTTGCAGCCTACGACCATCATCATCTCGATGGCGAAATGTTTTTACAGGTAACTTTAAACGCACGACCTTGATAAATAATCAAAAAAAAAAACAGGATGAGAATGTTTCGAGGTGTCGTATTTTCGAGCAATATTAAAAAAAAAACAATCTCGAAAAACAGACAAAACAATCGAATAAAAACCCCGCGTGTCTCGTCCCCGTTAAGACGAAAAGCTACCACCTCGCATGTCCAATAAAACGGAGTTTTGCTCGATTTTTTTTCAATCTCATATTTATCGACAAAATGGTACTTTGTCGACGACATTCGATCGTTAAGATTAATTGCGGTATAGAGATTGAGAAATGAGAGGGGCTCGAGTCACAAGATATGTAAAGCCGAACCGCGCTGAACACGTAAGGATCGAAATGTGGAGAACGAGGAGAGGACGCCGCGTATAAGCGTTAAGGGCGAACGATATCCGGTTGATGAACCGACGCGCGACTGTGAAACTCAAGCGTGGTGTACGCGAGAGAAGGGTGTACGCGAGGTGTCTATTCCTTTGGAGGATATGCACGTATACATACGTGAATACATTATATATACGGATGACCATGCAGGGATTAATCGCGGTGTATCATGCGATATGCTATTACGCTTATATCGCTATAAGTCGCACATTTTAGGTGTAGCATACGTCGCGGAACCTTCGTACCTATTTATGAATTGCATCCATACGTTATGCATCTACGTTCGGAAGAGCGGGCAATAATGATCGCGGGTCAATCGCGGTCAACCTCTCGTGCGATAGAAAAGTCGATCGGAAGAATTAAAAATCTCGTAATCGAGGGTGGTATCACGAAAAAGCGCGTTTTCAAAATATTTCCATCCGTGACACCGACGAGGGTGAAAGAAAGGCGGCGTCCTGCTGTTGAGGCTTTGGAAAATGTGAATATTTGAGGCCTTCGTTGAAGGAGTTGGGTGCGGTTTGGATGTCGCTTGTCGAGGATCTTTTGATTTTTTTTTTAAAGCGATATTTTAGCTGACATATTCGCTCGATGGTTTTTCATGCAACGTGGCGATATTTGAAGAAAGCCAACAATTTTTACGATGAACAGTAGCGACCTTTTTTGGTGACGTGAGATGGATCATCTTTATTTTCCAATCGAAGCTTTTTAAAAAGAAATGATCTTTTGAAAATAACGAATTCCGGAAGCAGAGTATCCACATTGGGACCTTGAAGAAATCAATCACAAAATCACTTTTAACGACTTCGAAATTTCGTGTTTCATCAATTGTATAGACTGGCGATTTCCACAAATACCGATGATCATCGAACGGTTCGGATATTCGATAAAATTACCTAGGGTCATTCCACACATGCTGCTCAATTACTCACAGCGAGCATCCTGGACTTTTTAATTTATGTTACGAAATCGATAAAAAAAAATGCGATGCCCAAGTGACTTGTATTTTCGAGGCTGCACGCGTTTGTCGCGGTCCAGTCCGTTTACGATGCATTATTCATTCGATTTTAGTACGACAATCTCACTGAAAATTCGGTCGTGTCTTGTAAAATAAGAACGGGCGTTATTCACGTTCGCGAATTGCGACAAAAGTGACACGCGACGATAAAAGGTAAAATAAATATTATAAAAACATATCGATCGCACAGAAATAACACACTTTCCAGAGCAATCATATGCGGTTGAGTGAATTAATGCCTTTCGGATAATAGCAAAAATAGTCGTCGGTGATGTAGGAAAGAAACTTATGGTTTTGCAGAATCAAGACTGCATGTTGTACGTATGTGTATGGGGAGAGATGAAAAAAGGAAGGCGGAAAACGTGCGCGCACGCCTCGTCTATAACAGCCTCCGGTTATTAATTATTGGCTCGTTAATTACGCTACGTGCTGGACTTGGCTCGAGGCATGATGTATCGAGCCAAGTCCAATCCGCACATATCGTCCCGTCTTTTCATCGATGATGATGGCTCTATACAAGCGAACGACGACACACCACGAAGAAATAAACTAAAACGTGAACGCGTGTCTCTGCCCATAATTCTCTCGCTCTCTCTCTCTTATCTCCCTCATCTCTCTTTTCCCTCTCGCGTATGAATTATCGACAGTTTAATTCGATGTTCCCTGTCGGATCCTCATTTGTAACGAATTCTCCGATTCGTGAAAGAAGGATAAAGGACGAAGGAGCAAAGATGCGGGTATGAATCAAATTTTTTTCTCATCTCCTTCAACTTTATTCGAGCTTTCGAAAAGTTTATTTTACACGCTTTTATGACCTAAAATAATAACACACTCCGCAAGACTCCGCGAAGGAACTTTGGCTCGGAAAAAACCGTGTTACGCGAAATTCAACGATTTTCGCGTACTTCCGATCATCTCCGATCTGCGTTAATCGTCTTAATCCTCCATCCTCCTCCCTCGGTCTTTTATTTTCATGCAATATGGAGTCGATCGCTCGTGTCACTATGGAAATTTATTTGCGAACTCTGCGAACTTTATGAGGACCAGTGAGGGATCGCGCTGGGCGAGATCCTCGACTTCCCTTCGCTGTGTGGGAGGACGGGGAAAGAAACAGGGAGATAGATGGATGGAGACCGGGAGGTTTCGGAAGAGGAGAAATAATCGGAGAAATAAAAATAGGAAAAGAGCTCGATAAAGTCGAAGAGGGCGAGAGGGAGATGGAATCAGCGAGGGAAAAAGAAAGAGGGTACTTTGGAAAAGAAAAATAAGAGAAGGCAGCAGGGTGTTCGGGGAACGCGAATTATTTATACCAGGAATCGAAACGCGAGAGCCGAACTCCGACCGTGCCTTGATTTCCATAAATCAATAAGCCCGGTCTGTGAGGAGGGTACGTACGATCCAGCCCTTTCCCTCCACCCACACTCATCGCGGCGGTCTTTCGGCGCTAGGTCGTTACTGATCTGCCCCCCCCCCCCTCCCACCCTTCTTCCGCATCTCTCTTTCTCACTCACTATCTCTCCTTCATGGACTGTAATGTATCGTACCTCATATGCATTTTCCTTACAAATTGCCAACACGATCCGCGAAATTATGACCTCACCCTATCGTCACGGTAGAAAACATCGAGACTAATTTCTTTTCCCTCTCTCTCTCTCGCTCTCACACACCCTTAATGCGAACTCCGTACTCGGGGGTCAATTTTTCCTTTCGCCTTTCGATCAGCCATTTAAAACGTAGGCGGATTCGCGAATTGTGGTAAACGTGATTATTTCTATTACCGAACGATGAAATTTTGTTTGATGTGCTCTTGATTATAACTCTCAGGTCGTCGGACCTCGCCGTGCAGAGGGAATAGATTTTTGCGATTCTTCGAGTGAAACAATCGCTGAATAATGCTCCACTCTTCGAGGTAATATACGTGGAATAAGTTGAGGCGAAAAGTGTGTGCGTCAGGCGCAAGTTTTCCTCTCATTCTTCGCTGCTGCCCCCAGTGAAAGTTAAGAAAGGCTATAAAGATTCCGTGAGCCGAGCAATTTAGATACGAAATTCCCAAAGTACCGAGCGAGCTGGATCAAGGGTGGTTGGGCCTGGGCCGATCGGACTTGGGCATGAAATCGTGAGTGAATTCAGAAAATTGAACCATTAAAAGGCACACACCCAAAAACGTGAACGTTATTTCGGGGTATGTGTACTTTTGTCAGAAGTGTGCTACTCTCGTGCAGCTCTGCTTCGAAGGTCTTACTTGTTGCTGATGTGGTTGCATGTCTACTCTCGCAAACGCCGCGACTCTATCTCGAGATCCGCGGGGGTTGTGTGCCTTTTCCTTCGGCCTCTTGAGGCCAGCAGAAAATCGACAAATTCCTGAGGCACATCAACGAACCGAAACCACGAAAAACTATAGCCCAGTTGATGAATTTCACCCAGTTTTCCTTGCTGCCTGAAGGTTTCTCATTTAAGGTCACGTGTCACGGGCTCGAAACACTTTGATATTTTTTCAGTTTATTTCTCTCCAGCGGCGCTGCTAGGCGGAATAAAATCGACTGGTGAAAACAGCGCGAAATCACGAAAAAAAGCGACCTGATCTTTGCAGTTTGGCAAAATATCGTCCATTTTGAAAAAAAAGAAAAGCTACAAGATGTCGCTCGCGGTTTTCTCGTCTTAATGCCGGCAAACTCTTGACTCTGACGCTGCGTCTCGATTTCGAAATTCAATTAACAAATTCTGTTTCTTTTTTTTTTAATAATTGACAATTTTTCTACTTTTAATCAGAAACTTGATGATCAACATTAATGATTAATGATCGTAACCCACGAGTGTTTCTCCGCGGAAGGCTAGCGGAGAGGACATGCAAAAAGAAAGCAGCAGTCGGGAGACGAGAGGTTGCATTGAAAAATAATTGCTAGTTTTGAAAAAAAGTTGAGGACCACGGCCGACAATATTCATCCGCATAAAGATACCTCATAAACCAAAAACAACGAACAGAAAACCTCTTATACCTATTTCATAAACCAGAATTTCCAATAAAACAAAGCTTTCGAACAACCATCTTACGTTCGTGAGGCAAACGTTCGCTCCGTGTCCTTAAGAAATGAAAAGCGAGGTAAACGATGTCTTATTCCAGTTTCTTGATTATATGCTCTTACGAAGGATTAGTCCCATTAGCCAGTGGTCAATATCGCCTCATTGCGACCCAATTATTCCCGATATGAAGCTTGTGTTGGTGCAGAAAAAAGCGAGAGAAGTGCGGAGCTGAAATGACTCGGGGTTAGGTTGGTTACCGGACTCTCCTCGGTCTGCCCTCAGTCCTGGCGTTTGCTTTTGCTTCCTTATACCGCCACTCGGTTGGTTCTCGGTGTGTTCTCCGTTGGTGGTGGTGCTGCTTCTGCTTCTGCTGCTGGCACCACTAGTCCTTCCCGTATTGATCGCCCTGGTCGTCCGGTTCCTTTCCTACCTTGCGGTAGATACGTACTAACCTACCGAGACCATTACGACCCTTCACCCTATTTTATACTTGTATATACCACGCCAAAGCTCTCCGCGACGATATCCTCTGGTACACTTATGAATGAGCAGCTCCATTTCGAAGGTTATATTTCGATGTTCAGAGACCAAATGGCAATGTCAATTCAACGAGATTCTCACAATGAAAATGGTCGTGTTGTTAGCAACCCCGGCCTTTCTTGACGACATCGCAAAGTTCCACATTGAAGAATCAATCTATCGATTATTTACTCGTGGAATTACTGGCTTATTTCGCACAAATTGTTTTTTTTTCTTTTGACGGTTCAATATTCAGACGCGTGTCATCAATTGTCTCATAATCGTCATTGGTAAACGCCAATGTGACGCATCAGAAACAAGGACGCTGACAGCAACCGCTGTGGGGGATGTCATTGCGATAATACTCGTTCCTTTGCGATTTGCCAACGTGCCATTGAGTGTCCCGATCGATTTTAGATAAATTTAGATCGGATGAACGATAATGATGAAGAAGCCGAGTCATGTGGGTAGACCTTGAAGAATTCTTCAGTTTACAGTTTACGAACGATATTATCTAAATAATGACGTTGCGATGTCTCCATACGATGCTGGAATGACTCCAGAGTCGATAAACCTAATTACCTGTATGGCTGGTTCGTTAATTCAGCGAGCGATTTGCCGGCAATACTGCAAAGAACAAGCGACTCGGAAAGGCATATAAAAAATATTAGTCGTCTCGCTAACCCTCATGCTAAAAAAAATGCAGTGTCAAAAGTTTTCACGTCAAACCCTTGAGTAAGTGCAGTTATATAAGCCATGATACTTGTCAAATAAACATTATCAGCCGGCTACACGCATGAGCAACACCGCGTAATATCTCCTCGAGCTTTCAGCGAAGAAAGCAACGAAAGTGAAAAAACAACGGCAGGTGAAGCTGTTGCAACGAGTGCGCCACGCACCCCTTCATCGGACACGCACACTTTTCGCAGCAAACATTGCTGCTGTGACGTTTGAGTTTCACATCAAAGATACGGTCTTGGAATTCTCAAAAAGTATTCGCTAATTGTTTAACACGTTGAGCGACGAACATTCTCCATCTTTTTACAGCCATATTCGGTGACGACTAAATTAATATATTTTTTTTTTAATTAACATTGTATTGCGTAGAAAGTTACTGCCCCATCGTATGTAGCGAGATCACTATTTTTTCACACTCTATAACCGAACAATGTACAGAAAAAAGGAAAAAACACTTTAGTTTTTTTTGTTTAAAATTAAAATTGTTATAAAAAAAAGGTGTTGCCTGTGTAAGGTCGTAGACCACTTACACTCAACAGCTGACCTTATCATTAGGCAGGGATGGCTGCGATCAAGAAAAAGAGAGCCTTCGGAAAGAAAAGAATGGAGAAAGGCACATGTGGATCGTGGCTTCGCGTGCCATCCACCTGATCGTTCGAGCAATCGTTCGGCACGATAAGTCTTCGCGTAAGTCCACGCGTACGACGAACCAGCAGGACAACCATGTGTCATGCGATGTGTCAAAGCGTTCAAGATGAAAAACTTCTCACACTGTTTTATCTTCTTGTCTCACGCATAAAAGAAACGTATCTGACGTTTGTCAGGCTTTTACGATCGTGGCGTGGATAAAAGTGTCGCAATGAGTACGACTCGAACGAACAGGTATTGAAAAGTACTCGGACGTGTGATTTTAATCCTCGCTTCATCATAGACGCTCGAATGAAAAAAATGTTTTCCATGGTCATTTTCACCATGTCCTTCCGATGATGCTAATTGTCCAAAAGTGTGAATTATAATTTGCTATCAATTGGTATCGCGAGATTTCACTCTTGGACATGAGATAACCGGGCGAACATGGGAAAAATTCATTGAGAGTATATACGATTTTTCAATACACAAAAAATGTTAAGAATATTTAAACCGCTGCTCAGTTACGATCAATAATCTTGTAAAAAAAATTTTGTTTCGAGAAAAAAAATATCTCTAAACTACCATTATACTACAGCAAGCACAGCTCATATCGTCAATATCTGAGTCACGCTAAAACTGCGTTGAAAAATGACAGTAATATTTATAAAAATCATGCGAGTGCTCTTACCGTATGACGAGTTATTATTGCATCACGCGGATAAATTTAATGAAACGCAAAAACGATACATCTTACCACTATTAATGTTTTCAGTATATTCCTCTCCATGTGATGAAAACGTACTGTTTTCTATCTAAAAAATGGAGTCCCCCAATCGGCCATGTTTGGTCCGCGATTTGGCAAGAAACGGGAGTGAAATACAATCATTTTTGTCGTCTCCCCTCGTTAGACGCCCCGGAGAAGGGAATTCAGAATAGGGGATGAAAATAGCCAACGAGGATGACGAGAACGTTGTAGGAATGTAGGGGAGGTTTCGTACACCGCGCATCCCCTATCGATGCATCCCTTCCTCTCAAGGATTTTTCCGACTCGCGTTAACCAATCGCGGCTCAGCATCCGAACGCATGCGCTTTCGACAGAGCAGAGACAGAAATGGAGATTCATCCAAGAGGACGAAGATTACGAGAACGACTGATTAAGATTTTTTCTTAACCAAGAATTTGCGGTCGATTTTTCTTCTCGTCCCGAACTCTCCGATCTTCATTCATTTTGGTATGTCATCGAGGTCACGGCTGCCAAAGGCAGAAGCCGCAAACGACAAGGATTTAAGGGGCTGTTAATAAAAATCTGCAATCAGCATCTCGATGCTTCTCTTGTATAATCTTTCAGGCCTAGAAAATAAAATAACGCGGATAAAAACACGGAGACATTGACATCCGAGTGTGTTAACTCGGGGGTGAATGTAGCTCGAGCGCCTGGTACGGTAAACTACGGGTGTAATAAAACAAAACAGAGCACATTTAGGATTGCTGTAGGGTGCGATATTCTACACACAAAACGATTAGTTGGAACGAGACTCGCTGGAGAGCCGAGAAAGGAACTATATTTTCCATTCGATATCAGGGTTCGAAGGCTGTTAAAACTGAAACGGATATTCCGGGTACTTTTGCCTCGAATGCTCCTTCACTCGGGTGGTATTTCGATTGTATATTTTTTAAAAACACGCGTCGAGAGTGTGGCAAACGCTTTTAGGCGAAGGCAAGAGAAAAGCGATTTAGGTAAAACGGGCTGCATTAGGCTAATTCACATTTCAAAGCGGCAACGACGTGAAACATTCGTCGGTATCGCCGGTAAAGATAAATGAGAAAACTTTTCGCCGCAAAATAGTTTGCCGCTAAACGAATGGAGAGACAGAAATAGAGGGAACCACAGAGAAAAGCTTCAATGCGAGGAACAAGTTATTTTCGAACAACACGGCGGTACAAGACACGTCGATGTAATGGCGGGTGGTGGGATCAATTCGCGCACTTTTTGTGACCCTCGAAATCGACCACTGATAAAGACTCCGCTGAAACGTGTATCCGTTCGATCGAATGACCTAGTTTTAAATATTAAATCACCACTCGTTCCAGAAGTCCGCGATTAATCCTCGAAAAAGCAATGTTTTTAATAAACCGTCGATTCGCAACTATCGATGTCGAACGAAGCTCAAAGAATTTTACAAAAAGTTGGTACCAATGCCTACAAATGATGAAAAGAGTCCGTGAAAAAGGAGCTCCTAAAAATCTCTGTAAAGGATATTAAAAATGCCAACTACGTTTGTCAATATTCGTGCGTGAAAGTAATTTTTTTCTTTCAAGAATAATTATATACAAAGTATCCTTTCGGTGCAACTTCTCATCCCTGTTATACCATGTTTATACGCACATTATATTGTACTCGTGCGGTATATTTCTATCCGGGTAATTCGATAACACTCTCTCGTTGAACAAGTTATCCGATGTCACGCAATCTCGTTGTTTTGTGTATGTTACAGGCACTGAACGGGTTCCTATTAATACTGACCTGTGACGGAGAGGTTTTCTTCGCTACTCACAGTATAGAGAGCTACCTTGGCTTCCATCAGGTGAGTTTTATTTTTAACGATAAATGTATTTAGCCAGGTCGACGTCCATCGATGAGCACAGACTGCATACGATTAGTACCATACATTTTCAACGTACATTATCGAAAAAAAAATCAACATGAGGTCGAAAGCATACTAACTGTCATTAGTCACAAAACAAATTTCAGGTCGTCTATAGTCGTCGATGTTTTCCATAAATAAAATCACATCGAAATTCCGATCCTACACCCCGCATCCAACTTTTATTCGCCCTCGTCGCTGAACCCCCTCGCACTCGCCGACGACGAAAAATTCGCTCGATTCACGAGAGAAAAGCCCCGTGCATTTTGCTATAAAACGGCATAATGTCGTGTGAATTTTGGTTCGCGCGTTTCCGTAGATTGAATTGATAAATCGATTGTGCAATGCAAAGAGACACAACGTGACGGAAGAAACTATATCGGAGAGGTTGAGAGAGCGATAGGGGTGTGCCTTGATTTCACGCGGGGGGTGAGTCGGAGGGGTTTGTTCGCTATCCGGCTTTCGACATGATTTCGAACGAGCTTTCGCCGGTGGATTATGTACCCCCGTATTTCACAACGAGTCTGTCTTCTCCCTCTGTGTTCACACCCAACAGCGCTTGGTCACGCCATGTTTGTCAAGTTTACCGTTTGTATTTTGTAAGCTCGGAGCTTTTACACCCGCGTCACTCCGTGCCAGGATCACTCTGCTCTCTGTTCCAACCCTTCATGCTACTCTCCTCGCTTCTCTCCACGTCGCTATTTTTATATGCTCATTAGGCTTCCCTCCTCTTACCTGCTTTTTTGTCTTGATGCGTCGAAATAGTTGCGCGACTTTCAGGACTCGACGCAACAGCGAAGAATCAGTGAACCCCCGATGTGCCAAAGGTTGGAGCGAAAGTTTTATTTTTATTTCCCATATCTCTCGAGTCTTTATCACCCGCTAAAATAGCTCTCACGTAGCGGCAAAAAACCCGAGAGCCTCCAACCGAATTACGACAAATGTGATACGTGTACCCTTGTACGCCGTAAACCCCAACGACAGGGTGGATGAAGATAAGGGTAGAGCTTACCGATCTTACCAAAAACTTTTCTCCTTGCTATTTCGTCAAGGACAGCCAGACGTGCATGAGAAAAAATGGCATTTTTCATATTTGGATATTTGGCATATTTGGACGTTTCAGTCATTCTCGCGATGTGTAACAATTATTTACGGCGTTAAAGTATAAAAATCGTTGAAACATCGAATAGCCAATCGTGCGAGAGGCAGCATAACTGAGGTTTTATAGAAAAAAAAAGAAGAGATGCCCGCGAAGGGCTCGATAGAGTGAGAGGCAAGAAAAAAATGTAAGGTCAGAGATGTTAAAACAAATAAATTTCCATGTGACAAGCTCAACGATCCGTGGCGAGTGACGTTCATGTTTATCCCGTTATGGTCCAGACGTGAAACTCGTAAAACAACGGAACGTCAACCGAGGCACTTTGGTATACATGTGTGTGCGCGCTGAGGTAATTGAATGAAGCTCCCTCCAGGGGCATTGAGTAATGTGGCACATTTTGGCTATTAATTGCTGGATAATGAAGACACAATCCGTTCGTATGCCCCAAAGCTATCATGCTGACCTACGAGTACGTCTTTCTTCTCGCAAAAGTTATTTCTCTCGTATGCACAATAGTATATTTATATATTCCCTTAATAATTCTGCGTCTCGCGATAATGCAAAGAGAATGTTTTTCATTATAATTTACTCCCAGTATTGTTCTATAATTCTTTCAGAGTGCTTTCTTCGAGCGATTTCATCCACTCCGGTGGATCTCCGAAATTTCAGTTTTTCAATGTAGATCGATGAATAATCGTCGTCCGGAAACTCGTAAAAGAATTCTGTACAAGCCAAAGTTAATAAGTCAAGGGAAAGCAGGAGACAAGCACTCGAGAACGAGGGACTTTTTTTTGCAACATCGCTGCCCTCGCTCATTTATTGTACAATGGCTGTTGACCACGACTTTGTCCACTGGATTGGGTATCCTTTTTATCTGGATAGATTTGGGTAATTAATATTGGAATAAAAGAAAACAGAATGCAGAAAAATCTTAATTGAATAATCATCAAAAATCGATGAAACATTTCGACTTGGAGGAAAAAATAAGGCGATATTGTTGCGTTTTGATTCAAAATGGACGGCTTCCGGACCAGTTCGCTTGAGAAAAAAATAAAATAAATACCGATTACAGGGATTACAAAGTATTATTCATAAATTCCACAATTGCCGGACGACTTAAAAGCACGATGAATCAAACGATGATTAAATTCATGCATATTCTTGAAGGCATATATACACACTTCGATTGTAGTGTTACCCACAGTCCGGTGTGCCGATATCTTTTCTCTCTCGCTGGTACCATCGGCGTTCATAATTCTTCCACGTAATTGAGAGCTCAACCTCGTGGCTTGCCCTTATGGTGTACGTGTATATATCGATACCGTGAGCTCACGACGGTTAACTCACTTTACCCTCTTCCCTTTACCCATACCGAGAGAAAAAAATGTACACGTGGGGAGACGGAAAAAAAGGGAAGGATAAAAGTTCAATAGAGAGGAAAGACGAGCTTGCGGTGTGATATGTAGCCTTAGCTCGATATTAATGCCTGCCGCGGATTAATTATTATTACCAGGCTGATTTGTTTCAATTTGTCGGGAAGGAAGTGAATGGTGTGCAGGACGGAACATGGCGATTTTTTGTCGTAAGCGGCGTGTTCCTATCGTGCAAGAGAGAGGCGCTCTCTTTGATCGCGCCGAATCGTGTTTTCATCGTTTTTAAAACGTACCCGCGCCCGATTCGTACATCTCGCTTTCTCCGGGCGAATTTATTTATGGGACGCTTATAAAAGTCCCCTCGCGCTCTGAACTCTTTATTTCAAGACCGAATCAAAGTGGGTGCACGATTTTGTAGATATCATGAAATCTCGTGTATTTGTAGACATTGTGGACGTTTTTATCCACTTTAGCGTCAATATTTATACTCGATTGCTCGTGCAAATATCTATACATTATCTTTGGACCATGCTGCGTGGGATAATTCATTATTTCTGCGGCTGAAAATTGCAAGGGTCGTCGTTACCAACGATTGAAAATGAGCGAGGTACAAATTTCATCAGTTCCCTCACAGGCCTTGACTCTCCCTCAACGGTGGAGATTCTTCGATCTTCCCTTAACAACGCGTGTCCATTAATAATTCACGTGTATAAAGATGTTTTATTGCATTGCCAATGTTTTTTCATCAAAACGGTCACTCGCTCGGGGAAAAAAAATCTCTGGCAAGGCTATGCGATGAAGAAAAAAAAATGGAGCAAAGAAAGCTCGCGCGCGTTCTTAGTCAGAGTGTAAATCAAGTCAGAGGGTCCAGGCTTAAATATATTTAGCGAGAGAGTGAGAGTGAGAGAGCTGGACTGAGAAAAAAAGCAACGGAGTGACCGAGCGAGAAAAGAGAGAAGGAAAGAGCGAGAGGAAAGGCCCGTGGACCGCTGTTGGATGCCGGCGGGGGTGCGCTATATAGCGCGTCTCTGCTAAATAATTACAAGCTCTTAATTAACGACGAGAGCCGATCGTAAAACCATCCATGATGCGCGCGCGCGCTCGCGGCCCGCTTCGTCCGCACCCCAAGTGCATGTTTCAAGATTATTTAAAACGAGCAATGGTATATATAAGACACACGTGTTCAACCATCAAGCGTTTTGCCTACAAATGGAAAGATGAAATAAAAACATTTCTGTTCCGCCTGTCGATTCATATATGAAATCAGGTGACTTTCGCAAAATTTGTGATCAAGTTCACATTCATATTCATATTCACAAAGTTTTGTGATCGGCGGATCGTGATCGATGGAACAGGCTGTTGAACTGTCGAAAATTTGAAAAAAAAATGTTTCGTTAATTTTGGCTACTTTTCCAGAATCGTCGAAAAGTCGAAATTTCAAATGATCATAACTTCCTCGCTAATGAAGCTACATAGATTTTTTGGGGGTGTTTTGAAAAGCCCTCGAGTAGACTTAAACAACGGTGAAAGTTAAATGTCGATAACTCGATTGCTTCATCCTGAAAATCGATGTTGAAAATTGGCGAAAAGAACGCAAAGGGGTATGTATGGGAAATTGGCGAAAATCAGTGGTTCTGCTTTACAAATCTGCCAAAAATCGAAAAATTAAGATATCTGGACAAACCAAACGGCATTTTGAAGCCTCATCAATTGCCAAGAGAATAAGCACAAGTTGGAGTGTCCATCTCGGACGAAAAAAAAATGGCAAACGTTTTAGTGAACCAACTCAGTTCGCGCGTGTGAGGGTGCTCGCGCTCACATCCCTAGCTATTAAAATTATCGATTGATATTCAAAAACACAAAAGTGGATACACCAATATTGTATACAATTCGATAGAAGCGGAAGAACTCGCTTACCTCATCCCTTCTCTATTGATTTTTTACGTTTATAATAATATGGAATCATCGTCGTTTCCTCTCGTCAGGATGACGTTTTTTTTTACATTCTGCTTCCTTTTTTCGTGATATTAATTACCCAATGTCATGGTATTTGTATACACATCTATATACATATATACATACGTCAGGAGAGGTAGTAAACCACGTGACTGTGCAATTATATGCTCGTCAAGTCGACCCTGAGGCCTCTCTATATCGCGCCGGTAATTAAAATATAATTTGTGATTAACTCGGCTAATGAGAGCGAGCGGTCAGATTTGAACACACTGGTATTATAATTCTTATATACGAGTGTGTATACGATGTGTATATTTATTTATATATACAAGTGTGTGCATTACGTATTACGTGCTGAGTAAAACCAACCAACTATTATTACACTGGTGCATGCGGCCTCACCCGCACTAACGTTCTTTTATCAGCTAGCGAATTGTAAACTAAATACATATAATGCAATATTCGCTATATTTCCGAGTCTCCATGGAAAACAACTGGACTAACGACCCCAATCTCCGCCTCGATCTTACTCCCGATCCATTTTAAATACCAACGATCGATGAGGAAACTTACGAGAGAGCACAAGAATTGTTTAACATGGAATGACAATGAACGAAAAGATAACTAGTATACGCACCAGTACGACATTAATTGCTCCGATAATTAATTTCCTTTGCCTCGCAAACTCGCCAAACTATAATTGAGCATGATCCCAATAGACATTTGTCTATCGCACAAAGCATAGAATGTATTTTGAAATCGCACCTGCGATATTTATGCCAAAGAATTCAATTAAGGGATTCCATGGGGGTTTCTGACAAGCGAGTCTCAACGACCAAAATCTCTCAATGTTTGAATGAAATTTTCATAAAATATTGGTGAAATAATACTCCCCATCTTAAAAGATTGATTTTTTGAAAAATTAGATTACGTTTTTGTCTTAACCCATGAATCCCCTTAAAAAATCAGTAACATTTACGTTTTCTACGATAATTATTGACAATCGCAGCATCCCGAGATTATTAAAAATGGTTTATCGTTCGAGTATACAATGGCTGATGGAGGACGTCGAAGAAATTGCCGCACAAACGACAGTGCTGCTGAGATTAATTGAAATTAGAGCAAGGAAACTCTCGCCAGAGTACCGCAAACACACGCATGCCTAGACCGATGCAAGGATGACTGAAAAAGTTGCATATCGTAAGTAGCTGGACTCATCCGCACAGCGGGAGAGACTGTGGAGTATCGAGGAAACGAGGGAAGATGATTTCTGGCCATATATATATTCATAAATATACAACTGTATATATGTATCTATATATATATACATATATATATCGACTTGTATATAATGAAAATCCACCCAGAATTCATTGGCGGACCACGCAGTGTGAGGGAAGACGTTTCAAATCGTATTACCAATATGCATCCATACGTACATACTTACACACGTACCTATTTTAAATATAATACCGATATATACGATACACACGAGAAAAAATACAGTCGAGCGCAATCTTCTTTCGCTCCAGCTTGAAACTCGCGATACACGTTCTCCGCGCACCTCTCGGCACAATATACACTCAATTATTTATCGACGCATGAATCTTTTGTGAAAGATTTAATACGGTCCGGTAGTCGGGTCGTAAAGTCAGCCAGACTTAGCGCGATATAGCCCGCGCCGACACCTCGCTAAATATTTCACCTACGAGCCATTTGCCGCTTTTGCTCGCATAAATAAGCAATAAAATACAATTGGGGTTGTCGCTATAAGTACTGAGAGTATGAGCGCGATGTTAAAACACTCGTATTTGCGAACTTTCGTCAATTAAACAAAAGCCATTCACTGCTGTGCGCGTTATAAATTAAGGCGATTGTGTAGATTTTTGTGAGCGTTATATTCGCACGCAATATGTTTTCCTTTCTCTTTGAAAGGGATAATTATTTTTTTTTCATTTCTTCATACGATCAACTTGTATCGCATCGTCGTACGTTTCGTCTGTGCTCCATTGTACGATATTCGGCGACTTTTGTATTTAAATCTTCATTCTCCGAAGAATTAATTAATTTTTCACAATAATTATGCATAATATCTGTGCCGAAATTCGCCTTTTAATGACTTCTAATTCCATGTAATGTTGACGATCTTTCATTGAAAACGAGAGTTGCCTGTAATCATCGTTTTTTCAGTAGGAAGACATTGTATATAATGAGGATATAATACGGGGTAACTCACCCCCTTATGTCCATGCATATAGTATAGCATTGCCCTGCTGTCTCGTGCATAACTCAAAGGAGTGATTATTGCTCGAGACTCGCGGTACCTCGTAGCAGCTGTGTCATATCGCAAACTTTGCTGAATCGATACACAACCCTGTACACTACATGAGCTCCATTCCACGGTAAACAAAAAAAAAACTCCTTCGTAGAACAACGGAAGTTTGTTGGTCGGTAAGAAGGCTATCCATAAATATTACAGTCTGTGTATCCCAGAGCCAATTATATAATAAACAGGCCTAAAAAGTTATCGCAACGCCGACATGGTAACTTTTTTCTTACAAACGAAACAAGCCTCGAGGATAAACGGGGCCGACAAAACTTTTTCGTTATTTTATTGACACAAACCTTATCTTATTTATTTTATCGATGATGATGATCTTTCGCTGTCATCTTCGTTGTAGGAAATAAATGCTCAAGGCCATTTTCTACTTCGAAAAAATTGGTTTAATTTTCTTTTCGTGAGCCTCTATTGAATTTCAACTACGAAATCAGCCGGATCCTTCCAACTTTGAATTCGACAAATCTTTGCATCTGGCGTGATCGTTCAGACCTTTTATTTCTCGGTGGCGTGCGTTAGGAAATCTCAAACCGGAAACCCATCGTCCCGGCAGTGCAAATCTCCCAAAAATTTGTGATATATTTTTTTATACCAATAGAAACACAAATAGCGGACATTTTTCGCTTTCCCAACTGACTTTAACCGCGAATGCGTGTCCTGCAGGAAAACCCAAATTACCACGTTAACGGGAGGGATCCGCATAAGCGATTTCATAATTCGCTCCTTCACTCGTGCACCCAACAGATTATCTCCACGCACCCAGCTCCGAGTTTCTCAGTTCTCTCACTGCAGGCGAATAATACACGTATATATAGCACACATGTGTCAGTCGTGGTATATGCAGCGAATAAGTAACCCGTTGAGAAAAAAACAGTAAAAACATTCACAATAGATCGAATTGCAGACTCCCGCGCGACCATTACCTCGCGGTCGCATGCTTCTTGTCGCGTATATACACACGCGTACATCCAGCGCTGCGGCGGAGTAGAATTGTACTAAGCGCGGCCATGAATAATAATAAATCACGATACGAAACGCTTTACCCCGGGCGTTGTGTCTACTACAGCGTCGCATCTATCCCAACGTATAGATTCGGCTGCCGGATAGCGGAAAGGCACTCGAACGAAGATTCAAAGCGTAAAACTTTGTATTTCAAGCCCTTTTGCATATCAGTCGGTCATATACACATTACATACAGATATAAATATATTTCGCACGTGGCCGTGGATAGTCTCGAAACTCCAGGAGCGCTTGCTCCAACCCGACCTCTTATACTCACTGTCTCGTATCAGGAGCATGGCCATCACGACTCTCATGTTCGAGAACTTGGCTATTATAGTACATATACATGCATATCAATAGACACCTCATATATTTCACGCTGAATCGTTGGGTATTCCGATGCCGTGTGAGCTCGTACGCCCGTTGCCATTTATTATGAGCCCTGTTGCATCGTTTACGGAAGTGGCAATAGGTAAATAGTAACGTCATGTCGAGTACTTTTATTTCAATAATATTTTATTCGTTATCCGTTTAAAGGGGAATATGTGTTTATCCACTATGGCGATCAAAGCAGGACCAAAGTCGGACGTTTGTTTTACATTTTCGGTCTTGTATTTTGCGCCCTTTTTCTCCATCGCGATGGACATATCGACTATATGTTATATGCGTCCATTCAACGTTACGGAATACGATTATCGGTCTGTTTGAGCTCGAGTCTTTTCCTAGAGACGCTCTTCACATCCATTATTCACGTTTGTGGATTTTTATTGGCCTCTAGAGGCCGTATTACCCACGGCAAAGCTTGAAGGCTCAGTGCAATTCCAATATAACGTAGTTTTGTGGTTTCTGGCGAGACTATAAGATGACTCTTTAGCAACGACCTCTTTTTCTGAATGCAAGTGCACAAACGATGCAGTGATTGACGTGAAACATATAGCCATGGAAATGACTGACGCTTATAACAATTTTGTATAAAATATTGAAAGCACACAATGAAATGAAAAAAAAAAGTTTCCTCTTAGCAGAGCGTGGTTTCGATCCACGGACCTCTGGGTTATGGGCCCAGCACGCTTCCACTGCGCCACTCTGCTCTTCCTGGCACCAAAGGGCTCGAGTTGCGTGTTCACTTCGGGGTATTTTAACCCTTGACAATATGATAATAAAAAACAATTGACGGCGGTTTAATTGTGCTTCGACTAGGCCACTATTTTCTATTCATCACAAAGAGGTTGAGGTAATGCTGTAATGTTTTAATGCATCCGATTCTTGAACGAGTGCTTGAGGAACGAATAATATTCACCGTCGCATCGTTTCGACGTACCAACCCCTGGCTTAAGAGGCTAGCACGGTACCATTACGCGACTCCGTTTTTCATATACAGAGGCTGAAGAGAAGCTTTGAGGTCTGGGTGTTTATAACCCTCAACCGAAAGTTGAACCAAAAAAAATGTAGCAAGTCTTTCGTGTCCTTTACTCGATTCCAACCCTTAGCTAACGTCCGCACAAAAAAAACGTTTAGCAGAGCATGGTTTCGATCCACGGACCTCTGGGTTATGGGCCCAGCACGCTTCCACTGCGCCACTCTGCTCCCCTTAATGCAAAGGGGTTGAAGAAGAGCTATGACATTCGAGCACTTTCAACCCTTGACTAAATGTTTGAACAAAAAAAAACGTTTAGCAGAGCATGGTTTCGATCCACGGACCTCTGGGTTATGGGCCCAGCACGCTTCCACTGCGCCACTCTGCTCCTCTTAATGCAAAGGGGTTGAAGAAGAGCTTTGACATTCGAATACTTTCATCCCTTGACTAGATGTTTGAACAAAAAAAAACATTTAGCAGAGCATGGTTTCGATCCACGGACCTCTGGGTTATGGGCCCAGCACGCTTCCACTGCGCCACTCTGCTCCTCTTAATGCAAAGGGGTTGAAGAAGAGCTTTGACATTCGAGCACTTTCAACCCTTGATTAAATGTTTGAACAAAAAAAAACGTTTAGCAGAGCATGGTTTCGATCCACGGACCTCTGGGTTATGGGCCCAGCACGCTTCCACTGCGCCACTCTGCTCCTCTTAATGCAAAGGGGTTGAAGAAGAGCTTTAACATTCGAGCACTTTCAACCCTTGACTAAATGTTCAAACAAAAAAAACCTTTAGCAGAGCATGGTTTCGATCCACGGACCTCTGGGTTATGGGCCCAGCACGCTTCCACTGCGCCACTCTGCTCCTCTTAATGCAAAGGGGTTGAAGAAGAGCTTTGACATTCGAGCATTTTCAACCCTCAACTAAATGTTCAAACAAAAAAAAACCTTGAGCAGCAACGAAAACGTTATAGCCCAATCTCCGAATATAGGGTGCTTTTACCGCATTATACAATCAACTTTCATTTTTAGTGTCATAATAATTAATAATATAGTTATTACATATGAGTTAAGGTGGATATTAACAATAAAGTTTCGAAATTATCGGATCATTCTGTCATTTATTCTTTCCACTCTAAAAATGTTCGAATAATTTTTGTTGTTAATTCTGGTTATTAATGTTTAGCCCCTACAAGCTCCTGTAACTCGTAATGTCTAACAATAGCACAGAAAGTTAAGTACAAAAACATGCGACACGTTCGTTACTCGTATAGCCCATACATAAAAGTTTTCAACAGCCTACTCAAGCTGGGCAGAAACTTGTTGCAAAATTGAAATCTCAAATAAAGTTGGCAAATAGCAGACGAATATATTCTACAGAATATTCCGCAAAGAGATGATTACTGGTTTCGTGGTAAAAATTGATCACTTAATTAAAGTATTTTTCATATCAAGCAAAGTGAATGTCTAGCAGAATAAAATGTACATAAGTAAAATATTAGAATAGAATATTAAAGCTGAATGCAGACATCACCGACCACGTGTGACTCCTAAACCGTTCCTTTAGAAATTTGCAGCTCGTGAGCAATTTTGTAAAGCTTAATCTTTCTGTCAAAAATGATTGTTCATAAAATTTAGTTCTACAAGTTTGCGCACATTGGCTGGTAAACTACCTTTTTACTATGACTGGTACGCGACGGCTACGACTATGAAAATTATTTTTCTCAACTGTTTCACAAATACAACAAAAAATTCAATTGGCAATATAATACATAAATATGGTACAATAGTACAAATGGTAAAAAAAAAAAAGTTTAGCAGAGCGTGGTTTCGATCCACGGACCTCTGGGTTATGGGCCCAGCACGCTTCCACTGCGCCACTCTGCTCTTGTTGGTACAGGCTGGAAAAAATCGTCGCTGGTATTATCTAGCAAAATTGATTAAATATTCAAGATTATTGTGAAAAGTATTTGGCAAAAGAAGATGTATTTTCAAAAATTATATCTATATCCAAAAAGAATAATTTTTTTCCACCATTCTAAAGGTCATAGCTCAAATAAGAACATTCAATTTTAGTATCGCAAAGTTTTCGGCTCGTCTATTTATTTTCCGGTTATAATTGTGTAATAAATGTTTTCTTTTTTACTTTAACAATGTTACAGTCCGACATCGTACACCAGAGTGTCTATGAATTGGTACATAGCGAAGATCGTGAAGAGCTTCAAAGACAATTAATGTGGAACAGCTTTTTACCCGCTGAAAGTGCGAATCTTCCTCTTCACGATGCCCTCACGGTACAACACAGTCATTTGCTAGAGCGCAGTTTTACTGTGCGCTTCCGTTGCCTCTTGGACAACACTTCCGGCTTTCTGGTGAGTTTCTGCTTATTTGTCACGCGTATATGCATAAAACGTTAATTACCAAACGAACTAATGGAAAAACATTAATTAATTTGGCGCATCCCTTTGTTTGCTGCAACAGATAATCGTATTTAAACCGTGTAATTACTTTTTTCGTCATAACTGATGTTCATTTCGATGTGCCGATCTGTCAAAGGTTTCATCGATCGATTTTTGCAACAAGAATTATTTTTTCATCTGTGTACATTTATCCCCCTTAAGGCGATGTGTCATACCCCCGAAACCTCGAAAACGAAAAAGACTCTCACGCAAAAACAATCAATCCGATCGATTTAAAATTTGTTGTGAGTATTTAGTGTCATAGCACTGACTGACGATGTTAGAATGTCGAAATAAAGAAAAACGAATTTTTGTAGAGTAAAGATGTCAAAATTTCGAAATTTCGAAATCGTCAGTCCTTCCATGCCATGTCACTAAATACTCACAACAAATTTCAAACCGATCCGATTTGCAGATTTCGCCTGGGAATTTTTCTAAATTTCGATGGACGGGTATAACGCCTTAATGCCGAACTTTGCGCGTAGGATACGGTTGACTGACGTGAACTGAACAATTTACGATTATTCCGGCCTCTTTTCATTTCTTTGTCGGGCGCCAAGTCGAGAGTCGACCTCCTTCTCCCAGAATAAAGAAATGAAGAAGAAGAAGGAAGAAAGAGGAAGCGTGTGTGTCCATACGAACGAAAAACGGTCGGGAGTATATAAATCAATTGTTGAACAAAACCCGGCGTGCACAGAACCGCATGATAGTTCGCAAA
Source organism: Heteropelma amictum (assembly GCA_959613375.1). Taxonomy (NCBI): domain Eukaryota; kingdom Metazoa; phylum Arthropoda; class Insecta; order Hymenoptera; family Ichneumonidae; genus Heteropelma; species Heteropelma amictum. The sequence continues at coordinate 6,804,115 of OY390725.1, forward strand.
ACACTAATTATCTTACCGCAAACACGACAAGGGCCCCGCTTCTACCGTGTTTATATATACTGTCGAACTATCTCTTGTGGGAAAAGAAGAAAGAAGAAAAAAAGAGGCACGAACTTACCGCGCGGAAGAATACGGAGGCGCGCGACTGCAACGACGCGAACGGTAGCGTCGTACAACTAACGCCGAGAGGGAGAAGGAGAGAAAGAACCCTTGCGGTGACTGTGTGACAAAAAACCGGGACCGCTTTGACGTTTATGAAAATGAAACTGTAATCGTAAAAGGTTTACGGCACCGCGGGTGACTCTGTCAGTTACCGCCCATCTTTCCTTCTTGAACGAACAGCAAAATTCTCCTTCCCAATTCTCCAGATGGAGAAGAGATGGAATGTAGTATCCCTCATTCCGGAGATAATCTATTCCGAATATCGTGTATACTATACTTTTCTATCGGGTTAACATCGCATTCGATAATTCCGTTGTTATCAAACTTTGTTTATTACAATTTGCAAGTGGAATATAATTAATGAAACAAAATGTACGCAGTGTTTAAGAAACAAGTCTTGATTAAGACTAATAAGTCTTGATCTGTTTTTCGTATTCATTCAAAATTTTCGAAAATTCTGTAAATAGACGTATAATCGGAAAATGCATCAATGATTAATGCGAACATGTATTTTTTTAAGTATCTGATCCTTCTAATAAAAAGTTGATGGGGCCCGGAAGTCGTTCGTTCTGTGAATGGTTGTCGATAGACGATGATTATTTCATGGCAAAATTCCGTTTGATTTCTCATGCGCGAGCGAGTTTTATTTTTACTCACATTTTTTCAATACTCCTTCGCGTATTCGATAAAAAAATCGATTAATCATTTGTAAATGTTAAGGACGTACCGTAAAAAAATTGACAATAAAATTGATCTAAAAAGAAAGATATATAATATGATGTAAAAAGAAGATATATAATATATAAAAATCACACACCATCAAACGTTAAATTATTCTCACTCTTTGTTTTTTTTTTCAGCGTCTGGACATAAGGGGTAGAGTTAAAGTGCTTCATGGGCAGAACAGAAAGACCGAAGATCCACCATTGGCCTTGTTTGCTCTTTGCACACCGTTTGGACCTCCCTCCTTGCTCGAAGTACCCCAGAAGGAAGTTATGTTCAAGAGCAAGCACAAACTGGATCTCGCTCTAGTCTCCATGGACCAGCGTGGCAAAATGTTGCTCGGTTATGCAGACGCCGAGCTTGCGAATCTCGGTGGCTACGATCTTGTCCATTACGACGATCTTGCTTACGTAGCAAGTGCACATCAAGAGTGTAATTACATTCATCTTTATATCAATCATTTTCCAATTCTACAAAGTACCTCGATCGTAATTGCTCCTATTTTGAAATTGTCTTTTTATCGTTTCTTCAATCTTTCTTATAAAAAGTTGATGAGGAGATATAGATCGAAATTATCGAAATATCGCATGCTTTGTTGTCGTTTTATTCATTTCGTGATTGGTCTGTAATGAGCGCAGCCACGAAATTCATGCGAGACTGTATTCGCGCGGTTTTTTATGCTGTTTTGGCCAGTTGTCGACTCGTGACATTAATCGCGGTTAGCAAAGGTTATAGTTCTACGATAATTTATTCTGTGAAAAAGAAATCATCCATATCGAGTAAGTAAGAGTACTATATTTCACAATTGAATTTATATTGTACGGAGAGAAAATGAGAGATAGTCCGGGAGAAGGAGAGTGAATCAACTAAACTAGATTCTCTTGCACATTTTTTCAAGCGAAAATTTTTCTCCCTTCTTTCTCCCTTGCACATTAATGTTTTATAAAATTTACAAGAAATGATTCTTGGATCAGACGATCTCGCGAGAAGCGTTTTCCTTCAAAGTAGTGGCAGATAAAAAGAACGATCGACAACTCCATCAAAATTTAACCACGCATAGAGGAAACAACTCTAAACAAGATGCTTCATGTCCGGTTTCCGGAAATTTTTGTTCTACAGCAATGTCGGGCGGGTAAACAGTATCGCAGGCGCAATACTACCGCTCGACGCTGGCCCGGAGAGGCTATCTTTCCGCTCTACAGCAATGTCGGACGAGTAGCAGTCTCGCAGGCGCAGTGTTACTGCTCGACGCTGGCCCGGAGAGGCTATCTTTCCGCTCTACAGCAATGTCGAGCGGGTAAGCAGTCTCACAGGCGCAGTACTACCGCTCGACGCTGGCCCGGAGAGGCTATCTTTCCGCTCTACAGCAATGTCGGGCGAGTAGCAGTCTCGCAGGCGCAGTGTTACTGCTCGACGCTGGCCCGGAGAGGCTATCTTTCCGCTCTACAGCGATGTCGAGCGGGTAAGCAGTCTCGCAGGCGCAGTACTACCGCTCGACGCTGTAGTACTCGACAGTAGTAGCAGATGAAAAGAACGATCGACAACTCGATCAAAATTTAACCACGCATAGAGGAAACGACTCTGAACAAGATGCTTCATGTCCGGTTGTCGGTTATTTAGTTTCAGTTTTTCCCCTTAAGGGTAGCGGCAGACGGAAAGAACGATCGACAACTCGATCAAAATTTAACCACGCATAGGGGAAACGACCCCGAACAAGATGCTTCATGTCCGGTTGTCGGTTATTTAGTTTCAGTTTTTCCCCTTAAGGGTAGCGGCAGACGGAAAGAACGATCGACAACTCGATCAAAATTTAACCACGCATAGGGGAAACGACCCCGAACAAGATGCTTCATGTCCGGTTGTCGGTTATTTAGTTTCAGTTTTTCCCCTTAAGGGTAGCGGCAGACGGAAAGAACGATCGACAACTCGATCAAAATTTAACCACGCATAGGGGAAACGACCCCGAACAAGATGCTTCATGTCCGGTTGTCGGTTATTTAGTTTCAGTTTTTCCCCTTAAGGGTAGCGGCAGACGGAAAGAACGATCGACAACTCGATCAAAATTTAACCACGCATAGGGGAAACGACCCCGAACAAGATGCTTCATGTCCGGTTGTCGGTTATTTAGTTTCAGTTTTTCCCCTTAAGGGTAGCGGCAGACGGAAAGAACGATCGACAACTCGATCAAAATTTAACCACGCATAGGGGAAACGACCCCGAACAAGATGCTTCATGTCCGGTTGTCGGTTATTTAGTTTCAGTTTTTCCCCTTAAGGGTAGCGGCAGACGGAAAGAACGATCGACAACTCGATCAAAATTTAACCACGCATAGGGGAAACGACCCCGAACAAGATGCTTCATGTCCGGTTGTCGGTTATTTAGTTTCAGTTTTTCCCCTTAAGGGTAGCGGCAGACGGAAAGAACGATCGACAACTCGATCAAAATTTAACCACGCATAGGGGAAACGACCCCGAACAAGATGCTTCATGTCCGGTTGTCGGTTATTTAGTTTCAGTTCTTCCCCTTAAGGGTAGCGGCAGACGGAAAGAACGATCGACAACTCGATCAAAATTTAACCACGCATAGGGGAAACGACCCCGAACAAGATGCTTCATGTCCGGTTGTCGGTTATTTAGTTTCAGTTTTTCCCCTTAAGGGTAGCGGCAGGCGGAAAGAACGATCGACAACTCGATCAAAATTTAACCACGCATAGGGGAAACGACCCCGAACAAGATGCTTCATGTCCGGTTGTCGGTTATTTAGTTTCAGTTTTTCCCCTTAAGGGTAGCGGCAGACGGAAAGAACGATCGACAACTCGATCAAAATTTAACCACGCATAGGGGAAACGACCCCGAACAAGATGCTTCATGTCCGGTTGTCGGTTATTTAGTTTCAGTTTTTCCCCTTAAGGGTAGCGGCAGACGGAAAGAACGATCGACAACTCGATCAAAATTTAACCACGCATAGGGGAAACGACCCCGAACAAGATGCTTCATGTCCGGTTGTCGGTTATTTAGTTTCAGTTTTTCCCCTTAAGGGTAGCGGCAGACGGAAAGAACGATCGACAACTCGATCAAAATTTAACCACGCATAGGGGAAACGACCCCGAACAAGATGCTTCATGTCCGGTTGTCGGATATTTAGTTTCAGTTTTTCCCCTTAAGGGTAGCGGCAGACGGAAAGAACGATCGACAACTCGATCAAAATTTAACCACGAATAGGGGAAACGACCCCGAACAAGATGCTTCATGTCCGGTTGTCGGTTATTTAGTTTCAGTTTTTCCCCTTAAGGGTAGCGGCAGACGGAAAGAACGATCGACAACTCGATCAAAATTTAACCACGAATAGAGGAAACGACTCTGAACAAGATGCTTCATGTCCGGTTGTCGGAAATTTAGTTTCAGTTTTTTAAAAATTCCTTGCTTTCCACAATTTGCTACTTATGCCGAATTATAATGTGTTCTCTAGGGGTCTATACTTAATTCAAGACGGAGCGCCGTAGCGCGAAAACGCAGCCGGTCGCGCGCGTGAGCGCGCGTCTCTTGACCCTAGTATCCATTAATTTATGATAACAATATTCTTGTCGACTGTATTTTTAATATTATCCACAATTGCATGACGTTTTTTCCCAATAACGCGTCAAACTGAAATCCAATAATATATCAACGTCGCTATTTTCCGAAAAACGTTGAAAACAATTTTTTGTACCCACCTGTGAAAACTACTTCATACATCTTTGGTAGTTTCGTAAGTTTTTGCGAAATTAACGCCACTCATTTTCTCTGCGTTTTGGATGTCGTTGCAGTGTTGAAGACGGGAGCCTCGGGTATGATAGCCTACAGGTATCAGATGAAGGACGGGGGCTGGCAATGGTTGCAGACGAGCTCTCGTCTCGTGTACAAAAATTCGAAACCGGACTTTGTAATCAGCACTCACAGGCCCTTGATGTAAGTAATGTATCCTGTGACGCTCAAAATAAAATATTGCACAACAATTCTAAATTGAGAGCAAACTTTTGAACAAAAATAAACACAAAAATCAAGCAAATAAAGTATTCCAAAAATGTTCTTTTCTCCTATAAACAGGGAGGAAGAGGGTCGCGATTTGTTGGGCAAACGGACGATGGATTTCAAAGTTTCTTACCTCGATGCCGGCCTGACAAACAGTTACTTCTCCGACAACGAGAGTTTAACGGGTTCATCGATAACGCCGACACTTCCGGCTCAGCCGACACCGCAGCGTGTGAATAGACGGTACAAAACGCAGCTACGCGACTTTTTGTCAACCTGCCGCAGCAAGAGAACGAAAATGTCAACGCAGTCGCCGGCGTCACCACCACCGGCGCCGACCGTCGCGTCCGTCGATTATTTGACAGCGGCTGACAGTAGCGCAGCTGCGGCGGTCGCGGCGGCTTACAGCAACCTCAACACGATGTATCCGACCCCTTACGCACCGGCCGCAGTGACAGCAACGACGGATCCCTCGTTGACGACCTACATAGGCCACACGGGGAATTACCATCAGACTCTGTATCCGGCCGCGGCGCTTGACAACCGTTATCTGACAGCAACGGAAAATCTCTTTCAATATCGCCCGCTGGGCTCTTATTATCCGGAGTATCACACGACAACGGCGTACAATGGTTTCATCGACGTGAGCCTGCCAACTTACGACACTCATCAGCTGACGAGCAAGACCGAGGAACGGCTGTACTGTCAGCAATTGGCGGAATCGCCAAAATACGGTTACGTCGATACGAGACATCCTAACAGCGTCAGTGGGTCACCTTACGCGTCATCACCCGTCACCAGTTCCGTGGCTCTCCACCCGACAGCCGGAGACATGAACGTTGCACGCACTGGCAGTAGGCACAGCCTCGAGGGCGCCTCCTCGAGCAATTCTGCCGGGAGCTCGCCGGTGACGACGGCCAATGGCATTAGAACACCAAAAATGGAAGATGTCAAACCGGAAGTCTACGGTAGCGAAGCACCGAGACAAACGGTACTGATGTGGGGTCCACCACCGTCCAGAACACCACCGAGAAACAACGGAAGTTACAGTCCGCCGACGCCTCACTCGACCCACTCATCGCACTCGGGTAATCAAGGTGGCGTTTCGAATATTACGAACGACCCGTTAAAGTCGCTAGCAGAGATGAATTCCATCAACGGCGACTGCAACAAGTGGAAACAAACTTCACCCAACGGACAAACGCACGCTTCGAGCCCTACCAAAAGTAAGAATCATCAGCAGCAGCAGCATCAACAGCAGCAGCAGCAGCAACAGCAGCAGCAGCAGCAGCAACAACAGCACCATCAACAACAGTATCCCTTAGCCAGCTCGCACTACGGGACTGTGCCAACGAGCGGTGGATATTCGCACACTCATCAAGGTCATCCAGGTCACGGTGATACTGTGGGCTCCGAGGTATGGCAAGGAGTTCAACATCACCATCACTACCAGTACTATCCTTACCACCATCACCACCCCGCACCACCAAGGCACACGCCCCAGTGAGTGTTCACGCTACCTTCACGTTTGTTTGCTCTTTTTTTTTGGTTTTTGTTTTTCGATTGTACGAATAGTTTATTGTTTTTCCGTTGTTCTTATATCGTCTCTGTTTTTTGCGCTTCGATGTTGCGTGCTGTTAAATCTTCAACGTACTTGTGTATGATACGATCACGTAACGGACGAATGAAGAAATAGTTTTCACAGACAGAACATTTATCGATGGTTCGGATCTAGATTTTTTGAGAATCGACGAGCCGTTGAAGACGTTGTTTTTTTCGTTAGGATATTATCGTTCAGTTACTTCGACTGTTATCAAAAATCGTCAAAGCACCTTTGTCAGCGATTTTCTTTTTTCAACCGAATGGATTTCAAGATTCTTCCATTTTGTTCTTGTTCTACTTTACAAATCCCGCCTCGTTTTCTTCTCTATTTTGACGAAATAATTGCGTTTTATCCCATCAGCAAAACTCCATTCTCAATCTTTCGGTTTCATAAAAACGAGGATATATCTGAAACGTTCTCGTCTTGCATCAACATTTGTACGTGTAGTCGATTAAACTTTGTAATGTTTCACCAAAGATCGCAATCCTCGTGGACCGAATTTTTGATGTATTTATCTCCAAACGGATGTCTCAAATAGCCCAATGTTACGAGCATCACTCGGAACTAGTCGCCTAGAGTCGTACCTGAATCGAATGAATTCTGGCACACAAACACGAATGCGAGATGAATCTCATTCGAGTGTAACAGTGCTCTGAAAAAATGAGATTCTCAAAACGTCATGTTCCATAATGACATTTGTCAACTCAGCCATGAATATTTTGTTGTTTCGCGTGTCTTTTTCCATGTGAATCTATCGAATTTTGCAACGGTTAGCCTTGGTTAACGTCATGACGTAATTTTGGCTGCAGCACGTCACCGTCGTCGGGGGGAACGGAGACGGGGTCCGGAATAGGCATGGGCATGAGCATGGCCATGGCCATGGCTCCGGAAGGCAGACACAGCAACAGCAGCAGCAACAACAACAACAACAACAGCACCAGCAACAGCAACACCATCAACAACACCAGCGCCTTGTATCATCCGGCACATCATCATCCTCCTCATCATCATCATCACGGAGCAGTGGCCTCATCGGGAATTGCGCCAATATCGTCTGCCCCGCAGATGACAAACCGGACGCCGGGAGTCCTCTGCTGTCCATCTCTGAGGTGACCAACACCCTGCTCAACCAGTAGTTCAACGAACGTCAAAGAGACGCTGACGCACGTCGACGAAACGAATCACTACCAACATTATTACCCGGGTTATTACGGGCGACGGATCATCGATTTGAAACCAGGCGTTATCACCTGCAACGATCGATGATTGAAGCAAAATTGACCCATATTCGATAACAACGGTGGCTGGATAACGGAAACTGAGACGCCGCCATCTTGTTGGTAAATGTTGCAAAAGTGTAGGCATTCGAGGAATTATTTCCTTGATTCAAGAGGAAACGAGTCTCCCACAATCGGTAAAAAAAACCGTTCGATTATAAATTCTCGGTCAGCTATTCGTATTCCGGGCAGAATACGGGTTTGCCCTTGAAACGCCTGAAATTACAATCATTTCTTCTGCGGCGAGAGGGGAGAGAGGGATCACTCGGTGCTGAAAAAACGGAAGCTCGCAAGCGACTGCCTCGTCTCTGCATCGCCGCTCGGTACAGAGCCGTCAGCTGTTGTGTTATCAGAAATGCCATCAACGGTCGTGCAACGCTAACGAATGATATGCCGGATGAAATTAATAAGAGGGAAATTCATGGACGTTTTCATAAAATCGGTGAAATATTCCAGTGAGGATGATTAATCGAAAGGAACAAACAGCTGATAAACGCCACGCTGCCATCAGCTAATCCCATCAGAAGACAAGCATCTATTCTAGCGTCAATTTTGAGAAAACATATCATTTTCGAGAAGAGTCAATAACCCGCTTGATAATCGAATTGGAACTTTTGTCGAAAGGAAAAACGGGACATTTGATAAATGGCCTTGTGGAATAAACTGGAGCGAAAATCTTTGATTGTTAAACTTTTGCGCACAGCCCCATAGAAGCCTGGCTTGCATTCATTCTCCAGCATTTTGCTAACAGATCGGGCGAGATAAATGCTCGCGGTTTTAAGAGAAAAGAAAAAACCAAAAAATTGACGAACGAAGGTTTTTCTTAAAATTTAAATCACTGCTTCAAGCAGGAATCTGAAAAAGTATAAAAATGTTACTTTTTGTAAAAACAATCACGGGCCAGGAGGGAAAATGGTTTTCAACCAATATCATACTTAAATCATCATGATTATTCTCCTGATTTTTCCTCCTGCTCGTCGTGCTCGTATTACCTCTAGCATCGCTGTTGTTTTTCCGAAACTTTCGCTTCTCCACTTTCGAATATGAAAAGAGTAGACAATTCATTTTTGGATTTTCGGGAATATTTCAAAAACTACGCCGTGAAAAACTATGAAAAAAAAGTTCGTTTGTTAATCTTGAATCACAAGCCAGGATAATGAAAAATTGACTTTTTTCGCGTACCGAAGTTGGCCCTCTCGGTACACGGATAATGTTGTCTTTCAAAATATAGCGATCTTCATAAATTATGCCAATGTTTGTCTCGATAATTTCATTGCTTCCGGAGAAGATCGACTTTAAAGGCATACGAAAAACGAGTGATCCTGTAGTATGAGGCTTCCGTTTTTTCGGGGTATGAAACCTCAATGGAAAATACATTTATCTTCAGAAATGTTTCGATGCTTGGGAATAAATTCGAGAAGCCTTATTTTAGCAACATGCCCCCATTGTTTTCTGTCCGGAGTAGGAAACGTGTGTCTAAAATAGTCACTACGAAGATGTCAGATCGATAAATCATGACGGGTTGCAAAAGAGCTGGATATTTCAGGCGGGAGCACAAAGTAAAAATGTAATTGCTCGTATCATCGATTCGTAAAATTCACAACCAGCGACGAGCGAGCATCTGTTTAACGACAGTTCTTGATTATTTTTTTTCTCTTGGTCTTCAACTATTCGAATCGTGCTACCCTATTCAATATCCCGTCCTCATTGTATTATAAATTATGTGCTTGTATAATTTTCTACAGGAACAAGAAAAAAAATACGTATTCTGTGATATGTGTTAGGTGAATTGATAAACACAATAATCGTCAGAGACGTACATCGATTATATATACGATAATATTTATGAAAGTGAAAAGCAATAAAAAAAGAGAAAGAGAGAGAGAGAGAGAGGGAATTTTAATCGAATGACCGAAAAAGAAAATTAGCGCGCAGTGTTTGTCGGGCAATGAGGAACATTTTCCCGAAAATATCCAGTGGTCGATATTTTCATGCGTATCGTAAAGTCATTTTTAATTTGTCCTCAAGTCGCTTCTCGAAAAATCACACGAATGTATTTTACAAATATTTTCCATCACAACGAGTCGAGTTACGCGGCAATTGAAATGAAATTTCGAGCGTTTACATTGATTTTGGCGTATGAAAACCCAGTCTTGCCAATATTTTGTTAATAAGTTTGTAATTTTTGTACTTAATTAATTTATACATTATTTATGCGTACACGTGTTGTGACGAGCACGGGTTCCCTCGACATTCTTTTTATTTCGCGCAAAGGGAAGAAAATATATCGACGAGCCTTCCATGTACGCGATGCGAAGGGTCAGACAATGTCCCTCATCAGCGCACTCGAAACAATTTTCAAACAGCACGAAGGATGAACTCGACGGTGCAATTTGCGTGACGATGAATCTCTGTTTTTTGTTTTTCTAACATATTATCTCGCTGTTGTTAATATTTTTGTTTTCTTGGAATACTGCAATTGAAAAAAAAAAAACTACTATTAACGATAAGAAATCAAGTCTAGTCCATGTATAATGCGAATTTAGTAGTTATTACATACTTTTGCTGTGACGATGCGTCGCGTTTGAACAGAAAAAAAACAACGTGTCGAATGAATTATTCGAAAAAATAATTGACATGATCATATTATAATAGGCGCTTTTTCGAGAGCGATAAGAGAATCAATCGAAGAAGAAAACAAACGACGTTTGACGTGAAATTTAAGTGGCGTAAGAAAAAAAATAATAAACGAAAAAGAAACGAGAAAAAGGAACGTACTTCCAATGCGGCGAGGTTTTCACAGTTGAAGCACAAATGTATATTTCATTGTATATTCATTATATCGATATTGAGCAAGAACCGACAGTTGTGGATAATCCAACGCTGTTTCTTTCCTCTTTATTCTCTCGAAATAATTAGTCCTATTGAGAAATCCGTGCAAATTTCTTTTCACCATTCCGTCTACGAATTTTCGATAGTCACTTCCGGTTGCAATATTCGCCGAGTCTCGAGATGAGGACCCACACGTCGAGTAAAATAAAAACCGTTTCCTCCGAAGCTAAATGACTAATTGCAAATGTCGTCGCACCGTGAAACGTGACGACGAGAGTGAAAAATATTTTTATCCATTGCAATTCCATTCGAAGTATCGTGATTCGCGAGGCGAATCTCTCGTCCGAAATCGGATTACGTTTATCATCGTTAGATAACGACGTTATGATAAAAAGTTTAATACAGATTAGTGAAAAAAAAAAAAAAAACACAATAACGCTTCTCCGTGGCGTTAACGACATATCATTAATATCTTTATCTTTCCAATAATTCACGAACAAAAACAAAGAAGAGCAAACGAATCACCGAACCTTACTTATTCACGCGAACGTATTTATTTGATACTCTCCGTACGTATTTACGAATAGATAATGGGAAATAACGATATTGTATCATATCATGCCAAACCGATTAAAAAAAAAGAGAAAATGGAAAATCTTGGTCAGTCGATCCACTTGTACATCGAAAAACATTCGATTCATTGAAATCTAATTAAACACACCCGTATCGCTAAATCTTAAGCTCTGTACGAACGCAACTGAAAAAAATAATACAAAAAACTGTATGAAATGTTTATAAAGAGAAGAAAAGTGAAAATAAATTATACTAAAATAGAAAAGAAATGACGAACGAACGGCTGGACTTGATGATTGTTTTCGTACTTTCGCGACGTGCGTTCAGCGAAATTGAAAAACAAAATCGTATCACGAAAGCAATTTATTTACACAAATTATCGTTATAACTCAAATTCATGTTTCGATGAGTCAATTCATTCGTCGGAAGCAGCTTAATAATCATGGAGTTTCAACGCTAAGCGTTAAATAGCACCGAGGGTCCGTAATCACCGATCAGTGTGATTTTGGACGTGAGATAATGAAAAAAAAAAACAAAAAACAACAAAATTTACAATTTGCCGTCTCATCGGCGACGCAGAACCGCAAAACCAAGTGCGATTTAACAATGTTTTATATCAATGATCCCAACAGAATCCAACATTACGTTCTAGGAAGATCGGCACATTAACATTAAGCAACATATTTGTTATTCCTTATACTCTCTGTTTTCTCGATGAAATTCATTCATCGTTTCCGTTTTCCGGCCGATTTCACCATTGGTCTGTTGCGCTGTGCGTGCCTGCGCAATATCTCGTCCAACGATTTACACGATTCGCAAACGTCGCCCGTACTGATCTCAAGACTGCACAAATTATGTCGCCAGTTGTTCATTGAATCTCTATAAGCGCATTCGGGATTGACACGGCTGTATTGACTTATCGATGGTCCACCCGAACAAACTTTCAAACGGTCGACGTAGTCCAGCAGATCCTCAAATTCGTCCATCGTCGAAATTGACATTGGCTTGTCCTTCAATACGATCCGCGAATTTACCAGTAGCAGATCAAAGTTGAGCCTCTCGTCAAAGATTATCTGAAAGCGAAACAACAGCCATTGTCATGATTTCATTAAAAATTAGATATTTCTCTGCGTTATCAATATTTTTTGGCATTTTCTATATGACCCGTAAACTCAAAATCCACCAGATGGAAAAAATGATTATTCCAGCTATGATAACAGCCGTGTTATAGGTTTTCTGTTTTTATAAAAACATAGAAACTGACCAGCTGCTTTTTTTTAAATTCGAGCCCCTCGTTTGCAACATATATTTTTTTTCAAATTTCTCGTGATTTTGAGTATGAGAACTGCGAATCGATACGCCTTTTACAATTCTTGTTTTCAACTGTAAATCGATAATTCTGATAGTACCTGTTTAATGTAAAAAGGAGAGAGACCAGTGTCGTGCGAATTGTACATCATCATGGCGCTAACGACGATACGTTTTTCCGGTATTTCGGTACAATGTATAGCCCATGTTCTGTTGGGAAGAGACGATAACACATCCTCCGAATAACAAAGACTGTGAAACAACGCGCCGGTGTTTCTGATTGGCAAAAGATTATGTCGCAACTCTGCGTTCATCTGCGTCGACAAAGATGCTGCGCCGTTGACGACTCTGGGACTGGAGGAAGATCTGTCGTTTTGTATGGACCCGACGACAGAGTCGGAACTCGCGCATGTTTGCTGCGGAGACTCTGTTTCGACGGAAGTTTCCGGGGTTGTGTCGGCCGAAACTCCATTCGTCATTGTCTTATCCCTTTTACGTTTTCTGTGAAAATTCACCGATTTGACGGATTTTTTTTTATAATCTCGAACAAAGAGAACTCACCGTTTGTCAACGGGTTTCGAGCACCTTCCTATAGGACGACCCAACGAAGTGTTTCTGTTCCAAACAGTGCAACTGCCCATGCTCCTTCCTACTTTTTTTGTTCTAGCCATCGCTTGGTCAGTCTCAATGTGTACAGAGTTTTCCGACTAACGAGAATGTGGAACAAACGAGCTTGAGCGTATGCATGTTTTTCCGGTGTTCACGAAAAGTGGGAAATAAAAGAAACGAGAATTGGTAAACGCGGCAATGTCAGATATTTGGTGCGCGAGAGGAAACGGTAGATGTTATTTCAGAGTGGTTTGTTTTACGTTTGAAACGAGAATACTACAGTATTGTCAAAGCAGCTACGTCAGTACATGTAATTGCTCGCAGCGTAGATTGTCAATCTGAATGAGAATCCATTATGGTAGTTGATGATAGTGTTTCGTGTGCACGCAACAGACGGTTGGTATAGCAGTTTGTGGCGATAAAAAAGAGAGTGTGTTTGTCCACCCGGCCATTCTCTCCCAAACCGATTGTAGATAAAAAAGGTTTTCTCTCGGACGCATATCCGAGTTTTTTTTTGTTGGTATCACTGTCTCATCGAACGAAGGAAATTTAAATATATGTATATATATATTGAATATTATCTCGTGAATATATGAGCGTTTTCGAAATACGAGTTATCTCCAAAAACGCAATAGCCAATTCAGCGAAGCGTTCACGATTATGTTCTTTTTATTTGTTAATAAATATTTGTTAAAAGCTGTGCTAAAAAATCTGAAACAAAATTTCCGAAAACCGGAAATGAAGCAACTTGCTCAGAGTCGCTTCCTCTGCGCGTGGTTAAATTTTCATTGAGTTGTCGATCGTTCCTCTCATCCGCCGATCGAACGCTGGACCACAGAATCCGTGCAAAGATCTGAAACTAAATTTCCGAAAACCGGACAGGAAGCAAATTGCTCAGAGTCGCTTCCTCTGAGCGTGGTTAAATTTTCGTTGAGTTGTCGATCGTTCCTCTCATCCGCCGATCGAACGCTGGACCACAGAATCCGTGCAAAGATCTGAAACTAAATTTCCGAAAACCGGACAGGAAGCAACTTGCTCAGAGTCGCTTCCTCTGCTCGTGGTTAAATTTTCATTGAGTTGTCGATCGTTCCTCTCATCCGCCGATCGAACGCTGGACCACAGAATCCGTGGAAAGATCTGAAACTAAATTTCCGAAAACCGGACAGGAAGCAACTTGCTGAGAGTCGCTTCCTCTGAGCGTGGTTAAATTTTCGTTGAGTTGTCGATCGTTCTTCTCATCCGCCGATCGAACGCTGGACCACAGAATCCGTGCAAAGATCTGAAACTAAATTTCCGAAAACCGGACAGGAAGCAACTTGCTCAGAGTCGCTTCCTCTGCGCGTGGTTAAATTTTCATTGAGTTGTCGATCGTACTTTCTCCCGTGCGCCGAACGAACGCTGGACCGGAAGTTGCCTCTGAAAAGCCTGAAACAAAATTTCCGAAAACCGGAGATGAAGCAACTTGCTCAGAGTCGCATCCTCCGGGCGTGGTTAAATTTTCATCGAGTTGTCGATCGTACTTTCTCCCGTGCGCCGAACGAACGTTGTACCGGAAGTTGCTTCTGAAAAGCCTGAATCTAAATTTCCGAAAACCGGAGATGAAGCAACTTGCTCAGAGTTGCTTCCTCTACGCGTGGTTAAATTTTCATCAAGTTGTCGATCGTTCCTCTAATCCGCCGATCGAACGCTGGACCGGAAGCTGTGCTAAAAAATCTGAAACAAAATTTCCGAAAACCGGAAATGAAGCAACTTGCTCAGAGTCACTTCCTCTGCGCGTGGTTAAATTTTCATCAAGTTGTCGATCGTTCCTCTCATCCGCCGATCGAACGCAGGACCAGAATCTGTGTGAAAAATCTGAAACAAAATTTCCGAAAACCGGACATGAAGCATCTTGTTTAGAGTTGTTTCCTCTATGCGTGATTAAATTTTGATGGAGTTGTCGATCGTTCTTTTCATCTGCCACTACTTTCGAGTACTACAGCGTCGAGCGGTAGCACTGCGCCTGCGAGACTGTTCACCCGCCCGACATTGCTGTAGAGCGGAAAGATAGCCTCTCCGGGCCAGCATCGAGCGGTAGTACTGCGCCTGCGAGACTGTTTTCCCGCCCGACATTGCTGTAAAGCGGAAAGATAGCCTCTCCGGGCCAGCGTCGAGCGGTAGTACTGCGCCTGCGAGACTGGTTACCCGCCCGACATTCCTGTAGAGCGGAAAGATAGCCTCTCCGGGCCAGCGTCGAGCGGTAGTACTGCGCCTGCGAGACTGTTTACCCGCCCGACATTGCTGCAGAACAAAAATTTCCGGAAACCGGACATGAAGCATCTTGTTTGGAGTTGTTTCCTCTATGCGTGGTTAAATTTTGATGGAGTTGTCGATCGTTCTCTCCATCTGTCACTACTTTGAAGGAGAAAAACTGAACGAAAATTTCCGGAAACAAGTCTAAGAAACAAGTTTCAAGTATCTCCGAGATAAATACTTCGGGACGTACAAACGAATAAAAGACAGCAACAACGAAAAAAGCTAAATTGTCGCACGTGATGCCGATGGGAATGATCAAAAGCAAAAGACGCGTGTTGACGACACATCGGCATACGCGCGCGAGAAGCCCGGCACGTTCGTTTGACCAATCGAATTAAGACAAGTTCTCCGTCATACACGCAGTTTAATGTTCACCCGTCAAACGCCAAGACCTCCTAAAAAGCTAGTCTCATTTATCATCGCAACTGATATTATGTAATTTCCGCATGAGATTTTCTTTTTCTACGAGCGTTTTACGCGTCTCGGAAAGAAGAATCCGGCGATTTTTCGGGCGGATAATGTTAAGTGCGGAGAGCGATCCCAGTCCGCCGAGAAATGTTGATAATGGTACAGATACGGCCGCAAAGCCCGAAAGTTGCGACGTGGCCAAAAACCGACAATCGTCACTAGAGGAGAAGCTTGCGAGCAAGATGTTTTCACACTCGAGGGAAATAATTTGCCTTTTTGTAGCAATAACGCTCACCCTTGGATTAACGACGATTCACAACGCGTGAGTTTTCCAGGTTATGTCACGAGATAAAAACACACGGGCATAATGACGTGCTTACACGAACCCGATATAGACTTTCGTTCCATATTTGCAATAATTTTTTTCATATAAAAACAGCATTTGTATCGTAAGACTTTAAGGTATTCAAACTTCGTCACTCAACATAACAAAAATGAGATATCCATCGTGTTTTCCCATCGATTTGATTTCAACAAAAATATTTCTCAATGTAAAGGAATAACGCCGAAATTGTTATTTAGAATTAAAAATATTAATATTCCATCCCTCTGAGAATCGTACCACTGTTCCAGCTGTTTCTGTTTGCTAATCTCGCAGCATCTAATCTTGAATCTCCCCAAATTCAATTAAATCTTTGGGTGATTTCTCCGTTTTTTAAGAAACTGTAAAAGAAACAATTATCCCCACATTCTTATACCAATTCCAAATTGTATTTCAAGGACTTTATTGACCTCCGGGAATTAAACTTGATTTATCGAGAAATTTCAAAGATCCCGGACCGATAAACGAAATGTCTTTTATCGTTAACGCTTTGTCCAATGCTCGATGAGGAGGATAGCTTTTATCAAGATTTTTGTAATAACCAACAGCGCCGAATTTCAACAATTTTATTTCAACGAACTTTAGACCACCCAGAATATCGAAACCTCCGTCCGCAAAACCTTTCTTCAATGAGACCTCGGTTGTGCTAGATTTCTACAAAGGACACTTGGAAGCCATGATAAATCGAGCTTCGGATGCCGATTTGAGTTTCGTAATGTATTACGCCCCCTGGGACGCCGAGAGTCAGGCTCTGAGACACGAGTTTGAAAATGTTGCTCAACATTATTATTCCAAGGTGAGATGTGAGAAAAGACGCAAAAAAGACGCATTTTGTACCATGTGGCATTTATCAATTACGTTTTCTCCTGCAGATTTTTTTTGCCGCCATCAACTGCTGGCACCCTGGATCCCAGTGCAGAATTCAGTACAATAAAATTCAGAGTTATCCAGTCCTCATTCTTTATCCTTCCAGGGATACGGCGATTGAGTACAGAGGAATTAGAACGGCTCCTTATATGATGAGATTTTTAGACTCTTTCGTGCGACCCATAAACAGAATAACAAAGAGAGAAGAACTTGCTCAACTTCTCGTGGAGAGTGATGTAAGTCTCGAGTATACAAGAATTATGCAAATTATTTTTCATAATTAATTTTTCAAATTAATCAATGATAAAAAAACACGTGATATTTTTACGGTAGTCCGCGATTAAAATGATCGAATCAACAAAGAATACTATTTCCTGGGTTTTGAATAACACGTAATGACGTAAAATAAATAAAACAAGAAACGATTAACAAATTTGTTGCCATTGAGGTAATCGAAAAAATTAATCGATCCATCAGGAACGATTTTGGTCAGAGACAACGAAGAGCGCTGAATCCAAAATTATAAACATCTAAATTATATCTAAATTGCATATTCTCTTACGCGCAGGCGGTAGTCGTTGGGTTTGTCGATTTCAAAGGTTTAAACAACTGTCGGGGATACAAAGAATTCTACAGGGCGGCAACGCGATTTTTGGAAAGAGATCCAAACAGAGATGTCACGTTTGCTGTCGTCACGAACGCGGATACAGCTGCTGGAGAATTTGGTATTTTTTCCCTTCCCACGGCAACCATCACTATGTGGAACGAAACTTTGGTCAGTCAGTTTAAAATTCACTGCGTTACCAATTAAAAATCGCAATCAGAGTAGATTTAACAACAGACTGTGCTTCCGTTGCTTCTACGACAGATCTTTTCAACGGAAAAATCTTGGACATCGCAAAATTTGATTAATTGGATCGATAGCTCTTTGCACAAGGTTGCACTGTGGCTACAACCGCCTGGTGTCAAATCCTTGATGCTAGCTCCCTACGTACGCAGCGGGCCTGTACTTTTTTTATTTACACCCAGAAATCCTCATCATCGCACGAATTACAATTACAAATTGGTAAGTTTACTTTTCAATCGATAATTCATTGAAATTATCGAGTATCGAAACAACATCGTCGATCGATATAACAGATAAAATATTTGAAATTCATTTGGAAATTATTGATAGAGTTTTGATAATTAATCATGAAAATTTAATGCATCATTTCAGTTGAGGGAAATAGGGCTTCAGTATTACAGTTGCGATGATATTTTGCTCACGGACAATCTGGTCGAGCGTTTGAGGGAAAATATCCGGCAAGGATCTGCGAAACATCGCGAGGAGAGCGAAAATTGCGCGAAAATCTTGAACGATGATGCTTCCCAAATGGACGCTTCCGCTGTAAGACAGTCCGCTGTGCAAAAATGGATAAATTACAGTTGTTGCGCCAATGTCGTGATGAATAAGTGTCTCTTGTGCGAGAAGACATTCCGTTCCTATTTTGATACCAAAAGCGATGTGTGCAGCGCGCCGGAGAACGACGCACGAAAAATTTGTAAGGGTTCGGATATATTTCTACCTAGAGCACGTGAAGGTGATTCGGAAGGCCAGCAATTTTGTTGCGACAGCGAGAGTTCATCAAACTCGAATGATCGCAAAGACTCGATCGTTCCCCCTAGGTACGCCATGTTTCCTTTGATTTTATCTTAATTAGATCGCAAATGTGAAACAAGCTTCTGTCACTTTTTCCAAAATTAGAAATAGCCAAAAATCATTGAAGCCGACGAGCGAAAATGATCCACGCTCGTCGAACGGGGTAAGAAGGTCGTACATCGTAGACAAATGCACGAATTTCTTGGCCGGAAATAAGTATCATCGTCCTATATTTCCGGAGGAAACGGAACTAACTGACAAAGTTACCGTGTCAGCTTGCAGAGTGAATAAAACCTTGGCACTCATAGCTATAGATAGTTTGCAATACTTTCACTTTGCCGAGGGACTCGGTATTGATATTTTGAAAATGAGAGACAAGACTGCAGTTGTTATTTTGGATGCGGATGTGAGTAAATTCTCCTTTCTCTCTCTCCTTCGTGAAAAGCTCAAACGTGCAAAATGCAAAATGCAAACTTATTTGCGTGAAATTTGTCGAAATGCGAAGAAAGCCGTTCAAACAAAGTCCTTTCGACTCTGAATCTCCCGCGTTTGTTTGAAATGAGCTTTTATTTGTTGAGTTTTTGCATAGCACTTCCACGTTTTTCCATTTGGCGAACAACTTTTTAACGAATGAATAAAAGTGGGTGAATAGAAATTCACATTTTACATGTTCGACGTTATCAACGGCAAAATTCATCGCTTTTTCGGAATACATTGCCGTAAACGTGTTTACGGATTATTGATTCGCTCAGCTCAACAAACGACACTTTCGTTACACACTCTTGAATTTTTGCAGCAAGAAAGTCAGTACTTGATGAAACGTCCTTACAGCCGAGAAGCACTCGCTGAATTCATCAACGGATACACCGACGGTCTTTTGCGACGAACTTTACGCTCGGAAGGCTCGAAAACATTCGCCAGCAACTCGAAGAGTAAAAATGGTTGCAACGATAATACGAAAAAAGAGATATGCGTTCCGGAATTGACTACGGATACATTTTTGAAAGTCATCATGGATCCGACAAAGGTTTGTTTTAAAGGTTTTAAAAGCGATGTTTAACTTGTTCACGTGAAAAAATGCAATTTTATGTAAATACGATAAATCGAGTGCTATAACAAACAAAATGTCTAGTATCACAGTCAAAACGGATATCACTATTCATGCTATAATTAGAAATTATTACATC
The DNA here is from genome assembly GCA_959613375.1 of Heteropelma amictum. Lineage (NCBI taxonomy): Eukaryota > Metazoa > Arthropoda > Insecta > Hymenoptera > Ichneumonidae > Heteropelma > Heteropelma amictum. The sequence continues at coordinate 6,823,993 of OY390725.1, forward strand.
CGATGCTACCGTAGCTCGGCTCAAAATTATAATTCATTACGTAATTCTTTTTTTTTTGTTTTTCCATAAAAAATTATGGAAAATCGTAAAATCAAATTTCTCTCTTGACGATATAATTTTCCCATTCCAGGATGTCGTTGTTATGTACCATTCGCCTTACTGCGCTTTCTGCAGTACGATTGCTTATGTTTACTTGACTGTTGCGAAATATCTCTCCAAGATGGACCACTTAATTTTCGTCAGGATCGATGGTGACAACAACGATTTACCCTGGGCGTACACCATGGATCGTTATCCCTCGATCTTATTTTTCCCAGCCAAGAGGTAAGTAAGCCGTAAAAACCAAAAAAAAAAAACGAAGGGAATATACCTCGTTTTCAATATTCACAAAATTGGACGAAAATTTAAATGTTCCGGTAGCATCTTCCAAAGGATAATTGCGCCTGTTTGCGCGCTAAAAAGTTTTATTTGAACACAAAAACAGAAAAAACGTTCTCGAATACTCTGAAACTTTTCACTGAAAGTAATGCGTTTTTTGTTTTTCGTTTCTCAGAAAAGAAGACAGCACGGTTTATCCGTACTCGTTACCGCTTACAATTCCGAATCTGATGAATTTTGTACTGGCCAATTTGGAGGGCGATTCGCACGTGGAAGCGCTTGTAAATATTTGCAGTTTGGGCTCGGGAGAGCCACCGAAAGATTGCGTCGCCCGCACTCGTCGGCTGTGTCTCGATGTGATTGAGAAACTTTTGCGAAATTATCGTAAATTGGGTCGCAATCTTGGCGTATTATCCAAGAAAAATGCTAGCAAGCTTAGACGAGAAATTTTATTGAAATTGGAGCATATAAGAGAGATACATCTGATACTCGATTCGGTTGAAGATCTTGGCGCGGACGAGGCCAAGTTGCAAAAAATTCAACGAAGATTCAAGGATTATTACAGAAATCTCGCGACGTTTGGAAAACGTGCCAAAGAAAAAGGATCCACGAAGGTTAGAAACACAACTGCAGATCGTAAAATTGTTCCGACGAACGAACATATCGTCAAAGACGAATTGTGATACGAATATCGTTGTCTCGCCGATATTTCGCTTCGATCCAACCAGCATTGCGTCGAATCGAAATTTCGATACTCAAACGGAAATTCAATCATCGCCAAAACGGAAGCCAAAGAAACTTCCGCTATACCTTTGTTGAAAAAAGAGATACATTTTTTAAAATAATTTCCGCGTTTAAACCGGATGGACTCGCAGCGTGGAAAAATTTCAAAATTCGTTTCTCAGTCGTACGAAACTAAACATTGACCTTGCATTTAACTTGAATTTACTTTATCTTCTCTAATTTCATATATTTCGTCGCAAAGTGATTTTTTCAAAAGGTCAATTTTTCGGAATGCCTCACAAAATCCACTGCTCGTCAAGGTTGTAAAATTCTGAAAAAATAACAAATCACACTTGAACAACAAACACAAAAATAACAAAAACGTACGACTGAAGAAAAAAAACGACATTCCAAACTTGTTTCGATCGTTTTCTTCACGCGTGAACGATCGACGTTTGAACGTTTCCTGCGAAAAGTTTGAACGATCCTTGATGTAAAAAATCTAGATAGAAAAAGTTTATTTGGCAGCGTTGAGGGGGGACCTACGCGCGCGACAAAATGCCAATTAATGATCTTGACCCTCAGCCCGTAAACTGGGTCGTTTTTGTCCGGTCCGAAATACGTTTTCCTCGCACATTGCTTGATATTTAATGAAAAAAAAAAGAGAAAAAAATCTTCTACTCTCGCTTCAAAAGTACAGTCTGAAGATCGACCATGAATTTTTTCAGATTTTTTCATTCATAATTGCGGGTGTGATAGCGCCAAAAAAAAAACGAGCCCGGTTCACAGAATTAGGGTGCCTAAAAACGTTCACGGATCGGGGGTTAAACGAGTCTGTTTGCGTGGATGTATGTATGCGCGAGTGTGTGTAAGCCTCCACTCGTTGGTGTGAGTAACGAGGATTTTCTTTCCCACAAAATGTACATTATCCGTTTTCGAATTGTCGAACGTGAGAGGAGATTGTGTACAAAGTGTACAGTTATTAGTCATCCACAACCGCTTTTTTAATGTATTAATGATATTCCCACAAGAACGTAACGTTACTACCGTACGGAGACTGACATCCGTCGTTTGTACCAGCGATGGTTACCTCCCATTTGTTTTTGAAAAAAAAAAATGCATTTTTACCGTACTTCATTCATCGACCGCTTGTTTAACGTTAAATTTTCCTCGTAACAAATGATTTTTATTCTCGTCTACGAATAGCGCAAAAGATACCACGCGCCGATGAGAATATTGCTTCCAAGCGTTCTCGCTGATAGGATACGAAGGGAAAATAAAGAATTGTACGATGAAATGAGACGTTTTTGAAGAAAGTACAGACACTTATTTTCGTAAAATTCTTAACACGGAAATTCGCGTGGAAAATGATAATTTTTCTCAAAGGAACAGGAGCCATTCCGGTGTCGTCGATTTCGGATGAGTTTTGTCAATTGTTTGCGGAATAGACGATTGATTATCGCGATATATGTACATACGATGGATATCGAGATAGCTAAAAATAAGAACAAAAGTCGCGAGAAAACGCGACTTATCGCGATGCTGCGGCGCGATGTTTAACTTTCATACGTTTACGTACGTTTTTCCGAGCGGATCGAGCAAAGAAACAAACTCGTAGGCACGTCACACGCCGGACGGACATTGATAAAAAAAAGCTCGTCAGCTGACGCAATCAATCACCGCATAATAAAATAATAACGTTTGACGCGATTTTTTTCTTTTTTTTTGTAAAACATGTTTTACACGGCAGAATAACGGAAAGCTCAAAGCATCAAGTTATCCGCGGTATAAACTCCGTAAAAGAGGGTAGTATCGGCGTCGCGTCGAAATGATTCGAGAATTATGAAAAAAGCGATTAAAAGTCACGTCTCTGTGAAACAACGAGCGGGAATTGAGAAGAAACGTAAGAAAACCGTCTGATCAGACCCAACACTGATCGATGGAGTATTAACCCTTCGTTTGCAATCCTGGGTATTTCGTGTCCGGGCGAAAACACTTTTCTCATCGAGTTGTTTCATTCATTCAAAAAAAAAAAAACGATTAATATATAACATTGAATGTTCCCACAACGAGCATGAATTTTTTCAGAATTTTCTGAATGTATCAGCAGAGTGAAAAAACGACAAGACGCGAACGACCCAGGTTCAGAGGCAACGGGTGCTGAAAAAACCTTTACGGATGAAGGATTAATTCTGTATACACAAAAATAACATGTATTTATTGATGGGGAAATTTCTATGTCTCTTTTAAAGCGCGATAAGCGTGTGAAAAAAATGTCCGGAATTTTCGAGACTAAAGAAATGTGCTATTGTAAATTGATGTAAATATTATTGTTATCTCGAATGATTACGAGGTTCTGCATTTTTTCGATATTATTTTCGTCTCCTTTTACAAAAAAGATTCATCGGCGTTTGAGAGGATTTTCCGGATGATAAACGCTATATGTATATGACAGATAATACGTAGGATATACGTAATCGTTCGAGCTATTGCGCTTTTACGATATTAAACGTGTTTGTATATGTATATACATCGCGTATGGAGAATCATATCTTGAAATATACACACACGTGTATAGAATCTATAGGTAGTAGGAAACGATGCCTCGTGTGATAAAAAAAAAATGAGCGTGGGTCGAAAGTGGTCGATGGATTATAGCGCAATACCGAGCATTAGTCATTCCTTACTAGCCCCCACCTCGTTTTTTTATTTCTCTCTTTTAACCGTTTCATATATTTATGGGTTGGGCTACTTTATTCGACGTAATTAAAGTTCCGAGAAAAATGACGTGTGATAAGAAAGCGGTCGTTACGGTGAACGAGATCTGTAATTCTTGTATTCCAGTTGGAGGACGCAAATCTCGAAAATGAGATGCTGCGGAGACGAGATACCTCTTTATTTCATTTCTTTCGGAAACCGATGGAGCACTCGGATGGTCACGAATTTTACGAATTTACGTTTGTAAAACTTTCGGAAATTCAATCGTACGCCTTTTCTTACGCTTTTACTCCGAATGATTTGTATTTAAGGATGTATGGCACTTCTAGTCTCAACAAAATCGAAGTAGAATGAGAATTTCGAATTATCGCTTCGGAAACTGACGTGAGAAATATAGATTCAAATTTGTCAAATTGTGCCACTTACCATGTAGACAGATGGACGTGAGATTTGTTAAACTGTAAGAACTTGGATTGTACGCGATTTGAATAACTCGTCGTTAGCGCGAAAAGAGCATTGGGTGTAAAAAAAAACTGATATCTTTATTTTGAATAACTTACATTTTGAAAATACTCGAATGTTGCAGTAGGTTTTATTATTTATTCAAGTTGGTATTATTCTCCATAATCCTCTGTCGGTAAAAAGACCCGTAAGACTTTGCAAAGTAATTTTCAATATCTGCATTATTACGAGGTCCAAATTGAGATATGTATAATTTTAGATATAACAGTTATGTTTGATAACTTTGGAATTATGAGTCGAATGGACTTTAGATCATATAAGACGGATAATAATTTGTGATTGAGAAATATTTTTCTATAAAATTGGTTGAATCGAGATCCTTCGATTAGCCACATGAGCGAATTTGGACCACGCAACTTTGACCGTTCGTCGGTTAAATTGATCCGCTTTTAATCTATTTTTTTCGAATTATATGGAAATATAGGTTATAAATCCTACAGTCGAAAATTCGCAGCAGTGAATAATCGAAGGACCAAGGATATGTTCTTAAAATGAAATTAAAGGTAAGATACGAAAATGTAGTCTTCGCACGAAGAGCTATAAAATATTTACGTAAACCTCAGAAATTTCATTTCTAGATTCCATTTCCCTCTATAATTCGTCACAGATACTCACAAATTCTATCAAAAAATCATGGATTATAAAATCGCGCGTGTAGGTGATGAGAATTTAGTTGCAATGATGGCACGGAATACGTTGACATTTAGATACAATTTGTACGGAAAATCGCAAATCGAAAATGAAGGGTTATCAAAATTGACGGAAATTCAGAAGGATCCAATTCATGTACAGAATTATTTACAGAAACTTCAGCGTCTTCTAGATGCTATTCACTACGTTATATTCAGAAGCTTGAAAACTCGGCATAGAGAAAATACTTCTGTACTGATAACACCTTTTCTTTCTAGCATTCTTTTAACCTCGCCATGGACTTCCGAAAGGAATAATATGGCAATGATCCGGATGACCGTTTGTCCGTAAATGATTAGGTGTATATGTGTGACCTTGGTAGTTATACAGCTGCAATCTGCAATGCGAGATAGGTCGACTTTACGCGCCAAACCTAAAGTGAACTCTTCGGAAATATGAACGAATGAAAGTTTGTATGGAAAATAAAAAAAAGCTTTTGATCCCGTACAATGACCGACGATACCCGACTCTGAAGGTTATTTCTGTTTGTTTAAAAAAACGTGATTTCCTGAAAAGTTTTTGAGGTTATATCCATTATTAGCCGAATGAGTATAAACTACAAGCCCATAGTTCTTTGTGTTTCGGTAATCTCCGCTGGCTGTGAATTAAAAATGGCGATGCGGGAAATTTATTAATTATATTTTGATAAAGACCCGGAGGCGATTATAATTTTCGCATTTGGGAAGCGTTTTTTCTTAAAAGTTGTTGATTTGAATGTACGAAGTAAACGGTAAGTATGTGATTATATGTATTTAATAGCCGCAGTTTTTTTAGTCAATATCCCGCTTTTGTTTTATTCATTAGAAACTTTGTTCAACTATTCAATCGATCTCGCGGCAACTTTGAATCTCCCGCTGAGCATGATGATTCCGTCACGCGGTCTGTCGAATGTAGATGGCACTGTAAATGCGTCGCGCAGCGCCACGAGGGTTTACCACCATCTCGTACTGTACACATTCGTTCTACATGGTGAACATAGTAAAGCGCGCCCTCTCTCGTAATGACAGTCAAGCTGCAAGAAGCGGAGTGGGGGTAGCACGCTCAGCGCATACACAGTTGTGTGTGCGCTTGTGTGAAGTGAGGGCGCACGGCGATAGTGGGAGAAAGACGGTCTGTATATCAGTCGAATCGGGGGGACAGAGCGAGCTTGAGAAAACGCCGGAAGAGGGGCGAGTGGCAGCAGGAGCGGGGCACGGGAGAATAGAAGGTATAGGAGAAAGAGATCGTTTGATAGTGTGTCTCAGTGTACGCAGGATCGAGGGCCAAGCGTAGAACGTACATTACAGCGTTAGTATGTGTGTGCCTCTCTTCTGACAATGAGCCGCGGCGGTGACTGTGATAAGTGAGAGACAGCGGGAGAGAGAGCACGGTCTGCTAACACCGCAAAAGATTCGCGTAGTGTGTGCGTTTCGTTCGTTATTTTTATTTTTATTTTTTATCATTAAAAGAGAAAAAAATAAGAATCGCCGAATACAGTGTCTGTGTTGGTGTTCGCGTGTTTTTCTTTCTTTTTTTTTGGCAGTGGAGAAAGAATAATAAGGTTATCAAAAGGAAGTAAAAGGGATTACGATAATAGTATTGAAACGTCGTTGGTGTGGATTCGGCAGCATTTCGGTCTCGAGTGAAGCGAGTGTGTTTTGTAGTAATATATAAATTCGCGAGTATAGTGAGTTTGGATTAATAAAACGAGAGTCAACTTAATGACTCGCCTTTGCGTGTGGTGGCATTCGGTTCGCCGTACAAAAATCCATTATTAATTATGTTCAATGTACCGCCCAAGTTTTACGAGCTCTGTCGTCTTTGTTTATCGTCAGACGGCTCAAAGTTGCCGATTTTCGATGACGAGGGCCTGCAGCGTAACTTTGCCGACAAGATACTTACGTGCCTCTCGATAGCGGTAAGCACATCAAACCGGAAAACTACACGATACAAATAGCCACTAACAATAACGTTGCGCTGAAAACGCAAGTTCTCTTTTCTCTTTCCGTTTTCTTTTAATCTCCATTCGTATTCGTCTTTCTTGGATTCGTTCGTGTCGTCGTCTCATCGAAAATAGACGCACCATCTGGGGACCCCGCGGGTCTCTCGCGTTTGGATATCCGTGCGTTCGTTCGGGCACAATCTTTAATATCTTTCTCGCTCTCGTTCCCTTTCTCTCGCTCCCTTCGAACGAATTTTATACCTCCGGAGAATAATCGAGAGTGCCTGTACACCTTTTAATATCCTCGTTCCCCGTACGTCTGTCCGCCTGTCCTGTTCGTCTCTTTATCTATCTCGGAGAAAAAGAGAGAAAGAGAGAGGCATACCTTTGGTGACTGTACTCTACTACTGTCTCTCGTAGTTTTATATTTCTTTACAGGCCTCTATACGCCTGCTGTGTACACGCGCGTGTGTATCAGCCATGTATGTTTTATTATGCCCACATGTGCGCGTGTGTGTGTGCTGTAACCGCGCTATCGTTGTTATTTGTGTTGGTGCGCGTGGCACGGGGAGAAAGTTTGGCAAGAGATGTGTCCGGGAGATAAGACTCGCGGCTTCTTAAACACATTCGTACGTCTGCACACATGTATACACGTACTTCGTACGTTTATACCGTGGGTCTCCTTTTTCTCTCATTCGACGTTATACGTATTGTATCTATGTACATATACAGACTACGGAAAGATTTTAAAATGGCAGTGATAACGCTCTTCCGTCTTTCTCCCCCTTTCTCGCCGAATGTTATTAAAAGCGCGTTCTTTCGAGGCTCACGCCGATGCGACTCGTTCGAGCGTACGAACCTTTGGACGATATCGCAGCATTTTTCTTTCCGTCTCTCGGATATCTCAGAGGTCTCGAACGTGAGAGATCCCCGGTCGTATAAATCGTGGCTCCTTATTTGGACCGCCCTGTTATCAGGTTTCACACGCGTACTCTTACACACAGAGGCACACACGCGAGGCGTTTAGAAGCTTGTCAGAAAGCGGCGTGGGTATACATTGGCTCACACCACGAAATATACCAGCGCCACCGCTATCGGCCAAGTACGTTGGCCTACGCAGGAAAAAAAGCTTTTCGGTTATAACGATCGTCAGTCACGTAAATGTCATGTAAACCGCGGTTTTTCCGCGCTTTTCGCGAAAATTCATTCGACAATGGACTCTCGGTGTATCTCTCTCTCTCTGCTTCAGGGACCTGCTTATCCGACTCCCCAAATATTCCACGATCTTTTCAGGTTTCTTTTCCATTCCATTTTTCCGAGCTCTTGATCGAAATTTACGGTGTTTTTTTTTAAGTTTCTTGCCAAATACATGTTAAAGATTCGATGAGTACGGATAATGAGACGTAATTGCCTGTATCTTTTGGCCTAAATAACCCGCGCCGATTATACATTTTTTACGTTCCATCAAACTTTAACGTTCGTTCGATACGCCGCGTACAACGCTATTTTCCAAATTTCGAAAAAAAAATTTCGAAATATTTGTTGTTTTTTTTTTCATTTCAAACGTACAAATATGTGCGATTCATCCGCATGGAAGACATTTTTCGGAAATGCGTTTTGAAAAAGTCATCGCGATGAAGAAATATGCAATCGCGGAGTTATCGTCAAACGAATGAAAAATTCCATCTTCCGATGCACGCTCATCCAATGGAGAAAAAGTAAAATTCCAAAAAAATGTCATACCACGTACATTTTATAGTATACACAAAAGCGACAGAATTTCGATGAACAGGCGTCGATATTCGCTTCTAAGGAACTCGAAATAACGATGAAAAACTTTGCGCGTAATTCTTTTATTTTCATGTTTTTCGAAAAAAAATGTCAATCGTATTTCAGTTGGGTTGAAACCATGCAAAATTCGATACGATTTTTCAACGACGGTCGAGACGATTTTCTCGAGTCGAAAGAGACTCGAGACGTTGATGGAAAACAAAAAGCAAGCGAGGAGCTTGAGAGGAAAACGATGTGATCCCGAAAAATCATTTGATTTCAGGTGAAAGATGGCGACAGTTTGCCGCCGATCATCTGCCACCGCTGCGTGTACAAATTGGACATACTGCACAATTTTCGCGAGGTGTCGCGAAAATCGGACATTATACTCAAACAGTACCTGGACTGCGCCAAGCAGTTGTCGTCACAGGACAACCAGGTAATTTCATTCTTTCGTCCTCTCATCCGCCACCTGTCTCCATCGTTCATCCACCAACGGTGATATCCGTTCGAGCGAAATGTGACGAAAAGAAAAAAAAGGAGGTGAAAAAAAGCCGATAAAAAGTCATATTAAAAAAAAGAAAACGATGGCCCGTCCATAAGTTGAATATCGTATGACGACGTTGGCAAAGTCTCGTTGAAAATTGACCTAAACTGCTGACAGAGTCGTGTACAGTCATACAATTCCGAGTAACGATGAAACTGGGAATGTGCAACATGTGCAATCTGATTGTAGATAAGAATTATTGGCTATGAAGACATACAGGCGTGTGCATGTATGTACACGCCTGTATATATTTATGATTTAGGAATACAAACGAGATTTCCGAGCGTTCCTTCGAGCTTTTCCGCATAAATACTTTTCCCCGGGTATATACCGCATGTACGTTTATGTATAAACCGTTGTGTAGAACGTCGTTAAAGTATTTACCGAAAAGCTCAATACGACACTCGCAAATCTCGTTTATACCGCCAAAGCCTTGTTTTTTTTTACTCCGAACGCGGATAGATGTATCATTTTTGTTACGCAAGGCGTCTCAAGGCCGCGAATTCCCTACGAGTCTCGACCTTATCACTCTGACCCTGATTCACGCGAAAAAAAAAATACCAACGAAAAAATGGAGATAAAAACGATCGGGGAAAAAAAACTCCGATAAAAGTTGACCGAGTGTCGTCGCTGAAGAAGCAGCTGCAACGTTTTGGTTCACTCTTCGTTTTGATCAAGTTTCGAGACTTTGGTGATTACGCGACTCCTTCGACGGCTCGCTTGTTCAAGTATTTTGTCGAACGGTGCACGTTAGTTTTGAGAAAACGTCTTTGATGTGAAAAAAATAGATTATTTTCTGGACTCTCTTAATCCGAAATTATGTGCTCTCGAGATCGAAAAATCGGCTCTTTTCATTATGGGAACCAATAGCTTTGATTTTAGAAAAATTCGAACGACCAAACGGAAACTTGTACGCAATATAACGTATAAATCATTTTTATTGAGAAAAAAGAATTATTTTGAGAGCAAAATTTTTCAATACAGTCCATTAAACCAGATAGTCACTACTTTTTGGAGTAAATTCTGGAGAATATGGAAAAAAATTCAACTTATATTTCTCATTCAACGTCAATGTTTCATCCGTTTTATTAGCCTCGACAAAAAAAAATGACAAAGAAATTTAACTATCGTTTCAGTGACTCAATGATTATCTCACTTAATCGTTCGCTTTTGCGAGAAAAATGTTTGCATCATTACGTTATTTTTCCAGTTTCCATTCGCGATAAGAATCATGAAAACGCGGATAAAAATCATTCGCAAGGGAGCAGTGGTTCGATCCCCATGCTCATCGAAAAGAAAATTGAAATCGTTGATCCGAAAAGTACGATTTCGACCGCTCGATCACAGTGCCAATTTCATATTATTCTAATCACACGAATGAATCTCAAAGGCGGAAAAAGTGCGGATGAAACATTATTCCATCGCTGTATTATTTACACGACTCGATACATCGCTTTTGTTTTCAACTTTGACGTACGTCAAATAAAGCATTGTCATCAATTTTCAAACAAAGTAAAATCGCGAATCGAAAATTCGGTTACGAAATAAAACCTCTCAGAGATGAGGAAAAAACGCGATCAAAAGCGCGAATAACAAAAGTAATTTTTGAAAAGCGACAACCCGATGAAAACCCGCTGAATCATTTTTCATCCCGATTTCTCATCGTGACTCTCGTATTCTCGTTTAATTCTCGACAAAAAGTCTGATCGTTCTTGTTTTCCTTGTTTGTTTTTTTTACACAGGAAAAATCTTTCTCCACTGCCAAATTAACGGACGAGAGTCCGACGCAGTCGTTTCTGCAACTGAACAAAACATTATTTAACGAGGATGCCAACTCTCCCGCCAGCATTAATCAAAACGTATTACCTCAGACACACGCGGATCGAACCGACGAAACACGGGACGCCGAAGATAATCATGAACAAATAGCGAATAGCATAAAGTGCGAGCCCGAGGACGATACGTGCTCGAACAGCACGGATCCCGACAGATTGGAGATCGAGGATCGCGAGGGCGAACACGAGAGCGAAGGCGAGGAAAATGGTTACGATATGACTGTAAACAAGCGTATAAAGCTCGAAAACAGTTACGACAACAGCTCCAAGAGAAGTACACCGAATGCCGGCAGTCCTGTCAACAGAATGGACACACCCGAGAGCAACTGCTCCGACACTCACATAGATCAGGAAACGACGAAACTGTGGCAAGCACTCGCGAAGTAAGAATCTCCCATTTCCTCTTTTGTCCAAAACCAGAGCTAATTTTATCCGAAGATCAGACGTTTCCGGGCACAAACGTAAATTATCGAAAATATACATTGCGCGATTATACGCGATGTTTCATAACGCGATAAATCCTCGCTTTGCACGGTATAAAAGTATAAATTACACGAAATATTAAATATATTTTGTGTAATTCGTGCTTGGTGCAAAGAGTTTTGTCCGTTTGCGTATAAATATTGCACAATAGCGATGTCGAAAAAGTGTCGGTTCATCACGCTTTTATTCTGTTTTGCTACGTGCTTTCGTTGGAGAATCCATCGTATTCTTTGATTTGAAAAAATAACGAGGAAACGGTTGGGAAATTCCATCGGGCTGCTGGAAACCCTTTTTGCCTTTTGCTCGTTGAAAAAACGTTTTCGGGCATCGCTGGAGGGTTGAAGCAGCGTTGTCTTTGTCCGAAATGGGCATTTTACCGTTTTTAACGCGCCACACGAGTCGACGTAACTGTACTGTTGAATCTCTCGAGTATGAAATACGGCAGATAAGCGTGATAATACCGTAATTCAAAGTATTCAGGCTTACCATGGTTTTCCATATGTGAGACCATTTAGAGTTCTATTAATAGTCATGATCGTAAATCAAGATTGAATAATAATGAGTCGCGCACAGTGATATCACTCGTTTCATTGCCAAGTTTTTTTCCCCTCTCTCGTCTATCCCAGTCTCTCTCTGAACATTCACAATAAAGTCATGGTATTTTCGAAACAAGCGTTAAACGCGACGATACATAGTTTTTCAATTTGTCACATCGTCCATTTTTTTCATCACGAAAATTCGAGAACCCGCAGCTACGGCAATTTATGAAACTCTCTGTATAATCGATGGAAAAATTGTCTTCCGTGCTGTGTCTCTATGGCGAATGATCAAAAATTCATCGAAAATTTATCGAAAACATCGCGATGGAGTGAATTCGGTAAAAATCGTGGGAAAAAAATGGGGAAATGTTTATTTATTGGCTCTAGGAATTTCCATGATTTTTCTTATCTCCTCTCGAATATTGCCTTTGACTCTCTTATCGGCATTCGAGACACTGCACGCATGACTCGCCTGATAATTAACCAAACGGTTATTCTGCCACGGCGGATTGTATTTCATTTCGAATCGTCAATTGCTTAATGTAAACATCGGGATAAGTTTGACGTTTTTGCTAAGGTACTGAAAACTCTGTTTTCACTCTGCCACTGCAATGTTTACTCTCCTTATCATCGAGATACGACTATCTCTACGGTCCTACCTGCTACGAGCACACAAAATACCAGTAGCCCGTGTTTGCCCTTGTAAATATGTACTCAGTTTTATCGTTCTATTCTTCGCACATTCGGTAACGACTCGAGAAACACACGGCTTTATCTCTCAAAGAGCATCGTGAGACTAGACTAGACGTATCGTCCAAAATATTTACTTCCCCCGAAAGAATTTCGTAAGCGATGAAATTGATGAACATCGACGGCCTTCGCTCTGTCGTTTCGATCGTTTTCCATTCCTTTTCACGTTTTTCCCACCAAACAAGATTCCCAGGCAATGAATCGAAATGCGACGAAAAAATCTTGTCGCTCGTAAGAAAGTACGAATTTAACCTCGACGAAGCAAGGGACCGATATCGAAACTTGATTATTTCGCCATTTCGTTAGACAGACGGATTCAGCAGTGCAGTCCTTTGTAATCATTAAAACTAGATTTATCAAATTTCCTCTAACCATAATTAATCGTATTTCAACAAACCGTTATTTTGAATTGCATCTGGACAGTGACATTAATATTACTCTTTATTTATTTGTCATTTTTCGTTTGCTTCGACAGTAATAGGAGTCTAGAAATAACACGGACAAACGGTGATAAATTGAACAACGGGTTTACCGGGGAGGCGACAAATTTGTTAAGATCGTTGATAAACAATCGACAAATTGGCATAACGGCGGTTGACGGAGATCGAGCATCGCCGCAGATAAGATTCTACAGGGACACACAGGGTACGACGATCGAGAGAACGGTGCCGGACTGTTCGATACTCGGCAATCGAACGAACATGCCGTGCCTGGAGAGCAAGGTATGATCAACGAATTATCGAAAATTTCTTAGCCAAATATTTCGTAAACGTAGGTAGGGTGGGTTGAAACGGTACTTTGGGAACAATCGATACCATCGATGACGGATGAAAGCACGTGGAAGTAATTTATAAAAAAAAGTAGAAATGTATTTTGAGAAGAAAAATCCTCAATGACGTTTTAAAGGGACGTCTCGAAAGTTGATCGAACGAGCGTTTGGAAAAAGTCCACTTGAATCCACTTCACGATGGAAAAAAAAACAGAATCCCAGAATTACTCGCATCGTTGTCAATTATGAAATTCAATCGAGAACAAAAAACTCCTCCTCCAGGAGAATTGAAAAACTTTATGTCCATGCTACCGTATTCCCAAATCCTCCGTTGAAAATATTTGTCGAGCATCAGGGCGAAAGGGAGGAATCCGCTTTCCGACAATCTCGCAACTTTCCGACGAACGAGGCTCTCTGCCGAAGGGAAAAAGATGGAAAAATGGGAAATACCCACAGACTCGCAGACTTTGCGTTGTAAAAACTTGACCCCGAGACGTTTTTGTGTGCAAATGAAATTTTCGTTGCAAGAGAGGCAAGGAGGAAAGCAGAAAAAGAACGGAGCAATGTGGAGAGAGGTTGAGAGAGGAGGAAGGTCCTGTTTGCACGATGCAAATAATTTTTAGCTCTTTTTGACGTGGAGGAATAGAACATCCGAGAATAGCTATCGTGGAAGCGAGCAGCAGCAGGTATACAAGCGTTATAGTTACTGCCGAGTTTAACAAAACTGTAGAGGCAGGTCAGGTGACCCTCGGGTGTCAAAGGATCCCTCGGGGTGCTATTTAGGTCCCACCTGCCCTTCAGGTATTCGGACCCCATGAACTTTTTCCACAAGGATCGTCGAAGCTTCCTTCGACAGATAATAGATAAGTACCGGGAAAAAGACGCTCTCTCTCTCTCTCTTTTTCTCTGTGATAGTCGAGATGGTAAACGCTGCAAAGAGACTACGAGATAGATACACACATATATACAATCTTTAAACTCTGGAGCAGTACCAAACGTGTCAACCCGCTGTTAACAGATGTTCAGATAAGCCTTGTGGCCTTTGGTGAGGTCACAATAGAATTTTCAAAGACTGTTGTCCATTGTTCGTATACATCGAGGAAATCCTAAATTCTTCGAGTCCCCAGAGGTAATAAGAAGAGGGTACACAGGGAAAAAGAGGGCTAGAACGAGAGAGAGAGAGAGAGACCGAGACAACACCTTCCACGGTATTGGAAAATTTTTCAAAATCCACTGCAGCGAAAAACGAACGAGTGCGAAGGAGATGGAGATTCCTCCTTCCCTCTGCGTTCTTTGTTCGAGAAATTTTTTCCATTACAGTGGATCTTTGTACGATAACAGGTAGCGGTCTCTCCCGTTCTTTCTTTCGGAAGCGAGGATTCGAGCGGTTTTCGGGGGCAGTAAAAGAATCCTCGGAACCTTTACGGTCTTTTCCTACATGTCTTTATGCCTGGTCTCTCTCCCTCGCCCTCTCTCGCTCTCTCTCTCTCTCTCTCTCTCTCACTTTACACAGAGAGACTCGGGTACCCGCTGAAAAAAAATGTTCAATCTGCGCGAAAAATCTCAAATCTAACGGAGAATAAAAGGGAAAAAAAAGTTACAGCATAACCATTAAACAATCAAGTTTTTCCATGCTACGCGACTAATGACCTGCACGAAATTTTCTCACTTTTGCTTCGAGCTTAATGAAAATCCTTCTTGCCTTGCCTTGCGGAAGAGGAGCTTCCGTCATAAAGAATGTCTTTTTGACACTCTCCCCCCGTTGGTTCGTAATCCGATTATACATATTTCCCATTTAATTCGCTGTCTTTTTTCTTTCGTCGAAATTCATCAATAGACGGTGTACGACTTTTGTTTCTCCGCAGAGCGTCTCCATGGACAGCAATCCATCGAGCCCCGCGAGTATAGGTCGCAAGGAGACGAAGGGACGAAGAAAGCAAAGTTATCCGAGCAAAGCACCGACGAGCCCCGATCTAATGAATTATCAGCAAGAAGCGAGCGAGGAACAACAGGCGCAGGATTTTACGACATGGTCGAGCAAAGTGAAGGGAAAAATTGACGATAATAAACAGCATTATGATCAGCACGGTGGTAATTCGACGAAAAAGGTTGACATGTCGTGCACGAATTGTGGCACAATGACAACGACAATATGGCGAAGAAACATGAAGGGAGAAATGGTTTGTAACGCTTGTGGGCTTTATTACAAGCTTCACGGTGTTAACAGGCCGGTAACCATGAGAAGGGACACCATACATACCCGTAGACGTCGGCCAAAAGGTGAAAAGCCCACCCGGCACAGAAGTAAGTTTGCGTACATATACATTTATATATATATACATATATAATACCTGTATATGTATTTGTGTGTGTGTGTGGGTGTGTGCATACAATCGTTCGCCGTTCTTCCGAATTCTTGGAACTTTTATTCCCAGCAGGATACCTTTCCGCAATTTCATTTTAAAACCTCGTCCTTCTCTCAGGACGGACCTTATTTCCTCCGGTCGTGAATATCGGATAGTACCACGCCTTGACCGAAAGAAAAAGAATAGCAGAGGGTGGGCGAACTCGAATATTTCATGAAGAAAGAAACGTAGAAAAATGTTCAATGGTAGCGTAGAATCCAAAGTAAAACGTAGACGCTCGAATCATTAAAGAAAATCGTGACAACAACAATAACGCCGGAGAACGCTGAAACAGTATGCGGTACTTGCTGACTTTTTTGAATTTTCGTCATTTTATTTTCTACTTTTATCGGTAAGCCTTGGCAGCTGTCTTTACTCACTTCCGACCGATAATCGTCGTGTACGGTAATCGATTGATTCACCGCTGGCACACTGTTCACCACCGCGGAAAACCCAGAGTCGCTCAATTATTACGAGATTCGGTATTATCCGAAGAGATAATCTCAAAATGCAAAAGTACATTAGTAACGAACGCTAACGAGGAGATAAAACGTGTACTCCCTTGTAAATGATCGTTGAGGAATTACGGCGCGTTTAAATTGTAGCTCTAGTTTTTCATGGAAATTGTATGATTGTTTGTTTTTCTTGGTGTGTTTTCCAAGCGAGTAACACTTGTTGTCCCTCAACAGAGAAAGATACGTCGTTATTGGCAACGCAGCCCGAACAAATGGACGCAGAGAGTGCCGATATGCTGGCGGCATTGAGGCGTCAGATACAGCCGCATCTCATGCTCGCAGCCCTGACACCTCCGCACTTGTCGAGCTCTCATCCGCCACCCTCGTCGGCCCAACTCAATTACTCATTACCACTATCGACATATATGATGTCACACGTGAGTACGCCGCAGACGTATTCGATAGATCTCGTAAGTCGTTTGACGCGCAAAGCGCCAAATTTAAATTCGACCAAGACGAGTCAAGCCGTAAACTTTGCGCAGCACTTGAAGAACGAGGCGAGGGAACATTCGCGTAGCCGTCGTCCGTCCGACGAGGAACCGGATGACGGTGACGAGGAAAACATCTCCGATTTACCGCTGAATCTCGTTGCCACCTCGCTCTCGGAGGAGGCACACTGAAACACGTTTTTAAATAAATGAAAATGAACATTTAACACGCATAGAATGACACAGCGAGCTCTACGACCGTGCGGACGCTCTCGAAACGCTGCCGATGAATCTCGAGTCACGGGACGTGTGTTTCGTACGCGAGAATGACGAAAAAAAAAACAAAAAGAAACTCACCGCAGTCGATTCGGATAACGTTTTGACACAATGACGATTCTTTCGTTCTCCAATCTCGATGCCTTATTAGCTCTCTATTTAATATAAATGTTTCATATACATATATATATGAAACTTGAGGCGATTACCACGTTTGCATAGAAGCGAGTTTGAAGCGAGGAGTTTGTTTTTCCCGCCAGAGTTCTTTCGAACAAACGGGATCTCTCTTTTGTCGCCAGTTTTTTTTTTATCATACGTTTTTTTTTAACTACTCATTTTTTTAATCTACCTGGCCCGTGGTACAGAGCAGTATACACTAAGAATTGATATTATAACGCAGTATTAACTATTAACATATAGAACGAGGGAAAACAAAACGAGAGAAAGCGCGCGTCTGTGTTGCTTTATACATAAAAACACGAGCGCCCACACCGTGGAGAAGTACGCGGGGGAGGATATTTTTATACGAAATTTTTTCTATAATAGCATTCGACGCGACCGAACGCGGCCTTGTACATACATGACAAATTCTTCGCAATGTCTTTGCGACTTTTTAAACCTTTTTTCTTTTTACACAAATCATCTCGTGCCGTACGCGTTATCGTCCCTTCGGATTCCCGTGTTTTTTCCATTCGTTACCGACTTTTTGCTCTCAGTTTGAAGATATCGAAGAAAGTACGAGGAGAGCTTCGGGATATTGTTGCAAAGTTCGCTCGACGGTAACAGAGCCAGCCGGTTGAAAGCGATGGACAAAAACGCGGAGTGTCGCTCGAGGATTTGCGCGAAGAATAAAGAGGAAAAAAACGGATAGTGTCGGGGATGAGCTGCTCTCACACCGTGTTTTGTTCCACGGGCTTTTAGCTGGCGAGAAGCGCAGGGGGGAGGAAAAAAATCATAATACTCTTTATCGTACGTTATTAGTGATTAAAGTTTGGCGCGCTATACATCCCCCAGTTTAAATGTAATCTAGTGATCGAGAAGAGGGATCTTTAGTTTAAGAGACAAAAGAACGAGCGAGATGGAGATAAATATAGGAAACGCGTTGATTGCGCACGTGTATATAAGATCAATGTACATGAATACACACATCAGGGCGACCCATTTTGTCCGACTTTTTTTTCAAGTCTCATACGACGATACGTCAGTTTTTCGTGTTTGACGAGCCCCCGAAATGGTCCGAGAGATTAAAAACGTCTTAGAGTTCGCTCGAGACTTTTGAAAATCCCAAAAATGGGCAAAATTCGATTTTTTTTTCACCTAGCGGCGATTGTTTTCACACTGAAAAAAAGAGATATCGTAGAAATTATAGCTGAAAATATGAATATTTGAGAGACCTTTGAATGTTTATACTTTGAGCGAAAACTTGTAGGATATATTTTCTTTTGAGGAAAGTTTGAGTCGAAAAAAAAATGCAAATTTTGCCCGTTTTCGGAATTGTCAAAATTCTCGAGCGACCCCCGAAAATCGTTCGATCCCTCAAACCTCTTTGGGGAACTCGTCAAACACCAGCAACAAACATACTTTTGTACGAGAGTTGGGGAAAAAATAGTAGGTCAAAATGGGTCACTCTAGTGAATATATATGTGTCGCATGTCGCATAACTCAAAGTTGAAGAAATGCGGGCGAGAGATTTTCGTCGTGAATTTTACCGTGTATAATTTCATCGACGATACTCGCAACTGCTGGTGGAAAGGTAAAAGCGAGTGTCGCGGCGGTGGTGGAAAAAAAGTCTCGCGAATCCCGCATTGAATCGTTCGATTGCCAGTATCCCATGTACCACTCGTCGTATTTCCATTGATAGTTTTTTTTTCTGTTTTTCAACTTGATCAATGAAAAGTATATATACCGCTCTTACCGTTAGAAAGAAAAAACAGATGCCCTTTATTATTTTCTTTTTAATCCACGTATCGCGGAGAGTTTACTTACGAACTTAGGTGTAATAATTTAGCGGATTGATTCGGAGTTGTTTCACATGTACCACCACTTACCCGAAAACTTGACGAGTTTCATCTCGAACGTTGGGTCGTTTTATCCTCTGTCTCGTCTTCCTTCCATTCGTCGCGTCCGTGTACGCGTGTATTTTCGTTTTTTCTTTCATCACCCCGTGTCCGACGAAGGAACAATCGGAATAAAACGCAAAATCAAGTACTTAACAGAGAAAGCGGGAGAACGAAGGGGGGAGGTTAATGCAAAATCGGAAGAATCTTTGAGTCCGTCGAGCTGAAGAAAAGAAAACTGTTTTTCGAGCAATGAAAAACGTGCCGCGAGGCACGTCGATGTCATCCTCAATATCATCCGGTAACAACAACAATGATAACAACGATGAACAGGATTAAAGAATTATTTGGGATAATACGAATTTACGCAGGCAGTATAGTAAAATCCGTGAATTGTCCGGACGTTGAATTTCGCTTTTAAAATCTATTGAAAGACAAAGTAATAAAATTATATTGCCCCTGCGACCGTTGACGCTCACGACTTTTCCCGAAACCATAAAGCCTTTCTCTCATCCTCGTTTTGAAGATTCGAACGGAAATTTTCTTTATTGTCCTACCGCGTAGAATCAATCTGGTACATCATTCACCTCATTGGCGTATAAAATCGTTCCACGAAACAAGCTTTGCACGCAAACTCGCGCACACGACTCAGTTACTTGTTGTTTTTTTTTCTTTTAAATACTGTTCCAAGTTTGTAGAGATAACGAAATAATCGATAAAGAAGAAAAAAGTATTAAGCAACCTCAGAATAGCGCATAATACTTATGGCCAGTGCATCTTACTATGTGTATCGTTTATGTATCTAATGTCACATATACCTAAACAAACTTTGCCAAAAATAGATTTAGTCTTTGTAACATAGAATATAGTTAAGGGCATATAACAGGGCAAATTTCACAAAACTCTATTCTGTCTACTTCTTCCTTTTTTTTCTTTACTCTCGTTCTCCCATTGTCGTAATATTTCTTTTTCGCAAAACTCACCCCCGTATGTTTTTTCGTCTCGTCTCTCGATCGGTCTAATTCCACTTCATCATCAGTGCACACTATGCAACGAACGCTTAATTGTGGAGAAAAAAAAGATTGCGGAAAGTGAGAGCGATGGTCGTCGGGGCAAAAACTTTGCTTTGAACTGATTTTATTTCACCGTGAGAAAATTTATCTTCTTTTATTGCAAAAAAAAAGATCGATTACAAAGAAATCCGTAGTTCGAGTAAATTGCGTAAATTTACGCGCGAAAACGGTCAAACGCCAGCGTTTTATCGTTTGGACTGGATTGCGTAGGTGTCTTTTAGCAGAGTGTGAAAAAATTGAAAAAGGAAATTAAACAGCTTTACTTCGAGTCCGGAATATTCTTGTAGAACACCAACAGGATCATATCTTTCGCTCGAATTCGGATTCGCTTGGAAACCATTCGTTTTTTAATTTTTATCGCGGTTTTTATTGTACTCTCTTATGGATATCACCACGCATTCTCCTTTCAAAGAAGTTTTTACCGTTCGATCGAAACGAGGATAAGATAGACTGAGAAAAAAGATCAACCGCGATATGGACGATGCCAAGCGCGTTAAATTCGAACGACGATAATATCGAAAACTCGTCAACTAATTATTGAAAAAAAAAATCTCCGAAAAATGTTTGGAAGACTTTTTCTCTACATATCAAATGCATTTGTTAACGCTGTTTACACACATGATTTTTTATAAAATTGTATCGTTTGCAAATTCGGGTTTTTTTTTTAAATCCGATACCTCAGAGTGGTTCTAAACAACGGACACGAATCTTTTACAAATTCATGTGTACGCGGTAAGTTAACCAAATCATTTCTCATGACGGAACGAAAAGTCGTCCAAATGTTCGTCGAACATTTTTTCTTTCGCGATCAAGTCGAAAATTGTTGATATCCTCATTGTTCAAATTGAATACGTTTGGTATACGTTTCCAAGCATCGGAAATCGTCATTCTATCTTATTTTTGCTACGATTGGACCCTATCAATGGCCAAGTTTTCCAACACTGCATTTAAAAAAAAGCTCGACGAAACTTTGGGACTTGAAAACTTTTATTCTCACATTTTGTTCATCGACGAATCGTATTTTGTAAAACTGAACTGCGGTATTTGTCTTGTTCGCAATGCGGAAAAGTTCTCGCGGCGATGAAAACAGATTCGCGAAAAATCCATGCAACGACAAAGGGCGAAAATATCTTCTAGCTCTTTTGTCCGTTGCATTTATTTTCGCGCATTTCGATATTCGCGATATCGTTGATACTATTTTCTCCGAATGCTGCTGCTCACTCTTAAAAAATAATTGGCGTGCAGGAATACATATGAGAAGAGAAAGATGAATTTGCGAGGATCGTTGATTAATGAGAGGACTGCGTACCATAAAAGTTCGCGACGACAAAGATTCTTCCGTGATGCAATATCTCCCATTATGAAAGAAAAGTTTGAATTCCAAGCTCGTCGTGAAAATAGCGTTCTCGATGAAAAATACTTTTCGTGCGCGATAACATACCGAACAATGAAAAACATTTTTTTTCATTCTTTCCTTACATCGTACCGCGGAGAAAACGACCATTTCAATAACGAAAACATCCGCTAGAAAATGGACAGTTATTTCATTTGGCATTTTTTTAAAACTATCTATTCTCTTTCTTTACATCATCTGTTATCTCGCACAGAATCTCGATTATTATTATTTTGTGCGCGATACATTTTTTTTTCTCATCGGTAAAGTGGATTACACGTCGATTTTAATTGCGGTCTATCGATCATAC
Source organism: Heteropelma amictum (assembly GCA_959613375.1). NCBI lineage: Eukaryota > Metazoa > Arthropoda > Insecta > Hymenoptera > Ichneumonidae > Heteropelma > Heteropelma amictum. The sequence continues at coordinate 6,846,095 of OY390725.1, forward strand.
ATCGAACACTACGATTCTACACAACGTTCGTAGGCTTTATCGATAAGTAAGAGTGGATTTGGCGAGCTCTCTCTCTATATATATCTATATATATACACACACACACATAGGAATATAAAAATATACATACTAATGCTGCGAATTGTAGATGATATTTTTTTACAATAACGAAATCACGAATCGAACGGCGACTATTGCTATTTTACGATTGATATTACATGAAATTATAACGTGCGAAAAATAATGGAGGAAAAAGCAGGAACAAGAAAAAAACGAAATGGGAGGAAATAACGACGAAACTACAAGTGTCTTACGATCGAGTATTAGAGAATTTTGTAGTTTACAAAATTGGATGTATTCCGAGGATCTTGTTTTGGCAATGGTTTATGCCGAGGCTTTCTTGTAGAACGTTTTTTTTTTTTTTATTATATCAGTATTTCACAACTCTGTTTTATTTTATTTTAATGTAATTTTTTTTTTTTTTTTAGCACTTAAGACTTCAATCGACATTTACTTAAAAAAAAAAACAGAACGATACGCTACGTAAATCCCTTACTTAATTATTAATTAAATTATTTAGTTCTTTTTTTACATGTATTTTTACAATCCCGTACCCTCGAGCGTCCCTAATATCCCCCCTCCCTTTTTTTTAAATAATAATTTAATCAAGTAACTTATTGTCTTTTTCGTTCGCATCGACCATCGCGAAGTGTTGTGCAAACATCTCGCCCGACAGTGGCTTAATTTATTCTACACTTGTATTTCATGCGATTTTCGTCTCGTTCGTGTAGTGTACGTACGTACACACACGAAGATTAGAATTCATAATCAAACGCTGTGTGAATGGTCATCCTCCCTCACCTTGTTTTTCTTTTTTAATTTTTTTTTTTGTTACGACAAACATTTTCCATAATTTTGAGGCTTGTTCAGTTGTACTTTTCAGTCCGACGATTAATGTCAACTACGTTATATTACATATATACATATAATATAGTACATGGAAATATATTTGCTCTCTTGTACAGTCATCTTCGCGTATTCTGTACGATTTACGTATGGCATCGCGTTATTTCATTTTGGCGTCGCGATTTCCGCGTTGAGCGAGAATTTAAGCGAAAAAACAGTAACGTTTGCTTTCGTTTCACGAGAATGAGAAGGAAAGAGGGAACTCTAACGAGACATCACTAGGTTCGTTTCTCTGACAGATGTATATCGAACTCGAGCGTAAACGACGTAATGTATATGTATGGTATATTGTTACACCAGTATTTGCATATTATGATATATCATCATTATTATTATTATTATACACATACGTGCATGTGTACAATAGACATCCATATACAAACGCATGCATACAATAATTACACACAAACTGCTGAAAATGTGTACACGCTTTCGCAGCGCTAAAGAGAAACCCCGTCTCCCCTTAACACACGAGTATTAATCCGAGCTAATTGACTGAGTATTATTTTTGTATTAAATATATACTTATAAATAAAATAATGTGGAAAAAAATTGTAAAAAGAAGACGCGCGAGATGTGGAAATTCAATGATGAATTGCCTTTCGAGGGTTTTTTCATCCTTTGAGAATAAATAAAACGTCGTAATGACCGTATAGTCGCTTTGAAAATGAAAAATACGAGGACGCACCGTGATCCGTATGACGATGCGATTCCGCCGCGATTGCCTGAACGGTCGATTGTTTTTCTGGCGTTTTCGTTGGAAAATTATTTCGTCCTTACCACGGGACGGTTGATCACAAAATGCGAAGACGAAGGGTGTGCATTCGCGAGAGTTTTTTCAAAAGATTTTTCATCGTCGTGGACAATATCGCAAACGTTACACGCTCTTATTTCGACGTAATTTTTTGTTTTTTTTTTCGATTTCCTCCAAACATGCTCGATTAACTGCGTAGAGTGTTTTCTCAAGTTTTAGCAACGTTTCCACTTCGATTGTACGGTCATTGCGCTGTGAATAGAGTACCTCCGAATTCTCAGACGAAAAGAAAGAAAATTGAATTGTAAAATTTTGTCGAACCGTCCGTTTTCGTTAACACAGAGCTCCTCCGGTGAAGCAATGAAAATTAACATTACGATTTAAAAATACTGCGAGTGCCCAGACGTATTTTGCGTACAAGAATGAAGATGATGGAAAAACGAAAAACGAAAGAAAGTTTCAGTGATCCCGCTGGACGATAGAAATGTTTACTTGTGAGAAACGAATGTTTGATGAAAGTTGGAGAGAGAATGAGAATGCGAGGAAACGAAAGAAACGAAGGCAGCTCTCGTCGTCACGGGAAAAATAATAGCAATAATAAAAATGGCAAGAAACAAGTGAACAAAAGATGAGGAATGAGAGAACGGGAGAGAAGAAAATTTACTTTTGTATCCAGGAAAGTACGAGATTAGTTAGTTCGGGCTAAGGCCAGCAGCTGTTGAGATTATTCAAGGTTGTGTCTATCGTTATAAGTATTTTGAATTGTTGAATAGTAATTAGTGATAAGTACGATGAAATTTGAAGAAAAAAACAACAACAAAAAACGACAACAACAAGAAATAATTATGATAACAAACAGAGAAATATTGGCGGCGGCTCTGACAAGGAGTGCGTACGATCTACTTCCGCCGATTACCTCGTTGGCGCACTTTGGCATTTCGAACTTGTTTATCGCGGCCAAAAAGAAATTGTACAAAGAAAAAAAGACTATTCGAATTTTTTGTGCACGAAACCGACAAAGGTCCGTCGAAGGATGTTCCATTGCTGGCTTTCACATATTTACACAAATATTTTTATCGCATTTTGCTCAAAATCAAGTTGAAAATCATGCTTGAAGATGAAACGCCCCTCTCTTTCCGTAGATTAGTTCGAAGGATTCTTACGGACAATTTATTTTTGGCTGATGAGGAAGGTTTTTTTTCTAAATGAAAAATTAATAAAATTGAAAAATGATGGGTTTTTCAACACGCATTAATGGCATCACATTAATAGCAATTGCCCAAGAATCGGTTCGAAGATGTCGTACGTAAACGTCTGTTGTATTCTAAAAAGTCTCGAAACAAAGAAACTGTCAAATCTAATTTCCGTTCATAGACGACACAACGTTGGTTCGTGGATGTTGAAAACACGCAGGATACTGTCCAGGCAAATGTAATTTAATATTTTTCGATCGTTGTGATACTTTCGCTCGTTTTTTCAACAAGCAGAACGAGAAGATGACGTTTTCATCGATTTGTCTCGGAGATGAAATTATCATAATATACGAAAATCACCGAGTGTCAGAGGACCAATGATCGATATATTATTATAATAATTGTATGTACACAAGGAAAAACGAAAAGAAAATGTTCGTCCAGTCGAGAGAGTACACAACTATTTTATATTGAAAAGAAAAAAAAACGATAAGACGAATGAGATCGATCATCGAGTTTGATGATTGTTCAACTTACAGCCTAAAATTCTAATGAAATTATACCGTTGAAAGTTTATTGGTAAGAAAAAGGCAAGCTAAAAATTCGTAAAAATAAGAACGAAATCGACAAGCAAAAGAAAAACAAGGGGCGGGAGAGGGCATCTTGTGCAGGGGCATTGTTGTGATACCACAGACGCAGCTTCATTAAATCTTCAATAAAAAAATTTTAAAAACAAAAATCAATGTATCGACAACGTCATTCGAGAGTAACGATTATTTCTCTCTTTCTCTCTCATTGTCTCTGAAAACCCAAAGGGACATCGCTTTTCAACGACGTTGTTGTATTTCTGCTTTTATTTTCAGTTGTTATTTTTTGTGCTCGGCAAATCCCAGCTCTCCAGACCAGGATTTTTCGATGTCGCGAGGTAAACCAGAGCACCTCTGCCGGGGATGGGCATTACAGCGACATAAGTTTTCTGATCTTTGGACCATCTCTTATGAAATTTGATCTTCTTTGGTGATTCGGCTTTTTTTGGAACATCGTTTTCCGGTTTAACATCATCCGAAATTCCGTCCTAATGATCGAAACGGTAGCGATAATTTAACGGCTGAAAATACTCGGACGGTGGTTTAAAAAATTTGCGTTTCTTGAGAGAATTGTCATTATTCGTCGTGATATTCATCGTGTGTCGATGTCAATTTTTCAGGACTTTTCTCAGACTTTACCGGGTTGTGCAGAAAAGCCAGACTATTGTCCGGATCGCAGACCGAGTGCGGTTCGGAATCGAGGCAACTCGTCAAGACGCCGTCACCGAGTACTTTGACCAAGTACGATAAGAAGACGTTTCGATTCTTCTTCACCTCGAGTACCGGTGATTTTATGTCGCTCACTCGTTTGAGCCACTTTTTCGCCAATAGCATCTCTGTTTTCGAGCAATCATCGCGATATCTAGTTATAAACGTCGACGAGACGCAATAACGTCATAGAAATATTTATTTCCACTCGTATACTCATTGAAATAATTAACAAATCGATCAATCGATTTCAACGACATTCCCACGTAATTCGGCGAGGTGCCCAACGGAAGAATACTTTTTTCAAACGAATCGATAAGATTAACAAATAAGAATAGTTGTTCCAAGTTCATAAACCTTTCTTGTCGTCGAGATTCTTCACTAGGAATTTTGCAACCTTCATTTTTCGATTAAACTGCTCGTCGTACAATAGACACATGTCTCTCAAGGAAATAGCCATTATCATGTGTTTATATATAGGTATGTAGTAATAATTCAAAGTTTATTATCTCTCCGGAGATTATCCGTAGGATTTTGATTAAAATTTCGTTACAGTTGGATTGATTTGGCATCTGCTTGGTTATAAATAAATATTACGATCGTATCGACCACGAATGTTCGATTGTTTATTTTTTTCTTCTATAATATCGGATGGAGAATCGAATTTCACCATTCAACTCGAAAACAATTTGAATAATTTTTTTTCAAATGACCGGAAATTCTTTTTAAAATACTTTGCATCGAAATGATACCGAATCTCTCGCTGAAAAGACAGCAGTTCATTCATGAATTATAGAGGACGAATTTTTATACTGTATGTTTTAATTTAGTTTTTTTACTCGCTGCAATGTTCTGATGACTTCTTTGGATGTGTAGACAAATGAAACAAATCTTTCAGCGATAAATCGTTTTGTATTTGACTCATACACGTTAATTCTTCTGGACAAATTAAAACTCACTTCCGGATTAAACGTTATTCTTATTAAAAGATAAAATAATCGTGGCCCAGTTTTTAATAAGAAAGTCGTATAGATGAAAATGAAATAAATGACCTTACTGTTTTGAAAAATTTCATTAACGATCGGTTACAAACACCCAACAACGTGTTTGAGTTTCAAGCTTTTATTTGAGTCGCGTAGTAGAGTCATTGCTCACCAGAGTCACGCGCGTCATTTCCGGTGCATGGCCCCACGCTTCGGATTTCTCGTCATTCGCCATCTTGTTACCTTCGCGTGTCGACGTTTCATCCGCTCGTGATATTCATGATACCGTTCTGTTATAGAATTAAAATTCCGGGAGTCTGTATTCTAAAGAAACTCTACGAAATTTGGCGAGAGCCTGTTGCACAAAAGTGTCGCGCGGTTGTGTAAAAAGGACTAACGGAATCGAGTTATTTCGACAGTGAAAATACAACGAGCCGTGACTTGATCGTCAGGATGAGCTATGGACGACCGCCGCCCCGGATCGACGGAATGGTGTCTCTTAAAGTCGACAATTTGACGTACAAAACGACGCCGGAGGATTTGCGTCGTGTTTTTGAGCGATGTGGCGAGGTGGGCGATATTTACATACCGCGAGACCGTTTCACTCGCGAAAGTCGTGGCTTCGCATTCGTCAGGTGAGTCTCCTCAATTTTCCTTTTTTGAAGCCATGAAAAAGAGGAATTGTAATGGCCAGAGAACGAACGACAAAACGATGCACAAGAATTGTGCATGGCGCAAAGGTTGAAAGTTATTTCTGTATCATACGCAAAATCAAAGATCTTAACGAATTCACTTCCGCCAAATGATGAGCAATATCGTAAATACTATCGTTGCAGAGCGCGCAAAACCGTTGTTTCAACGAAAAAAAAATTAACCAATTTTCCAACTTGTTCGATCCTTGCATTTCCAGATGTTGGAATATCTGATTATTCTTCCAAGATATCAAAATCACTTTTGGTCAATAGACGAAATTGTATCGTCGCAAATTGTGTAATTAAATATGGCATTCTTCGATATGTTCGTTTTACATCGCATCAAGCACCATTTCCTTCCGTATTTGCAAAAAAAAGTTCAATTTTCTTGGCACTAAAAAAGACAGACGTAAAAATTAGAAAAATGGAAAAAAAATGTTGGAGATTTTTACTTTACAAAGTTATAGTACAAAGTACTTAACGTTTGAACATATAACGAATAGCGTGAGAAGATATTAAATGGTCCACGTATAAAACTCTTTGTGGAAAAAAGCATTCCGTTTGAATAAAATCTCATGTATCCTTTGATTGTCTTAAATTCATCGATATCCTATCCAAACCCTCTAAAAATGCCTCTACAAAGCAGAATAAACACAAAAAATGCTGTGCGCAAATATCCCGGTCGGTAAGTGCGAGTCTGAATCTGTTCGAAATTCTTACTCGTTGATAAATTCCGTGTCCGCTCGCGATAGTATTTTTCCCAATGCATATATATCAAACAGGATCTTTCTAAATTTCATTAGATTCTATGACAAACGTGACGCGGAAGATGCGCTAGATGCCATGGACGGACGCCTCTTGGACGGCAGAGAACTCAGAGTACAAATGGCTCGTTACGGAAGACCGACGTCTCCTCACCGAAGCCGCGGCAGTCGCCGTCGTGGAAGGTAAAGCAGAAATCACAAACATTTTTTACGTCATACAGCATTTCATTGCAGTTTACGTAATAAACTGAAGTCATTTTCCGTTCCGTTTAAAGAGTCATTTTACACTACTGCAAAGAACGATATGAAGCGACTGTAGCTTCGCGAAAAATCGGTTTATCGTGAAAACGCTGCACCAGCGTCCAGATTTTGCAGCATTTACTCATAAATATTATGATAATTGCACTTGAATTCATTGCATTTTAAAAATCATACAAAAAAGTATAATAAATCGTACTGTAGATATAGAATTTGAGAAAAAAAGAGAGAAAACAAACGAACATATAGTTGAAAATTTGTACTCTGAAAACAAATTTTTGAAATCGTAATTGATTTCTTTAAACAAATAGTCATTTTTCTCAAGTCATGTGATCGAATATATACACGAGTTGCTTTTTTGTTTTGCAGATCGGGAAGTCGAAGCCGAGATCGACGACGATCTCGTTCAAGGTCTCGCTCGAGATCAAGGAGCCGTGACAGGGAGCGCCGCAGACGCTCCTACAGTCGCAGCCACAGTCGTTCCCGTTCGGACAGCAAGAGTTCCCGCGGAAAATCACGCTCTCGCAGCAAGTCGGCGGAAAGACAAAAGGAGAGTCGCTCGAAATCAAGGTAATTCGTTTGAAACTTTCTCCCTATACAGTTAAACCAACTACCCAAATGCTGCGACGCATGGATTTATCGCATTGTTGAAAAAGGGCGTTATATGAAACACTCAAATTTTACATAATATACCAAATACATGATACATTCTCAGCACATAATTTAAATGTTTTTATAGTTTTGTAAACAAAAATTCGGCCAGATATATCTTGCAATACTTTCCATCCGAAAAAAGTCAGCTTTCTGTAAGATTCATTCAAACAGAAACGTTACATTGCATATCTCGAGAAAGAAATCTGGAGACGTTGCAGATGCGAAAGAAAACTTGTTTGATTTTTTTTAATCCATCGCGAATAACTATGCGGTAACGCGGACATTTACTGGTCGTATCTGAACTTTAATTGAGTATACAACAATTTTCCGGTAAAAGTAACAGATTTGTAGTGGAAAATTGAATCGACGATTTTACATACAAATCCGCGTTCTTGTTAATTGCGAGGAAAATAAAAAATATATCTCAACTTACATATAGCGTTTCTACATTTACGGAAGATCCGGCCAGAATCCGAGTAGAATGACGGTGTGAAATACTTGGCGATGCCATAAAAGTCTGCAAAAATAATCAGTAATATAAAACTTGCAAAAGCAAAGTACATTAATTTTGATAACCAATGTCGAAGAGCTATCAACAAATCGTTAAAAAGTATACAATTGTTCAACAAATATTTCGCCCAATACAACATGAGCCGTTTACGTATCTCCATACACATAAATTTCTCACCTAATTTTCTAAATGTCGATCTGGTTTCAAGCCATCAAATAAATGGCGAATTTCGAAATTATTTTTCACAAAGGTCGCTCTGTAACTTTTGGGAATTTTCTTTTTTTCCTCTTTGTATCGACGAGTTTGAAAAATCATTTGTTTTTTCCGTCGTCACACAGGGACTGAAGGGCTGGACGGGTGGAAGCGTGAGAAGAACGGTGTACACGAGATGGCCCAAGAAAAGCTAAAGCGGATTGTTTCTGACATTGAGAACAATGAAAAAGGTATTCCAATACTCTTCATACCTAAAAGAAACGACAAAAAAAAAACGTCCCACGCACGCATCCTCTCTCATTTTCATATTAACCACGGTGATGCACTTTATATTTGGATTGACAGAGAACAGAGAACAAAGAGTTAGTTTAGTTTTTAGTACGAATGAAATGTTTAGTGGCGAATATGATAACCAAGTGTCGGAAAAAACAAAACGAATAACGTGGAAAATCGAGATAATCGTTTTCCAACAAGTCCCAACAGACATTGACGAATGAATTTGTCCGTTAACGATTGAAAAAGCTGCAGCTGATTTGTTAAAAAAAAAAAAATCCTTTTTCGCAAATGTATTTCACGCTACTTAAATTCTGTAAGCCGTGGCGAACCGTTGAAGACGAAAATCCTTCGCGCTTGTGCAGGTTTCATTGAATAAAGTTCTCGAACATAATATATCTTATTTTCTTACGGATTCGTACGTAGTCATCTCGTTTTTTCTTCTCATTTTGCGACGGATAAACACAGAAAAATTGATCCCGCGACTGTTTTCTTTTCTACTTTGAAAAATTAGTCTCTACGCGTGCGTTGTCAATTTAATCTCGAGAAATATTACGCACGCGATTTTGCGGCGAATACAATTATACGAAGAATAGGCCAATTGTCGTATGATCGTCTTCAGAGTCTGGTACGACATTTATTTTTCCTCCGTTAGACACACCGGAAAGAAGAAGAAAAAGAAAGAGCAAAAAAAAAGAGAGTAATAACATAGTTCGTAATACATGGAGTTGACAATGTGTAGAATTCATTAGACGATAAGTTTTGCGTTTATGTAACTAAATTTGCAGGTTTATTTATGTAAGTTTGCCATTTTTAATAAAGTGTAATTGAGATTGAAGATTACGAGATAAGCAAAATAATAATAAGAATGAAAGAATAATAAACAAATACGAAAGAAGAAAGAACGCTGACTTTTAAGAAATGTGTGAATAATTAACAATCAATGTTGTACTTTTATACGTACACGTTGTGGTAGAATCAATCGCAGAAAAATATCGTCACCGGTTTGAGATAAACGCTGAATTTCCCGTTTTTCTGACGTTCTTTTTTCATCGATTTGCTTGAAAGCCGCGACAAAGTATCACGAAAATACATTGATTCTGGTTATCAGCACATCCCTAAGTCGTCGCGTGTTCAGTCAACTTTGTGGTGGCGAGTAAACGCGGCTCGACAATCAGATTTGGGCGATATATGGGAAAAATTGCTAATGAAAAAATTGGAGGATTTTGGCGAATTTGAATAATCGTTCGTTCGCTATTCGTATTATTTTTCGAGCATGTGTTTATCTTTTCATTTGTATTTGTACATATATTTACTATAATATTTTCCTACGTGATATCAGGAATGACATGGTAATAAATCACACGAGTAACAAAAATTCAGATCGGTAAATGACAGTCTGCTGTGAAACGATTTTGAATAATTTTATTGATACATATTTATACATATATCAATTTTTTTAATTTTTTTGTCGTTTGGGCCAACGCCCAATGCTGTTACAATGTATGCAATGTATATCAAACTTGCTACGCGTCTGTTTCCGATTTACCAAATATCGTGCCATGTTCTTTCCATTTTGTCTTGAGGTTGAACGTCCATCGTCACGACATTTTTTTCACAATTTATACGTTGCCTCGCTATAAAATCCGTCACTAATACACCCCCCGGAGAAATCGGGACTTTGCGTCGCCGAATAATTTTGCAAAATTTCAGCCTCTTGAACGCGATACACTTGCAACGAACGAATAAAAAATTCACAGCATCCCTTGGCACTTTACGAATCTCAGAGTGGAGAACAGATTTTCGTCTTTTTTAGTCCCAAAGCGAGAATATCGAGTCGTGAAAATTTCATTAAAATCGATGCAATCGTTTTAGAAAATCCGCGAGACGGATATTTGGCGAAAATAATTATTTCAATCGCGTGCAGAGTATCGAAAAAAAACTTTATACGCACAAACATGAAAACGAAAGAAAAAAAGTTATAAAATCGAGTTTCTTGGCCGTCCAATAGCTGCAAACACGTTCGACTGTTATTTCGCTACCGGATATCGAAATTTTCAATTTTTTTGAACGATCTACGAACGTTTCCTCCGATGGTTTTTCTATTTTTTACACTCGAATCGTACGGTTGGTTAACTTTTTCCACAAGACTTTGGCGTTTACGATAATACATGCAAATTCTCTGAGCGACCGTTCAACCTTGAAAAGAAAAAGCATTCACAAAAAATGTATATACCTAACGATCGAATAATCGAATGACACTTACCACATGGATGTGTTTGAATGACACCGACGTAACTAAAGACTGTCAATTTTATGGTGCCACAGGCGGTGTTATGGAGTGGCGTGGCGGTTGGTAGCAGATGATGGGGGTAGCTGAGAGTAAGCAGTAAAGCGGATGTTTGCCAGGGGCTCTATGCAGTTTGCAGTATACGATGCGGTGTTGGTGTTCTGGTCTGGTGAAAAATGCAGGTTCGCGAAGCTGTATTGCTTGGGCCATAGGGGGTGTTTCGGAGACGAGTTTAAACGAAACTTAACGTTCGTCGAGGCGGAAGGAAAAAAACGTACATTAAATAACGAAAAAAACACAAAAAACAAAACACGTCAACGAACGAAAGATCGAGATAACGAAAAATAAAGAGCCGGCCGATGTATTATGAACGGACCAGCGACGATCGTGTGCGAGAGGGAAACTTTGGAAAAGTTGCAAGGCCGAAAAAAAATATAAACGCAGACCCACGCTGATGATCGGCGCAGGGACATCTCGCGATCGACGAGTCCTACGTGAAAAAAAAAAACAAATAAGAAACGATATTAAACGCAACCGGAAAGAGATGTTTGTCGAGGATTAATCGTTGATGGAGAAAAAAAAACATCGCACGTGATAGAATCGAAAATGAACTTGAAAATTCGCCGAGTTTTCGAGAGCATTATCGATCGCCGCGACCAGCTCGTAAATTATTTTCTTCCGCGCGTTTGTGACATTCACGAGCGACCGGACTTTATCCTAGTCGCGATGAACGATTCGAAGACACTCGCTTTCGGCGTCGTGACGAGTGGTTCGTTCGTCAAAATGCGCGAGTGCTTCGAAAATAAAAAATCTCTGATAAACGCCAAGGTAGAATGTCGCGTGGTTCGAGAAAATTCCGTAAATGTCGCTTTTCGATGATTTTTTATTCCTTCAATGTTGTATCGCCGTGTCGCGACGGTGTCCTGGTTTTTAATATTTTTTTTTGTCAAATATCCCTTGTCCGGTGTTTAGTTACATCGTAAATCGTTTGTGGGTCGACTTTTGCACGCGCCAGTTTTTCGTTTCTCCCATTCTCGCTACTCCGCAAAATTGAACGAGAACGAAAAAAAAGACGCGATAGAAAAAAGACACCAACGCGCGCGAATTAATAATCCATTTTTTTCACAGCCACAAGACTGATCGTTGCGTAAGTATCGGAGAGGTAAGAGATGCCAGAGTTTTTCAAACGAAAGAACGGCACTGCTAATGAATCATTTTTTCCTTCTACTCCGCAGATGTGTAACAATGTGCTCTCTCGCTGATCCTCTCGTGTCAGGCAGATACGATAAGATTTTTCTACTCGTTTTCCGCACATAAATAGATGGAGTAACAATGGACCCAAATAAAAGCAGGCAATTTTGAACCAGAATTGATAACAAAATTGTCATAATTCCATTCATGGCTAAATGTTTCGATATTACAAGTTTTTTCAATAACTTTATTTCGCAATGACAATATCTGAATAATTCAAAATATCTCGGCTACTATTGAATTCTTGGCCAGTAAAATTATAAAAATTGCCAGATGCCGTGATTACTTTTCTTCGTGAATAATTTATCCTCACTAAAACTGACTATAAATGCCCTTTGGGATGTCAATCCCATTCGATTCGTTTACATTCCACCATTTTTGTGACGAGCAATTTCGAAAAAAAATCTGTACGTTTGCGACTTTGACGTACGATTTTTTACATTTATCTTTGAATTTTCATATCGGTGCGCTGTTCGCGGAAGTACTCTCGATGAAATTCAACGCTGGTGGACTCTCGTCGCAAAGTATGAAGGAATTATATCAAAAAATTCAATAAATTCATAACAAAATATCATTTTATTGTTTTCTTCTACATCCATGGGTCGAATCCGGATTATCGTCTCAAATTCAACGCTGCAACTGTAGCTATACAAATTTATGTATAAAAGCAATTATACTTCAAATAAAATCACCATAGATCAACATGTACGAGAAAATTTTCGACCTTATTTGGAAATTCGACGCTGGTGGATTCTCGTCACAAAGTACGAAGGAATTATATTAAAAAATTCAATAAATTCATAACAAAATATCATTCTATTCTTTTCTTCTACATCCATGGGTCGAATCCGGATTATCGTCTCAAATTCAACGCTGCAACTGTAGCTATAAAAGTTTATGTATAAAAGCAATTATACTTCAAATAAAATCACCATAGATCAACATGTACGAGAAAATTTGCGACCTTATTCGGAAGAACGGGGTAAAATCGAGATCATACTTCAATATTGCCTAACAAGTAAAATCTCACTGGAATCTCTGAAGATAAATTTTTCGTCATTTTTTAATCGTTATTTTTGTATAGGAGATTTAATGAATCGAAGACTAATTTCAGTATTGAAATTTAAAATATCGTCCGAGTCCAGCAACGATACTCCGCAGTGTAAAATGTCGTTTTAAAGCTGAATTCCACCTACCCCCTCGCCGCTGGCACGACCGCGAGTATAAAATTCTCTCCATACTTTTAGTTAAAAAAAAAAGGTAATAAAAATCCATCGATTCACTGAACTTTCCGTTCTTCCTCGATGTTCCGCTTGATCTCCTCTTTCGGGATCACGAAAGGTTTCAGTAATCGTCCAACTACCCACAAAACAGCAATTGCAACGTGTCCAATCCAATACATATCCCTGTAATAAATGTATACGTCATCGAAAGACAAAATTTGGAAACCAAGACCGAGATACGACATCCACGAGATCCTCATGAAATAGAGAAATGCCCAAAATCCTTTTTGCGCCTGAAACAAAAGCACACAGTCAGTGAGGAGAACAGAAGGAGGTTTCAGTCTTCAACTTGGCCACGAAAAAAATTAATCACGCTTTTAATGCCAAAGCAAGCGGAATACGCCATCAGCGGATTTTTTTCTCGCAGATCTCACGAAATTAACAAATGAATTCCGCAAAATATTCACATAAAAATCAATAATACCGATTTTGTTAATAAAGCAGTTTTTTGCTCGCTGAATAGTGCCAAAAATAATACGTTTGCCCTTTTTCCGTGCATCCGCGTTCCAATCCCAACAAAACCAAAGTAGTCTGCTAATTTTGGGTACTTTACGATGGTACAAAAATCCGAGAATCTCGGAAGAAATTTCCCATTCATTGAACAAACGTTTGCAAAAAAAAATTACTGTGCATTCGGAAATTTTGAGACGCTCTGTTTCGATTTTGTTGGGATTGTACCTAGATGAACATCTTCAAGGAGAAGCGACACTCGCAACGGGTGACGAATCAGTGCGAGAGTTGCAAGTGAAAACGTACTCTCAAAATAAAAAAAATTGTGTCAAAATCCCTATTCAGCTATAAGCAAAGAAGAAAGCCGAATGGAGCGATTGTTCCTTGACCCGAAGATAAAACGTTGTACAGTGATTAGAAATTTCTTTCGTACTCACAATGCTGTCGTCTTTGGTCCGTTTATAAAATTTCATGTACAGGTCCTCGAACGGTAGATAACCAGCGACGGAAACGATGCAAATGTGATATCCGATGGAATAACCGTGCCACAAAGACGAGAGTATCAGTGTGGCTGGTGTTCGCAGTATTTTATTTGGAAATTGTTTGTAAACGTAGACCGCCATCCAGTACTGCACGGTCGTATTCCACATTTTCATGGCTTTTCTCACCTGATAACAAGCCTCAACACCGAGGACATCGATATTGCGAATAGATTCAAAGTCTATAGCCTGCGGCTTCAGATTATCCTCGTTAGCGGCCCTGTATCGACGAGTAAATCGTGAAACATGAATGACCGTGAGAAAACCCGATATTTCGATGGATTTTTCAGAGCGGAGTGTCATCTTGACGTGACATTGATCTTACAACGCTTCGGCAGCTTCGTAATTTCGTGGGCCATGGCCCGAGACCGTCTCGCAGCTCGTGGGATACGCTCCCAATCCCGCCATTTGACAAACGCATTCCGACAATGCCATACCGGCGAAAATACGCATTCTGAACGTGAAGAAAGTCGGATAAGTGTACCAGAATCTGTAGAGGAAACATCGGCTCCGAAATTCCTCCGTAACTACGTACTGAGAGAAACGGAAGAGTCGGCTCCGTGAATGGTCGTTTATCGAACGTTAAAATGAGGTTTATTGAAGAGAAAAACATTGGATATTCGTTATGTACATTAGTGGGGAAGAGATATGCTGATACGAGATGAAGAATTATCAGTACTCCTATCATCTTCAATTTATCTTCGGTCGCTTTCCAGCAATTCGCGTATTTGCTGAACGGTCGGTTTATGCAATCCCAGTACGTCCGATAACGATAATAAGGACCTACGAAATCGGAGAGATAACCGGGTCAAAAATGGCATTGAATTTTTCGAGTGGTCCCGTTTTTCCCACAGCTTCATTTTTACGTATTTTCGCGAAGCGTTAAATAAAATTGGTACCAACTTTGAAAAAGTGTACTCGCAAAAGATACAACAATGGTTTGATCATTGTGCATATACGCAATTGCTTAATGACAACAAGAATAGAAAATTAGCATATCCTCCTCTCGCTGACCGAAGCTTTTTTAGCCAATATACAACAATAAAAAACAAGATTCTTCAGAGCAGGAGTTTTAACGAGGTAAAGAAATTCCTACAGTTTGACAATCCGAAATTTTGAATCATCTCGATTTTATGCATTCGATGTGAGTTTGCAATAGAATAATAGAGTTGTAATTGAAAAACAGTCTTCACGATTTTGCACGTATTCACAAAAAATATTGCGACGATTTACTCATTGGTTTTGTATGTACATGGTACTTGATATTTAATGATTATAAAAATGGAAAATTAGCACGTCATTCTCTCGTTGACCAAAGCTTTTTTAATGGAATAATTAAAAAAAGATTGTGTAGAGCAGAAGTTTTAACGTGGTAAAGAAAATCCTATAGTTTGATATTCCAGAATTTTAAATCATCTCGATTTTATGCTTTCGATATGAGTTTGCAATATTTTGTGTATAAACAGCAGAAGCACAAACGTACTCGTGTACGTGTGTGAAAATATGCAAGACGTGAATTCGTAATATTGCCTGAAAATGTGCATTCCTAAAGAGCTGGTTCTCGATATTGCATTTGATGAGATGTAAATTCGAAAAACAATAACTTGCCGGTCAAAAGTCCCATGTAGCTAAAACCGTAATGAAAAACATCGAGAAAGTCGACATTTTTCATTGCTTTTGTGCTTTCCGAAGTGTCGTCCTTTGATGCACGATTCGCCGCATCCACTTCAAATCCGAGACCAACAAGCCGAAGCGTGAGCAACATTTGTACAAGATTCGTGTGCGATGGCGCTTCGGGAAGACCGTACCAATTTGCCAATCGAAACACCACGAGAAGATAAAAAAATGTGAAAAAAAATCCCACTATGTGACGCTTTCTGCAATAAAAACGTAAAGTTTATTCGAATTTAAGAGTGAACAATGCGCGCTATATGCCATTGATCATGTTTGTAATATTACCGCCATGGGCATAACGTTAAGATTATAGCGTTGACGAGGGTACAAATTATAGGGTGAGCCACGTGACGTCCAGACACGATGCAAGCTATGGAGAGACCGAGGGCAGTGCTCGTCCATTGCTTGGTTTTCGGGCTTTTTATGTCACGAAAGAACGATCCAAATGCCACACTAATGAGCAGTAAGCCGACATAGACGACGTCGTCGATAAACATGATTTGAGATCGTTGACAATTCCTTGGAAAAGAAAAAAGATAACCCGCGGAAGCCGGAAAACTTTAATCTTTATCCTCTTGCACCGCGCAAGCGAGCAACGATCCTCACTGCCCGACGATTACACCGCAACTGCAGAACAGCATTCCCAACATCACAACTGTGCCGGTTCACCTGATACTTGACCCCGCGTCCCGTATTCGGAAATGAGCTTCGCTCTCGCGAGCATTTTATTAAACGTTGCGATTGGGTCTCGAAATTCTGAGCACCAATCGTAGCGTTGTCTAGAGGCCACTCAAAGTATACTATTGTATAGCAAATGTGCATAACTACTTGCACATATAAGTACACTATACTCATACAGAAGACATTTCGTTTAACGGGCATGAAGCTCAGCTGTTCGACTCAGAATCGAGGGGTATCGCCTCTCGCGGTAGCAAAGCGCAATTCTGTGCCACTAGTAACGCAGTACACCGCTCGACGCTGGCCCGGAGAGGCTATCTTTCCGCTTTACAGCAATGTCGAGCGGGTAAGCAGTCTCGCAGGCGCAGTACTACCGCTCGGCGCACCTATACAAACTTGGCCCGCCAACATTAAATATTGTTATTTTTAACTTCACTATTCGATTGTTGGTCGTTTGTTGGTGATTGTTGGCTTGATAACTTTGTTTGTTGGTTTTTATTAACTTCACAAGATGAAAAACAAATTTGGACAAGAAGTTGGCCCCAACTTCTTTGATTTCGGGTTATTTTACGTCAAATCGATGGAAAATCGTTTGTTGGTCACGAATCAATCACTTTTATCGTTTGTTGGTTGTTGAATAATGTAAAAATTTAATATTTAGAACAAAAAATCACCAGAGCCTCCTACATCGTAACCGCATTATGACGCAGGCGTACTTTTTATCATTTCTCATGAAAGAATTCTGTTTTAAGTAATTAATGTCAGATTAGAACGTTCATCGACGCAGGAGCGTTTGTTGGTGCATAATTAATCACAATTCACGTTTGTTGGTTGATGATAAGCAATAATAACGAAGATTCAGTATCGCTACCATCTAGGGACATCATATATGCGAAGGCAAAGGCGCAAAACATCGCATTTCACCGAAAATAATGCGACTCACGTAATTATTGCAATATTCAAATGCTAATCGATGCAGAAATGATTGTTGGTGCATAATTCATCACAATTGACGTTTGTTGGTTGATGATAAGCGATAATAACGAAGATTCCATCGATTCTCCATCGATTTGACGTAAAATAACCCGAAATCAAAGAAGTTAGGACCAACTTCTTGTCCAAGTTTGTTTTTCATCTTGTGAAGTTAATAAAAACCAACAAACAAAGTTATTAAGCCAACAATCACTAACAAACGACTAACAATCGAATAGTGAAGTTAAAAATAACAATATTTAATGTTGGCGGGCCAAGTTTGTATAGGTAATTTCGTAGAAAGGACGATAATGTACGCGTCAGGTGACGCCACCCGTAGCGTCCGTCAGGTGGTGCCACCCGTGGCGGTACAGCGAAGCGCAACTCGTATCGCGCTCCGTCTTGATCAACTGCAAGGGCATCAAGCGATAGCATACGAAGCGCCAAGTGGTAAATCCGGAAACGAAAAAACTTTCTTGACGGATTCGCACAATATGCTGTTATTGAATGAATAACAATAAAAAGTAAATTTTCTTCCCCGAGAAGAATGGTGCAATGAACCATGGAAAAACCGAGGCAATTTTCGTCCTCCATGACAGTATTGTCGATCCCAAAAATATTCTTTTTATTTCGAATTTTACGCACATTTCCCACTACTTTGCAGAGCAGAGCACCGTGCATACCACATCGGAAAGGGAAGTGCAGAGCGGAAAGACAGCCTCTCCGGGCCAGCGTCGAGCGGTAACACTGCGCCTGCGAGACTGTTTACCCGCCCGACATTGCTATAGAGCGGAAAGATAGCCTCTCCGGGCCAGCGACGAGCGGTAGTACTGCGCCTGCGAGACTGTTTTGCGCTCGACGTTGCAGTAGAGCGGACAGAAAGCCTCGCAGGCATCAACGCAAAGGTTCTTCCGAATCGTGGCTTCAACCGAGTTTTTCTTTTCGATCATAATTTTCCTTCAAAGTAGTGGCAGATGAAAAGAACGATCGACAACTCCATCAAAATTGAACAACGCATAGGAGAAACAACTCTGAACAAGTTGCTTCATTTCCGGTTTCCGGAAAATTGTGTTCCGTTTTTTTATAGAATGTATTCCTTCAAATTAGTGGCAAATGAAAAGAACGATCGACAACTCCGTCAAAATTTTACCACGAATAGAGGAAACAACTCTAAACAAGATGCTTCATTTCCGGTTTTCGGAAAATTGTGTTGAGTTTTTTATGGAATTTACATGGCAGATGAAAAGAACGATCGACAACTCGATCAAAATTTAACCACGCACAGAGGAAACGATCCCGAGCAAGATGCATCATTTCCGGTTTCCGGAAATTTAGTTTCAGTTTTTCCCCTTAAGGTTAACGGCAGGTGAAAAGAACGATCGACAACTCGATCAAAATTTAACCACGCACAGAGGAAACGATCCCGAGCAAGATGCTTCATTTCCGGTCTCCGGAAATTTAGTTTCAGTTTTCCCCTTAAGGTTAACGGCAGGTGAAAAGAACGATCGACAACCCGATCAAAATTTAACCACGCACAGAGGAAACGATCCCGAGCAAGATGCTTCATTTCCGGTCTCCGGAAATTTAGTTTCAGTTTTTCCCCGTAAGGTTAACAGCAGGTGAAAAGAACGATCGACAACTCGATCAAAATTTAACCACGCACAGAGGAAACGATCCCGAGCAAGATGCTTCATTTCCGGTCTCCGGAAATTTAGTTTCAGTTTTCCCCTTAAGGTTAACGGCAGGTGAAAAGAACGATCGACAACTCGATCAAAATTTAACCACGCACAGAGGAAACGATCCCGAGCAAGATGCTTCATTTCCGGTCTCCGGAAATTTAGTTTCAGTTTTTCCCCTTAAGGTTAACAGCAGGTGAAAAGAACGATCGACAACTCGATCAAAATTTAACCACGCACAGAGGAAACGATCCCGAGCAAGATGCTTCATTTCCGGTCTCCGGAAATTTAGTTTCAGTTTTTTCCCTTAAGGTTAACGGCAGGTGAAAAGAACGATCGACAACTCGATCAAAATTTAACCACGCACAGAGGAAACGGTCCCGAGCAAGATGCTTCATTTCCGGTCTCCGGAAATTTAGTTTCAGTTTTTCCCCTTAAGGTTAACGGCAGGTGAAAAGAACGATCGACAACTCGATCAAAATTTAACCACGCACAGAGGAAACGATCCGGAGCAAGATGCTTCATTTCCGGTCTCCGGAAATTTAGTTTCAGTTTTTCCCCTTAAGGTTAACGGCAGGTGAAAAGAACGATCGACAACTCGATCAAAATTTAACCACGCACAGAGGAAACGATCCCGAGCAAGATGCCCCATTTCCGGTCTCCGGAAATTTAGTTTCAGTTTTTCCCCTTAAGGTTAACGGCAGGTGAAAAGAACGATCGACAACTCGATCAAAATTTAACCACGCACAGAGGAAACGATCCCGAGCAAGATGCTTCATTTCCGGTCTCCGGAAATTTAGTTTCAGTTTTTCCCCTTAAGGTTAACAGCAGGTGAAAAGAACGATCGACAACTCGATCAAAATTTAACCACGCACAGAGGAAACGATCCCGAGCAAGATGCTTCATTTCCGGTCTCCGGAAATTTAGTTTCAGTTTTTCCCTTTAAGGTTAACGGCAGGTGAAAAGAACGATCGACAACCTGATCAAAATTTAACCACGCACAGAGGAAACGATCCCGAGCAAGATGCTTCATTTCCGGTCTCCGGAAATTTAGTTTCAGTTTTTCCCCGTAAGGTTAACAGCAGGTGAAAAGAACGATCGACAACTCGATCAAAATTTAACCACGCACAGAGGAAACGATCCCGAGCAAGATGCTTCATTTCCGGTCTCCGGAAATTTAGTTTCAGTTTTTCCCCTTAAGGTTAACAGCAGGTGAAAAGAACGATCGACAACTCGATCAAAATTTAACCACGCACAGAGGAAACGATCCCGAGCAAGATGCTTCATTTCCGGTCTCCGGAAATTTAGTTTCAGTTTTTTCCCTTAAGGTTAACGGCAGGTGAAAAGAACGATCGACAACTCGATCAAAATTTAACCACGCACAGAGGAAACGGTCCCGAGCAAGATGCTTCATTTCCGGTCTCCGGAAATTTAGTTTCAGTTTTTCCCCTTAAGGTTAACGGCAGGTGAAAAGAACGATCGACAACTCGATCAAAATTTAACCACGCACAGAGGAAACGATCCCGAGCAAGATGCCCCATTTCCGGTCTCCGGAAATTTAGTTTCAGTTTTTCCCCGTAAGGTTAACGGCAGGTGAAAAGAACGATCGACAACTCGATCAAAATTTAACCACGCACAGAGGAAACGATCCCGAGCAAGATGCTTCATTTCCGGTCTCCGGAAATTTAGTTTCAGTTTTTCCCCTTAAGGTTAACGGCAGGTGAAAAGAACGATCGACAACTCGATCAAAATTTAACCACGCACAGAGGAAACGATCCCGAGCAAGATGCTTCATTTCCGGTCTCCGGAAATTTAGTTTCAGTTTTTCCCCTTAAGGTTAACGGCAGGTGAAAAGAACGATCGACAACTCGATCAAAATTTAACCACGCACAGAGGAAACGATCCCGAGCAAGATGCTTCATTTCCGGTCTCCGGAAATTTAGTTTTAGTTTTTCCCCTTAAGGTTAACAGCAGGTGAAAAGAACGATCGACAACTCGATCAAAATTTAACCACGCACAGAGGAAACGATCCCGAGCAAGATGCTTCATTTCCGGTCTCCGGAAATTTAGTTTCAGTTTTTTCCCTTAAGGTTAACGGCAGGTGAAAAGAACGATCGACAACTCGATCAAAATTTAACCACGCATAGAGGAAACGATCCCGAGCAAGATGCTTCATTTCCGGTCTCCGGAAATTTAGTTTCAGTTTTTCCCCTTAAGGTTAACGGCAGGTGAAAAGAACGATCGACAACTCGATCAAAATTTAACCACGCATAGAGGAAACGATCACGAGCAAGATGCTTCATTTCCGGTTTCCGGAAATTTAGTTTCAGTTTTTCCCCTTAAGGTTAACGGCAGATGAAAAGATCGATCGACAACTCGATCAAAATTTAACCACGCATAGAGGAAACGATCCCGAGCAAGATGCTTCATTTCCGGTTTCCGGAAATTTTGTTTCAGTTTTTCCCCTTAAGGTTAACGGCAGGTGAAAAGAACGATCGACAACTCGATCAAAATTTAACCACGCATAGAGGAAACGACTCTAAACAAGATGCTTCATTTCCGGTTTCCGGAAAATTGTGTTCAGTTTTTTTATTAAATGTATTCCTTCAAAGTAGTGGCAAATGAAAAGAACGATCGACAACTCCATGAAAATTTAACCACGCATAGAGGAAAGATAGCCTCTCCGGGCCAACGTCGAGCGGTAATAATGCGCCTGCGAGACTGTTTTCCCGCTCGACATTGCTGTAAAGCGGAAAGATAGTCTCTCCGGGCCAGCGTCGAGCGGTAGTACTGCGCCTGCGAGACTGTTTACCCGCCCGACATTGCTGTAGAGCGGAAAGATAGCCTCTCCGGGCCAGCGTCGAGCGGTAGAACAGCACCTGCGAGACCGTGACCCGCCCGACATTGCTGTAGAGGAGAAAGATAGCCTCTCCGGGCCAGCGTCGAGCGGTAGTACTGCGCCTGCGAGACCGTTTACCCGCCCGACATTGCTGTAGAGCGGAAAGATAGCCTCGTTACCTCGTAAGATCATCGAAATACGAATTTATTCAATAGAATTTATTGACATAATTGAAATTACCGGATCTATTGACCGCCATGTGAATTTCAGATTATTCAAATTTACGCGTAATATTATCATCGTGAAAAGTTGTAGCAGACCGCGCAGTATCAGGTTACCGGAATCAGAATTAAAGAATCAGGTTATCAAGAATCCGAATTAAAAAACAACTATAAAGTAAATCGCTAAATGTATGTATTCCAATACTTCGACGGTATTTCTTTTCCACGTAAATCTTTCGCAGAATTTCATCGCGTAAATGTTATGCACGAGTGTGTACGAGTTGCGCTTCGCTGTAACGCCACGGTGGCGAGGTGGCACCACCTGACGGAGGCTACGGGTGGCGCCACCTGACCGACACCATATGAATTTCGAAGAAAGGACGATAATGTTCGCGTTGTACGCGTCAGGTGACGCCACCCGTATCGTCCGTCAGGTGGTGCCACCCGTGGCGTTGCAGCGAAGCGCAACTCGTATCGCGCTCCGGCTTGATCAACTGCAAGATTCGTGAGTCAGTCTGGTCTTTGGCATCGTAAAAATGACTATATATTGATTGAAGGTTCGTGAACAAAAACAAACCGTCTATAGATGATTGTGTGCTGCTAACATTGAAAGCTGTCTTTCATTTGTTAATAATAAGATCGTTTAAAAAATTAATGAAGACTGATATTCGATCAATTATTCCGGATTTTACAGTGAAAAATGTATGGGTGTTTTGCAGAACGATTGTCAGATCATCGAAATACGAATTTATTCACTAGAATTTATTGACATAATTGAAATTACCGGATCTATTGACCGCCATGTGAATTTCAGATTATTCAAATTTACGCGTAATATGATCATCGTGAAAAGTTGTAGCCGACCGCGCAGTATCAGGTTACCGGAATCAGAATTAAAGAATCAGGTTATCAAGAATCCGAATATAAAAAACAACTATAAAGTAATTCGCTAAATGTATGTATTCCAATACTTCGACGGTATAGCTTTTCCACGTAAATCTTTCGCAGAATTTCATCGCGTAAATGTTATGCACGAGTGTGTACGAGTTGCGCTTCGCTGTAACGCCACGGTGGCGAGGTGGCACCACCTGACGGAGGCTACGGGTGGCGCCACCTGACCGACACTATATGAATTTCGAAGAAAGGACGATAATGTTCGCGTTGTACGCGTCAGGTGACGCCACCCGTAGCGTCCGTCAGGTGGTGCCGCCCGTGGCGTTACAGCGAAGCGCAACTCATATCGCGCTCCGTCTTGATCAACTGCAAGATTCGTGAGTCAGTCTGGTCTTTGGCATCGTAAAAATGACTATATATTGATTGAAGGTGCGTGAACAAAAACAAACCGTCTATAGATGATTGTGTTGCGCTAATATTGAAAGCTGTTTTTCATTTGTTAATAAGATCGTGGATTTACCACTTGGCGCTTCGTATGCTATCACTTGATGCCCGTTAATGGAATTGTGTTTATACACGTTCCTCCGTTTTCTCCCACCTATGTTTATAGAAGGCGGGAACTTGGTCATCGGTTTGTTGCATTCAAAAAAATGATATATGAGAGACATATTTAAGGATGTGTGCCGAAAATATGCAATATAAGTTGAATCGTCGTCAAGTAGATGTCACCGTATATTTATTAAATAAATCAATGTTTTCTGTCTCATTAAAAAGCGCGTTACACGTACCGGAAGTAGCTTAATTTGAAAGAAAATAAAGCCCCTTGTGCGTAAGTGTACAAATTAAAAAACATATCATTAGAAACTTTCCGACTAGCCGGAATCTGAGCTAAATAAATTTGAACGCGATTACTTGTGCTTTTTTGGAAAAAACAGTTTTGGAAATTTCGTTGCGCTCGAAGCGTGTGATGCATCAAACGTTTCGGAGCATTCGCGGGGGATGGTGCAACTTCACGGCGGTCACTACTCGTGAAACAACTTTTGTTTGTTCGGCACGGTTGGCAGCTTGTAAATGGAAAAAATGTTAGGGGATATGCGTTTGACGTTTCCCCCACTCTTCACTCGTCTATTGTCTAGCTCATTGTTTGGAATGGTTTGAAGGTTTGAAAGACAACAAAGAGAATCGTGACGAATGCTTTTAGTGTGCAGCAAACCCACGAGGATGTTGCAAAAGTGGCGTGAAAAATTCACAGTTCAGCTTAGTTCGTCGACTTAAACTTTTTTTCATCCTCTGTAAAGCATCGCCACGCTCTGTACGGATATATTATTATATCATCGATGCGTCTCTAAACGCGCGACCCGTTCAAACTGAAACTTTTCTATCAACAAAGTATTTATTGTTGTTTATACCTATTTTTAATTTCCAAAAAATTTCGAAAAGAAATTTAAGAATGTGGAGACCTTTCGAGGCAGGCAGTTCACCCGTCGATTGGTGCGAAGACAATTACAGCATTTCACCGAGCATCGCTGAATTCATGAATACGGTATTATCACCTTTTTTTATGTCGACGCAATTCCTGCGTGATAATATTTTTCTGACATAATTATCTGTGAATATCATAATGCATTATGGTACGGGAATACGTTTTATGGGGCGATAGACAGTAAACCATCCAAAGTGTTATTCTTAATTGATTTTTAATGAACTTCAGACATTGAGTCATTAAAAGAAACGTGATTATCTATTTGGCCTCATCCAATGTCTCTGTGTATTTGGCGTGAATCAAGAGATCGAGATCACTGTGATGAAAGAATAATGATGGCAAAAATTGTCATTCGTGCTCATTCGCGGCTGTTTACATGGTCAGAGTATAGGGCGGATTATCAAAAAATTGAAAAGTTTTAACAAATTTCACGAAAAATGAAAAAAAATGTTTAATTGGAAACTTCACAATGAATAGAGATATGGATAAAGTACTTTTTGGGTTCTACGCTCGAAGCTCGATTGACTTTTCGAGCAAGTACACGTGTAATTCGTGCCTTAAAGTTAAATAATGCTTTTCGAGTATTCTCGGATGGATGCTGGAGCTGGTAACTGCCAAATCCTATCCTATTGAGCTTCATCCAATTTCTCTGTGTATTTGGCATGAATCAAGAGCTTTTTTAAATTCGAATTTCGTGTGTAACAAATACTGAGACCACTGTGATGAAAGATTGATAATAGCAATAATTGTCATTCATGCTCATTCAAAATTTTAATTGGAAACTTTACAATGAATAGAGACTGAATAGATGAATAGATGAATAGAGTGGATAAAGTACTTTTTGGGTTCTACGCTCGAAGCTTGATTGACTTTTCGAGCAAGTACACGTTTAATTCGTGCCTCAAAGTTAAATAATGCCTTTCGAGTATTCTCGAATGGATGCTGGAGCTGATAACTGACAAATCCTCAGAGATCGATACCGCCAAGATACAGAAATCCACTATTACATAGATTCCTCAGAGAGAAAAACAAAATCTTGTCTTTTTTCATTTCTGAGATTTTCTCAGCAGAGCCAATGTAGGTACAGAGAGTTAACGCCGTTGAGTGTGAGAGATTCTCACTCCATTGTATTTTTGGAGTTTTGAATCACAAAAATCCCCTTCGATGCTGTAAAACCAGCAGTTTTTTTAAATTCAACTTTTCATTCCAGCTGAGCAACGTGATATTTCTTCTGCTCCCGCCGATCCTCATGCACCTGTTTCGGGATTACGCGAGATTCGTGAATCCTGCGATCAACGTTATTTGGTTCTTGCTCATGGTAGTTGGCCTCAGCAGCGCGTACTTTCACGCCACTCTGTCGCTCATAGGTAAATCCGTCGTACAAAACTTATCAGAATCGTGCGCGCATCTTTAGGCTCAATAACCGTTTTTCCATTTCGTCAAATGTAACTCAGGTCAATTACTGGATGAACTGGCGATACTCTGGGTATACATGGCCGGCTTCTGCATGTTCTTTCCGAGGAGATACTTTCCAAGCTTCTTCAGAAACAACAGAAAGACGTTTTCCCTCTTTGTAATTATTCCGACCATAGCTGCGACTGGATTGGCTTTCGTATATCCAGCGATAAACGCCTTTGCCCTAATGACTCTCGGAATACCAGCGATCGGATTCATGTTTTACGAATTGAGAAGGTATTGAATGCAGCAACAATTTGGTAATCTAAATCCAACGATACGAGGATACTCGTTCGTAAAATTGATCATTTTCAACTTGCTCTTTACAAACGTGGGCTTAGTTTTTTTACGTCTCATCATTATCGTTTTTCGTCTTGTTTTCTCATTTCAGAACGAAATCTCCGAGAGTTTACCGTTTGGGACTGCGTTGCGGTGCTGTATGGGTTTTGGCAGTAGCATGTTGGCTGAACGATCGCATGTTCTGTGACACCTGGCTGAATCTGAATTTCCCGTATCTACACGCGCTCTGGCATTTGTTCATTTTTATTGCGAGTTACACGGCGGCGGTCCTCTTTGCTTACTTTTCCGTCAACGACGAGAAACCGTATCAATCGCCGGTATTGAAATATTGGCCGAGAAATGATTTCGAATTGGGCATACCATACGTGACTATCAAATGCTGCGTGAAGCTCGATTCAAACAGTAACATATAATTAACGATGTTCAGTATATGATCGTCTTTAGTGCATTAATACGAAAGAGAATCGAAGCATCGATCGTCGATCGATTCGCGTAACATTTAAGTTTTATAACTGATGACATTGCAACTTTGATCTCAATGACTGTAATAAGCTGAAAAACGGAGATAATGACCGATCAGACTTTTCATACCAACGTTGTATATTTTATATTTTACCGAGAATAATGACTGACACGTGCATGAAACGGATGAGAAGTCTTTGAAAAGTGTTTGGTGTTGACAAAAACGACAAAGTTAATCGAGATGATCGATTGCTAAAATCTGTGATATTCGATTCAGCATCATTGGTATTAACGCATAATTACGAATGATTATACGAGTTACCGACCATTTTCCAATGCGCGGATGTTTTCACTAATTCATAGACGGATCACGTGAATATATGAGGGGACACGAAATCTTGCATGTATTTTTTTCAAATTATTTACGTTCCACGATGCCCGATCGCAAACGACACAAAAATTTATTGAAATTTCCTCAAAATGGCTTTCTTCGAGATGATGTTACCGTGTCCATGTTATATCGTTCTTGTAAACTTGTGACGAGAATGGCTCATTGTTTAAACAATTGTCTGCAAACGAATGATGAAAAATTTGTATGAAAGGAACGATTCTCGTGAAAATACTTTCCTTGTAGAGAAATACGCTTATATATTTTAAACAAATTTTTACATCGCTTGAATGACTTTTGAATACTGTAGCAAGCGCGGCGTGAATAGCATTGGTAAAGAATTAGGTCTATGTTGTTCCACACGCTTTCCACTGCAATTTCTGTTGCACATCAGGGCAGCGTTCAGCAAACCGTTTCGATTGTGTCCATACAGCTGATTGCCAGTGACTCATCACTGAATCATTGTGAGTCCTGTACAAAGAAGATTGAAAAGAAACACCATTTGTAATCGCTGATACAATAATAAGAATATAAACAATAGTTCCATGTATATTTCGGCGTTATATCTTCGCGATAAATTTGGAAGATTTCTTTTTATGTAAATAATAAATATATGCTTTTGCAGTAGTAAAATGTACAATGTTTAAGGGCGTTCCGGTGAATGCAAACTTTAAGTACTCAGCGACGGTATGAAATTTGACGAAACATGCATGTTTAAACAAGAAAATTTAACGAATTTTCTTTTTTCTTCAACAATTTGTTACGACCCTTTCTGATGTTACTATTATCTGTAGTCAATGTGCTTAATCCTTCCTATATTGGTGATTCTTTCAGTTTTTTATATCATCGCAATGTACTTGAAATTTGCATCGTATTCGAGTTTGGTTGGGATTGTACTTTCGGGCCATCCGTAGATCGTAATAATGTCCAACTGAGCGAGGTATTTATCATTCAAACTAACTAGATTCTAAAGTAAATCATTGCCAAGTATTAGAAACGACAGCAATAACCATTCGAAAGATATTTCTGCGGACAACATTTTTATAATCATGTTTAAATTTAAAGCTTTAGTAAAAAATTCATATAGACTCCATCGACAATGGAAGGCAATAAATATACGTTTACGGTCAAAATGAACGCGAAAATAAGCGACGTTTGTTTCATTCGGTATACTACAAAGAGAAAGATACGGTCATCAAGTTTTTGGACCCGCGCGAGCGTTTACGTCGTTAGGAAACCACGGCCGGAGAGAAGGGGGGGGGGGGGTGCAAGGCAGACGAAAAGTGTGCAGAATAGCCAACACACACGATACGCCCGTAATGGCTTCGGATACGTAATACGTGCAAAGTTGACGTAGAGCGATAATACAAACCATATCTACGTGAGCTATTAACGTCGATAATTTTCTAATTTTGTTCACGAATCGAAATATCTTTAAGAAGCAGCGATAATCCGAAAGAGTTATCCGCATATTCTTTGACCGAGTGCAACGGAAGTGGGGAACACACGTTAAAGAAAAAATGCCGCGAGGTAAGTAAAGCGTATAAGTACACGTTTTTTCCAATTTTTTCAATAGTTATACACGAATGATATCTTGAGAAATCAATTTACATCAGCTCCCACCGCAGTGACTCTTCGCCACGTTTTTTCGCCCTCTTAAAAACTCCAATATGTAACTTCCTTTCGCGATCTGCTCGTTAACTGACGTTTCGCGATTACAGTGCGATTATAATAACATATGTACATTTTTTTTTCATTCGCATTAATCGCAGGAAAATTCGTTAATCACAAGGGCCGTAATCGTCATTTTACGAGTCCCGAAGAGTTGGAGGAGCAGAGGCGACAGGACGAGGAGAAACAAAAGTGGAGAGTCAGTATTTTTATAGGTTATACACAGACGCGGCACGAGATACGGAAATTGGTTTATTTATCGTAAAGTAAGACAAGGTCGGAATGACCTTCGTTCGGTCAATTTTGGAAACATGTCGTTTTCGAATCATCTATTCTGCTCGGAACTCTTTTGTCATCCGTGAATTAACGCGATCTCAAAGTTTTGAGCGCATTCTGGAGCTTTTCATCGGACACGACACAAACTCCAAATGTTCGAGCTCCGAAACGAAAAAAAAACAGTCTGAAATTTTTTAATACGGCGAACCAATGAATACGGTTGTAAATTAATCAAATTTTCAGCAATCCAAAGGTGGGCAATTGTCGAGTGACGACGATGACGACCCAAAAGGCAGTAGCAGTAGAGGCAAAAAGAATGAAGATTCCGATTCGGGAAGCGAAAGTGAATCTGAATCTGATTCAGAAACGGAGGTAAATTTCTGAAAGAATTCTGTCGTCAAAATGTAGTTCTAAGGAATAACATTCCACGGATTTAGTATCTTGATTTATACCATGACGAGAAAAATTGCCAATGCGCCGACTACGTTGCAGGGAAAGGCGAAAGGAGTTGAAAATCTAATCGAAGTAGAGAATCCTAACAGAGTACAAAAGAAGGTGAAAAAATTGTCACAACTCAATGAATCGTTAGCAACTACATCCAAGCCTGAACTTTCACGAAGAGAAAGGTACCTGGGGGTATTTTCAATGCAATGTTTTTTCGTGAAATATCTCGAATGAGCTGAATTAATGAAAAGACATAATTTTTTCGACAAACAGAGAACAGTTAGAAAAGCAAAAGGCATACGCGAATTATCAAAAATTACATGCAGCGGGTAAAACGGATGAAGCACGGGCCGACCTCGCCCGATTAGCGATAATTAAACAGCAGAGGGAGGAAGCAGCAAAGAAGCGCGAGGACGATAGGAGACAGAAAGAAGTTGCGGCTCAAAAAAAAACCGAACAGACGCAAAAGGCGCTGGGTAAAAGGACTTGAATCCACAATTACGATCATTGCGTCGATTTATTAAAAAAAAAACTTGTATACCGATGATGTTATCGCACTAATACCCAAATGGTTCTATCTCTACTTTCTTATCAATAAAAGTTTCCATCCAAATCGAAATAGTGTTTTTAATGTGTTGCGTAGACCGTGCAATCTTATCTCCAGGAATTATTGACCTCCATTGTCCTAATGGCAAATTTTGGAATTGAAATTCACGGTTCAACATCTTTTTATTCATCTATCGAGCTAACTAATGGGTCTAACTAGAGTACAAAAAGGCATACACGTGGCAGCAGAAATTTGAACAAGTGAATTTGAATGACAAAGAGTACGACTTTGTTCGCGGTGCGTACATTTTTAGACTTTTTTTCAGATAAATATTACGAGCCGCCTCATAGGTAAACACCACGTTTCCAATGTTTGTTCTCATTGGATATGATCGTGACACGAATACTTTCAGCTATCATACATGGAATTACCTAATCGAAAAAAAGGTAAACCTTCGATTCCGGCTTAAAATTCGTAAAACGAATGGTCGGCTTCCATAAAGA
This sequence comes from Heteropelma amictum, assembly GCA_959613375.1. NCBI lineage: Eukaryota > Metazoa > Arthropoda > Insecta > Hymenoptera > Ichneumonidae > Heteropelma > Heteropelma amictum. Next base: position 6,876,947 of record OY390725.1, read on the forward strand.
TCTGTGAAAAAAATTGATCAGTATAGTATTAGTGTATGAGGGATGTAGCTTCTTCGATCATTTATTAATTTCTTTTAAACCAAACTAAAATGGAAAATGAGAATAGGACGGCACTCCTGAATATGAATTTGAAAATTCCTCTCAACATGCCTGATAATACAATCATCAGACGTAATGAGGATTAAAAGCGTTCCCCGCTCATGTTCCCTGCGATTATTTCAACACTTTAGTTTATAAAAGTAATGTATTTGCGATTTTTATTATTGTCGTATTACACTTTTCAGATATTTAATCCAAAAATCTGTTCTAAAATCTAAAAAATCACCCAAAACTCTTTTGAATCTTTTTAGATTTTTAGATAAAATGAATTCTTTTTGTATTTAAAAACACCGCGGGACGAACGGAGTTTTCCTCGATCGTACGATCGTACGAATGATATGAAATTCTAACTGAAAGTAATTCATACGAAAAAAGGTATACTTTTAACAATATCAAAAAGTTTTCAGCAACATTCTGAATATACTTGGGACAATTTGTATTCTTCCGATGTAAAATTAATTCCCTGACATTTTTTTCAATACGATCGAATATTTTCAGAATTTTACTTGTAACCGTCTGAATTTCGTTTTTTTTTCTTCTCACAATTGATTAACAGCCTCTCAGCATTGTAATAAATTTAAATTACCGTGCTCAGTATTTTATATACGTTTGATTGCTTTCAGATTATTATAGCATACTTTTGAAAATTCCTAGAAATATGCAATCTATCCTATTCTTACTGGATCGATCGCCTGTTCTACATCCTTAAGGATTGAGCAATTTTGGGACTAATCAGCGTCATCTCAATCGATGAACAGTCTCGCGCTTCGAAGGAGACAAATGCATCTTATATTTGCATTCGCAATTTAAGGTGAGTAAAAGAAAAAACATATTTATTGCGAACCGTCGCTGCAAATGCACGTAATTATTTTTTTCTGAATTAATTAATATTGATCTACATGTTTTGAGGGGTTATTCGAATTTCGTCGCTCGTGTCACATCGACATCGATCCAACTCGATGACGACGTCATTGACGTGTACTGCTTGCTTGACTCAGCTAGGCCAGTATTTACTCAAATGCTGAAACTGAGGCAAGACTATGAGAACGTTGGTCTCCAACACGAAATTTTAATATGCAAATATACCGAAGAGCAGTCTTTGATAATTATGTCGCAATAAGACATCGATATACAATTTTTAGATGTAGGTTCTCTTATTACTGTACAACAACCGGGGCTGGCGGTACCAGTTTCTTCTTAGTTCTCGTACATATGGAAAGTTTTTGTATTTGTTAGCAATTTATTCCTACGACTGAAGAATTATTCCGCAATAACACAGTTCGGTATGTATTCTAAACTGCAAAATTGCAATTGACTATGAAAAAGGTTTGCGAGTTGTAATAATTGGAGAAAATCACGTAAAAATAGTTTAGGCGGTCCGCAAAAGTGACCGCAAAAATGAATTATGAACGCCTCATCGGACTAAAGTCTTTTTTTTTTGTTCCTGAAGATCCCTCCGTTTATCAGTAACTTTTTTCGAGCGATGAAGAAGATTACGTTAATACTGGCTTTCGTAGCGACCTCAGCTGCACTGGTAAGATAATAAGACGAAAATAACAATTTTCGGGGCTGGTTTGTGCTCGGCAAAAGAGTTAGTGAATAATTAAGTATCGATCGATGATCAATTATTCATTTTGACGAATATTTGGGTGATGAAATGTGAATTTTGAATAAACAGATCGCATAGTAGTCGAAAAGTAGAGAATCGGTGAAAATTTAGCGAATATTTTGTCACTTTAGAACTGCCGCATCTCCGAAAAACAGGGCTGTGTAGAGAAGTTTCGAAAAAGTATAGGTGAAAGCTAAAAATAGTTTTGAAATTGCGAGCTCAACGTATGCTACGTTTTTAATCTCATCCAACGTTGTTTGATCAGTGTTTATTACTGGCAAATTTTATCAGCACTAACGCACAACGTTCTTTGTAAAAAGGATATGATTTTAAAGCTCTTGATTAAAACTTTATCATTTTTTTTATACGATTAACCATGATAAATTTTATGAAAATTTTGTAATTTCATAATTAAATGTTTCAAAAAACTGCCGATAGCGGAGGTATGAAGCTCCCGAAGAATTTTTCTCCGACGCCTTCCATCTCGTCGTAATTTAGACATTTTCAAATCATTATCCTTCGTTTCAGAATGAAAGGCTTTATACCGATCTAGTTTTCATGGCGAAAAATCGAGTCGGTTGCGACGATTTCAATGTGCGCGAAGCAGATCTACTGAACTATCTGCAGCAAGCTTTTGAAGTCGATGACGAGACGCACAACGCGACTTTCCAGAAGGCGAAAAACTTGGAGGTTTGCGTTATTAAAAAAGTATTTTTACATCAAGGTAGCAAACAATTACAATATCGGCAATTACACTTGCGTGTAAAGCGGTAACGATACATATGGCGAATACATCACAATCGCGCGAGTGAAAAAAGAAATTGCCGTGTAAATCAACTCGTCCAGATTTTTTTGTTTGCTTTGCATCTTTGCAAACTCCGAAACGTCTCAATTTCCCGAGTTTTCAGATTTTTGAATTGTTTCATCGCAGTTGAGGACTTGGAATATAATTGATAAAACGTTATGCGTATAACAATAAATATAGAGTGACTCGCGAGCCGACAATCTATCGATAATTCAAATCTTAATTACGATCTATAAAAAAAAGAATTGTTTCTAATTTACTTTTTCATTGTTTCAGTAGTTTTTATTTTCTGCATTGACAATTATCTTTGGTTCTGTTTTACAGCTAAGCTTATGACAATGTACATACATTAGATTAATTCCAAATTATTCGATCGTTAAATTGCGATTCATGAAAGATATTCCAGAATTTGCATCCTTATCCAAAGTATACCATCGTGAATAATTATCTTAAACATTGCTATGCACAGGCTCAAATTATGCATCTTACCGTTGAGGTAAAAGAGGCGAGGAACTTGGTTTGGAGAGATCCGAATGGCAAAATCGATCCCTACTGTATTTTGTCTCTCACATCGAACCCATCGAAATGTTATAGAACTGCAGTTAAAAATGCGACTGTAGACCCAGTTTGGAACGAGAGTTTTGAGCTGTGAGTTGATTTTTCCGCGATTAATCGATCCATATTTTGTTGTTAATCGATGACGCTTCGTCGCGACCATAGCTTTGCTGCATTGTACATTGCCGTTAATGCGTTTTTTTTCCCATTCGTATTATCAGGAAGTTGGAGAAACCGGAAAACGACGTTCTCTGCTTCGAAGTCTGGTTAGTACGTATATTAATTGAAAAGTTCGAAGGTTCGAAGAATATGTTGGGAATTACGTGTGGAATTACGAAGAAGCCATTCATTATAGCTACTGTGATCATTTTTGTTTCCAATCAAGGAATTTCGACCTCAACGAATCGGTACTGGTGAAAATAAGCAAAATCGGAAATTCCTATGGCTTGCAAAGATTTTGGAAATCGACGAAAGAAATCAACAAGGCTCCAGTAAATGTCGATCCCAATCAATTTGTAGGCTGTTGTATAATCAACCTGTCGGTACGTGTTCAGTTTTGCGTTTCGTTTAACACCAAATTCGTAGCAACAAATTACGTTAAAAACCATCACAATTTTCAGATCCACGTGGCCTCATGTCACATTTTTTTTCACACGCTTTTTCACATTTCAATTATTCATTCTCGCTCGAGAAGGAGTTCGTTCGGATTTGCAATTTTCTTTTCTCATCATGACCGCTGAAACTCTTCTCAATGTCGCAAGAGGATTTAAAAAATTTGACTAATTACGCTAAATCGAAATTCAGAGACTTTTCTTCCGTGTAGGTCATATACATGTATGCCAGTTGTGGGGAGCAACTGTTTTTCGTCGAAATATTTGTATATGCATATTTCAATTGGGTATAAATGGTACCCAATTGAATTGGTACAATTGATACCCAATTGCAATTCCCGACGAATTTCCGTCAAATTTCTTCCACTTTAATATGATGTACGAGCAAAGAAGCGAAGCAAGGGAGGTATTTTGGAATTTTTTAACGAGTAGCAATGATTTCTAGAACATTTTAGTGGCCGAGGAGACTGGCAAGTGGTATCCGTTGGTCAAACCGGGAAAACTTGGGAATGGCGGTGACGTACATCTCAGATTGTCGTTCACTGCCGAGAGTAACGCAGAGACAGCAGTCCGAGAGTATCGTTATTTGATGAGTACTTTGTTATCGCATGAACTTAAAACAAAGACACCCGAGTTTGTTTGGGGTAGCGTGTGGTCTCCAGCTGGGGCGACGCTGCTTCATCAGTATCAGGCACGAAAAGGACTACAGTCTACAAACGTGTGGTTGTCACAGTGGATCGTATACTCAAATATGATCGAAGAGTACCCGGTGGACAGCGTTTTCAATAAATTGGCTGAAAAGTTGGTTCAACCAATGGCGGAAGAACTTTTTTCGAGCGCAGAGCGTAAGGCCTTTTGGGAGGGCGCTAAAAAAGTATTGCACTCGTGCTTCAATTCCATTAAAAAATTACCAATGTCGTCGGATTCTAACGGAATCGTGATGACCCTACGTGACACTTCAGGGTAATTTAACACCGGGGCAAATTTCCGAAATTTTGTCTCCGTCACTCGCGGTTCTATGCACTCGCAGATGCGTCCATTGTTCGTTTTATATTACAGAATAATTTCGTCGATTTCGAAACTCACGGTTCCTGAAGGTCTCGATTTGTTTCCCTCGGAGATGTACGATTGGCTTCCCGAATCGGTCGTCACGAAAATTGACATTCTACAGATGTTGGAATACGCGGTTATAGAGGGAGGGGATGCGTCGTGGCGTCGATTGTTGCCAAATAAGACGATGAACATTCCCACCGACGAAAACACAGTCGACTATTGGATCTTGATTGTACAGCTTATCACTGACCAACTACAAATAGCGGCGAATCTTTACGACGACATAACAATCAAGTAAAAACAAGAGCATTAAACACTTTTGACACTTTTGAATGATGTTGCAATTAGCGAGCAACACTCGTGATTATTCTAATTGAGCGTGGAATATCTAAACTTTTTGCAGAAAAAACAATTTCTCATACGCCCAAGCTCTGTATAAAGCTCACGAAGAACGAATCAGTGATTTATGCATGTCGATCGCGAAGGACGTTTGCCCAACACTGGAGCCCATTTCCATTACCGGTGACGCAAACAATTTGACGCTCGTTAACAAGCTCCGCGATCTGTACAAGGCCCTCCAGAGATTCGTCATGTGAGTGACCAATTTCGACGAATTTTTGAATAAAAAAAATTGTTTTCGATTTTGATTTGAATTCATCGAAGGATAATCTTACCGTGCAGGTATGACGCGCGCGTCGATCGTCCGAAAAGCTCTAAGATGCATGGTTATCAAAAGTGGTTCAGAGATTGCGTCGAACCCTGGCTCGACGCGGAAATGCACGAGGCACGCGCGAGAATAGAAGAGGCTGTCGGGTTGGACAATTTCGAGTCGATCGTAGCTTCCGGTTTCACGTCGAGTGCCTTGGATGTAGCGATTACGCTTAATGAGATGAAAGCCGTCTGGACTCAACTGGACTGGCCTGACGTCAAAGAATCGTTGAGATTCGTCGAGAGGGTCGCCGAAGTGAGTTCCGCCGATCGTAGCGCTCCAAACGAGCACAAATGGAACCCTCGATGCATCGAAAAATATCCGGGTGATGTCGATTTTTTCAGCGAAGCTGCGAGGTTTGCGATGTCTATGCCAGGATGATCCTGGAGAAAGCCGGAAACATAACATGGACGGATGAAAAATGGAAAACACGCCGGGTCTCGACCGTCTCCTGTTTCGCTATAAACGACATTGATTACGTGCAAAAATCGATAGCGTTATGGGGAAGCGATCTGCAACGAATCTTCGAATCAATTGGCGATAGCGAAACTCAACGTGAAAGCCGGCTCGAACATTTAATCGACCACAACATCGAGATTCTCGAGAACAGAACTGTCGAGTGTTTCAAGATTTTTGGCCAAGAAATGGCCACGTACACAAGGAGATATCTGATGGAGCGCGCCGATTCGTTCGTCGCGCCAATCAGCAGTGATGACATGAAACAATTGTTCGAATATATCAATGATAATATAGATGTACTCAATACTCATTTGAGTGAGAATAACTTTGGGACTGCAGTTGCCATCATTTGGGAGGAAATATTGAAGGAGTTGTATCAGGAGATCAACAATAAGCGAGAGGTATGTTGGGGTCGTTTAAACAATCGTATTTCTTATTTTTCAAACTCTTCAAATGAGGTAGAGGAGTTTTATGTGGTAAAAAACCTTTCAAAAGCATTTGACCGGACCTTCATCCTGGTGGATTTTCCGTCAGTTTTCCTATTTGATCAACATGGCCTGGTTTTATTTCTTCGAGCGTTTCCGTATCTAATTTTGTTCAAAACAAATCTTCAAGACAAATCAAAACAAAAAGTGTCAGATTCAAAAAAACACGACAATACATATCACAGAAGACATGTTTTCCATGTTATTTCAATGCTTTTTAAAGGGAAACTGTAACATTTTGGGAATTGCCAAAAGTTACATCTTTTTAAACCACCCTAATGCACACATTTCTTTTAACAAAATCTCACGATATTACTATCATCGGATTAACGCACTTCTTGGTATCCAAGTACATTTACAATTCGTTTGCTTATTTTTTATTTACAGGAGGAAACAGTGCCCTTGTTCTACTCGAATTTTAATCTCATGTTCAAGGATCTAAGCAAAGGTTTTTCCTACTTCGTTGCCACTGACTTTGATGCGAGTGTTGAGATAATTCGGAAGATTGAATCTGTTCTAAATGACCATAGATGAGTGGCGATTATTATGGATTCAGCCTCCTGGATGGATTCCTGAAGACGGATTTATGTTCGGCGACCCCAAAAACCCACGAAACCGTATAAGCATCAAAAAAATTATCCTCTTAAAAATGTATGGAGCAAAGGGTCAAAGTTCGTCTACTCTGAAATAGTCCCAACGGGACTTATCCTAACGTGTCGCATTCCTGCCACATTCCTGGGCATATATCACTGCCAATGCCGACGCTGCCAACACGGCAGGAAAGATTGTTCATACTCGACGAATAAATTGCTATTGAAAACAAAATTCAAAGTTTGAAAATTCGTAATTTTTTAACCTCATCTGATATGAAGGACAAAGTGTTCGGCGTGCGCACTTTATTTTGCTTGATGTTGACTGTTGGCTCGTGATGTTGGCTTGTCCTAAAAAGACAAGTTTGCGCTGACCATGTTTATTGAACAATTTTGGGCAAGTTTGTTTATAAGATTAGCCTTGTGTAATATGTTGGAATAATTTTTTCAGTAATCTTTGTCCGGATTTTACAATTGCAGTTAATAATGACCGATGTTAAAATTTGTTAAGAACGATCATAAACGTTATTAGTCTCTTTTATCCAAAATGTTATTTTTTCCTGAAACATTTTCGTCAAGCGCAGTCAACGATTCAAACTTTATTGACGAAAAGAAAAATTGCGGGATAATACATCTCAGTACCGGCTAACTTCACAGAGGTGTAGCTTTAGTCTCGGTGCCACACAAAAAACAAAAGGAAATGTACCTTTTGCAATTCTCTGATTATAAACACGAGAAATAAAAGTGTTGTTGCCACGGAATCATCGAATAAAAAACCGAATTCATCGCGTAGAGCACGTAAGCAGCAGATAATAAAATAATAAGAATAAATTGTTATCGATCGACAACCCTTGGTCGTCGTTTATACATTAACAACACACAATAATTTCCGATTGCCGATCAAAAAGACTCTAAAGAAAATGTTAAAAATAAAAGTAAGACAGTGTGTGCAAGTGCAATCGTATTGAAAAGTACATGTACGTGTTCGTGTGTGTGTGTGTGTGTGCGTATGTATGGATATTGCATCGATATAACAATTTTGTTTCAGGCTCTCACGAAAAATCAAATCTCTTACGATTTTCTGAGAAGCTCGACGAATAAATTATTGCACATACAGAATTTGAGGACATCCGTCAGTTCATCTGCAAAAATGTCAGTCGAAGAGGAGAAACGTGAGTCGTGAATTAATTAATTTAATTAATTAACGCTCAACGTACGGAGGTTATGAAAGCACTTGATGTATAACTGTCGTAATCACCGGTCGAGATTCGAAAGTTTCGAGAATTTTCCAACGATACTTCCAACCTCACTGCCATCGAATAGAAGCATGACAGTTATAAAAAAATCGTGAAAAACTGACCAACAATAAAGAACAAACATTTTTTACCGACATTATTGTACTTTCAGAAAACTTCCTGAAGATGTCACTGGAGGAAAAAAGAAATCATTATCAGATTAACGCTACGACCATCGACCAAATAATGAGCTGGCGAGACTACTGGCTCAAGAACAAAACGAACATCTCAAAGAGTAGCGCGGAGGCTGTTGAAAAAGTTGACAAAGATTTAGCGAACAAAGTATCCATGTGGCAAGGCGATATAACCTCTTTGGAGATTGATGTTATAGTGAACGCTGCAAATTCCACCTTGATGGGTGGTGGAGGAGGTAAGTCCTCAGTGGGTGTGAAAAAGATGGTTCGTTTGCTTCAAAAAATTGTTTTACGGTTTTCAGTGGACGGCGCTATTCACAGAGCGGCTGGACCGAGCCTAAAGAAGGAATGCGCGACTCTGGGTGGCTGCCAAGTTGGGGAGGCCAAGATAACTGGTGGATACAATTTACCAGCACGATGTGAGTTTCCTCTTACATCCAGTATAAATCTTTTGAGAAAAAATTACAATAATGGGTTCTCTAGAAGATTCGATACTCATACACAGTCGATGAAGTTGATGGTGACTGGAAGTTGATTGGCCAAAAACGCCCAATTTGCTGTTTTTTTTTTGCAATATCAATACTCAACAGCCGACCTCGGATTTTGAGTATGCGGATTCAAAAACCTCAAAGAGGAGTGATCGGAATAGACCATGCTGCGTTTTTGTTTCATTTTTTCCAACAAAAAAAGAATTTGGAATGTTCTTGTACGGAAATTTGTCGATAATGTTGCATTTTTTCAGAAGAAAACTGCCGACAGTCGTAAGGTTGAATACTTGTACGACACATGCTTTTTTTTTGTTTATCGAAGGAAAGGACAAAAGTGCACGGGAATATGAACAAGAATTTATTGAAAGATGTAACAGGAAAATTTGTACAATTCTTACAGATGTTATACATACGGTCGGACCACAGGGTGAAAAACCAGAAAAATTGCGTGAATGTTACGAAAATAGCCTCGCATTGGCTGTAAAGAATAATTTGCGCACAATAGCGTTTCCCTGCGTATCGACGGGAGTTTACGGATATCCTCAGAAGCCAGCGGCTAAGATCGCCCTTTCAACCGTGAAAAAATGTCTCCAAGAAAATACGGACAAATTCGACCGAGTTATATTTTGTCTGTTTCTCAAGAGCGACAAAGACATTTATGAAGAATTATTGCAAAAATACTTTGCTCTTGAATGAACTGCTCATTTGTTGAACAGAATATCTCGGAAATGTTCATGGAACACTCGATGCAATTTGATATTACGAATGCAGTAACGAAAATTGATGTGATACGAGCGAGCGGCTGTAAAGTCACTTTTCAGTCCTGCAACACTATTTAATGTATACATACAAAGTGCTTTTTTATTTCTTGGAATAAAAGATTTTATCGATTGAGGGATGGCATTGTTCCGTTTGTGCAACTGCTGAGTCGAAATTTTTTCGTCCGTCCACAAGGGTCGCCGAACTCCTCTAGCGGCCGATTCGTGTAAATTACCTCCAACGCGTCGAATCGTTGGGAAAATGACAGTTTACCTACCAGCTTTCGGCTTACTGACCGTTGAACGGAATCGTCAAATGAGAATGAACAAAGCAATTTAGGACACGTGAGAAAAAAGCAGCACTCTAATTTTTATGTGTAAAAAGTGACTGGACTTTGCACTTTGAAAAATCGCGCCCGAGCAAGTTCATAGAGCGACGTTTGTATCGTTTTTGTTTTGTGCACTAAAGGTCGCGTCGATCGATGAGCAGCCAATCGAAAGTTGTCCTGGCCTGCTCCAACCACCACATCGCACAACGGCGCGCGAGGCTTTTCACGTTGCCATCACTTGGGTATATCTAAGAGCGTACAATAAAAACTTCAAAGGATTTATTTTTGCTCCAAATTGCTCTATCCGTTTGAATAATCAACTTTTCAGGGTGAAAAATCACTTTGAAGGACCGTTTCCAATCGTAAAAAAGTATCGTGTTCCTAAAAAAAAGTTTCGCCAAACATCCAGCGTGTGGCGCTAGTAGGATCGTCCTGGCAATTGTTCTCGACACATCTCGATGCGTTTTCGAACGCCCGGCACGTATGTTTTTTTTGTTCCGTATTACACACTGTACACCGTGACGTGATATAGCCCCGTGTTGTAGAGCGTCATTCCGCTCTTGTCCTCGTACTCGCGCGAGAGACACACCACACTCTTCAAAGTCGCGTTAATATACGATTCGCAATATAACGATTGTGTGCGAGCAGGTTGAATTATAAAAAAGCAAACGTGTGTGATAACACTCGCTCAGTGCCGCGCGGGCTTCGTTTGCATGCGCGTGTGCGTGCGTCCGTGCGTGTATATAGTTTCGCGTACGAGCGGTGCGCCGTCAGCGCTAAAACTTCGGCGTATCGCCGCAAAATCTTTCTCCTCTCTCGGTGTTCACTCTCCGCCCTGGGGACGGCGGGGTAGCCATCTTGAAAAATATATCGGAAGTGTGTAATGTCTGCATGTGGGCAATAGGTGGGGGACGGGTTGTGTGGTTAATGTGGGTGCATTTCGTTCGGAGAAATCTGTCACAAATGGGTAAATATCGCTCGGTAATTACAATCTTTTTTTTTTATTGCGTACATATAAGTAGCCGTGAATAAATGAGCTGGAGGTAGAGGAAGAGAGGACGGCAGCAAAAAAGGGCAGAGATGTAGAGAGAGCAAGGGAGTAGAGTAACGATATTCTCGCGGTGTGTGATGTGCGTTGGTGATGAATTCGTGAAGGAACGAGAAAGAAAAAAAGAGTGAGAGAAGGCGTTGGTACAATACAGTGTTCGATCGCGAGTGAAGTTAGGGAAGGCTTTTCCTGCTCTTTCGGGTGTGTGCGTCTGCTCCGCTCCGCGTATGTGTGTGTCACCCGTAGTTTTCTATAACGAATAGTTTGTTAGTTATCAAATATCTCATGCATCCGTACGGCCGGTTGCACTTTCCTCCTGTTTTCTTTTCCTGTTTTGTTTCCGAGTGGACGCCCGTTTGTCCGATCGAGCCCGGAACGCACGAGTTTGCCACGAAGATGCTATTTCATGTGCGTGAGTACGAATGTCGTCCGGTGTATACCGATGTATCGCAAAAAAGAGAGAAAAAGCGCGAAAAAACGACAGAAAATACGGCAAAAAGGGTCGACCGCCCTTATTTCCATTCTGCAACAATTTTCACGATCGTCCGACACACCTACGAGTTTCTGCCGTTGACGCCAATACATATTAGCAAGAGGGTTGTGTTGCGTGCGTGTGTGTGTGCGTGTGTGCATGCTGAGAAAACGAGATTGTCGCTTTACAGAAAGAAAGAAACGGGTGGGCGAATGTGCGTGCGTGTGTGTCGCCAAAACGGCCAACAGCTCAAAAACCAGAACTGGGAGGCAAAATATATTTTAGCCTCGATATTATATACGAATGCGAAGGGCGGGGAGAGAAAAGTATTAACACACATATACATATACGGAACAGCCACGGAACGATGTACGGACGAGAGTCCCGTAATCTCGCTGAATGGCCGCCAAGCTTTCTAGGTTACTGACGGACAACCGTACGCGGCGAATTTGCCCCGTCGCTCTTTCTCTCTCTCTCGTTCTCTTTCTCCAATTTTTTTCCCAACGTTTCACCAAGTTTTACAATATCCTCTACTATCGGCAAAGGCTGTATGTATCGACTCGTATATTTTAACCCGATTTCCTCACACTCTTCAGGCATACGCGGGGTAGACAGCGCTGTACCGGTCTTGCTAACCACTATTTGTCAATCATTATCATTATCATTATTACGCGTATATACATCGCTGGAAAATACGAAAACGCAAATCTTCGCGTTTTCGATGTTTCACATAATTCATTTCTTTTCGTTTCAATCCCATCCACGAGTATCGTGATTTCTACGGCTACAAAAAAACGCCCGAAGAAATTTTGTCCAATTTTCACGCTGGAATGACGCGAAATTCAGTATCATTTCTTATGCATCTTACTCTATAGCACAGAACCGGAGATATAATTATTTCTTATGAATTATTCGAGTAGTTAATTCGGCAATTTGTCATTGGGCAGACTTCGTGCATTACGAAAATTTGGCTTAAAATATGTGATAACGAAAACGTGCCGATTTAAACGTTTTTTCCAGCTCTATCAACAAGGAAATTAAAATTTCGTTATTAAGCGAAATCTTTGCCTCGGGATGTCATGTCAAATTTTGTCATCTCCGATACGATGGTATTTACAAAGTAATTAATTCTTCGTTACACATGTTTATCGATGGAGAGCGATTTTCGTTCTATGGGTAGAGTTTCAGCATCGCAAAGTGTCTTGAATAACAGTCAAGGTCGATTCTTTGGGAACAATTAAGCAAAGGTGTGAAATTTACAGCGTGGAAAACATTCCTCTCGTCTCTCGAAAGTGTGTTGGGTCGTTGGAATATTCGTTTCACCTGCGCATCTCGCGTCTGTTAAACCGACGCGAGCTTTTTTGGCTCCGGCGCACTCTCAAGACGCTTCGAGCGATGATGAACAAAAGGGCCTAGAAAATTCAATGAATTTTTTTTTCAAAAACAAGGATAATTCAGCACTATTCCTATATCGTATCGCGCAGTTGGTCAACCTCGTCGACGAAACAAGGAGATGAAAAATATCGCTGCGACTATTTTCATTGACGAATGTTTCGTCCACGATCAATTCTGTTCGTTGTTGCAAAATCAAGCCCGGCACATTCGTAACGTATCTTGGCTGTAGAAAGATTTTAAACCTTTCTAAAACCGCAACAAGTGTCTCGTTTTTCCGACAACCTTTCGCGCCATTTTTCACAACTTGTTTATTTTTAGCCCCCCGCCCTCTCCACCTGTATGACCTTCACGCAAATTTTTCTCGACTCCACGTAATTTCTATCGAGAATCCTTGTGTGCAAATCCTTCGAGCTTTTCGTGGGTCTCTCTTTTTTTTTTTTCTCGGCATCGAAATATCGCATGCACGACCTCGCCAGAAGAGCCGAGAACACAAACATACATTTGCACATGTGAAATTCGAGGTTGGATCGCACAATGCTCGTCGATGCGCGATATACTCTGCCAATCCCTTCACTTTCAGTGGATTATTTTCTGAGAGACTAAACGTTACATATAACAATATACATGGCTATTTATTTTATCAAGTTGCCTGTATAGATCACGTCGATTCTCATTTTCACCTTTTCCCCTTTTTGTTTTCATTTTCCTTCCCTCTCTCCCTCGTTCTTCATTATTTTTCACTCAATGCGATTATTCGTGGACGTAGTAACACGTCTGCAAAAAAAACTAACTGAACTCGGGATTTATTTGATTTTACCGACTCCATCGAACGATCTATTGTCGCGATGTCGAATTTCGAATCGGGAGATTTATTCACAACGAAAATACGATTCAACGTTTTTTTATTCGCACGCGAGCCGACGAATGATTTCTATTCTCACATTCTTGCACTCGCTACGATCTGTTACTTTGGAGAATTATGGAAGATTCAATCGCCTCGTGATCGTGATTTAATTACCACATCGAAGAGTGACGAGACTCTCGCGAGACTCTCAAAGTCTTGAAAAATGTGCAAGGATGAAAAAATAGGTTTTCACCAGTGGAATTTGATGGAATTTTCATTCTAGTCACTGCACGATTTAGGCTTTGATCCAATTTTAGATTACAAATATGGGTATACCGCCATTTCTCGTATTTACATCTTCTCGACTGCTTCGATCGATTCTGATGTTACTGACCTTATTCAAATATGCGTGTCTTGCCGAAATAAAATTCATTCATAATTGATCGATAATATTCCCTCGCAGACAGTCAATTTACCTCGGAGTAACGATCGAGCGTCTAGGATGTTTCATTTTTCGAGCTTTTTCTTTTTTGTTGTCAAATTTTCCAAGGTATTTCGTAAATTGAAATAAACAATCCGACATCTATTTGGGAAATCGATGAATAAGAAAGATTGTATATTTAACCCGTTTCACTCTGAAATACCCTAAATTTTTCTTTTTCTTTTTGTTCATTCATTGTTTTCTTTGGGAAAAAATCGTCGAATCATTTATCATTTTCGAAACACGTTTGCTATCGTATTTTTTTCGGGCTCTTTTGAAATCCGGTGTTAGATTGACGCTATCTACCCGCCTTTTTGCAAAAAGGCCTTTAGCAAAAAAAATCGTGGATTTTCGAATTATTTTTTTAAAATAATCGTATTTTTCAGCAAGAAACCGTGTTCCGATCATGCTGCGCGTTTACATCTGCTGGCATATGTAGTTTTACCAAAAGATAGGATGATTGCTGGTAACTCAAAATTCAACATAGCGGACTCAAGATGGCCGCTTTTACACCTGATTCATGAATTTTCTCAATTTTTCCCCGCTAGTTCATTGCCAACTCATTTTCTCGGGCACATTCGTTTTTTCATTCACATTTCGGCGTTTCTTAAAAAAAATAGTGAAATAAGAAATTCCACTGTGATATTCGTTAAATTTACGAATATCACAGTAGGGTTAGTCGAGATTCCCACGTCTTTCGCCGAGACCGCCCCATTCTTCGTTCTTCCGGCGGATCTCACCCCGCAAACAGTCCGAAGGTCGTTGAAGATTAGATTTTTCTATCCATCGTAGTGAGCAGCGGCAAAAATACGTGGTTGAAAAAAACATAGGGGATAGTCGTCGAGGTTTCGAGGCTGAATCGGTACGAGGGGCGAAAAATCGATGTCTCTCTCGGAGGGTTTCTGCGTGCGAGGGGAGGTTTGGAGCGAGCAAATTTCAAAGGTCAAATCCATCTAACGAGAGTTTCAGTTTTCCCTGCGGAATTATTATATCACTCTGCAAATATCTGCGCTTTTAATCTCTCCTCCGGCTCCCTTTTCCTCTCTTTCGCCTGTCCGCTGGATAAAAAATTCCATTTATCGAAAAAAACAAATAACTTATAGAGTGGTACAAAAAAAATGATACACCGCTTGAAGGTGAATGAGATTCAACCAGCATATCATTGAGGCTTTAAAGCTACAATCCCAACTAAATTGAAAATAAATGCATATTTCGAGTACTTACAGGGGTCGTATAAAAATCTGAAAAAACTCAATCTCGTACAGAAGGCGCCGAGCACACAATAATTTCAGACGATAACCGTGTAGACAATCTGTTAAAAAATTATAAAAATAAACAAATGCTTGAAAATGTAAAGCATTGGTTTTCCCATTCTATTATATTACACATTCTATGAATCGAAAATTGCTGGGTAGCTTTTGAAAAATTATTTCAGAAGTTTCAAAATGCTCGTATCTTTCTGGGAAAATTAATGAATACGTCCGAGGCACATGAATCCTCGTCAAACGAGAATTCAAAGTTTCCTTCGTACTTTTTAGAGTTAGTATCTGAAATCAATTTGGGTGCGATTCCGATTGTGTTGGAACTGTACCTCGTTCCGTTCGAATTTTCGTACAACTTTTTCAAAGACCGTCCAGTTTCAGGCAACGCAAGCGACTATAGTCATTTTCCGAAAGTTGTTTAAGAAGAAAAAAATGTTATCAAATCTTCGATTCTGCAGCATTCTGCAGAAAAAAATTCGAATAAAAATTGACTTAGGCGATGATGCATTTGTTGGCATAATTGAGAGTGTATGGTTATTATTCCTCAAGACTTTGATTTGCTTGACGAAAAGATGCAATATTCCTTTCCACACAATGACGATTATTTGAGTCACGTTCGACAATTGCTTGCGTACAATTGCACGTAATTAACGCTGCAAATCAACGTGACTTTTACCGATGAAAGTTGTTTAAAAAGAAAAAAATGTTATCAAAGTTTCCATTCACTCTAATCGTATTAAAGCATGATCAATTGTATTACAGTATTCTGCAGAAAAAAATTCGAATAAAAATTGAATTAGCCGATGATGCATTTGTTGGCATAATTGAGAGTGTATGGTTATTATTCCTCAAGACTTTGATTTGCTTGACGAAAATATGCAATATTCCTTTCCACACAATGACGATTATTTGAGTCACGTTCGACAATTGCTTGCACGTACAATTGCACGTAATTAACGCTGCAAATCAAAGATATGAAAATGCCATACCGCGAATAAAGAATAATTTGCATTTTCAATTTCAAAACAATAAATCTTTGCTTCATTCTCGATATTTTTGCGATTAAAATTGTCAATTAATCAGACGCATGGACGTGATACACGGTGACTCATTCCACGTTACTCAACTTTGAATCTATACTCTCTGGTGGAAAAGCCATGCAAAATGTCACAAGATAATGCGGAACAAAAACAGAGGGAGTTTGAGAAAAATTGAGCTAAACACGCCTACCGCAACCTTGCGCTCACTTTTGTCAATTTTATCATCGAAACGGAACGCACGGACGGTCTTTCGTTGCATGTGATATAATTTACATTTCAAGCGTTCTTGACTGTGCGAACCTTTTTCTGTAGCGAAGCAAGCCTAATTTTTTTTGCTTTATTAGATCGAGCGAAAAGAAAAGTGAATCCGCGAATCAAATCAAAGTGCTATAATCCTTTTTTTATCGCAAAGTTTATGTACCGTACCGCAAATAATCATAAGCTTTGTTGCTCGTCTTGAAAAAGATGAAAGAATCAATTCGCTTGTTTATATTTTTATTCAGCCCCGGCGTGACTCTGTTGTTACTTTTTTGTATCGAAGCTCAATGCTTTTTATTCCCCTTTTTTTGAGAGAGACAAAGATCGCGATGTCAAAAAGTGCTGTTGAGCACAAATTTCGCTTTTTCACGTTCCACAGTCGTCCATGACGACGCGAGAGTTTGCAAAAGTTAGCAAGCGTGTAGCACGTAATCGGAAGAAGAGAGAGCGCGAAGTAGAGAGATCGGAGACGAGGGAAAGAGATCGGCGAGCCAAGAGGAGATACGAAATGAGTCACGCACACCCACCTGAAAGTAGGACTCTTTCGAGTCTCCGCTTCGCGCCTCAAATTTACATGGGTTATTTCATTGCTTTTTTGGACGTTTGAAAAAAATTCGCAAAACTTGAAAAATCCGAATATTCAAAAATAAGGTTTCACAAATCACAGGGTTCGGTAATTTTTCTAAATAACGTCCTTTTCGAAAAATGACTATCAAAATGTTTCTCATACGTTCTGGAAACTGGAATTTTTTCATAGAATTCTTTTCGCATCCAAAAATCTTGGCTTGCCGTTACCGAAATTTCGATTTATCGTTGGTTCAAGAATTCAGCAACCTTTTTCAAGTTTTCGACCGATTATCATTGCTGGCTATGTAGAAAATGACCAAAAAAATGTACCGTCGAGTCGCGGAAGAGGCATTAATCTAATTAATTTGCCGAACATTCCATGACATTTTACACGATCTTCGAAAGAATTTCGAAATCAATTCCATTTCCAAAACGGTGCAAATAACTGGCATGAAAGTTGGCTAACCAGATGCAGTTTTGTGGAAAAACACCAACCGCGATTCGCAGCTTTCTATCTCGCACTGGTGCGAAAGTTTTCCTTGCGACGCAGTGTCTTTTTTGATAGCTTCGAACGTTTGAAAAACCAGTCATTTCTCCCGAACAGCACTTCCCATTCGGGATGAAATTTGGGTCGAGCAATGAGCGATTTGTGGCAAAGAGATGTTCGAAAAAGTCGGGCATTTTCTGAAAAATTCCGTACTTGATACACTTTACAACTTTCTACGTGAATTTTAACATCCGTTAGATGGAGATTCACTAAAAATATCATTATGATGTTATATAAATCCGTAGCGAAACATCGCAAAAAGCGATAAATTTATAAAAATGTGCATACAAAAGAAAACAGGAAAAAGAATAAAAGATACGAAACGGAAGGACGAGGAAGAGTGGCAGGAGGGGATAAGTCATTATTTCATACAAATATCTATTGCACCGCCCTCTTCCTCCTTCAGACCGGAAGACCGATTGTTCTGACGCGACGAATGTCGTCGAGGCGAATCCTTCAACTGCTCTCTTACGTCTGGTTATTTCTCCTCATTGTTCTCCCCTATTTGTATTTTTTTCCGTCCTCCCCGAGACTCGCGAGATTCGTATCGTTCCAGCAGAAAAATCCGGAAAACAATTCCGGTTTTCTCAAATCGCTTTAAAAAAAAAACAATATATATTCGGTACACACTCACGAAAGGTGCATTCCCTCGCGTATTTATTGAAGAATTACGTATGGAAATACGACCATCAATCAATTTTCAATAAAATACTTGAATTCAACGTTGAAAACGTACATATGATGGACGATAATATTGTAGTCGAGAGGAGAAACAATTTACCTTTTTTTGTAAAAATTCCAACGTTCCATACAATGCCCTGGCCCACCGTGGAATGCGTCAGTTTCTTTTTCATCAAAAATCGATTGAAACAAACTTCAAGGGCTCTTCACTGGACTCTATAAATTTCAAGTACTTTGCAATAATAAAAAATACGTCAAAAAAAAACTCTTCGAAGATTGATTGCATCAGCAATATCGAACGGTCATTAGCAGGTCACTTTTCATATAAAATAATTCTCAAATGAGTGTTTACTTGGCGCTACGTAGTACTACCTCGACAGACCCCCTTAAAAATTCGTTTCAAAGATTTTCGGACTCCGGCCACCTTGAAAATCGGCAACAAACCGTTGTAAAACGTTGAAATTCATTTCCCAAACATTTCGTTTACCCGACGATTGTTACCAAAACATGAGGAAAAACGAGTCGAAAGAAGAATGCGGTACGGCCGTTTTTTTTTTTTTCATTTCCGGTCTCTCTGCGCCCATATCTCGAAAGTTATTACAATTCCTCAATTATTTAGCGTTCCTCAGCTTTTGGCTTATAACTGCATCAGCATTTTTCGTTACATACAGAAAATTCAACTTTTTCTTTCTTTTTGGATCACTTGGCGTCGAGACGCTGCCGCGTCTCTAGATTCATAATTAAGTATACGACTTTGGTCATTAACATCTCGAAATGATAAAAGTCTCCGTCTCGAATGGTCTCGCGGCGGGTCAACCTGTATACATACATTAAAAACCCTATCTGCACCCGGTTAAACTGACATTCGTACAACAGCTAATTAAACCACGGTATTTAACTTCGTTTGTGTGTATTTTTTTTCGTTAATTTACAGGAGTAGGGGTAGCGGGTGCAACATCGATGCGCTGGAGGGTTTGAGGCAGTAAAACTGGCTGGCCTAGAATGTTCACTAACATGCGGAGCACCCTGCAAACTGTTCCCGAGTCCGTACCCACTGACCGCGTCACAAACTCAAAAGTAAGTTGCTCTTATGATTTTCGATGGAATTGACACGAAATTACTTCTGTCTCCACGATCTTATCGACTGCGATCTCTTGATCATTGTTACCAGTATTGTTAATGCGTTTCATTGACGGTTGAGGGCGCATAGCTATCGTAAAATCGTCTGGCTATATATGCAACGCCGGGAAACGTTGTGGGTAAAAGTTCTGATATTCCGATGCTAATTTCTTGAATTACTCTTCATTATCCCGCGGTTGACCAAACTGTCGCGATATTGCCTGTGCGCTTGCTTTCGCGCGTGACGAAATTCATCGTGTCGAAATACGCTTGAAAATGATACGGCGGTTCGAAAAAGCTTTTACCGATACTTGCAGCTTTTTTTCATCCTTACACGACAGTAAACCCACAGCGTCACCCTAATTCGCTATCGTTGCGTCCGGTATCCCGTGGCTTGT
Organism: Heteropelma amictum; assembly: GCA_959613375.1. Classification (NCBI taxonomy): domain Eukaryota; kingdom Metazoa; phylum Arthropoda; class Insecta; order Hymenoptera; family Ichneumonidae; genus Heteropelma; species Heteropelma amictum. The sequence continues at coordinate 6,897,038 of OY390725.1, forward strand.
CGTTTATTGCGAAATAAATTACGTCGCAAGATTCGTCGCGATGCTCGAGGTACATACGCAATCTTTGGTGAAACATGGATATTACAAACATATTTATGATATTTGTAATAACGTGACAAATGTGCCGTGTGGATGACACACGTGAGAGCTTTAAGGGCTGCTTCTTCGTGATGTCCTTCTGCGTTATAAATGGTATACAAGGTTTGCTGAAAGTGTCGTTCGAATCGCACATATATCGACGAAATGTTACGTATACGAAATTGTAGATTGACCATATTGGGTACTCGGATGTTTCGTATATATTCTCGTCCATGTTGCTATATATATCATACGCGTATGCAGAAGTTAATAAGATTATCCTCTTGGCTTAATCGATATTCATATCCCTGTTGTGCAATTCGTTGCGCGGCGAGTCTAAGCCTTCCCCGAGGAAGGCGAAGACTCGGTCGCGAGGGAGTATCAATTCGTACGCGTATTCTCGCTCAAACTTGCACGCTATTCAGCCACGTCGATATAGTTTTTATTTCTACCGGTTTCTGATCAAATATATATTCATACGCACGTCATCGTGGTTACAAAAAAAAAGTCGAGTTTTCTAGATTTTGAGCCTCGAATCCAAAAGCAAAAGGACATTGTGGGTCCATTTTTTTCACGTGGTTAACACGAAAAAAATGGCTTGTAGGTTGTTTTCGCCGTTTTCTGTATCTGAATTTCGTTTTTTTCCGATGAATCGTTCGTCCAGGGTATCGAACCCTCTACGAAACTCCCCCTACGGTGAAGCGAGTCTGTCGGATCAGACGCTTTGAATATACAAAAGGGAAAACCAAAATCCAGAGTAAACGTCAAACTTTTTGAGTTACGTAATAACGTGAATGGCAATTTTGATCACGTTTCCATCACCCAAAGGAAGGCTTGATTGCGAAATTTGTGGAGGTTTCCCTTGTTTTGCAATTTAAAACGTTTGGAAACTTTTTATTTTGGTTTATTCATAATTGAAAATTTACAGTCATGCTATTTCATTAAAAAAATCTGAGAGAAATGCGGGTACAGAAAAAGACGAAAATATCGGACAAGGCGTGTTGATCGACCGGAAAAATGCATTCCCAACGCGTCAGCTCCAGGATGAATAGATACAGCGAAACTGTTCGCGTGGACGTGTTTGAGTGAAAAATTGAACATTTTCGGGAATGGAGAAAATTTAGTTTTTTGTGAACCACCCTAATCTTACATGTATAAATGTAGGCACATATCCGATCATATACATGTGTGTGCAACGTGAGTTTTTTCATTTCTTATCAATCAACTGTTTACTGTTTGATTTACGATGATCGTCTTTGGTATTGTATTGGTGTGGGAAGCTGTGTATGTTCTCGATTTAATTCAGACACGTAAAAGTCTCTCAGCGGACAAATTTCGGGCCTTTGAACTATCCGGAGTCTTTGCTCGTTCATGACACAATGGGTAACAGAATTTTGAACGTCGAGTTTCTCTTCTGAAAATTGTCATTGCACGGTTGTTAATTTTACACGAGTGGATCGTCGTTGTTGCAGTGACGCTGGGACTAAATTCACAAATTTTCCTGCCCTGTTATGCAAGCAAAACTATAGGTGAAATGCCGCGATAAAATTGAGAAGATTTGTCGATGAAGAATCGTTCGAACAGTAAACATTGTAACTGCCGTTGTATATCGTGTACAGTCAGAGCCAGTTCTCGAATCACAGAGTATTTTCGTACAGTAAGGGCCCGGGGGAGACGTTTGCTGAAAATCAATCGAACGACAAAAACGATGAACCTCAAACTTTGCAACTTGGCACGCAAAGTTTAACGTTCGTATTAAAGACGAACGATTTTTGAAGGACATACATTTTTCGATTGGAAATCTCGATGGAAGGAAATTACGATTACGGAAATTTTTACTGCCATTTTTGTCATTTAAATAAACACAGGGAAAAAATAATTTTTGAACAAATTTCGCATGGAATTACCGATGTACGATATTATACGCTTATAGTGACATAAAACCCGAAATGGTAAAAGCGAAAGTTCGTGTGCGGTTACTCGGCGATGTGTGTAACGTGTAAAAAGTATGCCGAAAAAAAGAAGCCATCGAGCGAGAATTCAGCGTCAAAATCATACACGCACAGCTGGTTTTTGTGGTGGTGGCGGTGGTGCTGCAAACGCGTTATGGTAAGCGCTGCCCCCCTCGGTTAAACCGATAGAAGTTTCTCGCATCTTGAATTACATTACATAAACACCCGAACCTTCCTCTCATATTTTCATCCCGCGGAGTCTCTCGAGTCTAGATTCGTCACTCAACAGCTTCCGTCTATTCTTAATTCGTTACATTGGTGAAACAATGATAAATAATAGAAAAAAAAAAGAGTCGGATCGTCAAAAGCTCAGGTCAGATGCGAACATTTTTCTCGCTCTCGGATGGAGGCAAACTGCAAGTACTTTGTGATGGTATTGAAGAAAATGGTATAAAAATAGAAGGTGCCAAATTCATTGAATTCGGACACTAACGATATCCGGAAGGTATTAACGAATTGTTTGAAGTAAAAAAAATCAAACAACGTTTTTCCGTTTTCCCTTTTTTTCCCAAAGGACCAGCCCTTTCCTCTCAGTAATAAGAGATCTTTGTTTAACAAGAAATATTGATAATTCGAAAGTATCCTTAACCCTATGTGGATCCTTAACCCCACACTGGCATTCCACAGTGCCATCTTTGTTAATTTTTCGATTTTGAGGGGTTAAAACAATTTGAATATTTTTGATACCATCGCCAAGTATATTTACAATTGTCACTCAATCCGGCCTTCTGGGGATTGTACCTCCGCAACATCACCAGATAAGTTTATCCCTACAGTATGGATCTCAAAGATCGTTGAACTCGTTGATAAAACCCGAAAAGAGACTGAATTATTGTTTCACTCGGCGTGTGCTCATTCGACCGATCTGCCGTACGAAAGTTCAAGTAAATATTTAAAACATGTATCCCCCCGAGTATACATAGACCTTTACCTAGCGCGAACAACGAAACTTTTTGCGTTTTTCCTTCATACTCTACGTTCGCAATCTCCCAGCTTTAAGGTTAATGTGTCTCGATACTGTTGAATTCAGGCAGAAATTTGATAGCAAATCTCGTCATCGTTGATACAATCTTTCGCAACATGTAAACACTTTCAGCTCGATAAGTAATAAATACATCTGACGTGTATACAGCCTTAATCCGATACACTTTGTATGACAATCAAAGGACTTCGATTGCCCTCGATTGCTTGAATAAATCGACGCTCGTTCGTATGTGTATTATTACAATACGGTTGTCGCGCGTCGTCGAAGCGAATCGTTGTGAAAAGCAAAACGGAGGTTAGTTGTCGAGTCGCTGTGTACGGCGCGCGGCCGATAGATGGCGTTGCAAGCCCGTCCGCGATTTCGCGAGGCTCTCGCAGAGCGGTAGAGTGGGGGTGATTTGGAACATTCTGGAGGGGAGAGGATACGGGATATACAAGATGGTGGGGAGGAAAGTGTGAAACGGTAATATAAGCCAATTCGTACGACTGTTCCCTTCTGTTTGGATGAAGCAACGCGTCGACGAGATATAAACGAACGAAAAAAAAAAGAATCTTCGCGAAGAATTCTCGGGTCGCTAGATTTCTATACACTCGAGAGTCTGCAACAATAAACATCGGAGATGGAGTAAAAAAACACGGGACGCTGTGAAGTTGCTCTCGGTAACTTGCTGTCGTCGATTGAACATGCGAAAAACATTGCCTGGGAATACGGATAATCTCGTAGAGTTACGCGAGGGCTTTGTCACGCTCGATCAAGACGAAATGACGGATTTAAAAAAAAACCTCGATAATCTTTTTGTTACGTACATAAATTCTTCGTGGCGCTGTAATATTCGCGTCGATTGATTCGTCGACTGCTGCATCGAAATCATAGAAAAATACAGGTTGAGAAACACTGCGGGTTTATGTGTCTGTGTGGGGAGGGGAGAGGTCGCTAGAATTCGCGTGAAAGAATAAACACAAAACCATACATTTTTTCAAAACGCTTCCGCAATTCTTGCCCAAGGTCATACGATCAAATTCCGCCATTCGAATTTGCATAAGAAATTTGAATTACTCGGGAGATTTCCCCACGATAAATATATTCCGCTGCTTCGACGAACGACCGTTTGAGTTTTTTTTCATGTATTGAAAAAAAAAGTTATCTAAAAAAAGGCGCAAACTCGAAGACCCGGAGTGCGAGTTTTGTGGAAAAAGAGTCCGTGGGTGAGCTCGACGAGGAGCTCGTATCGGGACGCGATACGCAGAGGCGCGTTTAGCGTCCGAGTTCTCGAGGACGTATGGCGTATGGGGCCGGTCTCGCGCGGCACAGCAGCTCGTAGTATGGGCGACGATCACACGCAGGCCCGAAGCTCTCCCGGTAGGCCCATAAATGGTCGCGGCCGGAGAGGGTCTCGGGACGGGAAATACAAAATCGTGCCGATAGTTCTCTGTACGAGAAGCAAAGGAGCTCGACGAGTTTCCGTCTGTATGTTGTACCTGCTTATAAAACATATCTGTACCGGTGTGTTCGTGCGATATACGCACGTATATATTTTAGCTACACACACATACAAGTGCAAGTGACGGCAGACCACACCCGGCAATGTCAATACCTCTGAGGCCCCTGTCTGGCTAAGCAAAGCCAATTTATATATTGCATCACGACGGGGTACGATCGATGAATCATTTTACAAAAATTGTTGGTCCAATGAGGAAATAATTGCGTCATATCTCGTACGAATGTAAAAAAGAAACATCGAAAAGCGTTGCTGAAGCCTTCCGGATTACGAAAAATTTCGAATCTCTACAATTTTCGTTTTAATCGATGTGGAAATCGCGAGGAACACCGAGTACTTCATTTTCCCGAACAAAAGCGTGCTTTTGCGTCGGCAAAATTGCCTTTCGCCCCTGTTAATCGCCTTCCATTTGCCGAAAGGTTTATTTCGTAAGAAATTCGGAATTTCCCTTCGAAAGACTCTCGTTTTACCGTTTTTACAACGGGGACAATCAATTACGACAATCGATCGAATTTTCGTACGTCCGTTGGTAATTTCCCGTTGAAGCTATCGATGGAATTTCGTTGCTGCCTCCTCGATGTATCTTTGCTCTTTAGCGTGACTAAATGCGAAATAATCTCGTTGCGGATGGCACCAAGGCGCCATCTGTATTGCCCGTACGACTCGACCGCCTTCGCACTGATTGCCAATTTGCTCACCGAACTTCACAGACCGTATATCCAGTAGCAAAACGTATTGGCATACACGAACGTGCTCTGACATTCGAACAGAATATATCGAGAAAAAAAACCGCGGATATCCGCCCGGAACATTGAATTTTCGTACTTTTGGTAGTGCACAAATTTACGAGGAATTTAATTAAATAATTAACTCTTTGTATCAAATTCAAACAAATTTCTCTTAAATTCGTGCGATTTTTTCTACACTCCTTTCCTCTAATTTCTCATTTTTTGCGGTTCAAAAAATATTGAGCTATCATCGAATTCCGCGATGTTTGCTTCGAGGGAATTTCACTTCGTATCCCGACAGACTGCGAGGTCACGTTGAAAAGCTCCTTCCGAAAGAATTTCGAGAGTGCTTCTTTTTATCCGTTTGGTTTATTTTCACGCTGTGCTCGTTGAATAAATCATCGGGAGAGTGAAAAGATTAAAAGAGAACATCACTCCAGGAGAGAAAGATGCTTCAATTTTCTCGGTGTACGAGAAATCGTTGAACGTTTTAAGAAAAGTTTTATTCCATTCGTTTATGACGTGAAATTACACGTTCGCTCGTATGAGCTGGACTTTTCGCTGTTCCCCGAGGAGCCTACGCACTTTCCGTGGATTTTTCGTCGTTATTTTAGTGCAGCGGTGTAAAAAATTGCGTACGTCGCGATAAAAATTATCAACAATAATTGATTTTCAAATAGCGCTATGCAACTCGCTCTCCCGGCGCCTCTCGCGGTGTTGCTGCTTACGAGCTCGATCGGGTGTCGGTATTACCGTTTACCGACGAAAGATAAAGTTACATACACTCTCCTTGTCCCGCGAGTTTAAACAATTTATTAAGGTGGTTGTCTCGCGAAAAGCGTCTTGGAAATTGTTCGAAATTTCGAGAGCAGGTTCAGGACGTTCAGGATCGAAAGTTTTAATAGCATTCACCGGTGTAAATGCGGAAGTAACTTTTACAGAACATACTCTGCACTTTTGTGTAAATCTCTCATGTAGAATGACAGAAAACTGAACATTTTTGCGATAATTCGGCAACTTTTCTGGAAACTTTTCTATTTTTGCCAGTTCTGAATTACAAGTTAGTGTATATTACGAATTTTCTTGAAAAAATCTTTAATTTCCACCGGTGAGAGCCGGAGATGTAAAATTGTATATAATAGTAACAGTAAATTATCATTATTATTATCAGATGTACAAATTTCGTTGATAATACATAAACAATGATATTCCGTGGTAAAATGAAATTTGTACCGTCAGAATTGTGGCACAATCGGCGGTGAGGTAACTTTTCACTTTTAACCGTGACACGGTCGTGACTCTTTTTTTCGCAGATACTTTTTTGTGTTTTTTCTTCTTCCAGAAACAATCGAATAATCGTTTCGCGATCGTAATCGTACCCGATTAATTATTCATTGGGAAAATACTCTTTTTTTTCCAACATTGGAACTGTCTTGCGTGACGTTTCGACTATTATTTGCAACAGGTGGTGAATTTCCGCTGTGTCGACGCGACGCGAGATCCGTCAGGTCGTTAATCGTTTGCGAGAAAATTGCGCAACTTGTCACTTCGAAGACCAAAGAGAGACAATTTTGAGTTATTTACAACCGACTGCGCGACTGCAACAAAGTGCTCGCTGTCGCATCCGCGCGTCAGTGTTCTTACATCATATACGTCGCAATCTCAATTGACTTTTTCCGCGATACCGCGATTATGCCTCGTGAATTCCGCAATTCTCATCTTCAATCTCCCAATTTGTCGTTTATCATTTTTTCACATCCCTTATGGAGTCTCCGTATAATTCCGTATGAAGAATCAATGAGAATTAAAATCGCTGTGACTCTAGGATCATTCAATAAATTCATCATTTGAAACATACTGACACTCACGAGCGGCGGTTTGAAAAGTAAATTCACATATTTTTGTCGCCTCGGTGTCGAGCCCTTAAATTTGTCGAGCCTTTAAATTCGTGCGTCTCAGACCAACGCGTATTTAAAAAAGAATGTAAAATCCGTATAGATGTACATGATCTTTCTTATCACAAACTCCGCTCCCATTCTCGCAACACGGAAGTTTCATTCCTCACAGCCCAAGCGCTATTTTCCTACATTCGGAATGGAAATTCTGATCCAAATCTTTATAAATGATCCGCGCAAGCGATTCAAAATTACCAAAATCCTCCATACAGGATTCGCAACAAGCAAACCTACTTGTTTTTTAATAAACACATGCAGTGCAGTCCGTAAAAAATGGAACAATGAGAAAAACGATGTTAATAATCGTAATAAATAATAACGATATGCGGATCGTCGTTTTTCAAAGCGAATGGTAAAACATTGGCTCGTCAAAAAGTGATACGAGCGAACAATCAAAGTAGTAACTCGAAAAACGTACCTGCTTTTGAAATGAATCATTCGTGAAAACCGATGGTGAATCGCCCCCCCCCCCTGTTTATCCACTTCCCGTAGAATCGAGAGACAGATACGTCATCGCGATGCTGATGCATGCACCTTTATGTTCGATGACGGCGAATGACACTGGTCAAGAGGCGATGACGACAAAATGACTCTTGCGAGCACGGAATTATTCGACGTTTCTCTGCAATTTTGTGCCCTTATTTTTCTCGCGGCTGATATCTGTGTCTCTCCTTGTTTATCAATTTATCAAGCTCGTCTTTTTTTTTGCACCAAAATTGGAGAGCGTGCCAAGTTCATTAGTTACATCAGTCGTCGCAGCTGCTTTGCTTTCGAAAAAGTCACAAATTTACGGATGATAAAATATACAATTAATTGTGAAATATCTTCAAGCCAAGCCTGAAGCCCGAAAGCCTGCGTTATTGCGTGAATTCTCTTCCGTCGTCAATTTTACGGTACCGTATTGCACATACATTCGGTTTTTTAAATCGCTTTTTATGTTTTGAAAACGAAAGGAGAAAATAAACTTCAATGTATTTCGTGCTACAAAATATACGTTGATCGACAGGAAGCAGATGTTAAACCGATTAGAGTACACCGAATCATAAACGTACGTATCGATCAATCAAAGCGTGACCTTCGATTATTTCCCATGACCTTGAATCGCGATCGCTCCATCGGGGATGATAGCCGCGGGATCGGGACAAAATATAATCCGATGATGGAACAGGATAATGTCGAGCTCGTTATTTTAATGGTTCCGTCGAAAGATTTCAGCGTATTGGGGACAAAGAGGGGAAAAGAGGACCCGCGAGACAGAAAAGGATTTATAACGTTGTCTCCTACAGCCTTCGTTACATCACTGAAAATTTTCCAAAGTCATTAAAAAAGTATACAAACATCGTCTTTGAATAATAATAATAACAACAACCGTTGGTCCCCTGTTCCAGAATATCAAACGATTTTTTTTGCCAATATGAAAATGCAAAACACGACAAAAAAAAAGCATCAATGAAGCACAGTAGAGAAACGCGTTGAACCTACCCGGCAATGAGTTTTATGGAATTCAGATTTTTCTCGCCTAAAATATAATGAATAATCAATTCGATCAACGCGAAAGACTATAAATTGTCGCGAAAGTTACGCTCGCACGTTGACGAGTGAGGAGACACGCATCAATTTACGTTTTATACCAGTATACATATGTATAATGTGATGTATGTATACAGTGTGTTATATTTATGCCGAGTGCATTGAAAACGCAATGCGTTTAGCGTTGCGAAACGAATACATGTCTGGTGAGGTAGGAAGGCACGGTTGGGGCAGCAATTTAATTTTCTATTCAACGCTCCGCGGCTTCGTTCTTGGCGTCCGTCGAGTTTTTCCATGCGCCGCGATCAAATACGCCCTGGCACAATTTTTATCATATAGCTACGGACTGCTAAATACGCACGTCGTCCACGAGGTGTATATGCGGAAAGGGGAAGCGAGAGAGAGAGAGAGTGAGAGAGAAAAAGATTGACAGAGGAACATGTTGATGGATAAACAGACATACAGTGTTGCTATACTCACACCAAGCACGTTCGCTCGAGCGTCCGGCCTCGTTGAAACCGACCAATACTCCTACCTTTCCTATAACGATTCTCAACGAGCTAAACACGCAGCCGTCTCGATGGCTGCAAATTTGTACCGCCGAGTTCGAGTCGGAAGAGCTCATAACGTGTAATTCAAAAAGACAAGTCAAAAAGATTGTCCACCAGGCCTTTTTGGCTTCTCGAGCTAATGTTCCGCTTCGCGAGCTAAAAAGATTCGGATTTTCGATTGGGGAAAATCGATAATCCATAAACGATCTTCCTCAAGTTTGAATAATCCGAATTTCAAAATGATGAAAAAATGCGTTCCGAAAAATCAGTTTTTCGATCGACATTTTTACCCTTTTAACAATTTCTCGGCTACTTTTTCATGTTGTTATTTTCCGAAATCGATGGGTTCGATACCCCGATTTATCCCAGAGTTTTTCAGGTTTTGTTGGAATTGTACCTTCAGCAATCTCAAATTAACCGTCTGGATCTACGTAGATTCATAAACAGCTGCGTGAAAAAAGGACGCAATTGTCAGCATTTCACGCGTCAAACTATGTAGGACAGGCTTCTCTGACGCGAGCTCGAGCGATCTTTGCTTACATCTCTATCGCCGTTCAGATCGTCGCTGAACAAAAGGGCGCAACTCCCATTGTTCGGAGGGGGGGCAGAACACCAAGTGTGCATGTAAAACGAGTCTTTCCGACATTCCTACTTGGACGCTCGTACGTATGATCGACATTGCCGAGAAACAAAAGGCTGTACATCCCATTAGTCCGCGTATCCTCAATTGCGCGAGTCTCGCCCTTTTTTCAAAAGCGGACGATGTGACGGCTGTATCCACCGAAGCGACACACTAGTCGAGTGTTATTCATCGTGGTTACACGCATAAAGCCCGTTGTAACTTTGACGAGCGGAAGGTTTTTATGAGGACGCGTGTGGTGCATTTATATATATATATACATACACACGTGCGTATATATACATATACAGTATGGCGGTACGTTTGAGTACGGAGAGGCTCGTGTTTCACACGAGTTCGAGAGCTCACGGAGACGTGATTAATACATAGACACTGTTATGGATGTACCGTATGCGCCGGAATGACCCATGTGCCGATTGCCACTCGGAGAAAATGTGTAACACCACACGACTTTATCGGTTGCACCTCTTGAACGCATTTTATGTGGAGAATTTGTTGTTTTTCGGTATTAAAGAAAATTCGTCCTCTCTGCGCTGCTGATCCGATCGCGGATGTATCCTCGTGCAGAGTACAACGATTCATTACGTCAAAATCTGGATAATCATTGTCATGGAAGATTGCAAAAGCTCTGAGGTGCATTTAATATCCGCTGTGACCCTATAATCACTCGTGGACTCTGTCGATCCCTCGACGATCTTTATCTTCGCAGTACGAAAGATGCGAGACACGCGATTTGTCAAGTAGGCCGGGAATTTACTTAACTGGGTAATAGTCGATAATCGCAAAGCTCGTTCCGATCTACCGTGCGCGAGTGGTCCCTAAAGTGCACCTCGCGTGAATAAAGCAGCATCGTGCGCCCCTTTTGCGTTATATGTGCTTTTATTATTTTTCATTTTAATCCAGTCGAGAAAACGAGGCCGAAGCGAGCGGGAGGGAGAGTACTCGGAGGCTTCAAGTACACCGTGTGTACGGAATGATTACAAAATCATGTATCCTCCGTGTGATTTAAATTATGGTTATGTTTTTTTTTCATCGGTATGATTTATTACGAATCAATCGGCACGTCGAGGTTACTTTGAAAAATTCGTGTTCCGTTTGGTCCTGTGGATGCTGTGAGATCGTATGAGAAGCGACCCACTCTGGAGTCAAGGTTTTTGTCGTATTTTCAAATTAATTTTTTCCAAAAAAGCACAAATAGTCACGTTTAAATTCATTTAACGGCGCTTAAGGATGTCCCGGAGGTACCATCCCAACAAAGCCGAGATAAAATGCGAATTTAAGGCACTTGGCATATTGATTCTAGATAGGAACAACATCGAAAAAAAAAAGAAAGACAACAATCTATAAATTTCGAATACGCCGAGTTTGATAAGAATTTTTCCCTCGTTTTGAAGTTTGGTGCGTTCGAGTTCTTTTAAAGACTGTGTAAACAACGACGTTTGTTCAATGGATCACAATTATGGATGATTTGCAATTTTGGATAATTTTTTGCGGAATCTGCGCAAATACAATCAAATCGAAACGAAAAGAAATTTTTTTCAGTATAATTCGCTAATACGGTATGCTGTTTCGGTTTCGTCGAGTTTGAACTTGCAGAAAACCCTTAATAGAGCGCGATAGATACTTTTGAAAAAGTGGCAAAGCGAATCGGGATGAGATTCATGGTTTCCAACGCAAAAGTACGGTCAAAAGTCACTGAACGTGTGATTTTTCGTCCTCGCAAATAATCACCATTTTGATGAGAGTACAAGTCGCGTTTTTCAGCTATTTCCGTCGCGCTCATAGCGGAGGAACGTTTAAAATAGCCATATATAATGTCCCAACGATCTCCGTGAACAAACGCGAAAAGAAAAAAAATAAACAAACATTCCCGCGTGGAGAATTGATTCTGAATGATTCAACGTGCGCAAGAGTACGCAAAGCACAAAGGCAAGCTTCGCAGCGCTGACGATCAAAGGGCGAAACGAAGAAAACCCTCGCTCAGTCGTCAACACGAATGAACAGCTTTATATATATATATACAATACACACACAAATCCATGTACATATATGTAGCATAAGCGTAGCAAAGATCCAGCAACAAAAGCTGACGATCGGGCTTGTTGGTTCTCGCGTGTCGCTCTTACTATCCTCGGCTGAAACGATAGCTCACCGCGGAGCAAGCAGCGTAGAGAGGCAACGAGAGAGCGCTTCGCAGAGAGGCTCGAGTCCGAGCTCGTACTTTGGTTGGCTCAGTTAGCACGAGACTCGCGATCGAGCAGCACGCACTGAGCGCAGCCACACCAGTGTGTGTTGTAACCTTTTCGTCTATCGCTATCCCTCTTCTCTCTCTCTTTCTCTCTCATACACAAACATTCTGCGTTTCTGCTATACCGCAGCATAATCTTCGCGGCGGATTAACGGATAAAGTACATCGCTGTCGAATCACCATAGATATTTTCAACGAGTGGTCTCTGTGAATGTGTGCGCACGTGTCCATCGCTGAACAGCAGCGGCACTAGTGGCCGCTACGGTAAAGAAACTTTCGTTCGCGAATATCGCACAGCGTTTTCGTGCAGGCCGATATTAACCCACGCGAGTGCGCGAGTGTTTTCGGCGTGTTGGGTCTGGAATTTTCGTCACCTCGAATACGGTAACAACATACGTACATATGCGGTTGTGTTCGGCGGCGTCTTTGATCCTATCGAACCGGCGAAATTATCGTCCGCGATGAATATCGCTTCTAAAATTCCTGCACCTCTACTACGGTCGTCCCAAATTCCCCATACAACGGAAAACACTGTTGAATATCCCTATACACCGCCTGACGCTCGCGAAAACCTCTAGACCGCTAGTTTCAACCCGTGAATTTCTCGAACGGCAAAGTTGATTGCGAGAATTCCATACACGGTCGAAAAAAAACCTGTACAATAAAAAAAACCTCGCGTCGACTCTGCCGCGCGAACCGCGCGACTCGCTTTTGTTCACCGCGCTGCAGACTGACGCGAAACATTTTTTGGGCGAGCGAAATCCTCCGGTGTTCGCACACAATAGAGTCAGCTGGATAATCGAGCGTCGCTCGATATTATCGTACTATAGGCGCGGGAAAACAGGTACGCGCAGAGTAGAGTAGAGGCCAACGGAGCGTGTTCGATGTGTATATATAGAAGATTTCGTTCGGCTATAAATAGACGCGCGAAATAACGCCCGGAGGGGTGAGGAATTGGAACAGTCGCGGGGCGATCTTCCGTGCGGTACGTAATTCACCAGCACGTGGTCGGCGTGTTCCTTCTTAAACATCGTTGCCCGAAAAGCTCGTCTCGAAATTACGATAACATTTTCGCGCGTCTATACACGGTTGAGAAACTTTGCATTTTATTTTTTCGAGGTTATGTGGCATCTTTGTCTCGTGCTGGATCGATAAAGTAGAGACCGAGAGAGAAAAAAAAAGTATTTCGGAAGGCGTGAGAAGGAAATTTATTAATCTGAAGCTTAATCTGGCGACATACTCCCCCCCCCTTCGGTTCGTTACATTAGTATTGACCTTTTAGATAGTTGTACGGAATTTTACAACCGTAGAGAATCAGTTGAATACACGCGCGCGCGCGCGCGCATCAACGACTAGCGATCTGACGTAATTTCTGATCTGACGTTTACCCCGCGTGAAATCGTATATATGTATAAAAGTGGAATATCAAGTGCGTAGAAAAAAAATGAGATTAGAACTCTTCCATTGAGAGTATCGAATTGTAGGAATGTCACGAGTAAACATCGTAAAAGACGGAAGAAATATACATAACGTTGTTGAAACGATTCTTTATCCTCCGTAGTTGGTAAACATTTGTGTATTCTCAAGAGAGGAAATTGACGATTGATATCTTATCGTTGGAATGAAAAAAAACCGCGTTTTCAAAGTTTTCCAGTCAAGACGATTTAATTATAGATTTGAATAATATTATTCGTGATCAAAGGTCTGGAGGAATAAAATGTGTTTTCATGATAATTGAAATACTCCGCGATACAATACAAGCCTGGAAAGAGGCTTTGCATCCACCCTGCGAACACTAATTTTTCCCGCACTCGGAATGAACACTTGATTTTAGAAAAGCAACTTTAGAGACGTTCGAAGTAGGTATTCTGGGCTTCCGAAATATTGGGGTTATTTTTCATCGTCAAAAAAAATTGTAATTCTTACTTGCCGAAGGATTCTTTGGTTTAATTGAGGAATTTCCGATGTTACTGTTCAGAATTGAAGTGCTGGGTGCCTTCGATTTCAGTAAATTTCTGTAGATTTTTCAGAGCATTGCCAGATACTTTGAATACTAATTCTATCGATTGATTCTACAACTGACGCGAGAATCATCGTTCATCATCGCTTAACTTATTTATCATCCTCGACATTGAAGTACATAATTTTTCGAGCCCGGAGGCCGATTCTGTGACTGAAATTTCGTCAAAAACCAATTTCACCAATTTCCAGTTACAGAATCGACCTTCGGACGGTGCCCTTGAGCGTTTATGAAAAACATCGCGACCCATCCCGTTCCCTTCTCCATTTTTCGTAACAAGATCGATCACCGTCTGCCTTCCTCCGGTTTCTTTCGTCCAGCACCGATAAACCCGACTCGATCGCCGCGTTAAAGTTCCGCCAATAGGATCCCTCGTGGAAAATGTTTTTATGAACGTGAATAGGTACAAAAAAGGGGGAAAAAGTGAATTTTAGCATCACGCCGCGTGTCAGACCCGCTGTTACGTGCGGCCGGCGTTGCATCTCCGCTGCTGTTTAAGCCGGACGTGAGAATGTGGAGCGTCGAAATACCAACGTTAACTCGGTTACGCTAACGACATTAGGAAGTCCGCGTTGGAGTCCCTGTTGAGGCTGAGACCCGTCAGTTGCTTGAATTACGCCATGAGCTTCGGTCTTTGCGCTGTTCCGTCCGAGGCCACGTGACCGCGACGAAAATGTCTCGTAGTTGTTATTTTCTCACCGAAAGAAACACCGGGCAAAGTTGCAACGTCCTGGCGGCGGACGCATCGGCCGAACCGCTGTACATCTTTCAATATTGCAGCTAACGAGCTACGCCCGCGAGTCCGCTAATAACTTCCAGTCTTACGCGCCCTGCCGCCAAGCACTTCGGGTCGTTTTACCCGCGACGATCTCTCGCTCGTACTCTCTTTTCATCTTTCCACGCTGAGAACGCGGTTACGCTCGGCCCGGATGCTACGCGGTTCGCCATCACGATTTAACTCGATGAGTCAGTCGCGATTGAGATTATGAGGCGTCTACGAGAGAGTCCGCTACGTCAAACTTCCGTAATCGCGGAAGGAATCTGTGTTAACCGCACTGACGGTTGCCGCAACGAACTTTGCTGGGTCTCGGAAGCTTTGAAAATTGGGTTTACGACTTTGCGAGGTGGAAACAAGGTTTACGCGCCTTAAGGGGGTTAGGAAGGGTCAGAGATACGAAAGGATCGATCGCGCCGCGGACTCGTCGTTTCTCGCGCTCGTATCGATGGATCAGCCACGTGGTCAGCGCCAAAATCGAGATTTCGGATTGAGACGATTGATAACTCGGTCCCCGTAAAAGTAATTCATTAAAATGGTCACTCGTTGAATCGATGTCGATAAAAATCGAGGCTCGTGGACTTTACGTTCATGGAATACTTGGAGTTAATATCGAAAACAATTAACCGCCAAAACTCTCATAAAAAACAGTCTGATACTTGAAATACGTTTTTTTTTCATTCTCGTCGCTGAAATACCGAGATGATTTTCGAAAAATGCTCACAACGCGTCTTCGACAAAAAACAACGTACTAGATCGAATTAGAAAAAAAATCCGACGCATCGTCTACCGTGCGAAGGTTCCATCACAATTTTTTCGAACACTCAACATTTTTTAGAAACCCACACGATCGAAAAGCAACGTTTTTTAGACCCTTGCCGCATACATGATCGTTGAGACAAAAATCGGGGAATAAAAATTGACGGAATTAGCGACACAGTTAGGCAGCAGAGTTTCATTGAGTTGCATTTAATGAATTGTAAAGAAACAGGTCATACGTTCGTATTGGTTTGATCCTACGTGAACCAGCACACAAACAACAAAATCATCACACAATTTCATTATAATCGACGATGCGCGTTATCGCGAGTGTTTAATTGAACGAGTCTCATCGTTCCCGGTTGTAAATGAGTGATGCGAATTAATTGGCAATTAAGAACGTGTACGGCGACGGGGAAAGAGGAGACGCTGCTTTCCGTTGGTACCCGCACGAGTTGTTGTTTCTCGGTTATCCTAATAATAGGTATGCCAGAGCGACAGACAGTTTATACATATATGCAACATTTTATTCATCTCGTACACATCGTGGATCACGTACACGCACGTTTGCGCGTGCGTTAGACGCGAATACACGAACGTATTCAGCTGACACTTGTTCCAGATCACGCTTGAGGAAAATCACTCGTGTTTTTCGATTCCATTGACGCACCAATTTTTATCATCTCAGTCGACGATCTCTTATCGCAAATTCCTCGTCGTTTCTCAGCGCGATCTCTGATGAAGAATGAAAAACGCCATCGTACTCCTCTTTCCAAAGATAATTTCACAAACACACGACCGACGAGACGAGGACGAAAAAAACATATTTTTTTCCAATTCCATCATATCGAGTCGATCGATAAAACTATCGTTTCGCCAATTTTTTCCAATCAATTTTAGCGAAACGGAAACGGGAAATAACGCGGTAAAATTTTGCCGAAACAAAGACAACGTATTTCACATCATTGTTATTATTATTATTGTAACGAAAAACGAGAAATGTCGTGAGAGTCGAAAAAACAAAACAAAGAAAATTGCATTGAAAAATCGTACTTTTTTGTTTTCGATCGATACGCGAGCATGTGATTTTTCGATTGAATCATTAATCGAAACCACTGTCTTTATTAATAACCCCGAGGTTGGTGTTTTACTTCATTATTCATGTACAGAATTATCGAGAGCGTGTGCCATAAAAGAATAATGATAGGTTTTCTTTTTAATAAACCCACAACTGTTTACGCGCGCGTATTAAATACGAGTGAGCGTGTGCGTTTAACGAATCATGGGTTTTCATATTTTTCCCCTCGAGCGATCGCTCCGCCGGCCTTTTTCTTTCGCCCCTCCAATTTCTGTACGCATCGTCGTACGTAAAAAAAAAAAAACAATCACGATTCTCGTTTTAATATCGTAAAAATACAGACTCGCATTGCGTCCCGTTTGAATTAACGCGTCTGGGCGAGGCTCATCTTCTCTCTTTGCGCAACCAAGCCGAGCTTGACTCTCAGTCTTGGACCCAACGATACTCGCAATCTCCTTCGATCGATCGGTTCTTTCGGACGCGCTTTCTTCACAATCTTTTGCGATCGTGTCGAGAAAAACAAGCGATGTATGTCCGTTAGTTTTTATCGATTAATCGACATTAAATATAACATAACAATTTTTTTTTATTTTATTTTTTTCGTATTTTGTTCAGAAACTCGCAATTGAACCTATTTGAAAAGTGGTCATGTGACCGCCATCGATAAAAACGGGTGTGTATAAAATATCGGTAGGTTTAGCGTTAAACTTTTTGTGGAATGAACAATAAAACAACAACATTCCAATGTTGATTTTCGTATCGATGATTGAACGCGCGTGTTCGATAAATTCTTTGTCATTTCGCTCGGAAGTTTCGTGGAGTGGAGTCGGACGCTTTTTTTTTATTCGTTCGTGCGGCCTTGCGGAAAAGGCAGAATGTCTGGTGTGGAAAAACGAATTCTAATTCATGAAGAACAAAAGCTGGCGAGTGTCGAGTGGAAACAGGAAGGGGGGGGGGGGGGGGGAGGGGCAATTACCATCGCCATAGCTAGGAATGACGATAAGATGACGTCAACCCACCGTGTGCTGATCCAACAAATCACACACGTGGATGTGCGGTCAGCCAGGCTAGGCCAGACTATCCGACTCCGCATTACAGTTGCGTAGTTTTACCCTCTCTTTTTCCCTCTTACTCGCGATGCTCTATTCATGCTCGATTTTTTGCGTAATCGAACGTACAGTAGCGTTTTATTTTCACACCTCGCACTGGCAAAAGTTATTATTGTTCAGACGAGGCATTTATCGCGAGAGAGATTCACGAGGAGAGGCTCCCCCTTGTCACCATCATTTTTGCACTTTCATCTTCAAGCGGCGAATTAAAATTGTTTCGGAAATGAAAAAAAGAAACTTTCGCTGTGTCAAAGTTTTCCCAAGCAAAAAACGGACGACTTACCTCGGACTTACCTCTTTTTATTCGTGATTATGACGTTATTTTCGTCAGTGGGTTAACAAACGAAACGTCGTATGTGCAAAATTATGCGATGAGACATCGACGTACTTGATTCGCGTTCGTTTTTTGGGAAAACATTATTGCAGGGATTAGCAGATGCTGCGATGGAAAAAGAGGGCAGAGTGCCAGAGTGAGTCGGGCGCGAATTGAAGCGTTTATCTTTATTTTTTCGTGAACTTTCGGTACCGCTGTAGTTTTTCCACAAAGTATACACTGACGGTACGAATTTTGTTGAAAATTGAATCCCTTGACTTTTTTTTAGAAATCTCCAAAATTGCGTAAAGAAAAATGCGGTAAACACAGTGTTGAGTAATGAGATATTCACTTTTGTAGGACATTTTGGTGTTTTAAAAATCGTGGTGACTTTTTATAATAATAGTATAAATAAAATAATGTTTTTAAGAAACTTGACGAAGACTGAGAAAAGAAAGACTGCAAAGTGGGCAAGATATTCGAATAAATTAGGAATTTTTGTATATTTTGTTTAGTTCAAAAGAAAGAGTCGCGAGACTTGCGAAAGATTGCATCATTACCAAAGAAAACTGCACTTTGGTGTTGGCAGAAATTAAATGCTGAAAAAGTAATCTTTTTTGTCTTTGAAATGTCTTTTTTTTCGAATCGGTGTTACGTTTCTCACGGGTTTATTGCACCGTCTGAAAAACTATTCTATACTCTTTGATACGGGGGTTAATCTGTTCAGGTTCGACTGGGAAACGTCTTTAAAGTGCACTCGGTAACTTAGCATTGAACGAGACATACAGGGAGAGAAAGAGGAAGTGAGTGCCTCGTTAGGACGTATAAATTGAATTATGCACACTGAATGATGTTCCGGGTAACTTTGGCCTCATTTGCTTCACTAAATGAGACTGTAGCACACTTTTACTCTCGATTATTCAGGCTCACGCGAGATCTCTTATTCATCTACTAAACTATATGCAAAAATACTTCAGAAAGATCGGAAAGTACAGACACATAAAAAATAATACGGAATAATATATATAAACCAGAAAATATTGAAAGCACTTTATATTTTTCTCCCACAACTCGATGTCCATGATTTAGAGTTACATTCGTGATGAAATTGCAAGTCAAAAAGTCTTACGTCATTTTTTTATACGACCAAGTCGACTTGCAATTTCACGCCCTATTCTTGTCTGAATTATCGACATTCCATTCTTAGACACCCTGTAGACTCGATGTATCGCGAATAATCGCTTAAAATGAAGTATTATTATCTCTAAAGACGCGCAGTTCGAGAGGAAGCTTCGAGCGCCATGTGGGGTTGAACAGTTCGCGGTTTTTCAATATTTCCAATAAAATATTTTAGCGTGCATTTATATGTGTGTTGAAAAACGTTTTGTGGACAATTGGTGCGCTCGTTCGCGCTCGAATGCGAGAAGAAACGAATAAATTTTGTATAAAATAAAACCGAGCAACAGGTGGTATTTCGCCGAGTGAAACTCAAGTTTGCCCGGAAAGATGGAGCATTCGAAAAAAATGTGATCTGAAGAAGTAAAAAAATGGTACATGCAGATATCAGCTCCGAGCTTTAGCTC
This sequence comes from Heteropelma amictum, assembly GCA_959613375.1. NCBI lineage: Eukaryota > Metazoa > Arthropoda > Insecta > Hymenoptera > Ichneumonidae > Heteropelma > Heteropelma amictum. The sequence goes on from OY390725.1 coordinate 6,916,900, forward strand.
GTTAAAACGAAAAACTATCAATTGTTGTACGGCGATACAACACTCATCGAATCAACGGGAGGCTTCATCAACATCGTAAAATCATCAAACAAATATGTATTCATACATAGCAGTCGATTTCTACACTTTTTGATCGATTAATTTCGTAAAAATCTCTCTCCTCGATAAGAGAAAGAAAAAAGAGATAAATCCCTGTTTCGCCGACGTAAAATTTCCATCCGTCGAACGACTCTGATGATTTCATTTGCTGCGGAAAAATTGCACGCCGTTTCACGCGATTTTTAGAAAAAGCGAGACATTTGCGACTGACTGAATCGTGGAATATCAAAAACGCGTGTGCTGGCGCGAGATCGTCGATCGACAAAAGAAGGAAAAACAGAGAAACAGCAGTAGCAAGAGTGATACATCGTGAAAAAACTAAACAGAACAAAAATGTACGTCATGGAGTCAGGAGGGCACAGAGTGGCTCCTGCGCCCACGAGATTGAAAAAGGTCGTCGAGTACAAATCGGGCAACGAGGGTGCTGTCGTTAGCGGAGGTGGTGGCGGCGGTGGCGGCGGAGGAACGGTCGTCGAAACGCGCGGAGGCACGCATATCGCGGCCACGGTGAAAAACACCGTTCGTCGTTTGTTGAGACGCACGAAAAGTCATCGGGACGCGCCGTCGACGCCGACGACAGTCATGCCGATAAATCGAAATTCAGCTGTAACAAGTGCAACGACAAACACCGCAACGGTGGAGAAAAATCAAACCCCAGCAATAATGCGTACGGGTACATATAAAATAAGCACGAGGGAATCGCGTTTGCAGCAGCAGCAGCAGCAGCAACAAACAACGACGAACTCAACGACGCAACATCAACCGAGCGTCAAACGAACTTCCAGTACCACCCGAAGACATTCGCGGCCGAGAGTCAGACTCCAGGTAAGATGGTCATGATCGATCGATATTTGAAAAATTCGTCCAACGAATTCGCCTACTTTTGCAAAAACATTACCATAGACATGGACATCATTTTTATCGAAAATTATGTTCGTTATATAGAACAGGGAATAAATTATAAATTCGATTTAACGCAATAACTGTTGGAGTTCTCGTTGATCCTCCAACTGCGAGGAATTCGCCTACTTTTGCAAAAACATTACCATAGACATGGACATCATTTTTATCGAAAATTATGTTCGTTACATAGAACAGGGAATAAATTATAAATTCGATTCAACGCAATAGATGCTGGAGTTCTCGTTGATCCTCCAACTGCGAGGAATTCGCCTACTTTTGCAAAAACATTATCATAGACATGGACATCATGTTTATCGAAAATTATGTTCGTTATATAGAACAGGGAATAAATTATAAATTCGATTTAACGCAATAACTGTTGGAGTTCTCGTTGATCCTCCAACTGCGAGGAATTCGCCTACTTTTGCAAAAACATTACCATAGACATGGACATCATTTTTATCGAAAATTATGTTCGTTACATAGAACAGGGAATAAATTATAAATTCGATTTAACGCAATAACTGTTGGAGTTCTCGTTGATCCTCCAACTGAGCTCTTGCGTTGAAGAATCGAAAGGTCATTGCCGTCGTTATTCCACGCAATCAGCGCGGCCATCCGGTATTGAGGGCTGAATTTTCGAAAAATGCTCGTTGTATAGAAATTATAAAAATACCGATGGAAAATTCGTGCGAGTTATTTTTGTTGAACTCCTTTTTTTCTTCCGCGTATAGTTTTTACGGATATCGAGTACTCGATGTTTTTCGGTGGTTGAAGCGTGAGTTGCATCGTGAATCACCATCGGATAAGCACTTGAGCGATCCTAGTCGTTTGACACGTGACGTTATCGCCTTTCGCAAAATGAGTCATTTCGCGAGTTGTTCCTTTTTGAATGTTTTGTAAATCGCTAGTTTATCCAGCGAGTACGCCGACAGAAAAAATTGAATTTTTTAATTGAACGTCAACGAGATGAGATGTGCAACAACATTCTGGAGGTACAATTCTAGAAAAGTCGAAATAGAATGCGAATTTCATATACTTGGCGGAACGTTTTTTTTTTCTCTTTTTTACATTTTTTATCGTCGAGTCGCGTTTATCGCGGTATCAGTTTCGGGATTGAATATTTTCCGAATAATCCTTGGAGAACGTCTCACTTTTGTCGCTACATTAGCATTTCGCGCGCGTTTAATTATACGAACTCGCGAGGATTTTCATGACTCAGAAATCGAAATAGACCCGCACTTGCAAAGTCCCAGTTGGTTAAATGAAGCTTTTTATTTTCAAGTCGTACACTGGCACACACGCAAAAATAGATTCTCATTTTTCCAACAAAGAATGTACGATGTGACGTCCAATTTAGCCCTCGCTTCGAGGGAATCAGCTGGTACAGTGAAAACATACAAAGAGAAAAATGCAGAAAAAGAAAAATCGAACGGATCCACCCTTTACAGTCAGCTGTTCCTTCTAAGAGGACATATAAGAAATCTAGCCTGATTCTTTTTTTGTACAAATAATTTCTCAAATATTATAAAATAACAAACATCGTTCTACAAAGATACCTGATTCCAAAGTGATAACAGCATTAATTCATTCAAAGCCATCGCGTTGTACATTCTTCTCTAAAAAAAATGCATTGAATGCCTGATGAATGATGAAAGAAAAACGTCTGAATGAAAATGACAACAAATGGCATCTCAAAATCCGTGGCCTTTTATTTTGCAGTAATTCCAATCGGTGTCGAAAAAAAAAGATAAGTTTCATGTCCATCAGCGTCACGTGCTGGGAGTACATCCTTTTCCCCCCACAGTCGTACAATCTTTTTACAAAGTATTCCACTGGAAGATTTAGGGAGTGTAGAAGAATTGCATCCAAGTTTCATCTCCCTTTCGCGAGTCACTTTGAAACCTTGCTTCGTGAGTGTATATCCTTTTACACATTTTGATACATTTATTTTTACACGCGATCATTCGGTAATTCATGCGCATATATCGCGAGCTCGCGTTCGTTGAGTGTATTTTAATGCACGAGCACACCCTTCTCGCGTTTTTGTTCAATATGAGACGATTGAATCGAATCGAAACAGATTAAAGTGATGCAACGCAATTTAGAAGCGAGAACTTGCGTGTGCGTTGATAGTCTTCGTTTGCTATCCTCAGATACGATGTTTGTCCCCTGTAGTAGCAATAAGAAGATCACAGCAGTTGCAATACGCACTTGCATACAGCTGACGATATCATCGTTATGTTCATTCAAGTTACAACTCTTCCACCTGCATTGGAACCGCGAGTTTTTATTTTAATGGCAGGACAATAACGCCATTTCCTCATTCTTAAACGTCTCAATCAAGTTTGGTCTTGAAAAAGTATCTGTTCAAAAATATCTCAAGTGCACACTATTTCCGTGGGAAAATAATGTTAATGTTTATTTGTCCAATTACGAGCTTTCTCAAATATCCCAAAATTCCATCAAAATTTTGCAAAAATTCAAGCGCATTCAAAAAAATAAACGAATTAATTTAGTATGAAAAAAAGAGAAGTTTACAGATTTCTTTCAGAATATTTTTTTCAACAATTTGTCAATTGCTTTTCAATATTATTATTATTGAAAATAGCTGTCCTCGGTATCTTGCGAAGGATTGCTTTTTTTCAGAATTTTATAATATTCCCAGTACCCGAAATTCTCATTCTACTTTGGTTTTCTTAAGATCAAACTTTCATGAGATTAAGATAATTGAGGAGAGAGAGAGAGATTTGCGAATAAAGAGACAAAGAACAGAGTCATTGACCTGCCGTTTAAAAAAGCAGGTTCAGCCAAGCGAAACGAGCCAATTTCGGATCGATGCGAAGTTTTCCGCACCGCTATAGGGCAGTCTGAAGTCGTCTCGTTTCATTTTCAGCCGCACGATATGCTATTCTGTAATGGGCAACAAAAAACAAATCGGGATAACGAAGCTTTCGCGCGACTAGAAAGCAATTATTTTCATTACGACACGATAATTGCGTACATCCTCAAGTTATGGCGATACGATAAACATCATTTTCTTTTCACAATCATTAGAGTACACTTTGCGTTCCGAGTACGTATAGGCCGCGAATAAAAACCGTGCGAATGTGACAGACATGTAAATACGCGGTTTATCAAGGAATTCCATTCAGTGTGTGTCCGCCTTCGGGCCATCCCGAGACGGTTTTCGCTTCGCCTCGAGGACGTCAAGTGCGACCCGCGCATTTGCCTGGTTGAACATACCGTGTAGCTCATTTTAGTCGGACATCAAGTTTTTTTGTGCTTGCACGGATTTGTCACTTTGATGTCAAGCAACACCCGATTCTCGTTGAATTTAAAGAGAGCCGCGATGGAAAAGAACTAACGTTAATGCCATTTTCGTCGTAGGATTTATCGTCGGAACTTTCCGTCAAATTTTTACATTCGGCAGTTGTCCTCTGAGAAAAATGCATCACCAACGCCGATCAGTGCAAAAATGATTTAAAGGCGATTCGTTTTTCAACCGCGATTTTTTTTACCCCTTTGAAATTCTGGTAATCCACCAGTTGCTCAATGATACACATAATTGCAATCGATAAAACGTACCATTTTTTAAATATACGCAATCAAAATTTGCCCATGTTTATACATGTATTAGTTTCATCCTTTTTCTATATCAATTCCGATAGCAAATACATCGCGACTCGAAATTCGCCCATTTTCGAAATTTTCAAAACTTCCCAGCGACCCCTAAAAAACTTTAAATCCTTCGAACCTTTTCCGGAGGCTTCAGCAAACACGAAAACCAACATATTTTTGTATACGAGACTCGAAAAAAAAGCCGTTCGAAATGGGTCACCCCACCGTATATCAATCCAACTTGCACTTGTGAAAAGGCTTTGATCGACTTTTCCGTTTGTTTAGATTCACTTTAGATGCACTCTACGCTCACGTGGAAGATGCAAAAAGTGCAGCCGCGGTGATAAGAATTTGCCGCGCGTAGTTATTGCGACACCGAGTGATTTATCGCGTTCGCGAGGAAACATTTCTCGCTCTTTACTTGTTTTTCGAAATACATACATCCTCGAGATTCACGGGGAAATTATCTCACGAAACATTTCGCTGGGAACTATCGCAGCGCGAGGTAAAGCAATTTTCTTTTTCCTGATGCCGGAAATGACGGCTCTATTGTATACGGAATCACACGAAGCTATTCAAATGCACTCGCGTTTTCCGGAAATCTGTATTCGAAACCAACGCCTTCCGTGTTTCACTTTCGAGCGGTAATAATCGCCAAACTCGTTAGGATTCTTGCTGGAGTACGCAACGTTTTCTTTTTTTTTTAATTTTTCATCTTATCGCGTTGGTCAGTGTGCAAAGTATGGTGTCTCGAAGGTAACACGCCGCTGAATAATAGCAGGTTTTCACCATCGTTTCCTTTCACTATTTCGCTGGCGTGTAATACACGATTCTGACTTTTGTGCGCTATATCAACGCTCAAGAGACAAAAGGACGTGATAAACGCGACGCAGCGCTCAGAGTATCGCTCGGTCGACCCATTTGCGTACCAGCATCCATGGTACGCGCGGTACACCTGATTTTGATGAATTTACGTAGTAAATTCTTTTTGTTTCTTTCCTCGCGCAAATGAACATTCCGCGAGTTTTCGTTCCAAATTTTCGGCTTGATACGCCTTCAAAGCGCGTGAGAGAATCGCGTGTGGGTTAATCAGTTTTGCGCCGACCTGTATATTTATCTGCACGTTTTTACACCTACTCGTCTGGCGGTTATAATTTTCCCTCTCATCGCTTATGAGGAAAATACAGGTGCGATTCTCTCGTCAAGTTCGATGCGGGTATACTCGCGTGCATGTAGAATGAGCAATCGTTTGAACATACATGCGAAGAATCTCGCGTTCTCGTCTTGCGAAAACGCGACGCGGTGGCACGAGTGAGAGCAAGATCAGAGTTTCCTTTGCGATAAAAAAAAAACAAGTCCGTCAAGGTTTCGGCATTTACGTGTCGTTATGGCCGCTAACAATGTTTCTCAGTCACTGCAAACCACTCCTGACTTTTCCATACCGGAGACAATCGGATGTAGAATATTCCAACATGCACATTAAGGCGATGTGTTACACCCGTCCATCGAAATTTAAAAAAATTCCCGAGCGAAATCTGTAAATCGAATCGGTCTGAAATTTGTCGCACGGAGGGACTGACGATTTTAGAATTTCGAAATTTTGACATTTTTTTAAATCTACAAACAAATTTTTTTTGCGATATTTCGAAATTCTAAAATCGTCAGATCCTCCGAGCTGTGGCAGTAGATACTCGCGACAAACTTCGAACCGATCGGATTGATAGTTTTTGCGTGAGAGGTTTCGGGGGTACAACACATGCCCTTAAGGCTCGTCGACTCGTTCACTTTATAGGAAAGCTAAATGATGAAATTATGATTTTGCGATCCTTTGTATTCAGTCAACAGTTTTTCGGGCCGTTGCTTCACGAGGGCAGTGCATCGGGACTCGTACATTTATTTTTCATCGTAAAATTTATTCCAGGCCTCCCATTTTTTTTTCTACACAAGAGGCTACACCGCGAGGGAAAAAAATGCTTTGCTCAAAGGCTGGTTTCGCGGATGTGGACAGTGGGTTGAAAGTTTGAACTAAATCGATTTACTCGCGCCCGGAATATTTTGATCATCAAACTGGAAAACGTGATTTTCCGAAAAATTCTCGTTCGAAAGTTGTTCACACATCCATAACATGCTAGTATGTTCAAGTATCAACTTTCACCGAATCATCTATTCCAGGCTGAACCAGCCATCACTGAACAAAGCATGTAGAATGCACTATTCTCATAAACACAGGTATAAAAACGTCGATATTGGACCCGTGCCCATCTGCTGTTGTATACCTGCTGGGTACATGCCAGGGCTAAACATACCCCGTGGTGATTTTTGTCGAATAAATTTGAAATTTTCAGAGAATATTTTTTGAAAAATGGCATTACCGAGGGCAGAAAACTGATGTATGATTCCTCGAAGACATTAACCGTGTTCATAGAAAGCATTGAAAATTCGCAAATTTCCAAATACTTCGTGGCATAAAAAGGTGCAAGATCGTCTGGATCATTTTCTTAACTGCGATATCTAACGACGAGAAATCAAAAACATTTCAATATCAAAATATCGAAAAATACTTGAAAAAATCGAATATCACGATTTTTCATAATTCAGGGGCTTATCAAAAGTACACAAAATATAGTCAGTACAGTGACGCGGCGATACTGTTGTTTATTTTAAAAAATCGTATTTCTCTTGTTTTCCAACGGTGGGAAATTCAGCATCGCCAAATAATTGCTGTAAAAAATCGCCCCCCCCTTCCGGCACGAAACATAGTGCCATGCACTTGTTTTTCTCTTTCTCAGTCTTTTGTCTATATAGACTATCGTATGAAAAAAAGACTGGAATTTAAATTTATTTCAGAAAGGTGCACGAAAGTGCAATTGAGCAGACGCGACGTTTTAATGCGATATACATTAGAAATAAGACTCTTGCGTTATTCTTTTAATTCGACGATCGATCAAACACATTCACAAACGATATATTATTGGTTTTTATTGAAGATACGATTTAAAAAAATCCTCATGAGGCTCGATTCGCAAAGACACTTGTGGCAGAACGTGCGTGCGAATTGTTCTGCACATGAGGCCATAATATACTCGTCGTAGTTTCTCAATGAGGAGGTATTATCTCCGTCGCGACGACGACGATAACGTTTTCAATCGTTTACGTTATTAATATCGCGACAATACATCAGAAGCAATGAATCTCGACATCCCCACTGTTGCAACTATCGTTAGCTCCCTCTTATATGATTATTTCTCGTGCGAGCTACAATGGAAAGATTCTGCATGGAAAATTCGACGTTTACGTACACGTCATCGCAAACTTGATTTAAAAAAACACATCGAGAAATGTTTCAGTTATTCGAAAAAGTATATAGAAATGCCCGGGAGAAAAATGTACGTGTTTCTTTTTTGGAACTCATCATTCGTTGATTTTAGTGATAATTTGATTAATTGGACAAAACGGTTACATCCGGTTTTTAAACTTTCTTTAAAACGTAGTTTTGGAATACTCGCGAATAATGCAAACGTCATTCGAAAAATAGTATATCGTAAGCGCGATTGTGACCTTGGTTCGTTACTGCAATTCGAAAGGTTTATTTCGCAATCGCTTCGATAATTGTCGCTACACACACGGAGAGCGAAAACCTTCGTCTATGGCAAATCCTTTGTGATTTTTACGCGAAAATGTGAAAATGGAAAATGTGTAATTTTCATTAATTTTTTGAGAAAATACGAGTGCGAATTTGAAAATTACACTCATTTCGTAAGTACGTGTACCATTTTTGGGGATAACTATAGGGGTTTAAAGGATCCTCGAAAACCTCGACGTGTATATCCACACTTATCCGTTGGTTTTTTTTCATTTACACAGCAGATAAAAGGGAGAAAAAGTATCCAACTCGAGTCGTAAATTTCATTTTATTTTGCTTCACCGAAAACCAGCGATTACAAAGCTTATTAGTTACTCGATAAGATCACAGAGAAAGTCCGAAAAGAGTTTGTGCGTTCGTGTGCAAGAAACAGAGAGAGAGAGAGAGAGAAAGAGAGGGAAGAAAAGAGGAAAAAAAAGTGCTCGGATCAAGTCCAACGTCTGACACACAAAACGACTCGAATCCCCAACGGATGTTCCTCTAACGGTTATTTTATACTCTTGTCATTGTGTACACGTGTCTCTGCACACTGCTGTACTTGTAAACGTGTATGACCCGTGGCCAGCTACATGATTTTCCAAGGAGATTAAGAGGACGAAAGACGATGGGGATGAAAAACTCGAGGTGAGTTAATGAGGCTAGACACTCGAGGAGCTTAAAGAGCAGCGGGCGAGGAGGGATGGTGGAGAGAAAAAAAAAGGAGTTTGCTTCAGATTGCCCCTGGCATTGCCACTGTCCTCGTCTCCTCTTGGGTCTAATGACCCACTGCACTGTCTGAAGATTACGTTTCAATGTCAACGTAGTCCCAAGTGTACTCTCGCACAGTTTAACATTTTTCTGCCAGTGTCCGAGTGCGAGAGAAAAATTGTTCCGCGAATCGAGCTACGGATGCTGTGAACGACCTTTTTTCAAACCAATCACGCGTACGTTCGACGCGATGGTAATTGATACTGATGAGTGAGATTTTCGTTCGTTCGTTCGTTGTTTTGTGAAATTCAATTTCAGTCTGAATTAGAAACTAAACTTGTCGAAGTATCACACAGATTGTATTTGCCAACGTATCAGCATCTCCATAATCCTGCCAAAAAGGGCACACGTAAATTTCCATATTTTAGCTTCTAAACTTTTGAAAATGCAAGTGCGAATATTTCCAAAATCATTTTAATTGAACAATAATAAATCTTGATCATTTGGAATACAATTTCGCTATACTCTCGCATCATATTAAAGAAATTTATAGATTTATTGATGTCCTTTAAACCACTCCGAATTTCAGTAGGTTTTTATGGGACACCCTGTATACGAACCGAGTCTGTCAAAGGTTACCGAGGCAAGTGATGCATTCGGAAAATATTTCCTCCATTTTTTTCCCTTTCTCTGGCTCTCTCTCTCTCCCACTTTTTCTGTAGAAACTAATTCAGTGACAAAGAATACGAAAGAGAAACAGAGAGAGAGACGGACAGAGAGGAGGGAAGAGATATAAATAGAAAAGAACGAATGTAAAATTAATTGTAAAGCTCGATGTGTGCTCGTGATACTCTGACGTTTCTTCGGTACGCGTGGTCTTAAACTGCCTGACATAACCTCACCCATATGTATACACGTGGATTGTACAAAGCGATAAATCGATGAGTTGGGTGCGCCTCAAGGGGCCTCTCGTTGCAATCGAATAATTGCTATCGTTCCCGGGAACCTGTAATTTCTGTACCTATATTTCTGTAGGTATTTCTGTAGGCTATTTTACGTTACTTTGTCGCGTACGTTCCGGCAGAGGAGGCTATCCGTCGATGCATACTCGCCATTACAGTATCTTATCGCAATCTTTGGTGTTCCTTGAATTTGAAATTTAACAAGTTTTTGGGTGTTTCTGGTATTATTTAAAACGACAAAAAAGTCGTGTGGTTCAAGGAAAGTTATTAATCCTATAACCCAGAATCAAAGTTTGTAGCAATTCACGAAAGTATGATGAGTTTACCTATTCAATTCGCGTTATTATTTCTTCATCATCGACACTTTCATTGAGTTTTTTTTTAACTTTGCCACTTTCCCATCTCTCTCCTTGAATATACAGTCTGGATATCAAACGATCGAGTCAACTATGTTGGAAATGCGCGCCAGACATCCTAACTGTTAAACGGTAACCTCGGGTCACTCGTGCCTCGGCAAAGTGACCCTTATTAGTAGCTCGAGGCGAATTGGTGAATATTTGGCAATATGGTGAATTATTTTTATTCTAGGATAGTTATTAGGCCACCGTGAATTTTTTCAGGTTTTTTAAAGCACTTTTTTAAGCATCGGACACAAGTGACGTTACCGTTCAAGGGTACTCGTTACCCACGGAGGGTTAATATTCGGAATGATGTTATTGAGGAAATTCCCTTTCGACGCAACAATCCATCATTTTTTTGTCGTTCCTCTGCAAAAACCTTTACGAAGCGTCAATTTCATATTTATACTGATTTTCTTTTTTAAACAAAAGTCTCCCTATTAGCTGTACGTAATTTGAATCATGTCAGCTGGTTACTTTCATTAACTCCTCACGAGGCATATCGTGTATAGTACACGAAGCACATGGACTTGAAGATGTCAATGCCTCGTATAGCATATGTTTATTTTGCATTCGGAATGGTGCAATAAAAGAAACGCGCTAATAATAGCGCTGAAGTTTAACGTTAAATTATAAGCAAACGATGTAAAAGTTTCAGTTCTGCTATACATACAGCGAGTAAGGTAGAGCGTCATTCGGCTCCAACGTCATCGTCGAACACCTGTTGTCTCTCGCTGCGAAACGTATACATAAAACACACTCACGCAAACACACACGCACAGCATCGTCAGAGAAAAGAGTATGCATCGGCTGTAAAGCTCGAGCAAATTTATTTCAGTCGAGACGATTGTCAGATGTTCGTAACACCGTACGAGCTTTGAGATTAATGTTTCTCAGTCGATAACGCGAGACGCCGAGAGAGAGAGAGAAAAAAAAACAGGGATTTTCATGGGATGTTTGGACTTTGAATATACATGACCTGTGCACTGAATGAATCAAACGAAAAAGCGATAGGTGATATTATATGGAAAAAAATGGATAAATTCATGCTTATATTTGACACATATATTTCAAAAGAACCGCGGGTGATGAGAAGGTTAATAAATTTCTTTACGACGATACGAAAATTCCCTCACCGGAAACACATGGTAACGTCGTTTCTTTAGTTCGAAATAAAGCAGTCTTATAAAATGACTGCTGCAACAAAGCTCCTAAACTCGAATCTTTACGTTTTTTCCTGCAATGTAGTAGGACGCAGCTGACGTGTCAAAGGCACAAGTGTTTCTTGTCGCTGTCATTTGCGGCTCGGTTTATGTAGTTGTGTATTCCCTGGCCAGATAAAACGAGGGGGTAACAATAATAAAGAGGGGGCAATAGGAAGAAAGGTAGAGAGGGAGTGGGATATAAAAACGAGAACGAAGAAAAAGGAAACATAACCTAACGCATTTACGAACTTTCATTTTTATCCTCCAAAGACTTCTCCCACTTGACTTGCGCGCCTTCCCCTTCGGTAGAGACGGACGGTAAGGCAACTAATAATGTGGGTAGATTCTCTCTCTCTCCCCCTTTTCCCTCTCTTTCCTCTTTCTTTCTCTCTGCTTCTCTGTTGCTCGCTCGAGAGCGAGTTTCGTAAAGCGAAATCTTACAACGTTCAGACTTGGTGAGTTGCTCGCCCGGCGTAGCAGAAACTCAACTGTGGCGGATGGTTCTTGAGAGACTTTCTAACCTCAACATCTAAAACCGTACGCTCTACATTAATATCTTTCTCTCTTTCTCTCTCTCTCTCTCTCTCTCTCTGCCTCTGCCTCTCAGTTTGCTCACGACATCGCGTTGACCGCGGCTATAATATCCAGTAACCGGTGTATCGACATTACGCTTTTTATCTCCCTGTTCTTTCCGTGGTGTTCCGTGTGTGCGTGCATTCGTGTGTGCTGACGAGAGCGAATAAACTCGGCGCGAAAGATCGTTTTCACAGTGAATAGTTGTAACTTTTAGGTTATAGCCGCGCGAGTTCTCGTTCGAGTGAAAATAATCGTTGCACCGATCTGACGCTCGGATCGCTATCATTGTCATTATCTTTGTTCAACGATGCTGACGAGCAGCGAGCCGCGCGATCGAAACAGACCCTCGGGCGAATAATCTGCCCGATATATATTCATATAGATGTCTCTGTATGAATGTGCAGTGATGTACAAAATCCGTGAATTACTAATGCTTACATCGGGTATACGACGCGACGCTACTCCCGCGAGGGTGGAAAAGCATACGATCGTTCGTTTCATCGTAGTGAATTGGTAATTCAGTGTTTTTACATATGTAACCTTGGTAGTGGTGAAGAATTTCAAGCGTTTCATATGTTTCATTGTTAGTAACGTGTTGTATTCTCGTTGACGGACTTTGCATTCTCGTATGTGCGGGAAAATTAATCGAGATGAGCGCGTGACCACAGTGATGTTTGACCAGTTAGATTATTCGAGACGAGTGCATCTACACATACGCGTAATGGTGGCACACATGCGTGCGGACGTACTCTCGAACACACACGGATAGGGACGCGCGCGTGTGCACACAACGTGGAAATATCTTCGATATTGCGAGGCTCTGCGGAGTAACTGTGACGCATACGCGATAAGTAATGACTGCCTTTTGGATACGTGCTGTTGAAGCACGCTCATCGGCGTGATATCGAGAGAAACAAAAAATCCGTTGAATTTTGAATCCCATTTCTTTTTTCGTTAATTTTCATTCCTGGTTTGCTTACACGTTTAATCTTTGTACAATTCTGGTTTGTTTACAAGGAAGGTTTACTCTAACAAAAAAGAGAAAATGTAGAGTCGAGAGAATGTCTCTTTGACTTTGATTAAGCATAAAACTATTTGGGTAGGAGACTTTGAGAGCTGTATGCTTCCGATGAAAAATTATCCGAAGGTTTTTCAAGGTCTTTCTCCGAACCGAAAAGGGAACTCGTTCGTCAGGCCCGTTAGCGGTATGAAATTTCGACGGTTTTCCCGTGTGTCCTTTTTTTCGTATCGTTCGAAATTCCGTAGACGACGCATTATTCGCTTTCGTAGATTCGTGGCGAAGAAAAATATCTATTCGTGAATACGCACAGCATGATTACCGCATTACCGCCCCTGAGCGTTCATAACCTCTCTTTTCGCGAAGAATTTTATCAGGAGAGGCGAGTCGCTACAGGTGGAGAGATCGTCGCGCCATCTATCGGCGTAAACGTATCACTGTCTCGTACTAGTGTCTTCTCTCATGCGAAATGTGTACGTGAAGTCTACTCATTGTACACTTCACGTACAATGAATACCAACGTAATTGGATTCGACCAAAGATTTTGCGGGATTTCATTTTCTTCGATAATAATGTTGTCACAACTGAGAAAGTATAGAAAGTTTTCAACGAGTCTCGCCGGGGCGAAAGAGACATGGAAATGAATCAATTTGTATTTTTCCGAGGAGTCATAAATCATGGACGCTTTTGTTATCGAATGAACTCTCGTGCTAATCACTCGAAGAGTAATTTTGTTTTTTTCTCAACCGATTAGATCGATCGACCAATGACTTTGTATATTTTTCCGTCACAATCTCATCGGTTTCCCCTTCTCCTCCCCGCCCCTTCCCCCACTCTCGGCGTTTCGCACTTCGCGCGTCGATCCAGATCCTCTCGGGCTATCGCGCGCGGGCGTGAAATCCGCGATCAGGAGATTCGTCGAAATCCGGAAGTGCGCGGTCACTGTGCTCGCCGGGCCGCGCGAAATCTGTGAAATATGAGAATAATCACAGCGCCCGTAGTTTTCCGCGCCGCCATGATTATCATCCGTGAAAAATTTCACGCTGTTTCGCCGCTTTCTTAATCACACGGTCATTATCATCGCAATTATTTATAGCTCATCGATATTCTCGTGTCAATTTCAAACTAAAAATCCTTCCTCGATCGTCGGAATTCGCATCGCTCGTGTATTCCTCTCGAAACTCGACTCTCATTCGTCGAACTTTGAAACGGTTTCGAGAATGTTCATCGAAATGATGAATCATCAAAAAAAAAAAAAGAAATCATCAACGTCGTCACGTGACGATCGCGAGCTCAAACGGTAACGACTGCATCGATCACAGTGCGGAAGTCGTCAGGTGTTGAAAAAATTTGACACGTGACCAAGATTTTCATAGAATCGAAGTGTTCCTTTGTACGCGGTTTGTCACGTCTCGCTGAAAGTATAAACAAAAGCGATTGAGACCGATAATAATAATCATTATTTCGTAGAGTTCCCGATCGATTTTTCGGTCTCGGAGTTGTGTTTAGGGCAGAGAACAAGGACGGGGCGAGACTCCTCGGAGCTCGCCGAGTCGAGTCCCGCGGCGGTTCTCGTCGCGGGAGATGGAAAAACGGAGAAAGAGATAATACCCTCCTCGTGAGTCATACTCGCTCTCGAGGAAGCGTCGGCCCTTCACGCCGCTTTGCCTCTTCCTATTTTACTCTTCAGCCTGTCTCTCGCTATATACACGTACTTTTGTCTCGGTTGGCTGCCTCGTCACAGCTTTCGCTCGCTCGCTCCCTCGCTACGGCCGTTGTTCCCTTTATTGGGCTCTCCTGGCAGAGGCTCTGTACGCATCGTCATCGAATTATTCGGTTCATGCTTTCCCACCGATTCCCCCCGTTATTCCGAAAGTTCAGCTTCCTTCAAAGACGCCGACGACCGCATTGTTTCGTGCAACACTCGGAAAAGCCTCGTGGGCAAAAAAATAACCTCCAAAATCAATACTTCAGGGAACATCACAATTTTGCTCTTAATTAGAAATGTGAGATGAGTCCGAGTCAAGGCATAAGGCCGAATCATTTTTTTTTCCCCTGTGAATGATCGTTGCTCCTCTGGAATTCACAAAAATTGTTTTTCCTTCCGACTCTGTGATATTTTATCAAAAATATCGTTGAAAACGTTGGAATTTCAAATTCGGCTCTATCGAAGAATTCCCCCGCAGGTTTTTTCAACCTTCTGCGACTAAAGTCGAATGAGGGACTAGAACGTGTATCGAAGAGTCAAAGACTGTAAAAAAACATTATGTCTCGGTGCGTCAAGCCGAGCTGTTTTATTTATCGCAATTTAGCTATTTTTCTGCGGCATCGATCGAAAAAAAAACGATTTTTCGGTGGCTCGTTCTGCCTCGAGCTTATTCCCGCGTTGCACATTGAAGCGTTTATTTTTGCAGCTGTCAAGCTTATGAATATATATGTATACTACACACACACACACACATATATATATATGTACCCTAGTATATGATATATAATATAATATATATCTCGTGCGTGGTGTCTTCATATTCTCGTTATTCCTCATTCTCTCGGCTCGCCATATTTCATAACCGAAAGTCGTTCGCGTTGCGCAACCCACGAACGCTCCTTCTTCCCGGCATGCTGCTGTATCATGCCGGATGCCACGACCTGCTAATCGTCCGGTGGAAGGAGGAAAAAACTCCCGGATTCACTTTTTTTTTCCACGCTCACCGAGTCGCGAAACGGATACCGGACTCTCGTCGACGTTTTGTTCAGCCCTTTGCGGCTCGAGCTCCGCAAAATGACGTAGTATCGCGAATTCGAACGAAGCACAATTCATCAAGCCGAAATGTGACAAAAAGCTGACGAAAAGCGCAAGCTGAATAAATTTGAACATGATCGCGTGTACTTTCAACACCTCGACGTTCGATCATCGAGATTTACGCCACATTGTTCGAGCACAGAAAAGTTTCTAAATTTCTAAAGACCAAAGTAAAACAAACGGAAATTTCAAGCGCGTTTGGATTTTTCTTGCCGGAACAGTCGTACGACGTTTCGCTTCGATTTCTCGCGGTGGTTCGTTCCGCGTTTCAAATTGAATCTCACGCTGACAGACACTTGGAGATTATACACATTTTTTCCACTCTGCTTTTTTTCACGTCTTTCCTATCTCTCTATCTTTTTTTTTTTTACTCTCGTGTCTCCCGAGTATTGTTTTTTTATCCTTCACTTCTTTGTACAACCTTATACACATATCGCGAGTGTTTGCGTGTGTGTGTGCACTCACAGATGCATATTTGCGTGTTGGTTTTATTGGAACATATGTGTGTTTGTGTGTGTGTGTGTGTGTGGGTAGGTAGGCTATCGCTTATCAGCATCTAGCCCAGCGGACTGATAACGAAACAACACGAAGCTCGGCTCTCTCGTTCTCGTTCGCGAATAGCGTCTTTTAACGCTGTAGTTTTCTCGTCCGCGTCGGTACACGGTTCGTCCTCTCGAGGTGCATCGAACGCACGCTTATTATCCCGAATCGTTCGACAAATTTATCGTGCCAATTTTTGTTCACTTGTTTTCACTCGTTTCCACCTTAATTCTTCGTTTTTACACTCCTCGAGTGGGAACCCGCGAGGCTTTTTTTCTCTTACTTATTTTCGTCAACGCTCTCTCTCTCTCGTCCTTCGCGAAATCTGGATTTACTAAAAATTCGTGTAAATATCATGGTCCACGGTGTTTTGATTCACAACGACACTGCTGCATCTCACGACAGTACGTAATAAATTGATTCACGGAGTACGTACAGGAATAACATATTTTACACATTTTTTTGAGAGTTTTTTCAAATCTTGACTCGCTGGAAATAATCGATGTGCCGGAATGGCGTAGATTTTTTGGAAAGCTTGTATACGTTTTGCTTACGTTTGGTCCAAGTTTAATATCGATTTTATACACGGGGTTGATTTTTTTTTCATTTTTTTTTCATTCGCAATCAAAGGTTTTCACATCGAAACTACAATTTGATTTTGGGAAGGTTTCGTATTCGTCGATTCATCGATACTCGAGGGTAATTTCGATCGGAAAAATCTCTGTTCTCGTCTTTTCGTCGTAGAATTTTTTTCGACGACTTCTACCCGCAATTACTCACTCAATTTTCAGTTTTTGAGAACTCAGTTCGTGGCCGTATTTGCGAAAAAATTCTCAAGGTGTCAGAGCCGTGTGCGATCGTTGTAAAAATTATCTCTCCGGCATTTACAGCTGCGAACAACGTCGATAAATACTCGGAGTTTTCATTACACCGCTTATCAGCGTATCGGGATCGTTAATTAATCAAATGATATAATCGCCATTTTTTGAGACCGAACGTTGCTCAGATCGCAACGAGTTTTGGGAGATGAGGAAAAGATCGTCGAGGAATACAGCTTGTTCCGTTTTTTTTTGAAAATTCCGTTGGTCAAATTTACCTCCAGCACACGGCGATCTTTACTTTCTTCCATCCGCACGCGATGAGCGTCTTGATAACACGCCTCGCGAGGTGTCTAAACGACGAGTCGACTTTCTCGAGCAAAAAGAAAAAAATGCGCGCACACACTCGCGCAAAAGCACGGATCGTAATCTTTCCGCGATATTTTTCACGCCGTGTTTTTTCTTCCCTCCTGAAACTCACCTCTCCAACTTCCGCCGACGCGAAACGAAACTCGAACGAGTCGATAAGAGTTCGATCGACGACTATAGGAGAGAGGAAAAAACAGTCGTTGTTATACCATCTCACGTACCGACGATAAGCTCCTGCCCCTCCGTGTCCTCTTCGAAGTCATCGTCTTGACCTTCAAGGCGCAACGAAAACTCGGCGAGAAACGCGTGCGAGAAAAAAATCGAGAATCCTTGAAAACCGAATGCAACAAAAAAAACGACGAACGTGACGTCGTTTGATCGCTTTTTTTTCGCTTGCTTGTCTCGTGTTCAGCATCGTTCGAGTGGTCTCGAATCACGATATCGTTGCGTAAAAAAGAAATGGATTTTTCGAAATTTTTCGTCAAGTTTGATTCGCCTCGCGGGAAATTCTCGACGGTCAGCGATCGTTGGCAAAGAAGATCCCTTCTACCGGTCATACTCACGCCTTTCATCATTTTTACAAATCCATTTCTTTTTCACGCATTTTTACGTTGGATCACAAGAGGGCGCGAAGTCCGTGAAGAATGTTTGGGATTCATGGGCGCATACACGTAATAAAAAAGAGAAAAAAAAACCATGAAAATTTCATCGTCCATCGTCCACGGAAAGTCACCCGCTGCTGCCTGATCATTAGTTCTCTCGAAAAATCATAATTACCGTATTTTTCGCCAAAAAATCGTCATTCTTGTTTTAACGTTAATTGTGGATTCTCCGAGAAGCTGAGAAAAAAGCTTCGAACAACATGACAGACCGACGGATAACGAAGGCATGTGCCTTTTTTTTTCTTCTTTCCTTCCGACAGAAAATAATCGTTTGAAGAGAGGCTACGACGAAGACGACGACGACAACGACGACGATCATCGCCGTGTCCAGAGAAAGATCGTGAAAGTTTTTTTACAGTCGAAGCGAAAAAACAGCGACACTCTTGATTACGTTTCATCATCGTTGTAAAATACATAATTGAATTGATAAGATTAGCGGCGGAAAGGGAAAATCAGACTCGTAATATCCGGCCGGTAATGGCCGATCGTGACAGACGATTTATCGGGGCTTTTGGGCGCGATCAGCCGGGCAGAAATTCCATCGGTCCGTCGAGCTCGAGTTCGCGAAGAATTCTTCAAAGCGCCGACGCGAGAGCGAGCCTCGATCCGAAAGGGGGAATAAGCGATCCCACGAGATCGAGGAATATTTTCGGCGCCGCGGGACGTTGTCAGGGCGGTGAAATCGAGAATCTCAAGCAGTGGGAGCTCGTGCGGGGTGATCGGGGTCTGGAGGTCGTCGAAAAGAAAATCGACGACAATTCGTACAACGAGAAGTTAACGAACGACGCGAATTCATCGATGACCAATGATTATCGGTGTTTCGAGGCGGAATTGGCGAAGAAATTCAAGGCTTTCGAAAAATCGAGCATCGTTCAGGCATTGCCGCTCGATCACGTGACCCTGTCGAACGCCATGAACGTCGGGAGTTCGAAAGTCGCGCAAAAATCGACGGCGACGAAAATGTCGAGGATCGTCGACGGTGAGAGCTTCGCCGAGGGCAGAGTGCCGGTGAGCCTCGATGTTATATTGAGCCAAAAAAGACATTTTGACGATAGAGAGGCGTCCTCGTCGATCGGCAAGGTCGATAACGTCGTTGGCAGCAACGACATGCTCGACCAGCTCGAGCGACAGGTCAAAGCGATCGAATTGGGCACTATCGAGGCTGCGAGAAACAAGAAAAAAATCGACGATAGTTGCGATTTTGAGCCGGAGATTCAGCTTCGCTACAGGGAACACGAGGATCTATTGAGGAACGTTACCGACGACGAAGCCGAGGGGTAATTTTTCATTTTTCATTTATATTTTTTTCTCCCCTTTTTTTCCTTTCTGTTATCTTTGGGGGGGATCGGAAAAAATGTAGAATGCAGTAACGAGAGTCGAAAAAATTTGGTGAATACAAACGAGAAATCAATATCGTCGGAGAGAGCCATAAAAAAAAGACCTTTTCATCGGTATCGTCTCTCACGGTTGTTGACGAAATTAACACGCGAATCTCAGTCGGAAAAACATTCAAGATTTTAGAGACGATAAAGCGAATTACACGGGGGGGGGGGGGGGGGGGGCGGTATGATGTGCGATTTTTTGGAAAGAAAAAAAAACATAACGTCAAATCATACTTTCGTCCACGACGGCGTATTTCCGGCGAAATGATCTCGATGCGTATTCCCAAATATTTCCCACGCGATCGACATGAATTGCCTGGATCAATTTGGTTCGATCGATTGGTCATGGTTTTGTTTGATTTTTTTTATTCGAAATTTTTGAATCTGGTATATGGAATCGAGTAAATGAAAGAACAAAAATGAATGAAAAACAAAAGGCCTCCGTTGCAACGTGGCGAAACAACGAGGAACTCGACCGGAAACGCCGGAATAACAGCGAGACGGCACGCCGTTCAATTGGCACGTACAGCATCGGATACGAGACGCGGTGTTAATCAACAATCACGAGACGGTGAAATGCCGCAGAAGGTTCAATCGAGGGTGCAGCAGTCACAACGGACTGGCGGACTCGTCAGGCCCGTCGTTACTAAAAAAGAGCAACGCCATCAGCAGGAATCGCGGAGTCCACTGAGACCATTGACAGACATCATGCAGAAGGCCATTATGAGCGCGTCTCATCATAAGGTATAAAAAACAAAACAAAAAAGCGAACGCAAAACGGCCGATGGCGAAGGGCCAGCGTCGAAAACGCCGCTGGCTAAATGTCGAGGACAACAGGATCAAAAGGCAAAATGCTGAACAACAAAAATGCTATAAAAGCCCGAAATATTTGAAGGCACTCGAGGCAAAAGCCACCAAGCGGCGGTAAGCGCGAATCTCGGGACGATAAACACAAAAGCGGCGGAACTCTTACGAGCATTTTTAATTATTCAGTATTTTGCGTCTTTCGTTTCTTTGTCTTTGGCATGTTATCCTTTGATATTTTCCGTGACGCGCGCTTCATCTCGTAACGACAAGACGGAAAGATCCCGTGCGATCTTTTTATCAACCCCCCCTCCGTGTTTATCTCCGCTACTATCGGCGATGAAATCGTCGTCGACGCACCTTCGTCCGACAACCGTAAACATGTACCGAGCTCCGAACGAAATTTCCGTTTTCTAGCTGTAACTTCACGCCTCGTTTTACATCGGAGTTCGCAATGAATTCTCGTCCCAAATTCACTTTTCAAAGCTCTGATGACTCTCGAGGAGAAGAGTCGTCGCGTTACGTCGCTGCGCGATTTTTCGAGCAATCTCATCGAGTTGGTCGAAATGGCTTTCTCCGACGATGAAAAAAAAGAGAAAAAAAAACAATTCTCGTCGTTAGAAGGTCATGTTCTTTGTATCACTGTTTGAGAGCAAGCAAAAGTCTACGTCGGAAGGTCGTGATGTGCGAAAGCTTTCTCCGCGTCGAGGGTAGGCAGGGTTCTCTCACCGAGCGTATATTCGCTAAAATCAGAGTGACATTCGCTCTAAAAGCGTGCAGGACCCAGTACCAATCGCTCACGTCGTCGTACACCACCGCGTCTCTTTTAACAAAGAAGAGCAAGCTGCTTGATGTATTTATTACGTTCGAGGTTGCGCACACGTGTGCTCATAGTGCAGATATTTCGCATTGTATAACTCGCTCCGTGACGGTATAATATACAAGTGTTGGCCTCGAGGTCGATGAGGATCACGATGAGGAGGCGTTTGAGGCTGGCGGAAAGTGTACAACGTTCCCAAGAAGGTATAACGTGGACGGAGGTTTGCCAGCCTGCGCAGCACATTGTCCATGAACAACGTCGATGAATATACATCACCATTGCGATATTTTAAGTTCATGGACACTTTTGCGACTTCCTTATCTCAAAGCCACATCACGATCTCTCTCGCGCTCCAAACTCGCCTAACTCAATTTTCATCTTTCAACGCATTTTTGCGTCGCATGCATCGAATGCTTTTGTGCAACTTTTGTCTCGAATATTTCGCCCCATACTCCGAATCTCTACTTTGCATCGCTGTTTTTCAATGTTCTTCGGTTAATCTCGTATTTCAAACGAATTTGTAGAACTTTATTGTACGACCGACGAGTCTACGGCTATGGGCTATCGGGACTCGCGTTTCGGTCGATGTTTCAGAGTTAAAAAAGAGAAATTTCCGCTCCGAATGCGAGATCGTAGGCAAAATTCGGTGATGGACCGGACTAGGCTGAATTAAAGCGCGAAATTCGAGTACTTGGCGAGATGGTGTAAAAATCTGAAAGACATCACCGTCGTATGAGAGGTTCCAAGCACATTGATTTCGGATAATAACAGTATCAAAGAGTTTTTAAGAAAATGTTCGAAAAAGCGAGAATCTGAAAAAAAAATTAGGAAAACTATTTTCTTTTTGTATGAAGTGAATTTAGATATTTCTTTCGAGGGATTTTTTTTTAGCAAACTCCGCGTTTGAACGATCTGTTTTATTGGCCGAGAATTATCCGAATTATTCTTTCTTTTTTTTTTTCAACAATAAAGGGATATTCCACCGCGAAAATACCGATAAGATTGAGAAATATGGCGAAGAAATCGTATAATTTATCTTCGTCACTGTATTCTCAAACCGGCTGTCTGTATTATAAAAAACGTGACTCAAAATTTCGGTCGGATTTATCATTTTCGACATCCAAGCACGTGGCAGTTAACAAATGATCGTTGAGTATAATGGTCTTATTAGAATTACACTCGACAAAGCAAATACGTCTTTGCATCGTCGAGATTTCGTCAGAAAGTTGCATTTTTCCTGCTGTTTTTTTGTTACACACTGCATGCTTAGCCGGCCATGCCTCTTTTTGCGATTTTTTTTGCGAAACGAATAGTTATTAAGTTTTCGACGTCACGTCGAACATTCCGTATGACTGATTTTTTGTTTAGATTTTTCAATTATCACCAAGCACCCTTGATTCGTATTCTTTTTCGGTTTTGTCGAGATAGTACCTTCGGAACATCCTCAAACGACTGGAGATCATGTTTCACAGCGAGGGGCATTACGATGATATTACGTTTCAATTCTGAATGTGCAGTGTCATCGAAATTTGACTGTTGAGTCATTCGCTTCGAATCATCGTCTATGGTTTCTTTTTCAAAAGCGTCATATTGCCGTCTAAAATATGAACATAGTTGCAGCAAAGTACGTCCCGAGACACGTATATGCACGACCCATATATCAGGAGAACAAAGATCGTTGAACATACTTGAGGTGTGTTTGAAATTTTCGAAATTTCTTTTACTCCGAGCTCCTTGGGTGTATAATAATATCCTCCAAACTCTTGTCGATGTGATATTGAATTTTGAATTACGAAAAAATAGTTGGAAATAGGTTGGCCGATTTTTTCTGCATTTTTCTAAAGTTCGACATTATGAACTTTTCAATTCTCAAAAAAAAGCAATCGTTCACATCTCTCAACTCGTTGGGCAATGAAATGATTTTGAAGAAACTCGACGTAGTATTTTTAATTTTTCTTTGTGCGGAGCAACTGCAATGTACATAAAATTGACATTTTCAAAACCCAAGATTCCAAAGTAATCGCTTTGGCATGAAATGTCCCATACATCTATTTATCGTGCACATTGTAAAAAATGTTTATTTACCACCGCGTGCGTCTAAAATGTCAAAGCTCTCTAAATGTATATATAACATTTTATCCTCGTCATTGAATTTTAATTGTTTCCTCGAGAAATAATATTACTCAACAATACCCCAGAGTACTCGAGTGTTATTTCATCGTCTAATGACGGTTCATTAAATTTCAGCGATTTTCAACACGATTGGTTATCCGAATTGCAGAATCATATGTCGCTGTGTCAAAGAGCAATTTGCATCTCGAACGTGTTTGACCATGTTTGAGCGCTTGAGCGTGTTCGAGTGCGAGAACGACGTCCCTTACTGGCCACCTAGCGGCGCTTCAGAGTACTAGCATGCATTTCCATTCCCACGAGCGCGTTCACAGCCTCAATTGAGCTCTATTTTATTGTCCTCGAACATCACAGTCGAGTCCGACACGCGAAAGACGATGAAACTTCGAGTACCGAAGGTTCGATCGATTGGTCGTACGGGAGGGTCTCGATTATTAGGAATCATATAGCGCTGGCCAAAATTCCTTATCGACCTTTATTATTCCAGCTGTCATCGAAATATCATTTTCCTTTTAATACAAATGCATAAACGTATACGTACACATTTTCGAGTACATCGTATACGTGAAAAAAACGATGTCGAACGCAAAAGATTGAAGTGTACTGCTTTTTTCACACAGGCATGCGCGAAAAAATCCACCCCCGATGTTAAGCGCACGCGCACAGACATATTCCACCCGCGCTAGGAATGTACAGCCACACACACAGACACACACACACAGACATTTGTGTGTATGCATATAGTTACAATGTGGGCTGTTCGTTCGCGCAGAGTTCGCTTGATGGTTGCACGACGAGTCGGGCGTCGTCACGTATTGATTCACCCTATTATCCTTCTCTCGCGCCGAGTGCAAGCTCGAGCAACCCCTCGCTAGATGGCGACCCCGAGAGTCCCCTCCCCCCTCTTGATACCGCGGGGGTGAACATTTCACCGAGCTATACGGGAAGGAGATAGACGCGAGAGGATAGCAACACTCGCAGTCGTTTCGGGATTGTTTCTGTGCCACGACACGCGCGATCCTTTTTCTCAACAGCCTCGAGCCTCTCGTTGTTTCATACTTTGTCGAAACGAACGACGATGTTTCACGCGTGTAGAAGAAAAAACGTGATTTTTCTTTTTTTCTAATTCAGTTTCAACAGGGGTGTAAATACACCGAATGATAGCACGAAAATCGCACGGTCGGAGGACATGCGATTTTTCCGATACGAGATCTTCGTAATTTCGCGATTCGCGCGAAATTTTCAACGGCTGTGAAACTTTCCCATTGTTAAATTTCTCAAGTCTCTACGAAGAAGAAAAAATAGGAGTATGTGTCGTGCGACGCTGTGGTGGTGCCAGCATTTCCGGTTTTGTTGACGCTGCCTCGGACGTTAAATAATAAAAGCGACGATAATAATCCTCCGAGTTGTCTCGATTTAACATGAAACGGTTATCCGAAAGGCGACTCGGATGCTGACCACGCCGCAACGATACACCGTGGGTCTCGCTGATCTTGGAATGAGGAAGAAAAAAAACGATGCTACAGCGCTTATTTTTGTTTTTCTCAATCGAGCTCCGTTTCCGCAATAAAACTCGGATGCCATAACAAAACGATCGAACACAGACTCCGGAAAATTCCGCCGTAAACATATCGATGATTCGGAAAAATCTGCGAATATCTGCGCGTCACGATTCGTCGGAGATGAGCCTCCATTGCCGAACCCTCGACGTCTTTTCGTTTTCCCCTCTGAAGCGAGCAATTTTCTTTATCAGTCATCTCGAATTTTTGTTCGTACGCAGCATCCGTAGGGTCCTTTGCGTTTTTCACCGTATTGACGCTTGAAATACCGTCGATGTATGGCGCGTATGGAGAAAAATTCTCGCTCCCAAAGCCGTTGTCGTCAGGCGCGTCTCGTCTTTGCCTCTAATTGGGACGTTCACTTTACAAATCGGCGAATTCTAGGGCATAACTCTGCCGCTGTGTCTTGCCGAAAGTAACGCGGGGTGGAGGCTACGATCGATTTCCTTTCTGACTCCTTGTCGAACCCCAATACCGCTGAAGAGACAAGAACAAAAATATCTATATCAGTACACACACGGTATATACATATATTTGTGTGTACGTGCGTGCGCGTGGATGCTTGCGTCCGTTCACAAAAACACGGATAACGTTGGGTGATTTTACATCGATGTTGAATCGACGAACATATGATCGTAACGGCAGTGCTCGGTGCAATCGAACATCTGTTCGAGCGAGATTGCTCGGTTCAACGGAATATTGCACGCAGTGAGAACATGGCGTAAAAATCGATTTTTTTAAAATTAATAATAAAAATATCAATTAGACAATTATGCGGATGAGCAGGAGGTTGGCGTTTTTCTACCGTGCAGGATGGACTTTCGTCGCGACGAGAAAGATTCGTTCGCGCTCGCACAATGGACATAAAAGCGGCGGAATGAGTTTGTCAGACTTGTGAATGAAAAAAACAAACAAAAATTGGAGGAAATAAAATAATATTGAATGAAATAAAGCAAAGGTTCGACCGAGAATTCTTTGGTGCGCGTGTTCGTGGGGTGGGTGTGTATTCGTATCTTTATCCAACGTTTGTACTCCGAAAGGGTGCGTCTAACGAGCTTTCAAACTGGCGGCTTCCAAGGTTGCAGCGGTGACCTCGTGCAAGATGGTTGCGCGCGGGCTTTTGAGGGTAATAAATCGCACAAATAGATAACCAACTGTTTTAACAAATGCACGAAGATCCTTGCGAGTTTATTCGCCGTTATAGGCACTGCAATAGTATGTACATGTTTTTGTGCAGACGAAATTGGCTAATTTACGTTGGTCCGTCTGTCGTTTTTTTTTTCTCAATTTCACCTCTTTCAGCATGAGTATTTTAAAGAGCCGTCCCTCATCCAACTTTCTATCAAAGTCCATCGAATTTAGAATAAACAACCGTCAATGAACCGTTACTTTATTCGATAAAGTAATAAAGTAACCGATTTAGGTAATAAATACAATGATGAGTCTCGTTTTTTCAAACATCGTCACGATCTGTAATCAAATATTTCGCATCGCGTCACTTTGGTAACGCTATCTAATCGGCACGTCCGAAATATTTGATTTCAATTTCGGTGCAAAAGTGCGATAATTATACGAGTCAGCCACTTGTTGATTCGTATACATTTTTTTCGGTAACAATGAACTGAGATTGCAGAAAAATTCGACCAAACACGTTGGTGTTTTCCGCTTGAATCGTTCGACTTTGCCTCGCAACGAATTCATCGATGTATCTTATAATTTAATTTCCATTTTACAAGCTTGAATCAATACGCATTTAATCACGCGAGCTGGTTATAAAAATTGCATCTTATTTTTCATTGCCTGTTTAGACGGGAGATGGCGTCGGTGTGTCGAGTAGCGGTGGTCGACTGTCCTCGAGGAGTCGAACTTCCGAGGAGCCCCACATTGGCAAATACAAATTGCTTAAAACCATAGGCAAAGGTAATTTTGCCAAAGTAAAGCTTGCAAAACATGTCCCCACTGGCAAGGAAGTGGCTATCAAGATCATTGACAAGACCCAGCTGAATCCTGGCAGTCTTCAAAAGGTACGTTCACAAATATTTTATGACAAGTTCCTTGGAAAAATAGCCTCGGCTATATCCAGATTCGATTACACAAATCGATACACAATGAAACGTTGAAATCTGTTTCCCTCTTCTTTTTTTATACTTTGCGTTACTATTATAAATCTGGTTTTGTTTCATCGAACCTTCGTCTTTTTTCGATCGAAAAATACGGAAAAATTATTGAAATGACACGTTGATTGCTCGTTCCTTCTCGATTGGCGCATTGTCCTCGTGAATTTCATGAATCGATGAATTTCACTGCGTTTGCCAACTCTCGAATACTTTAAATTACACATCGTTTTGTTTCAAACACTTCTCGACTTTACTTGAAATATGAAGTTCTTCACGCAAAGCAGCTTGGCATTTTTAATCCTCAGATTAATCCACTTGTAAAATTTTGAAAAATCTTCCAACGGAGGTGAAATCGTCTCTCTGCTTTATTTTTCATTCACTAAGCATTCCATAATCCGGATTTATATGGGTATTTACTCCACTTTCTCCCGGAAAATTTATGCGGAAAAATTTCAGAGGCTTAGCGCTCCACTCACTCAACTGTATATCAGAACCTTTCTTGGTGAGGTGATGCTTTATTCGCACTCGCGTTTTCAAGTCCCGTCAGTAATATATACCCGCCGCTTTATCTAACCCCTTGATCACTCGAAATTTTGGAACCGATTATTTTCGAAAAAACATCGATTTTTTACAGTTAAAAAAGTAGCTTACTCTTCGGGAGATCTCTCGACGTAGATCGCTCTTTTTTCAAAACAAATCAGCATACCTTTGACAGTGATTGAATCAAAGATTCCAAGCGGACTCGCGAGTGCAATTTCCGTTTTGATCCTGACGTGAATCGTTTTAATTCAATTACTTTCGAGAGTACGTTATTGATTTTTCGCAGTATCAAAAGTTACCCCTCTCTGCTCAGCGGATCCCAACGGAGTACAACTTTTTTTTTCAGAAAAAAATCAACGCACTTTCGAAAGTAATTGAACCAGAGATGTCGAGCGAGCGCTCATACGCAATCCGAGTTTCACCTCGCGTTGAACGGATTTTTTAATCGAATTCGTGCTCTAATTGATATCGGTGTAAAATATTGTTGATAATGAAACGGGAAAATACACGGATCTCGTGGAAAGTTGAATAAACTCTTTATCCAACATTTTTGTATAATCAATTAATTTTACAAAAAAAAAAAACAGATAAAACGATACCATAGCCTGCTCGGAACGCGCGGAACAAAAAAGAGTTTATTTTTCTTTCGTTGATTATTAATGTTTCTCGATCTTGATAAATCCCAGCAAAACGAATTTTTGCTGTTTATTTAACATTTGACACTATATTTTCACAGCTTTTCCGCGAAGTAAGGATAATGAAGATGCTCGACCATCCGAATATAGTTAAACTTTTCCAAGTGATCGAGACTGAAAAGACATTGTACCTGGTGATGGAGTATGCGAGCGGTGGCGAAGTATTCGATTATCTCGTTTTGCACGGTAGAATGAAGGAAAAAGAGGCGAGGGCGAAATTCAGGCAAATCGTGTCAGCTGTGCAATACTGCCACCAAAAGAAAATCATACATAGGGACTTGAAGGCGGAAAACTTGTTGTTGGACAGCGAGATGAATATTAAAATTGCCGATTTTGGATTCAGCAATGAATTCACACCGGGCAACAAATTGGACACCTTTTGCGGTTCACCTCCATACGCGGCGCCCGAATTGTTTCAAGGTTTGTACCTTTTCAAATTTACCTTCGAAACGAAATTTCATCCGCTCCGTTCCAGGAAAGATCTTTCGCAACAACGACATTGTACGAGAGTTTTATTTCTTATCATTGCAAATATATGTTTCATGAATCCGATAACAGTTTAAAAATCAAGAGTCGACGATAAATAGAAATATTGTACTTCCTGGTCAACACAAGCGGTCTTGTTCATTTTCTCACGGACAAACGTGTTTGCAGCTATGACACGGGAAAACAATGTCACGTTGTGAATTTTTCCATCTTTAATCTCACGTAATCTCACGATCGAACGTTGATCCGTCTTGTGCGAAAGTGAAAAACGTACAATTTAAAAAAATGTTACATTTTTTGTGGAAAACGCTTTGTAAAGGGATTGAGGCGGAAGAAAGAGTTGTTACTCGATGTGGAAATTTCTTACGAGAGGTTTATTCTTTCAAAAAACAGGAAAAAAATACGACGGGCCCGAGGTTGACGTTTGGTCGCTTGGTGTTATTCTCTACACCCTAGTGTCAGGCTCACTGCCGTTTGACGGTTCGACCCTGAGAGAGCTCAGAGAAAGGGTACTGAGAGGGAAATATCGTATTCCTTTTTACATGTCAACCGACTGTGAAAATCTGTTGAAGAAATTTTTGGTGCTCAATCCGACGAAGCGGGCCTCATTAGAGGTACGTGGTGATAAGGTTCGATCTAAAAATTGTCTCAGCACATTATATGTATTTCGTAGAAAAAAGTAAATACATGAAAATGTTCACCGATCGCGTTGACACTAGTGAAACACGAGTTTCGCCAATTTTCAGATCCGTGAAGAATTTTGTGCACTGTAGACAAGAGCATGTCTTTTTTCATGATTCAAAGATAAAACACGACAGTTTTCAAACGATGGTAGTTGAGAAAAAAAGCAAGAATAGGCGCAAGTGACCGCGTTTCACGCGCAAAGATTCGTCGTTATCGATTTTTTCATTTATTTTCTCTTCTTTTTTCTCCCTCCTTCTCTTATTAAAGAATATAATGAAGGACAAGTGGATGAACGCGGGCTACGAGGATGACGAATTGAAACCGTACTTAGAACCCGAACCCGATTACAAAGATCACAAGAGGATAGGTGAGTCTGCCAGTATGTACATAACAATTTTTCTACCTAACTGTATCTAATAATAATTAACAATTCGATGTATTCATTTTATTGAGCAACGGCTTCTCGACGTTCCGATGGTTTCACTATTTTACGTTGTTTTTTTTTCTCTGTTTTTTCCTCATATTAACTAAAGGGATCGCCCGATTTATTTCGACAAATAGAAGATTTGTTTCAAGTAAGAGTGTTCAAGTTGCGTATAATTGTCGTACGTACACGTCATGAAGATTCGACAAAAGTTTCGTTTAACGGCAATCGACAAAGTTCGAGTTTATCGAAGAACAAAGACGATTATCGCTCGTAATGCCTTTTTTTTTCTTCTTTTTTTTTTCGTCAAAAAGCGATATTTTCTTTTTTCTTGCCACTTTCCGCCTCATTTTTTTTCACGACATACCCGACACCGATTGCTCCAACTCTGGCATTGCTCTAGTGTTTATCTAGTTCATGTGCATAGTCGCATGCGTATTATTATTATTATTATTATTATTACTACTACTACAATTAATACCATTATTATCATCGTTACTGCTATGAATGTGGTACAGAGAGAGAATAAAACAAGTCGATTAGATCGTCATTGAGAACGCAGTCAGTTTACAAAAAAAGTGATTACATGCAAAGAAAAATGGATTTATTCTCGACCGTCATTTCGATTGGATGTAACTATGCCTGTGACGAATGTGTGTTACAGAGGCATTAGCTAGTATGGGATATACCCGAAGTGAAATTGAAGATTCGCTCGGACAGGCCAAGTACGACGACGTCTTCGCCACGTATCTGCTACTCGGCAGAAAAACGACCGACGTGAGTAATATCCGTGTCTACGTCGAGGATGTATGAAAAACGAGAATGTCCTTCCGTAGCCGGTGGTGATTCATGGAATCTTCCGGTTTTCAAACGATATTTCCTTTTTACCGAGCAAGCACCGTGCTAATTTTTCCAACGACTCGGAATTCATTAATTCCCCAGAAAAAAAAGTGATCCAACGGCATTGATGAAAAATCGATGAAACCTTAAACACGCACTCTCGCGAGAGAAGCGATCTTTCGCGATCGCATTGATCGACGATTATTTCGCAGTAAAAATCATTACCGTCTCAATGTAGCGCCCTGTTTCATCCTCAATCGTGAATAACAAAAATGCTTGATAATTCGAAAGAACACGAGCGATTGGACGATTTTTTTGTGGACGATTTCCATCCGTACATCCTTGAAACTCGCGGTTGATAATTCGCGACATTTCCTTGGTATCAACTTTCGTTTTCGTCGTTTTTTTCTTTCATATTCTTCGTTGGACGACAGCCCGAAAGCGACGGCTCGCGATCCGGCAGTTCGCTCTCGTTGCGCAACATTCCGCCACAAGTTGGTTCAGGCGGTGGTAGCGGTAGCGGTGGCGGCGGCGGCGGCGGCGGCGGCACCGGAGGAGCTGTACAGAGCCCATCGCACAGAGGTGTTCATCGGAGTATTTCTGCAAGCAATCCCAAACCTAGTAGACGAGCTTCCTCTGGTGGTGAAACTCTTCGTAAGTCCCTGCAACCAACTAAAATATTAATATTGTATCGCATTGCCGCTAATCAATTACCAATTTTTCTTCCAAAGTTGTTTTTTCTTTTTCGTAAATAAACAACGACGATGAAACACGGAAAATATAATAACGATACACGAGTCCTGGTACTCTCACATCGCTTGCCCTTGTACACTTTTTCATTCCCGAAATACGAGCTGTCGTGCCAAACGCGCAAAGCCGCAAGAATATGCCGATATTACGAAAATTTTCGAAAATCTGCTGCGTTATGTTTTTTCGATTTATCGGAAGTTGCATTCTATCTTCGTTTTCCATATTGACAAGTTTCTTTGCCCGAGTCTACTTCCGGCTAGCATAGCATAGCTGAAAACGAAGGGAATAATAAATGTTCGCTGTATTCCAACTATCGAAATTTTCACATTATTCCACTCACTCAAAAAAGTATCCGTAAATTATTCAGAATTTGATCATTTCGAAATCCATAGAGTCAAACGCGATTCTCGCGAAATTTCGCAGAAAAGTCACTCGGAGGACATTTCTTCGCAAAAGTGAGGCATTTTCTTTTATTTCGAAAAATACATCGATGAAAAAGTTTTAATATCGGAAAAACTTGGCAGCGTAGAGTTTCAGAGATGAGAATAAAATTTCGCGATATCGGTGACCTTTTTACGTTCTCAGGATCGCCCAGTTCCTTGACAGCTAACAGCTCGAAGGAACGTTACAGTTCGAATTGTCTCGATCAGCATCCATTTCATTGTCATTATCTCGTTATTAAATCTCCATTATCAAACCTACCGAACAACAAGAAACAACGAACTCTGAAGCGAACCCTCCACCGTCCAACAATCGTCGCGTTAACAAATCGTTCGTAACTAATACAATTATTGTCCCATGCTTGATTCCGTCCGCTTGGATAATGGACGACAGGCGGAGCACCGAGCCCAGGTAATGCAACGAACCACAATCACGCGACAACAGTTACCGGTGGTACTGTCACCGGAAGTGGGGGTAGTAATTTCAAAAGGCAAAACACCGTGGATGCAGCTACGATTAAAGAGAATAGCGCACGTGTCTCGGCAACGAGACCATCCGCGCCCAAAAATAGCCCGGGGCAACTCGATACCAGTGAGTTTTTTCATCCTCTCCCGCTCCCCCTCGGCCTTTGTCGACAATTCAAAAGTCACGAGTTATTCCGACTTTTTCGTCTTTCTTCTGTGCTATCCTTTATTTCTCTCTTTCATTGGAAATTTTTATTTCGTACAATCGGTCGGTGACTTTCTTCTTCGGCAGAAATGCACTGTGAAACCAAAAAAAAACGTAGAGTTTTGAGAACCCGCGTCGGAAAAAGGGCTTCGATCGGCCGATTGGTGAAACGGAACGAAAATGTTTTTCGCGCTTGATTACGGGACAAAACAATAGCGTTAAGATTCGGTGAAATTGAAGGTAATTTCGAATGTTAAAAACCCATTTCTGTCTTACATCGTTGCAATGACCCTTTAGTTTTCAATAAAAGCTTATTATTTGAAAAATGATTAAAAAAGAACAAGCTTGTATCGCTCATGGTAGCGCGAGGAGGACCAGTTTCAGAGAAAATAATGCGCCATAATGACACAAAAGTTCAGCTCCTCGCGGTACCGCTCGGAATTTTCGCCAAGAATGTATATCCCGTGAAAAAAAAACATTCAGCGAATATATAAAACAGCAGCCTGTAGGATACCTTAAGAAAAAAAAGAAATTCCAACGAGAGCAATGTTTTTCGCTATTCTCCGAGACGTGAAATGTTGCAACGATGGTACCCCACTGTCGCTAGTACCCGTTTCTCCGATACTATACACGCAATAATACGACTCGATCATGTAACAATTTTCACGTCACATTCACGATTTTATTCGCTCGGCTTTTTTCTCCAACCGTTATTGTCATACTCTTTCTCGTCTCCTTCCGTTACCTCGTTTTTACACCTCCGCCAATCGGCGTCCAATAAGCTTTTCTCTATCCTCGTCGCGCCTGCTTTTTCCCCGTTATTTCGTTTCTGACTCCCGTTTTCCTCTCTTCTTTTGTTTCTTTCGTTTGTTTCCGTTCAAATGAAAAAAGAAAAAAACCCCGTTTGCTTTGTTTTGTGTTGAACCACATCTAATGAGGCTTGCAGTGACAATGTTCATTCTAGGCGTTGGCACAAGTCCTGGAGGGAAGGCAAGAGCCGGCAAGAGTAATACGATAAATGCCGGCGTTGGCGGCGTACGAACGCTAACATCGCCGGCGCCTGGTTCCGTTGGTCGTCGCAGTACGATATCATACGAGCAAACGGCCAAAACAGCCTCGTCGTCCACGGAAAGAACCAACGATGTACCAAGGTATGGAAATAAAAACAATCGAATATTTCGTTCAACCACAATCGCGATGCGATCGATTCGCTATTTTCGCGGATCATTTTCACGATCGGAGAAACGTGCATCCGACCGAAAAAAAAAAACATACTAACTGCGTTTGTTTTCCAAGTTTTCGTTTGAGCACGGCGAAAAAAAAGCAACTGTGTCAATAAAAAAATCGATTTACACTAACAGAATTTAGAGCAAGCGTAGAAAGTGTGTCGGTTACTTTAGGATACGTAGACTGAACTAATTTTGCGCGTGATGACGAGACAACCGTGATCTTCAATTCAAACGATGAAAGAGATTATTTATTTGTTGCATTGCTCTAGCATGCTGGCTGCTGCCTGCGAATCATATTTCACCATATATTCATACACGTATGGGTTATTTCACGACAGATCGACCAAGTCCATCCGAGCCGAACACACTCGTCCCTTTTTTTTTGCAAAATAATTCAATCAACGTCGCGCCGTCATGTTGAAAATAAATATTTTCGAACTTTTGTGGTCGTAAAAAAATATTAAAAAAAAAACGACCGAATTCGTAATACGAGTCGAATAATTTTTGATTACCGAACTATGCGATAGAACGCAGTATTGATCCTGCTCGTTTTTCAAAAAAAAAATCCATTATTCTTCTCGGTAAAACTTTCGGCTACGGTTAAAAGTACCTTTCAAAAATTTTAAAGATCTGCGCCGATTTTGGGACCGCGAAAAAAGCCGCAGATTCCGGATCCAGTTCAACGTATCGTTCGTCGATTTGAGCTAACCCATCAGTGTGTGTCCATTATATAAAATCATCCATATCATGTCCGTTTGAAAAATTAGGAAAGATTCGCTGTGTCTTTTACGTTCATTCTTGCTATCATTTTCGTCGGTGAGAGTTTAGAAAAAGACTCGTCGTACACTGACGAACAACACGCAACGAAACAATAACGAAACTTTTGAAAAATACGTCTGCGACTTTTTGAAATTAACGCAAAATTAGGTCACACCTTCGTGATGGTAGTATTCAGTTCGACAAATGTGTAAAGCAACGAATTACGCTACGAGTAAAGTTGCCCCGTGAGCGAATAACTCGTGGAGGAATTTTACGGAAATAAAATTTGAAATTTGAACCAAATGCCGAGGTGAATTCGGCAATTGTACTCGCGACTCAAATAAATATCTTCATGCACTGAGAAACTAATTAAATCCGGAAGAACGGGGGGGGGGGGGACAAACTCGGATTACTCCAAGAGATTTTGTAATTTAGCGGATTTTTCCCTGAAATATTATGTATAAAGATTAAAGAATAGACGGAAAAGATCGTTTATGTACAATCGCTTGTCGTACTCGCAACAAATGTAATCACAAGCGCCATCGATTTTTAATTCATCATGTTTTATTTGAGCACTCAATGTGTACAGGATCACCTACTCATCTCTGTCTCTTTCACTCTCTCACTTACATCATTATACATTATACATGATTTCCAAGTTCATTCTCGATTGATATTTAGCGTCTTAATTTAGCTTTGAAATTTCATCCAAAAAGTATAATTGTTCAATTTTCGACGGCAAAAACTCCATCTTGTGGTTTTTGGTGAAATTTCGTTTCCTTCCGCAATGTCACTCCTCTCTGTTTCTCTCTCTCTCTCTCTCTCTCTCTATCTCGGTTGATCACCTTTGACCGTTTCCATCCGAATAACATCCGACCCTCGCTGGAACGAATAAAGTTCCTTTGATGATAAAAATTGGAAAAAGTAAATCCATTCTTCCGTTCAGACAGAAAATTAGCATTGAGAAAACGTTTGTCACTCGGCGCTGATGAATCTATCATTGGATATAATTGGAATGCACGATAGTTTGCACAATGAAAAATGCGTCAGCGACCGACATTTTTATTCCGTCGGATCCAATGGCAGATTTTTCAACGTTGATACAATAGACTCGCCAGTGTCGGTACGGAATGACTTGAAAAAGACAAGAAAATTGGAAATTTAGGTTCGGGAAATTTTTTTTTTCCTTTTTTTGACGAATTTTGTGCGCAGCTTGGGCGAGGGCACTAGGCCAACAAGGGGTCATACCAAATCCGCCAGCATCAGTGCAGGTCACCGCTCCTCTAGTGGCGTACCTTCCAGCGACCACTCGCTACTGGACACTCAACCACGGAACGTTCACAACTCCCTACTCGCAACAGCTGATCCTCTTAGACAGAGGTACAGGTTCCCCGAATATAACCTCGTTGAATCGAACGTTGAAGAAAGAATACACAACGTTTATTTTCATTTCATTGTTCTTTATCGTTGCAAAAATATTCTACTTTTATTCCTGTCGTTTGTTTCTCACGCAACTTATGGTTTCTCGTTATTTCCGAACCCTCTTTAATTTGCAATCGGCCACTAACTTGGGACATCAGTATTTTTCGGATTTTTGCTACGCCCTTTCGCAAGCCCTCGCGGAACCCCGACGCCGCACCAAGACAAACGTCATTTTTGTCGGTTAGACTGGTCCCGAAGGGTTCTGTTTTCTTTTTCGTTGCATTGTTGAGTACGCGTAACGTCGATACAAGGTCACATCCAAAGAAAGAGGCAAACTTCGCATCATCTCATCGATGAGTCGAGGTTTAAAAGAGCAATTGGCGAAAAATTGAGACGTTATCATTTTCTGGGATGCAAGGTTCATCTGTTTTTCCTTTTTCCTTTGGTAAATATTCTGCAATCGTTAAATTTTAGTATCGTGTATTACCGTGTGTGGATCACCCAAATTCTGGCGTATTTGAAAAACTCAAAAAAAGGAAATTTGTAAGAATCCGATTTTTCTCCAATGTTCAAGAATGGGAGTGGAAAGTTATTGTTTTAGGAACATCCTATGGTTTATTCCGGTAGACATTGATAAATGTTCATCTCATTCTATATTTTTCACGTTTGATGCAGCGATAAAAGTCTGCTCGTCAGGACGAAAAGCAATTTTTCGAAAATCTGTCAAATTTTGGATGTGACCTTATACTTGAGACAAAAGCATTTCTTGTATACTTTCTTCGCACATTTATCAATTATCAACTGTATTCGACCGAATGAATTTTCTTTTTCATTCAACCGCGTGCGTCCACGTTGGTCTTTGTGATTCTTTTCCATGCGGTGTACTTTATTGTACCTCTATCACGTTACTCGGCAAAGACCCAGTGATTACAGTGTTAGCAGGGTACTTTTGAAAAATAATTTATAAAAATCGAATTAAGAAGAAGATAATCAAAGAATGATTTGTCTCAAGTAACGGGAAGAATCTCATAACGGCGAATTGACTCTCGGATAGTTTCTGATCATCAAAGTAGAAACCTTCTCTTTGGTTTGCATGGTACTGTTTCAATTTTTTGCCATCCTTCTTATTCTTCCCATCATTTTAATACTCGTCTTCTCCGCTAGAGGCTTTACGAAAACACACTCCGTCGTTCTTAGGGACGTATCTTTATTTCCCTTTTCTTGAATTTCTTTAGTTTTTCAATAGAATTTTCACTCACGGATCATCGTCATCAATTCATGAAAATTCAATGCTTACTACGTGGCATGTCTAATGGCTTAAGTAGCTCTCTAACAAGCGCACATACATTTTTTTCAAACTCTCGGCAACAGAAAGAGCAACGATGAGACTTTGGTCAACGAATTTCACTGTTCACGGCTTTTTACACGCTTCTAACATTAACGATAATCGAGAAATTTGAGACTCTGACGCGCACGAAAATACAAATCGATTTTCCGATATTTCATTGAATATCGGGAATGTTGCATTTTTCTCAATCCATCAAACTATTTTTCAAACGTGAATATTACGATTTCAAGAGAATTTAAGTAAAGTTAAGTAAAAAAAATAATTCTCAATCAGTTTTTACAATCCCCTTCATCTTCCAGCTTCGCTTAAGTTCAAATGATAAAGCCACGCTGAAACTTTGGGGCACGAATAGTTTAGTGTTTTGATGCCATTTGCTGTGCGATTTGTTTCTGTAGCATTGTTGTTTCTTTCGTTACGACAAATTTCGTTACGACACTTTTTTTTTAGGCGATGTATGATACCCGTTTGATTGCTCGGAAATTTCGTTCGCGTTTTTTTCCAAAATCGTGCAACGAACTTTTGGTGAAATTAGTCTCATTTTTATAGAAAATTGTGGCAAATATAGCATGAGAGTTTTATTTGATCGAAAATTTGTATCGTTCCGGAGAAAACAGCGCTCGCGTTTCGTAGCAATTTCCCTCGCACTCGCGACGGTTTGCCGGGTATCACACAGTGCCTCAACAGAATCTTTTTTCATGTAAAATTTTTGTTCCTCTTTGGTATATATATATATGCACACACATAAATATGTATATTGATGAGAAAACAGGAATACATCGATTTATAAAAATTATTTTTCTTTTTCGTCAGCTTGGGCGTATCACCAAGCAATAGATTGGCAACACCGACGACACCGGCATTTCCGAGGAACGTTCCGAGCCGCAGTACGTTCCACTCTGGCCAAAACAGGGCACAGCGAAATCATAATCAGGTTTGTCGTATATTTCGCGCTCGAAATTTCCACTAACACGGAGCGAGCATAAAAGGAGGAATCACAGATTTGTCAAACTTGCCTCGATTCATTACGGAATATAAAAAAAAGTACACTCTCTTCTCCTTCACGGACAGTTTCTTCCTCGTTCACGATCTTTCCTCGCATCTCTTATTTTTCTCAGCACCAAAGTATTGTCTTTAATCCGTTGAAGATTGGACAATTTTCTCCTCTTATTCTCCAGAATCCGCGTTTAGCTGGAAACAAATTTTGCGTAGTTGGACTGAACCGTGTTGAAAATTACAGGGTCACACACACACGCAGGACACGAACGCGATAAGCCCGTTGGCGAGGCCATCCTTCTTCTCCAAACTCTCGTCGAGGTTCTCCAAACGGTGAGTTTCAATCAATGATCGAGAAAAAAAAAATTACAAGGAAGCATTGTTATCGCTGTTATCATTATTAATCATTAACACATGCGACGATCGTTACATCTCTCGGCATGCTTACTAAACTTTTTAACTCCATAGATTACGCTGTGATCGTTAGTCGATTGTCAATCCCGATCCAAATGTGGTTTTTTTTCTCACGAATGTCGTTTGTTCCTCGAGCTAAGAAAACATTTACGCGAGTCGCTCGACTTTGTGACGAAATTCTCTCGTATCGTCGAAAATTGCGTCAAAGATTCCCAGCTTTATTCGCACAAAGTCCACTTCCGGTTCTTGTAGCCTCCAGCAATCACCCGTCTTCTTTTTCTCTACGATCAAAGGGTGGTCCTGACGCGAAAGTAAATTTGCTTGAAAATTAAAACACACGTCGGACGCATACCGGACGGCAGGACAGAGTTTTTTTTTTGCAGATTTTGAATAAAATGAATTTAACGCGATTGATTTTCGGCGGGGATGGTTCTAAAAAAATTGAGTGCGTAAATTACATTTTTTTTCTCAGTATTCGAGAGAAAAGAACAATCGCTCGCGGGATGTTGAGATAGCTATGAATACCCTTGAAAATCTGTCTTTTTACCGTTCGCGCCAAGTGGCCATGAAATATTGAAATCGGCTGGAAGAAACGTGCGGGATTTGTTTCTTTTTGCGTACACCTTACGTGTCTGAATCATCCACGAATATTCACCTTTTTTCCTCGTAGCTTCTTCCGTTCTGGAAATAAATACTTAAATAAATCACTTATTGCTTAACGAAAAGTCAAGACTGATTTAAGATCGTAGATTCGGGTTAATTACTTTTTCTTTCTTTTTTTTGCAAAATCTGCATGAAAATATTCGTCCTCACGGTCTCAAAAAAGTTAGTTTTCCTGATTTCATGTACCTCACTCCCTGTGTACAAAGGTGACGTAGGAGGACAGCTTGAGGAGAAAAAATGGCGGCTTTATCGTGGGGCATGTTAGCGAATCGAATTTCCGTGCATGGAATGTGATAAATTCGTGTGTTTATTTTTGTTTGTTTGACCTTTAACCCCTTAACGGTGCAGCGAAATTGAGATTTTCGTGCCACTTTTGTGATGGGAAGAAAATTTGACGGATTCATCCTATAATCCTCAGTGTAACGGTTCTCAAAGCCATTGAAGCCGAATTTCATGCTCGACGTATGGATTTCAAAATGGCGGGTCCAATATAGCGGCCGCACACTTTTTCGGCAAAAGTATTTCGATATCGATGAAAAAAAGGCGCCTATTTTCCCAATTCGTTTCCGTCACAACTACAGCCGCCATTTTGGCATTTGAGAATCTTATTCCACGTTCAAATTCGACGACCTCAAGGGCATTCACATTTTCGTTAAAATGCAAACATTTTTCAAATTCGTGCCCGCCATATTGGATCCATATTGGATCTTAATTTACCCAGCAGCAGACGATACACATGATCGTGTCATAACACAAAGGTGGCACGACTTTTTCCGTCCCTGTAGGTGTCACTCACAGTCAAGGGGTTAAATGACACTAATCATCGTTGATGTTCGTTCGTATGTAATT
This sequence comes from Heteropelma amictum, assembly GCA_959613375.1. Lineage (NCBI taxonomy): Eukaryota > Metazoa > Arthropoda > Insecta > Hymenoptera > Ichneumonidae > Heteropelma > Heteropelma amictum. Next base: position 6,957,222 of record OY390725.1, read on the forward strand.
GTAAGATAATATATACTCGTCGTGTATGCATGCCATTATGATGTTTATGTTCTAAGGATGCACAATGACTATGTAATTCTGGAAGGCCTTGTACCGATTATTCGTTTTTTTTTTCTTTTTTTTCACGTACAATCAACCTAAATTAAGACAAGTTTATTTTCTATACACAGTGTTTTTGATTCGCTGTAAATCTGATGAGTTAGCAGCGACCATTATCAGTGAAAGCGATATACGATTGATATGTACATATATAAATATACACATATAGATATTTTTTATGTATGCCAATATACATATATATGTATTGATTTAATATGTATATATATATAAGATATATATATATGTATATGTATATTTATATGTACATGTATGTATATTTATATATCTATGTAGCTTATGTCATGAAATCTTTTGCAATGTAATACATTTTTACTTTTACTTTCTCAGTTTTGAACTTCCTCAGAAAAGCAGAAGAGTACGTTATCGCGCACGTCTTTTTTTTTTTCTGTCCATCTCTCTCTATTTTGTCCCACAAGTATACCTGCTTGAAGGCGTTATTCTCTCCCCAGTACATTTACATTTGTCAACAAAGGTCATTTAGATAAACTGTTCCACGGTCTTGGAAATCAAAATCGAATTACGAGAGTAGAAGATTTTATTGGCCCCCGCTGTTGTATGTTTTTTTTTGCGCCCGGAGACTGCTCGATGGTATTTCTCAAGTTTTCGAACTCACCGTCTCGAATCCAATTTTTTTTTATGAAATGTTTTCCGGAATAGATAGAACCTTTCATTTGGCATGGTTTTCACGAGATTTTAGGACAAAATGAGGAAAAGCCCAAAAAATTCACCGTCGTTTCGCAAACGGAGGTAGCGTTCTGTGTAGGCTACACGTTTTTCGATGATTCTCGATAGCAGTCGGAGCGGTTTTGCGGAGCGACCTCCGCGATTGTCCGTAGTATCAAAATTTTCGAGCCCTACGATATGAGATGTCGAAAAAAAAAAACGATTTTGGACAGCGGTCCGTTATCGTAGTTTAGCAAAGCCGGTATGATTCTTCGGACAAAGAAAGAGAGATAAAGAGGCTCAGAGCAAACGGAAGGAAAAGAGTGAGTGGAGGGAACCACCGGAGAAAAAGCTCGGTCCATCTCGCATACTCATTGTGCATCCCTTTTTTTTTGAGAAAAAAAAAATATAAATATCTACTTACAAGTATGTTTCAAAAGATATATAGACATATATATATATATACACTAAAACACACCGTGTGGAATATCTTTTGTGAGTCTTTTGGGTTTAGTCCATTTGTTGCGTAGCTCGAGAGAAAGAGAGAAAAAAAATCGTGTGAATGGCATGGGCGGGTTAGAGAAAGTCCGCAAGCCCTCGGAACGTCACAATGTGACGCAACGTTGTGACGTTTAAGCGCGCGCGCGCGCGCGTTTGTGTGTGTGTGCGTGTGTGTGTGTGCATGTTTATACATATATAAAATATATATTTATATGTATATACAAGCCGCAAGAGTCACAGAATAACGAGTGCCATCGGCGTCGAGCCGAAGAGCTAGAGCGCCCGTTTTTTTTTTTTTTGTCTTTCACGAAATGGTCACTGTACTCTCATCGCTAATATAAATCAAAGCAAAAACAAGAAAGAAACACGAATATTCCATTTTTCGTCCAGTAACAAAAGGAGAATAAAAAAAAGGACGTAATATCACGAGAACCGCGTGTCCTTCGGCCAGACTACCCACACAGCATAGCCATTGGTGCATCAATGAATTTTCTTTTGTCTTTTTTTTTTTTCTTTCTGTTTACTCATTTGTTCTTTCATTTTTTTTTTTCTAATCTTTTTGTTTTCTCGTTTTTTTTTTCCTTGATCGAATAACTCGTTTGAGCAAACAATTAAATCGGAATATTTCCTCTATGCTGCAGGACTTGAACCAAGTAGATTGGCTTCGTCTCAAGTTCCACGATGGCCAAGGCCATAGAGACGCGACTCGCGGTAAACAACAGATACACGATGCGCGCTGGCTATGTGTGGAGCGTTAACGCAGCTAAGACACCTTGCCCTGCGACCTAGCCCTCTTTTCAAATCCGAGCACCCTTTGAACACACGCCCATGTTCACTCGTAACGATAATGACGAAAAATGACAGAAAAATAAAAAGAACAAAAACAGCGCGAACATTAACGCCGAAGAAGCGCAAGATACGCCGCGTGTGTTACAGCCCCGACGCTCAATGGACAGTGTGTGATGCTTTTATAGGGAAAAAGAGGGTGTCCCGGAGGAAGACAGTGAGAAAGACAAACAAAAAAAAACAAAAAAAAGAGAGAAATATACGATATTCACTCCGTTATTCTGTGGTGCGAGTGTCTGAGAGTAGAGAGACTTTTTTTTTCTTCCTTTCTTTCTCATTTGTACGTTGATTCGCGAATGTTACGAGGCGTCATTTATATGATACATGTAATAACGTATATCGAGTTACATATGGCATGCTCACGATTTAATTGATATATACATACGATACCAACCATATATATATCTATTTATGTATATTTAAATACATATATATATGAATACACGTATACATGTATATAAATTAAAGTCTTCCTGATGACGATGTACAGGATGGTTCGCCCTGAGCACTTTCGAGCAATAGCACACTGATTTTCGTGCCTTTCCTCCGTCTGTCACCGCCACCAGCTGAAAACACCAATCTCTTACCAATCTCTTACCAATCTCCGAATTATTCCGCTTCGATATGCCGCAACGCAATTTTACATTATTAGCGAGAAAGATGAGCAAATATATCCCGCAGTAACCAATAACCTAACGATATTTTTGTATTCCTCCGTCGATTCGAGCGATCGAATGGATATTTCCTCTTTAGAACTATTCAATTTTGTACACCCGATGTCATCGGCGAAACGAGTCCTCCCCCCCCCAGCCTCCTCTCTATTGGCAGTCAGCTTGATCGTTTAGAACAATTTTCCCTCGTTCCTTGCCGCATCACACTTTTATTAATGTGTTTTCTTTCATTCATCTCGCGTTCATTAAAATACGGGCGTGTTCGGTCGTGTAAAAAAAAAAAAAGAAAAAAAAATACAATGGTGCCTCCGAAGCTTCGAATAAAAAAGACATTGCGGGACGCAGGTGGCAGCGCATTCATCGGGCTATAGAGGAACGATGTTGTTCTCGCTTTTAGCCCTCGAACGTAGGAGATTGTAACAGATTTAGGCAAATATTCATATTTTTGACATTTTTCCAACGATTTAAATACTCTTCTTCTTCTTTTTTTCTTTTTTTCCAATGTACAAAATACTTCGTGTCCAACGAGACTATTCGGCTCAAAGAACGGACATGCTCTATCTTTTCAATGAGCATTGGGGTACTTTTTCTCTAGACGTTTCGCGATAACAGATAGAATTTAAATCGCTTTCGACCCATCTAGAAACCGTTGCGATAAGAATTGCTTGTTTTTTCAATTTACAGTGAGACGAGATGTGTGAATCACTCTCGGCCGAGTAGTAATTTGAAGAGATATTTTTAATATGAAAAAAAAACCTTAGATACGAAAAAAAAAAAAAAAAAATGAAAAATTGACGAAACAGTTGAAAATATAATAATCCGTGCATTGACAGGTTTTCTAAGTGAAAGGTGAAGTGTCGCCTTGTTTACCCCGAGACGAAATAGGATCAATCGACAAAAGTGGATATCTCATGCAACGGCAATCTTGCCAAAGTGGCTGCATATTAACCAGATCTTAAGAGACACATGAAATTACAAAAAAGTACAGAAATCGTCAAATACACATGTATAATGAGAATATTATTATTTTTTAATTCCGTTTCCTCCTTTCTTCTCACAATCATCTAGAATCTAATTTGAAAGAAAAAAAAGAGAACACGCGCATTCGACCGCTTGAGCAATGCGTGCGTCAGCCTCATAGAAAGGAAACAAAACGAACAAAAAACGAAGCAACTTGGATGCTAAGATCCGGGACGTAATTGTAGTCTCATGTGCGAATGATTAACGAATCGCATCGATTAATTTCGCGCTTCTCACGATCGGTGTGCGTGTGTGAAAAGCGCTCTTATCTTTCCTTACTTTCTTTTTGAAATCTCCGAATTTGAAGCTCTTCACGTTTTCTCTTCGATTTATCATCCGTGATGTAGAACGTTTTTTAATATCTCCATCAATCATTTTCATTCGATGAATTCTTTCTTGCCCTCCGAAGCTAACGTTCGTTGATCGCTCTTCAGAGAGAAATGACCGAGCGACAACCGTCGATTGACTTTTATACTTTTTTTTTATTTTCAAAGGAGTAACGAAATTTCTCGTCAATATTCACACTCGCGTATAAAATGCTTTCGTGCGATTTTCCGAAAACCTTTCGCGCGAGGTATCGGAACTTTTGTTCCGTTGCCTCTTATCGTTTCTTTTGCTACACGACATGTTTTTGTCTTTTTTTTTTTTTCAATGAAAAGTTACTATTTACTCAAAGCGACGTCCCAAATCATTTTTCCTCCTACAGTTGCGCCTAAACTGCGTTTATTTTTCGTTATTTTCTATTCAACTATTCGATAAGAGATTGTTCATAGGTCTTAAAGTTTTTAGGGAAATGTGAAAAATCGAAGATAACCCGGAGTTTCGCTGTTTCATTGCAATTTTCTCAGCCAGAGTTTTGCAGACTTGATCTCCTTCTCTCGATTTATTGTCTCGTTCGGTTTCGACGATACCGACGAGAGAGGGAGAGTCAGTAAGATGGGAATGACGATTATAGCGATCGGTAGATCTGCCACTCAGGGGATATCAAGATGCGAGAAGAATTTTCCGGATCTCACGCCGATGTAACGTCTTTGTTGGGTGATTTTTTTCGTCTTTTGTCATACTCTGAACTCAACACCCCGTTGACAGCAATTTTTATAATTTTTCGGTAATGAAAAGGAAATACAAAAAATGAGTCGAAATCGTCGAGGATTTTGGGGAATTTTTAATGCGATGGCAAGTAAATGTACATCGTTTTCGTATCCTCTTTCATATGGTAACCTGGCAGAGAAATGAGATGAGACGCGAAAACTAAAAGAGAGAGAGAGAGAGAGAGAGAGAGGATAGACGACAGCGCGATTGCGAATGAAAAGCGCCTACCGTAAAGAATTGACAAAAAAAAAACTACTAGTAAAAACAGCGTCTGTCATTTGTTATTCGATCAAATAGACAATTAATCATCGAGATTAGTAATACGCTTCGTTAAACTAGAAGCTTATCGCATCTTCGCTGAACGATTCTCCGTTTTAATGCTAATCGATATTTTTTTTTCTTCACAATATCCGAATGGAACGAAGACGAGACTTTAATGTTTTCACTGTTTATCATTTTTTCTGGTTGTTTTTTTTGTTCTTTTTTTTGTTTTTTAAATAAAAATCCGGTAGCATGAATCATCGACAAACGTCGTTGATCATGTCTATCCCGATGAAAGTGCATGAATGACTGTAGAAAAATGAATTTGTAAACCGATGATAGAAGAAAAAAAATGAATGATTAAAACGCCTAAGGCCATCCGGTAGAGATTGATTTGCGTTAAAGTGAGAGATATGGGAGAGAAAGATATTAAATAATTTAGAACAATATATATTATACATACAAATAATGATTAGAAAATATATATATATGAATGATATATAAATATGAACATTAATATACCTGTATACGAGCTGTTGCTTTTTCCTGCTCTCCAGCTGTGTGCACCTTTAGAAACGTCAATTTAAACGGGAAGAAAAAGTAAAGAGCATATTTTCCAATTTTCCCGTTCAATTCGTTATCATACATGCATATATGTATATACCATATATATGTACGTGGGGATAAATTATATATATATAATATACATACAATACAAATACACACTTTAATTCGTGCGTATATGAATAATTAGTTCAATGATATTTCGTTTAAATCATGTTTAATCGGGGAATTATCTTGTTTTTGTCTTAAACATGTCCTGGGGTCTCCACGTGGAGGGCAGCAAATAGCCAACAAAGTTTTCGCAGGATAGAATTATTATTTAATAATTTTAAGAAGCAATAATAGTAATAATTTCATATTAATAAATATTTTAAAACTGTCTTGTACATGTTGTACCGATTTTATTTCCAGAAACCTGTTTATTCATTCATACACACACACACACACACACACACATGCACACGAATAATGTATACATGTATCGAAAGACTAAGAGTGCAGAGACTGTTTCGCCGTATGTGAAAAACGGTGAATAGAATCGAGAGACGAAAGTCAGTAATACGTTTGAAAAGTATTCAAACACAATGCCGTTTCGTGATCCCGATGCATGAAACATGAAACTTCTTTTCTTTTTTTGCAATGGCGATGTTCTAAACTGTCGTAGCTTTATTTTTATAACAGGCTCGTTTTTATAATTATGTAAATGTATAAGCGAATCTCATCGATAAGATTGTGTCTACGTATATTCACAGAGATGTAACACTCACAGCCGCAACTCATACAGTGGATATTATTCATTACCACTTACTCGCTTTTGGTGCCCTTGCACATCGTACGATCTATGACAAACGATTGACTAAAATGGAGATACCATGAGAAAAAAAAGGCAATAAAGTGCGTTGAATAACCCATCGTATAATCATACCACTTCAATGATCATTAACGAGAAAAATGTGCGTGATTCTGCATCACATAACGACGAAAGTGCAGAATCTCAATTTGCTTCGATAGAGAAAAAGCAAAAGTCTTTTCTTCCAATTCACCTACAGCAATATGCAATGGGTATCAACGTCGTTGAACAAAAAAACAATGGGAATAAGAGAAATATTCTATCTAGCTGAACTCTCATTCATTTATCGAGTTTAGTGTTTGTTAGCAATTGCCTTTGTTTTGTTATTTCAGCCCCATGGATCCCTCCGTACCTCCCAAGCACCCAGTAGTGAGGTACGTTGCTGCATACCATTTATACCACAACATCACGTTCTTTTTCAACTTTTTTTTTTCTTTTTTCTTTCTTGAATCGAACGATATACACGGCCGAATTTATCCTGTTCTATTCGTACCCCCGTCGCTGCGTCGCTGATTCGACAAGTCGATTTATATTTATTTCTTAACAAACATCCACCACGCAATAACGAGCAATCGGCGCATGCTATCCGCTCTTGTCGTTAAAATCTTACATTTTACTTTTTTCATTTTGTTCATCAACCCCCAACGCAAATATCCCTCGTCCTTCCGACCGACGGTCATTGCCTCGGTCGCAATGATAATACGTGAATAATCGTTCTATCCGCCGGAATATAAATAATCGATATTATCACTTTTCGATAAATGTGTGTCTATTATGCACGAATCGTTCATGAATGTCAGATTAATGCATTATGAAGTTGCTGTACGAAAGGCCCATTTACATCATCATTACGAATATTTACATATAAATAGATTTTTATTCAGATCACACCGTTTAGAAATTGCCGTCGAGAAAAATGTTTTTTTCATTAATAATCCACTTGTTTCACTTTGTTAAATCATTCATATTTATAGAAACGCAATTTTTGGATGTTTCCATCTCATGCATGTACCGCATGCTGTATTTATCATGAAAAAGTAAAAGAACAAAATGGTACCGAATTTGTGTATGAAATAACGTCCAATCTTGTCGTCGAAAGAAAAGGGAAAATGTTAGTCAAGAAGCAACTCGTCCGTTTCTCTCTCGGTACTTTCCATGTCGCTTCAGCCTCGACAAAGAGCAGACTTAAGATATTTTTCTGTTACAGTGGCGCGACCACTAACGACGAACAGGTAAAGCCTCGTAGCTTGCGCTTTACATGGAGCATGAGGACCACGAGCAGTCGAGATCCCAACGAGATAATGTCTGAAATACGAAAGGTGAGCGACTCGATGATGAAGCAAAAAAAATTTAACAAAATTGAAAAATATATTCAAAATATAATTACGAATATTGAAGAATATCACTGCGAGAAGCACTTGTTTCTCCTTTAATCGTTTCAAAATGGAGTCAAAATAGTCTTATTTTCCGATTGATCATATTGTTCCACCCTGGTACCTTGATAGAAGAGTGCCTCGTCTCTGTAAAGTCGTTTGATGACGAGTATACATGGTTTTTCTTTGAATCTTCAGGTTCTCGATGCCAACAAGTGTCAGTACGAGCAACGGGAGAGATTTCTTTTACTCTGCTCGCACGGCGATGCCGCAACTGACAGTCAAGTGCAGTGGGAGATAGAAGTTTGCAAACTGCCACGTTTGTCGTTGAACGGTGTACGCTTCAAGCGGATTTTGGGAACGTCGATAGGCTTCAAGAATATCGCGAGTAAAATCGCAAACGAGCTCAAGCTGTGACTGCCGGCTTCCGGCACCCTGGCCACTCAAGTAAACCCATAACCCCCACGTGACCTTTCGCAATCAGTGGCGAACTCTGAGGAATTTTATTCGTGTTTAGTCTGGGACTCGGATTCTGAATCTGACACTCGTGAAATATTCGTATAGCGAAATGAATTTACAGGAACGAAAACAATAATAGAAAATAAATAATGGAGCGACCCAGCTGCTGCAAAAGCAAGTGGAAAAAGCGCGAAAGTCACGCTCGAGTCTTGTCGCAAGTCCGAGGATCTCTGGCTCGTGTTGGCGGGCGATGTGCGTGGCGTTTCGTTGTCGATGAGAATGAAAATATGAAGAAAAACATTTACCTCTCTGTCCCTCTCAACATTATTGTTGTAATATTCCTTGAAAAAAAAAAAAAAAACCGAAAGAGGAGGAACGAGGAGTATACGAGTTCCGGCTCAATACCGGAAGGACCGTTCGACGCGAGGATGAGCTAGCTAATCCGGTTCTGTATATTCAAAAGTGATAACGAAGCGAAAAAGAGAGAGAGAGAGAGTGCGAGAGATATTCGACGACGAAACTCGACATCAAAATCCTGCGGAAATCATCTTTACGAATCACAACGACAGTAAAAACAGTGGGATAACGTTCGAACGTGATTTTCGTTCGGGTCTTGAGCGTCAAAGAAGATTAACCATCCGTAACAATCGTGCGTCTCGAGAAGAATTAAAACATATATATTAATATATAAAACAATCCAATTACGGGGTCAGGGTTCACAGTTCGTAGCGGTATTATTCGCTTGGCGTTTTTACTACTATAAACCGAAGAAGAAGAAGAAAAACCGAAAATAACAGTAACGATTTATAGGGATCGGTAAACACAAATTTTCGCCACTTTTCTCGCGCCCTCTCTCTCTCTCTCTGTCTCTTCTTCGGTCTCTCTCTCGCTCCATCTCCCTTTTGATACCCCGACTAACACTTTGAACTGTACCGTCTAGTTGAGTAAAACCAGAGTTGACGGGGAAAGGCAAATGACTCGAAATTTCTAACCGCTGTCGCGGAGCTCCTCGGTCATTCGCCAATTTTTCAAAGCGACAAATTTTTATTGTTCCAAGCTGTGTAAAAAGAAAAAAAACCATTCTAGCAACAACAAATACAGTCGTACAACCTTGCACACTTATTTTTAAAAGTATTTTTTTGTTCGAAATGCACACACACACACACACACACATACAGTCGTACATATACACACATACAAACATACTCATACATTCAATTAGCCTGTGTCAGCTGTCATGAAGTAATTAGCGAATTAAATCAGTCGTCGTAACGATGCATTTTTTTCTTCAAATTCACGATTCGTGAATGTATCGGATGAATTATCATTGCGTAACAAGAATGAGGCAAGGGGTGGAATAATAATTTGGAATTGAAGGATAGCCGAAAAACGCCGATAGACGGCGATTCGTTCGAGTCGAGTCATCAAACTCGAACGCATCTCGTCCGCGTGATAAATCTTCCGCACGCGAAATCTCGAAGAGAGAAAAAAAACAGGGGAGAAAGGAGAACTCGCAATTGCGAGAGGATAGCGAAAGAAATTGAGAATAGAAAAAACTGTTCAAATATTCTTTACACTACCAGATGCTGCTGTTTCTACGAAGCGTATAAAATGGATTAAGAGATAAACGAGAGAACGAATATTAATAATAAATGTAGGTCTCGTATTTGGCGATATTGTAACGTCTTACCCTTTGATCGGCAGGTTGCATCCCCGCGATTGACTCGACAAGGTTGAAACGAGGAGGAAAACGAGAAAACAATGAAAACAAGTGTAACAGTGCGCGGACACGGAGGAGAATATATGAGATAACGTTTGTGTAGCGATCATTGCAGGCCGGAGTCACGCTGTATATAATATATTATAAAGGTACTAAATTAAACGAGAAAGAGCCTCGGATGATTAGCAGTCGCACGTGCACCATGACGAAGCAGCAAGAGAAAAAGAGACGAAAAAATAAATGATTTAACGGGAAGATCACAAATACGTTTTATATTTGCCTAACATTAATGAGGAATGATGAAGAGGGGGAAACAAACAAACAAAACAAACAAACAAGCAAAAACTGTTTGATATACAATTAGGCAATGACTAATTTATTTACATGCTACACAGACTCGTTCATTTTTACACATTTCTATAATCTTGCTAGGATCAATACCCAGCAATTTTTTCAAGTGTTACGACTGATGAAAAAATGAAGAAAAATAAATGAAAAACAATAAAAAACGATAAACGGAAAGCAAAATGATGATACCGTGCGCGCGTTTCGTTAGTACAGACGACGAGCTGGAAATCGGATAAACGACTGATAGAAACTAAGTATAATCGGCCATAGTTGTATCTCGTGCGATGGAACGATGGAAAAAAGTGTAAAAGGCGACACGAGGACGAAATTTTGACAAAAAAAAAATACGAGAAATAACAGAAGCCAGACAAAAACGCATGGTCCGCGAGACGTGTGTGTGTATATGTGCTGAAATACATATGTATATTATTGATATATATACACATGCATAAACACGTAAATATATACGAGCGGTGGCATGGGGACTTACTTTCGTTGAGTGTGACAATGTGTATAGTTCCATTTCTTCGAATAATCCTATATTAAACTCTCGTGAAGAGAAAAATGTAAGATACGGAAATGCGTTCGTCAAACGCGCAACATGTTCGAAATACTGACGCGCATGTTGATACGATGATAATAATATTACGCTCATTAATGAAGTGAAAACGATGAGAGAGAGAAGTAAAAAAAAGGAGAACGAATCGTCATTAGGATGGTTTTGACGGGCGAAAGTTCGAGAAAATACGAAAAATATCATCTCCGTTGCCCGTTCGCGTGAGCTGTGACGGTACATTCGGTATCCCGATGAATTCGGGGATTTCGAGGTTATGGCGACCGTTCAAAAATGTCAAAATGTCGATGGGGTCGCGCCAAACAGAAACGACCATAGACATACGTACATGTATACTAAATAATCGTAACTATTATGGTTATCGTTATTATAATTATTATTATTAGTGTTACGAGACAAAAACCCTTGTAGCATTGATGATGAATTCCCGAACACGACGAGAAAAAATCCAGGCGAACACACACATACCACGTAACAATAGACAAATGATAAATATCTGATAATAATATACATACACCCATCCTGCGATTGCTTGCTTCGACAAATTAATGTATAAAAGGAACTATCGATACTTGAAAAAAATGGGGGCGAGAAAACGAAACACACATCGTGCGATAATTACGAGACGCTGATTTCCGTGTCGTGTCAAAAATAACGAATTTCGTCGATAGCTGGACGAGCAACAATCTCATCACTTCTCGGCATTGTAAGTAGCAATTTATGCTGTGTAGTTCCACGCGAAAGGAGGAAAAAATTGTTTACGACAAACAGAGTAACGACATCCCGCTCATGTCGATTGGGCCGTCTACGAAATAACGCCGGTTATTCGGCAATTCGAAAGGGACATACGCATGCGCGTATCGACACATACACCCACACACAAACACACACACACACACATTAACACATACGTACATACGCACCTCAGTCTGTAGATAAGTACATACAGCTTATTTGCTAAGTGTTTTCTGGTGATCGGTATCTAGCCAAAATGTAGCAGAAAAAAAAGAAACGTTTATAATAAAATGGTAACACGTATTGTTTTCTAATTGTGACTCCTGATCGGTGTGATGTATTATCGACGTAGATTTGTAGTGATTATTGTACGTAGCATTTCTATCGAATCATGAAACACGAAGAATACAGGTAAGATAATTTCAATATATTCCTGTCGATTATCAGTCATCGTTTTCTCTAGGTTTAAAATAACGGAAATACACGAGCTTGCACGTTCAAACGCACAGCGCGATTATCGCGCGTGTGTTCTACGACCGAAACTGGGAACCGGAAGTAAGGTGTTTAACCTTACTTTTTAAGAAATTTGTTAAAATAGAATTATAATTAGAAATTATAATGACACCGAACTATAATGAATTATTATAGAAAACATATTTTCCGTAAATGGTATGTCAGGAGGGAAATTCAGGTCGTATCACGTGATTACCGGATTCAGGCGCCAATCTTTCGAATGTTTAGTCGTCAACGGATCTGGTCATGGCGCTTGTCCGTAGATGGCGTACCTCCGCAACGATGCGAAGAGCATAGTGAATCGAACTGATTAATTAGTTGCGATTGAAACTGTGACGAGCCATTATCTAATAAGAACCGAAAAGGTGGGAGTTGAGAGTCGTATGGTTTCGATCGGATTTGTCTAATTGGTAAGAAATATATTAGGCTGATTAGACCAGGTGTTTTATTGGTAATTGGGAGAATGTAATGAATTGAGTCTGGGATGTTGGTTCGAGAGTGATGTATTGTTGTGAGGAACAATTTACAGCTGACGTTCTGTGCGGCGACACTATGGGGCGCTTTTGTCTCTATGTCCACAGCAGAGACAGAGTTTGTGTTCTCATCTAGCGTCTGAATATTCATCAAGAGCTCTCAAGAGCTCTTTGGGAGAAAGTTTTATTATTTTGGATTTTCTAAAACTGGCGTTCGGTTGCATTTTCTTCTCTTCAGATGCCTATTAGGGTACATCAAACATGCAACGTACATAGGCATTGTATATTTATCTGTATAATGATAGGAAAGTTTCTCATATTTCTGTATGCTTCCAGAGGGTTTTTTTTACAGTTTTGTTCTTTCTGTAGTTTTCATGCATATTCGTATTACACGTACCAAAATAGCGAAGTTTATTAAGTACATTAAATTACCCGCGCGTTGTGCATAATATCGATCGAATTACGATGAAATAAAGTACATTGTTTCGCCACCAATTCAACGATGAATTACTGTTCCTTTCAAAAGCTTCGAGCAGGGACTCTCCGTATCGAATGCAAGGGGGCTCAACAACGAAGTGTCTCATTTTTTCTTTATTTCGCATAAAAAAAAGGCAAATGAAACATCGCAAATAAAGAAATTTCGAAGTAAATAATAACTCGTTGATAACTTTATAAATCCTGAAAAATGTATCTATTATTTATAAGTTCGAGCATAGACATGTGCGATTGACCAAGAGCGAAAAAAAAAACGTGCGGTGGTACGCGAGAATCCAACCTTCAAACATTTGCTGCAGATTATTCGATTTACATTTTGTAATTTATTCCATGCAATCGCATAAATACTCTAAGCACTCTCTTTTTGTTAGACGACGGGCGGCCCCGCAAAAATAACCTCCTGCGTCTAGCTATCCGTTGCGCCAGCTGATCCAAGCCTAAGCTATATTGCTGCTTATTTGTGTGACCGCTGAGTCGCACTTGAACGACGTATACGAAGGTTCGGACACAGCCAGAGAGATATCTTTTCCCCCACTGAATCGCTGCAACACGCTACTGACACTACACGATAAAAATAAAGACGTGTTACAGCCTTTTTCTTCACAAACAACACACTCGACCGACTGACCGAGGGCAGAGGCTCGAACGCTTTTAGGTTATACCCGATGCAGCGCTGCGCTTTGAACAACAAAGTCAATGTGAGCCGGCGGAAAATTCGGCGAAAATCACACGCCATAAACAGATATTGTCATACGAACAAAAGGACGGAATGAGTATACGAAGATGAGCTCCAACGATATGAGCGGTGATTTGATACTCGAGGACATTAATACCGGCGTTAAATTCATCCTTCGCAAGAACGAACTGGTGGTTTGTAAATTTGATTATGAAATATTATTCAATTTAAAAAAAGTGAAATAAAACAAGTTGTTGCTACAATACGACTTGATTAAGGTATCGTGTTTATTTGTGTCATTGTCGCCAATTTTTCGGATCGAAATTTACCAAGAAATAGAAAAAAAATCATCTTACCATGCTGAATGTTTTTTCTACTTTATCGATACAAACATGTTTGTCAATTTGTTTTCACACCTGTTTCGTTGAATGAATTATTTGCAGTACCATTGTGGCAGAAAAAGGACCAACGAAATACTAACCGACAGTATTTTAGCGTCGAGAGAACACTGCATTTTTCTCCGTGTACAGGGACAATTAAATGTAATAGATAATAAAGTAAGTGCTCCGAGTTCCTCTCGAACCAACAAGAAAATTCATTCCGAGATCAAATATCCCGAGATAGAATAAGATAAAATGGTTTCCGAATAAGCTTGCTTGGCTTCAGGGGCTCGTGTTGAGGAAGATTTATTCTAGGAACAAAGTTGGTCTCTGCGGATAATAATAAAGTATTTTTCTTCTTAAATGCAGAGCGCCAATGGAATTTACATCAATGGAGTTCTCCAACAACCAAACTTGATGGTTACGCTGAAAATAAATGATATCATTGGTTTGGGCAGTCCGCGAATAGTACCGGATACGATAACCAACTCTACGACTCCGACGATTTATGTCCTCAAAGCTCTTGAGGTATGTCGAAGAAATGCACCTTATTAGTGTATAAACTACAGACAGAAACTATATTAAAAAAAACCTCCTTGAAATGCTGCATTTTCATAAAAAAAATCTTGCATGAAAAACCACGAGAAAAAAACTTTTTGTAACTAGGAAATTCTAGTTTTTTCATCGAGAGCTCATTTCTCTCAACATGTATAGTTTGCATTTTTATTTAACGTCCAACCGGAGCAGAAGAATTTACAAAAATTCTACCAATGTTTCACGCGTTGCGTATGAGCAGATAATTCTACCGAAAGACGCGATTGCGTCCTCGAGCCTGGTCTATACGTAACAATTATATTTTTTGTGAATCCCCGTATGATCGTTGTTTGGCGAGATATCAGCTGACGAGTGGAGAATCGCATTTTTAACTTTGATTGTAATTTCCGAATCCCGAACGGACGTACGGCGATCAACGATGTCGAAAAGTGTTTTTCGGCGGATGAACCGATGATTTTCTTTCAGCTAGAGCCGCAGGCGTCCGCCGGCGCTGCGAACGCTGAACCAGATTTGCCACAGGTGGTTCCTGACAACATTACTACAAATACGACGGAGAACAGGAAAAGATTGGCCAAAGATTCTCACCAATGTGACGTGCCTTGCAAAGTTCCTCGAGTCGAAGATACAAAGCAAATTCCGATTATCGAAAAAGAGACGACCGAGGTCGGAACCTCTGCGGACTCGTCGGTGTTTAGTAACAAATCCAACGATGAGAAATTACAATTGCCGTTACCGGATATTATCGATATTACAGGTAAAGAGAAATATCGTTCGTGCAAAGGTTTGCACGAAACTTTAATTTTTGCATTTTTTTGTTCAATCTGTTCTGTGAATTTCCTGTTTGTTTCATTCAATTTCAATGTGAGAAAAATTTCCAAAAATGAAACATCCGGCATTTCCAAAGTAGTCGAAAGGCGAACTGAAACTTCAAAAAAATTCGGAAATTTCCAATGTAGGCGATGGAAAAATATTGTTTGTTATATTTGCGCAAGACAACGAAACTTTTTTGTCTTCATTCGCTGGGCGATTTAGCCTTTTTTCTGGTTGGAGTTATTTTTATTCGTTTGCTGTGTACACTTGGAGTATCATGCACACGATCCATTACGTATGGAAGAGATTTGATTCATCCAATTGAATGAATTGTAATTGTCCCTGGAATTGCGATGTCTGGCGAAATCAGGAAGAAATTGAGATATATGTCAATGTTCATACACGAATTTTGCCTTCCACAAGTTTTGCTATTTCCGTTTTTCTATTTATTTCGGTTCTTTCTCCATTTTTGTTGTGCCTTGAAGCTCCCCGACCCTCTACGTTAAAACGTGATTAATGAGCATCGAAACCGTTTCTTGTCATGTGAAAATTTTCTTTTCGATTCGTGTCTCATTTACATTTTGTGGAGCTCACTATACTTATTCATACAGCAACTGTTTTGCCTCGAGAGTGTTACCCAGTATTTTTCTACTCTCGACTGTACTCAAAGTGTCTCAAAAAAACCGAATTACAAAGGGCGTAAGTACAAGTCGTAAGGGGGCTCATGGTGCATTCCGTGGCTGCGTTAAAAACCTTCGGCTCGCGCTGCCCCTACACGCGTCTGGACAAAGCAATACGATGAATAGAATCTCTTCGTTTTCTACAGATGAAAATAGTTCCGATTGCGAAATGAAGGGCGTTGTAATCAACGAGTATCGCAACACGGAAAACGATGGAAAAATTACGGAAAAATCCGTCGTTTCTCCATGCACAGTCGATGCACCGGAGGATGCGAAAGATATTCCGCCATTTTTGAAAATGGACAATGATGAAACGAGCGACCACTGCACTGTCTCATCGACTACTTGTTCGAGTCTCGAGAAAGATAAGCCGGTGGAAAGAGAAAGGAATCTCGGCGGTTCAAAAGCAACGATTATCGTCAATCCGGTAGATCAGGTGCAATCGACGTCGAAAATGAATAAAACTGGAAAATCCAAGGTCGTGTTGCCGAACCATGAAACGACGCGAAAGCGAGGTTACACCGAAGATTTTTCGTCCAGCGGTGACGAGGAAGTCGTCGGCCGTACAAAGACCTCCGAAAAGCGGGATCTCAGTGAAGACAGTAAAGATTCGCACAACGATGAGTTTAAAGACTTTTTGGTGCCGGCATTGAATCTGGAAGATCTTAACTTACACGAGAGAATGCAACGCCCCGCGGAGCACGGGGACTCTGGAAACGATAATTCGTGTTTCTTTCTTCGTTCGAACGACCACGGTATGGTGCAGGAAATCAAGTACGAGCCCGAAATTACGATAATCGATGACGACGAGTCCGTTTACATCGACGCGAAACCTTCGTCTCCCGGGATCCCCGCGTCGACGCCTCTGAAGCTGAAATACATAAAACAAGAAACAAAAACGAGATATTCGGAAGTTGACGTTGTAACGCTGAGCGACGACGACGAGGATGATTTTTTTCCAGCCTCGCAGTTATTCGGTGATGAGCCCGAGGGTCACGCGAAGATCGAACCGCCGAATAACGAGGTCGAGGAAAGCGAGTGCGACAGATTTCCCAACGAGATGATCGATGAGCTCGATATTGTTTTTCTGGACAGCGACAACGAGGACGATGGATTGTACAATCGCGTGATGCACAGTTCTCTGAACGAAAGTCGCGAAGTTCGCGTCAAGACGGAGCACGAGGCGGCGGAACCGGAAGCGGAACCCATAGCGGAAGATCGCGAAGCTG
The DNA here is from genome assembly GCA_959613375.1 of Heteropelma amictum. Taxonomy (NCBI): domain Eukaryota; kingdom Metazoa; phylum Arthropoda; class Insecta; order Hymenoptera; family Ichneumonidae; genus Heteropelma; species Heteropelma amictum. The sequence continues at coordinate 6,974,830 of OY390725.1, forward strand.
ATGAATTTGCCAACCTCAACGAACGGGAAGAGATTTTCAAGTTGTGCTTCACCGATGACGAAGATGACAGCGACGAGGCGGTCATTGACGTTGGTAAAAGAAAAAAAAAGGAAAACCGATCCGACAGCGTGGAAACGTTGGAGAACACCAGGTTGAGGTTGTTGCATGAGCTGGAGGAATGGGGCAAACACGAGGAAGAGAGGCTGCAAATGGATAAACAATCCGAAAAAGTCGCTGGTCAGTCGGTAAAGAAGCACGGTACGCGCGAAGATCCTGCCAAAAATGAGGAGCGAGCGAGAACGTCATCGAAATCCGTTAAAAGCGTCGAATCAACCGAGAACAACGCACGTAGGCAGAGTTCCCGACGCAAAAAGCAATCGATTTCCGCGAACAGGGAAATGAAGGACGCCGCGAGCAAAGAACGTGATCAGAAAACAAAGGACAAGCATTCCGTCAAAAAACCGAGTACTCTCGATGGCTCTCGATCGGTAAGAGTTCCGAATCGCGCGTGTCACGAGACTGATGCGGAGGTCGGAAGATCTAACGAGAAAAGTATGGAAAAACCTCCGAAACATTGCAGAATTTCTGCGGAAAAGTCTCGAAAGATTTCCACCGAGGATGCCAACTCGGCGGAAAATTCAAGAGTCATCTCCGCGAAGAAATCCAAGACACCTTCACAGGAAAAGTCACGATCCGTTTCCACTGACGAGCCTGACAAAATAGGAAAATCAGCTTGCAGCGAAAGATCCAGGCCAACATCTACGGAAACGTCACGATCGGTTGGTAAAGAAGATTCTCGATCGACAACGGGGGAAAGCTCTCTCGCAGCTTCGCCGAAGGTTGATCATCCGAGGAGGAGTTTGCAAATCGTTGATGCTCCGTTTCTCACTAACGGCAGCGGAAGAGGCGTCAGCTGCGATGTTAAGAGAATGGAAAGGTCAATGAGCGTGGATGACGCGACCAACAGCAGTTTCCTTCAAATTCCACAGCAAAACAACAGCGAGCGCGAGGCGAGAGAGAAAGCTGCGAGACCGAGTATGAAAAAGCCGACGACGGAAGAGGCGGTTGAAAAATTAACGACGAAACAGAAGAAGGAACTGGCTCTGAAGGAAAAACATGAAAAGTTTCTCAAGATAAAGGACCAAAAAATACGTCGCATGAAGAACAAGTGGGCCGAGTGTCTTCCGCCGCGTGCGTATCAAGGACCGTCGCTTTCGCGAAAGGAACGAGAGGAGATAAAAAATGATCGTAAGGAAAAGCTGAAGAAAATCGCCGACGAGAAGAAAAAGACAGCTGAAGACAATGAGGGGGGAGTCAAGCGTCCGATCACAAAAGTAATAGCCAAAGTTACGGAAAAAACACGAGGTGATTTTTTGGTCAACGAGATGAAGGATCAGATTGGTAGGCAACCGGCAGACCAGGAGTGTGCGAATGTCGGAAACGATGTTTCTCGGTCGTCCGAAACGAGTGAAAAGCATCGTGATAAACCTTCGAACGGAATTAGTAACGAGCTCGTAAACGGTGGGGCTGCTTCGCGAGTGAATAGTAGCAAAGCGACGAACGAAACGAATGAAACGAGCAAATCATTGGACGTGATAGCCGAGAATGTCGCGAGCGCCAAGTCGCTGAAAAATAACTGTGATAAATCGTTGAAAACAACGAAGAAACGAGACGCATCGTTGGATTTGGAAAATGTTAATCCCTCCACCGGTGGAGTCGCCGAAAACGATAGCAATAGTAAGATCAACAAAGTATCTCAAAAATTTAAGACCGCGTTGATCATAGAGCCGAGAAGTCAAGAACCCGGCTGTCACAAAACGAAAGGAAAGCTCAAGGTCAAATCAACAACGGCGAGACACGGTGAGCCGATGATTGCTGCATCCGCAGATGGCGATCCGGCGAAAAAGTCGACTGGAAACTTTTTGACCGATCTAACCACGGTATCGAATAAATCGAGGGATCCGCGAATAAAAGTGGGTCCACCGGCGACCTCGCTCGTTCAAAAAAGCACCTCTGACGTTACGGCGACCGAAGCGCACCAATCAAAGGTAACTAAACGCGTATCATTTAACGAGTTAATGAATAAGGTAGAATTCTTCGAAATTGAACCTGGGAATACCATGAAAAAATGTCCTTCGACGGATGCGCCGATACAGACGAAGGTGATGTCGCACAGAAGGAAACTGGACCGGGCGGCATGTCCAAAATTGGAGCAGTTCTTCTTGAGGATATTCAGCTGGAATCCGACGTGGTTGCAGGTGAGAAAATCGTCGATTTTGTATGAAAACGTGTGGAAAAACACGTGCGCGCTCGTTCAGCACACTATTTTGCGGATTAATTTTTGATAGGAACAAAAAAAATTCGATGTACCACCGCCGATCGTCGACACGTCTACGCTGATACCAATTCTCTCGAGATATTCGAATTACGAAGATTATTACAAAATTATGGAACCCCTCTTGGCTCTAGAACTCTGGTATCTAATATCCCGAGATTTGGATATCGCCGACAAAAAGTCCACGTGCGTAATTACGAAAGCAAAACTGGCGATAGGAAAATGCGATTTTTCCAAGATACGTTGCTAGAAAATAATCTTTTTTTTCAACTTTTTTTTTCATCTCAGTCGAACCTCCATCATGTCCTCGATAGTCAACAATTCTATCGTCTTAACAACAGTGCCATCGACGAATATTCGTTACACGACGCTTATGCTCGAGGTTGTCGTTTCAAAACAGGAACTCGCTTCGCACACTTGTCCGGTCTACGGCGATCTTATTTTCTTCGAATATATGACAAATGCCAAGGGGAAAAAAGCTTTCTGCACGGTCTTCGCGTACGTGGAGAAAGTTCGCGAAACGGTCATAACCCCGTTCACGCATTACAATCGCGAATTGTGTCAGTAAACGCGTTCCTTTGTAGCGATTCCATCTTTTTTTTTATCGATAAGCCGGTCAGCCGGAAGATAAAATGAAAATTATTTTGGGAAATTACAGTGCATCATGTGAAGGATCCTTTCGCGCTATTGTCCTATTCTGTCATAACGAAACCTCTCGATCAGACGAATATACAGACGCACAGGATTTACAGACTCCGAAGAATCTCGTATCTTCGCTCGAACATTCGTATGATCCAGTCTCTTCAGTACCTACCTGTTTCTCCTTTGCTCAATCAAATTCTCCATCCTGAAATCGAAGATTACGAATTGCCACCGATGCAAAACGAGAAATCGTATTCGGTGTTCACAAAGGTACTTTTCATAGATAAAAACGTGCCTTAAGGATGTGTGACACTTCTAGTCTGAACAAAACCAAAGTAGGATGAGAATTTCGTGCATTTCGCAATACTGTAAAACTCTGAAAAAAATCAAATTGATTTTCAATATAAACAAAATTAACAAAGTTATTAACGAATTGTTAAAAACAGAAAATTCTGAAAGAAAACTGTGAACGTGCCATACATCCTGAAGAGACGAATGAAAGTTTAAGTTTCCAAGTTTATAATGGTTCTTTCTGTTTCTTTCGACTCGCAGGAAAATTTAAACGCGAGACAGTTGGAAGCTGTGGTTCGTATAACGGAAGCGGTTGTTCGTAAACTTCCGAAAATTTGTCTCATTCAAGGGCCACCGGGTACAGGCAAATCGAGAGTAATCGTGAATCTCGTGACGGAGATACTTTACGGTAGAGGTCGATATCGTCAGAATAAAAAAATGAGGATTTTGGTTTGTGCTCCATCCAACGCAGCCATCGATGAAATTGTCTTGAGACTCTTGGAGGTACGACAGTCGCGTGAGTAATTTTTTTCCTCCATTTTTTTTATCCTCAAAATATCTCGGAAATATTCATTGTGGTTATACAAGATCGTATGATGATTAAATTATTACAATTTCGAAGAATCGATTTTTATCGTTCTTTGCATCATTTTTGGTCGAAAATGTGATGCGCCTTAAGGAGATTCCCCCGGTATGCTGCAGTTGTTCGAATTTTAAGGTCGATTACGGAGTAAAAAATCAGACACTCTAACGTTGAACCATCGTGTTACACGAGGCAGTTTCATGCGAAAACGATGACAGTCTCGCTTTCCAATAAAGCATGGAGTATTCAGTCACAGTCCGAAATATGCGACGGCTCCGTGAGATATCGAGCCTGAAATCTGTGAAATAAAAAGTCTAAAGTATAAATATGAAATGAATATCCCGTGTATCCGAAATCCTTCAAAGTTTTTAGAGCCATTTTTTAGATTTCAGAAACGTTCTGTTACAGCTTTCTTCGAAAATGTGGTGAAAAACAGCTTTCCACTTGTCTCTAGCACGCGTCAACGGAACACCCTTAAATATATCTATAAACGGAACACGAAAAATTGTTGCTAGTGAACGGACTATAAAAAAAATGGCGTGAAAATATTTGTTAAACGAATGCTTCGAATGCTTGACGTTTCGATGAGCGAATCTTCGCGCGTCCGTTCCGCGAGAAATTGTTTAAATTATTGTTTGTTTCACGAAAATCCGTGGCTTATGAAAATGGAGAAAATGATTGTCGAATCTTAAATGAAAATGACAACAGTTCCAGAGGGTACGAGCCGCTTTAAAATGGTTCGAATCGGCCGAGTGGAAACTATGCATCCAGTAGCAAAAAGTATATCGCTCACGGTACTAGCGAAGAAAGACGTGAAGTCGACAACGGAAAACTACATGTCGCCGGCTTTTACCATCGACAGCGTCGAGGAAGAAGTGAGGCTTCCCCTTATTTCTTATGATAAATGTCCGTGTGTCTCGTTGGATAATCGCGTTAATGAAATGCTCGTCGTAGAAACGGCTGCTTACGGCGAAAATAAATTCTCAACAACTCGAGCTGTCATCCGCTCAAAGCAAAAACGCGCCGGACATGTACTACTTGGCAAAAACGCTCTGTGAGACCCGATCGAGGCTTGATTTATTGACGCATCGCCGGCCGGTAAGCACATTGCTTTGGAGAGAAGAAAACCTTTTTAAATTATATAATTTAATTATTTATTTTTTCGAAAGTAGCAATTAGACGTAAAATTCGTTCTTATTCCATGGTTATTGAATAATCGAGGCTTTATGGTGTACAGCACGAAAGAATAGATCCAAAAGCGTTAGCGAAGCTGGAGAGAGGGGCGGAAGCTACGCTGCTGATGGGAGCGGACATAATCACCTGTACTCTCACGTCTTGTTACACGAGTCTAATGGAATCGATTTTTGGGTAAAGATATTTTTTTAGAAGAATAATTTGATTTTCAAGAGATTCCGATAAGGCCAAGGCATATTTGTTTCGGCGAAAATGGTAGATTCCCTCTTGAAACATTCACGTAGTGTCAATTCCAAGAGCATCTCGATATGCATTATTATAATACAGAGCTTAACGGACGAGAAATTTGTCGTCATTGTTTTTACAGCGAAGGGGGTCAAGAAATCTCTGTTTGTATAGTGGATGAGGCGACTCAGTGTGCCGAAGCTGAGACCTTGATACCCTTGATGCTGGGAGTCAGGACTCTGGTTCTCGTTGGAGACACGAATCAACTACCGGCCACCATAATATCGCAGGTAAAACCATCTCGTTTTTTTTCTCAATCTTTCCTCAAAGTTAACAACATGACGCGATGAATCAACGTGACATTTCCACAGAAAGCGAAGGAATACGGCCTGGATCAATCGCTGTTCGCTCGAATACAGAGCGCATTCAGGGGAAAGGAGAGCAATCCGATAATTCAACTAAACACGCAATATCGAATGTCTTGGCCGGTAGCATTTTGGCCAAATAGATTTTTCTACGGCGGTGCACTGAAAAACGCAGCAAAGTTGCACAATCTGCCGTTTCACTTTTACAAAGTCATCGATCTCGACTCTACCCAGAACAACGACAAATTCTCAAACACGGATGAGGCAGCTTTCGTAGCTAAACTCATTCAAATGTTGATGACTTGTTCCAAGTTGGAAAAGGTCAATTCGCCCATCAGAGCGGGCATAATAACGCCGTACAACAATCAAAAGGCCTTGATAAAAAGTAAAATCCGAGAATGGTAAGAATTATGGTGGTACAGCAGTGGAATACAAAATTAACCTTTCGTCAAACGCGCAGGATTATCGAGCGTCGTTACACGCCTGCGGGAATCACCGCAGTGCTTGTCGTGGCGTTTGTCAATTGAAAAGAAGAGTGGTAATGAAAAATCACCATTTTTCTTTTGTGTGTCAAACGGAAATTGCGACGTTTCGCTCGCAGCGAGTGTGATGAAGGGTTAAAGAAAAAGTATAGAGGTAAATGATTCCACGAGGATGAATTAACTGATTTTTGTTGCTGTTTCAGTACCGCCTCTCTGCCGGACAGTGTGAAAAAGAGATTCGTCCACGAAGTGAACACGGTTGATAGCTTTCAGGGTCAAGAACGCGATGTTATTATCATGTCATGTGTGAGAAGCAGCGGCATTGGATTTTTATCCGATCGACAAAGATTGTGCGTTGCTTTGACGAGGGCCAAGCACACACTCGTACTCTGCGGTAACTTTAAAACGTTCGAGGTGAGAAGGAATACGAGTTTTCAGAACAAAATTCTACGTTGATCCAAAAACCAATGTAAAATTGAAAATTGAATGTTTCTTTGAAATTTCATCAACGCCGCGTGGTGTGCGTTATTATTGTTGCGTTTATACCGCTTATTTGATATTTTTTGAAATGTGATCTCCGAGGCTAAAAAACATGTTGATTAATCGTAATATTATTTCAGAGGGACCCCATGTGGAATGCCCTCCTGTCGGACGCTAAATCCCGAGGGGTTTATACGAGAATCAAAGCGTCTGCTCCGCTGGATGATATAAAACCGCATATTATTAAATAAAAGAACGAAACTAAAGAGAAAAGGAACACAGTATTAGAATTCAAGAGCGAAACCATTTGTGTACAAAACATAACAGTCGTAATACGTGTAATTCATGTTACGCCGTGTAAATATTGTAAATACGCTTTTTTCACAATGCTTTCCGAACGATCGCTATTGCTACACTGGAAAAAAAATGTATTTCGCAATACTTTCAATTTCATTTCAATTCCAAGGGATTCATAGTTTATCGGGTGAACGTCGTGCTCAATCGTTTTCGCCGGAACGTCAATTCGGTGGATCGAGCGATATTTTTGCAAAAGAAATCGAATTGTCTTTAACTTTTAATTTACCTCAAACTCTAATCAAATTTAGTTATCATCGATGGCCTTCCTTCGAAATTCCAAACCATTATTGCCGTAATTCTTGTATTGCGCAAATTTTTGATTTTTCTTTTTCTTCAAATAAGTCGAGGGAGTGGCCATGTTCGTGCCATGAACCACTATGATACATCTACTGTAATGTTTGTTTTTTATATTTTTTTTTCGGCGGTTGTACATTTATTCTGTAATTTTGTATAATCGAACAATGCGATTTCGGTATTTATAAACATTCAATGATCTGTTCACTGCGAATTCCATGACACCTATGAGATTTCACCGCAAAAAGGAATAAGAAGATTGTAAAAATTGTACTCATTTCGTTAAAGGTATAAGAATAAAAAGTGGGAATAACTTTGTTTATTACACAAATAGTCGTATTGCTCTGTCGCACTTAAAACCTGAAATCTTGATGTATCGCGTGAACCGTTCGTAGACAGCCCGAACTGTGTATTAGGAAAATGGTTACAAAAACTGGACCATTCAGCGACCTCGAAAACCCCTGTGTACCAAAAATCATGAGAATACTGCTGAAACTATCTGTGATAATGATTTTTTTCTAAAAATCATGCCGTTCTTCAGATTTTTCCCCGTTTTTATAAACAAATTAACAGAACATAAAAACGATTTCAATATAAACTTTGATATTACAAAAGGATCCGGTTAAATCGAATGAGTTTTAAAACAGGTGACATTGTGGAATGCCGCTGTGGCGCACTTCCCGCTGGACACTATCTTACCGACAGTGTAAAGAAAGTTTTTCCCGCGCAAACTTAGTCATCGCGTTTCGTGTTTACATCTCACACGCGGATATGTCATAAAATTCCACTGTTGTTTTTCAAAATATCAAATCTATTTCGTATCGTTGCTTCGAACGTATCGGTGTGTTACAAAGTTCTTATGATCAAAAAGATCAGGCGGGCCAAAAAATGGTGAATGTAATCGAGATGAGTCCCGCCGAGTACAAATCAAAGTGTTCGAATTTGAAAATTTTTGTCGGACGTCACGAGTCACCCTTCGGAGAATGTCTCATCGGAATAACGGAGCAGGAAAAGGCCATTTGTTTTCTTTGGTTCGTCGATGAAAATTTCGACGATTGTCTCACGATATTGCGAAAAGAATGGCCAAACGCGGCGCTCGCTGAATCCCGATCCGAGACTGAAAAAATCGTCGAAAAAATATTTTCCAACGCGGATGATCTTTGCGTTCTGTTGCGAGGCACTGATTTTCAAATAAAAGTTTGGAAAGCTCTGATGAATATTCCAAAAGGCGACGTCACCACTTACTCAAAAATTGCTGAGGAAATTGGACACGCCAAGGGAATCAGAGCTGCCGGAACGGCTATGAAATCCAACCGAATTGCTTTTGTCGTACCGTGCCATCGAGTTACCTCCAAAACCGGCGAAAACAAATATCGTTGGGGAAGTGATAGACGAGAAAAGATATTGGAGTTTGAGCGACTGGACAAGAAATGAAAAAGTATTTTTGTCAAAATTTTCAAATATCCATTACGCCGGTACTTGAAATTCAGTCCAGCGCCTTGTCGTTGGATGTACAAAAAATTCTTGAACTACTCCGAGCAAACTTGTTACAATCGATGCTCATTTTTGTAACATGTATATTTTCACGCTGTAGGGAAAGAAAAATAAATTAAATTTCGCACGGAACGGAAATCATGTTTCCCACTCAATCTGTAAATGTTTGTCGAACTTTTTCTGAATTTTATACAACATTATCAGAGTCTTTCAGTACGGCGAGTTTCAGCTTTTCGAAAGAATCATCAAAGGTACGATGATGCGAAAAATATTGTCAATCATCTTTACGATTTTGTAAATCGTAGATAAGATATTAGAGTTTGAGCGATGGGAGAAGAAATGAAAAAGTATTTTTGTCAAAATTTTCAAATATCCATTACGCTGATACTTGAAATTCATTGCGGCACCTTATCACTCATGTTGTTTCAATAAGCCAACTTTGTATCACAAATATGTAATTAAATAAACAATTGCAATTTTATTTAAACAAATGTTTGACATAAAAAATTTACTTTGAAGGAAAACGTTTCTCGCGAGATCGTCTGATCAAAGGGTTATTTCTTATAAATTTTATAAAACATTTTTGAAAATTTTCCGGAAACAAACCATGAAGCAACTTGTTTAGAGTTGTTTTCTCTATTCGTGGTTTATTTTTAATGCAGTTGTGGGTTGTTCATTTCATCTAGCACGACATTAAAGTAAAACTCTTCCCGCGAGATTGTGTGATCGAAAGAGTCATCGAACGCTTCTCGCGAGATCGTCCGGTCGAAAAGTCATTTCTTGTGAATTCTATAACAAAACTGAACAAAAATGTCGGAAAACCGGACATGAAGCATCTTGTTCGGAGTTGTTTCCTCTATGCGTGGTTCAAATTTGATGGAGTTGTCGATCGTTCTTTTCATCTGCCACTACTTTCGAGTACCACTGCGTCGAGCGGTAGCACTGCGCCTGCGAGACTGCTTACCCGTCCGACATTGCTGTAGAGCGGAAAGATAGCCTCTCCGGGCCAGCAACGAGCGGTAGTACTGTGCCGACATGGCTGTAGAACAAAAACTTCCGGAAACCGGACATGAAGCATCTTGTTCAGAGTCGTTTCCTCTATGCGTGGTTAAATTTTCATCAAGTTGTCGATCGTTCTTTCCATCTGCCGTTAACCTTAGGGTGGAAAACTGAAACTAAATTTCCGACAACCGGAAATGAAGCATCTTGCTCGGGATCGTTTCCTCTATGCGTGGTTAAATTTTCATCGAGTTGTCGATCGTTCTTTCCATCTGCCGTCAACCTTAGGGTGGAAAACTGAAACTAAATTTCCGACAACCGGAAATGAAGCATCTTGCTCGGGATCGTTTCCTCTATGAGTGGTTAAATTTTCATCGAGTTGTCGATCGTTCTTTCCATCTGCCGTTAACCTTAGGGTGGAAAACTGAAACTAAATTTCCGACAACCGGAAATGAAGCATCTTGCTCGGGATCGTTTCCTCTATGCGTGGTTAAATTTTCATCGAGTTGTCGATCGTTCTTTCCATCTGCCGTTAACCTTAGGGTGGAAAACTGAAACTAAATTTCCGACAACCGGAAATGAAGCATCTTGCTCGGGATCGTTTCCTCTATGCGTGGTTAAATTTTCATCGAGTTGTCGATCGTTCTTTCCATCTGCCGTTAACCTTAGGGTGGAAAACTGAAACTAAATTTCCGACAACCGGAAATGAAGCATCTTGCTCGGGATCGTTTCCTCTATGCGTGGTTAAATTTTCATCGAGTTGTCGATCGTTCTTTTCATCTGCCGTTAACCTTAGGGTGGAAAACTGAAACTAAATTTCCGACAACCGGAAATGAAGCATCTTGCTCGGGATCGTTTCCTCTATGCGTGGTTAAATTTTCATCGAGTTGTCGATCGTTCTTTCCATCTGCCGTTAACCTTAGGGTGGAAAACTGAAACTAAATTTCCGACAACCGGAAATGAAGCATCTTGCTCGGGATCGTTTCCTCTATGAGTGGTTAAATTTTCATCGAGTTGTCGATCGTTCTTTCCATCTGCCGTTAACCTTAGGGTGGAAAACTGAAACTAAATTTCCGACAACCGGAAATGAAGCATCTTGCTCGGGATCGTTTCCTCTATGAGTGGTTAAATTTTCATCGAGTTGTCGATCGTTCTTTCCATCTGCCGTTAACCGTAGGGTGGAAAACTGAAACTAAATTTCCGACAACCGGAAATGAAGCATCTTGCTCGGGATCGTTTCCTCTATGCGTGGTTAAATTTTCATCGAGTTGTCGATCGTTCTTTCCATCTGCCGTTAACCGTAGGGTGGAAAACTGAAACTAAATTTCCGACAACCGGAAATGAAGCATCTTGCTCGGGATCGTTTCCTCTATGCGTGGTTAAATTTTCATCGAGTTGTCGATCGTTCTTTCCATCTGCCGTCAACCTTAGGGTGGAAAACTGAAACTAAATTTCCGAGAACCGGAAATGAAGCATCTTGCTCGGGATCGTTTCCTCTATGAGTGGTTAAATTTTCATCGAGTTGTCGATCGTTCTTTTCATCTGCCGTTAATCTTAGGGTGGAAAACTGAAACTAAATTTCCGAGAACCGGAAATGAAGCATCTTGCTCGGGATCGTTTCCTCTATGCGTGGTTAAATTTTCATCGAGTTGTCGATCGTTCTTTCCATCTGCCGTCAACCTTAGGGTGGAAAACTGAAACTAAATTTCCGACAACCGGAAATGAAGCATCTTGCTCGGGATCGTTTCCTCTATGCGTGGTTAAATTTTCATCGAGTTGTCGATCGTTCTTTCCATCTGCCGTCAACCTTAGGGTGGAAAACTGAAACTAAATTTCCGACAACCGGAAATGAAGCATCTTGCTCGGGATCGTTTCCTCTATGAGTGGTTAAATTTTCATCGAGTTGTCGATCGTTCTTTCCATCTGCCGTTAACCTTAGGGTGGAAAACTGAAACTAAATTTCCGACAACCGGAAATGAAGCATCTTGCTCGGGATCGTTTCCTCTATGCGTGGTTAAATTTTCATCGAGTTGTCGATCGTTCTTTCCATCTGCCGTCAACCTTAGGGTGGAAAACTGAAACTAAATTTCCGACAACCGGAAATGAAGCATCTTGCTCGGGATCGTTTCCTCTATGCGTGGTTAAATTTTCATCGAGTTGTCGATCGTTCTTTCCATCTGCCGTCAACCTTAGGGTGGAAAACTGAAACTAAATTTCCGACAACCGGAAATGAAGCATCTTGCTCGGGATCGTTTCCTCTATGAGTGGTTAAATTTTCATCGAGTTGTCGATCGTTCTTTCCATCTGCCGTTAACCTTAGGGTGGAAAACTGAAACTAAATTTCCGACAACCGGAAATGAAGCATCTTGCTCGGGATCGTTTCCTCTATGCGTGGTTAAATTTTCATCGAGTTGTCGATCGTTCTTTCCATCTGCCGTTAACCTTAGGGTGGAAAACTGAAACTAAATTTCCGACAACCGGAAATGAAGCATCTTGCTCGGGATCGTTTCCTCTATGCGTGGTTAAATTTTCATCGAGTTGTCGATCGTTCTTTCCATCTGCCGTTAACCTTAGGGTGGAAAACTGAAACTAAATTTCCGACAACCGGAAATGAAGCATCTTGCTCGGGATCGTTTCCTCTATGCGTGGTTAAATTTTCATCGAGTTGTCGATCGTTCTTTTCATCTGCCGTTAACCTTAGGGTGGAAAACTGAAACTAAATTTCCGACAACCGGAAATGAAGCATCTTGCTCGGGATCGTTTCCTCTATGAGTGGTTAAATTTTCATCGAGTTGTCGATCGTTCTTTCCATCTGCCGTTAACCTTAGGGTGGAAAACTGAAACTAAATTTCCGACAACCGGAAATGAAGCATCTTGCTCGGGATCGTTTCCTCTATGAGTGGTTAAATTTTCATCGAGTTGTCGATCGTTCTTTTCATCTGCCGTTAATCTTAGGGTGGAAAACTGAAACTAAATTTCCGAGAACCGGAAATGAAGCATCTTGCTCGGGATCGTTTCCTCTATGCGTGGTTAAATTTTCATCGAGTTGTCGATCGTTCTTTCCATCTGCCGTTAACCTTAGGGTGGAAAACTGAAACTAAATTTCCGACAACCGGAAATGAAGCATCTTGCTCGGGATCGTTTCCTCTATGCGTGGTTAAATTTTCATCGAGTTGTCGATCGTTCTTTCCATCTGCCGTCAACCTTAGGGTGGAAAACTGAAACTAAATTTCCGACAACCGGAAATGAAGCATCTTGCTCGAGATCGTTTCCTCTATGCGTGGTTAAATTTTCATCGAGTTGTCGATCGTTCTTTCCATCTGCCGTTAACCTTAGGGTGGAAAACTGAAACTAAATTTCCGACAACCGGAAATGAAGCATCTTGCTCGGGATCGTTTCCTCTATGCGTGGTTAAATTTTCATCGAGTTGTCGATCGTTCTTTCCATCTGCCATGTAAATTCTATAAAAAAAACTCAACACAATTTTCCGAAAACCGGAAATGAAGCATCTTGTTCGGGGTCGTTTCCTCTGTGCGTGGTTAAATTTTGATCGAGTTGTCGATCGTTCTTTCCATTTGCCGCTACTCTTAAGGGGAGAAACTGAAACTAATTTTCCGACAACCGGAAATGAAGCATCTTGTTCAGAGTCGTTTCCTCTGTGCGTGGTTAAATTTTCATGGAGTTGTCGATCGTTCCTCTTATCCGCCGTTCGAACGCCGGACCGGAAGCTGTGTTAACAAATCTGAAACAAAATTTCTGAAAACCGGAAATGAAGCAACTCGCTCAGAGTCGCTTCCTCTGTGCGTGGTTAAATTTTCATGGAGTTGTCGATCGAACAACCACGCGATATAATTTCGATAAAGGATCAACTTCGGGATCTCATCAACTTTTTATAGAGGGATTATTATTAACAAATGAAGGACAGCTTTCAATGTTAGCGCAACACAATCATCTAACCACAATCGCAACACAATCAATTTCAATTATGTCAATAAATTCTAGTGAATAAATTCGTATTTCGATGATCTTACAATCGTTCTGCAAAACACCCATACATTTTTCACTGTAAAATCCGGAATAATTGATCGAATATCAGTCTTCATTCATTTTTTAAACGATCTTATTATTAACAAATGAAAGACAGCTTTCAATGTTAGCGCCACACAATCATCTATAGTCGGTTTGTTTTTGTTCACGAACCTTCAATCAATATATAATCATTTTTACTATGCCAAAGACCAGACTGACTCACGAATCTTGCAGTTGATCAAGCCGGAGCGCGATACGAGTTGCGCTTCGCTGCAACGCCACGGGTGGCACCACCTGACGGACGCTACGGGTGGCGTCACCTGACGCGTACAACGCGAACATTATCGTCCTTTCTTCGAAATTCATATGGTGTCGGTCAGGTGGCGCCACCCGTAGCCTCCGTCAGGTGGTGCCACCTCGCCACCGTGGCGTTACAGCGAAGCGCAACTCGTACACACTCGTGCATAACATTTACGCGATGAAATTCTGCGAAAGATTTACGTGGAAAAGTTATACCGTCGAAGTATTGGAATACATACATTTAGCGAATTACTTTATAGTTGTTTTTTATATTCGGATTCTTGATAACCTGACTCTTTAATTCTGATTCCGGTAACCTGATACTGCGCGGTCGGCTACAACTTTTCACGATGATCATATCACGCGTAAATTTGAATAATCTGAAATTCACATGGCGGTCAATAGACCCGGTAATTTCAATTATGTCAATAAATTCTAGTGAATAAATTCGTATTTCGATGATCTTACAATCGTTCTGCAAAACACCCATACATTTTTCACTGTAAAATCCGGAATAATTGATCGAATATCAGTCTTCATTAATTTTTTAAACGATCTTATTATTAACAAATGAAAGACAGCTTTCAATGTTAGCGCCACACAATCATCTATAGACGGTTTGTTTTTGTTCACGAACCTTCAATCAATATATAGTCATTTTTACGATGCCAAAGACCAGACTGACTCACGAATCTTGCAGTTGATCAAGCCGGAGCACGATACGAGTTGCGCTTCGCTGCAACGCCACGGGTGGCACCACCTGACGGACGCTACGGGTGGCGTCACCTGACGCGTACAACGCGAACATTATCGTCCTTTCTTCGAAATTCATATGGTGTCGGTAAATTCCATCAAAATTAAATTTTGATGGAGTTGTCGATCGTTCTTTTCATCTGCCACTACTTTGGAGGAGGAAAAACTGAACAAAAATTTCCGGAAACCGGACATGAAGCATCTTGTTTAGAGTTGTTTCCTCTATGCGTGGTTAAATTTTGATGGAGTTGTCAATCGTTCTTTTCATCTGTCACTACTTTCGAGTACTACAGCGTCGAGCGGTAGTACTGCGCCTGCGAGACTGCTTACCCGCCCGACATTGCTGTAGAGCGGAAAGATAGCCTCTCCGGGCCAGCGTCGAGCGGCCTCTGCTACCGCGAGAGGCGATACCCTCGATTCTGAGTCGAACAGATGAGCTTGATGCCCGTTAACCATTTCATATAATTAATGGGGGATAAAAGTTTATGCAAAGAATCTTTTTCCATAGTGTTTTGACATTCCCAGAATTTCAAATTGATATTATTTAATTGAACAGTTGAAGAATTAAAAGTTAAAAAATTTTGGAAGAATTCGGCATGCTCAGACATTTTTTATGTTTTTTCTCTGACGATTGCAAAAATGTTGGTTGAAAAAAAGGTCGGAAAATCTGAATTGTAGCATCGTTAAATAAGAAAAAAGTAATTAAGCAACTGTTGGTAAACTTAAATTACGAGAATAAAGGACGCCAATCATAAAGTGTCTCGTTATTCTCGTAAAATGCGTTTTCCAGATCCCACCACGTGGAGGTCGTTGCTGATCGGGACCCAGAGTATAGAGCGTGTATACGCGTGAAGCATGAAGATTTAAGCGCATGCGAGATTTTAGCAGTAAAGAGAAGCTGGCGAAACGAACAGCGATACACGCTTTATACTCTCATAATTGTCAGTATGGTTTTTTTAATAAACATATGAACAATGCGAAAGAGAAATGTACAGCGAGAATAAAACATATAAACTTTTGAGAGAGCAATGAGAGAGCAATAGTCATAGGGCATTATATCAAGAGAGACCTGCAATGAGAAAAATAATCAATGAGTAAGAAAGCAATAGTAAAAACGTAGAAACGTTACAGATGATGGAGTAGAAAATCTGATACAGATATAATTCATTTTTCAAAAGTAGTCGCTAATTATTTTGTAATATACTGCATAATGTATAACATATATGGTGGATTGAATGAATGTCACATAATGGTCAACAATTAAGAGCATTTTTCTTCGAAAGATTCGTAATCATTATAAAACAAAGAAAACATATATAGTTATGTGAATGTCTGTATGGACGTAATGCAAAAAGATTTCATGGGGCTAATAAAAGAAAGGCATAAAACATTAAGGTGCACGGAAAACAGATAAATAGAAAGGTGCGATATAATATTTTCAAGAATCGTAAAAATCGGAAAATCTGAAATAAGTGATATGAAAATCGTACAGAAAACGTGAAAATTAGAAACGAATGCAATGACATATATGGTCAATAACTGTATGGTCAAGGGGGGTGGAGGGCTTATCCGAAAACTTAAAACTAATCAGCATTAAAAATTTTAAAATTAAAATCTAAAGTCGTACAGGAAATAGCAAGAAATTGTTAAAAAACATCCTGAAACCGATAAAAGTACAGCCTGCTCTCTTTTCACAATAAAATCCATCACGATTATGGATTGATACAAATCTTTATGCACCAACGGCGCATTGGCATTAATCAAGGGCACAGAGAAAATGGTGCGTAGTGACTAAGTGAAGAAATGAATTAACCCACCTTGTGCGATGTGGCGATCTGCCGTCAGAGTCGCTCAAACGCGATAACTCCGAGAGCAGATACGAACCACTCTGCTCCCACGCTGTCCCCCGACGTTCTCTGTAAATTTTAGAAATGTATCGCTCAGAGATTTCATCGAGAAGAATTTTTTTTAACCATTGCTTCAACGCGCAATGCAATTGAGAATAAATCTCCGAGCGATACATCAGCAATATGCACATAACCGGACGGAAGGTCGCGGCAGCATTAGATTCGATCAAACTCTTTCCGAGTAACTGACCGATCGAAAAAAAGATGTACTTTCATTCATTTCAGCCACGAGATGGATTCTGCGTGAGAAAATCCCGCAGATTCCAACTCGTGCTTCAATAAACATTTCCATCGGGATTAGTATTTTAAAATTACCCGGGAACGAGTCAAGGGATGATAATTATTTCATTCAAAGAAAAACCAGCATCCTTTGACGTCCCCTGAACCTGCCTGACACTTGACTCATAAACGCACTCGGAGAAAGACTCTATATCTTTAGTTTTTCACGCGAACAAAGTATGCCTCCGATGAGAATACGATTTCCCCTTAATCGAATCGAAAAAAGCAACCAAAAAACGCGACATCCACACCGTGAAACCCAAGAGGCAGCCGGCCTCATACGCGTAAAAACACTCCACGATTCTCACTCATTCCGCTCGGTGCCATAAAAATCCTAACCACTAGGGCATTTAAGCCGGCCAGCCTATGACCGACACCACGTATCCGGACGTGTCCGAACACCGAGCTTCACACTTTGGCAATGTGGATCCTCTTGCTCAAGGAGGATGCACCATTCACACGTTTTACAAATTACAAAATTCGCTCTCGTCGTCTGTGACACCCGCGAGAGCTGCCTCGCGGTTGCCACAGAGGACGAGAGCGAGTTTTGACCACCTTAAACATTAATCGAAGGTCTCGAAGGTCTCGAAGGCCGTGTTTTTGAGGTACGATGAAGCTGAAAAGCCTAAAAAAAGTTTCAAACTCTAAACGGTCTAACGACTCGAAACCCTGCGCTATCCAATGACTCGACAATTTCATTGATTCTTTTGAGAGCAAAATCGCGAGCAGACTCTCTCGTGCCAATACCCACATTTCAGAAAAAGCATAAATTGCCCTTTTATTCGAGCATAATTGACGAAATACGCGATTATTTTCGAGTAAATGCTGTTCCTGCGATGTAAACATCGCGAGGAACAGACTTTGCCCGCGAGAAGAGTGAGGCTCTTCTCGCAGGTTTTTCCGGGTACAGAGAAGCTGCACCCGAGATCGTTTCGAGTCGCGAACAAAATTGGCAAACGCAACACGGTAGATACGCGAAATAAAACGAGAAGGGGTGAGAGAAGTCTGCTTTGACTCGAAAGATTGGTATTTAGAAAAAAAACTCATCAGCAATGATGAGGAAAAAATAAAGTCTATTCAACAAACGTTGACTCGAAATTCCCTGACTATGCCTCTTCGTGCGAGGATTCGAACTTGATTATTCTCAAAAAATTGGCAAACGAAGCTCCAAAGTGGAGTCGCATTGAGCTTTATGAGCGGACAGTGATAATTTATTAAATCGCGAATTGCAAAGTGCCTGCGCGGTTCTCCAAAGTGGAGTCGCTTGTGCTTGAAGAGCTGAGAGCAACCCTCGGCATTTGTGACCGAGTCAAAGTGACAATTTACGTTATTATTTTGCGAGCGAAAACATCGTGATAAAAAACGATGTGACGCGTCTCTTTGTCACGGTCACCCTGCCTCGCGATAGTCCTTCTCGGTCTTGAAAAACTATACGCTCATTCGTTTCAAAAATTCTACTTGGAAATTTTTCTAAAAAAATTCAGATAAACGAAACATTGTTCCGTCGGAATTTCATTGATAGTTCAAACGCAAAGTGAGCCGAGAAGGACTGTCCCTAAGCTCTAACGATGAAAATGAAAACGTGTAACAGCCGGCTCACTCGCGAGTCAAATTTTCCAATGTCAAAGACTGATTCCGTTGACCTTGCAAGTTTGACTCACGGTCACTACGCAACCGCCGGCTGTCATAAAATATGCAAAAAAAAAATACAACCGTAACTCCGTGTCGCTTCGGACCTTTCGTCCTACGACATGATTGGAGTTCGGAGGGATTTAAAAACTAACGATACCACGTGATGCAACACGTTGCTTCCACGTCCCTTCCTGGTGCGGCAAACCCTCGAAGGCTCCTTCAAAAAAAGAAAAAAAAATAGTAGCGGATGCGAGACTTGGTTGAAACGATAATTTTTTCTTTTGCCAAACGCGGTGTATTAATTCATTGTTTACTTGCCTCGATGCTGTCGATGCTTGGCTCGATGATAAACTATCCAATCAACTTTCCAAATGCGAATTTAATTACATCCCAACACTATCTGAAACAAAGCGATTAAATTTTAGATAACAATGAATATTCAGCTTCGTTAACCAGATTTTTTTGTAAATATTGATTTTTGGACATCTACTCGCCTTCATAGCCGCACGTCCAGCGTTGTATCAAATTTCATTCCACTGTCGAATTTATTTATCGAAAATTAAACGTTGCGCTTCTTCAAATGAATAATCCAAATGAACAGTGGACATCCTTTTTGGATCAACTACATCCCACCCATGAGTGAAATATATACAGGTCGATCCAGCACATTTCGTTGAATTTCCCACTGGGAAACGGGCATTTCCAGACAAAAGTATCGCAAATATCAGCGAATATCAACATACTCGAGCAAAAAAGATACGAAACACGGCTCAGCGAGTGGAGTACAATTCGTTTTGTCTCGCTTTCAATAATCGCGACTGTACCGCGTCAATAATCTGTCATTTATTCGTTCGATCACTCTCGTTTTCGTTCTCTTTCTTTCTCGTATCCCACCCCCCTTCCCCCCTGCCCAACTGCCCTTATCAGCGAAATGCGTGAATAAGGGCAGCATCGTGATTCACTCATACAACCCCCCCCCGATTCACACGCCATATCTCCACCTCGGACCTTGGTACGAGCTGGGGCACGGGCCTTTGGGTCGTCGAAACGTCGGCATAGGACAAGCTCCGGCTCAGACTTTTTTCTGCAATAGGCATCCACCTTCGGCCGATGCCTATCGCCGATGCGCCACGTGGGGGTTCGCTACGGCGCACCGTAAGCTCTGGCACACGCACAGACCGTACAACTTGCTTCTATCCTCCGGCACTGGCCCGAGTGTACCAACTGGTGCTGGGCTTCCGATAGGCTTCATTCATCAACCCTCCAACCCCCCAACCCCCCAAAATATTTTCCTATCGATGAAAACCCGTCTAACGCGAGCTACGTGTCTCTATCTTTCGCTGAAGCGTTCGCTCGAACAATGACGCTCTGACGGATGCGACTGAGCACCGGCTTCAACGGACGTTTTCGGTACTGTCAGCACAGGTGTAATATCGCGTTTGCTCCCGCTCGTTAGCTGCAATTTTGCATTGGCATTGGCATCGGCACGGCGTATTATCCATATATAACAAAGTATATAAGTCTGGGAGCGGACCTCGACGCCGTTTCCGTCTGAGCTACTCGCATCCGCGTCCGAGCATCGTCGCCTCACGAACGCTTCAGTTACTTCACTCTCGTACCATAATCATAATCACTCAAATGACAGATTAAGAACGCTATATTTGCTGATATTTGCGATCGCAATGGTACGGAAATGCTCCGCTTCACCCCAGCTTGGGAACGCTCAATGCCACATCTTTTCCTCATAGGCATTCTCTTTATTTGCGTGTGCCACGGATCGACCTGTTTCCTTCGACGTATGTTCTCAAATAAAGAAGGATTTAATTCCATTACCCCTTCGTAATAATATTCATTAGAAGAGGGGTGGTTTGTACTCGGCCACCATGGGGATAGGCAGATGAGAGCTACTGCTCAAGCAGAGACCTTACTGCGGCAACGGTCCAGCCGCAACTGGCGGTATAGCGCTCCGAGCCGAGACTCCGAGCTCGGACCTTTCACTTTTCCCCCTCCATATTTTCATAATGGAAACGAGTAATGTAAAATCATACTTGGAGAAAAACGGAAATGAAATTAAGTGTCGTATTTATTCATTTTCCGAAGACAATACACTTTAATGATGTCTTATCAGTGAATTTATCAGTTCGGCAATATTGTAAATATATCCATATTCTTTTCGTACGACTGTTTAATATACTGATCGTAGATTAGTTAATGAGTCGATTTTTCGAAGATACGTTTGATAATATCGCTCTGTTTATATTCCGTGAATTCGTGTCTTGAAAAAAATGGTTGAAAATCCATTTATTTTACGAGTGCTCAATATCTGCCAGCCATCAAACGAATTTATTCTTACGACTTTATTTACAGTGCTGTATAATTTCGTTTCCAATATAATACATGCCTATGTGTATACACGAATCAGCGTTAAACACCGGTTGTTCGAACAACACATTTCACTCATTCGCACTTGCAATCATCGTCGAAACTCTGTACAATTCATCTGCCACTACTTTGAAGGAGAAAAAACTGAACAAAAATTTCCGGAAACCGGACTCGAAGCATCTTGTTCGGAGTTGTTTCCTCTATGCGTGGTTAAATTTTGATGAAGTTGTCGATCGTTCTTTTCATCTGCGACTACTTTCGAGTACTACAGCGTCGAGCGGTAGTACTGCGCCTGTGAGACTGCTTACCCGCCCGACATGGCTGTAGAGCGGAAAGATAGCCTCTCTGGGCCAGCGTCGAGCGGTAGTACTGCGCCTGTGAGACTGCTTACCCCCCCGACATGGCTGTAGAGCTGAAAGATAGCCTCTCTGGGCCAGCGTCGAGCGGTATATAGTACTGCGCCTGCGAGACTGTTTACCCGCCCGACATTGCTGTGGAGCGGAAAGATAGCCTCTCCGGGCCAGCGTCGAGCGGTAACACTGCGCCTGCGAGACTGTTTACCCGCCCGACATTGCTGTAGAACAAAAATTTCCGGAAACCGGACATGAAGCATCTTGTTTAGAGTTGTTTCCTCTATGCGCGGTTCAATTTTGATGGAGTTGTCGATCGTTTTTTTTATCTGCCACTACTTTGAAGGAGAAAGGGAGAAAAATTTTCGCTTGAAAAAATGTGCAAGAAATGCTAGTTTAGTTCTCTCATTCTCCCGGACTATCTCTCATTTTCTCTCAGTACAATATAAATTCAACTGTGAAATATAGCACGCTTGCTTACGTGATATGGATGATTTCTTTTTCACGGAATGAATTATCATAGAACTATAACCTTTGCTAACCGCGATTAATGTCATAAGTTGACAACCGTCAAAAACAGCATAAAAAATCGCGCCAATACAGCCTCGCATGAATCTCGCGGCTACGCTCATCACCGACCAATCACGAAACGAATAAAATGACAACAAAGCATGCGATATTTCGATATTTCGATAATTTTGATCTATATCTCCACATCATCATCAACTTTTTATTAGAAGGATTATCAGAGTTTTTCAGTACGGCGAGTTTCAGCTTGTCAAAAGACTCATCAAAGTCACGATGATGCGAAAATATTGTCAATCATGTTTTCGCTTCTGTAAATGTACGAGGATCGTTCAGGGATTTACTTTTGAGTCGTTGAGAAGACAATTTTTTCAATTACTTCAGCGGAATATGGATGTGTATTTTTGTGAAAAAAACAAACAAACATCGTTTTAAATTATAGTCGGAACTGGAAGGATCCTCAAAGTAAAGAGAGGAACTTCCACTCCAGTATTTATTTTATCTCATAGCGTCTGATACCCCACGGTTTGATGGAAAAATAAATGCACCTGACAAACCCCTCAATTTTTATCGTGCGCCAAAAAAAACCGACAATAATCGAAGGGGCTATCACAATATGTTTATCTACAAACTATCGATTGTATACAAATAACAAGTTTACATGTATTTACACACGGGCTCGCGGAACAGCGCCAAATTTGCGATCGCTGAGATTGTAAACTCATTGATGATTGTACGACGAAAATTTCGCCTACTCGCCTATTTTTTCTGTCACTGTTCACGCGCAGCCGATTCTTAAGCTTTGTACATTGTTTTCCGTACTCGGATAGCCTACAACGGTATCCTTGACGATCTATTTTCAAAAGAAGAAAAAAAAGCACAACGTTACGCGTAAAAACGTCCCTGAAATTCCAGTTGCAAAATCAGACGATTAATA
Organism: Heteropelma amictum; assembly: GCA_959613375.1. Lineage (NCBI taxonomy): Eukaryota > Metazoa > Arthropoda > Insecta > Hymenoptera > Ichneumonidae > Heteropelma > Heteropelma amictum. The sequence continues at coordinate 6,997,665 of OY390725.1, forward strand.
ATTTATAAGTGAATTAAAAGGTGATTAAATAAACAAATTATCGTACAAACACGATCCTTTGGAGGAAAAAGTTACGAAAAGCACGAAATACTTGCACGAAAATTGCGACGATTAAATTCTCGAATGACGAAAGAAACGTATGGTTTTTTTTTGCCCGGCAGTTGTCGCCGTTGAAAAAATTCTTACGATAAAGTCTTGCATTATTACTACGTGAAATTAACATTAATGACTCGTGACTCGTATAAAACTAGCTTTCCTCCGCCTTGTTTTGCGGACAAGCTTTCTTTTTCTTCATAATCGCACGATTGACACTCGACGTTATTTCTCTTCGATTCTCTAAGATTCTATGAAAGACGAGTTTGGTAAATTTCTTCATCGCAGTTCATCGAGTCACTTTTTTTTTTCGACGATCCAGTTCGGGATAATGTAATTTTTCGTCGATTGACAAATCGATTCTGTTCACGATACATCGAAATTGCTTCGGAAGATTATCATATTTCCGACGAAACACGAAGAAATTCACAAACTCCCTCCATCACTGCGATTGTTTAAAAACTCTCGATGTTTTCGAATTTCCTTTATGCCATTTTGGTTTTTTTGGTCCTTCATAAATACGGTATACGGAAACTCTAGGTAATATTGTAACGAACATATAGGAATAATAATAATATAAAGTGTTTCTACAATTTCTACAATGCCACATCGGGATCTCGTTAAACACACGCCTCGCGAGTATAATATTGATCGATCGTTGAATATATATATGAAAATATAAATATGTGTGAGCCATCCTCTCTTATCTGTAAACTTTTTTTTTCCCTCAATCGTTCGTTAGATGAGATCGTAGCGTACGATTGTTTGGACGAAGGCGACGATGATGGTGAAGATGATGGAAATTTCGTTGAATCGTGTTGTTCTCAACGACGGCGTCGAGGACGAATCATTCGGTGGAGAATTTTTCGAGCCGGCTGAAGGAAAAAAAAACCATCCGGATACATGATTATCGCGATGTTGATGATATCTAACGAAAAGAAGAAAAAAAATTGACAAGGAAAATAAATACCTCCTGGTCTGGGACGAGATGTTGACGTGATTCTCATAATCGGATCGTGAGGTATCGGTTTTATTGGCGTGGGTGCGGGACTCGGCGAATTTCCATAACATTGACCTGAAAACGACAAAATCCTCGTGTAAAAATCGACGAAATTATACGAATCCGACGTTCGATGATGTTGCAATTAAAAATGACAAAGATATATGATTGATCGTTGGAATACTTGAATAATAATAATAATAATTAACATTTTTTCACATTTCTCAAAGATTTCTTGTTTTCCCGAACTTCGACTTTGAGGTTTCAAAATTCCATGCAATGAGCAGCGGATGTTGATATTTAAACTTTTAATTTCGTGTAAATCGTGTAAATACTATAAATGGCAATTTTGTGCAGGATTCAACTGTCAACAGGGAGGCTTCGGCTAAACGCGTATTAACATTTTTCGTTGTGGTTTAAAATATTGAAAAACATTTTACGTCATTTCTCAGCCGATGTAACTGTAGCACAGTTTTTTTGGAAATTCAATGGCCCACACGAGACTCATTGAGAAAAAAAAATGCACATACAGAAGAACGCGAATGTTGTACTTTTCTGGAGGATTTTTTTAAAGAGAAAAACCCAACATTTCAAGGATTTTGCGAAACATCCTTGGCATTTCGATTTGCTTCGAATTATCCTATCACAAGTAGACGTTTTTCAAAAAAGTCTACAAATTTATCATTAATTTCCAGCGTTAGAAAATGTATTAAAGAATCTGGTAGAGATAAATTTTGATCCTCTCAAAATTGATGAAATTTTTTTTTCTCAGCAGTATTCAAATTTGTCCACCTGAAAGGATCATAGTTAAAGGAGAATCGACAATTTTTGACGGTTCAATGAATATAACAAGTGAGAAAAAAAATTAAAATCCAACAAGTGCAATAGTTCCGTTTCATTTAAATGGGAAAAGTTGAAAATTTTGGAAAACATTTCCAACATTGTTTTTAGGGTATAAACTAGAGATTTGGCGCAGACCCGAGTGGAAAAAGTCAACTTGGGAAATAAAGAACACCCTAATGTACATGTAAAAAAAATGCCGATCAAGTAACCTTTTTTGTAAAGGCGCATTCCTTCTTTCTGTGGATCGATGTTTCGCAGACAGTGATCACCCGCTTCCTTGATGTAAATCTCCTCGTCGTTGACTATCAGACCAACGAAGCACTCGTTCGTGCTTGTATCATTTCGCATCGTATAAGTGTACATCACTCCATTTTCCTCCCACTGTCCCAGGCACAAATACGTTCTTTCTGTGTAAAATAAGATCCGTACGCTTTACAAATAACCCTCACAATCGCGGAGTAGTCATCATCAGTAACGATAATAATACATTTTTTCATTGCCGTTACCAGATGCGTACAAAATAACGTGATTAGTTGGGTATAAGTAACGATAACTGTACTTATCGTATAACATTGTTATTATTAATATTTTTATTATCGGGGACAGGAAATATCGATCAGAACACGAATTATGACATCGATACTATAAATGAAAACTCATCGGGAAAATCGTCTCGAAGCTCGGAGGAAAAATCTTGTGGCGTTCGGGACGATCGAGCATCGCAACGTGCATTTCGTACCTTCGTACAGTTCGCCCGATTCGCAGTCCGTCACTTTGTAGTACATGACTTCTCGGGTGTTGCAGTTGCTGCTCAATTCCGCACATGTACCGGGCAAATCGGTTATCCGTCCCATATATTTTCCGGTTATGGGACAGGGGGATTCGACCAGCCTCTCGAGACCTGCGTAACAAAAAAAAATGTAAAATTCCACTCGTTCGTTCGAATCGGTTTTTTTTTCTCTCTCGCGTTACTCACGTGCTTGCGTCATCCAGTCGGCCTTTTCCAAATTCTGATCGTCGCACAAATCGGTCTGATAAACCGGACTGGATAGGGTACCTGAATTTCCAAAAAAAAAAAAAGGTGTTGACAGAAATAATTGAATCATTAATCGCCATGTTTGCTTCTCTTTCTCTTTTTTGACGTTTCAAAACGTTGAATGATTTTTCATCGTGCGGTTACGTACCGATTTTAAATTCCAAAACGTTCTCGCTCCTCTGCCTCATCATGAGACACACGTACGCCTCTTGTTCGCTGAAAATAATAATCGATCGAACGGTTACGCCTCCGTGAGAGAAAAAAAAAGAGTCGGAGTGGAGAATCGAGTAAAACAATGATTTCGGTTGTTAGCTTTTTCGTTCTCCTTGTTTATTTAATCGAAGCTCACTCTCGTGACAAATTTCTGTATTACCAATGATCTTTGGAGTAAACAACGAAACGTCCCGTCTCGTCGTTCGAATCGACAGTGACGAATGTGTAACTGTGATATCCATTGAGATCGTTGAACGTCATTGTACCATTTATTATAAGCGATTCTTCCCATTCTCCTTGCGCCCATTTGGGATAGCTGAAACGGATAATTGACATATTGACGAAAAATACAAAATTTCAATGTTTTTTAAAAGAATGGTATTTTTTATTGTCAAAAAGCTGCATGACTCCCCTGCAGCTTTTTGTGATGTTTTCATTTCATTTTATTTCGTTAATTATAACGGATAATCCGTCAAAAGTCGGTTACTGTCAAATTGGAGTAAAAACAACATGCATGTGCGCGCGGAATTCATTCCTCGTTTGCCGGCAGATCGTGAGACGAATAGAAAAAAAAAATAACGACGAATAACAACAATCGTTTTTAACGCCACTGTTACTTACGACGCAACGTGAGTCTTTACGTAATCGGGCGTTCCTTTTTGATTGGTCGCTTTGCTGAGGATGAGAGTCTCATAGCCGCTCGTCGAATTCTCGAGATTTTGGGTGCAGCTCGAATCGCTGCTGAACGACAGGTACGTCTTGCCTTTTTTGTTGTCGGAATGATAAAGCTGTAGAAAAAATCGAATTAGTCACCTTAAAGTAGGAAAAAACACTCGCAAAGAGAGAAAAAAAATCGTGTATATTTAAACCAATTTTCTTTTTAAAAAAAGCGACATTTTTCGTTCTTTTTTCATTCAGGAACACGCTCCGACATTTTATTTTCGACTACTTCGTAACTGTACGATTAATGAAGGTATAAAATTAGTTGTACAATTACTAACAAATATTATAAAATCGAATAAAATTATGAGTGTTGGCAATGACTTTTCGATCTTTTTTCACGCGATCCAGGGTAGTCATTAAGGGGTGGCGATGTTGAAACTGTCATGAAACAAGGGGGTAATAACAATCTGTACGCGCATGTAACTTTTCAGAGAAAAATTCGAATTTAGAAAACAAAGAAATCCAATGAAAAATCAATAATCGATCGATCGCGATTCATGAGGCTGCAATCATATTTTCTCGAGTTTCCGAAAGTTTAGACAAGGAATGCTGATGAAAATATGGCTAAAGTAACTCACACCACATCGATACTGAGGCCTGCGTTCTCCCCCCACTCTCGTATCGAGAAGAGCGATGTATCTCGAGCCGTCGGGTCCACCAGGCCAGCTTCCCAAGCAATTGAAGGTGATATCTTGAGAAAAGCAAGAAAAAAAATGACTTTTCAATGACAGTCGCGATAGAAACGACGTGCCAAACAAAATGACGAACTTTTCGTACTTTACGAGCATCGATGCTTCGACATTACGCTCGTTATTACACCGGCATTCCCGCGGATCAAATCAAAGCCCGATCTTGTTTTTCAAATAAACGCTCGAGTCGCGGAATGTTGTCAAGGGAGCATGAAGAGTGAAAAAAAAACGACAAGCGAACGAGCAATTGGAACGCGACAAAAATCGAACCGGCTTTGCGAGAGGACGAGGACGGAATCGAAACAAAAACAAATGGAAGAAATATAAATTACACGACGATACAAAATAGAGAGTATCGATGGAAGCGAATAAAATCAAGAGTGCGAATTTCACACACTCGAAGGGAGGGAGGGAGAAAGTGTCGGAAAGTCTTCTTCCTGATGTCGGAGATGGAAAAAGATACGAAGCTGAAACGGCGCGAGATAAAAAAAAGAGCGAACCGATCGCCGATGAACACTCGGGAGTTATTGATTTGTGATGGCAGAAGTCTTCTTCGTTTAAACATGCATATATGCATAAGCGAAAAAAAAAAACGCGAGGATCCAATTACGCGGGAATGGTCGTACAAGGTCGATCGAGTTCGGATCGATAGCGAGAGAAAATGTTTTCTAAAAAGAGACGAGCGATGTTTTGATCCATCGTACGTGGGAATTAAAACCTGAGGAATAAACGATCGTTCGCTAATCGAGATAAACTGATATATCGATGGAAAACCATTAATTAAATCAATCGCGTTAAACATTTTAAACGTCGATGCGGACATGAAGTTGAAAATAAAATTCCTGTAGAGCGCGAATGCCGCCATTTTGGAGGTAAAAGAAAAATCGAACGAACGAAAAAGGAACGGAACAAATGTACAAGGAACACAAAACACGAAAGCGAGCAAACACCACAGATGCTCACTCATGTCCGGCGAGATCCTCGTTCCATCCGTTTCATCATCCCGATTATCACTCGCAAAATCCAGCCTACCATGACTCTCGAAGGAACATCTCTTGAATTGCAGTCTGAGTATCGAGCCGTCCGGGCAATTGTCAAAGTCCGACGAGAACGTGTTGCACTCGATGTTGTCCTCGGATCCATCGTTTATGTTGTATTTGAAGTGATAATGTCCGGCAATCGGGCAGAACTCGTTCCTGATCGGTACACCACCGATCTCTTTGGTACCTGAAGCAGCCACGAGATAAAACAAACGAATAAATCTCAATTCTTCAAGAGAGCATTCATCGAAGAGCGTCTTGGACCTAAATGTCCATCGTGCAAATCGGTTATTCGTCTTTTTACGATTCTTTACTCGATTTATTTGCCGGCAACTCGAGCCTCAATAGCAAACGCGAATCAATCGGCATTCTCGAGTGAAAGACTGCCGATCAACTCGCGATTTCTTCTATTTATATCGCGTGCGTGCTCTCCGAGCTGCTAACGATTTTTTTGGTGGAGAAAAAAAAAATGTCACATTCTACAATAGTCAAAGGGCGCATTACAAATACGACGTTGAAATTTTGAGAAATGCACGTTTCTTCCTTTATTTTTCTCTCGCTCAATTTTTCCATCTTTTTTTCTTCTCCTCGACCCTCGTTCTCGGTGGAATGAATATGAGGAATTCTGGGCGTAGAACGAGCGCGAGATCGTACGGGAATGCAGGAGTACGTGACCGAGTTGAATCGTGCGCTTTTCCCGCGTCCTGTTTTCTGATGAACAAAACCCCATAGGAGCGTGCACGGTAAAACATGCGAGGTAACGCGCGCTAATCTATACCGATTTATACGAAAAACCGTCTTTCTCTCTTTTGTGCACTTTTGTTCGGATTTCTGCTGGAATTCCCGGTTTTACTCTCCTTGATGCGTTGCAAAGCGTGATCATACGCACGAAGAACTTTGTGCGTGCAGGCAAGAGCACAGGTGAGAACGATGAAGCAGACTATGAGATTGAAAAATAAAAATAGACGTCTTTGCACACTGAATTAACTGGTATTTTCACGGAGTGCTCAAGTTTGCGATGACTTTTTTTTGAAACTCCATGACTTTTGGTTTCGCGGCAAATAAATCCTGAATAACGAAATATGGAAACATCGCGAAATAGAGAAAAATAATACAGTAATTAATTATATATTAATTTTTTTATAATTTTATTAATTGATAAAATTAATACCATAATTAACACGAAATAATTGTCATGTATTAATTAGAAAACATTAATCTGAGAGTCTCAAAAGCTATGGTAGGTTTAGTGTCGAGAGACTGCGTCCGGAATGATCAGCATTGGAGGATATCTTGTACCTCGGTTTCCTGTTCGAGTGATCTCGCTCGTGACACCGAAACGCACTGATAGATGTAGGCCAGTAATTATCCAGGATGGACATGAGGAATTAGAAATTACAACGTCGAGCATCATGTATATAAATCGAGAACTCGAAGGATCCGAACGGTAAAAATATTCATCATCTTCTCATCCATTAATCATAAACCTCCATCGTAAGAAATTTGCAGCAGACTGATCCTCGAGTGAAAATTCGTTTAAAAATTCACGTGTGCATGCATAACGCATGGTACGATTATTAACGTTGAAAATTTCGATTCCAAAAATTGATTGAAAAATAGTAATCGGTAGCTGAAAATGGTGTGTCGTGTCATCGAATTATCGTCGGTATTACGATGATTCGAATTATGTTATACTGCTTATTATGAAACGAACGGGCACAATTGGGAAGAATGGAATAAATTCTACGTCATCGGGAACCTTTAGACAGGAAGTACCTGAAACTGCACACCACATTTTTTTTTTCTTATAAAAGGCTCCCATGCTTAAAAATCTATCAGACTCTCTCTATTTCACGCTTCCTTTTCATTCCCTTTTTTTTCTCGCCGAAAGTACACGCACACATCGCGGTGTCCCCTTTTTTTCCGTGCAACATCACGAACTAGCTATCCCTCGTTTCTCCGATTTTTTTTCTCGTTTTACGTGGGCAACGTCGAGGATACCAAACGCGTTGTACAGATATGCAAGGTACAGGAGAGGTCCAAATACACATTTTTGTGGGATTCTTCGATGGATTCGTTCTCCGGTTCCCAGGTAATGGGCTTCTTATTTTTTTTCTCTTTTCATTCAGCTTCCCCTGTGGCCTGCGACACTGCGGGGCGGAAATTCGATATACTCTCGTTCGGTTTTTCTTAGCTCGTGCGAAACTGATATTTCACGACAAGCAGGAGAACCACGTGTGGAGTAAAATGTATCTAGGCTCGTGTGGGGAAAAAAATATGTATTACGTTTGGTTCGCGTTGCCCTTTCGGCAAGGGTGGGTCTTCCTTAGATAATTCAATTGCCGGACAGATTTTCTTTCGACGTGTCTATTTTTTGACGCAATTTCACTGACTCTGTCAAATTACGAGACTCCAGTTTCCGTCGTATGACGAATTGATTGTGGCTAAACAGCGTTCGAAACAAAAAAAATCCTTCGAGCTCGCGCGATGGGCCAAAAAATCACTTCCGGGACCAAAACTGAGGAAAAGCGTATCGAACGATTGGTTCTTCGATGATTGTCCCGAAATTCGTATTTTTCTATATTTCCTAATCCTCCAAAACCCGGCGCTGGCTCAACGAAAATTGTATCTCAAATATTTGTCCACATAGTCTCCATTTTCCATCCGCGTATCTTTGGAAGCCTAACGAGTGAAGAGAAATAAGCTGTCAATGGAATCGGCGTCGAGATCGGGATAAAAGGGAATGGAATGCGCGAGAAGGGTCCATTCAGTCAGAGGTGAATTGTGACCCCCGACGACGTCTACGACACCGGACGTTGTCGGGGAAGAAGAAAAAAGGCTCGAGCAAGAGGTGAAAAAGAGAGACGGAGAACGAGAGGAGGAAAAGGCCGAGATTTCACATGGTCACGGACAAGATTGTTACTCGACAGGTAGCCGGGGGTACAGGGGTTGCGGGGGTCTAACCGAGAGAGAAAAGAGGGAGAGAGAGAGATCGCGTAAGGACTTTTATTTGGAGGAGGCTCGTTGGCAATAGTATCCCGCGAGCTCGGGAGTAAAGACAGCCCTCATTCATACTTTTTTTCTCGTCTACTCGTCCCCGCGCTATAGCAATTTAAAGGTAAGACAGAAAGGGATGGGATAAACAGCCAGAGTCCAACGTACAAAAACCAAGACTACCTGTTCGAATAGCCTCTTTCTACTACAGGTTTTTCTCGCTCCATTGATCCGGTTGTACAGACAAACTCCATGCCCGTTTGGCAATGCCTTTAGTCATAACCAAGGATGCTGCGCGCTCGCCTATACATCGCCACTGTGAAAAGTTCAGTCTCTTATTCTCCGACTGACTACGACGAAACTTTTGTGAACACACGACCCTCGTTGTACACGTTTGTACGTGCACAAGTTTGTGAACATCAACTTTTGGAGAAAAAGTGCGCTCTGTTTGGCATTGAGCGCAGGGTCGTACAGGTTCAAACGAGTCATTGAGAGATTTTTTTTTCTGGTCCTCACTGGCTGCATTCGAGAGATGCCAGAGAGGATGAGGACCCGGAGGGAAGCGATTTCCTAATGTTCCTCAGGCTTTTCGAAGGTGTTTGTCGTGCTTGCACGTTGTTGGGTCTTGTTTGAAAATAATTGATGTAGGAGTATGTATGGTTGCTAGTTTTTTCGTGCATATTTCAGGCGTGTGTGATCGAGAACGTGTTTGAACATGCGAGCGAACGCTCCGACGATCATCCGACGAACGCGGGTCCTCTGGAATTTTTTTATCGACGCATGCTCCCGAAGGAGAGGATGGGATTTTGAGTAAATATTATTCCGCTTCAGGAATTTCGTGCGAAGTACTCGACGTTTTGTTGTTGGATAGGCTCTAACTGATGCACGAAATTCGAGACGAGATTTTTAATCACGAAAGTCAATGTTTGGTGTTTACAACGAGTGCTCTCACCAAATGTGGGAAATTTCCATTTTCCGATAGACGAGTGACTCGAGTTCCGCTTGAGGGTTTTTTGAACGGCGATCATATCGTGTAGACAAAAGTAAATATGACTGTGGATTTGTTCGAAAAGAACTGTCGTGAAAAATCGTACTCAAAAATGGGAATTTTAATAATCATTCGAATCATTTGACGTAATGACGGAAAAAAAGTAACGGTGGTACTGAAAGAGTGGATATTAATTTGAGAGTATTTAAATTAATTAGAGATTAATTCAAAAAAGACAAATTTTCATAGAGTATCCTGTCGTGAGATGCGAGCTGCATACCTAATTTCGTTAATCCCTTGGCGACTTATCCGCGAGTACTCAGCAAACAGGCAGCGTTGATTTTGCATTTACAGTATATAATAATGTTTCAATATTACTCGTGTATGTCGGCAAATATAATTATACTGAATTATTACAGAGGAAGTGTACGTAATTTACAATTAAAAATTCAACAGTGTTGTCGCCCTTGTGTATACCGTGAGAATTTTTTTTGGGTCCAAGTAGCGAGACGATTCTCTCGAGAATCGAGAAACAAGAGCCGTCAACCCTTAATCGCGCGGATTGTCATTAGGTAGAAAGAACGAGTGTCGAAGAATCGAGTGGTAAATTTCTCTACGACTGATCCATGGTGTGTATACATAATGGATAAATAAAATCGTGGCGCGATCGCGAGAAAGAACCCCCGGCGAGCGAAACGCTCACTGGACCACTCCCACGCCTCCGGAGAATGTCGTGCGGTAAGTGCGCTCTTGGTGTGTGCGTTTAAATACACAAAGAGCTCTTGGTGATCAGAATTGTGGACGGTGAGAGTGAGAATGCCCGGAGGCATGATTGTGTGTCGGACGAACAAGAGGATCGAAAAAAAAGGAACGAGCTGAGGATAGAGAAGGAATGAAAAAAAGCAAGCCGTGCTACGCTTTGAAAAGTACGAGGAGGATTCGGTCGAGGCGCTCTCGAGCCACACACGTTATACGCCTGTGAGCGAACGCGAGAGAGAAACAGTACCTACATCCAAACGGGGGAACCCCCGTGAGGTAGTATAGGTAGTACAAAGAGCGGCCACCGGAGCGTTGGTGGTCCGTTTCAGGCTCACGCTGCTCACACGTAGGCTACGACACTTGACGTTTTTCCGTTGACAGAGAGACGCGTATGGAGAAAAAAATCGAGATAAAGACGTGGAAAAGGGGTTGGAGGGGATTAATCAACGTCTCCTTTGAACAATAGTGTTTCTTCTTCTTCTTTACCGTTCGGCGATATGATAATTATGCATTAACCTACAAACAGCCCGTGCGAAAAAAGCAGAACATGTACGATCAAATTTTATCAGCATGCCCCAACCTAGACGAGTTTTGAAATTAATTTTCTTCAAAAATACAATGTTTTGTGTTGTTTCTCGAGACTCGTCGCCCTCGAAAACAGTCTCTGAATTTTTGAACCACTTTTTTTCTTCGTTCGTACTCCAACCGAGTTCAAACTCACAGACGCATGCGCACACGTTTTTTTCGAAGAGCCGTGTATGAGTACATTCAGCAGAAAGAGTCTGGAAGAAGGATCGAGGAGCACTACGATTATGCAAATGTGCAATCAAGTGCGCCGAGGTATTTTAATTGATGGCGAGCACACATCGAGAAAAACGATAGACGAGAGCGCACGATATAAATATAATGCATATAAACGCGTGCGAGACGCGCGCTCGAAGGGGAAAAGACCCTCGCAGACGGAAACGCATCTTTCGACTTTTTCAACCTCCGTAGGCATGACATATCGACAAATTGATATAAATGCAGGTACGCACGGCGTGTAAAAATTACGAGGAAATGAAGATCGAAATTCAAAAAAAAATATCCATTTATCAAAGTTTTTATGCTTTGTTATCTACCGTATTGCATGTTTAAATACAGAGCAACATCCGTAGGCCTTTGAAGCATAAAAATTAGGATGCAAAAAAAAAACAGTTCGGACGATTATACCCTCGTGTATTTTTTTATTTTTTGGATTTTTATTTCCTCTTGTGAATCTTTATACTCACGATAAAGAATCGACGTCGAATTGAGGGTGTTGCAAGAAGCAAGAGCTGCCGATTCGAACGTGTAACACCTGTTGAGATTTTCAGAGAATACTTCGATTATGTTGCGTGATCTTCGTTTCAGCCGGAAGCACCTTATGCATTCACCATCGGCGTATCTGAAACAAAATTACGTTGAGATTTAATAATACAGCTCTTCCCAAGCTTCTTTAGATCGTATCATGTATGCGTACATATGTGCATGTACATACGCAACACGCACACATTCATGAAACATCCCAGTTATATCCACAACTCCGAGCCCATCGACCTCAATCTTTGGGCAATTTAATTTACGTGCATGTGTGCAGTATGCGATGCTGCATCTAAACACGAATTCAGTAATCTGACGAGCAAAGTGTATGGACTGGAGTTTGATTTTTTTCGTACGTACGTACACACATAAATATATATGCTACCTTATATACCAAAGCAACAATTACACGCGAATTTATTTTCGATTTTCCTTGTTTGTATGATCTCGAAGTTTGCATCGTTCGACCTCAACGAGAATCGAATTTTTGTCGATTTCTCACGTTGACATTTTCGTAACATTTTCTTTTTTCTTTTCACAAGTATCATCATTTGGAAAAATTGGAAACAGGAGGTTAGAGCACTTTTCGTTGGATGCAAACTATACTTATGAAAAGATGCACGATTTGGACACATTCTTGTTTAATAAATTTTCATTTAAATCATGTAATTCGTGTGTGATGAAAAATGCGGTAAAATCATCATAATAATACCTTCACGCAACATCGAAGTATGCATATTTTATTACCAGGGTAGTTCGTATGATATATTATAGTACATAAAAGTAAGCTAATGGAATATCATTGGCCACAGAAAAAAGGAAGCGGACAACAAATTGCTGATACGCATATGGAGTATTAATCATATTTTAGCATATTTTGCCCGAGAGGCTTTTCCACACTGATTATCATCGTAATACCAACATGTGTCTCGTGTTTTGCGGCTCCTATCGATATATCCGCGCAGTGTATCCCTCTCGGGAGGTTTATTAACCGTAATATACTCCAAAACGAGCAGCAACACGCCGGAACATTTTTCGCATCAAACCTGAGAATTTTCTCGAAGGAGGGGTTGGGCAACGTCGTTTACTCTTTCGCATTAGCATCCCCTTCGATTCTTCTGAATTGTATCTTGAGAACGCCTCGTAGATCTCGCCTCGTACAGCTTCGACTCAAAGCTAGGCTGTACAGGATATGTATTATCCATTGCATCGTGGACTCGGGTATTCACGATTTTTTTTTTAAATTATTTTCCATTACTTTTTATATCCCTCGATGTGCGCCTCCTCGACTCTCTTTTTCTCTCCTTTGTGTACAGCCGCGTTCACAAAACACGTCGCGGTATCGCTGCGATTGAGAAGGTACAAAAGCTGCATGATATTACGAGCAGTAATTTCAACGTGGTTGCAAACATAATAACAAAATCCAGTGAACATAACGAACCAATAAGGGTAATCAGATCGTAAGCTCATTATTATCATCGATTAACTCGATTATCCCTGTCGAATCGAGAGATTTTGCGTAGAAATTCTTGTAACACGTGGTTGAACCGACTGATCGGTAGCTCGTTAAAGATTCATCTTGAATCGCGATGTATAACGACGTATATGTATAAAATCAGCACGGGCACACGCGTAGGGGCGTGCGTGGATGCCAATTTATGCATTCTTCCTCGGACGACACCCACACTCAGCATCTTGTACGTGTATATATATATATACGATGTATATACGCATATACATCGGACTATAATAGTCTTTCGGATCCTTTCGATCGTTCTCAGCCTTTGGATTCCCAAGGGAGAAAGCGAGGTTCGTCCGATGTATGTAGAAGTAAAGAAGAAAATAAGAAGGTGAAAGAAAACGAGTTGGCTCGTCCGGCTGGCTCTCGTGTGGCGTCCAAATTCTATGTAACAGAATTGAAAGTTGAAAAAGAAGAAAAGGAAATGAACCGCGAACTAATCCCTCCGCGGGCGCGTCCGCGAAAGAGTCACCGGGAATTCAAAGGTGTGTCCTTTGGTCGTACAGTGTCTTTTGCCTTCTCCTCGGGCAATATTCTCTCTTTCTCTCTTCACGTATCTCTTTCTTTTCTTATTCTCGTTATGGCACAGCCGAAAACCCAAACCCAATGTAAAACAGCGCGCGCTTGTCCCGGCTCTCGGGGCTCTTAAATCTCGATGAGGCTGTGTGCCCGCGAGAAAAGTTTTTTTTTTATCCCTGACATTTATCTCGCGCGATGAAACGAATAAGACTAATGGAGCAAATGTCGAATGAGCAAAGAGATGGGATACAGGTAGAATTAATGATTCGACGTTGGGTTGTCCGGCGATGGACAGGGATAAGGGAATTACGGAAATTTACGACCAATGTGTCTCCTCAAACCCTGAGGTTAGCTCACGGATGATCGCTTTGAAAGTAATTAATTGGAGTCGAAGAAAAAACACTGTTTTAATGGAAATGTGTGGAATCCCAAGTTTGCTTGGCGAATTCTTTTTCTGAACCCTCGGTAACTTGATTGGGTGTGGAAGGAAGAGCGAGCCGAACGATGTTATTTTCCAGACGGATTTTATAGAGTCGCGTGTCGTTTATTAGGCGTCGATGGCTCGCCGGACTCGTGCGAGAATTTATGAAAATCTGCGACTATTTTCGAGAATTTCGCACATTGCACGTGCCGTATTCCATGTGTCTGAAAAACACAACGCGACTTTTGATTTTTTTCGTCCGTGTTGGAGGTGTTAAAGACAAGAAGTTCAGCCTCCCTCGCGAGAGTGATGCCGCCAATTCCTCCCCCGTTGGCGGTGCTGGCGATCCTCTCGCAAGCACGAAGACGCAACGTTTTCGAGACAGTGAAAGAGAGATGGAAGGTAGATGGAAAGTCTCTCGACGAGTCTCGTCGCAAAACGCAACCCGCGAATTATTCGCGCACCGCTGCGCAATGCTGGCCGTTGGCCATTTTTTTACGACTTCCCATCCCGCTCCATTTCACTCGAACACGTATCTGACGTGAGCTATATATAGGCAAACGAGCGGCTTAATTGACAAGATAGCAAAGTAGTCTTTAAAGTCTCTCTAGAGTCGCCCTTCACGTTTATTTCCACGTTTCACGCGGGCGTCTCGTGTAACGAAATGATTTTTGGAGCCTGTCTGAGCCTGCTGCTGCTTCCACACGCGTCATGTGCCTTTCGTTGGCGAACAGGCTGAACGGATAATGCACATACAAGGCCTGTATTTTCAGCCCACTCGTGTCATTTTAGTGGACGAAGACTTTAAGAAAGTCGCACACGACCCCCGTGCATGTTTGACCACCGGAGGGCTCGTTTCCGGTTTCCTCGTCGCATCTGCACATCGACAACGCTCGTTCGTTCTTGCCTTCGAAAATTACCATCAAAGTTCATGTGTAATTCGGTCTTGAGGTCGAACGAACGTCGTTTAACGAAATTGAGTAATTTCCGGCTCCGATTAATAGGCCACTTGTGTTTTAATCTGTGCTCTTCGTTATTCCTTCGATCGATTATTTTTTTCTCGTGGAAAGGTACTTGGTATCTGTGTCCAAATTGGTATCTGTGTCGTTTTGACTGTTGACTTTCTAGCTGTCGAATACCCCGAGGGCCCGAACGGACCGGAGTTGTGTGTTTCGCTGCAATCACCTGTTCGGGCTGATTTTCGATGTCGCAAACGTTCTCGGAATGCCATAAGATCTCCTTAACTCGATGCTCGCTCGGCGAACCGGTTATGTGCATCGTCGCTTGCGTTTGAGGCTATAAAAACTTGTTATCGGATGTAAACTCGTCAGGCAAAAGATTCTCGAAAAACGGCTGGTTCAATTATCAAAATGACGCCATCCATCCCCGCGTCTGTTACTTCAACACGGAGATCCAAAGCTTCGGAGGAGTTCGACCCCCCCCAACCCTTGGAACTCTCGGTTCGTGGTTCGTTCTTTTTTTTTTTGACTTTGAAGCACACGACCCTCATGATTTTTTCGAGAAGTCGAGGCTTTTTTCAAAGAATTTATTTACGAGAATTAATCTTGAAATTTTGTCTTCAATTTTTATCAACGATCGAGCGTACCATTCATCTCTGTGTTTACACGATTTTTATCAAAATAAAATAACGCGATGAAAGGCGCGGAAAAATCATTGTACGATTTGTCGTTTTCAGAGGAGATCCTGTCGCTTCACCAATCTGCAAAACGCGGTTATTTCCCTTTCATTTTTTGTCACGCAATGTACCGAGTGTGTATGCACGCGCTTGTCGTTCGACGTCTACCGAGAAAGATCTATTCCCGGCGTATAGACGCGTCTCAGACGCCGGACGTCGTCGTCGTCGTCGTCGAGGCGAGAGAACGCACGCCTGTGGTATCGCAAAAGATCGTAATGAGAGTTAATACGTCGAGGAAAGCAGTGCGGCATGGAGGAAATATATGCGCCACAGTGACGCCACTCGTTTGAGACAACAAATCTGTGGGCGGTGATAAATGTATTTTTGATCGATCAATGATATACATAATTTTTTTTATGCCTGAATAAACTTTATTTTTCATCATCCTTGGATATTTTGAAGCGTAAAACGTCAAACGCATTTTTTCGAGACACGTATCTTCGTCAATTGACGTTGCCCGTGGGAAAAATCAGAAAAACTGGCAATATCAATTCATGGCACACTCCGAGAGCTGAGAAATCCAGAAACCGTTTAGTTCTTTTTATAATTTAAAGAAAATTATCATTGTTGAAGAGAAAAAAAAAGATTAGATAACCCACAAAGCCACTTCCTGTTGAGCATATGATTGATCGAATTAATCGCGATTCGTAATATAAATTTTGATTATAAATGATAATGGTATTCTGAAATTTGAGAGCACGCCTGCCGCCGAATACGATTATTTCTCGCGAATTTCATTTTTGACACGATACATGAATTTAAATCGATTTTGAGTATAAAAGTGTCTTACTTGTCAACGAGAAGAACATTGTCGCCGACTCGCTTGTGGCAGTATCCCCATACGGGTATCGAGTCGTATGTGATGTTTACAGATGAATACTGTATGGGTTCACCCGTGTTGGTAGAGCCTCTGGCGCCTCTTCCGCTCACCTGCATCAGGAACTCACCCTGGAATTCGGCCGGAAAGTAGCATCGGTCCATGAACTGCGGATCATAGGCCGGAAGGGATTCTGCCGAGTCGACTGAAACATCTGAAGAGAAAAAGAATCCAATAAAATAACAGCGAAAGATTGATCTTGAATTAGTACTCGAGGGTTATAACAAAAGTAATGACTATTTAAAAAACTGATAAACCATAAAACAATGGCTTTTGTTTATTGATCCCCGCGATATCCACGGAATGATGATAATGATGACGATGATAATCTCTGCTGGTGAATTTTAAAAACATCCTTGAACTAATTGCTGCGAGAAGTCATTAGCGTGATAACTAAAAAACGAATAAAGTCCGCACTCCACTTCTCAGTGGATGAGATTTTTGCCCCTTCCGTGTGTAACAGGCTTGTACAAAAGTTTCGAGCTTCCGTTTTACCGGGTTGTGATAAAATTATGGCCGAGTGCCGTGGCTCGTTGCGTGCCGTTGTCGATTTAATTGATAAATTAATTAAGCCGACGAGCGTAGTGCAAAAGAGTCGATCGAGGGTGCGAGAGTAATTCAAGGGAGCGAGCCTGCCCTTCCCTCGCCAGCAGGGTCGTGCGAACTGGCCTGGCTTCGGATTACATACCGCAACTTCGAGCTTCTCTCATAACGCAATTATAAAATCGCGCCTGCATGCATATGCATGTGTGTTTCACAAACAGCGATTAAGGGAGTTTGGGAACCAAAGGAAGAGGCGCAAGACCCAACGGTAGGCCCATTAGCGCCACACGTTTCTGCTCAACTTTATTCTTCTCCATCTCTTTTCCACTCCGCTCCACTCTGTCTGCTTTTTTTTTCCCGCCAGCTTCACGCGTGGCCATCAACCGGATGCTTGCATCGATAACCTGTTGCATTTGCCGGTAGAAAATCCAATGGATCTTCAATGGATTCGTATTAAAACGCAAAGTGGAACATGAAGTGGAAACGTTTGAGGTCAACCTACCCGAAGTGAGCTCACGGAATTTCGCGGGTTCACGCAACGTCGTCTTGTCGCTATTTTACGATTGTCTGATTTTTGGAATCGAACGGTTTTTTTTTAAATCCTTCGCCATTCATTTTTATGCGGTATAAATGTTTAGTTTCAATTGCTGGAGTGTGGGGGGTTGGTTTGTTATATTTTCGCCGTGTGAAACGAGGCTGGCACTTGCCGTTCTGGACGTCAAAAACACGTGACTGCGCTCTCATTTTTCTATCGTGTCAGTGATTTGGAATGCGTATTATTCGCTTCTGTATATATGTAAATGTATATGCAAGCTGAATTAAGTTCCCACTCCTGAATGTATGCTCGCTTGCACCCAGTCAACGCACCATGGAAGGTCATTAGCGTTGCGATTAAACGGTCTCGCCGGTGAGCTCTCCTTTCTCGCGGTTTGTGCTTGCTGGACAGCAGGTGGATAAGACATATCGTGGCCCTCTCGCTCCCCCTTAAAGAAGCGAATCCATCGGGACCACCGTGGCGGTCGAGTGAGCTCCTGGATTTTTGCTGATGATGATGATTCAATCTTTTTGCCTGCTACTTTTTACCTCCTTTTTTTCAACATTGAGCACGAATCCTCTTTCAGAAACATTATCGTGGAAAAAAAATGGCGATGCGTGTCAGCATAACGGAAACGTAAAACATTGATCTTCCGGACGGTTTTCGTTCATACGCAGACGATAAATGTTGAATTCTTACTATAGTCGAGTGTACATATACGAGGGAGTTTTATTGTTGGTCCAAATTAAAAAAAAAATAATAAATATTCGGAGAGAATCTTCCACGAGAGTAAAGAAAGTAAAAAAAAATGCTGGCTAAATCACAGACTCGATAAACCCATTTAAATAACACGCAGACACATTTTTTTGTGTCCAACGTCATTTTGCTCTGTCCACAAATGTTCTTTTTATTAAAAATGAATGACGCTTTGTAGAGCGTAAAATTCTCGACAAAAAGTTTATCCAAGTTTGTCACATATTCTCCATCTATATATAGATATAAGACTATCAATATATAAGAATAAAAAAAAGTTGATTATAATCATTAGATTTAAATTCATTGCCCCACGCAATCACAGTCAACTCGGGAACGCTTCGCAGGGCCTGTAACTCGCGAAATCGATGGTGCATGTTTGATTATTGAGGGACCTTTTTGTAGAGAATTTCATGCTCTAGAAAGCCTTGAAGTTAATTTTTCATAACGAAATTTCGTGGACGGAGAAAACTAATGTAGAGTGCGAAAAAACTTTTTTCCCACGCATTTATTCGAATGAGGAATTAAATATTCCAACGAGCTGGGTCTGTAATTGGCTCAGAATTTTTCAACTCGCGTGAAAATTTCCCCCTTAATATGGTTCATCAATTTTTCAACTCGGACAAAACAAAAAAAAGCAACGCCTAAAAATAAAACGCCCCGACACGTGCGCATTTTTCTAATTGGAACTTATTTTGTTTTTACAATATTTTCTACGCAATTCACGCTAGCGCAATCATGCGATAATCGAAATTCATTTCCGATGTTCATTCGGATGATAAGGCAAGGTGTGTTAAATAAATCGAGCTTTTTCCGGAAGAGTCGATATTTCTCGAGTCCCTCGAATCTCAGGACGGTGAAGCATTTCGAGGGATCGCTCGGGCGGAACGCGGTAATGACGCCGCGCGTTTTTTTTTCTGCCTTTTATCTCCGCGTTCTTGTTTTTCATCGTCTGATGATCATCGTCGTCGTCTTCGCTGATTTCTCAACGATCCCGGGCTTTTTTTTCTACACCTCACCTTTTTTTCCCGTCTTTATATTTTACTCTCTCATTTTGCCCTCTCCTCTCGCGCCTGCTCCTTTACTCTCGGTTTACCGCCACCGCTCGGAACTCATGGTGGAATGATCAGTTTCGACGGTGTTTTATTTACTTTTTTCTTTTGATTTTTTTCGTCCACGTTCTTTATTGCCGCTGGCGTGAGAATGCCGATTGTGTGTGACTCGCTCTGTAGGCAACCGAACAATACGTATGTGTACGTACACAGCGACGAAATATAATTTTCGACAGGACCGTGGCCAATTTGTCGTTAATTGACTTTTTTCGACCGCGTTTTTTTTTTTTTCAGAGTGGGTGGGTATAGAATAATTCTGTGGGAACTTTTGGCAAACTACTCATATCTGTATGTACAGATAGGTATGTACGTGTACCAGATACTAAAATGGAGTATTTTTTCGGAGTAATTTGAACATTCGCTTAATTTTTTTCGCGATCGTAACCTGGTATCCGTGCAGCAGTGTTTTATTTCCGGCTGTTATAGGTGGAAAAAAATTCAGCTCAGCTAACTCGCAGCACATCCGGATAAACGTGTTATATGACGCATCTCCTTCCACGGAAATGACACGTGTATGTCTCGAAACTCATTCGGGTCTTTAACTGGACTGTTCTCCCCCTTAATCCACACGTATACAAACACACAGTGTTTCGAATGAAAGATAAGAGTATGGTAGGCGATATTTCGATGGAAGCAAAAAATCTACATCGAGAGAATGATTTTAGAGCGTTTTTTCACCGAGAGTACCGAAGGATTTGCCCACCTCTGCAGCATCATTGAATTCATGACACATCGATAACAAATTCGCGTCGAGAAACCCTCGGCAATTCTCATTTGACACTCTTTTTCGAAGTATGATTCATGCACGAGTCACCCGGAATTATTTTTGTAACCTGATTCATACCCGAATCGGTTGATTTAATATTGCACACATTGCCCCTCCTCGTCGGGAGGAAAGGAATGAAATAAAGGAATATACAAAAGAGGAGGAGGAGAAAAACGATCTCGAGAGCAAAAGCCCGGAGAAGCCGAAACGATTAACGCACGGTGAAGATTTCTTCTCCGGTGTGTGTTCTTGACTGCCGGCGCAGCAGCCGCGTACATGCATGTACGTGTATATACCGTACATTGGCTCGTAAAAAGCGCGAAACGAGAAGATGAGGCTCTCGAGCACGACTCGACGTCGAAACCAATTTCATTGAGGATCTCGCGGGTTTATGGAGCAGAAGAAAGACAGAGAGAGAGAGAGAGAGAGCGAGAGAGAGGGACCTAAGCTCGGAGATGCTGGATGAGAAAAAGAGAGAGATATACGCTGGACGGAGCGAACTCGCGGTTTTGTAATGCCGCCACTTTTGCCGCTGGGAAATCGCGGTAGGGTTGTACACTGGACGATATATATGGTACACAATGAACCGCACCATCCGAGGCCAAGTGAAGCGAGCTTGGGAAGGCAGTATCACCGGAAGTTCGGTCAAGTTTTTCGTACACGTCGGGGAGGAGATATCCTTCGATTCTCATTCTTATTAACCCGGACCCGAGATTCTGAATTGCTCTCCGCTCGGAGGAACATTATACTCGCGTGTACCCTCTCGCTCATCGGTATTGCGTGCATACCTACGTATGATTTCCGTTTGAGGCATATTGTGTAATTGCCAAAAAGGACGAACGCTTTTTCACGAAAGAAAAGAAATAACAATGGCTCCCCTCTTTCTTTCTCCAGAGATCGGTAGCGGAAATGATTCAGTGTCAATTTTTCTCCAACGTTTTTCCGCGTGAGCCATTTACCGAATAGTTTCGTGTTCCTGAAAAGCTGCGATCTTTTATT
Organism: Heteropelma amictum; assembly: GCA_959613375.1. Lineage (NCBI taxonomy): Eukaryota > Metazoa > Arthropoda > Insecta > Hymenoptera > Ichneumonidae > Heteropelma > Heteropelma amictum. Next base: position 7,019,124 of record OY390725.1, read on the forward strand.
GAAAAATGAAAAAAACGTGAAGGACATGCCGCTTCCTAGAGACGTTTTTTTTGGCGGTGAATGACGTCTCTTTGCTTCATCCGGAGCGGAAGAGACTCGGGAGATGGAACGACGAGTCGGAGGATCGACAGAGAGAATCTAACACGGGGACGAAAAGTCGCGTGAGGCCGTGCGAAAGGTGTGGCACGTCGGTCTGCGATGGCGTTTTACGGAACCTTCCGCGTGGATGTGGATGTTGCGAGGTTCGGTTCTCAGGAACCTGAGAGGGTTCAGCCTGTGCATAATGCACTTTGAGGAGCAGAGGCGCGGTGAGAGAGGAAGAATAGAGCGAGGGGGAGCTCGACGAGGTACAGAGACGGACGAAGCACGCGCCCCGGACTTCACTGTCCGGATCAAAGCGTAGGTACGTCCAGGTATTACGTACATATAAATTTATCTCACTTTGTTGCCCATCCGAGTGTAGTCTCGGTCGCATGCTCTCTCGCTCGACGTTTGTGTCTCTTCACGTACGTCTATTCTCCCTCGATCTTGGCTCTATCCGGCTCTGTACGTGAATCTGAGAGGATACATATTACCTGTGACCACTCCTTGGAGCGAACGGATTAAACCCTAGACTTTGCAGCAAATAAATGTGCACAATTTATGTATTACATACGCACAAGCGCGCGGCAGAGCAAAGGAGGTATATTTGTTGAATTCTCGAGATATACGCGATCCTCGGGACACTTTATGCGGTTATACGTTTGAACCTTCCGGTTGTGAGATACTTTCAAGGCTGAGATAATATAATCGTGACGCATATCGGTACTGATCACATCGGACTCGTTTTTAGGGCCAAGTGTGACACCCCGTATGTTCCGTCAAAAACGTAACGTTTTTGAAAAAAATAGATTTGAAAATTTCGAAGCGCGCGATACGCCCCCTTGAGGACGCTGCCGAGGACTGGGATCTGGATGCGGATGCGGATTCATGCGGATGAAAACTCAGCCGTTGTTCCTTTTATCGACCTGCTGATATTGATTATTCGCACATTGAATTGACATTGAGATACCAATTGAATTAAAACGCCACATTGAATCAAAAGACATTGGAGATTACGCGTTTGACGACGTATTTGTTTGTCTCTTCGGTAGAGTTGCGAAAAATCCTCTCGTGACTTCTTCCGCACTTAAAAAGTCTTATCCAATGATGCTTATTACCTACATGGAAACGCGAGACCCGCAATGAGTTCGCGGACATTGGGGAAGAAGCGCGAGGGAGGGATTTTGACCATCGCGAGGCTCGCTGCTGGGAAAGCAGAGATTGCTTTACCACCCTCTTCTCGCTTCTCGGATCCGATTGCAAATTGTGTAAAGGTAAGTACGTCCATACATGTGCGTATGTGTACACACAATAGGCGCAGCGAACGGACGGAAAATAGTCCGAGGTGAGATTCCTGTTTGTTGCACACGCTGGAGAACGTTCGATGCTCTCTCTTCCGCGTGTACTTCGCTAGGATTATGGGCTTTGCTTTGAGAGTCCGGAACAGACGATATACGAGAGATAATGTAGGGAAAAACGGAATCTGAGGAGGTAGAGGGACGACACCAGGAAGATGGGCGATCGTGTGGTCTCGCTGCATGAACTTCACGGAGCAGGGACACCGAGATAGACGGCGTAAATGCCGGTACGGTTGAGCCTCAGGAGCCAACTGCCGAGGAATCCGTTCTCCGGAATTTTTCTTCGCGTACATGTAACATACTACATGTGTAAATGATATACACTTGCATATTACTGTAATATGCAAGTACATGTACATTACGTGGCCATTCTCATCGCTGTAACAATGCGAGAGCAGGGTTCTTCACGCTCGCGCGATCACCGAAAGGAGAAGACTCGTACGGTCACTGAGGCAACCCAAAAGAGACGAGAATTACATTTCCGTGTTCCTCTGTTCCTCCGCCGTATTAATTTCCGACAAGGCGAATGTCACGTGACATCGTAATAATGCAATTATTAAGATGTCACGTGACGAGCTTTACCTATAAATATGTCCGGAGGATCTCGGAATAAGGAGATACGACAACTTTTTTCCGAACGTATGCAGAATTCACAACAAAAAAAACCCTGATTTTTGTGCAATTATATAAACGATGAAACATTCAAGGAAATCTAGTTTCCGGCATAACTTTTCCGTGGTTCGGAGATGGAATACAACATTTGCGCCCGTCGTTAACGTTTGAATGTTTTTACTCGCTTTTGCAAAAAAAAATTCGTTTCGGGGTCTCGTACTCGATCTTTTTTACCGTTGCGACGATTGATTTTTATCACGACGGAAATTTCTTGTACATTTTCGCGACGCGTTCTAATTCGGTTGACGAAGCCTCGGGTAATTTGGATAATGTGTGGAAAATACTATGTGCGAGTCTTCAGTTAAATTCTCATCATAAAAAAAAAGCATGTCATATGTATAATTATAGAGTACGGTGAAAAAAATCGTCATGGAGTGATCGGATCGCGGACGTTCGAATCATCCGTCAAAATTCGTTCGATCGTGTTTTTTTTTATCAACCTCGCATTTTGCAAATATTTATCGACGACCTGATTCTCGCTCGTCGAGTCATTAAGTTTTTCTTCGCGAGACGATTTGTCACACACGAGGACTTTGAGTTCTCGTTGTGATATTAATAACAACTGGTGGACGAGCGCGTATGTCGATCCGTTGTGCACGCAGCAAACCCGTCACGAAACACACGCGCGTATTAAAACGATTGCGACGACTCTCGGTGTCGCCCAAGGCACTAAATTGCACGCGATAATGAGAGTCGTTTTTTCTTCGTCTTCTTTGGGAAAAAAAGACCGACGAGAGCTCGTATCGCAGCTGGATAGGACTCGCCACGGAGTTTACGCACCGTGTGTGCATCGTCAACGTACACCTTTTGCGAATGCTCCTGCTGCGCTTGCGAGCTTGTAAATTGTTTGTAATTTACGACACGTGTTTTCTGCTTATTCCTTCGTGCGGCAATTTCCACATTAGACGGGGGTCGATACATCGACGATCTCTGAGAGGGCGGGGGCATGATTAAAAAATATCGAAGAAAGTTCGTGAAATCGCAAAAGCTGAAGGAAGGATGGAGAAATATGGGGAAAAATGGCGAAATTAAAGGTGAATTTATCGCGAGAGCGAAAAGGAATTCATTTTCGGGGGATTTTGTTTCTGAAATATTTTGTTGAACGAAAATATTTCAGCGTGGATGCAAGCGTCTTTCGAAAGTCTGTCGGATCAACGTTTCTTGAGTTCAGAGCCGAAAAACAGAAAGCTTGAATAAAGAAACAAAACCGGTCATAAACGCGCCCGAGGTCAATGAAATACCGAGAGATAGCGATAGCGCGAAGAAAAGTTGGAAAAAAAAGGACAAATTTCCGGTTCGACAATGCATGAGGATTCCATCGCGGGAATTGTAAACATTCTCACGCTGATAAGAACGATTTAAAGTTTGATGAGCCAACACTGAAATCTCGGCACGTACAGCCTATATCTTCGGAGAAATGTGTAATTGTTTAATGAGGTCTTAGCATCTGTCTTGAAGTGCGGCAATGTTATTTTGTACAGATTAGAATAATCAGATATTTTCACACGAGCATATACTGTCAAACTTTGTTTGTGAGGAATTTGGATAAGTTTTATAATTAATAAAGAATTATTTGAACATCCAACAGTTATGTAGCAGACTATCCTTCTTATAAAAAGTTGATGGGGTGCCGAAGATGATCCTTTATCGAAAAAATATCGCGCGATTGTTGTCGTTTTATTCGTCCCCTGATTGGTCGATGAAAAAAAGAATGAATTTCGTGGCAAAATTCCGTTTGCTTTCTGATTCGCGTGTGTGTTTTGTTTTTGCTTGAAATTGACGGTTTTTTTGCATTTTCTTGCTGATATTTCGAGTTTTCGCGAAAAACTCGATGAGTTTTGTGATCAGCGGAAAATTTCCGATCGAATAAGATCCTGAAATATTGAAAATTTGAATAAAAAAATTTCGACCCATTTTTCGCCACTTTTACAGAATCGTCGAAAAGTCGAAATTTCAAATGATCATAACTTCCTCCCTAATAAAGCTACATAGATTTTTTGGGGGTGTTTTGAAAAGCCCTCGAGTAGACTCAAACAATGGTGAAAATAAAATGTCGATAGCTCAATTTCTTCACCCTCAAAATCGATGTTGAAAATGGGCAAAAAAAACGCAAAGGGGTATGTATGGGAAAATTGGCGAAAATCGGTGGTCCTACTTTAAAAATCTGCCAAAAATCGAAAAATTAAGATATCCAGACAAACCAAACGGCATTTTGAAGCCTCATCAATTGCCAAGAGAATAAGCACAAGTCGCGGTGTCTATCTCGAACGAAAAAAAAATGGCAAACATTTTAGTGAACCAACTCAATCCGGCAGAAAATGACGAAAAATTTCAGATTTCAAAAATAATTTTTAATGGTCCATATCGATTTATTTTTTCCCGCTGATTACGAAACACACCGGTATTTCATCGAAAACCCAATATTTCGGTCCGAAAATGCGATAATACGAATTTTATCAATTAATTACTATTTTCTCATTAAAATATCGAGTTTTCGAAAAAAAGTCGGTAGATTTCGTCATCAGCGAGAAATTTTCCTTCGAATAAGCTCCGGAAAGATTGAAAGATCGAAAATTAGAAAAAAAAATCTCGACTCATTTTCCGCCACTTCTCCAGAAACCTCTAAAAGTCGAAATTTCGAAAGCTTTCGTAACTTCCTTTTGCTTCCTGATGCGCGCGTATGTTTTGTTCAAATTATTAAACGCTCATGATAAAATAACGTAAAAAATCAAGCCTGCTATCGTTCGTGAACCATCAATCTATGAAACTCTCTTCATTCTCATCTAAAGTACCTTCGGCTCGTACGAAGGTAAGCTTTTTTCCGAGATCGCAAATGCCTGTCATACACATATCACTCGGGCTGAAATAGCGACAGAGACTTTATTCCAGCAGCGGAAGTATCCCATTAAGGCGCCATCTTGTCTTTATCCGCAATCTCATCCAAACGTTTAATTACTCATCTTTTCCTTCGATTTTCATTCCGCTCGCTCCTCACTGATTAATCCCATGATTCTTGTATATATTTTTCTTCTCGTGAATTTTTCATCATGCGAGCACGGGAAAGAAGAGTCATGCAGAGTTTCGCTCGCGAACTTTTTATGACGAAAACGAAGAGGTCGATAAATTCACTCGCCGCCGGAAATTTGAAGTCGATCAACTCCGCCGATTGCCGTCGGAGATTTTTCAAATATTTCTTCATAAATTTTGTACCATTCACTGGAATCGGCGATTCCCTCGACATGGGGTCGCATCGCCATCCGAGTGTCTTTTTTTTTCCTCGCTTTCGGATGACGCTCGTAGCACGCGAGTGCACTGAGCGAGGAAGGCACGCGTGAGCATCTTCCCCACAGTAATTTTACGCCGGGGAACAACGCGACTTCCCGCGGTGCGCGAATTTTTTTTCCTCCCCCTCGCCCTTTCCTCATGCCACGCGCAATTTTTTCACGAGATCTTCGCGATTACGTATTTTTATGAGAAGTCGCAACAGAGTCAGGAACGCACGCGCGAATTCAATTCGCGACGAGAGCGGATCATTCGGGTATCATCTTTGCTGAGAAAAATAAAAATATGGCCGCTGTGGCGAGTAATTTCCGGCCGTCGAAACGAGAAAGAAAAAAAATCGCGGTGTTTTTCATTTTGACTCGTCGTTGGTCCACAAAAATAACGGTCTGAAAAAAGTGCACTCTAGTTTCTTAATAAATAATAACGGACGATCAGCAGCTGAATAAATTTAGACACGAAAATAATAGTCAAATATTATCGCTCGTCAGCTATCGTTGAGCCGTATTTATAGCTCCGTTGCGTTAATTACAAAACCATAAAATAAGACGATGAACATTGAGTGTTTCCGTTGTTTAGTCATACGCATATATACATATATGCAGTGGGCATAACATTTCGCAACTTGAGCATTCGCGGTCACGCTTTCTCGAAAAACCTATCGATGAAACGATCGGCATGGATTTTTAGCACTTTTATCGAAAAAATCCATCGATGAGATCGTAAATTTCAATTTTTTATTGGAATAGAAGATGGATATGATTTTTTCGGAATCATCCGCGGTGCAGATCGGTTGTAAATGCTGGGTTTCAGGAAGAATTTACGTCGCTGAGGCGCGCGCGAAAAGAAAAAATCCGCAGAAGGTGGCATAATGTATCTCAACGATATAAAGTCAGTCCGATTGCTTCTGTTTCTGTCGTTTCATTCTCTTCTCGTCTGTGCATGGCTCTCGTTTACCGTCTTAGCTTTCGCGTTATACAGACCGTGTGAGAGTTCGACGGCCTCGTCGTTGTCAGACCTCGCCGTATGTCGGTCCCGGGGTTCCACCGTGGTGTACAATAAACCCGGGCGCACCGTTAAAAATCCAACTGCGCTAAGGACCGATACGACGAACAAACGCGTCGTGATTGCACAAGCTCCTCTCGTCTTTCCATTCTTTTACAGCTATCCAGAGGGGTAATTCACGTAATGAAGATGTGCACCACTGCGCGTGCTTACGGTTTGTGAAAATCACCGCCTGACAAACCCAAGGCCTTTTTTATTCGAAGAGCTTGGAAAACGCAGAAATGTGTACTGTGGAATTTCAAATTTTGGACGAGGCTTTACGGGCACTCGCGTTTCAACTGGAGAAAATTTGACTAAACTTGGCGTGCATGAAACCTCTTTTTCTTAACCATGCACGCCGAGTTTGACTTTTTTTTTTTGGAAAATGTTATTTTTATTTTTCACACTATCTGAAAAAAATACTTTCCGACGAAAACTACTATTTTTATTACTTGGTGTACATTTTTCACTTTTTAAAGTTTTGAATGTGGATTTCACTTCTTTTTGTAGGAAACCACGAAAGTTAATCGTGTAAGTCAATTCAATTTTGCGAATAATGAATATATTGACTACAGATATCCCGACGATTGTTCTGTAACGCAATACAGCATTCTACTGGCGTTTGATACCAAAAGAAAAGAATTCAACTTCATGTCTGACACTTTTTTCCAATGTTCCAATAATGGAAACAGACGGGGCATTCATTTTCATCCATTCATTCGTACTGTGCTTTGGAAAATCGACAGCTACGAAAACACTGAAAAACTCGTCTTGGTTCGCCAAAATCAATAATCCTACAATGAACCACGAGTCCTTTTGGGGAAAAAGGATTGAATATCGACATCCTTTTCGTGACAAAACCATAATCATGATAGTCCTGCAACGAAAATCCAAATCTTCCCGATTTTTTACATAGAATTTTTCACAATTTTCATGATATCTTTTTTCACTTTTTCGTCAAGTTTTAGAATTTCGAAAATTGCTAAAAGATATGGGGCATACATCGCGGAATATTGACAATAAATACAAACTTTATTCGAACATTCGTTGCTTTCCAACGATGCAAACTTCAGAATCATAAAAATCAGCCATATCGATCCAGCTTCCATCCCGTTCTCTCCAGCTTGTCTGGTATATTTCGAGGGTAGTGAGTTTGCAAAAAATGACCTCGATAGATGGGCGTCACAACCACCAAGAATTAGGTTCCACTTCGGGTTCTTTTCTTCTCGTATTTTTTTCTTTATGCTTTCATATTGGTTCTCTCTCGAGTGTGACCTATGGACCATCGGACGCCATATGGTCCTCGAGATTTCTCAGCAGCCCGTGAGTATTTTTGTTCGTATATGCACATCGCAAGGTTTTATCAGCCTCTTCTCGTCGCCTCATCTTCATTAACGAGAAGGGCTGAGTAAGAGCGCTGGCAGATGCCCGACGATTCGTTATACTCGTCACGCTGACGAGCCATAACCTCGTGTTTGCCTTTTAATTTCGTCCCGCATCTATACGGTCAGTTTCTTCAACCCTCTCTCGTGTATCTTGTCCTTGAGCGAAAACTTCTCATTTGCAAAGCTTTTCCACGGATTTAAAGCAGGTGTCGTATCTTCGTTTATAATATTCCATCCGTTCAACTTATCGTTCTGCGACGAATTCTCTGTGAATTCGAGGCTAAATCTTGTCACGTTTGGAAAACATCAGGTGTTTGGTTGTAATCTAAGGAATAATCTTTGAATTATTGTTGTCTCTGTTGGAGGAAATTCTGACGTTTATATTCGTATTTCTCCGCAATTGTCAGCAAGTTCGAAAGAGTCTCGTTGTGACGATTAACGTGTAACGATTTTATGATTATCACGGGCCAATCAAGCGCCCGGGGTTGCCTGACAAGTTTCCCATAAATCACATCGTCTTTTCCGGTTCTTACGAACGTTCTCTCGTTTATGCAACAATAAACGTTGTACTGGCTTGTGGTAAAAGTTTTTTTTACTTCTCTCGCCGCTCGTGTGAATTGGCGATGCCACAGGAATTTTTCATCTACCCACGGTAGACAGGATATACGAAAAAAGGGGCCGAGAAAAAGAGCCAGGACAGAGAGAGAGGATGAATTTCGGTCGATGGTGCAAAAAAACGAAAATAGCTGAGGAATAAAGTCCGTGCGGAGAACACAGTAGTTTCAACGACAAAGCAAAAAAGCAGAAGCATTTAAGGGAAGGGAAACGAATGAGACAAGGGTGAAAACGAGAAATATGACGGAGACACCGCGTGCAGTAGTGGGAGGGCTTTATGGACGGAAGGACGGCACCGGAAATCGGTCAAACTATAAGAGTATAGTAAATGCGAGAACGGACGAACGAGCAATAACTGCGGCAAACGGCAGCGGAATAGGAGATCCGAACGAAAAAAGAATAATCAGCTTTTCGCCATAAATGGCACAGTCATTTGCACTTTGTTCATTTTTTCTTAACATTTACGTAATATACAAACAAAATTAATATTTATGAAGGAAAAAAAAAAGTTGGCGCCGTCACAAGTTTTTCCAGAGACTTTGAGGTTGCTTTGGCTCGTTCATGCAGCTGGAACCCCCAAAGCGTAATATTATACTTTGATCTCAATGGTTTGGCAGTGATCAGTGCGAGGTAAAGTTTAATCGTCGAAAAACGCAGGAGGAAACGATGAGAGGAAGGCACTGCTTGTGTCGGGACAAGCGCTTAAAACTGGAGAAAACATAATAATAATATAAAAAGGAAGAAGAGATGAAATAAAAGATAAAGGAGAACCAGATGAGAGTCGAGAGAATGAGAAAGAGAGAGAGAGAGAGAAGAGAAGGAAGGTTAATGCGTGTGCCACAATGGAACGTGTTCTGCAGAGAGAACACCGGATGATGCTGCGGTCCGTTGTCGGCTGCGGCCACCCGGGACCAAAAACTAAAGCTCACACACATACACACGTGTCTGTACATACATACACATGACGCATATTATGTTTTGTGCATTGAATTTAGTATACAGAAGACCCAAATTGCCGATCTAATCGAGCGAACTTGAAAAATAAACGATTTGAGAATCTTACAGGACCAGGAACTCGTCACTTCCGGTCAGGTACATACTTCAAGAGATATACTTCAGAACTGCAAGCGTATCAATGTCATCGATTTGTCTTCTCTACTGTCTTTTACGAAAAATGTCATTCCGCCTTTTTTTTTCGTCAAATTTTCATTGTTTGGTACGCAATTGTCAAACAAACGTATTCCTCGCGCTTTTGCACTCACACACTCTCATTAATACAGATACAGAATAATACAGATTTTTCCAGCTTTTTTATTTTACGCTTGAACTACCTAAATATATTTTAGTGTATATGCACTCTCGATAATGTTATATTTTAGATTCTAATACATTTTAATAAGGAAAATAATCGATTCTTCATTCGTTTTTCGCGACCGAAAGTGTCGTCGAGAACCTCCGAGGGTACATCCTGGAAATTTGATAAAAAACTCTTGAAACAATTTCGTATTTTTTTAACGTAAAAAGTCACGTCGAGGGGCAAAAGACGGAGGAAGGAAAGGAGGCGTTCTCTCGTGATTAGAGGCCCGGTCGTTTAGGAGGCTGGAATGTCGAATGCATTATGGATGGGGGGCAAACCTGCGCATCGTGCAGAGTCAATTAGGACCAAGAGAGAGCGACTGTTGCACCTGTTACTCCTTTACTCTCTCTCTCTCTCTCTCTTCCTCAGCTTCCCTTTTTTTTTCTCCATTTTACCGTTCGCTTCGTGTGCCAGGAGCTTTTACTCCGAGATCCCGAGCCTACGGTAGTGAGATGCACACACGCTCGTACTTGACGGTAATGTACTGCAAGGAAAGACGAGAAGAAGAGGAAGAGAACAAGAGGGAGGCTGAGAAAGGTTAGGGGAAAAAGAGATGAGATTCGGTACATCATCTCAGCTTACCGAGGCAAATCGTTCTACCTTCGAAATATTATTTTTTTTTTTTCCATTATTATTATTTTCGCAAAAGAAAAGGGGCGGTGGAGCTCCACAGAGGCATTTTAACGCCGTCTTTATGATTCATAATTCTCCCCTATCTCGTTACGGAGTGTTATAAAACGGAATGTAAATTTGCCGAAAAAAAAAAAAAAAAAAACGTGTATTTGCACGTTCATACACTGTAATACACACGTTTATACCTATTTTGTGCGTGTTTCCTGTGGGTATATATTTCGTGTGTGTTTTCTTCATGAAATTCTTGGAAGCAATTTTTATCTCGTAAGTTTTTACTTTCGTAATTTATATTTCTGTAAGCATACACACACGCGCGCGCGAACGTTCGCATTATATATATACCGCGTGAGAGAAAGACGCGCGATTTACGCGAAGAGGACTTTTTTTTTGCTCAAAATAAGCTTTAATCGCGCTTCCGGTCGCAAATCCCCTCTCCGATTTCTTCGGTCGTTATCGTTTAACATTCTCGTACAGAATAGAGGAGGTGGAAGAGGCACGATAGAGAGAGAGGGAGAGGGACAAAAGCGATGAAAAAATAAATAAAAATGCGCCAATGGAAGAGCCGCATAGACAGATTTTGGAACGCACGTTTTATCAAACACGACACTTTGCGTCCGGAATAATATGTTGACTCCGAGAGTCTTTCAATATTTGGCGCACGTCGGCGATATTTGAGGAGTGATTATAGGAAATGAGGAAAAAAAAGCGACAAATAAATGAATGAAATATAATACGCACCGGTGGGTTGAGTTTCTCTCGTTCATTCATGCATTTTTACGTCGTTTATTTATTTTTTTCCTTTATTCCGTGATTTTTCATTCATTCCTCTTTCCTTCGGTTTTTATAGACATTTTGTAGCCTCGAATTTTCGTTGCTGAAAAACGAGTTTTGACAGAATGGATTATCCCTCGGAGAACGAATTTTCGTGTTCAATCTCGGACAACACCTCGATCACAATCTGATCCTACGTTTTCCGATCGTCTATTCAATTTTCAAATTCCAATATTCAATTTTGGAAATTTTATTCTCGGGATGTTTCTGCACATCGTCTTTTTTATCAACAAAAGTGTATATGTACCTGCTTGATCGAAGATGCTACTCCATTTTGTGATATACGTCGAATCATCAGTCTAATAACAATGTTGGAATATTTTTCAAAATTTTCAAATGCCATTAAACCCTGCTTTTGCACTTTTCGAATTTTAATTTTTTTCTCGCTTATTAAACTCATCAAATTTTAAAGAAATTGTCGATTCTCCTTCAACTATAATCCTTTAGACGGACGAATTTGAATATTGCAAACGAAAATTTATTCGTCAATTTATGAAAAAAAGCAAATCTTATTTTTACCACATTTTCTAATAAATTTTCTAATATTTTAAAATTAACGAAACAATTTTTGTCAGCGATATTAAAAGTTGTCCAGCCAAAAGGATCATAGCGGAAGGAGAATCGACCCTTTTTTTTCGTAAATAATAGCTGTACATCCTTGACAAGACCGACTGTACTCTCTGTACTGCGGTAATTGCGATTACCTCACTAACAACCTTTTATTTTCGAATGGAAAATCTCGTATCCTGAGAACCGATCTTGGTCCAAATGTGCACTTCTTGTACGTAAAAAGTCATAATGGACGGCATTCCAATGTATAGCTAATCTAATAACTTCCCACTGTAATAAATTTCACCGGGGCTTTCGTTTTCTCCTTATGTATATATCGCTGCACACAGAGCAATGCTCTCGTTCTAATTGTACGTGCGCACCTTGTGTTACTCTCGTTGGTGCTCTCTCGTTCGCTAACGAGGTGCACACGCGAAACTCTCAAGCGTTCTGGAACGCGGCAGTAAAAGAGACGAGTTGCAAAGGGATTGCATACACGCATATGCACCATGTATGTATAAAACACTCGCGCATACTTTATTATACAATATACGAACAAGATTCGATTCTAATCTAACGAATCACCGGATATCCGGCTCGGGATCGAAGTAGCTCGACGATCGGTCGGCTACTCTCGCTTCTCTCTCTTTTTTTTATTTATTTATCATTTATTTCGTTATCAATTCGCAACTGCATCGACATGTTGTACGATATATATGCTCGCATGCGGAGATGTTTGCGAAGAGTTGGAAAATATTCCGTGTGCCGTGTCATCCTGATGGTCTCGGCGCCATCTGAATAATTCAGCGACACATGGCAGCTCCAGAGGCTACCCTTTTTTCTTACGTGTCGAACAGGTACTCTCTGCTGCGGGAAAATATACATTCCGCGACTCATCCGCAGCATGATTGAGAACAGAGACAACAACGTTATTCTCGAACGGACAATTTGACGATTTATTTTTATTTACTACGTTCGGAGAGGATGTTTGTACTTTTTTTTGTACGAGGGATGAATTCCACGAGAATTGAATTTCGTATAATTATTCTGCTCTTTGGGGTTTTTTTTTTAAATATTGCATTTTTTTCGTACATCATTGGAGAAAACTAATCTTCCTCATTTTCATGCTGAACAGTATGAAAAATTGTGATGAAAAAGTGTGTTTAATTTTTTTTGGCACTCTTGTACTTTTTGTGTACGAGGGATGAATTCCACGAGAATCGAATTTCGTATAATTATTCCGCTCTTTAGGTTTTTTTTTTAAATATTGCATTTTTTTCGTACATTTTCATGCCGAACAGTATGGAAAATTATGATGAAAAAGGGTGTTGATTTTTTTTTGGTACACGCGAGGGGATCGACGGAGGAGTAGCACGCGTGAGGATTCTTTGAAGCTCGGTCGAATGGGCGAGAAATGATCGAGTGCCACGCGTTATTCGAGTTCGTTAAAATGATTATTTTCGACGTGTTCCATCTGCGAAGGTCCAACTTTTCTCATTCAATGATTATCGAATATGCCTCTTACTTACTCCTGTGGGACGTTCAAATTTCGAGCAGCACGTGTCTAATGAAGAAGGGAAACGGATGACAAAAGAAATGCGCGAGAGGTGGGACGCGAAATTATATATTCGCCCCAAAAACCTTGGAAAGCAAAGAGGGAAAAAAGGTCCGGGAGAAAAGTACGGCAGACGCGATCGCGGAAAAAAAATGGCACGCAGACGCCGAATAACACTAATAATCGTCTTTCGCTCGAGCTTTTTTTTGCATATGGCGCTTCATTATCGCACACGCGGCATGTCCAAATAAATTGTACAGTCGAATAATCGCGGGTCTGCCGTCTGGACGGATTGTTTTTTTTCACACATTTTTCACAAGCTTCGAGGAAACACGACGTATTTTCGACACCATCCGTGTTTTTTTTCTTCACCAAAAAAGGGCCGATTTTTCGATCGCTGATTTCGAAATAATCAATCGAGAAAACAAAGCACCGAGATTCGTTCGAAATGCAAAAAAAAAACCACAAAGAAGCCGAGTTGCACGCGAGTGTTAGAACGAAAGAAGATATATATCGAGTATAATTCAGTTGAGTTAGTTAACCGGTCTTAAATTTAGCTGAGACCTCTCGTATATGTTTTTACTGAATTTTATGTATGAATATACGCATGTACGTACATGCTTTCCTGTAAGAGCAAAAAATGAAATTCCTTCCTCGAATAATCGTAAATCGTCTCTCACTGAACCACTTACTCAACGATGGAGAGAAAAAAAAATGTAAAAATAATTCTCCCGTCCCCTCGTTCTCTCCGTGTGTGTTTGCATGCGCTTGAAAAAGAGATTATACACTTGTGCCGGTGCCCGAGGCATCCGGGATTAGCGAATATTTCTTCCTTCGCTGGTTCGATAGTCTTGCACTCTCCAGCGCTGATGCATCGCGCGAGTGTGCAGCAAAGTGCAGAAGGCATATATCCCACGAATTAAACATTGTATCATAGGGGTGTGGTCGGTGAGAAAGTTTATCATCACGCTACGTATTACCCGTTCAAATACGCGAGTATACCTCCGCGTGTCAAATTCAACCGGTAAAACCGTTTTTCAATCGCAAAAAAATTGAACAACGCTTATTTTTCAAAGGACCATATTTCAAATCAACCCGCGAACAGGGGTCGTTTTCGTCCGGCTGAAAATACGTTTCCTTCGCACGTAGCTTGATATTTGACGAAAAAAAATTGTTAAAATTAACGCAATCGTTTCAGTCAAATCGAAAAACTGTTTTTCAGTTTTCCTCACATACAAAATGGTTTGCGAGCTTAAGTTAAATAAGAAAAATTGCTGCAAATCGACTAAAGAATAGCATACTCCAAATTTAGGGTCATCCAAGGTAATATGTGCTTGCTGCATAATTACAAAAATTGCAAGCATTTTTTTCTTTAGATTTTTTTGAAAAACTGAAGAAAGCTTCTTTGACGTTGCATTAAAATGTATGCAAAGATTTAGAAGCCTTCTCCACGTGGAAGCTGAGATATTTATTGATGAAAATGCAACTTTTAACAAGCGCTCTTATGAGAGCCTACCGAAAATTGTGATTTTCACCAATAAATATCTCAACTTCCACGTGGTAAAACCTTCCAAAATTTATTACACACGTACATGTGACATCAAAGAAAATGTATCCAAATTTTCTACAAATTCTTAAGAAAACAATAGAACTACCTTAAGAGAAAAAGAACATTTTCTTTTCTCGCTTCAAGAGTACTCTCCGAAGATTGACGTAACTTGCATAATTTTCCAACTGTCAGACTCAAAAGTGAATTTCATTGCATCAGGGCCAGTTTAACACCGAACATGAAATATACGTCAACATATACGTTGGTATATATATATATATGTCCGGATAAATATCGCATATACATTATTATATATATATTCAGTGACATTCCGCAGTCATATCTGCAAAGTCGTGCGAACGGTTTCTCTTTTTCGAATACGTACATGGAGACGTGCAAGACGATAGGATTTTGCGTTCAACGTTGGCGAAGTAGCGAAAAAAAGCTGTTCCCGGCGAGACCGCACACTCTCCCGTGAGATACATCTTAGATAGAGCGAGTGAGAAAAGACGAGACAAATGGAAATGAGAGCAAAGAGAAGCTCTGGTTGGATAGATACTCTGTTTGCAGATAATACACGCAGAGAGACACTCTTTTATGTGGCCCTCGCGCTGGTGCAAGTGGTACCATTATGTACCTGAGAATACAAGCCGACATGGTGCTCGCTATCACAAGGCGAATAAGGACGAGCTATCCTCGCCGCTCACAGGTGAAACTCGCGCCTGTAAGATTTATACTCACGTACACGCATCTGCACACACACACACGCGTATAAAAACAGACTACTGTACCAACTGTACGTGGGTACCATTGTTCCAACCTTAAATCGGACGCCTCCGCCGGTATTTCGTAACTTTACAAAGGAGTCCAGCAATTTTCGCGTTCTCGAACAGGACAAACACACCGAAACCACTTTTTCCCCAGTTTTGCCCAACGATAGAAGCGTAAAATCGCAAAAAAAAAGAATGAAAATTGCGTACGATCGTTCGGAAATGTGTGTTTGAGGGCAAATGTTTCGCCGCTTGAGAAAATCAAAAGTTCCAGGACGATATTTGTTGCTCAACGATTTTACGCGTAGCCAAGCTTCATTACTTTCGTTATCGACTTTGAATTTGGTGATTTTGCTTTTTCGATCGCGGTCCATTTTTCATTGAGCAGGGAAGCTGCGCGACCGTGTGGAGCGTCTTTAGAAATCTCACTTTGTTTTTTTGGCAAAACGATCTGGTCGCCTCAGCCTGTACGGAGATTCGTTAATAAGGAAGAGTTAAAGTGCAATCGGAAAGAAAAGAATAGGACAAAGGATATTAATGCCGCAGGCTCCGACGTGGAGTGCATCGATCCGTAGGCTGGAGGGATCGTTAATGGCGATTACATTATACCGATGTGTATATTCGCTTGGATGTAACAATCTAATGAGATAGTCATTTATATACTCGAGTTTGTACTGCGTCAGGCAACTGAATTTCCAAGTAGCTCATCTCGGCATTGTTGCAGCGGTTACATCATCGTCCTCGCATTGTCTCAAGCTTCCGAATGATTATTTCACACACGAGAAAAGTTTTTACAGCCTCGTCGGTCGTTTAAATGAAAAGGTGCAAGAAAAAAACGCATGATAATAAACAACGACTATAAATAATCGCTGCCATTGTTGACACTCGCCTAAAGACGGTCAACGTACCCTGTTTAAACAATGATAACAATAGTTTGCCAGTAAGATGACCATGTACCTTTTACCCATGTGCTCATATTTCTATGGGTGATTAATCGGTAAGACTCCAGAGACGGAGATAACTACGGATTAAATGCATTTGATATATCCCTACGTAACGTTTTCCCTGTCATTCGCCGACCGTCATGCAGGCTCGCGTATGAATTACACGTCGGACGTCTCCAGCTTCCGAACATCCTTTGCTCTCGCGATATTTTCCTCGAGCGCAAAACTTTTCGTTCGTGGCGGCTGTGCCATTCGTATCGCTAGATGCGTATTATAACTGGCCCTGGTCTTTTGCGCGGCAAAGGCGAGAGACACGCGAGATCTTAACTTCGGAGAAGTGCAGCTCTCCTGCATCCGAAAGAGTCTAAATAAAGTGTATATGCATACCGGAATGATATATAGATGCATGTGTATTGAAATGAACCACGAGGGAGGAATTTATACCGCATTCTCAGTCGCTCGCCATATGTGGCAGAGCGACTACTGTATCATTCCTTCTGCATCCTTTTTCCTCTTTAACAAAGTACCACATCCATTTCCATTCCATTTACAATTGGTCCGAGAATATTCGGAATGTCCATGAATGAGAATCGAACGAAAAAATAGCTCACGGAGATGTAACAAATATGGGAGAGCTCGTTGGCTGTAAAAAACATCCCCCAGGGATCGGCAAAACGTAAATTCGTCGCCTCGTCAATCGTGGAAGGTTTTCCGGAATGTATTTTGTGTTTTTTTTTTGGTTTTTCAAGAATTCGAATGTTTCTTACTCTGCTTTGTTATGATCGTTAACACCCTTAAAATCTCTCTGGGGTGTTTCATCAATTTTCCATAAATGGCTTTGAATATAAATAGTCCATCTTCTTATATCAGCCCTTATCTTCCATTCCGTCTTGCGATTTAATTTCATATTGTTCAAGTTCGTTTAATTCTTCAAGTCACTGTGTCACCATCCGCGGTTGTCTTGCAGCAAAGTTCTTGTAAATTGTTTATTCTCTACGGACAAAGATGGCAAAAAAAAACAGGGGGTAGTCAGCGCGAGATCGACGTGCAAATTTGCGCTTCGTGGGTTGGCAAAATTTTTGCCGATTGGTCTTGAGGGTGCCATTCAAAGTTCACGCGGCTGATCACCGTAGCTCTCGATGTTCTACAGGGAAATTACGATCTCCGGGATTGTCCCTCAACAATTTAACCCTCTGTTTCGATATCGATACGTTGTTCGAGAGGCCCACGTTTGTATCATCTCCTCTGCTCTTCCCCTCCTTTGTGCGGACAAAATCCGATCCGATTTCCTGCATTTCACTTTATTCGATCTTTTCCCTTCTCGTTATTTCTTTTTGCATCATTTTTTGACATATCTGCGACTTTTGTCATATTTCCTGTCGTCGTTGCAGACTTTGAAAATCATAGTCGATCGATCGTTTAAAAAGATTACAAGCCAAACGTGTGGAGTGGAATGTCGAAGAGATATCGCCGAAATTCTGCGGGATGAAGTGCGTCCACGCGGTTTCTCTCGCGGTATGCGACACCTGGCCTTACAGGTACGACCACCCGTTTGGCGAATCGCGAGCATGCACGGTCCTCTGGCCTCTCGGCGATTCTCAATCGTTGTCATGCTGATGCAAAATAACTATAGGGTGTCCCATGGAAAAATGCTCAAAGCAATCAACGGCAAACGTAGGGCAAAAAAAAAGTATGACAACTTTTGAATATATGAAGAGTCTCTTACGTTCGTGAATGCGAGACCAATGAGTGATTTTATATATAAATTGCCTTATTCGAAGGAATAAAAACGCCTCTCAAACAATTTTTGATTTCATTTCGAGATTGCACGAGCATTAATCAGTTGTTATAAAAAATAATCCAATTTTCGGAATCGAAATAATCCAAATGGGAAAATTGGATTATTTTCCGCAAATTTATGTTCTTACGAGACATGTATATAATATACAAACTACGTGAACAGCATCGCAAGGTGCACCAATCGCGTGTTCTAGAAGGATTATTGACCACTTGCTCTTTTATTAAGTTTGTACCTGATACTACACATACATACATGCATGAATACCGTTTGGTACGGCATAAGGAGTGAGGCGGTCATCCATTTTCGAGTTGCTCGCTGCTCGGCCTTTCCTAATCACTAGTTACGCGCGTATCTCTCCAGAGGCATGATCGTACACGGATATGACTATGTATATCAACTTTTTATGGATATCTTAACTCAGCAGTCATGCTCGCGATCAAGATTCATGGAAATTTTGAAGCACATCGCATTCGGTATTTCCTCGCGATTTATGCCTTCAACGGTGCTTCGAAATAACATTAAAGAGCCTCGATGGGGGAAAGTTTATAAAAAATTGTTCATAAATTTATCAGTACGAGACGATCTTATCATCCTTCTTCCGTTTTATCCGGACTCATTCGACGTAAAACAATTTATTTCCCATTTTATTCGAGAAGATCATTTTTTTAGTAAAAATCCATTATTTTATCGAAATGATGACGTTTCGTGGCAGTTATCGCTATTCGTCCTTGAAAAAATGGAATAATCACAAGAGACGAAATTTTCGCGATCGGATGCTGCTTTCGTTCTCTTTTTCATTTTACGGAGCCTCTGGTATTTCTTTGCCTCCGATGATTCTTTGATATAATTGTGCTCCGAGTGCCAATTTGGTATTCCCGAGGAATTATGATTATAGGGGGTCGTCGTCTCTGAGATACACTCTGATACAGGGTCTTGAATCCGTATGGTCTCACGTATTGTAATCATTTTGTAGCCATTTTTTCTTTGTTTTTTTTTGCAGGTTCGACATTTTTGCCGTATCATTATGGACAATTATTCGTTCGGATTTTGAATTTTCTGCTATGATTCTCTCCTTTCCAAATCGAAGAAACGTCACACGACGATTCGCATTTTTTCTCATTTCAATGGTATTAAATTCCTCCATCTTTTCGAGCCAAAAAAAAATTACGAAAATACGAGAATAACGAGTGAACGAGGTCCCAGAAACGAACAAAAAAATAAATTTCAAAGTTTCGTTCTCTCCCGTGGTTGCGGGAGTGATTGGCTTGGAACTGTTGATATTCTCACTGAATGCAAACTAAAATTTTCATTCGCGTTATCCCTCGTAATTTTACGAGCCGCATTCAAATTCAAAACCGACTCCGAGAGTCGATTGTAAAATTTCCCGGAATTTTTGTCCATCTTTTTTCTTTCCTTCGACTCTCCCCCGCATTTTTCCTTTCTGTATCTCAGCTTTTTTTGTGGTCTCGAGCGTAATAAAAAAAAATGGGGAAGAGGAAATCGTTGTTCGTGTAGCATCGTCAGCGACAGAGGATGTACGCTGAAAAGAATTTTGTTAGACGCTATTTCGTATGCATGTCAGGTCTGAAACTACCTGTACACTTTAGAGACGAGCTGTCGTGTGCTCCTTATTTTGCTTCCTCCTTTGGGATGAATAGACATTCGTGATAGTCGTATACACGAAAAATTACATTTAAAATTAAATATCGAAAAAATAAATCGAAATTTCCCAAGAGTAGATTGTATACTCGATCGATCTCGATAGATTCTTCATTCGTTTCGGTTTCGAAAATTTTTTTTCGTCGTCGAAAATTCTCTTGTCGTCTAAACTCGATGACGTACCTTTTGAATTTGATAAAGTACGTTTAGAATTTTCGAGAAAAAGAACATGAAATATCGTTTTTATTTCCACGAAGTTTTACGGGTCGGTCTAGCTTTGTTGCGGGTTGATTAATTTCCCGCGTGTGTCTGCTTCGTGTATCCACGTGGTATTGGCTGCCAGCGAACACAGAAGGACGTAATCGAGATGATTCGACACTTGGAACGAAAAGGGGGTTACGTCGTTTCGGTCGTCAATATTCAATGTGTGTTTTCACTTCGTTATTTCATTATCGTGAAACGTCCGGCGGTGAAAAGTGGCACCAGAAATTGTCGAACGAAATCGTCGAGCGAGGCGCGATCGCGTGCCGGCAATGTAACGACTGGGTAATAAGCATGATGTATGTATGGCCGAGCAAGTGGATTCTCAAAACGTGTGGGTGTTTGCCTTCATACATCGAGGGACTGCATCAAATTGAGTGCACGAGAGCCGCACGAGCTTACACGATAGACGACCAAGTGCATACGTTTCCTCACCAGGATGCACATAAGGATATACATATATCTGTGTGCGTTACGCGCAGGACACGTAGGCAAAGCCTCAGGCGACGCCTCAGGAAGTTTTCATGGTTCCCGATCTTGGACAATGGTCGAGAGTCGCCTCCGAGGACGGTCAGCTGGACGAACCGACACTAGAGGGTACGCGGCAGCGCGTACTCAAAGATGAGAAAAAAAAGCCCAACCACTCGACGAACGTCATCAAAAGACAATAATCAGTAAGATTCTATCCGAGTTTGAGAAAGAAAATCATTGGAGAAATTTAATAAAAGTGTTAGTAATTCGGAATTACTAACGAATTAAGTAATGACATTTGTCTTTTGACCGCTGGAGTGGGTTTGAGATTTTTCAGAAAAGTAGACGGTACTATCTCGTATTTTTAGTATCGGGATTACTTTTTGAACGCCAGAATTTTGTTTTTGTTCATCCGAGTGCGGGTATGCGTCAAGCGATGTTTCGTAAGGTACGTGCTAAAGTCTGCATCAAGCGGTTTCATGATATAAAAGATTGCGAATGGGGCGTTTGTCAGCGCCCTTTTTTTCAAGTGATTTTAGATACAAGAGAGGGTAGAAGGCAGACTGGGCGTATTATTATCCGGATCGTTTCGGAGTTTGGCATGCCGCGATGAAAGGGAAAAAAATTATTAGCCTGGCACAGTGCGAATATACATGCAAAGATATTCCGGTCGCGTCGAGTCATGAATTCGTCTTGAAGAATCGAGAGAACGCGGAGAGTATTCGAGGTACAAAACTGCGAAAGGTCGAAAAAAATGGGGGCTCGAGTACCATGCAGGGAATGGAAAGAAAGCCCTATAGAGAGAGAGAGAGAGAGAAAGGAATGAATGAAAAAAACGAGAAAAGGATGGAGAGGGGGAGGGACCCCCATGTGCGGAAACATCTGTCGTTTTCTCGACGTATAAATAACGCGCGAGTCTCCTGTACCACCTACTTCCGATTTTGAATTCCTATTCCGCTCGTTCTTCGTCATTATACATTGAAAGAGATTTTGAGGTTGAGGGGAATATGTGGAGAGAGTAAAAAGGGTTTCATTCAGAGACGAGACGACGGAGCGTGCCTGCGAGACGGACACCTGGTCAAGACCTGAAGGATTCAGACGAATGCCGCAGAAGCGGGAGATGGTCGAGACAAAAATCATTTCTCGGATGCTGGTCTGTGCATCGTGGAATGAAAAGAATCGAGGCTGCGAGAGACTGGAGTGACACAAGGGAAAACAATGGTTGGAAGTACTTGCGGACATGCTTGAAAAAATCTGGTGATCACACTGTTATAAGAATACGATATATGATTCGGTATGTTCGTAGTCAAAGATAAACTCTTGTACTTACTCGGGGAGTCTGGAAAGCTCGGCATTTTTAGTTGCCAAACGTCTGAAAACTTCTGAGCGTCTTCGAAATGGATCGGTCAACGATGAGGAAAGGACCGTTGCGAGATTCTGACTCGTACAGTTCACTGTGTAACGAGAATCCTCTGAATATTCAGTGAGACTTAGCTCCGGTGAAAAGACAACCTTCAGCGAAATACAGGGGCTCTTAAAGGGTAAGGAGTTTTGTGTACCCAATGACCACCTGGTCATTGACCAATCAGTGGCGAAATGTGCATAAAAGAGGGTAAACATCGAACGATGTTTGGAACGTTACTGTCATCATGAGCTAAAGAGGCAATCAGGAATACGACAGGAACTCGAAGGACTGAGCAAATAAACCGTTAAACGAACATATTTTTAAGCAATATGCATCTGTCCTCGCGAGGCTAATTTAATACCTTCTCGTGTCGCGTGTTATGTTCCAAATGGTTTTTCCGAATCATAAGATCAATTGCGGTTTGGAGAAGGCAGGAGGTTGTTTCCGTCTGTACTGAGGTTCAACATCGCGGAAGCTCTAGACTTCCTTTTGATTGATTGTGCATTGATTGATTGAACAAATGTCTCAGGTACATGCAGTCTGTTTTATGACATCTCGTCATAGAGGACTTTCTTCGAGGGCGATTATCGTCACCTATCGGAAAGTACAGT
Organism: Heteropelma amictum; assembly: GCA_959613375.1. Classification (NCBI taxonomy): domain Eukaryota; kingdom Metazoa; phylum Arthropoda; class Insecta; order Hymenoptera; family Ichneumonidae; genus Heteropelma; species Heteropelma amictum. The sequence goes on from OY390725.1 coordinate 7,041,954, forward strand.
TGTGCTTTCTAGAATTGAATTACCCTTAAAACATGTTTTTTCCGAATGCTTCCTGATTCGCGCAAAAGCCACTTCTGTCGGGCCCTTACAGCGTGTAGCAAATGGCAATGATATATTATAACGACCACATATCTTCACTCTGGTAGGATCCCAGCTACTATTCCACCAGCGAGGATTAACGGGTTCGTGAAGAATGTAGGACGAAAAGAATTTCGACGCGAGAAACGGAGGAAGGACTTAGGGGGATACGAGGGGATGAAATGCTACCAGGGTGGGTTCTCGCGTGTCAGATTTCAATGGTTTCTGTTTGCCCTTTCTGCAAAGTTTTTTTTTCAACTGTTCCTCTTGGGAGACGGCATTATTGTCCTACACCATGTGTGCTGCTGTTGAGCCACGCAATTCAGATCTGGCTGGATGAAAAAATTGGATTCGGAGACAAAACCTTCCTCCAACATATGGAAGTGTTTAGAGCGTCCGCGTCATCTAACGACCTGATGCATTAATTACTCTTCGGATCACTCCGATGATCGCAAAGGCATTAGGAATTGCGAATACTTTTTGGCATCGATTGCTTCAAGCTTTGACATTTGCTCTGCATTTTAGAATGGAGTAGAACCATTTTTAGACGGAAATAAAGGAAATCAAATGGGATTTAGTATTCCAATTCAATTGAAATGTTGACGTTTTCAATAAAACGGTTTCACCGAGTCATCATCAGCCCTCCAAGTGTCCAGCTGAGAATCAGGGTGATTATTACGAGACAACAACGTTTCCCGAAATTACGAAGGATTCTGATTGGCCAGCGGTCCATCAACGACCTTGCGAGGCCAACTTGTTCATTCGTCTTGATCCCATCAGGAAAATTGTGCGCAACATCGAGGCCGAATTTGAATGGCCGGATTATCGATTAAGTAGGTAGAGGGTCCCGACACCAGGGAGTGATTTAGCGTTCCACGCGAGAACAGGGGTTGGTGCGGTATTAAAGTTTGATGCCCCACGAGGGGCTGCCCGAGAAGCGTCGCGAAAGCTCTAGCGAATATGCTCAGGGTCGGGACCAGACCGTGTTCGGACTGTTTCAAGGGGGAAGCTGCTCGGATGTACGAAAAGAGAACTCGAAGGCTTTAGTCAAGATGAATGCGTCTGTATAGCTCGGGCGCGAACGCCCTCAGATTCATTTCGGTCCAAGTTTACCCAAAGTTTCCACGAATCCTCCGCATATGTTATTACTTTCTTCGTTTTGCGGAAGCATAAACTGCCGTCACAATTTTTCAAGACCATGTCTTTCATGTTTTCACATAAAAAGTCCTATTATCGCGGAAACATTTATACATTTCTGCAAGGGTAATTAAATGTTTTAGAACAACAAAAGCCGGTTTAGCCTTGCTGTTTGAAATTCCGCACGTTTGGAGAGTTGAATCTTTTCGACAATCTATCGATTTCACTTGCAACCTTAGAATGTTCATCTCCGGAAAAGTTCAGAGACGGAAATGCGAAAATTTCTCACGGGAGTTTTTCTTTCTTACGATGCTCGTGTCTTTTGAAACTGACCGTAACTGTATCTCGGTATGCTTGGATGCGAATTTGATCTTCAGTGTTCCCAAGTTAGATAGAGGAACACGCTTGAGGAAAAGGAGGAGAGAATGAATGAAACGGTTGAGAGGAACGGATCAAAGTATCATCCATACTCGGAACTGTCGTCATTGTCGATTGGCTCGTCGCGGTGTTTGCCAATAGATATAAGAAACAGCCTGTGGCGATCGAAAGGGCGTAGTCTACCTGAATTTACTCGTTCAATTGCGTGGCGATCGCCTCTTTTTAGCTGAAATTTGGTATACATAAAAATCTACGGGTGAGAGAGAACCGCGGGAACAGAGTGGGAACGTAGCAGAGCTTACCCGCTGGCTTCCGTCGCGAAATCGACGAGAAGCCTTTGAATTTCGAGTGAACAAAGGATCCTGGAGTTCGTGAAGGGAAAGACTTCCCGCTTCCCTACCAGCCGCAAAAGCAGCAGCAGCAGGAGGAGGAGGACAGGAGGAACTGCAAAAGGTGCTCCGAGTGTTCGCACGACGACGACGACGACGACGATGACTACGACGACAAGGATGATTTTCACAAGGTTCTGAAAGTTGCGGCAGGACCGCAATAATGCCAAGCGTCGTCACCCACTATTATCTAACCGCAGGACTCTCTTGCAGTCTTCGCGTCATCGAGCACCTTTTGTGAATGACCCTGAGTACTTTATTCCGCGAGGATTCTCTTGATTTCATCCGGATGTTTTAATTACTCCAATTACGCCACTTTGGGAACCGCCCGGAAAATACGATAGAATGTAGGCTAAAATTTGACAGTCCGACTTTGAGAATTTGCAAAAAACTTCATGCCAGTTGTAAAGTTCCGGTGACTGAAACGTAAATTCTCTCAAAACATTGATTTGCCTTAATTGAATGCAGGATTTTATGGCGAAAGTAGAGCAAACGCGTTTGCGACGAAAGCCTCGACGGTCGGTTTGAAAATTATTATTTGGACGAATGGAAGCTTGTGTAGTTTTTAGAATCGAATGAATCAGCCCTCGGAGGCGGTATTGCACTCGTGCATGCGTGTATAAACACGCGGATATGGAGTTGTATGTGTGTACGCGTAAGTATATGCGCAAGTATTAAACAGACCAGCCGCAGACGCAACAGTTACCAATTATCATCGTGTGGTTATCGCCAAGCGAAGAGCAGTCGGCGGAGAGTCTCCTTTTCAAGTGTCGCACACAAATTACAAGGGGAAGAGATTATTCGGAGTCACATGAAACGGTGCACACACTTGCACACACACTTGCCCACACACACACATGCTTATTGCGATTGGCAAGTGGGATATCAAAGTTATTGCCTGTTTCTGGGGATCACGTTACGTTTCGCGACCGTTTTCGAGCTTTGAACTTTCCATAATAGTCTTTAAGGCGATGTGTTATATCCGTCCATCGAAATTTAGAAAAATTCTCAGGCGAAATCTGTAAATCGGACCGGTTTGAAATTCGGTGTGAGTATTTAGCGACACAGCATGGAGGGACTGTCGTTTTCGGAATGTCGAAATTCTGACATTTTTTGGACTCTACAAAAAATTGTATGGCAACATTTAGAAATTCTAAAATCGTCAGTCTTATGACGCTAGATACTCGCATCAAATAATACAACGCATCATCAAAAAGTATCCTGAATTTTATACGATGGCCTTTTGAAAAGTTCGTTGGAACGAGTGTTTTTGCAGCGTCATTTATCGCTTGCTAGACTAAAACTAAAACTTTATTTTAGATTAATTTTCCGTTATTAATTAATCAGCCGTGAATTAGCGATATTACGAACTGTGCAACTATTCTCACACAAAGTTCAATTTCGTCTTCCCGTTCGCTCGTGGTTGGTTGAAAAGTCATACAGATTTTTTATTTTTTTTTCGCTTTACAGAGAATATCTCGGAGCATCTTAGTCGTATATACAAATCGAAATTGGACCGAAGTAAACCGTTTTATTGGTCCATTCGCGCCAAATATATCGACGATGAATATATTCCACGTGCGAAATTTTACCGCGACTATTTTTGAGCGAGGAGAGTTTATTCGAGCGATCTCAACCACGCTGCGTTCCTCAGGGGGTCTCGATAACATGTCGAAGCAAAAGCGAGACAGGGATGAGCTGTTTCTTCTTTCACGCACTTTCCGGTCGTACGGAAAGTCAGCAGCTGCCGATTTCTCAAGCTCCATCGAGTTTTCTCGTTTCTTCTCATTCGCGTCCCTGGTGTTTTACCTTTTTTTTCTCAACTTGTGTTCCAGAGAGCAAACTGGATATTTTCTGTATACATATATATTTATAAAACGAGCTCAGTACAGGTGGAGAAAGAATGATAATGTTAGCGATGTAGCTCGTAAAACTTTGCGGGTAAAAACATCGTTATACTTAAAGAAATTTTACGACCCGCAAACATTTCACTTTTTTCCCTTGGTTTTCTCGTAGATTTTTTTTTTCGGGCAACACGCAAAGCCCGAAAGAAACGATTCGGCATAAAAGTGATTTCCGTGATGGATCTTTCAAAGCAATTCGATCGAGGAATCAATTCAGATTTTTCGTCGGAGAGAATTTCGACAGAGTCGTAAATAAATTACACGTGTGTACCGATTGGGAGGAAAAAAAAAATGATACATGGGCATAATTGATGTGGTCTTTTTTTCGAAGGCGCAGCATTTTTTGATTACTACTTTCGATAATAACGAGTTTCGATTTAACTTTTTGGAGCAGCGTTATTATTCGTCTGTTTTTGCGGCGAAGATAATCTCCAGTTTCATCTCCGTTGATTCAAGGTCCTCAGCGAAGTGATTAACGCAACATTTTTTGGTCGGAATAAAATAATGCATATTTACGATGGATTTAAATGAAAAAATGTATATATCGTATTATTGGGAGGCGAGAATTCGCGGAGTTTGGTCGGAAAAAAATTATCGATTTCTTTGTTGACCGGCGCTACCGTCGAAAGAAATTCAAGTGACGGGGACCTCCCGCATTAAGAGATTCTTCAACCTAAAGAGTCCTTCTTCTTCTTCTTCTCCTTCTTCATCGATGAGAGTCCTTGAAGAAGGGATACTCTATCTTTGCGATTGAAGACAGCCTCAAATGAGCGCCTCGAGACATCCGGCACAGTGACCACCCGCACTGATTATTAGACGAGATACAAGGTTTTTTACTTCGGAAGGTATCGCTCGGGTCATTCGAGACCTTGCCTATAATTTTACTTATCGTGGAAACGAATAGCCTCGAATCTTTCCAAATTGTCTTGACATCTTGAGAAAAAACTTTCGCAATTAAACTTTCGCAATCTGTTCGACGAAAATTAACGAAATATTCATTTTCGGAAAAATAGCAGACATTTAAATGCGATGGATTTGTTTATTTAAGAATAGTTCATGTGCTGTTCCTTGTGTTGCTTCGAGCTATGTCTGCATCCTTTGAGAAAAATAGAACGCTTATTTTTACTTCTTATTATTTCATCATTTGAGCGTCGCTTTCAATGAGAAAATAGTAATTAATCGATAAAATTCGTATTATCGCGTTTTCGGATGGAAATATTGGGTTTTCGATGAAATACCGGTGTGTTTCGTAATCAGCGGGAAAAAATACATCGATATGGACCATTAAAAATTATTTTTGAAATCTGAAATTTTTCGTCATTTTCTGCCGGATTGAGTTGGTTCACTAAAATGTTTGCCATTTTTTTTTCGTTCGAGATAGACACCCCGACTTATGCTTATTCTCTTGGTCATCGATGAGGCTTCAAAATGCCGTTTGGTTTGTCCGGATATCTTAATTTTTCGATTTTTGGCAGATTTTTAAAGTAGGACCACCGATTTTCGCCAATTTTCCCATACATACCCCTTTGCGTTTTTTTCGCCAATTTTCAACATCGATTTTGAGGGTGAAGCAATTGAGCTATCGACATTTTACTTTCACCATTATTTAAGTCTACTCGAGGGCTTTTCAAAACACCCCCAAAAAATCTATGTAGCTTCATTAGGAAGGAAGTTATGATCATTCGAAATTCCGACTTTTCGACGATTCTGGAAAAGTGGCGAAAAATGGGTCGAAATTTTTTTATTCAAATTTTCAATATTTCAAGATCTTATTCGATCGGAAATTTTCCGCTGATCACAAAACTCATCGAGTTTTTCGCGAAAACTCGAAATATCAGTAAGAAAATGCAAAAAAACCGTCAAATTCAAGCAAAAACAAAACACACACGCGAATCAGAAAGCAAACGGAATTTTGCCACGAAATTTGTTCTTTTTCCACCGACTAATCAGGGGACGAATAAAACGACAACCGTCACGAAATATTTTTTCGATAAAGGATAAACTTCGGCACCCCATCAACTTTTTATTAGAAGGACAAAAGAGAAAGACTCGATTCCACGTTCGTCCAACATGTGCTGCGGCAATACTTCATGTGCAAAGTCTCTGATTCGGTACAGCATTTTGTAACGCAAGGAGTTATTCGTAGACTCGGCGGAACCTGGCTGAATGAGAACAAAATGCCGATGTTTGAGTCTGGAGAGCTCGTTCCTCGGATCGCGTGTCTCAAGGAGTTATCCCAGCTCTGCTTGTTGACTCAGTATTTTACCAGCGAACACGACAATTAGCGTGCCAGTCTCCTTACATCCCGGAATCTCATTATATTCGTACGTACATAGCATACATCTTGATTTACAATCCGAATCTTCCCGTTAATTTTCGACTAATGTGCACTTTCTCTTCGGGTTTTGGCACCTACTCCGTTACAATTTTTACAACTTCCGGAAAGTACCTTCGATTACGCAGCTGCTGTCGGACTTTGTGGCAAAAAAAAAAGAATATTCAATGAAAAACATTCCAACTTCCGGCCAAACGCGAATGTGTACGATGTACCTTTTTGTCCTCTCATGGAAAATTCATGAATAGGGTTGAAAAAATTAAACTGCAAGATTCAAGCAAAAAATACGTATTTTCGTTGTGCTCCAAAAACGAAATCTTCGAAATCGTTGAGTCTTTCGAGAATCTTATTTATTCAATTTCTTTTCTCTTTTCGATTGAAAGATGCTCATGTTCGAACTCGATTATCGGGAAAGACGATATTACGAAAAAGTTAGCTGGAAGCCACAAGAGTTTATATCGATTGAGTGTTCGATCGAAACTCCGGCATCTGCCCGTCAGTCCTGTTATACAGGCGTAAACAATGTAGGCGTGCAGTGCCTGCTGAACGATCGAGTGCGAGAGGCCACTTCCGGATCTCTCTCTCGAAAAAAAAAAAAAATTTCACGTTTTTCGTACATAATACAGATGAAGCCCGAATGCACAAGCCGTGAGCTAGGGAAAAGGCGGCTCATCGGCGCACGAGTCCTGCATCGGATATGGAAGAGATCAGCGTCCAACGCTCGTGAGGGCGAGGTAAGAGCAAGAGTGGGAGGTGTTGGAAAAAAAACGTGCACTTCCGGTAATGCAAGTTTTCGATTCTCTGCCATACGACTACACGACAGATGGTTGCAATCGCATCGAACTTTGTAAAGAGCATCCGGATATCGGAGTCTCATTTTTGCTACAACGTAAGCGCTCGAACGATGATTGTAGGACGCATTTTACCCGGACGTATATTCGCCTCTATGGTCATAATTTGAGGTTTCAATTTTGTGAGGCATTGAGAGGAAATGGCGACAACTCGATGTCCGACGTCTCCGAGGCAGCATGAAGATACGTTTTGGAGTGCAATCATGAAAAATGATTTTTTTTTCACATATAGAAATTGAAGATAGCTGCTACATCCACGAGCCGACAGAGCCTTTCATTTTGTTTCACTTTTTCCTGCGACGAAACTTTCGAAAATCCATCTAATAAAAAGTCGATGGGGTTGCTGAAAGTTGACCCTTGATCGAAAAAAAATCGCGCCATTATTGTCGTTTTATTCGTTTGCTTTTTGACTCTCGCGTTTGTTTGTTTTTGCTTGAATTTCACAGTTGGAGGATTTCGACGGATTAAGTTGCATAAAAAATTAAGGGGCTGCAGCGCAATCGTGCGAGCGAGCGCGAGTACCCATCCCTGGTGTTTCAAAAAGAATAAAGAACGATTTCGATGTAATTCTTCTCGTGAAAGATGTATCGTGAGTCGTGAAAAACATCCCCTGAGCAAAAACCAATAAATTTTTATATTGTGCTTCGTAAAATTCGATATTCCATAAAATAAAAGTGTCATTCTACGGTCTCGTTATCCACAAACTTCTTTACATTTCAATATACCCCTGCGGCATTAAAGAGGATGCGGCACGCGACATTTGTCGTTTAATCTGATGCACAAAGCACTTGCCCGAGGGTCAAGTTGGGGGATGAACATTTAACATAGTCACGTTCCATCGTGACCCTCGAAAGTGCGGCTGTTTTAATGCGGGGAGGAGCAAGCTCGTACCACCATTTTTTTTCCCCAACGTGAACCACCTGCCATTTCTACTGCGTTATTACTGTATGTTGAAGAACAATTTTCAATTTTTTCCGAGACCGATATTTAGCCTCCGATAATTTTAAGCACATTAAAGAAAATGAGAACAACATTTCGAATTACTATCATCATGCTCCGGTTCGCTCGGTTTTTTGTTTTGACTCATCATTCGCTGCTCTTAAATCACTTTTCTTTGTGTACTGTGTGCAGGTAAAAAATTGCAGGCGCTTTGAGGTCAGAACCGAGACGAAACGAATGAGTTTCTCGTCAATCATCGTCTCAGTAAGCCTGTAGATCAAAGGAAAGAAAATGATAATTCGTTTCATCGCCAATAAGATGTACGCGCACACACACACACACACACACACACACACACACACACACACACACGAGCACACAGTATAACGTACAGAAAAACCGAGAGGAACATTGCATCGCCTTGGCACTGTGGGTGGCGGTCGAACTGGACACGAAATTTTCGAGGCTCGATTAGGATCGTGGCCAAGTGCGAACGTCATTAAACGAGAAGAATTTCTTTCGCAATTTCGTGTTCTTTCTTTTTCGTCTTTATCATCTTTTTTGCGCATTGCTTCGACCCCAACTTGGTGGATGTTTCTTCAGACACATATCTTTTAAATACCGCGCCGTCTATTTTTGGAAAAAGAAATAGATGGAAAAACATCACGCTCGATGGAACTCTTGAAATTTCATTTGGAAAAAATTCGAGTGAGGTTTTTTTTATACTTTGCGGATATCGTGATTGCCAATGTAAACTACGCTCATCGTTTCGTTACTATTTTTTCTCTGTGCTGTCGATTTTTTTTTCTCCCGAGAAGAAAAATCTTTCAATCTGCCGGATGTGTGTATGTACACGTTGGAGAAGTCGAGAAATTTACTTTTGATTTATGGCAAACAACCAAAATAAACGACGGGCACTCGATGGTCAATACGAATATCCCAACAGTTGGCTGGCTTAAATTTTCGAGTGCAAAATTCGATTCTGATTTAGTGGATGCCAATTTTTTCATACCGCAGAATCGAAACTGACGATTGATCGGTCGGAAAAAGGCGCGATGTTGTCGAGTGCGGCGAGTGCTCCTCAACAAGAATAGCCAGCGGTTCGATGAAGAATTTTCTCCACTTGTGTAGAGAGATTTTTAACAACCTTGCGCTATGGGGGTGCACTATGCAGGCATTTACTCGGCAAATCTTGTGAATGCCCTTAAGGTTCCGAAAAATCAAAATAGGTGCGCAATTGATCCTTGTGATCATAATGGAGTATGCAGTTTCCTTTCTGAAATTCGTATAATATCGGCACGTCGTCTTATAAAATATTGCAAATACAGTAGGGTTTTTTTTTTTCAAAATTGACGTCAGATGCTTTCGTGCCAACTAAAAGATTAATCGAAAATAATACTGTAGTAGAGATTGTTCAAGAGATATAAAAAAAGTGGTGAAAAAAAGTTTGAGAGAATCATACGATCAGATCCATTGCAACAGACGTGTTTTCCATCTTGAAAAATAATTCATATGTGTGTGTGTGCATGTGCAATTTTTGAGTCCGTTCGAAGCGAGTCCTGGGACATGTTTGATCGCCAACAAGCTCGGTTAATTCGATTGCGAAATCAATTTCATAATTTCATTGTCAGAATGTTGACAACGAAAAATCACGTTGGGTTGCAAATAATATGACAAGCTAAGGAAAACAAACATTTCGGTAACGTAAGCTCTCAAAGTGACTTGACTCAATTTTTCACATAAAACACCAAATAACATGCAGGAAAATCGTTAAAAGGCCTAAAACACGTACAGCACAGGATAAACAAACGTCTTGATGTTTTAGCGTGGAAAGCTGCGGTGACGAAAGCTCAAAAGTGATTTTACTCGGGCATTTCGAGATAGAAAAGTCTACAGATATAGCGAAGGAGGGAGGAAAGAAGATGGTTCTGGAAGATTAGAAAAATCTCCGAGTCAGCGAAGCCTCGGCGCTGAGGCGCCGAGAACTTTGATCTCGCGGGGAGATCTCTCAACCGGAAGTTCACGGCGGAGCTGTTGCGATAACGATCTTCAAATGCGAAGTGAGGAGGACAACTGAAAAGGAGAAATGGAGAACGAAAAAAAGCCGAAATTCAGAAAATAAGCAAAGCTGGAACGATTCTTAACGAGACACCATTAGTGCTCATCTTCTTTTTACCTCTTTCGTAACACGAAAAATAACCTGGTTGAAGTAATTTGGAATTTTTTGATCGTTTGTGAATTGATCGTATCGCAGCTATTGGTGTGCTATAATTAGATTGATAATAATCAGTAATTTGTCGTAAACCAATTTTGCTACAATAAAAATTACTTAAACCCCCGGGAGATGCTTTTGTTCTTACAAGGAATCCAACTGCATTCCGCTACCTCGTTGAACAAACGTTATTAAATATTTATTGTTAGTTGCGTAATCCTCGATTAATTATGCTCAAGGTGACAGACTTGTCCCAGTTGAAAATTTATTTACGCGCCTCGAGAATGATGTAAAAAAGCAACGAGGACGATTACGTTGGTGTCACGTGGGAGAAAAAAATACTCGGTATATAGAAAACAAAACTGTGCGATAATAAAGCGAGAGGGAAAATGAGGGAGATTTACACATGCGCGAGAAATGATAATTGCGAGTGATAATTAATTGGTCGGGTGATGAGAAGCTGCGTGATTATTAAAATTAAGATATGGAACATGACTAAATGCTTATGGTAATTACGATTCGTCACGACATTCTCCTTTACCGTACCCGGAGAATATTTTAAAAAATACATACATACACATGTATGCATACAGGGTGTCCAAAAATTCAGTGTTCTTGATTTAAAACCTTGATTTAAAGATTCAGGATGATATTCAGAGTTGAAATGAATTTGAAGAATTTCACTATTTTTTCCTACGATTAAAACCCACTGTCCAGCGGGTCAGCGTCGTTTTAAACCAGCGTCGAGTTTCGGGACACGCTGCAGGTATGAGTATAATACACGGAGGTTGACAACATCAAGTTGGCCGCATAGGTTTGTTACAGCAATTTTAAAACGATATATATATTTGGAGCTTGGAGGAATTATGTCGGTTTTAGTGCTATTAAAGTGTATTTATCCGTGTCGGATCCACTCCTCTCCGCCGGCCGGCCCCTTTCGAGGCTTTTTCTAAATTAGTCACGAGAAAGCTGGCGAATTTTTCGCGAGCCAGAGTCTTCTAATTTTATTGACAAAACGAAAGAAAAGCCTTCTTTTCAAGAGGATTTGACCGGAAAACGAGCAATCGAGCAACGAGTGTGGGGCTTTCGCTCTTCTTACTCGTCTCATCGATTAGGAATTTTCGTATCGGCGACGAAAGAATGGCGAAAAGAAAGGAGCCGAGACGAGGTTTTGAACGAGAGAGGCGTTTTATATAAGAGTGTCAAGATTTAGAATGTGATACAGGCCCCTCGGGGCAACAAACGAGTTATGAAATATATTTGATATATACCGAATAGAAAAAGGTTCAAAGAATCATTCTCCGCCTCTCCAAGCTGCAAAGAATATCTAATTGATTCATCCTCTTTGGCAATCGTAAATAATCCAAGATACGGTAGTTAACAAAAGATAAACACGCCGTGAATTATTTGACGTAAATTCACACGTATCACATTTTTCAAATATATGTGAAAAATATTCACGATTGGTCGTGTCATTATTGTGGTTATTATTTCGAATAAATAATCGATGGATGCTTTGATAAACCGCAATTTGCGTGGATCTTTAAATACCCGAAAAACTCTATCAGCTCTGTATCGTTAACATTTTTTTTATACGACAATGACCTTTTTAACAAGATTTTTCTGTGCACCGAATTAATTACGAGTTACACATTTTCCTCACTCTCTCTCTCTCTCTCTCTCAACTATTTATACAATGTAAAACGAGTTGAACGGGTTCCTCTTCGTCGCAGAGTGTTGCTGCTTGAAATATTCCGGTGCGCCTCCCATACAGCCTGTTCGTTTCCGGTTAGGAATTTTATCACGACACACGCGATACGCGTGTTACCTGCTCGTTTTGTTCACCTTTATATCGAAACAAGACGAGAAGGCATACAAAAGACTTATTCTTATGGAAAAACATGTTATTTCTAACTCGATTTATTTGTTATTTTCATGCTCCATTTAGTGTTTTTTTTTGTATTATTATTAATTTCCGTTAGAATTACGTTTATAATAATAATCGCAATGCCTCGGTCACGGTTTTTATTGACGTCGCGAAAAAATCTGTCAAAAATTATCGGTAAGTATATAAACTGAGATGACACTCGAATCTCTGTACCGGAAATGTGCGAATATTGTGACGACCGCACATCGTTAACGATACACGGAAGACGTGTTTATATACATAGTACATATATTCTATTCCGATCGCGAGTGACTCACGTGAGCTGACCGAGAGATAGAAACGAGAGTGAGAAAGGCCTCGAGGTATTTGCAGATTACTCACGCGAATTATCGACCATCACTGATCTCAGATTTTTGCGCGAGAATGTCCGAGTAATGCGATTTAAACGGTTTTTACCCATATTTTTCAAGAATTTTTTCAAAACATCGCGAGCTCTTTCAGCGCCAACTTAAAATTCCGAACGATTTGAAAAAATTGGCTTTATTCCACGAAGAAAAGAAATCCACTTGTATTTCTACATACCGAAATGTTTTCGGCATACAGGCGTAATGCTAAGCGGCGAAAAAGACTTACCGGCGCTCAGCAAAGAGCTGTACGCGTGTATGAAAAACATTTCTTTATACCGGTATATCGAGCTCGATGCTTTTGAAAAAAAGTGGATGTTTTTATTCAATAGGCGACAGGGATCGAAAGAATTTTCCTGACGTGGAAGAATGAATTTAAAACCCGCGAAAAATCCGTCTAATGCCATTTGAAAAATTGAGAAGTAATGCTTCTATTATAACTGCGAATGAAAATGTTTGAGAGCTAAAAAAAAATGTTAAACTCGCTGCGAAGTGAATTTAGAGAGGAGAGAAATCTGTTTGTATTTCTGCATACCGAAAATGCTTTCGGCATACAGATTATGATGCTGAGCGGCGAAAAAGATTTACCGGCTCACTAGAGAGCTGCGAGTATATACGCGTACGAAAAATGTTTTTTCATACCGGTATATTGAGCTCAATGCATTTGAAAAAAAGAGGATGTTTTACTTCGATGGGCAAAGGGGATGGAAAGAATTTTGGTGACCCGCGAGAATGAAATTAAAACGCGCAAAAAATGCGAATAATGCGATGTAAAAATTACGAAGTAATCCACCTGTTGCAATTGCGAATGGAAATTTTTGCGGATATAAAAAGAATGTGTAAAAATTTCGGCTGCCATTTTTTTAATTTCCAATCATTTTACCTCGATTTTCACCTATATTTATTGACAATTTTACGTTTATACTCCCTCGTCGCGAATCTAAAATTCCCGATGATTCAAATTGTTTTTATTTCAAGAAAAAAAGTTAATCCACTTGTATTTTTATATCCCGATATTTTCAGCGGCCAAAAAAGATTTACCAGCTTAGCAAGGACTTTGACGGACTGCAAGTACGCGTACGAAAAAAAATCTTTTTATATCGGTATATCGAGCTAAATGCTCTTGAAAAAAAATGGTCCAGATGCACATGTAGCCACGAGTGGATGTGTTACTGCAATGAGGCAAGAGATCGAAAGAATTTTTGCGACGAAGAATGAACTTGAACGAACAAGCATGCAGCGGAGGATTACTTTTCATCCCTCACATTTTCTCTCCCCGCATTTGTGCACCTTTGTAGCCGCACGCTACGAATTTTCGGACAAGTGTTTGTCCGTTTTCGTTTTATTATAGTGGAAGCTGAGGGTACTTTAACGGGAAACGAGGGAGCACAAATTTTCCGGACAATCGCTCTTGAAAAATGTCTACAATTCTTCGGCGCTCCGAATGGTGATGGCGCAAGTCCCGCGATTTTCCGTGAGTAATTGCGATACGCCCTTACATTTTTTAGAAACCTCGGTGTATATCCAAACGCATATGATTGTGTGTTAGGCGGTTTAAAAGATATTTCGGAGGCTGGAGCCCACTGTTGGATGCTGTTTCATCCCTGGTCTTATCTCGATCGGGGGACGTCTCCGGAAATTGTTTGGACGTTACTTGCGTACGAATTTTTAAGACCTGAGGTATTTTCTCTCCCTTTCTCTCTTTCTGTCTAGCGTCACCGTGGAGCAGGTAACATTGAGAGCCGAGTGGGAAATATCCGAGTTTTCATCCCGAGGAAAAAGGAAAGGAGCGGAAAGGAGGAGACACAGAAGGCCGGAAGAATTTTCTGGAGGTAGTTTTCAAAGCACGTCCATTCGGGTTTGAACCTTCCGCAGTTTATACACACCTATATAGGGTGCACGCTCGTACACGCATTTTTCGAAGATTGTTCAAACGAGAGAGTGCATCTTATGGGGTTTTCAGACTTACGACTTTCTTTTTACGCTGCCGATTTAAAAACCACCTCGAGTCTTTCTCTTTGCTTCTGCATATTGCGCGTACATCGTACTTGGACGAATAAGGATTTTCAGTCACTATGAATTTACGGAGAATTTTTTTTTCACAGACGAAAAGACACTCGAAAATCACGAGGTGTGTCGAAAATTCGACAATTTCAAAAGAGTCGTTAAACATCTTTCTACGTTTTCAGTAAATTCCGTTCGAATTTTCAAAAGTTTCGTATTCATGGGATTTGAACGTGGAAATTTTTGGAAAACTCGGCGTTTCTTGAAATTAAATATAACATCGTAGTGAGCTCGTGCGCTAGGAAAAAACATTTGTTTATGCGACAAAACGTGCAGTTGAATTCGGGCAAGAGGAACATATAATTGCTTACATCGAATATTTTTGTTGATGTGATAACTTGATTTATTGAATCGCATTCATCCACAAATTATGGACTCGTTTCAACAAAATTAATTGTTGAATAAAAGGTGTACACCGTTCGCCGTCCTTGACTAAACGTTTTGTTTCACCAACAATTCTTTTTTCTCAGTGCGTCAATTTTGCGTTAATTAATCCTTAAATTCCATTATTCATTTTTATACTCCATTAGCGTTTAAAAATGATATTGGAGTAAGCACGCCAGTGCATAAAAGTTTTGAAATTTATTTTTATCGCGATCCAAGTTGCAAAAGCTCTCCGCAATTTAATGGTTTTTTATATATATATCAGTGAGAATGATTTATGCGATCGAGTCTAGGATAATATGCACAAGTTTCCCCCCCGCATTTAGCGGAAAGTTATACGGTATGATATGTATATTTAAATAGGAGAAGACTAAAGTCTCTCGTTGTCTTGATAATGACGTTTTTTTTTCGCTTTTCGCCATTGTTCTTCTCCGCTAGTTTTATCGCAAGACAATTCGTGCGAAAAAATGTTGGTAAATTTTGTTCTTATCAGAGTCGAGTGAACGAGCGCAAACGGGAAGATTCAACGACACACAGAGAGTTCTTTCATCCAGGCGAAAAAGCCAAAGGGTGGCATGGGATCGTCAGCTACTTTTCGAGACTTATCCTCGCCTGAAATATACGAGAAATATCCCGCTGTTTGATCAATCGTAGGTCTACGGAGAGGGACAGGAGGGCATCTTTTATTCATAACATTACACGATTTTTGTAAATGTACGAAACATTCAAATGATCTTTCGTACCCAAAGAAATAATCGATTGAGTCTCGAAAAAACAGTCATGCTTCCGCGGTCTTCTCAACCGCGATCATATCGGCAATTTTTAAAGCGCAATTACAATTCCCTGCGACAAATACGCAGAGGCATTCGCGTTATCGATTATTGGTTTTAAAAATCGGTCGTTCATTTTGTGTTACTGAAATAAATTGATCATCACGAAAGTACATACATGTAAGCGGGAAATTCTCAAGCGGTATGGTAAAAAAAACATTTCCTTAAACGATAATAAAATGTAAACGAATATGGGAAATCATAGAAAAATGAAAAAAAAACAGACGTCGCAAAGAAATGGAAATTGAAACGGAAATTGGATGAACGTAAATTAATTGTCGCAAAAGTGAAGAAACGTTCGTGAAAAATTTGTGAAGGTACTCACTCTGGCACTCGGTCTTGGCAGCGAGGAAAGCAACGACCAGAAACATCCACCTCGTCATTTTCATCGACTGACGCTTCTCCATTGTCTCGAAATCACTTTTTCGCGTTTACAGTACACTTTTTATTTTTTAAAGTAACACCAGCATTAAAAAATTGAAGAATCGAATGTTTGACGTCTTGGATTCGTCGCGGTTTTTGTACACTTTATTGGAATACAAATTTCGCGTAAAATCAAACGAATTTTCGTATCTGTCGTACTGTCTCGAGTTACCGCACTCGTCGCGCCGTAAAGTTTTTCGTGCCCGTGCTCAGCGACCACGTGGGAGCGACTGTTCTCTCGGGGTTTTCTCGCGTATTAGCCACCGCGCTCTCTCGGCGAATCGTGAAAAAGAAAATGCGTCCGAGCGCACAGCGCGAAATAAGTCTGGCGCGATTGAAGTACGACCTCGGAGGGGGGAGGAGACGAAGAAGCTTCGTTTCAAAGCTTGCTACTCTGGCTATACTTCACTTTTGCAAAAATCTGCCAAGCGCCACTTGACTAAACGGTCGATTAACGCTGTAGAGAGAGAAAGAGAGAGAGGGACGATCGGGATGGCAAAAAGTCCTCACTCGGTTTACAAATTCGAATTTTGTAATCCAATTACGCGATCGAACAAAAATTATATCCACTTTGCTGCGAATTTAAATAGACTTTTGTCCTTTCTCCAAACAATACGGCAATTTTAATTGCAATTTTATCGAAATCTTTTTTTCCGACGTTCGTTAGTCAGCACATTTTTCGTGCTGATTTAAAGGCTCGCATTGTTTTTCTATTTTTACTTGTTCATTTATTTTCTCGTTATTATTCAAGTTGCGGAAGATGTGCTCGTGATAAGGTTTTTTTAGAATTGATACGAAGTTTATTTAGTATTAATAGTATCGATGTGTGTATCGTTTGAATAATTCGCGAAGCTAAAGACCGCTCGACACTCCTCACGCATCAACGTCCCGCGAGGGAATGCCGGTTGCCGGTTACTGAATGAAACTATTTTCGCCGCTGCTTTCGGCCCGTTCCCCTTCTCCCGCGGCTCTGCACTCGCCGAGCCCGCGTTGCGTTTGTGCGCGTCTGCCGCTCGCTTCGTACGCTCTCGCCGTGCAGTTTACAGACCGCGGCGCGCGTGCACCCCTCCCTCGCCGCTCCGTCGTTTGCCGAAGCTTTATTGCATCGTTTTTTTTTCGTACGAAACTTTCGATGCCGAGCGAATGAACGACCCTTACAGATTCACGGCATGTTTGTGAATGGAACGAAATTGATCGAAATTAATGTAAAGCTATGTCCACGAATAAAAATATAACGAAACGTCAAAAAATGACCGCGATTTCAGCCGAAAAAATGTTGAAATTTCGAGATTCCGCGAAATTTGTAACCATTTTTTGCATCGAAGTACGATTCATTGCCGATAAATCTTGATATTCAACGTGTGCTTATTGGTTCTGCTACCCTGCGAGCCTCAGAACGGAGTTTTATTCGTCGATTATTTGTTCACAATTATTTGCTCGATTTTCGGAAGATTCTTCGAGTGGAACCTTCGATTTTTCCAAAAAATTGTGGTTCACGTACTTTTTCGCAAATTTCCGAGCGATTTTGTGATTGCGAAAATTGAGGTACAGAAGAATCGAGAAGAGTCCTGCGAGTATTTTCGAAATAATTATAACAGCCCGATTTTTTTAAATTCAAATAACTTCTCGGACTTTTCAAATTTTGACGTTATTTTATCGAAATAATTGCAGTTATTTTCCAAGACAATTCCATACGAATACTTTTTCAAGCATTGCTATACGATCAAACAAATGGAAAATTCTGAAAAAAGCTCGAATAAAATTCAATTTAATCTTTTACGATCGTAGATTGATTCGCATTGACAATCCTACATTTTCGAGTATAAGAAAAACAGTAATACATTAATTTTTGAATATTCGAAAAGAAAACTTTATAATATTGTGGTGGACTTGAAAAATAAAAATTGATAATGTTAACGTAAGGTATTTGCAGCGCCTATGTGTATTTCACGACAGTCGATATAGGAGAATTTCTACTTTGCATCGTCCAAAAAAAAAGGTTTCTGCCTTTCGTCCACACACGCTCGAGGTACGCAAAAATGGACAAGAAGAGATCTTTTTTTTCAGCAGGGCGTACGTTCTGCGTTTCTTACTTATCTATTGATGGTAAGCGAATCGGAAAGAAAACATTATTCCGTTTTAGCGTTTTTGTCGGGTAAAGTCGTTAGGAATTTCGTTGAAAAATATCTTTTTGCCGCAGACTTGCACAAACGTAATAGAATGTACAAAGTTGTCAATCCGATCGCAAACAGACATAGGAGAACAATATATGGTGAGTAATATTGAAAATAAGTTATGTCTCTTCCGTGATATCGCAGGTGTTTGGCATCGGGAAATTTTAAAACGTGTTCGACGCTCCATACCGCACGATCTAAAGGTTTAACAATTTCGTCCTTCGTTATGTCCGACAGTCGTTTTATGTTTCGACGAAATCTGAAACATTCGATACATGCATTTTTTTCAAAATTCTAAAAACCGTGCCGGAGTTGGAAAAAATATTACGATCGATTTACGAAAATTGTGCAGCTTATCTTGAGATTTTATTCTGTTAGCTCTGAATTAAAAGCATGAATGTATCACGCACTTTTTGGAAAATTTCTGCAATTTTGATCGCTCCGTTTCGGCGATTTAATAACTCGTAATTTTATTAAAATAATTTAAATAATAGTTTTTGGATGAAACTATCGATTATGAATGTCACGAGGTAACTACCTTAAAATATTTATGAAATTCTTCGAGTTTTGTCGTGAAATTGCTGTCTAATGAGAAAGGAAATTATATTTCGACAAATTTCAAGCCTTGCAGAGTATCGAAACTTTCTAAAAATCGCACGAAAGTTAATGTAATATAATAATAAAAATAATTCTATCAATTATCTCAACTTACTTTTCGTTCTCAATGATCTCCGTGATCGCTCGAACGATCGTCTCGTTCGTCACTGTGTCAATGTCAAGGGTGAGACCGATTTCAGAATCGAGAATTTTTCTTGCGTTAAAATTTTGATCACCAAAAAATGGTATAGCTATCACCGGTACGGCGTAATGCACCGCCTCTTGCAGAGACTGCAGGCCACCTTGCATAACGTACGCTAAAACCTTTGGATGAGCTGTTGGTAAAATAAAAAAAATTGAAGCTGAAAAAAAAACGCTGACATGGCACGTCATTTGAGTTTACGTTGAATTAATTAAACAGCGGATTTTTCAAATAATAAATGAAGATACCAAAAGATAAATAAGTCCCAATTTTTCTTGATGCAAGTCGGAGAAAAGTTTCCTATCTTCACCACTCGCTGTCGCGGAGAATTCAAATAATACGCCTTCGATTCAAACTTTCACTCTTTCATAATTTCATGTTTCGTTGCGAAATCGCGGACGGCGCGTAAATTTATCAAATCCGGTATCAAACGAAATAAAACGATATACATTCGTGTTTTCAAGGTATCGCCGATTGTTTTCCACTAATAATAAAGGTTTTCTTACAAACAAATAATTTTGATGAGGAATCCGTTGAATTTTTCTGCTACGTTGTTATCGTCTGTTGTACGCGACGTGATTGTTTTCATATGCCTCGATAATTAAATATGATCGAAAAAAATTACACATGAAAAAAACGTCTCCATCTCGATTCATTTTTGCTCCGATAAAGGCCAAGCAAAAACGGCCAAAGAATTTAACGTTTCTCTTACCGAGGACCGCCTGCTGGGGCACCCATTTCACAAATTTGATGTTCGCCGCTCGGGCAAGCTTCTCTCCGCCGTCATCTTTCCCAGGTTTTCGTGTACCGTCGTCTTGATGTTTCCACAAAATTTTTTGCTTCAACGAGCCAAAAGCATTCAGCAGCGCGGTCAAAGCATCCACGGGTAACTGGTGAGTTTGCAAATTCGATCCTAAGGAAAAGTAAACAACTCCATCCTCGCTACCATCCAAAAAGTCCTGAATATCCTTTGAAATAAAAGAATAAAAATCGAGACAATTTTTCGTCGTTCGCTTCTCATCGACTTTTTTTTCTTCTCCAAAATCATTTTTCATCGACTGACCGAACTAACAAGAAAGAGGAGAGCTGGTAAAGGGCCATATACTATATAGTTGGAAATGAAAATGGAAAAAAATGTCAACCCCATGAGGACGGAGAACATTTTTTGCAGAGTATAATAATTATTCATTGCATCGGTGTGTAATGAAAGTCAAACAGTTCCGAACGTGCGTATGCAAAAATTCATTTTTCGAATAGTTAATTCCGCTTATGACTCGCTGGTCGGTAAATACTTGATCGCTGAAATAACATTTTGTTTGTATTCGATAATCAAAAATAACAAAACGCTCTTGTTAGTTGCGTACGTGAGTAGCATAAGTTGCATTTTTAAACAAGGTTTGTGTAGCTTCGAAAATACATACGGTACCGCGACCAACGTCGACGTTCAAAAATTATTCGTATACTTTTACGAAATATACTTTCTCTCTTCTGCTGCGCAATGGGACATTAATTCCTTCTTTTTTTTTCCGTCAAAATCGAATGAAATTATATTTTCGATTACAATTTATCTTTCTTATAAAAAGTTGATGAGGAGATATAGATCGAAATTATCGAAATATCGAAATATCGCATGCTTTATTGTCGTTTTATTCGTTTCGTGATTCGCGCGGTTTTTTATGCTGTTTTAGCCAGTTGTCGACTCGTGACATTAATCGCGGTTAGCAAAGGTCATAGTTCTACGATAATTTATTCTGTGAAAAAGAAATCATCCATATCGAGTAAGTAAGAGTACTATATTTCACAATTGAATTTATATTGTACTGAGAGAAAATGAGAGATAGTCCGGGAGAAGGAGAGTGAATAAACTAAACTAGCTTCTCCTGCACATTTTTTCAAGCGAAAATTTTTCTCCCTTCTTTCTCCCTTGCACATTAATGTTTTATAAAATTTACAAGAAATGATTCTTCGATCGGACGATCTCGCGAGAAGCGTTTTCCTTCAAAGTAGTGACAGATAAAAAGAACGATCGACAACTCCATCAAAATTTGACCACGCATAGAGGAAACAACTCTAAACAAGATGCTTCATGTCCGGTTTCCGGAAATTTTTGTTCTACAGCAATGTCGGGCGGGTAAACAGTCTCGCAGGCGCAGTACTACCGCTCGACGCTGGCCCGTAAAGGCTATCTTTCCGCTCTACAGCAATGTCAGGCGGGTAGCAGTCTCGCAGGCGCAGTGCTACTGCTCGACGCTGGCCCGGAGAGGCTATCTTTCCACTCTACAGCAATGTCGGGCGGGTAAGCAGTCTCGCAGGCGCAGTACTACCGCTCGACGCTGTAGTACTCGAAAGTAGTGGCAGATGAAAAGAACGATCGACAACTCGATCAAAATTTAACCACGCATAGAGGAAACGACTTTGAACAAGATGCTTCATTTCCGGTTGTCGGAAAATTAGTTTCAGTTTTTCCCCTTAAGGGTAGCGGCAGACGGAAAGAACGATCGACAACTCGATCAAAATTTAACCACGTATAGAGGAAACGACTCTGAACAAGATGCTTCATTTCCGGTTGTCGGAAATTTAGTTTCAGTTTTTCCCCTTAAGGGTAGCGGCAGACGGAAAGAACGATCGACAACTCGATCAAAATTTAACCACGCATAGAGGAAACGACTCTGAACAAGATGCTTCATTTCCGGTTGTCGGAAATTTAGTTTCAGTTTTTCCCCTTAAGGTTAGCGGCAGACGGAAAGAACGATCGACAACTCGATCAAAATTTAACCACGCATAGAGGAAACGACTCTGAACAAGATGCTTCATTTCCGGTTGTCGGAAATTTAGTTTCAGTTTTTCCCCTTAAGGTTAGCGGCAGACGGAAAGAACGATCGACAACTCGATCAAAATTTAACCACGCATAGAGGAAACGACTCTGAACAAGATGCTTCATTTCCGGTTGTCGGAAATTTAGTTTCAGTTTTTCCCCTTAAGGTTAGCGGCAGACGGAAAGAACGATCGACAACTCGATCAAAATTTAACCACGCATAGAGGAAACGACTCTGAACAAGATGCTTCATTTCCGGTTGTCGGAAATTTAGTTTCAGTTTTTCCCCTTAAGGGTAGCGGCAGACGGAAAGAACGATCGACAACTCGATCAAAATTTAACCACGCATAGAGGAAACGACTCTGAACAAGATGCTTCATTTCCGGTTGTCGGAAATTTAGTTTCAGTTTTTCCCCTTAAGGGTAGCGGCAGACGGAAAGAACGATCGACAACTCGATCAAAATTTAACCACGCATAGAGGAAACGACTCTGAACAAGATGCTTCATTTCCGGTTGTCGGAAATTTAGTTTCAGTTTTTCCCCTTAAGGGTAGCGGCAGACGGAAAGAACGATCGACAACTCGATCAAAATTTAACCACGCATAGAGGAAACGACTCTGAACAAGATGCTTCATTTCCGGTTGTCGGAAATTTAGTTTCAGTTTTTCCCCTTAAGGGTAGCGGCAGACGGAAAGAACGATCGACAACTCGATCAAAATTTAACCACGCATAGAGGAAACGACTCTGAACAAGATGCTTCATTTCCGGTTGTCGGAAATTTTGTTTCAGTTTTTCCCCTTAAGGGTAGCGGCAGACGGAAAGAACGATTGACAACTCGATCAAAATTGAACCACGCATAGAGGAAACAACTCTAAACAATTTGCTCCATGTCCGGTTTTCGGAAATTTTTGTTCAGTTTTTTAAAAATTCCTTGCTTTCCACAATTTGCTACTTATGCCGAATTATAATGTGTTCTCTAGGGGTCTATACTTAATTCAAGACGGAGCGCCGTAGCGCGAAAACGCAGTCGGTCGCGTCTCTTGTCCCTAGTTTAACTAAAAAGTATCATTTATTTTCAGATATTTTTGAGTAACACCCAAAGTCACCAGGCCCTTTTTTCCGTTGTCGTTCGATCAAATAAAACAATCAAAGTTGCCCGATTCGCAGAAACAAAATCAAAATCATCCTCACATTAAAACTCTACAAAGTGTCACACAACCCCCGATTCGTCATCGCGATCGCAAGTGGAAGAGAAAAATTGCGATGAAACGCCGGCGGAGAAAAGTTCGCGTATACGATCGACGATGCTTTATGAAAATACCATAAAATAAAACATCGTCGAACTATTGTTTTACTCTTTTTTTGAGGTTACCTATAACTTTGGTAAAATTGTCAAATTTGCAACAATTCACACTAGGAAAAAACCGTCACGTGTGCGTCTGTATGAAAGATGCCCCTTCGCGATCGGAATACCTTAGGTCGAACACGAGTATTAACTCACTTTGGGTAAATCGTTGAGCTTCTCTCCAATCTGCAGACTGTGAACTTCCACAACGTTTGGTAAAAGAGGCTTCGGATAGCCGAATACATGATTGTTGCCAAGTATAACGAGACTGAAATTCTTGTCGATTTCGCTTACGGACGTGCCAGGCACGATTTTAGAGGCAATCTGTTGCGCCTTTGGTAAATGCCAATGCCTGTAGTACAACCTCGTTGCACTCGTGTACAGCAGATTGATTACACTCTCAGTCGTTTTCATACGGTCGTTGAAGTGAAAAGCCATGTCTGGATTGAGTATCGGATCGTCCGGATTCCCTGTTTGATTATTTCCACCTCGAATTAGAATTCGATATCGACGAAATGCTTTGTTAAACGTAATATAACTGAGTATGCAAGTATATTAAATGTATATTTTTCCTTATGGGTTTCAATCGATCGAACGTAGAAAGAAAATATCAATAAATCGATAATGAACCAGATTAGACGATGCTTAACGCCAACGTAGAGTGTCTCCCGACATTTCCGATGGTCAAAACGCGAAACGAAAGGACAAGTGGAACCTTTTTGTTTTTTCCCTATAGTTTTACGTCGATTTTCATAGCCTTTAGTCATCGGATGTACATATAAGGTTGAACGTCAAACATTAATTGAAAAAGATTTGGTAACCGTTTTCCTCCAAATTCAACAACTCAAGGGAGATATTAACTTGTCGAAAGAGTTTCATACTTCTTTCATCAAAACGGAGCAATGAACGTTGAACGATTATTACAAAACTTTCGAGGCAGAAAGTATATCGTGCGATTGTACAAAGTCCACCAACATGTTGTGTCTTGAAATCAATCGACGTAAACTCAATTAGTTTAGAAATACATCCGCTCTACCCCCTCTGCGATCGCAAGACGCCTCGTTGCTGTCCCAGCGAGAAACTTGTATATACTTTTTCAATACGTATGAAAAAGCTTTACAAGTAATAGCAATCAGTGTTGCATCAAGAGTAATCAATTTTGTGGACAGTCAGCCGTTAAATCGTCAGGAGACCGAGGAATCAATAGGGGAGGGAAAAAAACGCTTGAAATACTTTGGTGAAGAGTTTGCGTCAATTTTCGCAACGGTAAACGTCGGGATAAAGGGAGCCTCGGGAGATACGGCCGAGAGTCGTCGACGAGACGACGACAAAGACAACGATGAAATGAGAAGCGCGGAGAGAAATGATGGGAGGCGGAGGAGGATAAAGACCGCGCAAGCGAGAGCAATAAAGAGGCGCGCAACGGAAGCTAGTTGTTTCAAAGTTCCAATTGGCAAGCCCCACCACCAGAAGAAGGGAAGAGAAGCTCCGGGGTAATTTGAACTGCGGCTATACTTGCCTGAAAATTCAACGAACCAAAAGTTCATATCTCTGGTCGCCTCTTGTTCTCTCTACCTAAATATGCTCTACGATAATACACACACACACACACACGTGCATATTACAAAGATTCATACGTACATCAATACACACACTATGAAGGATTATTTCGCGAAAAGTGCTAATACACTTTTTATTTACGGACTGGTAATTCGATGGCCGTCGAAAATTTATTTCCTCGTTGAAACTTTAGACCCTTGTACGATAATCGCCGGATCCAAATATGTCAAAAAGTTATCATTGCATTTGTAAAACAAAAATTTTGCACTTTTCTAGAGACACGGCAGCGTCTCGACACCAAGTAATTAAACAAAAAAATGTATGACCTGACGTCAGAGACGGGCTACGGATGTTATACAGGAAAATAGGCTTTCAGCTGTCAAACAAGAATATAAGAAAGAATCGAGAAAAATGAACGCTACGGAATGAAACAGAAGATAACACGAGAAAAATTAATTAAACGGCGGAGTCAAAATGGGAGTCATGTTGTTGTTAATTGAGAGATCGAAAGAACGTTTACCTGCGAAAATGTGATAAGAACTAAATAACGAATGAACAGTCAATATTTCATTTTGTCTGAGTAAGGTTCTCCACGAATGAGATGCAATGAATTTAAAACACATTTTTTACGTGAATAATTTCATTTTTCCGCATTTAATGAAACAGTATTTTGTGCAACGAGTGTGGTATAACAACGCAGTATCTTGTGCCGCATCGGGCGATGCAGCTTGTGGCCAAACTTTGACACGAGAGCGAATGCCAAGCTGCAGCAAAAGCCGTACGAATTCGGCAATGTTACCCTTGGCACGATTCGTTGTCTTCCACCTGTGTTACAGACGATATTTTTTAACGACTGTCTCGAATATAATTCCATTCGAGTTTAAAAACTTTATTCATTTCATTTGTCGAGTAAAATTCACGTTTTTGGCCTCGCATGTGTTAGACGTGTTTCGTGACATTGGCACTGTGCGGCGGGTATTTTTTTCTCCATTACCGTATTGATGAAATGAAATTTGAAACTTTTTCGCACGTAAAAATAGGCATCGAAAATCGAACTTCCTGGACGTTCTTCGAGAAACACAATCAACGATCAATAAACGATAAAACAGGTTTTAAATATATTCGCATGACTAAAATTATTCTTGTGCAAGAATAGGAAGGATGATGGTAAAATTAAAAAAAAAGGCCATACCCATTTTCGTGCCTGATAACAAAGCGAGACTATAGAATGTAGAGAAAATATCGTGAGTCGAATACGTGTCAATTATACTGCCATTTTGACATCCTTTATGTAAAATATTTGTAGGAATACAAAATATTCGTTGAATAATTTACTACCCTGCAGCATGTTGTCGAAATAATCGAAGGGGTCGTGTATACAGACGCAATCGAACGCGGAGGGACATTTGATGCATTAAACATGTCATTTTATGTAATGAATATACTATATATGATTTTAACCACAAAATCAGTGAAAAAGAGTTAAAAAAAACAGAAGTTCCTTCGATTAATGGTTGACTAAAAATGTCTTTTTCACTCGAGTTCCGATATAAGGGCTTATTTCTCTCTGTTTATTTTTATTCTTCTTCAGTTTCTCACTCACCAACGGAATCCATGGCGTAAGGTAAGTTGCCAACGCTGAGAAAGCCAATAAGCACGGGAAAATTATAATGTTTCACGAGAGAGTAGTAACATTGGAACCAAAGTTGTTCGATGATGATCGCATCAAAGCTCTCGTTGGACCTGTAGGATAGCGATAAAAACAACGAGTTATTCTGAAAATTGAAGAAATTTTATTCTCCGACACTATTGGCTTTTGTCTCAATCAAAAATGTTCAATACACAATCAATATTAGCCCAATTCAGATTTGTCCTCAGTTCCCCTTTTCCGCTCAAAAATTGTCCTTTAAAGTAAACTTTGGCTCTAAACTAAATGTAGAAAAACACAAAGTCTTTGGAATCTTTCGATTCTCTATTCCTCAAATGAGTTCAGACCCTCGCGCAGACAAATACACTTTTTCCATCCTTTTTCTACCCTAAACGTCTGTTCAAATTTGTCAATCCCTTTTATTCCGCTAAAAGATACATTACTTTGTGAGTTTTTCAACCGGGAGGCTTCGTATTTGCTCCTCGCATATTTCGTTCGACTCCATCATGTTTCTTCGTAAAAGCTCGAACGCTCTGACGTGCCTACGAATGAGAAAACGAAAGGGAAAATTTCCAATTACGCGGACTTTGGCGAGATCATTTTATTTTCCTTTCGGGTGATAGTCGTAAACGTTGCGATACAATTTTTATTTCGTTTATTCAAAAAAAGTGTGTTAATCGTACCTCAAACCTGTACAATCCTTTTTCCGATAGGTGAACGAGACGTCTATATCGTAATAATTTTTCACCGCATTCTGCGAAGACAAGCACATTGTATATGCAACGAAAATTCGATGTTTTGACGAATTTTGATTTTTCTTTTTTCCCTAAAGTATCGCAAGTATCACGCAAGACAAAGTGCACGATGCAAAAAGTTAATTAAGCGAGAATGTATTAGAATAAAGTCATTTATTTTCGTTGAGCGAATCGCACTATCGAGTTTGTGAAAATACATACAGCATTAATGACATTCCAATGTACATTCGTTGGACGCATAAATAAATAAATTAACACGTGAGTATAACAGAGTGCGCTTAAATTTCATGAAAATGTACGACCGCAGTAGGCAGATGTGGAGCGAAAAGGGTAACCCTGTTACGAAAGAGAAATGTTAGTAGGAGTAAATTGAAGTTGGCTTAAGTTTGCGTAACTCTCGACTCAAGTTTTGGAAGACGGAGTGAGAGAGACGGGGAACGCGAAAGTGAGAGAGGACGGTCGGGAAGATCAAGAAAGAGCCGACCGATCCATACGACTATATAACGCACGAGAGAGTGGAGAAGAAGATCCATGAGAAATAGAGTAGGTTGTAAAATACGAGGAGGTGAGATAACACAAGGAAGAGAAACGAGTGGAGATGATGGGGACTGAGTCGGACATCCGTTTGAGAAATACTCCGAGAACTTTTATTTTCTTTTTTATTCTCTTTTCTCCCTATACTTTTTGCTTCTCCCTCGTCCTTTTCATCTCTATGTACTCGGCAACCCCTCGACTAGAAATGGGGAATTGTTTTATTGAAAAATTTAAATAATTCACGAAAGGTAATGTTTTCACATCAATTTTCTAGCAAACGGGCGAACGGGCCAGGCGCGCTTTATCACGAAAAACCTTTTTCGAACGATCGATTTTTTTTTCCAACCCCTGGCTCATCTCGTCGTCAGATATAGTGTATCTGATCATTATCATTCCGTCAGCGGATTCGCAAAGATATTTCGACATTCCCTCCTCATCGCGGAAGAAGCCGACATGTCGTCGTGAGAAAGTGTAATTTTCTCTCTCGTCCTTACTTTGTCCGGAAGTTTCCGGTCCAATTTTGCAACGAAATTTAAAAAATGCAATATTTTATTCTTCTTTAAACATATTACGAAATTTTTATCAGTTTATCGCAGCAGACCCGTTAGGACTCTACATTATTCCGATTTATCGGAAAGATTTGTCGACAGTATCGGTATTTTACTTGCGTAATATAGAGAATATGAAGGAATCGATTGTTTATCTACAATAAAAAAAAAAAAGAATACGCGACAGTGCGTGTATCAAACGCAAAACGGCTCCCGTGATTGCTCTGTTCCTTCCGTGAGAAGAAACTTTTAGTTGTAACGTAAGATTTTCAAAATCACTGACATCAAGAGTGTCGGATTGATTTTCACAAAGAGAAGTAGGTGGTGTATACCGATAGGTTGATGAAAGAGTAAGAGAAGTCGGAGTCTAACGGCGTTTATCTTTTCTAGCGAAGACAAGATGAAAGTTCTTCACGTTGAATGGCTCGGAAGAAAAGTTTGGCTCGGGTAGGGGTAACGACAAAAGTCCGAGTGCTGGAGTTTCCTGTATCAAGGGTGGGTATGAGAAAGGGAGAAAAAATTACAGAGACGACGCGACAGAGAGAAAGGTCGGAAGAGTTAAGTTCTCAAAGAAGGAACACGGGGGGATTGAGATAATTGTCGCGGCGATGGAAAGATTCTCGGTTTGTCGGCTGACTTATACGCTCTTTCATTTCGTTTGCTCCAATTCAGCACTTTTTTTTGGCTCGAAACGGCGCTCTCCAACTCATCACGATATCCGCGACAACCGATTTATCGCATGCACAAACGTCATATTTGTCACCATTCTGAGATTTAAAATGTACACCTCACGCATGAATTCGCCGTTATTCGGATACATCAACGCATTTTTAAGAGTACATGGACGTAACATGTTTTTTTTTGGGATTTCCGAAGGGTGCAAGAGAAAACCTGATCGGTTACCATAAATGGATTAACAAACTATTTTGTCAACGAATTATTGCAATTTGAAGATTTCCAATCGAACGGGCTCTGAAGGAAATAATAATGGAAATAAGAAGGGTCTTTTATATTTACGAAATTCGGCACATGTAATTTCACAATTAACGTATTATTCCCAAACGTATACAATATAAGTAGCGCATGTTGGGTGGGATATTTGTTATTTTTTAACGCGTACATTTTCATCAAAACCAATTAATTTGACTGTTATTGTGCTTGCTCGAAAGTAAAATACTGTTGGAATAATTGGAGAATCCCGAAAATGTTGCATAGGTTCATTTTGTAAAAAATGGTTTAAATAATGCTCTACTGCTTCAGCAATATGAAGACACATCCTTTGATGTACGGAGATTCTACGTGAGCTTCGAGGGTTCAAGAGTTTTTCATCAGATTTGTCATTTCAAAATGACGTTAGCACCGTGAAAAAGAAGCGACGCGGGTTGGGCTTCTTGGAGCAGCAATTCCAATTCAGTTCCAGTTCAAAACTCATTCGAGAGGAAATCAAAAAAGCATTCGTAACAAAATGTAGTGGCATGTTTATTTTTTATCTATGGGTGTTGTGAAAATGATACAGTTTTTTTTCCGTCGGAAAAAACTCGTGAAATCATGATCCCTAAATTTTTGCACGTACCGTACTATAACATGTATATGAACAAACCTTTAGAGGAATCGGCGATATAACTGTCACTCGATGATCGCGTGCGGCAAGGGCTTTCATAAGAGCCTGAAACGGTTGCTGATGACTGTAACTCGGACTTGGGCAAATTCCCAAAATGTTGAAACTTCGATTGACGTCGACGCACAAAAATAGTAATGTTATTGCGCTTGCATAAAACATCATGAATAATTAACGAGAAAAGAACGATCCACTTTAATCGATTATATCACGACTATACTTCGATGGTCAGCTCAACGCAATACCTCCACAAGGAATGATCCATTTCTCCGAGCTCACCGCTTGGCATAGTGAACGCTTCATATCGTCGCGACCGTTCGTCCGTAATTAAGCATTCAGATAAGCTTTGAAAACAGAGACTACTATTGAATCGGACAGTTAACAAACGACAGTTAAATTTTCGTTGAGTACAGTCACTTTATCGTTTTACGTACTCACACACAAGCGCAGAGTTTATCGAGTAATTATCGAGTTTTATAATTAATAAAAGAACCGTTAATTGGCACCGAAATAAAATGGTACCAAATAAATCGGCTCTATAATTAGCTATTGATGAATAGCTCGCAATAACGATTAATCGGTGATCAACGTAAATACTGAAAAACAAATTGAACCCGGAATCCCTTGCGCAATATAGGATGGGCGGCGATTTGAGGCTCACTGTAGAAGGAAAAGAGTTACAGAACCCTCGAGCGATTAATAATGCTCTCGTCTGGCATGACACCTTTTTTATTTTCATTTTAAGGAATTGTTTCGCGCATAGCGCAATTCTAGCTGCTAACTTTTCGCGATAAATAATGGAGCACTGAGCATTATATAGCGACGGCGCTTACATCAGTGAAAGCGTCGAGATGAAGAGAGTATTTGCGGAAACAAAAAGATCTTTCTTCCAGCGGAAGTCTGCCTGTCGAGGTTACAGGAGGGAGGCAAAAAAAAAGAAAGATGAAAACGAACCCAATCTTATTTTCTATCTTGGTCCTGTAATCCTTGCGTATCTTCGTTCTTTATACGTTTATACGTTTTTTTCCACTGCGTTCAAGTCGGTCGTTTTCCCTTCTGTCCTTCCTTATATACTATTTTATACTTATGTACGGGGTATAAGCATGGTCTGTTCCAGAACGAAGACGGAGAGGCTGGATTATCGCGGCATAACTTTGCCATGGTACAATTTTTTTATTCCCCAAACACAACTGTTATATTCCGATCTTGCGCACAAAAATATCTCGTTCCTCTCGCGTTTATTTCGCCAACCTCCCGTTTATTTTCACCTTCTTTTCTTTTTCCTACCACGTCACCCTCGAATTTCCTAGACCCTTTTGCTCAGGGGCTAATGGTCCAAATGGTCAGCCAATTTCTTCGGTGGACGTGGAGCCACGTGAAATGCTATACAAAAAGATCATTCGGTCCATATTCCCAACTGATACGTAAAGCACGTGGGAAAATCGTAAAAGTAATGCGAGCCTTGGTTGATTGAGTGACGAAAGAAAAGCTGCGAGATAAAGACTTCGAATAAGGCGGCACGTGAAGGTTTATTCCCCTTCGCTTATTATCGTAAAAAGATTCGACGTGGTTTGTTTTCTCCGCAAGAGTACTTGGCCCTCTCGATAAATTGAACAGGAGCTCGTTCTTAATCGTATTATTCATAGACTTAACAAGAATGTGAGCAATCTCGACGACAAAGTAGGCACAGGATAGTTGTTCAACTTGACAAAGAATTCCCAGCGGAAGGAAATCCGCGGAGATTTATATTCTCCTGACATCAACGTGAATAACGTTTTGTCGTTATAGAAAGTAACTTCGGAGACTGGAAATTCCTCGGAGACTGGTGTAATGCATCTCGATCTCTCGTAGGAGGCTTATCCAAACCGAACGTTCGATATCTTTTTAAACAGAAAAGTCGACTTACAATTGGACAAGTGTTATCGGCAATGTGTTACTGTACATGTGCCAACAGGTGTTAATAATGCATTGCCGATCAATTCATATCCAATTAAGTAGTTCAATAAGAACAGAGAATCGGCGACTGTGCCCTGCCAGGGCAAATAACTTGTGCTTTTCCCCCCGTTTCTACCCCTATACTTTAGTGGGTTATAGCCTAATGTAGAGGGTAACGCGATACACTGTGAAATATAATATATAATGTCTGCAAGCGGTCACAACCCAGGCAGCAGTGGACCCAAGAGCTTTCAAAAGTCTCGACTGATGGCCCTGGGCACACACTAGTTGAAGTTCCAACTGTTGACAGCCATCATGGAAAGCGTTAGAGTTGCTTCCCGCGGAATTTGTGACTTTCCCTGCTGCCCGTACGGTGGGTCCTGCTGAGGATATGTGTCAAGTGCATAACGCTGGTCGAGCCACTAAGCTCTGTTTGCGAGAAGATACATTGCTTTCTGTGATGCTGGCCAACCACATGTTTGTGTCTCGTTCATTTTTCTGCTCCGCTTTCTCGTTTCGCTCGCAGATACCAACGTAGAGAATGTTAAAGATCGTAAATAACGTTTCGTCAAGTATTAACAATAACATTAAGGTGCCATTTTTGCACGTTTAATCAAGCATGTACATTAGCTATATCAAATGAGAGCAACATGTGGAAACTGTTCGTGCTTCGCTTGTATGGAGCCTTGACGGAATCACTGGGTGCAATCGCGAAGGAAGCGCAGCCATTGGCACAATGGTTACGTATCCGGAACTATTTTTTCGTTTCGGATTTTCGGATTTTCGTTTCGTGTTGCTTTGTAAAAGAAATCCTTTGATTGTCCGAACCCCCGAGAGTTTCTAAATGATATTATCGTTCAGGCTACTCGGTGGAATGTGATGTGGGAAAAAGGGACTGCAAAGTTCTGGAAAAAAATGGCAATGACTCGGTGTAGAGAATCATCTTTATCGGAAAACATGTCTGCTACAAAGGGTGGGTTTTTCATTAGCGAAAAAATGTGTGTGTGTGCGTGTGTGCATGTTTCAGGTGGAAAAATCTCGCAACCTTCAGATTCTTTCCACTTCATAGCCCTCCAAAGAATTCGTTCCTCTTTCCCAGTGTTATAACTCTCTTTCGTTATACTCGAAGAGATTTTCCGCTGCAGCATGAAGAATGTTGCGCTTGTGTTTCTGCAGAATATCACCTGCTATCCTTCCGGCGGTACGCGAAATACCCACACGGGGGACTCCCGCGTTGTACGCTTCGCAGATAGTGTCAGACGCAACATCGTCGGCTTCACTTGCACGCAAGATCCTAAGAGTTTTCTCAACCGCGGCAACTCTCATCCCATTTCCTCGCGATGTTCACTCTTACGATTTCGTTCCCTCTGCTGTCCTTTTCTTGTCCTCGAGCTCCTTCATGTGCCAAGCATCTTCGCTCATTTTTTCCTCTTTTGTGTGTAATCTGTGCGCTGCTGAGCTTCTTGAGGGTTTTCAACTCTTACGCGTCATCGTCGAGAGCTTGGATATAAAAAAGTAAATGGGTGACAAAGATTTCTTTGCTTTTACCTGAGGAATTAATCCAATGCGTGAAAATTATCATTTGTATTCTCCGGTATAAGTTACTGGACCTTGCACTCATAGCCTTCAGTGAAAAGTACAAAACGGTGTTTTCTGCAGAGTGCAGATGCATTCTGATATATGGATTTTATGTGCTCTGGAAGTCGAAAGCGTTTTCGAGGGACAGTTTCTCTGGATCATCTATGGACATTCTTTTTACATAACCCTCCAATTTAACTCAACCTACCAACAATAAAAGACCTTTCTGTACTCCCATAAGAAATTTCGTATTATACGCAAGTGCCAATGGTGGTTATTTCACGCGTCGAGTTTAGGATAGGAAAGTGAACAAATTAAATTTGCGTCCATCAAATTTTTTAGTTACCTTCCCGTCTGTAAAACCACGGTAACCTCGTTATAATCTATTTTCACCTCTGCAAACAGATTAACACGTTTTTCTATTCACGTCAATTTTTCCAAAGAGACTTTTTTCTCCCTTTAACTCGTCGCCCGCTTTCAACTCAACCCCAAGTATCGGAAAAGCGTGACTTCTCGCAAACAGCAACGTGCCGTCTGTTTTTCACCTCTCATGAAAATGTTATTAAAGTAAGTTTAATGAACTTGCGTTGCTTCATCCATCTATAATAAATTGTTTCCTCACTCGCAGCACTGATAGTATTATAATGCGGGGTTTCGTCGTGACCCTTCTCGAAAATATTTTGCACCCTGAAAAACCATGAGAAAACATTTTTGCTTGAATTCATTCTGTTTTTCATTGACAGATTCATCAAACCGAAACAATGTCTTTCTCGAACAAATCGTTCCGACGTTACCTAATTTTTTGCAACTAATCCGATAAATTTAGTCTAAAATCAATACAATTCTTCGTTAACCCTTCATCCCCGATGGGGCAGACATTGTTTTCTTGCACAAAAGATGTTGAAAAAATGAAGGTAGAAAGGATACGAAGGTATGCTTCGAGAAAAATTCGCATTATATGAGACAGACAGATTATTAAGAAGTTTTCGTTGTAATAAGATTGCAGCCAAGCAAATAATCCATTTCACAATCTTTCTCCTTTAACTTCCTCCGGATAATCTTATTATTGTTTCTTCGTAAATGAAAAACCTCGCAATGTTTTCCAAGCTATGGCGGAATATATTTTTCACCACAAAATCCTCGATCTCATTTGTTCGTTGAGTGTTCAATGTTAACACCTCGTAGGTGTTACATTTTCATCTGTGCAACATTGAGACTCGTACTCCATTTTGCTGTATTTACTTTATTATTCAATTTCGCAACGTGACATGGTCCGTGGTCACTGATTTCCAAAAATTCATATAACATCCGAATATATATATTCCGACGAGAGTGTGATTTTAAACGAGACAACTTTCGACCGACAACGCGGCAAAAATTAGATTAGTCGATGTTTTAAATGGCGTTCTGGCCGGGATAAAATGAAGTCAGAAACTGAATGTTTTCTGCCCTACTTTGCACCGGTCTGAAAGTCGCTTTTCTCTCGCTCTCGAGATATCGCTTAAATCGCGTTTAGACACAACATTTGTATGTTAGATCGATATTTTTTTTAAACAAAGAACTATCAATATTACTCAAATATTTACTTATAATATTTACTTAAAGAAGAAAAGTTATGAAATACGTTTTTAAAAACGTTTTGCGAGATAATCCAGAGACGGAAAGGATACCTGAAGGAATCGTTTTCTAGGATATATTCTCAGAGGCTTATGCATCCTTTGAAACGTTTTTCTCGGGCATCCAGCGAAGCCGGTTTCCTGGGGGATAACTCGAGCGTCCTCACGGCTGATCCTGGATCATACAATCGGTTTGGTTGTTTTACCTTCTTGCGTAAGATAGCGGGCATCCAGGATCACAAGCTTTTCAGGCAATAAGATGGCAGGTGAGGAGAGGGAAGTGAGAGGCAGCATCAGTCTTTGGTACTATGGGCTTCCTCCCGGGTCATGTATCATCCGCGAAGTATTACCGGAAGAACGACGACTATACGACGACAAAGACGGCCGAGACGTTTCGGGCAAACGTTCCACTGTGCCAGGCCGCTGGTGTTCTATGGTATATCGTACCCTCTGACGATTTGTAAATCTCGAGAAAGCCCACTTGGTGACGTACGGATACTTCCATTCACCTTCCCTTTGCTTTTTCCCCATTTGTTTTTGCTTCCGCATCAAGGTACATGCCTTGTTTCTGTATTTCTCTTCAGGTGTTATACGTGCATTTACAGTATGCGCAAAACGTGTAGTCTACGTTCCCCAAAATAGTTGAACGTTCATATGGACCAAAAATTTTGGTGTGATTAATACTCGGGGATGGTTTTACGTTTGGATAATACCGTATCCACGAGTCGGCACCTGCTATTTTTTGGCATTTATCGTTTAGGAAGAAAATGGAACATAATATCAAACCAAATCTTAAACAAAACAATCGCCCCGCTAAATGATTTGAAAAACAAGTTTGCCACAGCATCCACGGTCCCACCCGGTCGAAGAATTAATTACCTCTAGTTTTTCAGTCTCTTATGCCAGAAAATCGATAGCAAAT
Organism: Heteropelma amictum; assembly: GCA_959613375.1. Classification (NCBI taxonomy): domain Eukaryota; kingdom Metazoa; phylum Arthropoda; class Insecta; order Hymenoptera; family Ichneumonidae; genus Heteropelma; species Heteropelma amictum. The sequence goes on from OY390725.1 coordinate 7,078,016, forward strand.
GGTGATAAAATCTGGAATTCCGTTTTCCAAAGTATAAATTTGCGTATCTTGATTTTCCATCGTTCGATAATTTTTATCGTATATGAATAAATATAAATACATTTCTGTCTTCCAACGTATCCTATATTTCAGCGTCTTACTATATCGTTATTCGTGATAGGATGCATACGTGACGTCCAAAGTTTGTTCGTCCGCAAAGTTGCCTTTCACAACAAAATGGTTCCTCCCTTATCTTTCCTCTCGAGAAACGAAAGTCAACCCGTGAGTTTTACGTCCCTCGGGGACGAGATACGACATTTTTGCTTTCACAGATTTTCGAGAAACGGCCTCGGTGTGATATTCGATGGCTCTCTTGAATAGGCACTATTCGTAGTTGTAGCTTTTTATACCTACTGGGGATTAGAGACGCGCGCTCACGCGCGCGATCGGCTGCATTTTCGCGCTGCAGCGCTCCATCTTGAATCAAGTATAGACCCCTAGAGAACACATTATAATTCGGCATAAGTAGCAAATTGTGGAAAGCAAGGAATTTTTAAAAAACTGAACAAAAATTTCCGAAAACTGGACATGAAGCAACTTGCTTAGAGTTGTTTCCTCTATGCGTGGTTAAATTTTCATGGAGTTGTCGATCGTTCTTTTCATTTCTTGTAAATTTTATTAAAAAAACTGAACAAAAATTTTCGAAAACCGGACATGAAGCAACTTGTTCAGAGTTGTTTCCTCTATGCGTGGTTAAATTTTGATGAAGTTGTCGATTGTTCTCTTCATCTGCCACTACTTTCGAGTACTACAGCGTCGAGCGGTAGTACTGCGCCTGCGAGACTGCTTACCCGCCCGACATTGCTGTAGAGCGGAAAGATAGCCTCTCCTGGCCAGCGTCGAGCGGTAGTACTGCGCCAGCGAGACTGTTTACCCGCCCGACATTGCTGTAGAACAAAAATTTCCGGAAACCGGACATGAAGCATCTCGTTTGGAGTTGTTTCCTCTATGCGCGGTTCAATTTTGATGGAGTTGTCGATCGTTCTTTTCATCTGCCACCACTTTGAAGGAAAACGCTCTCGGGAGATCGTCTGATCGAAGAGTCATTTCTTGTAAATTTGATGAAACAATCTATGCCATCATCTTTCCAGGACACGTTTTTTTCAATATTTTTCACGTTTGAATGTTTAATTAAAAAATAGGCAACTTATACCTGGATACATGTATTCCATCATTTTCATTCTTGTATGATTATCAGAAGCTTAATATTTTTGATACAGGAAGAGTTCCTGCATAAGCATTACATTATAGACCGAGGATTGCGTTGAGAGTCATTGCGGTGTGCTCAAAAAAAAATCTTTTGATTAATTTTTTTCATTCCTGCGGATCATCGCATATCTTTGCTGAGGTATGCGAGTATCACATAGTGTACACTCTAATATTTCGCTATTGCAGCATAAAACATACGATGCTCATGTTGATATTTCACCCTCGTTATTCATGGCTCCAGTCTTCTACTTCGTATTATTCGCACGTACTTATACGCGCTCTGCGTGCCGTCGAGCTTTCAAAGAATACTCCGAGACTCACTTGCATTGGCGTAAACAGCTTCAGTCTATTTCTCTATGCTTTGCCATTTTCCACGGACACCAGTTTTTCATTTTCTTCACACTGTGTAACCGAAGAGAATTTCGCTCTTCAATGTTTTTTTTTTCCTCTTGTATCAATCAATTGAACTCGTATCGGATAGTTCAATTGACTATAAATGATCATCCGCGCTGATCAAGAGAGAAACATTAATATCCTCGATATCTCGGGAATTGCACCGACAATAATTCTCGAAACGAACATATTGTTTAACGGGATCGTAAATAAAGGTGTAACAGCTCGAAATCTTCAAATATAAATCACGCAGCTTGGAAGGTAACGTTCTAACTTTGACTTACAACTCCCATTCTCTGCTTCGGGAGGATGAGAAGAAGAAGGTACGCGATCCTCCGTATCACCTAAACGCGAAACTGTAGAACATCTCGAGACTTCTGGACTTTGGAGTATATCGATTATACAGCACGCTCATTCAGAATATATGTATATGGCGGATAATTCACTAAACTGATTGTTGTGTATAGGATATACCGCTGATACAGCAGAGATAGCCTTCGATATCTTTGAATCCATGATGCGGAAATTGTCATGGATAACATTTTCGATAAAATCGCAAAAACCTTCAGTTTACTTTGATTTTAAGTTCGATTCATCAATTTTCTATATTCGGAAGAAAATGTCTCTGCGTGAGAGACTCTTGCGTTCCAATTGATTAATAAGCTAATATTTGATCTCTTGCTTCTCATTAGGAAATCCGAGTGACTTAATTGGAGATTGTCGTTTCGCTTCAGCATTGAGAACGTACACCGCGAAAATTACTATTTATTCCAAGTCCTGCAGAAAAGATGGAGAAAAGCGAGCGCCCGTGCTTATAGCGAGTTTGGATAATTCGTTCGACGGTACGGAACCGAGTTTTTTGCTTTGGAGGATGTAGATCGATGGCTATTGAGAGTTCCACTTGGTGGCTGTTCCTGTATGGTGACTTTTGACTCTTTCGAACTCGTTGCTTGTTCGATTCGATGCGACGCGACATCCGTGAATTCCGTTTTCACCTATTCATATATGTATATATCAGACGTGGACCAGACAACATTTCGGGATCATAGGGAGCACGTTGGACACATAAATCGTCGAGAGACATTTTTTCGACTTCGTTGGAAAGTGATCCTGGTCCTTGTTCAATTTACGTCCTTCGAACTTCGACATTCGTTGGTACAGCTTGAGAATAACTCTCGTAAAGGTATACCTAGAGACACGGTATGGTCTCGACGCCAAGTAATTTAAAAGAATATTTTGAAGTATGTAAATTACGTATCATATAAATACGTCTGGTCACTGATATATATTAATATACATTTTTATATAAATAACAAATAAATGTGTACAATAACATATTCGATCGCATGAAGTTACTACATAAAATTGGAGATTATGTCGGTAGACATGATAAGTAACTACGTAGTATTTGCAGAATTGACGAAACAATTTTTTTTTCTCGTAAGATTCTGCGATCGATTATCATGATCGTCGATTTTCGTAGTCGGACGTAACGAAGAAGGAACTCCCTAGTGTTCCCTGATTCGTCTCGTATTCATAGAACTTTTGTGTCCCACAAATATCCTTTCTTCGACTCTTTCCATTGCCGATAGTCGGCGCTGTGCAGGTGATTTATGTCGGTACTATATTTTGTGATGCAATCTTTTTTCACGAATTACTGGTTTTTTTTTTGCAATGCGCGTTTTATTCGCCACACCGGTGCGACAATCGGTGGAAATGATAGTAATTCACCGATAATGATCGAAGATTGCGTTGAAAGGCACGCGGTTAGTGGGTTATCGTCAGCAGAGAAATATATCGGTGGTCGGAAAGCTTTTTTCATGAAACACGTAGATACAGGTCGTTTCTACGCCCTTGTGCACAATGCAGAATATCGTCAGGTTAGCAAAAGGTGAGCAAAGCATGTAAAAGTTCACAGAAAGGATTGTTCCACCCTTGTCCCCTTCCATCGAAAGAAACATTTCACTCACGCTGATTACACCTTCATATCTCTCGGCAACCCTGGAAACGTCCGAGAAACGTATGACAAAAAGAGCAAAGTAGAACGGCGTCGTGTCTGCCATTTTCCAGCTCTTTTTTATCCGGGTCCATCAAGAAAAAAAACATTCATGGAAGTGAATGTTACGTGTGTTTTTACCAAGAAGCTTTTTGTCCAACTTTATTTGTTTTTCTTTTCGTACAATTTCGTAAAATGCACAACATGTTGCAACGGCGTGGCATATACGGTCGGCGAAAAAAAATTGTTGTCATTTGCTCGCTATGTACGTTATTACACTGATTATTACGACGAACTGTCGAGTAATCTGCTGTTTAACCGATTTCTGTTGAGAAATTTTGAGTTGTTTATCAGGTTCGAATATCTTATTCGTTGGATGTAATGACATTTCACGAAGTGTGAAAAGAAGTATTTCCCTAACGTTTGCTGACAAACGTTATATCGATAAATATTTATTATTGATTTTTTGATCGTTCGCTTTGCCTATAAATTGTCACGTCGTTGTTTGCGTGTTCTGCACAACTAAAAAAAAAGTAATTCCACCAAGTCGATGTTGTTCTTTCGTTTTGGTTGGTGCTAGCAGGTCTTTGCAGCGGGATTCTCGAATTTTCATTTAGGCACGAAGTTTATCTCATATGTACCTTGACACCAGAATCAACAACGAACGACACATCCAATCTAAAGGGCGGCCGCGATCTTACGTAGATGCTGTGATGTTGGACTCGAGTAGCCACCGTCTGAGCCCTAATAATACCAGCACTAGGAGTCAACAACATGTAAATTCGTCACCGGGATAACCGAAGGGAGGAAGGAAGTAATTAGATGCGTTGTTGCGGGAGTCACCTTTGAGCTCCGGGGCGCTGAGTATTAAGTGCGGTGTTCGTGTCTGAGGGATGCGAGGTAAGAGCGGGTGGTTCTCTCTTTGTATACAAGGCCAGGTCTTGCCATGTCTCTCTTACCGATGTGTGTAAGCCGAGCTTCATATTGTCGCTCGAGCACTGTGAAACAGGGAGATCATGCTACTTCCACACTTCAGGGACGAGATGGTACACACACCACGTGTAAATTCGTTCAATCTCGAGTACCTGGCGAATCCTTGGGTGTTTATAGGGTATACTTGAGCGTTTATAAACGGGTACGTTAAATATATGCACGAGTGACGACCATAGCACTCACAGCACATGTAAATTGTAGCCATGGACACCTGCGAAATCACCAACGAAGGGGCACTTTTGCGTGGCTTTTAATGTCGTCGTCGACGATCGTCATCCGCTTCACTGATAGGTCCAAAGTCATCGATAAATGCGCACACCAGTAAAGTTGCATACTAGAATTTTTTATCACATTCGGACACTGGTAATGGTTCTGGAAATACGTAAATCACTTACTCACCAATTTATCGTCGGACGAATAAGGCGCTTGTTTATTCACTGCTGCTCTTCCTATTTTCGTTTATATTCATAAAACAGAGACAACCGTAGAAAAACGACGAACGGCTGAATTAAAGTATCAGTTTATGTTGTAAGTGCAAGAAGTTTGGCTAGAAATGATCACAAGTGTGGAACCATCAATGGGTGATTAAAGTTTGCTTTTCGGGGGTATCTCTCATGAAACCAATAACAATTTTGTGATACATTGATTCGTATATTTCGTTTGTCCTAGTGGGGTATTATCAGTGCAGCTCGGCCTTAGATCCTCTGCCAAAACTAGTCAGAATAGGCCATCCGTCTCTTTCCTGCTACCTCGTAAACTTTTCCGATCGTGTGCAATGCAGCTAGGCAAGTTTGCCCCTTGTGAAATAAATTCACGATTCATCCCTATAGATCGTTTATAAAAGCCGGCCTGTATTCCTGCGACGACAATTTTGGCAGAGCGGATCGAGACTCGTGTTCTCCAGAAACGATATAACGCAGCATCCCTATGGATACAATCGTTCAAAGAGAAGAAAAAGTTAATCAGCAGCGTTAGTTTCGCCAATATATCATTCCAATATATCGAGTATACGGCTTCAAAACTTGTTCCACTTCGATCGTCCTCACTGTAGAAAAATCTTATCTACATTATTCAATGTTTAACCGGATCATCCGTATATAGTTTTTCCAAAAGCTGGTCCGCCTTCGCTGGTCTCATTGCCTAGGCATGCAAGATTGTTCGAAAGTTTAACAGCAATATAAAAGTTGTTCCCAAAATTGAAACCGCATCAAAAGTTTGTACACGACAAACAAAACTTTCGTGAAATGCAACTATCATAATTGTGGGGTGAGCACATGAATACTGGCTCCAGCATGTGAATCGATTGCCCTACGGGGTCGGAACGTTTTTTCCAAAATCTACAGCGTGATGCAGTTGGTCCAGCGTACAACGATATTATATAACGTTTTTCGTTTCCGCGTAAACAGGAGCGTCAGAAAATTGTCATCGCAGGCTGCAAGCGTAGACTTCGGTGTACCCACGTGATATACGGCTTTGGTTCCAAGAGCTTGAAGGGCTAAGGTACGAACGTATATGGATAAGCCAAGGAAAGTTTTGAATTTGCTTTTCCCGTTGATATTCAGATATGTCTGTGTTTGCCAAGTCGCTATAGGGCATTGTCGATGGAATAACGTTGACGCAACAACGCTCCAGCTTCTACGATTTCGCATTGAACGCTACAGGGGTTTCGCATAGATCCTGAAACCCTAGATTTCTCTCTTTCTCATTCTGCACTTACCGAAACGCCACTCCATCAGACCACTTTCGTTCTTCTGGCTTTCTGGGTGCCGTGCGAACGATCGACAGAGCGTAGGAGCCATCAACCCAACAAGATCCCGTTCCTCTCAAGACTTTCTGGAGAAGGTTGAAACGAAAGAGAAGGCGGAGAAGAAGGCAACAGAAGCAACTTCAGTCTGGGACCGGTATACTTTGACTTGCACCAAGCGCTATACCGTGTTGAAACAATCCTCCTTGGTCGGTTGTACCGTGGGGTTGTTCCGCTTTTCACTGGCGCTCCTTCGTTGCCTACGCAACTATATCACGAGAGCGTTGGGTTGAGGATGTGCTTCGGTTAATTGTATAAATTAGCTGTTGCTTTCCAACTGTCGGACGAGGCAAAGGGTCTCTACGCTGGGTTTATCACTATGGGCACTCATTTGGGTAGTATACAGTACTATCGATTTCCCGAACGTGAAACTTTTGTCGCGGGGAACATTGCGGCCCGATAGATCGCGGGACATTGTCCTTTGACGTTCGCAGCGAGCTATATTCTCCGAAAAGTTTTCACGATACGACAGTCATCGATGTTGGAATATGAAGCGCATGCAAATTTTGGTGGCGAAAAGTTTGGGCTTGCGTACGAGAAACCCTGGAAAAAATCAACTTTTCTAACCCAGTTGTTCGAGAATACACAATTTATTTACACATTTATTGTTGGTTTCAACATTTTAAACTTTCTCTCTTCGATCTTTTCGTTGCAACCTCATCTCTTTAGGAGCATCCTCCGACTCGATAGAGACCGAATTATCACACAACTCCCCAAAGGGATAATGATGTCAATCAAGCTGAAACTGAAGTTTGTGTGAAGCTTGAAACTTAAAAGACTCCCGAGCTTCCGTCGTCGTAAATTTCACATAAAAATCAGATTAAATTCGTATGCAATTAAATTAAAATTTTTTTTTTAGATTTAATAAAATCTGTGCTCTGCGAGTTTCTAACAAAGTAGATTTTACGTTTTTCGTTTTCTCATTCGATAAACAAAAATTTGTATTAAGCTTTGAGTTTGCTTATGACATATTCAGGTTTTATTTATTATGCATAATCTTTCGGTGCGATTTCAATGTCGCGCCAAACTCCTATATGGGATTGGCATTTTTGTTCAAATTTCCATGCTCAGGCGATACGACCAGCGTGCAGTGGACGTATTTCCGGGTTTCCCCGGACGATTTCGCGTAAATTGTCGTTTATTTCCCGGCAGGCTACACGAAAGTATAATTATTGAAAGACTTCATTCAGAAACGAATGTTTGCCACTTTTTTCGGATAAGAGTAACAGCGGTAATAATACGAATTAACAATAACGATATAATAATAAATCACAGCTACGAGGCACTGGGAGAGGAACACGAGCGCGATAGCCGGTGTGAACGTGGTCATAACTACGAAATATTCCGTGCACTACTTTAATATAGAGCCGGAGCGATGGAAAGGCTTTAGATGAGGGTTGAACCTCTCGGTCTGTATATCAGAGAGCACGACTGTTAATATTGTGCAGTGTTGGTGGTGGTCTCTTGACGAAGCCGGATGGCGTGGGTGGTTGAACGTTGAGGGAGTTTGAAAAGAGAGAGAGAGAGAGAGGGAGGTACACACAGCAGGAGAAATAGCAAGGGTGCTTGCAGGAGAAGGATGCGAACGAAGGGTGGAGAATGGGGTTGGAGGGGAAGCGGATGGTCGAACGTGTTTCTCGTTAAGTGAAGCAATTACCCAACCTATCTATTACATACACCTCCGTCAGCGACTACCACAGCCTTTTAGTTTTGAAGAGTCCATTAACGGTGCCCTCTACTGTACTAGAACTGCACTCCTCATTCGGTTGCTCTTTCTCCTCTGTGCTCTGCCTCTTTTTTCCAGTATCGTTGGCTCAATTTCGCCTTTCCTGTTTATCGAGTGCGTTGAATCTCCTATCGTTTCACATATCGCACGCGGTACGAGTATGAATTTGGGTTCGCAAAAATCCGATGAGCGTTCTTCGTTAAATGAGAAGTACACGTTCGAACGAGTTTAGATGTGTTGATCTTTAACGGCTAAAAAAAAAGCACTGGAAATCTGGGCACTTTGTTGTTTCTGGGCAAAAGCTATATCTTTTGCATATTGCATATCGTTATCAATTTCACGTGGGAAGTTGCGCGTAAACTTTACCTCAGTGTGCACGCCCGTATAATAGATTGAACCCCGGAAGGAGAAAAATTGTTTCTAAAACAACGAAAAATTGAACGAGAGACTTGTTTTTTAATTGAAATTTATGCAAAGTTTGAAATTTATTCAGCGCTAAATTGCTAATATCTATATACATATCTCAATGATGACTTGTAATGAGATTGGTTATTATATTCTGCCAAATGATCGAAAAACTTTCTGAATAAATCATGGAAATTCAGTTTATTAGAAAAATGTTTGAGTTCCGAAATATATGTATGTGCACTCTTTGAATTTATTGGTTTCACGAAAAACGTTGGATTTGACCATCAACGCCTAAAGGCACATGCCCCCTATGCCAAGGTTCAAACGGTTCCGGTACTAAATATCTTGTAACAATATTTGCGTCGGTGCAACAAGCTTTTTTTCGTACACATACGGTACAACCATGAATGGAAGGTTCCCGCGGCTCAATAAAGGAATTAACTGACGAAAAGTCATGTATATTATTAACAGTCTGCTGTTAATCGATACTAATTCCACCGAAAAACCGTAAAAAGAAATAACCGAAAAATGGACGGAGGCAGGCACAAAACCCGAGGCAATCCGGTTTTTGGTAAATCGCGTTGGTCACTCGGTTACTCCAGGACTGTTGTCACGTTCGATTCAGCCCATTCTCTCCAGTTATATCGAATTCCAGAGAGCGTGTATGCATTTTGTCCGGGGTCCGAACAAAGAAAGCCAAAGGACAAACGTGCCGAATACTATATAATTCCAATGATCCATGCCCATGGACAAAATAATAGATACAGAGCGGTACAATAGGGGTGGAAAAGGAGGGAGTGAACGAAGTATCGATAAACCCGTAAATAATTAGCGAGCGTGGTGGTTCCAGAGAGCGGTCAGGTTGGCGCGCTATATTCTGGACGTTATTGGTCTCTCGTTTTACTCCCAAGCCTCACTTACCACTCGACGAGCTTTCCGGTGCGCTTTTGGTACCGCTATCGCACACGAGAGTGAATGCAGTATGGCTCACAGGATATATGTGCTTATTTCTACATAAAATATTCCTTCTACCATGTATACGTTGCATAAATAAATTTAAGATCGGCCTGTACATGTGACCCTGGGGTGGCTGATTAACCCTCCTTTCGAACCTGCTCGATATATGGCCTCATTCTCATACTACACCGCAATAACTCTGGAATGAACAGATCGTACGTTAGCGATTATAGCGTCTGTATATCGGCCGATTTCGTATTTGCCGCATCCGTATATTCATACATAAACAGCTGGGAATACAAGATTAAAGCCAATTCACCCTCCAGTATCGAACATTTACGAGTTTTGGGTAATTGCACGAGGTGAATGATGTCTGTGAATCTCACTCTCGTTGGATTATTACTTCAATTACCAACAGCTTCGCGATTGAATTATTTACCAAACGCTTTGGTTATTCACAATTTCTGTATTTCTCTTTCCTATGATTTTCCGAAGAATATCATTCTCGTCCTCTGTACAAATTCAAAATTTACTCGCCATTCATCAGAATTCAAGCTCAACCACCGAAAGATCAAGACGTCTCATCTATACCGGTTGAATTTTTTTAGCAGTAGGACCCCATCGCACGAATTAATTTCTTTAGATATGCAAGAGAATTGTGCAGTTATTTTCCACGCCCGATGGCAGATTATTAATTTTACACAGTGTGTATAATTCAACTCTCCTTTTCGTGTTTTCTCTTTCATCAAGTTTCGCGTCTCATGGTGCGTTTTAATTGAATTAAAATATTGCTTCTTTTGCCGAAAGATCCAAAGTTAACGTGGCTCGATGTCATGTATACCGATCTGCGTTATCACTGCCGTTTCAGCTTCGTTTAACAGCCGAGATACGATGGATGCTGTAATGAACATTTTATCTACAGTGTGGCGGTACATATAAAGCGCGGATTTTAGTAGGCGCGTCAGGTTTTCATGAGATATAGAGTGTGTGGATACCACTGCCAGTAGGTTAAGTCCATACAAACGATGTACCAACGTCCGTAGCGTATTATATCCTACATCAGGTAGCCCAGAGTGTATAACTCTCGTCACTGCTATCTCTCTTACCCTTGCCCTGAACCTTCTCTTCACCCCGAGCCTTTCTATTCCTTCCACTGCAAAACCGGGGTACACTGTATGTATATACAAGCGAAGACTCCATTTTCCTTTCACTGGGACCGCTACAGCACCCACTTTGAATCCTAATTCGGATTATTAGCTTTGCTAACTACCCCGACCTGGGACAACGTGATGAACGAACGGCGAGACTCGGTACGGATGAGACATTCCAGGCCAAATTAACTACCACCGAACGTTAATTTTGTCTCTAATTTTTATCGTTAAAGTAAGCTTGCTATTGATACGAGCTTTCATGTTTTTTTTTTCATTTCCTTTATCGGAGCAGTTGCAAAAAAGTATGCATTTTTTCTAATTTTTTGCGATCTCGTCAGACTCTCGTTTGCGCTGCATGTGAAAAGAAGACGAACAATATTAATACGAAAAAGAATTATCGCCCGAAAACGTGCCACAAAATGAGTATGTAACTTGATGATTCAAGAGGTAATAATGGATTGTTACGAAAAAAGAATCCAACCCTCATTAATCTTAAAAAATCGGACGGAAAACTTGTTGATAGGGCAAGGGGTTTTTATAATGAAGCCCATGTGATCGAGGCTACCTCCCTGTAAAATTCGATCGACGTCTGTTTTACGGTCCAACCGTAAAAATGTGACAAACACCCAGCGGTATTTTTGCATTTGTAATGTAAGTAAGTATGGATTTAGTTTACAGCGAAAAAACATTGATTTTCTGAAGCGTTATTTTCTTTCTAAATTCTAATAAAAAACTTTGTTTCTCATCGGTTTTCGTCGATTTTCGCGGTGGCGGAAGCACTTTTTTATTATCGCTCACACTGTTCCTATTCCAAGGATTGAAGAAAAAATTGATAATGAATATAACTTTTGTTCGTAATAACACAAATTGTGAGAATATAGCGGGGCCGGGGCGTGGAAACTGTGACGCTAATTATATTTATCTTTGACGCTCAATGCGCAGGCAACTTTCCAGCGGAAGTTGAAAGTTGTGGTACGAAATTTTCTCAATTATTACTAAAATAGTATACCATCCACCATTACGGAATACCGGGTGCTTTGTTTCAATTTTATTAATTAATGTTGATGTATTGATGCACCTACGTATTATGTTTGATTTAAAAATAAATGAAAATTGAACTCTAATGTATCGCTACTTGTAGTTTATTTACAAAAAAAGTTAATTTCATCATTATTCCGTTGTGCTGATTTTTCGATGACGCCTTACCTTGAATGAACTACAAACTTTTCAGAATCAATAACTTCGATAGTCTGCATCTTTTTACCGATAAAACAGAATTGAAATAATACAGAAAAAAAACGTTGTTTTTTTAATTTGAATAATTTTACATTAATGTTTTTCCAAATCGTACTGTTACGCATTGATTTCACCGATCTTTCAGTTTGTCAACGTTCTTTAGTGTGAACTTTTTTTTGTGTGAGTCTTGAAGACAAAAATTCCGGATATAAAAACTATGGAAAAAATGGCAAAACCTCTTTTGCAATAAGTATACATATTCAAATTTGACTCCAATGAAAAAATATGGCGTTCAATACAGACGACATAGCCTGTAACATGTTCTGTGCGCATATATTGTTTTAATTAATTTTTATACAAAACACATACCGTCTGTGCATGCGTACGTACTTACAGTGCATTTCAGATGATAAGTTTTTGATTTCGCTATTTTTTCTCGCCTCAATGAACAAACTGATTGTTTTAATCTAGAGTTATCGGGGACGTTATCATTTACGAAAAAGTTTAATGAATAATTAGCATCATTCAGCATTGTTAAATTGTGGTAGAGTTTTGGTTGAAATTTATTTGTAGAAGAATGATTTGTTCGCCTGAAAGTTCGTTTTAAAAATTCGAAATTATAAACAACAATTTTTTTCTCGAAATTGAGTTTCTCGATGTTCAATTGGTACCTATGAGTTGGGCATAATTCTCACAACACACCGAAAATAGAAGACATACATGGAATTCACCGGGAAATGAGAAAACGAGAAGTTTTTCATGCAATTAACGTGCTGCTGGGTGCTCTCGCCATATTCCGCGGAAGCTCCAAAAGTCGAGGACGAGCAATGCCGAGTCCGAATTGCACTCTTATCGCAACGCTTTTTATTTCTCTTTTTCTTTTCTCCAACTTTCTCACCCTCGATTCATCAGTAGACGCAACGATAATATTTCATCCATTTTCTGGTCACAATAAAAAAATATCGAATTCAAATTTTTTTCAAAAAATTTTGTTTTTTGGTATTCTAAGATAAAAGTTTTGCTGATTTTCTTTTGGAAATCTTGCGCAGCTGCCCTGTACAGATAGCGGCATAGAAGAGAAACGTCTCGAAATGTTGAATACTTTGCAAAACGCCGAAAAACTCTGAGAAATAATGGCTTAAGTAGGAAATCCGTCGCGCAATGGAGCTTCCAACGTTCTCGTGCGAGTGTATGTAATCCACCACGATAGGTAAGGAGAGTTTTCGCGTTCCTGATCTCTCGTGTGTAATGAAAACGGAGGCAGAGGAGGAGAGCCAGATAGATCGTATCAGCTAATTATACGACGGTAGAATTATTGTCTTTTCGCCACGTGCTCGTAGATTCGCCTCTCGCAATTTAGCCAAGATGAGACTTACGAATCCCGAGGGTATCGGCAACGCGGTGGAGGCAGAAACGGCGGAGAAGATAAGAGCTGCAATACCAGTGACTACACCAATGGTGAGCCAAGCCGACTGTAGTGATGGATTATTGTTTTCGCTATTAAGGGTCGTTTCTGGCGGCATTTCCTATTTTTTTTTCTACCGACACAGACGACTTGCCAAAAATGCACGTCGAAGAAGCAATGATTATACAAGCCCAATCAATAATGTGTTCCGCTCTTCCGCCGACACAGACTACTGGCCGGAAGTGTACGTCGGAGAAATGTATTTTTAGTCGTTACAGTCATTGGCTAAATCAATTTTTGGTATTTTTGTAATTGGGAATCCAATCTCTCGTTGATCTTGATTAGACTAAACGGGATATCGCGTTATGGACCTTGCAATATTCAATTCCTAATTGTGCGCGGGAAAATATTTTCGATGCCGAAGCTGAGCGGATATAGCCGGATTTATTGAACCGAAAAAAACTAAACCAAGTCACGTGCGTGACGATTTACAAAAATCGACAGTGCTGAATGTATAAAAATGTGTATAAGATGTCAAAAGCCGATGTAATTGATGATTTCAAGAATAAATTCGCGAAAATTTGTATGTTTCTCGAGACACGCGTTTTAAGGCGACGTTTTAATCCCCTCTCGTCCATCGAAATTTAGAAAAAATTCTCAGTCGAAACCTGTAGATCCAATCGATTTGAAATTCGTTGCGAGTATTGAGTAACATAGCACGGAGGGACTCCCGGTTTTATAATTTCGAAATATTGCAAAAAAAAATGTTTTCAGAGACAAAATTCCGAAATTCTAAAATCGCCAGAAGTTTTTTGGATTTCGATGGTCGGGCATCACACATCGCCTTAATTAATAAATATGCCGGGTGGATGTGGTAGCCTCCAAATTGCGTATGTGGCCGGTATTAAATGGCATAATTTTTATAATCATGTATTTTATTTATTACCAATTGCTTCGTGATATACGGCACGATCATCAAGATGTGGCGATTGTTTCAGAAGGTTTAATTATAGATACATTTAATATTTTGCAAACACACGCGTTAATAGCTCAGCAACATTTGGGGGTTTATGTGAAAACGAAAAACATTAATATAAATAATAGAGAAAACCACAACAGCTGTACAAAGTCTCTTGTGCACATACTTTTGTCATGTACGCATTTATATTACAACTGTATACGTGATACAGAGAGAAGCATTAAAATGAAAATTCAAAATCATCCGAGAACATGTATAAATACTTGAAGGTAAAATGTATCCAAAGACTCCTCCATTACACTTGACGTACGTACAACTGCGATATCGTTTTTCGCAATAATGTCGATGTCGTATATGCATCAAAACGCAAGTGAGATGAATAAGAGAGGATGGAGGAAATCGAGCGTAGGATTTTGATTATTCGCGTCCTCGTTCATGTACGGTATATTCAACCGCGGCAACGTAATGAGACTTTTCGTTCTCTGTATATCTCCGTTGTACAAAAATGTCGTCACAAAACGGGCTATCTTAGATTTAAGATAAAAATCTAAATTATTCAAGGAATTGTTCGTTCTTTTAACTATTTCGAAGTGTTGAAGCACTCTACGTAAGGAGCAGTCGAGATAATATTTAGATAATGATTTTTTACGATGACATGAATACATGAAAATTTGCCTAATACGACGAATAGTAACTCCGTTGCTGAAATAATTATCTGGACCCTTGAAGATGATTTTTACAATAATTTCGAAACATCAAGAAATGTGGAAGAACGATTGAAAAAGAATTCGATGTATCCTGACGTTTCAGCAGTGATGACACATGAACATATTTCATTCAAAAGCAGGCAATTTAATTTCAGCGACCAAGAAAGTAAAAAAGAACACGAATGAGGCCAGCTGAATAAAACACGTGTAGAATATCGAGAAAACTATCGATTTTGTATTTCCGAATCTAAAAATCACGTTCACGTGTTCAATTTAATACTTAATTTTGGATCGTTTGACTTTCGCAATTCGTATCCCGAATCAACTTCGGCAGTATTTTTATACAGTTTTTATAGAAAAAAGTTGCATATAATAAGCATGCATTTTATAAAATCTCTTTTTAATTTCTGCACGAAAATTATTCGCATATCCAAAAATATGACACATGGCTTTTGTTTGATGAAAAAAAAATGTCACTCTCTCGTTACATACGCGTTCATATATGACATCGTCAAAAAAAAGGATCAATCTTTTTTTCAATCATCAATCCAGACAATCTGCCAGTCTTCCACGTGCAAGTCCGAAAAGCGATCAGCACCTGTGTGGTTCAAATTCTCAACATTTTTAATTCGCGTATTCCAAATCGCAATGCGAAAGTCTTCTATCATTAGACACCTCGATAACCGGTACGAACTTCGGTAGCGCACATAATACCATTATCTTTCAGTGAAGATGTCGGCAAGCTCGAAATTGGGGCAGCATCAGTTTCGACACATCTTTAATGCACATCTCTATACAGCGACATTGATACGACGAGTCCTGAACGCTGAAGCTCGTCTGAAAGTTTTTCAGATGTGCCAAGCTAAAGATATTTCACCACTTTATTAATATACATTTATCAATGGTATATATTTAAGCACCATTTCGCTGTTTCTCCTTTGCTCCGATCGTCTTTCGCGCCTACTGCACTGTTTCCGTATACACACAAAGAAACTGCAGTAAGCATACCGACGGGCGTAATTCCTGCAATTTAAGGGCATATAGCAGTCCGTGTGTATATACATCTATATGTCTTTATCGCATCCCTGTTTCATCCCCTTGGCGTCTTTGCGCCTTCTCCATCCCTCTTGCGACGATTCCCAACGGTATTCTCCCTCTACCTTTTTATCTCTGTTCAGTGTAGCAGACGAGCGATATGCGCGAGCGCCGGCACGATTCGCGCGTGTCTTGATTCGCTTCTGTCTGTCTTTCTCTCTCCTGCTTTTTCCGTCTATTTCTCCTGTATACACATGGACATCAGAGGTGCCGCGCAACGCAGCCCCTATACTTTCCCGTACACCCCCTTGCACCCCATGCACACCCACGCATACGCGCGTACGATACTGAGCAGTACCGAGGCAGGCTCGAAGCTTCCCAAATGTCCTACCTCCGGCTAGTCTGCCGCGACGTGCCGCCGCGCGTTAACCATCGCTCCACGGTCGTGTAACAGATTTCGCAAACTCACTTACGCGGCACTCGACGTTCTCAAAAATTCACACTCACGTACAAAGTGAAATTGATTTCTTCGAGAGTCACGAAAAATTCGAATTCGGAGAGTTTTGATGCTCATCTCGACGATAAACAGCACATTCGATAGCAAAGTTCGATAAATGTCCATTATCCTTCGTGAAGCTTCGGCTGGAGCAGCTGTCTTTTTTGAGCCGAAGAGGTTTTTGCGTGTGGATCATTTTTTTTTCTTCCTCTCTGAAAAGTTGAATGGTACCTATTATTGTCATTGCTCTTATTTTTCAAAATCATTTTTTTTTCTTCCTCTCTGAAAAGTTGAATGGTACCTATTATTGTCATTGCTCTTATTTTTCGCCGAGTATAACGCGAATCTATGGTATTCTCAGGTCACCCAAATTATTTTGATGATTCGATGAAATTATGTTTCCAAAGTTTATTTTACCACGAGAGCAGTTTTTTGCAATATTATTTTAACCATACATTTGACACACGTTGTAGTTACGTTCATTAACATAGCTTGACGATATCGCGGGTGATTGTTTGTTTCATTTTTTTTTTACGAATCACGTATACAACATTTAATTGCCTCGATTTGTTTGGACCCAGACGGTAGCACGTGAGGTATGGAGAAGGATAGACTCCCTGTTTTAAGGGATGTAGGGAAATCTGGGTTTTGTCAAGGCCCGATAAAGTCTGCACCACGTGCTGAGGGTCGAGCGTTTTTTATATTTCTGGAATTATTTACAGATGGATATTCTTTTTTTTTTCGAAAGTACTTTTTTCGGATCTCCGTTTTATCGAAATAATAATATTTCCCGGATTTTTTTTCATCGTCAATGTAATTCAGCCACGTTTACTAATATTCCGGTATATTTAGTTGTTTAAACACTTATTCGGATGCCATATATAATATTTTAATAAAAAAAGAATAAGTACGTCTTTCGGGGCACTTTTTATTGAAATGGTGAAATATTAATTTTCAGTTTTGTTTCATTGTGAACAATCACAGCGGACGGAAAATCGTGGATACAACGTCGTGAAATAAATTCGGATATTATTCACCCCAAGTGGAACTTTGCGGAATAATTGTAAATGTACGCGTCAACGTGAATACGCGTAAAATATTGCATGTACGAACGCGAATCCTCTGGATTTTCGTGTGGTTTCGGTATGGTGAATGTCAAAGCGGCCTAAGTGCAGTGCAATAAATGTTTTTCTACCTGTTTTCCGCTTAGGAATTAATCTGAATTTTGTGGTGAAAAACGCGATACAATTGAAGAACCTGGGATTGCGATTCGTTCTCGGATTTAGAAGGCGTTCGCGAGTGCAATAAAGACCCGATGTGAATTTAACAACCCTGTGACTTGGACGAGACACACGAGTACGTAAACTTTATCTTTATCGGGGAAATACAAACGATTTATCGATCGGTTTGTTTTTCACGTTTGTTTCATGATTGTCTTTATCGAGAAAATGTATGGAATGAGTATACATTTTTTGCAAATCTTCTGTATTTATTAAGAAAGTGTTCCCTAACGTTGAATAATTCCAACGTAAAATGAAGAGAATATTTCTTTCGGTTCGCAGCTGTTGGTCGGATTAATGAATTTTTTATGAATTTTACGAGATTCTGCATAAATGAGAATACAAGTGAAACGCAGGATCATCGAATTTTGTTCGAAAAATTGTATCTAGAATTCGGTACTAACACGGGATAAATTGATTTGAATTTTGTATAAATATTTTAATGGTAGCAACAGTTATTACTGTTAAATTGTAAAAGAAATTGTCCCTTATTCGATTACCCGCCTTTTGTTGCTTATTTTGTTGCGTCGATTTCATCCTGCACCTTGTTTATTCGAATTGAGGTACGAGTCACGTGATGAAGGGTTTTGGAAAAATACTTTTATTTACACAACTTTTGTCTATGCAAACAACATTCATGTAAATACTTTTAAGAATTGCAAAGTTCGTATTACATCAGCAGACCCATTTTATTAAACATTTTTCCAGTAAACTGGAATGGCATTCGTTTCGAGAATTTAGTAGATTTTGCATCAGGAATTGCTGATTTATTTATTACAACAGTCTTGTTTAAATTTTTATGGACTGCTTGATTCCATTTTTATTCCGTTTTGAAATATGGACCAATAGTACGCACGTGAAGAAACTAAAAAAAAACGAAACGTCTGATAAAAATTTAAACAACTGATACATTCGTCTGGTCAATCAACGTTCCATAGAAATCGGACGAACGTAGTCGTTTGTCTAATTTTACATGTCAAAAAACTATATCCGTCAGTGTCGATTAAACACACGTGCATAGACCCAAGAGGGATAAAAAATTGTCGCCCTTATTCATCAGCGTGTCACTTTCACTTTTCCCGTCTGTTATACGTTCGACGATGTTCGCCATTCGTTTCATCTTCATTTTAAACATATGGAAAAAACACCTGGCTTTTCGCAATATTTTGTAACATTTTTTTGTCCGTGATATTTCTTTTTTTTTCCTTCACGAAAAGGGACAAGTCGTGCCAAAGGAAAAAGACGTAAGCCTTAAAGCTCTGACTGTACGGACACTTACGTCGAATCTAAACCGTCGCCATTTCAAATATATTCTCGATATGAAAACGTGTCAGCTGGAAATGACGGATAAAAATAGGATCGGCGAAGACAACGGCGACGAGAGGTGAATGTCTCACTGTCTCATTCGCGTTAAATCCTCGGCGAAAATTCCATTTTTATCTCTCCTCTTTCGCATATACCAGAGCCGTTTGGACTTTCGTTTATTTTTTGCTGACCACGCGCTGTACATGCCCGTATTGCTTGAAGATCATAGCGAGAGAAAAAGTGGACATTGCCCTATCGTAGGGGGAAAAAAATTGAGCAGGAGATTTGGTAAAATGTTACATAGGACCCTTCCGTGTTATCGAAATGGCTAGGCGCGAAGATCGAGCTTTCCCACATCCGATGGCCGGGGTTTTCAGGGTTTAACGTAATATCCTCTTGCACTATTTTTTTGATGCCTTTTCCGAAAACGCTACTGAAGAAATATGCCACCGAAAAATGTCGAGACTTTTTTTTCGCGTCACGTATTTATTTATAAAATGATTGATTTTCATTCGTTTTAATCAATATAATTAGTAGCTGACAATATTTGGTTGTACGCAAGCGCATGTGTAATACAAGGTGATTAAGGATTCTTTTTCAAACTTTTTCGATCTGAACTGCGAGTTCTTGTCAGATTTTGCATTATATTCAATTTTATCACATAATATTTCGACAGTGGATGAAAATCATGTCGAAAAAAGAAAAACACTTTGTTGCCGAGCTTACAAATTATATACCGAATTTCATCGACGATATTCCAAAATAAGAGAAGATTGGAGAGCTCTAGTGGACTCTTGAGGCGCGTTATTGGATATTATAAGGACGTTTATTTCCGTTCTCGGGAAACACGACTTTTCCAATGTTTCTCGTTGACGCTGCGAGAGTGCGCCAAGTGGTACGACAAGAATACGGCCAGACACGAATGGTTCCAGCTCTCTCAAATTTCCGACTGCTATCTATTCATTTTTAACAGTCGTATCGGTTTTTCCACAAGCTCCGATCATTTTTAGTTTCCTGCTTCGTTAATATTATAAAATGAAATCTTTCTCATCGGTGGTGGGTGAAGCTTTTCTTCCACGAGGGTAGTTCTCGCAGACGCTACAGCCGTGCAGCCAATTAAAAGTTTTATTATTACCTAAGTGAGACGGTCTATAAATTTTACAGAATCAAGGCGCCCATCGAAGCAGAAGAAATATTATTTTTACGTGTTCCTTCAGTGTTTTTTTGGCTCATATTAATCGATACGCAATTTTATACTCTAGCGTTTCAAAAATGCCAGCAGTAAGCTTGCAGTGTCTCGCCTGTTAAAAAAGATTAAATAAAAAAACGAAAAGTACTTATCGCGGATTTTTCGCTGCCACATGATGACGCTAATTCAAACTAGAACTAAATTGGGTGCATAGTATCGTTACGGAAATGATAATTTTTTTTGTAAATTATGATATGGGGCTTCCTTCATATCTGAGTAATTTTCCTATAAACCTTTCATCACACCCTCGTTTGTCCTTGCTTGAAAAAGACACTGCGTTCGTGCGATATGGAAAGTCCGAAACTGAAATGTTTCGACCACGTGGTCATATGCCGTCTTTATGTGCAATTATATTGGACGTTTGTGAGTGTACCGGCATATATATGCTGTCACGAAAAAATCGCGTGTCGACGATAACGTAATCGCGGTGGGACAAATGGTCTCGTCGTTACAACCGAACGAAATAGGTTAAACGTTGTATTATGCATTGTATCGTACATGTTTTACACGTCTATTCGGTCTTCGCTCAAATTCGTTGATGTGAAAATAACATTTTTGTAATACAGTTATCATCGTTGAAATTATTGCGAGTAGATCAATTATTGTTTTTTTTTCAATTATTAGTGAGGTCGCAAAACCGAAGAGCTGGCTGCTAAGTATAGGTGTATAACGTGTAAGATATTCGAAAAATATGAGGCGTAAAAAATAATATCTATTACATTTATAATCAATCTAGAGATACGTTAGCGTTTCGACGCCGAGTGATTTAAAAGACAAATTTTTTGACTTTTTATTACGCGTACGATATTACCCCTGAAACTAAAAGCTGTCAGGGTTAAAGAGGTTTTTCCGAAAACTCCTTAATGTATTTATTTATATGTCAAACTTGGAAGAGCCAGCTTAGACGGGTGAAAAAACATGGCGCATGGAACGTAAATAGTTGAATTATACTGCTGGCAAAAAGAAAAAGGTGAAAAGCTATTTGACGGCGACAAAAGTCACATTGTGTTCCAAAAAAACGTCTGAAGGCACGTTTGCGTTACACACAAGTTATAGATAAATGTATATACATTTTTCAAAACATTTTTTCATCATTATACAATTTTTTTCTTTATAAATAATTCATCTTTATTTTGCACTTTTGTATCACCAGAATATAATCTGCAACGTAATCGTGTCTTTTTCTTTTTCATTGATAAATACATTTTTGCAATATCCTAATGACGAAACTCCGTTCGGACGTTGCCCAAAGTATTTTCCGAAAAATAAGAGCTGATAACGTTGCATTATTGTACTCGCTCTGTCTGTCAAAGAGCGTGCAATTCTATACCTAGGAATCCATTTTTATTTTACGTTCATATGGCTGTTGTAAAACTCGTTCTTATCTCTCTTTTTTCGACGTCATTGTTGGGGATCTCGTTATCTCGTGTATTATAATAACTTAATGTCTGACGTAATAATCCTTGAGTCTGAAAATATATAACTAGACGTTATATTCTTAGCGTCGATCTCTCCTTCGTGAGTCTCGTCTCGACGCTCGAGAAATCAGTTTGGAAAACGTCAGGGTAAAATTTACCCTTCGCCGGTTACAGTCTCTCGTTAGAAGAGCTCTCATGCTTACATTTCTTCAGCTCACCCGGCCGTTATACTCACTGACGTTTCACTTTTCTCGACGCTAATTGTCTTGTTAAATCATTTCTCGTCCAGCATCCTCCTACCCCACTTCCGTTCACGACGATTTCATCCATCCTGTTCATCCTGCTTTCTCTACATCGTGTATCTCATTCACTCGTCTTCTCTCTCTTTTCTCTGTTTTGCTTCATCGCTGAAGCACTCGAACTTTCAGAGTTTCGCGTTTTCGAAGCCTCCTCTGCCTCCACGTCTAAGAGTGATCTGCTCTGGACCACGCCTGTATACTTCATTAACGGTGTCATAATTTTCTGTACCTGTACTTGCTCACGAACCTTGCGTGTCTCCAAGGGTATCGAAGCTGGAAATGACTGACAGAAAGAAAAAAACTGCCAAGTGCGAGTTTGCATGTACCTTTGCAGGGGTTGTTTTTTCCATAATTTCAATTGTCTTCTTACCGGAAGAAGGACGTTTTTACGACCTATTTTCAACGGGTTTTTCAAAATCTGCTGTCACGGGTATTTTGAAAATCAGTGAAAATGAGCAATTCAAAAATCAATTGTGAAAAGGTGCACTTTCCAATCGAAACACACCGTTGCCTCGCGAACCTCCAAATTTTAAACGAAATACATAATTCCAATAAAAGTTCAAATATGTATTTGTATATCAGCAACGGGAAATAACAGTGGTGTTGTTTATATTGCGGAAGGTAATTTGATTGAAATCACGTGGCCGTACCTTTATTTTCATTAACGGAAACCTTTTTTTCAACGTGAATTCGAACGAAGCATATTATTTTAAACTCGTTTCTTTCATATTTATTCAATTAACCGAATTATTCCTGCATTTCAATATTTACCGCATTGTATCACGTTTTTGAAACTGAGCTTCATTAACAAATGTGCACGAAACGCTTATAAGCTGCTCGCTATACAAGCAAAATACTGAAAGTAAATAATTCGAGATAATGTGATAAATTAACAAAATCATGACATTCCACTTTTGAATTATTTTCTATATCTTTCAGAACAGGTCAGTGCTTTTTTACTGCAATTTTCTCCGCTACGCTGAACATGTCCAGTCTGTAAAACAATGCGTTCAATTCAGTTCGATATCTTCATTCATCCCAGATGAAATCGACTGTGACGAATTCCGTGTTTTGTCTATGCGATACGGAAATCAAGAAGATAAAGAGACCAATAATATAATTATCGAATTGCCTCACACACTTCTCCTAGTTGTCTATTGTTCGTAATATTTTTTGAATACATTCCCGAATATTACAGAGCTTGGATGGTCAGAAATCCCTCATTAAATTCAGGGTATCCAAAAACTTGAGGTTGATGATTTAACGTTAGACTCAGAATCACATTCCGAGTTGAAATGTATTATACTGTTTTCTCATACGATGAAAATCTGATAAATTATATTATTAAAGCCTTACATACGTCTAGCAGCGCCAAAAGAATTTTTTCAGTATGGATAACAATAGAAATTATTAAAAATAAATAGTACACACTGTTCATTGGTATTTAAACTTTATACAACATTTAATTTCACTTTATTTTTCGAAAAATTACTATTTAAAAAATCACGCGATCCACAGTACTAAGAAATAAAAGTTACTCCACGGTCGGCATCATATTTACAGTAAATGTTGATCGATGTGCAAAATTTACGAGCCGGAATTTGAATTCCGATAAAATTTGGCAATTTATGCGCAGTTTAAAAAAAGCATGCATTTTACGTCATGAATATTACATTTCAATTATTTTTATAAAATTTTTAAAGCACAAAGAAAACGATTTTGAATATTTAAAACTCGACGAGTTATCACGCCGGCCGTGGCGGGAAAAGCAGTTTCGAGAAAAACGCGTTTAAAGTTTTAAAGGGCAGCTGCGCGCATCAAACTCTCGCCGGGCAGTCACATTTTCTACCAGAACTTTGAATCTATGGGGAATTTTTGTAATCGACTTTCACAGAAAAAAGCCTAAAACTATAGAGAACAACTTTCTTCCCCGGGCGTCGCGCGCACGCGTCCTGATGGTCCGACCGTATTAATTAACAACCCAACGGCAATTCGTCGGATAAAAAAGTGCTCAGACTTTGTAACTTGGAATTTTGTCCCTCATGTATCATTCATTTGTCAGCATCCAATTTTCGGGAACCCTGTTTATATATATATTTCACGTCGAAAGCCGTTGAGTTTCGCAGAGTCGAAAGTGTATCGTACAGCGGCTGTCAGTTATACGAGCAAGAGCATGGAAAATCTATTTCGAATGTCCACACGTATTGATGGACATCGAATACTCTTAAGAATAATTTTTTTTTCATTTTAAACTTCAAGCCCCTCTCTCTCTCCCTCGTCCTCTTTATCTTTCGCTCTTTCTGTCGATTTAAAAACACATTATTCTCATCGAAAGCTTTTATCACGTCGAGATGGAAATGCAGAAACGAGTATGATCTGCCCGAAGTGACGCTCGGAACTTTTCTTCCATTTTCATCGAAAAATTTGAGAGTCAACTATCGTGAAGCAGGAGGAGAGATCGTACAGTAAAAATGAGAATGGCCAAGGGTGTGGATAAAAGCGAAGGAGGAGAGATAGGTGAAAAACGTTACGCAATCGCGAAATTACGACAGGCACTGCGCGCCGGGATATGGGTATGGGAAAGCGGGGAGAAGGGTTAGGCAACCGAGGGATGCATCTCCATCCATGCATTATTCAGATCTCATTTCGAAAAGGTACTTCGCAAAATTGAACAGCGAGCGCTAGTCTCATTATGCGGCTCCGCGATTAGCCTTCTCTCTCCTTTATATATCCGAGCTTCCACGGGCATTACCGTTTTTTCTGATACCCCATTACACACATAAAAATAAATAAATAAGTGTGAAACAAATGTGCATATTAGAATCATTTATACATCTTACAAGCTGTTGCCCGCGACTTCCGGGTAGGAGTATTATTTTTTAAATCTCATCAGACTTGCGTTTGCGCGGCATATCGAAAGAGGACAGAAAATGTCAATAAGAAAAAAGAATTATGGCGAATGGAACGTTAAAAAATCGGACTCGAAATCAAAATCGATTGAGAATAGAATTTTTGAAAAATTGCTCGCCTTGCCAAAGTTTTTTGATATCCGTTTAGCGAAAGAAAAATTGGATCAAAAGGATCTTGGCCCGGATGCGAAAAATGGAATTTTATCCGCGTCACCATCTTCCATCCGGTAATCCTCAAAATCGACAGCCCAGGACCTGCTCGTCAGCTATGCATGTAGACGTAAATTGAACATTCATCGACCCCGCTTGTCAGTCATGACATACATGAATGTACGTAACGTGTGCCCCGCTAATTGACTCCAACGTACAGCCCGTGTCGCGCTTCTCCACTGAGAATTGTTCGCCACCTATCGCGCTGTTCCTCTTCCTTTCGTCCGGTTCTGCGAAAGTGTGCAACGAGAATTATACGATAACGGCAAAGCGGTGGGTCGGGGTAACTAAATTAATTAATTGATCGCGACGAACGGGCGCCAGTGTGCCGCGCGTTGACTCATTCATCCTGCACATTCACCGTTTGAGCATGGAACGTCAGTGTACGTTCGTCGTAAATTGCCTGTCTATATTTGCGCTTCCGCAAAGGCTTCGCGCAGTCTCTGTTCGAAGCCAAAAACATCCCATCGTAGATCCAACACTACGACGACCCGAAATCTGTGTTCAATCATCCTCTCGATACTGCTTTTGTCTTTGAGCCTTTGATTGCATTTCGAACATAGAACAGTCCGTATCTAGCATCCTGTAGATGCTCAAAGTTCTTGCGCGCATACAGGGTGCATCTTGGAAAAGTCTGAGAATGATCAACCGTCCGTTCATAAATAAACATTCAATGAGCAGCCTTACAGAGCTGTACGAAACAAGTTTTCGTTTGCAGAAAATTTACGAAAGCCAGATGAGGGTAAAGGCGACGATAAATTTTCCATATCTCAACAATTCACAAAAGTGTCATTACTGAAACTCTTGTACACTAACCAAAAACAGATTTAGTAAAATAAAAAAAATATTAAAAAATAGAGTACGCATAGAGTATACAATGATGTACTTACAAAGCCTTGTTACCGTTGACGGTAACTCAAAAATAAAACTAACTCGTTTTCCTGAGACTTTTGAAAAGAGAAAGATTTATTGTTGTTAACTCTAAATTCTCGATGATCGTCAAATAATCTGAATAAGTGTAATAAAGATCATTTTAATAATAAGAGTAATTAAATCATTCGGTGGTTTTATCGAGACATAAATTGCGGTGGAATCTTCTTAAAGGTCTCAATTTTATTCTTTTTCGATCGAAATACGCGTAGAGTTGCCTGTTACACGTACACTCTATTGAGAGTAAGACATGATGAGCTGCAGCCTTTCGAAACGATCGTTACTCTGCATATGTATTTACATCCCGCTTCACTGATAATAATTTACCGAATGGGAGACGCCGACTCGACTGGTACGACCGTGAGCTACGCTGACGTGCAACGACAAATGATATTTGAGACAGGTACTGGTAGTTTCACCCAACGTTCGAGCAGAGACCTGACGTTTAATGAACGTCACACTCGCTCTGAGGACGTTTTGATTTAGAGGACAGTTTGATTTCCGTGCGGTACAATAACCGCCAATTTGTAAATCGCCTCGTAAATCTGCGAACTGGCGAGAGTTCCACCATCCCTCGGGGCGGTTTTTGCCATCCCTCCTACCCTCTCTTTCGCTACCAAAAGCTAGGTCAACAGTAGACCCGATCTGTATTCTCGTACGAGACCCGATGTCTCGATGTCCGAGCCTCCTGCGGATATACAGCCTGGCTCCAACGGCGATTTTCGAGCTTTGTTCCGACAATGCGGCACTCTGGTCAGGTTCATCGCTGAGTTTCCATGGGAATGTGTAGCGACATTTCTCACTTTTTCTTCTTCCCTTTGCGCTTTGTCACCCCGGAGGATCCCGGCGCTGGATGGTGATTTCCAATTTATCGAAATGGATTAAACAATCTCGTTCCTATAACAAACAACTCTTGCTGACGATAACGAACCGAATCTATAGCACGTTGAGCTCGTATCGCAGTCGTTCCTCACCATGTTGCACAGGCATGTACAAGCATTTTTTTAATCCGTAATGGACGTACAAATCACTGAAACGAATCGTTAATTTCAAACGTGCCACTGGCTCAGACTGTGGCGATATGTGTTTTAATGAAATTTCTCCCAGAGTCTGTCGTTTTGCTTGAAACGAAAATGGAAACTTCTCTTCAATCTCCAATCGGACAAAGTGTTTAAATTGACTTTTTTTTTCGAAATAGTCTGAAATACCGGTGGAGTTTAGGCATGTGATTCATACTGTGAAACAGTCGTTATCTGTGCAAAACGTTTTTATCCTGCAAATATAAACAGTCGTGTGCAAATATTGCTGCGCACTTTTTCCATTTTTTTTGACACCCTTGCCTTGGGCTACGATCATTCGTTAATCCGAATCAATGAGTTTTACGCCGGATTTCGCGAACTTTTGCTGTCCACCCGATTCTAATTTGCCCGATTGGGTTTAACAATGACGGCTATTGGTATAGCCGGGTAAAACAAAGTGGAAAAATAGTAAAAAGCCAAACAGATATCAGTACGAATGCTTTTTTCGACCCCTCAATTCCGAGGGTCCGGCCATTGTTTTTGTCTGCATACGCCCGTGGACGTTTACGACCCAGGTCATATTCATCCCGGATTGAGAGAATTTACGATATCTATCAAGGCCAAATAAAAAGTTTTTCGTACTGTATGTACGCTGCAGCATTGTTGTTGATTGTTATCCCGTTCGATGAACTAATACCAGCGAGCCAAATGACGTAAGCAAGCATTTTCTTGAACCTCCGCTAAACCTTGCGATAAGTGTCATTCCGCTTAATTTTTATTCGCATTTGCTCTGAAAACCATTATGGGAGCACTAGCGGCAGACCGGGGCAGAGGAACGACGTGGCTGAGTACAAAAAGTGGGAAATTAACACTAAACGTACCGGTACTTTACTGCACATGCCCACTCGTACCGCTGCGGGTCATTCAACCCCTTACGAAATAAACGTTGATTTTTTAAAAGGAATTCCTAATTAAAAAATAATAATTCGCGTCATAACCTCCGGTTTCTAATAAAACATATATTTTTATCAAATAAAACATCAAACATCTGTTTTTATTTTTATAAACTGAGTAAATAATTAATGCACCAAAACAAATGAAGCGATGGACGTTTTTGAGTAGTTTGCAGCATTTTTTTTCGTAAAACTGTTGGTTGCAGATGCAAAACGTGATAAATAATATTCAAATCTACATGCCATCAGTACTAAGTTATACTTGACATTTTAAGCAATTAATATCGTATTGGAACGGTGTGGTAGAGAAATTACTCAAATTTTTTATACGAGTTTCATGTCGATAATAATCCATCATTATCATTACAAAACATGCAGCAGCGAGACTGTCAACATTTCAGTTCCCAAGCCCCTCCTCGAAACGTTGATATATTATTACGAGTGTTTTTTTGTACAGAAAAATTTGACGTTTCACATCACAAAGTCAATTAGAGCTATGGTTGCACGCGTAATTATGATGGCCAAATTCATGCCACCCTAGCGCCTGAGGCCTTAATGCGCTCAGCGCCGTAGACAAAGGCCGATATGGGAAGAGAATTTATTCACGTGGATATGAGTAAACAAGGAAAACGAGTATGTACAGAGAGAACTGGAGAGTGAGTGTTAACTGCTTGCTAATTATGAAAGAGCCGAAACCGCAACTCTGACAGGATATCCTCCATCTACCCCTTTCTATGTTTCCTATCACCCCAAACCCTTTCCTTCTCTCTCTCTCCCTCTAGTATGTATATTATCATACATATATAAAATATATATACATATAGACACACGTGTGTTCTTGTGTGTGTCTGTGTGGGTATTCATTCCAATCTGACTCCATTCTGCGAGAACAACGATAAAGGGTTTCCCTTCGCAAACGCAACCATCCGATAATAATAAGTTGTTCGCACACAGCAAGGGGCCCTCACGAATATTTCAACATCGAAATTGACAAATATTCAGCATCGATCAGCAATTGACCAAGTTTCCGGGGCCTTTCACCATAAAAACAAACGACTTTAACGTCTTCGTTCATTAGAAAAAATTCGTGCTTTGCAAAAAAGCAAGAATTCGTTGAATTCTTGCTTTCTTTTTGAAAAATATGTATCCGACATGAATAATTGAAATTTTGAATAATTGACTCATGGCATTGACTCGAAAGGTTACATTTTTAAATTCTTTTGTTGCAGATACCGTGATTACGAATCGAGGTTCGCAGGCAATAGTGAGGAAAAATAGTTAAAAATGGCGGACCGACACAAAAGGAGTAGATACCTGACCATCAGTATTCTGCATATTGTTACAATAATCTGCCAAGGTACGTAATTACACGTAATTCGAATAAATTTCGTTATTTTTCCGAATCTTTTTTTTTACGACACTTTTTTACGGTGTCGAATAATCATTTCCGGTCTCCTCACATAACAAATTTATCCACAAAATCGGTCAAATTATCGTCATGCTTCTTGCCGTACGGTAAAGTCTTTGAAAGTCTTATTAAAGGGGAAGGATTTCCGATGACTAAATAAGAAAACGCGCATTCAAAAAAGGAAGCACAAAAAAACTGGAACTCGTGCCTATCAAATAATTTTTTAACCAATTTCCTGTAAAACACCGGTGGTCGTTGAGGCGCATTGTAACACTTATTGCAAAAATTTCGTGTGAATGTGAGAAGCTTGTGGAAAGCGATTTATGTATTTTTTTGATTTTTTTAAATATCAATTTTTTATAAAAGCTGAATTTGACTAATTATATTTCGAGGCAGTCGGAGCTTGTTACAAATATGCTTCAATTGGTAGAATAAAGTTTTTCGGTACCAGGGTCTTGAGAATATCTTTGTATACATCGAAACCCCTTAAAAATTGAAGCGCACAATAACGAAAGGTCTACATGCCCGGCATTTTATCCAAAGTTACCCCTTTTAGGACAGAGTATTTTCGTTCATTTTGGATTTGAATGCGAGGATGTAGCAGAGTGGCGCTATTCATAAAAGGGCTGACGCGCGCGCGCGTTTACGTAATTCCTGTTTGCGCGGTCGTTTGCGAGTCTACTTGAAAGCCGCAGAGTCATGCTCGACAATACAGCGACGCTGTTTCGGTATCCAACGTGTACAGAGAATTTACAACAAAAACAAAACCAGAACTTTTTCCTGCTGTAATCTGTTCGTGACGGGATATCGTTAAACTGACTGCGGCACAGCCGAGTCATAAGCAGACTTGAAAATAATAACAAAAGCGAATTTGTCTCGCGTCGGAAACGAAATTCTCTCATTTGCACTGCTTTTCCGTGCTTGCCTTTCTCGTTTCTCCTTTTGCGGTTAAATAAAGCGTTTGGAAACAGAACTGAGGAAAAAAAAGCTGTTGTGCAATGTGGAAAAGCTCGTTCTTGTTTCCGCAATGAGATGAGGGTCCGGGTAAAGAGATGTAAAAAGAAACATTATCGTTTTGTCCGGTTGATAGCCGATAAACCAGCGTTTCGAGCGACGACGGAATTTTGCAAGTTTTTTTATTTGTCTCATTTAAATTCGATCGCGTCGGGAATTCGCACCGAGCGAATAGCTCAACCTCCGGCGTGGTCCAAGATGATTTATACGCGGGAACGTGGACGAGACGAGTCGTCGATGTTTTGCGAGCCAGACTCGAGCTCACGTTTAATGAAAATACTTTCGTCAATGTAATGAATACTTAATTACTCGGTCGATTACTCGAAATCGCGGTAATCGGCTCTCGACCCTCTCTCAGGGATATAGGCTCAATTCTCTCGTCTCTCTCTGTCTATACTCTCCCCTTTCCAACGCTCTTTTAGGGGTGGCGCATGCACAGCGTTCTCCACTTTGGAAAGAGCCCAGGTGCTTGCGATCTGAAGCCAGCATAGCTGAGTTGCTTTAGAGATACACATCGTAGTGGCTTCGGACGTAATCAAAACTTGATGGTTCGCAATTTATAGTATACACATACATACATACCGTGCGTACATACCTATATTAGAAATTCTGTCCATCCTTCATCTATAACGATGAGCAAACTTGTAATTATCTCTAAATAAGGAAGCGAGGCTTCCTGAAAAGATTCCCCATTTTTTTCATTTAAGGTCCTCAGGCATTACGAAATATATTGTATTATATTGTGAAATCGCGATCAGAGAGAGAGAGAGAGAGAGAGGAGAGAGAGTGAATTTCGGAAATATTCTCTTTCAGTTTAAACTGAATTATAGCGCGAGGCTGATATCAAGTTTCACGTGGACTGCAAGTTTCGGATGTTTTTGTATTTCCTTCATGAGCATCATCGATAATGTCATCAAGGCTTTCAAGACAAAATAGAGCATTTTCATCCGGGTTAAACCTTGATTTTGTTGATTTTTTATAAATCCACTAAAAAAATCATTTTTATTACGATTATTTTATTATTCATTATATTCCATCTATTACGTCATATCCGTTCCTTATAATAAAAAGTTGATGGGGTCCGGAAGTTGACCCTTAATCGAAAAAACATCGTGCGAATGAATTTCGTGGCAAAATTCCGTTCGACTTCCGAGGCCCGCGTATCTTTTGTTTTTGCTTAAATTTGACGATCTTGCGTCACAATTTTAGCGAAACAACCATCTTCGAGAAATGTTTCAATGTACGAGTTGGAAATTTCGTGGCTCTTCGCATTTAAAAACCACGCAGAGGCCAACAAAAATCTCTTGCTGCACGAGAAAAATAGCCATTCATTCTGATTATCTCGACGGTCCCCTTCTCTACATTTCCGACGTCAAATCGATCTCGTTAAAAAATCCTGTACCGTGAAATTGCAAAAGGTAATGACACGAATTTAATCAAATGTAGAAGACAATCAAAGGGAAAATAGATCTACGCGGGCGGGACAATACGTCTCTACCCATCGGAATTGTCTGGTGATGCAAGGCTGCTAGTACGGAAGGCCGAAGGTTTAAGATGAGAAAGTCGATGAAGGTGAAGATTTGAGATCCGTGGAATCTCTCTCTAGAGTTTCCTCTAGTCGTTTGCGCCTTAATCGAATCTTCATCCCCGTCAAATACGCTTTAAGGTATATTCGGTGACGGATTCCCTTCGATTATCGCTATTTTCCAATGATTCTCTCGTCCCTTTCGTTATCTCAAATCACCGATCCTCCATAACGGGAAATCGCGAAGCGGATAATCGACTCGTTCGAGATACTTTCCCGCCTTGGAACGATTGAAAACCTTTTGAAGGGTTCCCTCAACGGCAGATAATTCGGCGTGTATACATGCGCAAAAACCGATATGCGCAAGTGAGGCGAGGGCAAAGTTCCGACAGATGAAAAAATATTGAATTTCGATTCTGTACCACTTTGTCCAATTACGTTTCATACCACCTGCTGGATACACTGAATTGGAACGATCGAAAAACGTCTGATGTAACATGACGTTTTAATTACCGGCAATTCTTTATGTTGGATGCAAATACATGGAAAATTCTTATGTCATCAATATTTCAAATATTCTTAAATATTTTTTAGTTCAAAAACTGTGTTTATATTTAGATCGATTTTTAAAATCGCCGGAATCCTTATCCGTGCTCGGAAATTCCGCTCAATATTGGTTAAGAGCACCACGTATTTATTTGTGTTTATTTCAGATGGAATAAAAGTCCTTAAAAAAATGTAAATCGTTGCAGGATTATTCCGTCATTAACTAAAAAGTCATGTACATGAATACGATTTTTCGCTCCGCATTCACTGAAGATTCCATTAAATTGTCTTCACTGAAGACAATGGATAGATTGATTTATATTCTGGAAAGATTTATCTATGGCGATGGAATTTGTGATTTTGCAGAGAATTTCGTGTCTGATCCGATTATAGACGTTTGTTTTAGGAAAGGAACCCCTATGATTCTTCTCGGTCTCGCTTCACATTTGTGCAAAATTCATTTTCCAATTGCCGTACGAATTCTCAATTCCGAAAATAAAATAGAAGACAATCTGCTAAATTGTTCATTTTAAACGTCCGTGTCGCTCGAACGTCGGTCCATATCTGATCACCATTTTCATATCAAAGTGACATAGTTCTATTCTGAATATCAATCATGATAGATGTAGACACATCATATGTACACTAGATATCATTTGCCAGCATGGCGTACGCGATAATGCGACGCGGATGCTGCGAGAGACGTGTCAGATGCAGCGAAAGTGCGCAAATTCGTCAGGACCGGAAGACTCCGGGAAAATCACTGATGGATTTCCGTTAGCGAAGACTCGCATCGGACAAATACACGTAAATGCAACTGACGCAAGAAATCTGTGGTAAATCTTGCCACCATTACGCGAAATGGAGCAAACTTCCGGCAATTTTCGCTCACACCTTTTTCATCTTCCTTCTTCGTACTTTTGAACTTTCATCTGCAGCAAAAAAAGCCATTTTGTAGGAAAATGTATATTTCCACACGGATGTATCATTTATTAAATCTCGCGATTTTTGAACCCTCGCAGCGATATGCGTTCGATCAAATTTCCTTTGCTCACCGCTCCACGATGATTGGTTCTTTTTTTCCTCTTCGAAACGTATCCAAAGTGTCATGATTCTACTTTGTTCCCACGATAAATATGTTTTCTGTGTTTGCGCAATGTTCCTGTCGGATTGAAATTTATATATATACAGATATGCCGCGAACCTCCGTACCAAAGTCCGCGGCTTACATTCGAATGAATTCAAATCAAGGAAGCAACGTCGCCAACGCCAGGGACAACCGCACACGCTCGTGCAGGTGTTTTGTCCACGACCCGCTCTCACTTGCAATAACGTTGGCTTATTAGGTGGTTTCCGTGCCACACAGACCTCTCTTGTTTTATATATGTTACATTTGCGGCACATGCAAAATCCAAAATAAACCGCAGACTGGAAGATTATACCATTTCGACAATGAATCCGGCGATCATAAAGGTTTACATCTGGGGAGGAAGAATAAAACGTCATATTAACATTTAAATGGAACAAAGTCCAAGCCGGTAATTAAATTCGTTGGATTAAAATGTTCTTTTTTCGTGGTGAGATTAAATATTCCATGGCGATGAGTATAAATTATTCCATAGCGAACACTTTTAGACCGGTCTGCAATTAATGTCTAATGATAATTACGGTGTTCTAGCTCGGATTTGCCCTCACGTGTATTTTGCACTGAAAACGAGATGAATTTTGAAGACGACGTTTTGGAAGATGCCAATTATCGGCTCTGTCGAACGAGAGTATTATAATCGTCCATTTTTACAGCATGTAACATTGCTTTACGAAAATAACGACAGAGATGGTGAACGTCGCATCGATTAAACGCGTGGAAATAA
The DNA here is from genome assembly GCA_959613375.1 of Heteropelma amictum. Lineage (NCBI taxonomy): Eukaryota > Metazoa > Arthropoda > Insecta > Hymenoptera > Ichneumonidae > Heteropelma > Heteropelma amictum. The sequence goes on from OY390725.1 coordinate 7,112,486, forward strand.
AAACAAACAGATTTGATGGAATAGAAGTTACTTGATGGACGGAAAAAAAGTAGCTGTAAATGATACAAGTGAATTGAAAATAAACACGCTTCCGTTTGCCGTCAATTTCAACGTGTAATTGGATTTCCCTGAGCAAACGTTTTTCACACGTGTTTAGCGAAAGTTCCGGATCGAAAGTCAGAGCATAAATGCTGTGGCAAATATTGCACATGGTGATAAATGCTTGATGCCGATTTGGCTCATTTCGATTTTGCGTAGACATCAAAAGTGAGATAGAGACAAAAGAGAGAAAGAGGATCGGGGGATAGCTCGCCAAAGAGCAATAGCCGACGATCAATTATGTTTTGTGAGCTCGCACCGTACGGTCGTTTTCCATTAACCGGATTGAATCGGCTGCAGAGACCCGGAATGTACAGGTGTATACGTATACATGCGAAAAGACGGATGTTTCCACCGTGTACCACATCGACGAATAATCGATATAAACGTACATAAATCTTACTCCAGTGTGCTTAGAGTCGCCTCAAGCTTCAACTTGCGGATCTTTTGCAACGGATCAAGTCCGGATGGATTCAATTGTTTTTCTATTTGTGAGAAATGTCGATTCTTCTTAGTTTTCAGATATACTATTTATAGCTCAAGTTGTCTGAGATCCGTATACTATGAGGAGGAGGACTAGGTATAAATATATAGCTCGTGTTTTTTTTTTTTTTCATTCAATATATCTTCCTGACCCGTTGTGTAATTCATTTATTCATTGTACAGTACAAATCTGTTCAAAATTTGTGTTATCTAACGAACTTTGTTTATTTTAACTTTATTTTTAATTATTATAGTCAGTATACAACAACTTTATGTACAGCTACAATTGATATAGTGTCAGTATAGTTTTATGAAATAACATTAAAGAATTTATTGATCATGGGTGTATGGATGAGATATCGAAATAGTATTTATTGTGTCCATTTTTTTTTAATTCCTAGCATCGATAACTCATTGATTATTGAAGGAATAAAAGGATCACAGCTCTGAAAATTTGCATTGCAATCGTGGTTTGAAAATGGAACAAATTTTGATCGCGATAAAATGATCGTAAAGATGATAGCACGACAAGGTTCCGGAGGTTCCACACAGAAGCTGTTTTCTTGGCGCTTCGGATCAAAGTCAATATCGAATCGATGCGCATATCGTCATATGTTTTCTCGGGTCGTTGTCCAATGATTTTGTAATGTCGAAAAAGTTGCAGCCGGGTTGCGCGTGTGGGATCAAACGTGCAGTTTCACCCTCCTTGTAAAAAATAACGTTGGTGACTTAAATAGAAAAAATATTGGATTGAATGAGAGTCTCACTGTCTTTATTGCGTAACAGTGGCTATAAAAAAAATCATACTGCTGATTTTTCGAGTGCTTTTCCACACTTTACATATTAGAGCATGTCCACACCGGATTACATCACCGTTCACTCGAGCATTCTTGAGCAAGGCAACTAACAAAAATAAAACATATATTTAAGATGTTATCTCGTCTGGTAGGGTCCATCCCCCTCCGACCCTTCGCTAGCTATTTTTTCCCCGACTCGCCCTCTCCGAGGCGGTGCATTCAAAGTTAAGACATTAAATGTACATTAGTGGCGTTATACCGGGGGTTAAAACTTAAGTAACGAAGACGGTAACCTGCAACATCAAGAGGCGCATGAGGCTGCAGCGTGCATAAGGATGAAAACCGACCTCACGGCCGAGAAACCGTTTCTTTCTCTCTCATCTTTCTCGCTCTTTCCGCTGCTTTCCTGTACGATACTCGAGGTAATAATAAGAAAGTTTTCCCCCGAGAAAGAGATATATGCTTCTGGATAACGATAAATACGCGCCCTTACAGCGAAAAGGGCGCGCGAACGTTCACGCCCCCGCGCTCATTTCACCGTGCACTCCATTTTTTTTGTTTTCCCTTCACGAGCTTGTGCAGTTATTCGCTGTTCCACGCCGAAAGGTGGCGGTAGTATTTCCCGGCTGCCCGCTAAATGGAAAAATTCAGTCGTGAATCTGTGTTTACCAAAGTTTTATTTCGAATTAATGAATGTTATCTTATTCTTTGAAATTCCATTTCACATTGCGTGAAATTATTGAAATTACTTCTCGCAACGTTCTCAAAACTTTCGCCGGAAGATGGAAGCTCGATGTGGATGTATACTTTTTTCGCTCTCGGATGTTTGAAAACGAAACTTTTCGAAATTGTGGTTTTAGCGATTTTACGAACTTCCTTCTCCTGTGTCTATTTTCATCGGCGCTTGACCGAGTACGCACGGGCTGGTTAAAACCGGAGACGACAAACTTGAATGTTTCGTCCTGTTAATATTTGCACTGCTGGGATCGTATGTACACTGGACTAATGAGCTCTAAGGATTCGCAATGACCTCTTCCACAAACACTAATTATTACCGTTTCAATTTCACCGATTCCAAACCAAAAAACGTATTTCGAGTTAAATTTCGAATTAAAACGAAAAGTTTTTCCCGTGTAACAGGCTCAAAAAGTTCCGTGGCATTACGTGATAATGTCAAAGGATATTAGCGACTTAAACACATGTTTGCTTTTGTGTAATTGCGCTCATGATCACTAATTATTAGTGTACACAATAATTAGTGTACAATCGATAATGAGGGTTAACCTCTTAGAATAACCTCTCACGGTAGAATTTTGCGCGGGGCTGTTTTTCGTCACGGCAGAGCTCAACATTAAAGTGAAGTGTTTGAATGATTAAATTATAATTTTTCTTCAAGATTTTTCTTTATTCTAATAATTAATAATACAATTCGGCACGTTACGAAAGCCACTGTAGTGGTGCGTCGTACGGAAAGATGACAACCGCGAAATGGCGGATAATGCCTAAGAGGTTAATAAGTAGTTTCCATTGACGATGCAATAAGGAAAAGAAAGATTTGGGGATTATCATTGTGGAAGGGTCAGAGGTCAGTTATAAATCGATACGTGATTCGATAATATTCTTTCCCGTCTCCTTTTTTCTCTCTTCCTCTTTTGTATTGTACGGTATTGGTATTTGGTTGGTCCCGATAGAGCTTTATTCGACGTTGCCGTGGAACGCGGCACGTCCGGTTGAGTTCCCAACGACCTGGAAAACGTCGAGTAATATGATTCGATGAACGGAATGAAATTGTGCACGGCTCGGGGTGTATTACTGTATCTGCCAAAAATCTATCTACATAAATATATATATTTACACGTGAAATAGGACAAAGTGATATCGAAGCAGGAAATGGCGAGGGTAAGAAGGAAGGATCAGCATTGAATGTAATTCATTTGAGACGAACCCGCCCCTTAACTCGAACAGATCAGATTTGCGATACAGGAAAACAATCTCTGTTTTCTAACGGTTCATGAAATTCAAAATCCAACAACGATATGTATACCCACGTCAAATGTACAAATGTGCTATATATCGCGCGTAGTACGAAATAGACATTAATATTTATATCGAGCAGCTTACGGATGCGGACCTTCTCCACTCGTGGACATTTCGCGTATCGTCAGCGCAAAATTAACACCGTAATTCATACAATCGTACGTACGCGATGTACGCCGCGGGCGTTTACGCCAAGTTCCTGAGCTTCAAAATCGATGGCGATTTTTTTTGGTGTCCCCAAAGACGCCACGACAAACATATTTCAAAAGAAAATCGACGATATTTTTAGGTCGCGAGATGGCATTTTTTCAACTCCCCAAACGGTACTTTTTAACGCTTTCGACGTGCTCGTGACGACTCCTCTGACATCCGTCGCTCCAGCTCTTCAAAAAACAGCCAATTCGCAAAACGAATAAGCCGACAACAATAAATATATCGAAAGTTCGATGTAGGTCACGCGGATTTTTTATTAATGGAAATCCTGTGAAAATTCGTAGTTATCCGTTTAATTAATGATACAATCTGCCACAATTTATATTTAATGTAATTCGGAATGTCTCGAAGCTTGCGCGATAAACCTTCGTATGAAGTGTCGGTATAAATTCGTGCTCTTGAGCAATAAAGCCAAGAATAAAAATAGTGATGAGGGTATAGAAGGACTGATGGAAAAGGCGAGAAAAAAAGGGATGTAATTCCATATAGATCATCGATTTTCCACCCTCGACAATTTCGATCATCCCTCGTGTTTGGCTTCCGCGAATCTTTCGTTATTACTTTATCCAAAAGCGAGAAGGAAAGGAGAAAAAACCCGCACGTACTATGCAATTCGATGCGACTTTTCATTCCCGCTTTGCATTGCCCACTCGTGTTGGCGTTTGTACCGAAAACGCACCACTGTGAGACTCAATAAAGGATTACCGTAACCCTGCTACGATATAGCCGCAGCTCGGAGAACCATACATACATACACGCAAATACGCTGTGGTTTCCGCCCACTGAGGGTGCATTCCAGTTCCACCCTGTAAAACGTCCCCTTTCCGCACGACGTTTTCCCTTCCACCCCTCTGCTTTCGGTGTGTGTGCTTTTTTAAACTGCATGCTTTGTCTCCCTTGCACTCGTGGTTTCTCTCATATTTTTCGTAATTGCATTTTATTCCTACAACCTCCCTTTCATCCCTTTATCCCACCCCTTCGACCACACTATGAAGTACGAGCGGCAAGGATTGATTTATAGCGCCGCTGCGCATCCCTCCTCTCTCTTTCTCTCGTGCTGCCGACGCGCACACACAGGAATAATCCGTCGGCGGTCGTTATTCCTTGCTTTTTTACCTCATTTTTTTATTTCTCTCTCTCTCTCTCTCTGCTCACCTCTGATACATATTCCTCTTTGCTTGTCCTGACTGTATAGACTGAAATCCTATTTCTACGTGCCAGTACGTATAGACTCTGCTTAAGATAAAAAAGACCGTAACTCGTACCGTTTGATGTATTGAACTTTATGGAAGCTGCGTCGTTTTGTTTCTTAGCTAATGATAAAAGGGTGTATACGTGTGAGGATAGTTTTGCCAACCCGCGGTATTATCCGTACCGACCGCGGCGTACCTATACAACCTCCTGTCTCCCTGGTTGTATACGCTTTATTGCGTTAGAGCCAAAGTCCCCGGCGTTTCACCATCATCGGCTTTTCCCACGGAATAATGAAATATATCGGTGGCCAACCCGTCGCCTCCGACGTCGTCGACTTATATACGCTTTACCCTGCTCTCTCCTATAAGCCAAGTCGATTTTTCATGCATTAAATACCATCGCGCACCAAAACGATTGCCGTATCACCCCAAGTGCGAGATACGGCACGATAGTGGATTTTTCGTTATCAAAGATTACTTTGTGCCAAAACGCGGCGTATCAACAATTTTGGAAGTACAATAACAGTTAATAATTGCATGAATGTTTTTTTCGTCTTTTTTTAAGTGCCTCATTCGATTGGTTCACTTATTTTCGAGTTTTAATCTTGAAAATTCTCAATTCAAAATCTCATTCTGAAATTTTTATATTATTGTCTATCGTCAATCTTGAAGATCTTTTTTCTCGATGGAAATATTACATGAAAGATTCATGGATCAGCATGAATTTACGCGCTTGCGGGTCCGCAGGCGTGTTATTCGTCATCACAAAATGGTAAAATCTTCGTGACGAAAGGCGTATATTTAAATCGGCACGATAGTCGATTTTTCGTTATCAAAGATTACTTTGTGCCAAAACGCGGCGTATCAACAATTTTGGAAGTACGATAACGGTTAATAATTGCATGAATGTTCTTTTCGTCTTTTTTTAAGCGCCTCATTCGATTGGTTCACTTATTTTCGAGTTTTAATCTTGAAAATTCTCAATTCAAAATCTCATTCTGAAATTTTTATAATATTGTCTATCGTCAATCTTGAAGATCTTTTTTCTCGATGGAAAAATTACATGAAAGATTTATGGATCAGCTTGAATTTACGCGCTTAAATTATAAATGGAAAATACACGGAGTCATTTTACGAATTATTTAAATCGGAAATATTCAGCAGTATTCTGTTGCTCATAGCCCGATCGAACGTCACAACTCTTGCTGCGGTCATTGAAAATTTAAATCCCCAGCTTTCGTTTTTAATGGGAGGATTTGATAAATAATATAACGAAAAATACCATTCCCTTTTGCATTTCATTCGAAGCAAAGTGCGAAAGCCATAAACCGAATCTCCCGTAGCTCGATTCATTTTATAGGTCGGCAATTTATTCATCAATTTTCCATCAATAATATCGTCGTACGGAAGTATTGGTCGAATCTGTGGTGACCTCGCTCGAACATAATATCTATGTAGATGATTATTAATCAACTTCCCGGAACGTACTCTCTCTCGCTCCAATTAATGACGCAATTATCGCGATCGAAGGCTTTCCCGGCGCGATTTTACACTCTGCGGGACTAACGAAAAGGATGCACGGTTAATGCTCCCTAGTGGTGAATGTGGTCGATGCTGCAGGCGGAAAACCGCAAGCTTTTGGGCACAGCATCTCGCGGAAAGTTTGCGGATTCCCGGGTGTTGTTCGCAAGTTACTGATCATTATACTCAAAGATACGAATTTTACTTGAAAGCAACATTCTTCTCGATTGCTCGATTTTTACGTGCACCCTGTTTCGATCTCAGAATTACGAATAATTTTCAAAAAATTCAGTAACGCACAGTCGACGAACAAACCTACCTATCATAGTCACATATATTCCAATAAGGGTTGATTATTCTGAGATCCCAAAAAGATATGTCACACGGTTGGTATTCAAGGACCAAAGAATGCCCAGGCGGCTGGCTTTGCACCAGGGTAGAGGAGAAAAGGAAACGCAAAGAAACAGCTCTGCAATTTTGTCGCGAAACAGCCGCTCCCGATCGTTTTTTATCTACGTTCGACACCACACGGATAATCTTTTCTCCTTCGCTCGAGGCAATATCGGGGTCTTAACTCAGCTCGAAAATATTTCTGACGTTTCCGAAGTATTTGACGCTGAAGAAGTATGGAGCTATTCGTCAGAGGGTAAAATAACAAAAAAAGAAAACCGAGAGGATCAGACGAAGTCTCGTGCGGTTCCTTCAGTTCCTACGATGTTATGCAAGAGAGCACATATGAGGTGATGTTTTACGAAGAGACTTCTGTGAAAATGCGGCATCTAAGACTCCAAGTCGACAAGGGTCTCTTCGTATCTCATTTCTTATGCGGTTTGCAGAAGGGTGGTTCGAGTTTATCCATATAGCCGTACGGATATATAGACGCATGGTAAGATCTCTCGAGTCCACACGAGCGTTGGTAGAAACGCATGATTTTTTTACTTCACTTATTCCAGTGGGATGAAAGTATGAGTCTCGAATGCTCGATGCATGCTCAAGCCCTCTCCTTGGTGTATATTTAACAAGAAATTTGTTTTCAACCTTTTTTCGTCCACGTATGAAAAAAATGAAATATAAAAAGGATCAAAGAGTTTGTTGATAACAGTCGGTTATCAGTGAATCCCTCTCTGTCACATGAAATGGTCGTAAACTACGTGATATAAGCGAACAATCTAAGTGGTCCAGAGTTTTTGGTCGTCAACAGTTGGCAAAGATTTTCCAAGAGGGTCGAATATTTCCCTCACTTGGCAGTTCGAATATTTGTATTCAGGGTAAGGATTACTCAACGGATAAACGTTTGGGGAGAGTTTATTTATCCGTCGTCGTTTCGCCGTATGGGTTATTGAAACTTCCGCAACGGTAAATTTGGTGGTGTCTATTTACACAGCGTCAAGAGCGAATTTGAGTTCTCAGTGTGGCGTGAGCCTCGTGACGATTTGGGAGAATATACGCACTCTATTTCGCTTCGCTTTTTGATTTTTACATATTTTCGAGAGCATCTTTTTCGACAAATATGTCAAGAGCATCCCGCAGTTGTGCTTGGGGGTGCGGTCCTGAGCGATAGACGACATGCAGGGAACGGACGTCCCGCAACTGACAGCACCTCAGGGTGATGAGTGGAGAACGCGAGGTCTCTGGAGTTGGATTAAGAAAACCGCATGAATTTTATTCCATTAGTACAGGAAGGTATATACTTTGGACATTTTTGTGTGTGGCAAGATTACACACTCCAGGTAGATACAGCATCCGTATTTTCGAACGTCTTTGTCAAGCGGCGTCGAGTGGTTTCTCGTTGTACATTACGATTATCTATGGATATTTAGATAATTAATAAGATGAATTTGTTGTTGATGAAATCATCAACAAATTCAATCGTCAAAAACCTTCGATATTCATGACATTCTTCTGTGAAAAATTGAGTTCGAAGCTACAAAGCTATCAAACGTTTGAACTCTACCGCGAACCTTCGTCGTTTAGCTTTAGCAATCTCCGGATAACTTTGAGGTTACCCATGTGATGCGACTCAATCATCGGCTAATTTATCATTTCTTATCATGATAGAAGTCTACCGTTCTAAATTGTGTGTACGACGAAAGAGATGAATTTCAAAAATCGTCGGGATTCTCAATGTTCTTCAGTAATCAAATCGAGCTTGTCATCATAAAATGATAAGATCTTCGTGACGAAAGGCATATATTTAAATCGGATGCAGATCTTTCTCACTAAAATTTGCTAATTGCGGTAACTCGTCGTTTACTTTGGATGTTGTCATCGTAGAACAGGATGACAGAAGACGTCGGGCACATCGTTCTGCTTTAACAGGCGAATACGTTCAACAAGTGAGACCTTTGTACTCATCGCATTCATATTTCATACCATTCATCGCAATCGTCACATTCCATCTCAAATTGATCGTCACGATTCAGAAGGTGCAATGGGCAAAATATAGTACATCAGCTATTCATTCGATTATGAGATTTGGTCCATCAGAGGGAAATATGCTGGTGATATTACGCAGACTTTTGGGAACTTGTCGTCTTTGCTCTGTCTTCATTATCGTTGCGGGTGTAGGAGCATCCTCTTCCAGGTCAGAATTCGTGGTAATAATTGCGCGGAGGGTCTTAGGAAGCTTGCAAAAAATATAACGGTACCCTGAATTATAGTGGACTAATTTTAATTCGCTAAACAGTTATAGATTGAAGTAATACAAGCTAAAATCAACTCGTTTGTGAGCAGTAAAAACGCCCGTGGACTTTTCCTACAACAAATTTAATCTTCACTGCAGTCTGTACTCATTAGTACGTCTTTGATTCACTCTTCTGACCTCTACCTTACTCCGGAAAATGCAAAAGACAGTTGGTGGACCTTCTGTTTGATTTACATTCATTTACCCTATTCCATATGTATATCAGGACAGGAGGGTATAGCCGGGAGGGTCGGGCCTTCCGAACCAAGCAAAATCTGTTGAGAACGGATCTGTATAGCGAAAGCGTATATCGTGAGTTAGCTCAAACGGCGAATGAAAATTCGGCAAAACTTCAATATTGGACCCGATGAATAAGTCATGGCGTTTCAGATCCATAAATCGATAGATTGTTCACATTTGCACGTAAACTCTCGTTAATAAAAATGCCTATTGTACGTTGTAGGAGCTTTTCCTCTTTGTTTCCTTTTCCCCAGACTCAACGAAGAGTTGATTATTTTCCCTCAGGTTTGCAGATTTTTTTATTCATTTCAATTGCATTGGATCCTTCAGTATTGATTTTTGTTTCAAGACATCGAATTCGGCATTGTCATTTATTTTTTGCTTCTGGTGAAAGACACGCGAAATCTCACCGGTTTCTGTAATGTTACAATGTTGCAACGTGCCAGAGAGAGAGAGAGAGAAAGACAGGAGATGAAAAACGGAAAGAAGAAATCATGGACGTGATACGGAGGAAGGGAAATGCCGTTTGCAATGAGGTATAATTTCTGAAATTGTAGGAAAACGATTCTCCGGTATTTTCAGAGGCGACTTCCTCCACTAGTGTCTCTACTATCCGATAACACTCTGGAGGCTGGGAGGACGAGAGCAGGCGGTGGATCGGTTTTTTTGTGCCCAGTTACCGAGCGCTCCGGCTCCCTGTATCCTAAGCCATCTTGTCCCTTCTAGAACAATTCTATCCAGAGCTATTTTATTCGCTCTGCTACTATATATCCACATTTTTCCTCACCGCTGCTTTTCCCGTCTGCATATATATATATACATTTTGGATGCACACATATTTCCGTTTCCTTTCTCTGTTCCATTTTGTTTTTCCGGCTTTTCTTTCATTTCGGGTCGTTCTTCATACCGACAAAGGCATACCCTGGGTAGTCTTACTCACAAACATATATCTCTTTTTGTCACCTCGACATTTTCAAACCAAACCCACTTATACGAGTGCACAAGAGACAAAAACCGTAATTGCATAAAGGATGCTCCGACGAGACAGCCTTGCTCCCGCTTCTCGACAGACGTGCACGCATTTTGTAACAGCTTTCGAACGCGCGTTTGCTGAAGGCACTTGGAAAATTCCCTCTTCGATCGCAAGATCTCTACGTGCAATTCCAGCAATTGTCTGTTGCATTTATCGGAAATGGCGTGGAAAGTTGGATGTTGATGATGTACCGACAATTTCGAAATTTTGCTGAAACACGCTTTACCTATCGGACAATGTACTTTTCCGATATTTTCTTTCCACAATACGCCGAGTGTCATTTTCAATGCGACATTTTTCGCTGCGCAATCGGTTTTATTTAATAAACGCATCTTTCCTAAAAGGTGTCCTTGAAAAATTGACGATCACCCAGGCAGGCAGGCGCCGAAGTCTTTTGGATTTACAGTTTCATTTCTTGTCATCAGCCAAAGTGAATTTATACAAGGAGACGAATACGTGCTGCTGTGATAAGAAGCTAACGGGTTATTAAAATCTAGGGGTCGAATAATACACTTATAGACTGCAGGAGAGACGGAAAGACGGCTGAAATCCTGCGAAAACTTTCCTCGTTACATAACACCTATAGGTGTAAAAAACCCTCGGAAAATAAGGCGCGAGGAGGTATGCCGAGAGACGGCGCACAGAAAGCAAGGGGTAGAAAGAATGAGAGAGGAGAAACCGACGAAGGGAAACCTGCAGAGTCTGCGAGAATCGTGCTCTTCGATAATCGTTAATTCGTTTCTCGATCGAGTACTAAGCTCGTGGATTTATCGACTGGTATAGAAAAGAAAAGTGTGTGTTGCCCGTTCGTTCGGTCCTTCTCTTCCTCTTCTCTACTGCGGGCTTGTTCACCAGGTGACAGTGTGTGCTAGACACCGCGTAACATTCCAACTTCCTGTATTGGAAGATCGATTCAGGCATCCCACATACCTCGGCACATGGAAACTCGTTAGTATGCCCACTTTCATCGATGTGTGCCTTCAACAACAATACTACGATACGGTGGCACGAGTCCAATTGCGGCAGGACAAACGTTGATCGATTTTTACACGAGGCTACGAAGATTTTCTGAATCAGGAATCAAGATTCTTCTTTGTCCTTTGTTCTTTGTCCCTTCATACGTCACAGAATGATTGACAATTTTTTCACTGATCCTGAGACACATCTTCCGATCCTATTTTCAACCCCGAACCGAAGCTCATCTTCATAGCAAAGCGTCGCGGGCTCTTCCGAAATAATCGATGCAATTTAATCTTGCGAGTATTCACTCTCTGTCTTTTGATTTTTAATCGGAAAAAACAGTCATCGATAGTATGGCAAAATCGCAATCAGAATGTATGAAAGTTTTGGAGCATATCTAGGGAAATTAGTGCGTGACGGCAGATTTTGTTTCCCTTTCGTGGAATCAATGAGAAATTTGACCCTACAAAGTTACACGATCTGTCGTTGATCAACTTCCCATTAAATCGACGAAGAACGTTAAGAGGTTGATTGGTCCTGGGACAAGGATGGGATGTGAGGCACGTATGGTTTGCCAACTTCCTGACGGACGTTGCGAGGATAGTCACGTTCACGAAGCCAAGAAAGTTGCCCGATAATCAGGAGCAACCTAACGACTTCTGATCGAATATACTCTCTCTGCAAGTCGCGCGTTTTGGATTGACAGTTATACGATGGAAAGTATCTTTATCGGGTTTCAAACAAAAGAGTTAATCAGGTATAATCCGATAATCGAAAAACCAATGTTGAAAAAATGAAAATGCTCCCGGCTTTTGAAGAAAACAACTAGCCAATGAAGGTGAACTCGGTTGCCTTGGTTTTTGAAAATTCGATAATCGCAAGAAGACCTTGAATCAAATTGGACCTAACTACGGACGGATGTGCGTTGTGGAAAACATGCCGGCAAAATTTGTGTCTCACGAAGGGGTGCTTTGGGCTGGAGCTTTCGAGGATATTCTCCATCCACTGTATCTCTCTATCTACCATTACCCCTCGCCCCTATGTGTGTCGGGCTTCAAAGTTTTTCTCCCACTCCTGCTATTTGTGTAGTATACGCTTTTGGCTTTCTCTATATACATCTATATTCGTACGAGGTAAGTACATATATATTCGTAACGTGAGGTAAAGTGAATGAATATAAATGAAGGACGAAGAATGAGCCTCGTGCAAGTACAACGTGCCAGGGAATCACTCTCGCAGAGCCAGCCGGACGTTGTCCAGAATCGTCTGTTTCATATTACACACGGACCCGTACACACACGTATACATTTAAGTGTATATGTATTATACGGTGTCCGAGTACCAAACGGGGTTGAGGATTCGTAAAACTCCCTTCTCGCTCAAATTTAAACGCTCCGTCGAGCGTTTTCCGGTTGCCCGAGAGTTTCGGGGTTCGGTGCCAAATGCAACGTTCTGTTGCTTTCATATACTTTCGTTGAACGAGAGTAACGTTAGCGACACGTTCTCTTTCTGAATCTTTTTCCCTCGTTTTGTTTTCTCGCTACGAAATATCAGATGACACGGACGATTCAACGAGATGTACAAGTGCGACTGCATTAGAGAGCGGTTGACTCGCAAATTCGATTGAATCCCAAAGTACCGATAACTTTTATCAACGACCGATAAAGTTTTGACCCGGCTGGATCAAAGCAAAAGCTTCCCCAGTCGTAAAAAAAAGACTACAGATGGAAGGGGGGAAAATATAATTGAGCCCAATTTCGTTCGTTAACCTAACTGGCATCGCCGTTCGATCTCTTCCCGTAGGAGTACCGCCTGTAAATAGTTCACGCAGCTGCATACACGTATATGCACCATGAGAGAAAGACATTTACCGATCACGCTACCCCCTCGTTAACCGTACCGATTTCTCTCTCGGTGCCTCGTTTAACGGGGCAGTTTGAGCATCGAAAATGGTCCTTCGAACGGGATCGTTGGTGAACAAACGTTCGATTTGCCACCGACGCTTTTCCTGTTATTTCGACTGTGCATAGTTACTGGGCATTACCGACAACGATGTGTGGTCTTTGGTTGGTGCACTCGCGTCGGCCAACATTTACGGGAAACCGATTTTTCCTCGCGGGAAAACGGGACGGCCGCCAGGACATAAATTTACGAATTATCGACGGACGAGCAAACGACAAATGGCTGACTGTATACCGTGGTTTCTCCCCTGCGTGCAAGATCTATTGAAACTGTATGTATACGTACGTATAGACGTACAGATATTTGCGTTTACAGTCTCGAGTCTATGGTACTGCACTGCAAAGGTTATGGTCTGCAACTACGTACAGGCTCAACTTCCCGTGAAATGATTATTCAGCTCGAATACAGTTACCGTCACAGTTCACAATGCTTATCAAATGTATAAATAGAAATGTAATAGAAATTACTGTGAAATGTAAAATACTGTAAATCATCAATCATAGTGACGCAAATGTTCAGGTTTATAATCTCTGCCCTTGATAGACTAATAAATAGCCTCTCATCAACCGATTGCCTCTTGATTTCTGCGTCTCAACCTTCGAATGTCTTTTAAATAGCTTGATTACGAGGAGTTGGATATCTCAAACGTCAATAAAATATCGTATGGCTCATTTTCTACGAGACAAGTTGTATTTTCATTGATGATTGAATAAGTCGATGGAACGCGACGAGACTCAAGAAAATCGGGTAAGACGGGCATTCAGTGGAGAAAACTAACGACATGCCTGCGGCAAAAGCGTCAAGTGTCATAAAATCGTAGGTAAAAATGAGTTCCCTCGTTCCTTACTCTCATTTCTTTGATGCAGCATGAGTTCCGGTAATACGAGTGTCTGAGCTTATGGCCACTGCGACAATTCGACGGAAAAAAGATGCGGAAAATAAAGCAAAAAAAGTTCCGGCATACAGTCCCATTAACAGAGTTCCCCAGTCTCAGGAACAGCATCAATCTCAAACGGAGGTCGCCTCGTGTGTGTATAAAGAGCCAAAAAACCGATCAATTCGTAAGTCCCATTGTGAGAGTTTAGCTAGAATTTGTTCGATAAATGAAACCAAGTTCAACATGCTTCTTCAAAGACTTTGTAAAACGTGAGCAAGCTGGTTCTTGCCAAAAATGTCCATGTGACGATAAAATAAACAGTGAATCCATGCTTGGGTTGACAAACTACGTTAAAATTTATTTCTCAACCAATTAGAGATGAAACACTTTTACAATTTTAAACGTACACAGGGGGAAGAAGAAATAAGCATAAATAGTTTTTCTCAGCATAGCTAGAACTCAACGTGAAAGTAGATACTAGCTGCGTAGAGTATATGCCCCCACATGTATGTATTTAATGAAACAATATCGAGCACTTACCTTCCTCGTCTTTTTATTTTTCTCTATGGTATCACGCCGGTTCGATGTTGAATCGCTAGCTCACTGTGGCGGTGCTTACAGTCGAGAATTTCCCGGACCGCCCTGGCAATGACCCCTTTACGAAGGTAACAGATTCTAACGGTTATGCTTATGGCCTCAGAGAAGCTCTCGTAGCACTACTGCATTTCGAGACACTCGCGCTTCGCTGGAAACAAAAAATGTCTAATTACTTCGGAATATCCTGGGTAAACGGAATATCCCAACACATATACGCACACGTACATGATTCTTCATTTACAATGCACGTACCAAAATTCGCCGGCCGTATCAGAGAAACATCTCCTCTCTTTTAGTTTCATTCGCCAGCGGAAATGGAACTTTCATTGTTAACTATTTCGAGCTTTTAATTCACGAATATCATTTCATTTTTCATGCTTACCGTGTGGGTATGGAATTCCAATAACGCGCATTCTCTCGTTGCTTTTTCCGGATAAGCTGAGAGCATGGTGGGATGGCGAAGGTGGCGATATAGGCAGGACAAGGAACTGCCGCATTTTTGACGAGAGACAATAAAGTTTATATTTTTATTAAAAAACAAAAAAGATGCTTAGATTTTATAATGTATGGAATGTGTTGTAGTGTGTGGCATTGTGCTGACTTTAATGCGCGATAAATCATACGTCATTTTCAACATCGGATGGTTTTTTTTCGAATAAAACTGCAGTCGAAACTGAACTCGCAAGTGGCAATCTTCCATTAGAATTAATATCTAATTCTGCTAATTAAACGTACAAATTTCAAGTACTAGTTGAAACGGAAAAGCTCTTAAAGTGCTGATGTACTCAGTGTTTCATGCGAATTATTATAACGCTGATTGGTAACCAAAGTGTGCTGTTGATTAGTTGGTTCAAGCTACGATGTACTATATTTAAAACCGAAATAAATAAGATTGAAAACGTATGATGGCTAGAAAGTTTCAAAGCACCAGGGGAAATTGACCACTGACTTCCAGGGTACGTATACACCTAGTGCATATACCAATATGGATAAAGTTAGGTAGAAAGCATCGAAAAGGAAAAAAAGGGATGGCAGAACAAGTGAGAGCTTCGAGCCGCTGTAATGTGGAAAAAAGAGACGAAAGAGTAATAAAGTTGATTGCAAAGTAGTATAAAGAACGACAGCTAATGAAATGGAAAAGTTTTGTGCACAAGGGTGGAGTTTCCCTCAAGGTGGACGAGGCGAAAGAGGGGAAAGGAAGCACGGTAATGGCTGGTAAACGAATTAAAGAACCAAGAATCTTCAGCAAAGAATAATGGGGTAGGAACTTCTAACGAAAAGTGAATGCGCCCTTTTCCCGGTACATCTAGCTACTGCGTGCTTCTTTGGTCGTTTTTTTTGTGCTCATTTCTAGAGATCTTGCCGCTTTTTTGTTCATTATAGCGATGTTACCAGGCTTAATCACTTTGGAGCTCTGTAACAATTCCAATGCAATTGGGGGCATGATTACAAGACAGTGTAATTAAATGTTTGCATTGAAAAATCGACGATCGCGACGAAACATATTACAAAACAAATGCAACCTGCGAGGAACGTACTTTCTTATGATTAAGAGTCGTTGCTTATTAAAAAAAGAAAACTATAAATCAAAATATCTGTGCATAAAATGAGCATCATAAATAATCCTCATGTGTCGGCCTGTCGATATCATTCATTAGGTTGGCAAACCTATTTTCCAGGCTCTATGAAATTTCATATCGATCTCCGGAGCACTCTTATCTTCTGTTTGACACGCGAAAGAGTGTTTTAGATATTCATGGACACAATACATGAATAAAATTGTTTGAATCACTTTACACGATGTAAAGAAGCACGGAAACAACCGTCGTTCTTTAATTAACATACGACGGATAAGACCATGATTTCAGTCTTTGTGCAGTGGAAGTTTTGCAATCAGGTAAAACGATTAAGGGCCATTATTTATATACCGTGAACGAGAAAGGTTCTTTCAATAAACGACGGTAATTAAAATGAATACGTATCGGTGGACGTTGCATACCAGGGCATACGTTGCTCGGTTGATGTATTAATTACAATAAAATTACGGTATCTTCATTGTGAGCGTGACAAATTCCGGAGACCGAAATATAGTGAATCGTGTGATTAAATTCGCTCCGGTACATTGCGAAAAGCGAGGGATTCACGACCATAACCCTACTGCCGATATCGCTTTTGGGCAATCATATAAATTGTCCCGACGGATTACATCATGAGATTAGTTCAATTATTCTTGTTTAAGCTCTAACGCATGGTGCACGTTGATAATTTTAATTAAACCACCGATCATTTTAAGCAAGAACGCGCCCGTCAACTCTCATTCACTCGTAAATTGTGAACTCATACTCATGAGCATGTAAATTTTATTCATCCGCTACTTCGGGTGATGTAGGAATGGGCTGGTAAACGCGCGTGATCCAATCTCGATGATTGTCACGTTCGCATAACCAAAGTTCCGCGATTTCATATCTTCCAATGGTCAGATCGTTTCAATAATCTACAAATTAAACAGTGGATCAATTATAAGGTCTTCGTCAACGTGGAAGCTCGTCCAGCCTGGATATCTCAATTTCTGGCCAGCATGTGTGCTTGTATGAGAATTGCAGCAAATTTAATATTTGCGAAGGATATAGCGACTCGCGGCATTTCCATTCGTTTATTTTACACATCTGCTTTTGATTACAGCATGAAGCTCTGCTGAAGGTTCACGTAAAGTACACTGTGCTCCGCGATGTTCTTAACAATATATTGGATTTTTCTTATCTCGCGTGTTTCTTACGGAAAAACAACATTACATGGCATCATATAATGAATAATCCTTTTAATAAAAAGTTGATTGGGTCCCGAAGTTGATCATTTATCGAAAAAATATCGCGCAATTATTGGCGTTTTGTTCGTCCCCTGATTAGTCGGTGAAAAAAGAACGAATTTTGTGGCAAAATACCGCAAAAAAATCTGATGCGCCCGTGTGTTTTGGTTTTACTTGAATTTGACGGTTTTTTTGCATTTTCTTACTGATATTTCGAGTTTTCGCGAAAAACTCGATGAGTTTTATGATCAGCGGAAAATTTCCGATCGAATAAGGTCGTGAGGTATCGAAAATTTGAAAAAAAAATTTCGACTCATTTCTCGCCACTTTTCCAGAATCGTCAAAAAATCGAAATTTCAAATGATCATAACTTCCTCCCTAATGAAGCTACATGGATTTTTTGGGGGTGTTTTGAAAAGCCCTCGAGTAGACTTGAACAATGGTGAAAGTTAAATGTTGATAGCTCGATTGCTTCACTCTCAAAATCGATGTTGAAAATTGGCGAAAAAAACGCAAAGGGGTATGTATGGAAAAATTGGCGAAAATCGGTGGTCCTACTTTAAAAATCTGCCAAAAATCGAAAAATTAAGATATCTGGACAAACCAAACGGCATTTTGAAGCTTCATCAATTCCAAAAAGAATAAGCACAAGTCGGGGTGTCCATCTCAAACGAAAAAAAAATGGCAAACATTTTAATGAACCAACTCAATTCGGCAGAAAATGACGAAAAATTTTGGATTTCAAAAATGATTTTTAATGGTCCATATCGATGTATTTTTTCCCGATGATTACGAAACACACCGGTATTTCATCGAAAACCCAACGTTTCTGTCCAAAAATGCGATAATACGAATTTTATCGATTAATTACTATTTTCTCATTAGAATATCGAGTTTTCGGGAAAAAGTTGGTGGATTTCGTAATCAGCGGAAATTTTCCAATCGGATAAGCTCCGGAAAGATTGAAAATTTAAGAAAAAAATCTCGACTCATTTTCCGCCACTTTTCCAGAAACCTCAAAAAGTCGAAATTTCGATGGCTCGTAACTACCTTTTGTTTTTTGATGCGCGCGTATGTTTTGTTTAAATTATTAAATGCGTATGATAAAATTACGTAAAAAATCAAGGCGCTGCAGCATCATCCCGAGTATAATATATATAAATAAAATTTAAAACCAGAGTAATCGGGAAAACATTTCATCGATACAATACCTAGCGTCCTTGAGATTTACTAGCGTATTTCATTCCTGTCCCAGCGCTAGACGATATCGCACGCTTTTCCCGTAGTCAAGGAAATTGGAGCCTGTCTGTGAATTATTTTGGTCGAAGAACACCGATTGAGCGGAACCAACGAATTGCCAGGGAGGTGAGCAGCGGCGAAACAAACAGGACAACGAGGAGAGATTCGTTAGGGTATATGTGATAAGAGAAACAGTAGGAAACGCCACAGGGAGCTTAAGTTGGAGTGAAACAGGAGCGAAAGGCGATGGCGAACACTGAAATAGTTGCGGCGTCAAGCTCGGGACAAAAGGGTAATGTAAAAGGTGGAGAATCTCCCTCTGACCATTCATAAGGGAGAAAAAGTAAATACCGTAGCTCTGGACATTGCGCTCTTTGCTAGATCGTTACAAATTGTACACGCTCGGACTGAGAAACGCATGGAATCTCATTTGACGTTCAGTTCGTATTCGAAGGGTATTCCAACTATAGTTTTTGTCTATTTTCATTTTTTCTTTGCACATATACGTGGATCGCGCTGGCAAATACCTTTGAGATGAGTCGACAATACAGGACTACACACTGCCTTGTGACATAATTTTTTAAATAAAATAAAAAGTAGGCAAACGATTATGAAGTGCACGTCGATATTGCTGGATTTTGCATGCATTGTTCGGCACGAACAAGCTGGATTACATTTATCGTTGTACAGCCATCGTTAGTGATTTTATAATCATCTACCAGTAATATTTTTGTTATTTCTATTTTTATTACTATTATCGACAAGGTTGGTTCGCAGCGAAGAGTCTCTCTTTCCCCAATTAAAAACAATCCAGATCAATATCTTAGCTGGTTCAGGTTCGTTCTCATTTTCTGATCGTCCGGCTTTTCATACTTTGCGATCGGCTGGCGGTTCATGGATTTCCGTTCATGTGACTAACCGTCTACTTCTCGTGTACTTTTTTTTTTATTATACACTTCGTCGTCTTATTTGGTTCACTTTCTGGACTCCGATTCCAACCATCTCGGTGGAATAATGGGACGTTAATTCCTCGTTCGACTTTCATGATCTCGAGAGGCCGTCTCTTGGGCGATGTTGTCCCGGAGAGAATGAGAGAACATATCGAATACCAACCGAACAACTTGAGAAACGGAATGATCCAGGCTCGTACAACGATAATGATGTATGGAGACTCACTGAAAGTAAGGAAGCGACTCGTGTTCATCAACTTGAGTAAATTTCTTCTCGCCTATTTCCGTCGATCTCTGAAACTATTTTCCTGCTGATCGACGAGGCGGGAACTTCGAGTTTTTTGAAGTTTTTGTTGATCTTAGGGTCGTGAGACGTGGTCTCCAAAACCTTGGCAGCCTTAACTTTCGCCTCCAAATTTTTCCCCAAAAAAAAAAACCTGACGACGACGACACTAGAATGTCTTTGACAGACGCATTCAAGTTTGCTAGGATCAAATTTCTTCGGATTGCCGATTCATCATGCTGGAGATCGGCGAGAAGCCTCCCAGCATCGCTCAAACGTTCTGGGAGTACAAGTCTTTCTTGTTTTTCGTTTAGACCCTCCTGGAACATTTTTCCCATCATCGCTAAACAGGCTGCAATTTTTGCTTGTTTCGCGAGAATCCTCTCGTCTCTTTTGATAATCGTATCCGACGATGCAGCTTTTACCTCCGGTTTGATGAGCAGAGAGTCGATACACATTCCGTTCTTTGGGGGTGGATATTTTTTGATTAAATTATCCTGTTCTTCTGCGGGGATGCCTTTTCCTTTTCCTGCAAACTTTTTTGCAAACTGGTCTTCTTTCTAAAATGTTTTAGTTACATTTTTTCGATCATGATAATAATTATGTCGGTTCTTTTTAAGAAATAATTCACCGACGTTTTAAATTGAGTTGATCGCACTGACTTGTTTTCTTAAGGAGAGAGAGAGCACAAATAAAAATCATGATTTTTACATATTTCATTGAGAAGGATGTCCCGACGTATCCGCTATTCTCGGGAACGTGGTGTCAACGTCAAATCTGATCAAAAGTACTAGTCAAATCACTATGTACCCTTGCAAAAACCCTTCGGACGAGACGAGAAGCGAAGCCTCGGAAAGTTCTTAAGCCACTTTAGCAGCGGGGCTGCCATAATTATAAGAGTATAATGGAAGAAAGACCGAAATGGGGGAAATTATAACAAAGTATTTGAGCTTTCGGCGAACAAGAGGCTAATCCGTTTGAAAATTGATGGAATAAAAGTACGGCCACGAAGGGGACAAGTCTCGAGGGTCCTTAAACGTCCCCCGTAATATGCAAGTGTCATTTGCTGCTACGGTCGTATTAGGTTTATAGGATGCTTCACTGCACGAAGCTAACACCAAGAAGCAATCGCTCCAGTCACCATGGAGGCTTCGCCGATCATTAAACGCATATGCCACGCGGTTGCAACGATCCCAGGATGCATATAGTTAAGGTACGTTGTTTTGCTTCGTTTCTCACCCAATGTTATAGCCTGACCACCGCGAAATCGCCCTCTGAGCCCAACACCAGTAACCAGCCAGGGCAAGGCAAGGTTTTCGTTTTACCGTAGCGCGCAGTTACTCGCAGCGCTCAGTATTATGGTCGATAGTTTCGTTGCGGGCAAGTGCACACCATAGTGCCAACTTCAACGGGCTACAGCACCGAAAAGTATCTCCTATCTCGCCATTCCAACCTCGCATACGTGTACACGTATGTGTTAATTTAATAAGCTAATTTGGAACCGCTCCAACTTTCTGAGGTTTCCACCGACGACGTCTCCTATCATTCTTCCACTTCGCACCCTGCTCTCCATCTTCTTTTTCACCCCTGTTTTAAGCCAAATTTCCCTACTTTTAACAATTCGCCAGACGTGAGGATAATTAATTCATTATCGGATGCTACATCTTCTCTCATGATGTGCGGTAAAAATGTAATATGTAGTTGCTGTGTTTGTATACATCCTGACATTCTTACTTTCGGATTGAAAAAATGCAGGGTGAAACGCTCGGTTTCGAAACTTTCTAATTCTTGCGTTTCGATTTTGTGACGTCTACCGTCTGTCTACAGAGGACCTTAATCCTTAATCGTCTCCATCTAAACGTGCCAGTATGGTTTCTTCATTAAAATATCTGAGGTTAGAGCCTCGGCTCATACCGTTTCGGCACTGGTGACAATAAAGGCTCCGGCATCGACAATGCAAACTGTTTCTGCGGTACTTTTATTGCAAACCGTACAGTCTTTTCCATCGTATTGCAGAATGAATTTAGTGATATCGAAGAATGATAAATCATCGTGTGTTCTCCGACACTCACCGCATTAAACGACGTAGCATCATATTGTATGTAGACGAGGTTTCAAGGAGGATGAGAGTATGCGGTGACGGTTACTTGCCGAGATCGGTTGTAAGAGGATCAGATTATATCCTAAGAGAGAGAGAGAGAGAGAGAGAGACGGTAGGGTCGGGAGAATCTCGTTGATCTAAGCCGTGTACCAAAGCTGCGTACATTCTCCTGCACCACTCATCTCTCTGTGTGTGCATTAGTCGACGAGAGGGGTTCGTATTTACGTGTCTATCTATACATGTGTATACACTACTTAACACTATGGGTGAGCCGAAACCGGCCCGTATACACAAGGAATGTGATGTCACAAGATTCTCGAGGGAAACCGGAGAACAATCCTCTCTTGAGGTTCGGAGTACCGTAGTCTCGTAGTAGTGTGATGTTAGAGTACCATATATTCATACTGGCACAGTGGTCACTAAGCAATTTAGTATCTTGGTCAAACTGCTTCCATCCTCTGTCTTGATTGCGTACGAATACCGCGAAAACTTGGCTATCATTCGCCTTGAACATAAATATATGCAGCTGTATTTGCGGTGGATAAACTCAATAACTTTGCATCGGCTTTACGAGCTAGGGGTTGTTGGGAGCATACGTTTGCAGAATATTGGAAAGAAATTGTGAATTGTCCATGGCTGATTCAAAATTGTCTAGGTAATTAACATTTTTTAATGACTCTCTCAATAGAATTATTTCAGCTTTTCCATCAATGGTTTGAGTTTCGATGTCCTTTAAAACGTATTGACGCTTTTTGTAATATAGTCTTATCCCAGCTAGTTCCTC
Source organism: Heteropelma amictum (assembly GCA_959613375.1). NCBI lineage: Eukaryota > Metazoa > Arthropoda > Insecta > Hymenoptera > Ichneumonidae > Heteropelma > Heteropelma amictum. The sequence goes on from OY390725.1 coordinate 7,135,344, forward strand.
GTTATACTTATCGAAAAAGCATGACGTGACTCATAATTTCAGGGCTGACTATACCTCGGTATTTTCCAACTCCAACGATTTCTACTCACACACAAGGACGAAATATCTTCCGTTTTTCTTCCTGTTGAACGTTGACGCAGCAGACAATTGACAAGTTAAAATGACCCTTGTCCTGTGACTCGTCCGACTGTGACGCTTTCTCGACAAATACATGGACCAACACGTACTTCGTATAGGTTTTATTAAGAGTTAAGTGGGATTCTTGAAGGATAGGCAAAGTCCTGAGGAATAAGAGGTGAGAGCTAAGAGCCACTTCTAAGAATAGAACTGATGTGAACAAATAATTGTCCCACGTTCCAAACTTTGCGAGAGCGAAAGGATTCTCAAGAAACAGAGTAAGAATTCTCGAGAGATGGCAACATTTGCGGGAGATAACAGAGATTCCGGATGGATCAGAGAGATTTCAGAGAGATCGAGTCGAGATTGCCTATGGATAGAAGGGTCCCCGAGGGATTGAGTTAGAATTTTCGACGGATAGGGATATTCACAGGGAGGGTTATAGTGGGGGGGAGTGATTCTCGAAAAAGAGGAAGAAAAATTTTCAAAAAGAGACTCCCGAATCTCGATCGACGAGGAATTCATGCAGGATAAGAGGGATTCTTGAGGGATTCCCAATGGCTAGGTAGATTTTCAAAGAACAGAATTTTTTGTGAAAATACTGGATATGGAATGAATATTGATACCGGTTCGCCGGGTACCTAATATTTATTTCTCATTTTTGTTCGTTTCACTCGCGTGGGTTTCAACATTCGAATTGCATTACGCAACGAATTTGCAGACGGCCTTGAGTTAATTAAACATAATAATATACATTAGTATAGAGCATTATACATCCACGCGATAAGCCGGATCAGCGGCAATTAAGCATTCACGCAAGAAAATGCTAGAAAAAACGACAGTAACACGTAATCGTCTCATCAATCATAGGCCGTTAAAGGTCACGAGAATAATCGCAGAAAACGATCAATCGTCGGTTTCTTTTAGCCCGCTCTTTTGTTACTAGTCTTTTACGAGCTCACCGAAAATTGCCACGTATTAGTATGAAATCGATAATCCTCTTGGTGTCTCAAGGTTTTTGCTTTTTGCATGAATTGAAGTAAATAAGGCAGCAGCTGTTCAATGCTTTCTTGCATGACCTTATTCGGCCCCATTACTCGTTCTCCTAATGACGTAATGAGGCCGTTAGTGCTCTTACGATCACAAGGGATCAGTGAACTCGACACGCGCTGGTACATTGTTCTCTTACGACCGCTATACATGTTCCTCAGTTATCCCTTTAAATTCACTGTCGTATCTGTACACAGCATCCACCCATGTATATGTACGTATTTTCAACAACCAGACTTCCTGTTCCTATGTACTTGGGGTGCCATATAGCACACCTGATCTTCTTAATGAGTGTTTGCTATGTATGTAAAGAGCCGTTCGCCCTATCCTCCAGCTTCGTTATAACAGACGATAGGTCCACGGGCTCTCGACTACACGGCATAACGAACGATGTGGTTGGCACATTCAGCTACGTTTGCTGTGATACCCGCACGGTCGGCAGTACTGCAACAATTTTTCGTTCCAAAGCAGTGTCAGTCACCATTGCATATCCGCCTGCAGGATATACCCCGGCTTCTTTCTGCTCAATCTCTAATTCAATTGTAGTATTTTGTTCCACCTAAAAGAGCACTGAGAATTTTCATCTTTTTCTTAGGAAAATTAGCCGAGAACCGTAATATGGTTTTCAATTAGAGTGTGGTATAACGTTCCATCAAGTAAACGGGTCATCATATATCAGGGTATTTCGTGTCCTCAATGGAACCAGCGCTACCAAGTCGCCAACACTAGCCAATACGAGCTTCGATTATTGAACGATTACGTTGCTACTCTCGTAAGTTAAGCCGGATTATTCGTCGTGAATTTCGCGCATGTTCCATGGGTAATTGGCAACTCTACAGCTACCGTCTCTCTTCTGTGCAGCAGCTGAATCGAGGGCTGCACCTCCCTTTATCTCTCTCTCTTATTTCATACCACTCCATGGTGCCAACATCGCTTCGCCATCGATCTCACCGATTTCATCCAGTGTCAAGGTAAACCACCATTTCGCGTTGTTACGTTCTGATAGCACTAATCTGTAGTTACTGGTGAAGGTCGATAGCGAGGAAGGCATGGCGCGAACTCTCGTACATTCGTGGATCCGTGGATAAGGGGTAGATATATACCGATGTATGGTGTATCGTATTCGGCAGTATTCTATTGCGGATACACCGATAGGGAGGATATTGTGAGCATGCCAATGTGGACCAAACACGCGTGGTAACATAATCGATAAATCTTCAAAGGCTGGCTCATCTTTTGTTTGATTAAAAGCTGCAAAACCTTTGAATACAGCATCCAATGATGCTGAATCCGTAACGGTTACCGGTAACTGGCGAGTACCAGCTCCTATATATTATACAACAGTGAAAATATAAATATGCTACATTAAACGCAAATATTTTAAATGTAGATATTCCCAACGATTTTCTCGAAAAGATTTCATTGCAGTTTCATCCTGGCGCTGAAGCCAAAACACTGCTTTTAGAGGCTCAACTATTCTGAAGTTATAAAAACTAAAACATGATCGTCGATGTTCCATCTTAAACGGGTATATCTCTTATTTTATTAAAGTCAAAGGTTTTCCAATGTCTTCAGGGGCAAAAAAAATATGAACGAAGTTTTACCGTTTTGATAAAAATATTTTGTTCATTTTTCTATACTTTGCCATGCAAGTATTCCAGAATTCTATTGCTTCCCTCTGAATTGTACAGTGAATTAAAATAAACGACTGAGTAGCTTTGTTACAAATATCTAAATAAATAAATATTTACATATACGTATATCTACATACCGAAGTAGACATATTTCGGTTATGCTGTAGTAGTGGACACTACGTATCCTGACATCTCCCTTAATGGTTCGGAACCAGATGTGTGTGGTTGCTTTTGAGAACAGGATCTCGCATGTCTATTACATTTCATGCTAATGTCTCGCAGATCACATGAACCTACCAGTTTTGGCGAGAACACTGGGACACTTTGGTTGACCACGACGTATCGTATAAAATGTGTCCTCGCAAGCGTGAAGGCTTTTCTGATACCACAAAAGAGGGTCCCATAGCTGTAACCAGGACACCATCGGATCGGGAAATGACCATTTATTCCGTTGGTTCGAGCCACCGCGTTACTACTATACACCCTGTTTCGAGGACCATTTCACGGACATTATCGCTTTGAAATTTACCCGTTTCAGGAAGTTTAGGAATGCAGTTTCCCGTCCATTATACCCATGTTCGTTGAACCATTTAACGTCATCAATGAGCAGAGACCAACCGGTTTTACATGTCCTTGCGTACGAAACACATTATCGTTTATTGAATATTCTTTTCAGGAATTGCCCATCACCTAAACGGTTCTCCCAACAAACAAGAATGTCCTCGAGTGGTCATTGTCAAACGTTACTGTATAGAATAAAGTTCAAAAGGGTGACTATTCATAGTCTCCTCTACGACTGTTTATTAGTTGCATGTGATATGTTGTATATGAGCCAGGTAATGAAGAAGCCTCTAGATGTGTCATCAGGAAATGTACAGGAATAATTACAAAATTCAAACAAGCGACCTGAACGCGATGGACCATAAGCATAGACCATCGCAAATTTAGCGTTCTGGAACACGCATGCGTTCAAATTTTTTAGTTTTGTTTGGCAAACTTTCATGATCGCTGCTAGTAGCCTAAACTCTCTACGTATACTACTGCACTCCCACGCAAACAAGGTTCCGTTACTACTGGCTACTTTTAGAGTGGAAATAGAGTTTTACGTTTATTCAGTACTCTCCCTTGGTACCAAACTATTTCGAAAGTCCGGGGGTGGAAAAGTTGTTCCTTTTCACCCTTCGTCTTCACCTCTTGCACAGTTACATGCCACGCTCTCTCAGCCAGCTTTCCTTCCCGTGGGATAGCTGTATAGTTTCACCCTCAGGAGGAATGGTGTCTGTTCGTGCTTCGGCGGAACGATCGTGTCCCGGGAAAACTTTCATTTTTCCTGGTGTCCACATGGCACTGGCGGAGCAGCGCCACGCCTTCCATGTTATAAAAAGGAAGCGCGTTTTGTCAAAATCGACTGAAAAATCTTCTAGTCAGAGCGGAAAGAGCTTCATCGCTGAGATCGTTCACCAGGCCATGAAAACGTCAAGATGTTGATGGACCGATGATTAAAAACACTTTTGACATACATTCATCAAGTTTTTCCATGAGTCTTCAACCCTCTGCAGTAGGCACCAAAAGAACCACATCTTTCTAACGGTCAGTACCAGTACGATGTCCTTTTTTATTGCCTTCATTTACCGACAACGAAATTATTCGAGATGGTTTCTCAAAAACACCAAATGCAACTATGAAAAATGAATCCTACTGTATAAGAAATCCAACCAAGTTCAACTTAGAAATGAGGCGGTAGGAACAGAGCAAAGTGTTTACGCTGGATTTTCATATCCGGGGTAGTTCCACATTGGGCGGACCACGTATATACATCGCCCTTCGTCTCTTGAGATGATTCCAACATCGAAAGTGGTACTGCCGAAGGGGATATTAAAACATTCCGAATACTATTAAATATAATTGTTAAAGTTCCTCAAAGAGCAAGATGTTGGGTTTCTATCGTACGAGTAGTAGTTCTGTGAGATGGCAGAGGAAGAGGAAAGCTGGTCGGATGGGTTACGACAGTTTCGTTGAAGTACCTTATCGTTCCGACTCGACGATAGCCTTTTCCTCCGTGTACTTCTTGCTTCGCTGTACTATCGTTTTCTCGTGGCACCTCGAGCTTCAAACCATCAGGTAGCCTCTTTTCACTGCCACCCGCTGTCACAAACACGTGGAATACACCAACTCTCCCAGTGACAATAAAGCCTTGCAAAGTTTCTCAGGCAGGTCAGAGTCAGTGATATTTAATCAAAATGAACAAACTAAAATCCCCTTGCATGTATGCTTATATTCATCAAACCCAAAAAATATTGTTCAATCATCATTTTTCCATCCCTTGAAAAGCAATGTCCTATGTTTTTCCATCAGTTCTCCATTTTGTTAGTGACGTATGAGTCCTTTTTGACACGAACGTTTGTCTGAAGATTTTTGCAATATTGTCAAAGCCTACTGGTCGAAATGAACAAAACACCGACCATCGCGTGGCAGGGAATAACGAAATAGAAAAGTATAGTTGAATTTCTGTCATTTTTCGAGAAATTTAATGCGATTGTGATATGAAAACACAGACGAAATGGAGTAAAAAGTAGCTTTGAAGAAAAAGGCCGTGCAAACGTGAACAAACAGCGATAAGAAAGAAAAGATAGAGAGATAACATGGGTGGCTAGATATGTTGCAAAATAGGGAGTTCATATAGATGAAACGAGCAAGAGAATGGAAGAAAAACGCGATAAGTGAAGAGGTTGCCGTTCGAAATGCATGCAGTACTGTAACCGAGAGAACGCGATGTGATAGAAAGTGCATACATCGATACATCACGTGAAACTTATTCTATCATCGATTTGACTTGGTCTTTGGGGTCCATTCAGCCATGCTGCATGGTGAAGCCACATGGGACAGGTGCCTATATCCAATTCCGTCTTTCACCTCTTCACGCACATAAGTTACTGAAAATCTGTGAATATTTTGCGAACGTGATAATTTATTTTCTTCCCCAAAGTATTATTTATGCATTTTTTATTTTCAAACATTTATCCTGAGGCATATGTACTCGAAAACTTCAATGTAGGATAAACAATTGCGCCGGATGAATACCGCATATTCGACGCATTGATTTAACTAGACTTGCTTTGTGAGAAACAAATTAAACATGAAAAATCATGGAATATCTGGAAGCGTGACCTCTCCGAAAAATACCGATAATAGATAATAATGAGGTCACTTCAAACAGAGGTGATCGAAGGAGAAGAAATGAAAAGTGGGCGAAAAAGTAAGCCAAAGGTAGACGAGTTTTCGAGTAAACCGATAATAGCATCTGCAGAAATTTGAGGAATGGGTTGACGACCCGCGGATAACATTGTCGAAGAGTATATCGAACGGGGTCAAGATGCTCGTGGAGAACATCTTCTCTGCCCATCATGGACGACTTGCCCAAATGAACGTGGTTCCTCTTTTCTGGACATACATCAACCATTTAATGAAAAAGCTAACATCTATGGGAAATCGTAGATTGGGTCATCACAACAAGTTAGTTGCATCACGAGGTTTTGTTTTCGCAATTGTGACGAATCTCTTTCCGCTCATTTCAAATCCATGCATCAAAGCTTTTTTCTTTCATCTCTTTATAGTTTCCTCGTTATTCGTTCTCGCATTGACATTCTCCTTTCAGCCAGGGTTTCAAGCTCTCCAAGCTCTTTTGCCAATCTTTCAGTTTCATGCTCATTCGTGTGAACTTTCAAAGTGGCTGACATCGGTATAGCGCACCTCGCAGAGAAAAAAGGAAGGATCAGGAAGAGCGAAAACGGCGATAAAGGAAAGGTTGCAAAGTAAAATTGGAAAGTGGTGCAAGGCATATGTAGGTCAAACCCGAATGCGACACTACGTGCTTTGCAAGTCGAGTCAGAGATCGACCGTCAAAATGGACAATCCGAAATTCTCATCTCAGCATCTGTGTGCGCTTTCTTTGAGAAAATCCATTCTTATCGGGCGCATACAAATATTTTATACCTCTCGAATCCTGATTAAAAGTGAAGGCTACGAATTTTTAATTCCTCATCTCGAAAAAATGTCATCAATTGCGTTTCAATGCAAAAACTGATAATGCCAACGGTAAATTCCACTCGAGAGGTTACGCCTGTGCATGGCCCATCCAATTTTTTCCCCTAGTGGTAGTTAAAACGAGAACAAGTCGTCATCCCTGTTTCTTGAGTTTTTACCTTGTCGCGATCAGAGTTAAGATTTTCTTTCGTCTCATCGATGCCCATCGCGAAAAAGGAGTCTTTTGAACTGCGGAAATCGGCTTCGGTGTCTGAAACATCGGGAGCAGAGTAGTTTTTTGATTGTGTTTATACATCGATGAGCGTAAACAAGTATGTTTAACTATGTCAGCACATACTGTTTGTTTGTTCAACATCATCGTTGTTTTTATAACTTTGGAGCAAAACAGTTGCCTCCAGATTCTAAGCACTCGATCCACGCGATGAGCTTTTTTCCTTCTGTTTCGAAACCTTCCTCAATCTGCCCGCGTATCTCCCCGTCTCGCTCGCTCCTCGTTCTTTCTCATATTATCTGTCTCCGCCACTCGACTTGTGTACATACATGACGCTGATTCCACCCCGGCTTTTCCACAAACTCCCGTGTGCTTCGATCCACCCTTTCGTCCACCCCTATCCGTAGATCCCATTCTCCATCGTTCGCTCTCGTCGATCGCCCGGAACCGTCGCGTCGTCACGTTTCGTCCTCGCTCGTGTATTCCCATTTTCGATGGAATGAGCCCCGGACGCTGTGTTATACCTACCAACCCCTGCAACTTTCTCGCTCCAAGTTAAATCGCGCGTGACGAGAGACAAACGAAAAAAAAATGTGATTTCGATGCCGACTGCAACAACCGCATTGAATCGGGTCATCCCTCACCACCTCTCGCTCTTCTCTTTTTGTCCTCCTCCCACGGAAGGATTTATCTAGCAAATAGAAATTTGTGAATAATAAACGAATAACCCAGCGCCCGCTGTCGGCTATGCAAATACAGGGCATATTCAAAGCGAACAGGGTATGATAACAAAAATTGATTGAGATTTCGGGAATGGAAATTCCGTCATCGTTTCTCGAAATAATTTAACACTTTTTCCGTTTTACACATCCATATTACTTTGCTTGTTCCAGCCTAGTTCATTTTTTTCATATCTCGCAATATTCCGAACTGTTGAATTTGCTAAATATACCGACGGATGTAGTTGTGACGAAAATAATGTTTCCTAGCCAAAAAGCCTTAATGCCTAGCCAAAATGGCTGTGTGTCGACGAATCACGTAGATGGGTAAATTTCCGGAAGCCTCACTCCGAAGGGTGGCATTCCCCTCGTTTTCCATGTCCGTGTCGATACAGCCACCCGCAAGTTGTCCGTTACAAGAGAGACCGTGCCGGTCGGGTCAGTTCTTGTTGGCGCGTAACCGATCGCATGACTCAGTAACGGTATTATACAATACAGACGCATCCATACGTCACGTAACTCGTCGGGGAGGTTCGTTGATTCTCGCGTATGTTATGCCCACACAACATAGCAGTAACTATCACACGTATCGTGGTCTCCGGAATGATAGAGCTGTACGCGCACAGAGGCAACTAAACGAGAGGAAGTTCGAGAGTTGCTGGTACTGAGCTTGCCACGAACGAGAGAGTTCCCTGATTACAGTATGCGTGTATGTGTACACATGGAACATATACACATATATGAACGGTTGAGACGAGCAAAAGCGTCGGTGCAGTCCGCTGAAATTGCGCGTGGCGGATACCGACCGCACAATCCCAGCATGTGTAATACGAGAGCGAATACCGGGGTTTGGTATTCGGCCACGCCTATTCTATCCTGCTATTTGGGTAAATTATGTCGCGGCTGGTCGGCGGATGAAGCATAGTAATAGCAGATACGTGCAAGCAAACCATGGGGGGCAAGGGGCAAGAGCGCACTTTGCAAGCCTTGACTATTTCACGTTGTCCAATATCTCTAATTCATCCCTTTCTGTCTTTCCCTCTCTCTCTCTCTCTCTTAGCGTCTCTTGGTTCTCTCCCGGCTCTTATCCAGTGATCAGGAAGCTGCTCAACGGTGTATATATGCTAACATATACTATAATAGTTATACGGATCTAATCACAGGGTAAAGGGAGTGTTTATTGGCGTGGGAAGTAGCTGGTAATGCTGGGATAGTTCTGGTCAGTCGGGCTTGTGATATCGGGAGAAAGCGCGTAGGGGAGGCTGGAGGACTCAAAGACACATTTAACGCAGCGAGAGGCCAATATTGCAATTAAGTCATCCATAGACGTGGTTGGCTTGCCCATCAAATACACACGCATTCTAGGTAGCAATATAGTAAACATGTATACGTGTATTGACATTAATTAATTAATTACGAGAAAAGCCCGAGGGAAATGAAGAGAAAGGCAGAGAGAGGTGACCGGTTGTTGACCTTGTATTTTATTGCTCTATATTTACCGGGCCCAGGAATCCAGATCCTGGTTGGAAGGGTTTTCGGCAATATCTCGTCATAGTGAATTCGGAATGTAGCTCTGATTGATCATATCCGAAATTCATACTTTATTGATCGTCGGTTCTGGAGTTTGTACAATTTCATACACACTCTATTCGCAACTCATGTCGCAATCCGCTCTTCCAATTTGTTTAGCGCTCTCCGGAGAATCCCAAAAAATGGTAACTACCCAAATTTTGACAAAGGTATCTTTCGAGCTTCGAAGCTCTCGTGAATACAATCGTTTCACCAAACAACATTTTCTCTGCCTCACTGGTAAAATCATCCCGGTCCATTTCCTTAATTATTCTTGTGCAGTGTCGTGGACAGACTCAAGCGGTGTCAAATGATGACGAAATTTCTTCTTGCAATTCTCATTTACTTACAAAAAAGGTATCATCGTTATTACGTCAGAGTCCAGAGTGAGAATCTGCCGATGTTCTGAAATATATGTGATTCGAAAAGGAAACTAATTTGAACAATGTGTCGGAGAACGCGAGAAAGACAAACATAGGATTCGAGGATACATTGCGAATGCAAAACTTCCACTTGGTAGTGTCAGCTGTATAAATGCGAGGTCGTAATGATGTCTTGGGAATTCACGAATAAAAGCAATGGTACCAAAGAGCGATATTAGCGCCAAATCGGGTTTATTACAAAACCACAACCTTCATGAAAAATTGATGGGAAAAACTTGGCAATTAGAAATTTTTATATTAAAAAAAATACATCATCAATTTTCCAGTTTTCTATGCAAATAGAAGAAAAATTGTAGAGAAAGTCATTAGATGCCGGTACTTATTAACTGATTATTAGTACACCACTGGTATACCACGAATGTGAAAAAAGCCTCGACATTTTGAAAGCTCCTATAACGAGTCGGATAATGTCTCCTATTTTTTTTTGGTTTCTTTGAGCTGAAAAAAATCAACTTCAAACGACCCACAAACACTTCACCGATACTCTCGCCTCTCTTATACCGTTCCGTGCATTGCCCTATCGTTTTTCCCGAGTACCATATTTCTATTCCTCCCGTTTTCGCGACATGGGGCGTTGATAAAAACTTGTCTAATGCCACTGTCAGCCGCAACACGGGCGACAATGGAAATCCGAGAAAACGAGCGATACAACAACCCAAGAAAACCCCGGAAGATGGAGCATTGAGCAGAGACGTTCTGCAGTTACCTTTTCTTCCTTCTCACACTCATATACATATACCACATAATATTAACAGCTGGTTTTGAACTTACTATTGTGGCAATATTTTTCAGCCGCGATACTAGAATTTGTCGTACCCATGTATCGGATATTCCACTCTGGCGTAAACTCGTACGAATTAAACTGCGAAATGAGGCGTAAGCCTGTTTTCACAACTTCTTAGCCCTTCTATCGTATATATCGCGTTTTTTTATATAAAAACATCACACGCGTAAATTATAGTATATTTATACGACACCTTCTCGAGATGAAAAATTCGAGTCTTCCGGCGATATCTTCGGTTCTCCGCGAGTCTCCCATTTCCCTGTGACCATCTCCAACCATCTCCCGTGATCGTCTCCGAGAGTAGGCGAGGAGCCGAAGATTTCAGTCTCCCATCGGCTTCGGGAGACTCAAATGTTTCATCTCGGGTTCTGTGTGTATGCTGACATAAATAAAATGATAAGCTAGAATTTCACCAGTTTGAGGCACGAGTTTTTTCAACAAAGAACTCTCATGTCCCATTCTCGCAGCTATCCTCGAATGCGCCAAGAAAATAAAATGTTTCGTGGGTTCCCCCTTGGCAAAAAAGTCCATCGCAGTGTGAATACTAATGTTTTTTTTTTCACAAAAAATTATTGGCTCGTTTATAAAAAAAGTCATTAGTGGTTGCCCGTCTGATAATGGAGGCTATACACGTATAGTATGGGAGTAAATCCACCCTCAATATTCGTGTCAACGAGTTCATCCAAACCAGGTCTAGATACCTCGCTGGTAAGCATATACGTAATATGTGTATGAACTAATTTCAACCAAAAGGTCGTAAGTGGCAAATCCTAACGCAGGAAATGTTTGAACTTGAGTCCTGCTGATTGCAACTGGGCAACGAGCTCGGTATGTGAAAATTTGACGAGGCTGTACAGTTATGAGAGACGGTATGTATCGGACGAAACGATCTCACCCACCCCACGTAAAACTTCCGTATCTGATCGGTTTTATCTGCCTCTCGTCATCGTGGATAGTGGCGATCGGGCGAAGATTTTTTTTTCTATCTCTTTTCGTTTCTGTTCACTCCCTACTCCATAATATCGAAGGTATACTCCACGATTTTTCCAACTTTATATGTCTATACATATACCACCTTTTCCACCATCGTTGAATTCATGTTTATGCACATTACATGTTGCATATGGGTTCTAGGTTTTCATTTTTTCCGAATTCTTCTTTCCTAGTTTGGCCCTTCATTGCGCTATTCTTTTCGTTAGTGTTCTCAATAAAATATCGAATTTTGGGTGGTACATGACACTCTTTCGATGCGGCGTTGCACGGTATTCGTCTATGCGTATGTGTATTTGTGTACAACGATACGATAGGGTCTTTGGGATTTTATCGACGATAAAAGGGAGACATACGGTGTATCCGGTAAACTTTATCATCTTTATGCTGTAATCTCGCATTGAAAGGAGAAAGGTGGGGTGAGAAAAGACGGAGGCTCAGAGGAGTGGGAAGTTGCGGTTGGTTGAAAAGCAATGGAAACGATAAAGCCAACAGAGAATACAGTGGATGAAGGATATGGAAGACGAAAAAACATAATGGAAAAGGATATAGGAGCAAAAAAGAGACGAAGGAAAAGTTGAGGGATGAAGGCCTGTTGCGATAACGCTGACCAAGATTTACACATACCGGGTGTTCCATGTGATATCCCTGACAGTAATGAGAATTTATCGTGATATTGACTAGAAAACTTCGAGTATTTTTGAGACAGAAGTTTTCGTTGATTAAAATACAATGCTCCCGAAAAAAACTAATTTGATTGAAACCGATACGTGAAATGTATCGTGAAATGAATTTATTCTCGATACTTTTATTGGCAAGAAAAAATGAAAAACGCAATCGCACGAGAAAGAAGGTGAAGTACATACTTCGTTTCTTGCAGAAATATTCATTTATTTGTTAATTTGTCGGTGAATTGGAAAGGTTCACTTTTCACATTGCACCCCGAAGCTGGCTGTCAGTTGCACGGGTTTATAATGAAAAATGAGTGTTTCCAATTTTTATACGGCATCCGGTGTGTGGTCATTAGCGTAAATGCAATTTTTTTTCTTATGAATTTCATTTATGAGAGACACTGAATGTTTTTGTTTTAATCTTAGATCGCATGGAAAACATTTCAATACCTACATCTGTACATTTTAGGAACACACTCTTTTCTATCCCAGTATTGGGTCACATGTTATTTAAAATTTTATTGACAAACTCGGAAAAAAACAATACATGGGTATGTTTAATATTGACCAAACTGACACTGTACATCTTCGAAAGAGAATACGACATTCTCGTGCCTCAGAACAGGGCCAAAACCCGACGAGTTTTCCATCGAGGTGTGAGACGACAATTCTTCTCTTTACATCCGCCTCTCTTTTCTCCTCAACGTTTTTTACTTTGTCGATAATTTATTCGATGTTGAAAGAACATCGAAATCCGTTTGCCAATATGATTTTTCCAAACACGTCCCAAATATCGTCAATAAAAATACGAAAAATATATATACCAAAGGACCCAGTAAGCCTCATGATAAGATCGACAAAAGAGAATTACCGATACCAGATTGTTCAAAAACACCTTTACGAAGTACGAAAAAATAATGATAATGGTCGAAAAATGAATGCAATGAAATTCTTCGATAAATCATCTTGCTTTTTTGTATGACAATAATTACACGTGAATGGCTACGATAAATTGTTTCTTTTTCACTATATATTCTCAAATATGGGATTTATCGATCTGAAACTTGGAAGGTTGGTTGTATATTCATTGAAGATTACGCGTAATATAGACGTACAGTGACCTTCGCGTAATTGATTTGCAAGGATATCCGAGAGGTGCACGCGGCGTTTCCACAGCCTCTCATGTCTCTACTGCTCTCAGACATCCGAGCTACGCGCAGCGCACCCTGCCCACCGCAACCCTTCCACGCGTCTCATCTATACGTCTATGATAGGTGATTCAAATAGCTTAAGCATTGTGTCCCGACATGCGATATATCGCAGCGCATCCCTCTGTACAATACATGCAATTTCGTCAACGGATCGTGAGCATCGACAGTCAGTTTCCATTACGTATCACAGATTGAATAAATCGATATCGTGTAAAAATCGGAAGACTTTTTCATGCCCATGTACATGCAACTTATTGGCAATTCACCGACCGCTATACGTCTTGGAGAATACCTCTAGTTTTTCCAGGGGATACGAGTGATTTTTTCACAAAAAAAAAAACGTACGGACCAAAATACAAAAAAGAATGTATTCCGCTTACGTGTTATTTTTATACGAAATTGCGATGGAATTCAAGGGTATATAATAAGAAAAATATTTTTTGTACATTCGATAAAAAAGCTTAAAATGGGTGGCTTTATGGTCTTTCGGAGGAATAGCCTTGAGGAAGCTGCGGCGCATCAAAGAAATTACAGGTTGGAAAATTTCTGCAAAATGTTGAAAATGACATAGTGCGCTGAATAATTGCTAACGAACTGTATTTTTCGAAAATTACTTTATACGGCGTTTGATTATTTTGGCATTGAGCTCTATCTATGCTCGCTTCTCCGCCATTTTCTCTGTGCTTCTGATTGAGCAAACGTTCCATTATATTGTTAACTTCCTCATCTCTTATTCCCGAAGTCTCGTCTTCCATCCTCATTTTCCAGCTTTGTTGTTTCTTTTTATTTTTATTGATCACATTTTTTTTACTTCTTCACCATTTTATTTTTCCTTGGGGTGGACAGGCACGTTCTTTGTCCGTTTTCCGGCACACTAATGCACTGTGCGCTTCGACGTTTCACGTATAAATTGATGTGCCTTATATCCTACGATTCGTATTGCTGCTGGGCTCTCGGTCTTTCGTGGAAAAAGAAGATTCGTGATCGGGAATCTAGGTCGGATAATCACGCAGTCAGACCTGCATGTGTGCGAGCGCGGATATACCGGTTGTTGTCTCTCTCCTCCATTTTTCTTTTTCATTTTTTCCTTTCTCCTATACGTGGGCACGCGAAAATGTAGCATACGTCGTCGATGCAGTGATGATTGTCGTCAATTTCACCGCAATCATACAAGCCGCTGTGACATATATATGGAAAACACAGAAATCAATACAGATATTACATATCCGGTTAAATTTTTGCACATCGGGTGTGTCCCGTGTTATCCTTTCTCCTCCAATATGTCGTATGCTCTCACAGCCAGCTCAATTGAATTTTCATCCAATTTTAAAGTTTGCACGAGCAAAAGCCCTCAAGACTGACGCATCTATGTATGTTTTCGAAATGCGTGTCTCTGCGCACCACCATGAGAAAAAAATTCCACCATGGCTGTCCCAAAAGGGTCAGATTTGACCTCTGAAGGGGTGGTAGATCTCGAAATTTTGGATCGAAAAGTCCTCCGCGGTTTTTCGATCTGATGCACCTATGGTGAGTTATTAACAACTTCCGGTTGTTGGCATCTATTATGCCATGCTATAAGAACTCCAATAATGAAGTGAAATGCTGAGAAATGAGATCAGGAACACGCTTCAACAAGGCCCTTCGTATTTGTTAAAAAAAAATTCTGTAGAAAATAATAATTATTTATATGATTGGAATTACTCCGCCATGTAGGTTCAAAAAGCATTATAATCAATCGGCTGCAAACATTTATTTGAATTAATTTGGTAATAATTTGAGAAAAAACGTGAAAAAATCAATCGGTCAATCAGATTTGGCACGTTTAATTGAAACTTTCGAAAACTGATGATAAATATGTTCGAAATAGATGAAAAAAAATTACGTAGCTTTTTAAATACGAAAATGAATTATTCGCTTTTGGGGGACCGTTGTGGTCCGACCTCCTCTAGGTAGAGTCAATTCTTGGCGTTCTTAGTTGCTATTGAAGAAGCAATATCGCGTATAATTATACATGCTTTCTATTATTCTTGTTATAACAATATGGAGATATCATCGTTAAAAGAAATAACGAATTTCTCGTGTCGACCGGTTGGAGGATTAATCACTCTGGAAATTCCCCCTCTAATGAGAAAACGTTGTAAGATATCCTCCTTTCATTTAATGTATATCAAAGTCGTCAGCAAATATCACGAAAGCCTCTATTTCAAAATACATATATTCAACCAGCTCAGCAAAACATTTTAATGTTTGTTGAAGCTTCCACACGATGGTTCATAAATTATTCATTGATCGTGTGATTAAAACAATCGAATTAATTCAAATATATACTGCCCGATATTCAGCAATGTTTCGATATAACGTTTTGATAAATAGAAAGGAAGGCAGAGAGATAACGTGACAAATATGATTTTTTATTACTTGTAAGCATTTTTTAAGAGAACTCGACATGACAAAGATCTTTTCTATTACCGTAATTATGTTAATTCGAGCATGCAGATTTCTCCTTCTCATTCCTCTCGTTCCATCTTTCTCTCTGACCCAATTCAAATAGTTAACCGTGTATATGCCTTTATGTTACGTGATTTACGAGGTTCGCGGTCTCCTCACGCACAGCATGCAAACACCTCTCATCGTTGGTATACCGCGAATACCACGACACTTTTAAACATTCTTGACTCAGTTTTTGCTGACACATATAGCATTATCAAAGTTTTATCACAAATCACAGATGTTGGTTTTTCGTTCAAGGCTTGAAAAAATTATGCAAGAAAAAACGAAGACGCTTGCATTATTCTCGTAGGAAAAATTTCATTAGTTTTGAGCCTCCAATAGGGAACATCCATTCAGCATAGGGTAAGGAAAGAAATTTGCATTATCTGACGGACGAAAGAATGAGAGGTACGGCATTGGTGACCGACATGTTATATGTTTATTGAAATAAAAAAAAAAAAAATTACCACACGTTAATATTTTCTCTAAGAAAGGAGGGAGACCGAACTGCGATCGCGGCTACTTAATTCTTGTTTCTCTTCATCTTAAATCGACCACGACACGCCTAGGACTGTGAATTCGCAGTGTGCTAGACGTAACAAATTTTTAATTCATTTTTTCCAGCATCACAATCGTTCGTTTTACAACGAAATATTAAAGTCAATTAAATTAAACTCAATATTCCTCACGAATATACGGTCCTCATTAGCGAAATACGACGATGTCATGTGTGTTTCGTACGTCCAGGTGCTTTTTTTCAACAACGATGTTACGTACGGGTCGTATCCATTCTCTCGCAGGATATCTAATGTCTAAGATGACGATGCCTGCATCGATATAAAAGCTACGCGTGTACGCATTAAGAACCTTTGTACGGAGTTGCATAGACCCATGATCGTTCAATAAACAATGATGCTGCAAAGTGGCAATAAAATCTTACGAGAGTAAGGAAAATTCACGTGAGCTTTTGTACGGATGCTGGAAAACTAGGTGGATGGTAATCATAAGATTTTGACTTCGTGCGAGAGTTTCTCCGTTTTTCCAAAATGACTTTGAACGTAAAAACCGTCACGTAAAGCTTGCAATTGCGTTCTGCCCTCATTCTCGGTTCGATGAAGGGTGACAAATGTGCCGAGGGATCAATTGGAAAGGAATGAAAAGCAGCAGTCGGTACGCAGTAAGATTTCATCTCCAACAGAAATGCGTGCCTGATGTTATTCACTGGTAGATCAGCGAGAATATTGTCGTCGGTATCAGAGCCCTCTGGATTGTTGAATTTATTCAGGAACGCTGGCAAAAGCTTGTAGACAATAAGGGGTCGACTGGAATCCGGATAACTTATTTCGGAAAGCCCTATTCTCCATCCCTTCACCGTTTGGGCCGTTGTGAGATAAGGTTGCGTCAATATCGCTCTCTCACGAGTACTGCTGAAACGACGTGCGTGCTGAATCAGTAAGCTCAGTAACCCCTTTTTCCGCCGTTGAAAATCTTCGCTACAATCTCGCGAACGTTACCGCGCTCTCCCGGCTGACTGCACTTAATGCTGGCGTACGGCACAAAGCCTCGAATCTCGTACAGTCCGACGATATCGAATCTCCGTTATTCTTCATGAAATCTCGTTGCTAAATCAGAATAACCTACTCTGTGCATGGACGTTTCAATGGATACATATATACGGCAAGCACATACATTTGCCGCGATATCAAATCATGGAATCCGTGCTTAAGGATCGCACAGTATTTTGCTTTCTATTTGCATGTATGATTGCTCCAGAGTAGTTCGCGGAAATTATTACTTTCGTTCTTAGCGAATACTGTTTCATTCTATGGGGACACGAAAATTGCATGTACACCGCAAAAAGCGAGACTTTGAAATTCGTGAAAAATCGAAAATGCATTTGAGAGCGTATATGAATGATCAAAACCATCGGATATCGTAGATATCGAAAATTTCCACTCTACCGTATTTGGGGATGAAACGAGGAACATATTTTAAACAGACTAAAGCATTTTTGGTCAAAATGTAACCAGCAAATCGATAGATATCCAAAATTCCACCCTACCGTATATGGGGATGAAACGAGCAACATATTTAAAGCAGACTAAAGCATTTTTGGTGAAAATGTAACCAGCAAATCGATAGATATCCAAGATTCCACCCTACCGTATATGGGGATGAAACGAGGAACATATTTTAAACAGACTAAAGCATTTTTGGTGAAAATGTAACCGCCAAATCGATAGATATCCAAGATTCCACCCTACCGTATATGGGGATGAAACGAGCAATATAATTTAAGCAGACTAAAGCATTTTTGGTGAAAATGTAACCATCAAATCGATAGATATCCAAAATTCCACCCTCCCGTATATGGGGATGAAACGAGCAACATAATTTAAACAGACTAAAGCATTTTTGGTGAAAATGTAACCACCAAATCGATAGATATCCAAAATTCCACCCTACCGTATATGCGGATGAAACGAGCGACATATTTAAAGCAGACTAAAGCATTTTTGGTGAAAATGTAATTTCGTTTTGAAATGATGGATATAGAAGTAGGAATATCGATTGTTGACAAGCCAATGCATACTCATAACGGGTGTATTGTACGATGGGGCAGCAAAACTCGTGATCGTCGATATTCCATAGTTTCCATGGAAGCTACATTTACATACACTTTGTACACGGACATCTAATGCCATATCCATAATATATGCAATAACATATGTATATGTTCATACACCAAAGGCCTTGTGATACATTTCGAATTGTACAACTATAGCGTGCGGTCTCTGTTACGCGTACAATTACCGTACATGACGCGATAACCGCGTTGTATTTGTATTATATTCGCAAATGACGTCTAAACTGAGTCCGCACAGTGTGCTCACGATGTTCAATGGTCGGCTGACACATGACTCTATAGCAATAGTTGAACCCTGCATTCTTGCGATCCGGACACTGTCCTAGCTCGCGTACGTTTTCACAGAAGCCATCAAAATCGTCCTATCAGTCTGAATCCGGCGTACATAATGTGCCGAACGTATCGTATCCGCGCTATCGTGTTTCTATCATGGCGATTCCATTACTGGGTCACCCGGGGAAACCGATCGCCCTTATGCGGTTCCTCCGGTGCGATTTCTCTTCCGCGCCATCTGGACGTTTCGAGTCGCCAGGGATCGGTCTCAAACTCGCGCCTATCGCCGTTTCCATCACGCTGTTGTATATTTGATGTAATTATTGATACTCAAGAGTCACCAGCATGTCGCAGGGACACGTGACAGATGCACAAAAGCATTGCCTGTATGGCCAAATATACCGGGTGCCTTATGAGATATCCATCTGTAATTTTAATGCTCTTGCGGACAACAAATAAAAATCGTAGTACCTTTCCTCCACTTCCGTTTGCGCGATACCTGACTCCAGAAAAAATGAGGTATTTCTGTATGAAAGAAAAATTGGTACATAGTTTTACGATTTTTCCCACAGCAAATCAACTCCAAAGATTCTTTTGTCATTTTTCGTCGTCGAAATTGCGCTGATACGAAAATATTTATCAACATTTTATTAATATTCGTTGAAGGATCCCATATAGCCGTTTGAGAAAAATGGTGAATTGTTTTTCAACAATTTTAGACAGGCTACTGTATATGCAGATGCGCAATTTGAGTTATATGCATTTATATGTCCATTGTGAATCGTTGCGACGCATGCCAGAACAGTGCAGACGGGTGTTATGTTCCGGGTGAGATGAACGTGCTTCGGTCCGCACCATTTCGATGTATTCCACTGGCACGTTCGTCAATAACCAAACAAGTGTTATGGCATCGTGAAACGTGCAATCCAATCGCTTCTACACGGCCAACTACCCAATATCGCACTTTCGCTGTTTACCACAAAACCTCCTCGTAAATTTATAATCATGTGGACGCCTGAGAGCCATACATTTCGATGGATCCATGAAAATGAGAAGATGATATACCGCGTGTAAAATATATCTAGCGTACGTAGATACATAAATCCTGTGTTGGTGCGTCGACTGCTTTTCACTGCACCGGGCTCTTTGATTTAGTTGCGATTTTTCGATTACCGTAGTGACAGATGAGAATGCTGAAGAATCTTAGAATGTCCGGGTGGCAACTGATCATCGTATGACAAGCATTTCGGAAATATATCGAAGACTAAATGATCGACGATTTTTCGCTCTCATTGCACGTTCGAGTGTTACCGAAATAAAACACGACAGGGTTAATATGATGACTAATGCACGTATAAAGTTACAAGAGAATTTGTTGACGATGCTGTTACGACGTAACTAAAGGCGCACGAGTGTCTGTGACAATCGAAGGATTTTTTCATCGGCTCGTTCACGATTCAGACAATAAAAATATTTATTATTCGCGTCTTGTTATTTGATGCGAAATAATCTTTCCCCCGGGTGTGTGTCAAAGTAAAAGATGATTGGAATCAGCAGGTAAATATTTTATCTTTAAATTAGCTTGTATTTATGTACACATACGTTACTGAATACGCTTTGATAGGTACATCCGATGATTTCTCGATGCAATTCCAAGATTTATCCCTTGTAGCATAAAAAGAGTATGAAAAAAATATCCAGCGTATCTCAGAATTTCCCTGTCACAACAATATTTGCCCCGGGAGAGAAATTTATTTCCGCACTGTCCTCAGAGAGTCCTTCTCCCATGTACGTATTTCCTTCGCTCGCGTATAGCGTATTTTGGATTAAACGTGAACGCATGTGGAGTAGGGGGCTTTTGCAGAAGGAGGTACGATGTGGCTGTTTCACAATTTTCCGTCCTTCGATGTATATACGCCCCACGCCGAGGATAAGATTTGATTTACGTTTTAAGCGATGTCGTGAGGATAGTCTCGCCATGTATATACAACTGGCGGGAAACTCTCACCCATGTAACAGAGAAAGAGAGAGCAGATTGGTAGATCTACATTGGTGTTGTGTCTCCAAAGAGAAATCGGTTGGGAGGAGTTTGAAGGGCGAGCGGGAGTAGAACAGAGTTTCGAGGTTAGCAGCCAACAGGACGAGACATCGTATACAGATACCGTGAGCGGGGGAGGTTCGAGAGGGTGCATTACCCGGACCGGAGCTAGTCCACCAGGTGAGCCATGGTTCACAGGGGAAATGAATGCTCTGTCGTGGTTGGAACATGGCTCATCTCCATCCCCGGTATAAATTTATGTATACAGTAAAGCGATTCAGTATACACTCATGCCCCTTTCGTAATTTCAACCTTTTCTACATTGTATAACAAAAAATACACATACCCTGCATTTTGAGGTATACCTCGAGAAGATGTTGCTCGATAACGCACTAACGATCGATGTATAATGCGGGTATATGGAAGTATTCAAAGGATGTTCCAACCTGAACAATTTATCCAGTGATTCAATGAATTGCTTGTTGCATTGACGAGAATGCTCAAATCACCACGCATCAAACGGTTAACACGAAAAAACTAAAGCAAGAAAGGTTTTTCGGTTATAGAATACAATACTCCAGTGGCTTTTTGGACGCCATTGGAACGTTATCCGAAACGGATAAGTTGTATGGGACGTAACATTCGGGGATCGACGTGAAGGTCGAGTTTCATATTTGTCTTCCAAACAGACCCTTATTGTCCCTTTTATACACATCTTGTATCAAAGTTCTAAACCTTCCATAGCAATTTTCCTTTCGGCTTCCTATCTAGGAGTTTGGGAGCCATCCTCCATTGAATCCAGCCTACTCGATTCAGCGTTTCCAATTCTATGCCATTCTGTTTGGTCCTGAGAAGTAACTTCACTAGCTACAACTGTCGGATGCAAGGACAATTTCTGTGCTTTTAGCAATTCATCACCTTCTTCGTCGTAGTGCACGAAGTGACCTTAACACTATCGCAAGTACACAGTGCACGTACTTGACGGTTTCTTTTGTCCTGTCCGATGCATTTATCTTCTTATAAAGCTTTTTGCTTCCACAGTATTAAGGCAAACAACATAGACAAAAGTATATATAGGAATTTACAGGTTATTCAATATGTTATAGTTGAATTACTGTACGAGTGGCCTTGGGATTGTTAATTTACTGTAGTGAAACATTTTGTTATGTCACATGGTGATTTTACTTCAATATAAGTTTTCCACTGTGGTTATTCAAAGTGCTGGTGATGTAATGGAAAAAAGAATAAACGCAATTAGTACATCGGTGTATCCATAACTAATACGAAGTCTGCTTGTATATTCAATGAGTTTTACAATATCCAACCAGACTACTTGAACTATCCCCGGCTAAAAGAAAAGTATCCGCAGGACCTATGCCTTAAAGTTCTCTCGCTTCATTCTTTTTTCAAGTCTGCGCCGCAACGAGTCTTTTTCTTTTGTTCATTTCGCTATCCCCTACAACTATACAAGTGCAAACTACGCTAGTGCACCGGATAGCCCAGCAAAAAATGTACCCCAGATACTCGTAGAAACCTGGTTACAGCAAACGTCCAGACAACTTTTATTCCTCCAATCCTTAACCCTTTTATACTTTCTTATCTGCTGTTCCATGCTATGAAAACGGACCCGTAGAAGAATTCGTCGAGGAAAAGCACTGGTAGAGCGCAGAAGGTGCGTTAACGATTCGAGAGAAAGAATCGATGAGCAGCGTGCCAGCTGGTCCAACTAACTTCTCCGCACGTTTTATTGCCGTCGCTTTTATTCTTTTATTTTTATCACATCATCTTTCTTATACCCCAGACTTTTCTGGCCCGACTTTGTCCTAGCGTTGAATCTGTAGGTCATAAAGACGTTTTTCGGAAACTATTCATTCATACCATTCGAATAGGTCGTCATCTGCACAGATCTTGCTAGGATTTCCTAAAAATACTGAGAGTTCAGCTTTCTGGTACCAACAATTCCTCATAATGCTTTATGCGTCAAGTTGGAATGAGTGGTGTGTATATTTATTGTGCAACTTGAATTGAACCTTGTCCTATTGCAGCCAAGGCCAATTGGCATTTTATTCTCGATTGCACTATCGTTTGTGTACTATGAAAAATTATGTCAAGTCGAAAGGTAGCATACCATTCCTTAGGGGAAAACGAATTTTCTATGCCGACAAGTAGGGGATGAAAAAGCGACATCGATTTTGTCTGCAAAAGCTCAGGTCACGGATATATCTGGACGAGTTTTTACTGCCTGTTCTCCAAATGACTGGAGCGTCACTTTTTTTTACACTTTTCGACACACCAATCGAGCATGAATGAAAATAGAAGAGAAGCCGAGCAGAGTCTGCATCGGTGAGCAATGTACCAGTCGAAAAACTTGAAGCATCAACCAGAGGACCGAACTGTCTCGGACTCTTTTACTTCGAGCTGTAGTACCTTTGTTTCAGACTCAACGGCCAAGAGTGGCACAGGCGTATTGTTCGAGGTCCTCTGGATTCTCTCTTTTATGTTAACTTTCTCCTATACTTCTTTGTCACCTCTCGAGGAACTTTCGGTCTCTTCCATTCGCTTAACCATTGGTAAACAACGACAGGGCTCAGCTTCGCTCGATCCTTTGCACCAGATAGCATGCACCTTCTTCATCCGGGCATCAGTCCAGCCTCATTTAAGACTCATTTTTCTATGTACTACCATCATACTACTGTACTGGGTGAATATCGGAACGAACCATGTGCTGAACAACGCTTTTGATCGATGGTTTTGGATGATTACTCTGGAATCATTCTATAAATGACATTCGACTGCTTCCGATACGACAAAAGTTTCAAGTCACAATTGGATTGCTTCGAAAGCTATTTCCGTGCTCTGCACATCACAACTCAAAGACTTTTTCCAACATTAACATAGCTGGATCTATCGAAAATAATATTTAACTCTTTGGAGTTGCTGACTAACACTTCGCCGGTCATCATTACAGAAGAATGAAACATTTACCTGTATTTCATGATTTTTAAATAATAAAATCCATTCTATTCGCCGCAGCCTTCAAATTTTTATTAACGCCAAAGACTCAAATTTCCAAAAATAATTGGAACATCGTTACGATACTTTTGCTACGCTTGATTCAAATGAAACTCGTGAAATAATTGCCGCGCGATCTACAGTCCGCATTGCACGCTGAACGAACAGTTTTGGTGCAGGTTGCAGAAAAGTTATGGTACTTTCGGGGTTGTTTTAAGCGATTTTCGTTTCGATGAGTGTATTATTGTACGTGTGCATTACACACCTTTATGATATTCGTACAAGAATAGACAATTGTGTGGGAACTCGTTTTCACACACGTACCCCATCCGAAAATTTCAAGAACCCATGGCGGCTGCAGAGCTTGCGATACTTATTTATGCTTGTTTCCGAGACAGTGGAGGTTGAAGTATAACCTACTTCACCGTATCGAATCGAGCCCGGGTGTCGATAAATCTATAGCGATCGAGAGGGGTACAATTCCAGCAAAATTCCCCATCCCTTTGTTATAACTCTCATCCCATTTCACCCTTTCGATCATACAGCCATTCGCTCGCGCGGATTTCCCCAATAGACGGGCCTCGCTGGTTTCGGCCGAGCTCCTCTCTCGGAATCTTCTGGTGATTTATCGCTGACATGTTTATAATGCTTCTTTGGTTGGGGCAAGCCCACACGCATGTGCATATCTACACTCAAAAAGTATAAAGTGTTTCTGCTAGAGAAGGAGAGAGTCATGAATTGAGAGCGTAGCCGCTTTCGCGACAGGCGCCATTTGTGGGTAAAGAACATTATCTGTTGCTGAATCCAAACCGCAGTGAGACTGTATCTGCAACATACAGAATTCCAATGGACCGTGGGGATAGCGACAGGCACATTCGATTTAAAACGAATTGATTTAAACAATTAGTTTACGGTGATTTTCTTTGAATCGTCAAAGCTTTGTGGATGCCCTCCCGTGCTGCGTTCAAACGACTACGATGGAATTCATGTTAGTAACGACGTATTTCTAACGTTTTGCAATAAAACTAGGCAGCGTATCCAAGGGATGTAAAAAACATTTGGAAGGGAGTTTGGAAGGAAAGCAAGGATTTTACTACAAAAACAAACAACGACAAGAGTGAACAGTAAGTATATAAAAAGGAAGGATTAGTAATTCATAGTCACACGTTACCCGGCGTTGCGGTTGTGACCATACTTGTGGTTGGCATGTTGGAGTCATTAGACTAGGGTTCACGTATTTTTAGTCGGAATTTGTGTCAAAAGACATTAGGAAGTCCCGTATTACGAGGGGAAAGAGAGATATTCTGAATTCCGGTCTTGTCGTTAAACGCCAGAATGTCCTTTTTCCGTCGTCCGGATGTTTGGACTTTCCTAACCAACCGGCATACACGAACCTTTCGCACACCTTTCGATTTTTTCGATCTCCGTTTCCAATCTTCCGGTTTCTTGATCGACTCTCACTTTCGGCCTTTCTCGTTTTCCGTAGACCGAAGCTGCAGGGTCAGGTCTACGCTGACTTCAAGGACTCTACCTTAAATATATGTATTTGTTGCGCAGTCTAAGCGTCCTTACCGCTCGATATACGCGATATGCAACAAAGTCGCAAAACGCCGGCAATTGAGCCCAAGCCGTTATAGCACGTCCTCTTCGGCTCTTTGTCGGAATTGCGTCTGTGCGGATCGTATAGTGCCTTCAAGCGCGGGGACTCTAAGCCGGAGGGTTCCTACGAACAAGCTCCTCTACCAACCCGCATTGAATTCTCGTTGTCCATTCGACTTGGCGTATTAGGCATACAGACAATGTACGTGATTTCTTGAACATCGCCGTATGATGAAACCTGAACGGTGACCCCCAAAACCCAGGACGTTTGACACTACCGCCCTCCCACGAATTGATCCACCATTTGCTGCTGCTACTTGCGATTCCATGGCTACATACAATACAAATATGCTCAAATATATCGAAATCTGAACATTGACCTTGAAAATATTTCCAAGAGGCCCTTCGTATTTCTTTTATTTCTAATAGTTTATGATTTTTTTTCGCTTTTGTTTTAAATTTCTACGCAAAGATCGACGAAAATGAAAAGATCATTAGGAATCAGATTCCCAGTGGAGGGAGAGTCAGTGGACCTGGCAAAAGGCCCGGCCCGGTAATCGTCTAATCCGAAAAAAGTGCTGCTCTATAATCGATTGAGCCTTTGAATTCCGCTTCTCTTCCACATTGTCATCTTCACACTTTTTGCACAATGGGAAAATCGTATTCTGCTGCAGTTTAAAAAATACCTATGATATGTTCCTGGCACACCCGACTTCCGACTTTCACGTACGTAGGATGTATCAGAACGTATTTTCTTTCCATCTGAATTGTACGTTGTGATATGGAGCCGAGACTCGAACGTGAGATGCTGGTTATGCGCGTCGAAGGTTTTCGTTTTACATACCCTTCACAATACGGGGTGACGATAGCGACATACTACGTGCTCGGGTTGTTTCTCCACGGAAAAGACAATTGCGTGACAATAAATTGAAATAAATGAGAGGCAGCAAGGCGAAGGGTTGCAATGAGGGAAAAGTCAAAAAGACAAAGTAGCCTTTCGCTTGTGCTTTTTCGAATGTCTCTCAGACGACTTTTAATGCGCAATAGGTACACGGAAATCCTGGAAACATTGACTCTTCTATGCATGGCATTTTAAAGTAAGTTCTTTAATAGCATCGCGGGGATGGCCGAAATATATGCATACCCAAGTGAACAAGCTCTGTCTTCACGCAGTGAAAGCAGGTGTTGCATTTTCGTTACTCAAGAAAGTTTCGTAGTTGAGAGAGGAAAAATTTATTGGTTGGACGCACGAACGTGTATAAATACTATGCTTAAAGTAGGTATATATATGGTCCTAGGGCTTAACGGGTATAAGCCACTCACGAAAATTGATGTCAAGTAATCATTCGTTTCTCGGATGCGTAACTAGGCCGAAAAATGTACCATTTTTTCTGAGTCTTCGCCAGCTGACGGTAACATGGTTGCGACGAATACGTCACTAATAAAAATCACTAGCGAACCAAGTGAAATAAAAGTGTTGCAGAGCGTTTTGTAATGATGTATTTCGTCGTTATATTCCCATTTATGCCCAGGACATCTCCATTCATAATTCGTGCTGATTGCATCAACGAAACGTAGCTCAGAATTCAGAGATGGCATTATCAAACGAGGAAATACTGGAAGGTCTCGTTCCATTATTTCAGAAGCTGAAATCTCGTGCAACTAAAGTCTGGAGGATCAACTCAGTTCATCTTTGAAGATTATTCGATTATGCTATTACGTCGGTTCGGACGTTAACGTTTAATGGTTCCGGGTGGATATCGACTTGGATCGCTCTGAAACGAGATTTTGCGTTTTTGTTATTTATTTATATTTTTATTCATATTTTTAGCCTCACGGAGCGAGCGAGTTGAACTTCCGCCGTTGGCTCCCGAAAAATCATGTTGGAAAACAATCGTCTACCTTTCCTTCGTCTAAAAGTAGGCTGTATCCTGGAGGTCAGCCATCAGCCAAGATTTTGAGTCACCACCCCTCTATATAGCCCACCCTCGCAACTGTGGATATGCAATGTACCCCTTTAAACAGTGCGAGTTATCCTCCTTCTCACCCTCGTTCTTTCTTTCCCTTTCTCATCTCACTTTGCGAGTGAGTTCCGCTAATCCACGAAACGTTTCGTAAAGTTCCTGCGGCGCGCGTTACTCCACGACTCAGCGTCGCCGACGTTTTCCGTGCATCAGATCTCTATATAACCCGAAAAGTTTGTTTTACCGGAGACCGGCGCCGACGAGAAGTATACGAAGCACCTATGCCTGAGCTGGCTCCGGTATTAACTCCCGCGGAGATTAATTCACGAGAGTTGCCTCTCATCTCTTTTCCGCTGCTACTGCCTTCCACGCCTGAACCCACAACTCTGACCACTGTAGCAAAGTAGTGCCTCCTACTTCAATCTACTATCAACCGACTCTTTTGCTGACTCTTTCATTGTAAGTTTCTTTTTTCATTAGGATATGTTCTAATTGTAAGTGGGAGGGAGGTGAACGAGTATTTGACGATGGACGCCTGTTAATGGCTCAGTGTATTCATTACGATGATCGCAACCAAAGTAATCACTTCGATCAAATAACTAACGTACCGTCGCTATTCCAGAAAGCACTTTATAATTACCGGAAATTGGCTCGAACTATAACTGTGTAAAGGGAAACTTTGGTCCATCTCCTTAGATGATAAACGAATTTATTGTTAATACAATAAATATATGTGGATAATTTTGGTGCAGGCTGCATGAATTATTTTTCGTAGTTAATCAGTATTAAAGTAACTGCGCGAGATGTGCATAAGATATTTATCGTATTTGTAGGTACTTCAAAGGAAAGAAATGAATTAATGCGGGCAGAAGCAATACATGTGAGCCTGTGATGGTCCATTTTTTTTGTTCGCATCGCATGCAAATTTGGTAGCATAAATAACTTCTCGGAGATTTGGACATCTGCTTTCGCCCTACAGCAAATTGTATATGAGTTGAATGTAATTTGTAGCATTCAGAATTTTTCTCGTTGAAACAACTGAAAACTAAACTTTGTCTACCATCGAGTTCGTTCTGGAATACTGCGGTATTCTCAGTTTTACCATCGTCAAACATGTACTCCGTTTTTTTTAAAGAGCAAGGTGTGCGATGGACTCGTTTGATGGTTTTGCAACTATTTTGCTGAAAAACAAGCTTGTCTGGAACCCCCCGATAGACTGCAGAATTATCTCGTGGAGATAGCGGATAATCATGAGACTTTTGTTAGAACAATATTCCAAGCACTTGGTCATCCTTAAAGCTCTCAAAACTTTTTTTCCGAGGCGCGGTCCCAGAGAGCCCGCATTAAATTTTCTGTACACTTTCGCCCACCTCGAAAGTTTGGTCATTGAAGGCTATAGGAATATTCGTATGTTCTTCAATGCACAGCATAAATTAATGTGAACGTCGCTTTCAATATTCCCCTGAATTCAACGACCTCAAACGAGGCGAGATACATCTTGACCGTGAACAAGGGACCCTCGTTAGCCCCGAAGAGAAATTTTTGCAAAGGTATTCGGGTACGTTTTCAACGTTCGAGCATATGAAGGACGAAAATGAGCTTTTTCATAGGTGCATAGAGAGTGGAAAGCTTTGCGTCCGAGAATATTGTTTCGCTCGCGAAAATAATTCTTTAAAGATCCAAGCATTATCACAATTCTGGTCCTTTTTACGCGAATTCGTAACGATCCTTTTGACAGTCGTTACGACGGGCTTGTCACTTTTGTATCGAAGAAAACTCAATTGTCCAGGAGGATGTTGCAATTTTGTTCCTGTGTTCATCCCAGTTACAAATCTCCTTTCCGATTCTCTCTCGGTATGCTTTTTTCGAAAAATATATACAATAATCTTCGGGTATAATAAAATACCAAACGATTGGGTTGGATTCTTTGAGATTTTAATAGTCGTTGCTGGTGGGCGTTGGATAAACGTACTGGCTATTTTACCTTTCGACTTTGTCCTTCGACCCAGTTACCGAAAGGGCCCCAGCGTTGGGCCGCCTTTTTTCATACTCTTGTTTAACTTCTCGCTTCTTTTCGCCTTAATGTTCCTCTCGGTCTTTGGACACCCTAGAAAGCCACGTGAACGTGGTTTAAACAATAACCTTTTCTGACTTTCTCTCTCTCTCTCTATTTCTCTGAAGAATGAGCTTTTACTAACCCAGCTAACAAACCACTCTTTCTCCACGGTTCTCTTTATCCAGGCACTGGCTCACTTATTCACTTAAGCAACCCAACACACACCTACCTTGAATACACCATTTCTCGCACCCTCGTCCTCGCTTTAGTCATTGTCATACCCAGACCACAAGCGTAGAAAAAAAATGATATTTTCGTAAAAAAAACGCCTATGAATAATAATTAAAATCGAAGACGCCAAAGGGTTTCCACGTAATAAGTAAAAAGATGTGAAAAAAGTTAAAAATAATCATGGCTGCTTTTTCCATTACAGAAACTTGTACATTCACGTCTGGAATGATTTTTCTAATTCAATTTGTTCCATTTATTCAATTAACAAATTCTATAATTGTTTCTCATTCGCTCTTCTTTCACATTAATTTATTCGTAATGAGCCTTATTAAAAATACCCTATGTATCCCTGTATCTCACGAAGTTTCGGAGCATATTCATTATTCCCCTCTGATTCACTCTCTTTCCTCTATTCTTTCATAAAAACAAGCATAGATAAAAAATACGCTGGACTAGAAAGCTTGCTCGTTTGAATAAAGTTGTATCAATATAATCAATTCTGTACTTTCATCTCGCCCAATACTCATGCTTTGTACTCACTCACTCAATACTCACTCGTGTTTGTTTGACTATCTTTGGCTCGAGAACAAAAATGACAGCGCACGAACGCATAAAAGAAAATTTTTGGCGAGACAAAAACGACTTTAATGAATTTCTGTGTTCCAGATTCAATCGGTAGTATAGGCGACTATTGAATCAGACGTGTTTCACATAATTTGATATACCTCATTCTATTTGTATTAATAACGATCACCGTTGATCAAATAAGTGTATGGTTCTCCACATTCGTTGGTCCTAGCTTCACTGAAATTTTTTACTTTCATTAAAAATAGTACATCTGTATCGGTAGAGGCAACACGCCGCACCTATGACGATTTGAAAGATCTCTGAAGCAACGCGATGTTTTTTATTCTGCAACATCGAGACGCAACTTTAAAACCTAATTTTTTCTTTCACCAATATTATAATAGCTGGAAAATCAGTTTCCGCTCGAAGGATTCGCAAAAAAAAACCTGCTGAATAAATTGCGAATTCAATCCTCTTCTCCTCCTACCTGTCTTCCTCTCGCTCTCTCTTTTCACTCCGTGCTGCATTCTCGGCTCATTCCGGTCGCAATGAAAAGTTTCGTTCGATTCTCCGTGTCATATTCTGGGTGTCTTCCCGTTGTGGAAGTAAGGCGAAATGAAAAGGAGGTCAGAGAGAATATGAAAGGACTTTTGTGCGTCTGTGTATGAGACAGAGAGAGTGAGACAGATCGGAGTAACCGATTTCGAAGATAGCGACATTCCCCATTGCAAAATTCACCCCGATATTGCTACTGGAAATCCAGAGAAAGAGGGAAGACTACGAAAGAGAGAGAGACAGGAAAATTCGAAACTCGTTTTTCCTCGTTTAAACCCGAACGTCGTCCTCGCGAATTGCTGAAACTGCCCTGGGCGAGGGGAACAAGCTTGCGAGCTTTCTCTGGAGTGCCTTCCCTTCAGCTTTTCTTTGTTTCCCTACAACTACATATATATCTACCCTCTCTACCCTCTCTTTTCTCTCTCTTTACCTGTATCAGAGAATATACACATCTCGAATTTTATTCTGCATTCTTCGATGAGTTTGTAGCAAGCGTTTCGGTGAAATGAGAAGGCATTTCGACGAAAGCTTCACAGAAATGTTATCGTCACGTTTCGAGATAGCGGCACACACGAAAAGAAAAGGAGAACGACGAAAGCATAACTTTCCACCTTCCATCTCACGTTATCGACAAACCCGTTTGTGTTATACTATAGATTCCACTTGTGTGAAAGTGGTAATCGCGTTAACACGGATTTCAATCGGACGAGCGAGATAAAAAAAATATCGGGTAATAACGTATGGTTTCCTCTATGAGGATATGATTTGTATTGAAGCGCATGTTCACGGTGGTGGCTTGAGACTGAAAGACTCTATATTTCCGTTCCGTTTGCCCAATGATCCATTTGTCCATTTTTTGTTTCAAAATATTTGTGTGCACGAAGAATCCGCCTGTATAAAAATTCGCTAAAAGCCTTCAATCGTCGCTCTCAGGCGTGGATATATAAGATTCGAGTGCATAATTTACAACCAAGCGTCTTTTTATTCATCTGTTATTCATTTTTTTTTCTGTCCAAAGGCAGCCAGTGGCTCTGCACAGGTTTTTCTTCGTTTTCGTAAAATAGATTTTCGCAAGTTTAATACAGTGATCGCGTGATGTTGCAGGAACTCGGAGTGTTATAGAAATTTCATTCTCAGTTTTGGATGAAATAACACAAATTTTTCATGAAAATCTAAGCATTTTCGACGAACAATTACATTGGATGAACAATGAAGGATGGATGGCTTTGTACATATTTCTAATGACAGAAAAATTGATAAATATTCACAGTAATTACAGAATCATTCGCTTATCTCTGCGGGAAAACATTCTAAAGGGAATTTATCGACATTTTAAAGAACAAATGAAAAAAAAAATTCTTCTGGTCTCTGTTTATTTGTGCGTTATCGTAAACAATTTTTCCTGCACCATTTTTTTCGAAATTTCTCTTCGCACAACTACCAAAAACCGTTGTAAATGTTGAATAATTCATTTGAACACATAGACATTATGTGGTTTTCAATTAATCGATTTATTTACGTAAGGTGCAAATTGTGATGAACAGAATCGGCTACACTCTTGTGTGAAGTGAGTGACTGCTATCGTGATTGCATCACACAACAGTGAATGAATGTCCTACATTTATACGAAAAGGTTCGCCCACCTATGAGTCTTTCCGCAATCCAAAAAGCGCTATTTCCGCTCACCGTTTTTAACTCATTCGAGATACATGGAGGCGTAATCTGCCACATGCAGATAAGCTTGGTGGAAACCCCGAAAACCGACAATTTTTTTTTTCCCTCTATCATGCTTCCTTTCTTTCTCTCTCTCTCTCTCCGTTTATCAGGCACGAGCTTGATCTCTCCATCGCGAATCATGGAAAATTGCGAGTGGGTCGTATTGAATTCCTACTGTATCCGGATGAAACGGCGCGTATTCTCGCTTTATAAAAGTGATAAGTACCGGTGTTTGGCCAGTTTCCATTCTCTTTAAACCATCCCCTCATCCATTTCACTCTATAAAATTATTTACACATAAACGTTCCACTCGATTTGTTTTAGACAAATAATGAATAACCAAAGAAAAGTCGGGATTGAAACGGCAACGACTGTTCTCTGCCTCAATTCACTGATTCATGACATTTCTTTTTTCTTCAAACTCACGTTTTTCATGTGTTATCTTTCGCTACAGGCCCTTTCAGCATTTCGTACAATCTTCCTCTTCTCGTGTTTTTCTTTCCCTTTATTATATATTATTCAACCATTCCTACGAGATATACGTGATTTTTCTTTTTGTATGCTCTCGACGAGAGCACACGGATTGTACTCGTGATAGGATTTCACGTGCAAACACACCAGGCGCGTGGCGCGGAATGCGATAGTTGATGAGAAATTTTTGGTATGGAAAGAAGGGAATGTCGGATTCGAAAGGTATATGGGGGTGAGAGCAGGCATGGAAAACCGTGAACAGAGTAACCGCACTGAACGAAGAACAGTGAAAGGGAGAGAAAGAGAGAGGGCGAGAGAGAGAGAGAGTAACTAAAGGCCGACAAGGGCGGACCAGAAGGCTAGAAGATGGACTTGCCAGAGAGCTTTCGCAACCCCCATACACTTTTCGTATAAACCAGATGAAATCCCTCCCGTTCATTTCCTGCCTCAAACTGAATATTAATATTCTGCATAAAAGCTCCTTGCCATCGTGAGGCGCGACCCACCTACATCTTCCACTCTCTCGGTTCGTACGCCATTCTTTATTTCCCTTTTTCCCTTGCCTCATGCTCTCTCTCACTTTTTCTTTTTCCTCAGCCGTCCTCTCGTTGCGTGCTTTTTTTTCTGAATTTTCGATGTCTCCGTTCTATCGGTATGCAGCAAAAGTCATAGCGTATTTAACGTAGTTCTATCGTTTCATTCGAATCGAAAAATTGTTTTTCAGTTTTTCTCACATACAAGATGGTTTGCGGGCTTGAGTTGAATAAGAAAAATTGTTGCAAATCGACTAAAGGACAGAATACTCCAAATTACAGGTCATCCAAGGTGCTTGCTGTATAATTACAAAAATTGCGAAGATTTTTTTGAAATACTGAAGAAAGCTTCTTTGATGTTGCATGGAAATGTATGCAAAATTTTGGAAGGCTTCATCACGTAGAAACTGAGATATTTATTGATGAAAATGCAACTTTTAACACGCGCTCTTATGAGAGACTACCGAAAATGGTGATTTTCACCAATAAATATCTCAACTTCCACGTGGTAAAACCTTTCAAAATTTATTACACACAAATTTTCAACAAAATCTCAAGAAAACGATAGAACTACGATAAGTAAAAATAAAATTCTCATATCTTAGACACAATCGTGGATAACCGGGATTTCAATGAAAAACGAATTAATAATAATATTGCGAGCAAAACCAAATGGTGTAAAATCTACACGAGTTGTTTAAACTTGATTGAAATTATCCATAATTTCCGATTTTTATTTCGATAATGGGTCTTTCGTTATACTTTTTCAAGTGTACGGACTTCGAGTATCCGGTCAGTGGAATACCAGTGCATTTTTTTTCTTCGACGTGCAAAAATTCGTCTGGTACAATATTTGCTAGAAACCCTTAAAACACTTTTTCGTGTGAGCGTTTATTTAATTTCTCGACGTTCGAACACGAAACATTTTCCTCTTTATTTTTCAAGCTTCACTCTGAAGCGATAAGCCCAACAAAGTTGTGATATTCTGTTGCACATATAGTGTGTATTAAAGTATGTCGGAAATATTCGCAACCGGTTCTCTTTTCTTTCACACCGTAGCTCCAGCGTACGTGAGTTGAATTTTCCCTGAATTTTTGAGCGCTTAAGATGAGAAAATAGCCATAGCAGGTCGACTCTCTGCGAAAAGATGTATGGAATGCATTGGAGCACTTGCGCCTTCAAAGTCCTATAAAGGTATCATATATAGGATCTACCGGGTGTTTAAGGATCTACCATAATATATTCATCGCCAGGAATGAGAATCGAATAATAATATCAGTATTTCAGAAATCATTAAAAATATTCAATAAATCATTAAAAATATTCAATATTCGGAGTCGGATCTTGTTTGTTTTTTGTTTATTTTTTTCTTCAATCTTTGCTATTTTTTACACATACCAAGTAGTAATTTTACTTATATTTCAGTATTTTTTTTCGGGGATAATAAATTATCTCGAATATGTCGGTTTTTTTTAAAACCCAATGACGTACGTGATGAATAGAAAGTAATGTATCTTATCACTACAAGGGATTTTTTGAAGAGTTTTTTAATAATTCTTTCCCAATTGGGGGCTTTTATATTTCGACCTATTTGCCTGTTATTTAACTTCTCGAACGAATAAATGACAGATTGCACTGCAATGACAAATTAAAAGATGTAGGGTTGGTCCCTGTCGTAATGTTAATTCGTCGTCGTATTTAAACATGTGAGAAAGGGACTGTTATTATTCTTTGCTCATATTAGAACAATTAGAAAATTACGTGAGGCTCTTTTTACGCGAAATCTCAGATTTTAGGGCTTACGGGAAGAACGTAAGTTGTCTTGTCACAGTACTGTATAGTTGAGGAAATTGCATGAACCTGAAAATATTGATCCCGCGCCGAGGGAAAGATGGCACGAGGTTGGGGAAGGGAGAATAAGACGCGAAAACACGAAGGAAAAGCAATGAGAAAAGCTGCTAGTCGAAATAACGTTTCGTTTATTCTCATTCAGATTTTCATTTTTCAAATTTTTCCTCTGACATAAACTGTAATATAGAATAAAATGTCAATGCGCGTGATTCATCCAGCAATGTTTCCAATAACGTAGATCCTACGTTTTGAAAAATAAGCATAAGCCGGAGTATTTCAACTGACGTTTTCCTGGCATGTAATAACACAAGTATATAAGCAACGTCAATAAAAGACAAAAGCTTTTTTCCATTCTATCTTTCAATTATCCATAAATTTTCCACAGCAATTATTTGAATAACATTAAAAATATCTGATACTCAAAAAAAAATATTCCAAATTTTTCATACTCCTGCATGTGAGTATTTTTTTTTTTACCAAGGATAATAAACGACCCCGATTTTGTCACTTTTCTCATGAGGCAATGACGTGAAAATTCATTTCTACGATGAGCGACACTTGACGGACAACGAAAGCCCTTCTTTGACTGTTCGTAAGTTATCGCGAAAAAATTAATTGTATCGTCGCGAGGAGCCAAAAAAAGATAAACGGAAATTAAAATAAGAAGGAAGAGGAATGAAAAAGACAGGAAAACTTCTATACTATACAACGGCAGCATGAAAGTTGGAACGTCGAAAGTTATTGGTGTGAGAGGAGAAAGAAATATAGTCTTTAGTACTTTAGAAAATCTCGCTCCTTTCGGCTATTCATTTTCTATATATGTATACACCGCGTTATATCTTTGGACTGCAGAAAACTGCAGATGAAGTAGAGACACTGTGGAGAGCGAAAAAGCGAGAAAGAGATGCTCGGCAAGTCGGCCAGAAAATAACGCAACATCGCACCGTGTTCGAGGTGCACGGCCATTGCATTTCGGAGCTTATAGATATGCTCTATACATATGTACATTATGTATATATAGCTATTGCGCGTGGCGTGTTTTCCGGTACAAGCGTTCAACTATACGATACTTAATCTCGTTTGCTCGCGGAAGATTCCTGGGACGGAAACTTGGTGGAAATGTTTCCGGTGTTACAGAGACCATGCTACGAGACTTTTCCCCGTGGTATTTACCGTGCAACATACAGGGAAAATAAAAAGTACGATTATTCTATGAGAGCGGAGAAAATTTGGAATTCCGCTACAAATTTGATGAAATTGGCATCTGCGAAGGTTACAAAGCTTCTCGACGTATCGTAAAAACTTACCGTGTCTCGGGAACGCTACATTTTTTTCGTATCAACAAAATCTCTGTCACCGAGGACTGTTTTTGTTTTAAAAATTGTTAAAGCAACGTTCTTTTGTTGATTTTACCACGCACTCAATTTTTCATACTTTTGGACCCTTTTTCTGATTCATATATACACGTGTTTGTTATTTTATCGCAGACTGCAAAATATTCACAGCTTTATTGGAATTGGAGGGAGCTCGACGATTCTTCGTGAGCATCTGTGTAATGAATGTCTCGCGAAATAATTCTCGTGGTTTATTACCACTTTAACATCGACGTTAATAGTGAAACCAAGCGTGAATTACATTTTCCACTCTCCACAGCCGTGAATAAAGGGGAGAAAGCTAATTGGGAATTAATTACAGACGGTGGCCTAGAATATGTGAAAAGTCGCGCGAAATAACTCGATTAAGTATGTTCGTGGATGTACCACTTATATCTTTCAATATTCAATTCATTTTTCTGTTCAATGACGCCATTAAGAATTTAAAAGAGGCATGTATTGTTCGATCACTTTACCCGAGATATTTGAAAAATCTAACATCCAAATTTTAACTACCAATTTTTTTATTCACAACGGGATAACGTAATTTTCGAGCTGGAGCAAGGCAGATGAAATGTTGCGAACGACATCGATTTTGCGAGTCTGAGCCAGTGTGTCTTTGCGTCGCGAAAAAAAGTTTTGTGATGAATATATCAGAATTAGGGCAGAGAGAATTTGAATTCTTTTCGATCTATTGAAACTCGTCGAACGAAGCTGAAGTTTCCTTCACCGAAGAATACGAACCGGAAGTTCGTCGGTATTATTGAAAATGATATATGTATACATATGCGAATA
This sequence comes from Heteropelma amictum, assembly GCA_959613375.1. Lineage (NCBI taxonomy): Eukaryota > Metazoa > Arthropoda > Insecta > Hymenoptera > Ichneumonidae > Heteropelma > Heteropelma amictum. The sequence goes on from OY390725.1 coordinate 7,172,958, forward strand.
CATGGATGTACTATTGTATAACTTTTGATTTCGTTATCTATCGGAAAAGTTTTCTTCGCGACGGGTTTACCTTGCTTCAGTTATAATTGCCCTTGGCGAAAATGTGAATCTCTGAAATGTTCATGATGAAAAATTTGATTCCGACCGCATGAAATGAATTTTTTCTCAATATTTCAGCTTACAATTGAAGAACACGAAAGATAATATACTTTGTTTGCTGACTTCATGAAGCACGAAAAATTCAATTTTTCTCAATAATAAACAAGATCCCCGGTGCGTAACGCTGGACAAATTCTTGAGATAATTTCAACAAAATATATTATCTAGGCTGTTAATTAATTAATAACTCCTAGGCATCAGCATAGGAATTTAAATATATACACGAGGGTATGTAATTCTTACTGTATGCGGTAAACCATCAAAAACCAGTTTATATACCGGCTCAGTATTTCCCGAATTTCCCTATATATTTACGTTTATTTTATCATATTCTGAATGATAAACTGCTGAAAAATAAAACTATGCATATAATTCTGTACCCCAAAAACGATGATGTTTATTGCAGAGCGAAGGGAAAAAAGGCCTGCTCGAGTGCGACGTAACATATAGGCGTGTGCACCATTTTAATAATGCGAGATACAAAAAGCGATAAGAGTGAGAAAGAGGTTGAGAGTTTCCTTCTCCAGTCGCGGAAAAAGCATCAAGAAAATGGTGGAAATCGTGGAGAAAGATAGAGTGCATTGCGCACTGGCAACACAGAAGGAGTACGTCTGCAACTAGACGTCCGGGACACCCGTGATATGAGCTTTTTCCCAAACCATCTGAATGAGCGAACGAGCGGAGCGCGGAGCACCATCTGCCCGAGCAGGAGAAAATTCTGGCGCTCCTCTACTTCTTATCTAACGCGTGTCCTATCTATGTAGAGGATGCGGCTGCTCCAGTGATGGAGCTCGAAAAATTTTGGTACCTATGGACATATACGTAAGCGATGAATCGGTGGGGCAACATGGCATGTATTTCAGAGAAAAATGGGTCAAGACTCGCACGGGGTGAAAAATCAAAAAAGGCCTTTGATCTTACCGCCCATCTGCACTCGTTTATAAACGACCCGCTAAAAGGAACTTTGTACTAATAAATGTGATTTCAAATTATTTCAACCGTGCCTAATACAGATGCGGGTACTATACTTTGTGCAGTTAAAAAACTGTTTTTCCTATGTTCGAAATTCAAAATTCTTCCAATTTATCATCGCTGTTTCCAATCAGTGCGAGAAGAAATCAGATATCTTGAAAAAATATATTCAACGAGGCACGAATTTTCGTATTGATTTCTTTCTGCCGCTGCAAATTTTTTTTAAATGGGTGATTTTATCTCGTGCTTTTACGTTGATGATACGGGAGATATCCAAAGGTGATTAGCGCGCTCCTGAGCCAGTTGAGAAGCCTGAGAAGCTGAGAAGAAGAGAGAAGCCAAATGAAAGTCCTTCTATGAATTTTCGTTTTGGCATGAAATTTCTGGATCAACATGAGTGTGAGAGTGTTTTTTTAAATTAGTGACTTTAGACACCCTGTCGAATGCTCGTAAAAACAGTCGAGTTACAAACATGCAATTATTGTCATTTCATGGTTGTATATTTGATTGTCATCGATCCATTAATCAATATTGCAAAGTGCTCTTTCACAAGTTACTACGTCCTCGTGGTACTTCAACAAAAAACCGTTGTTCATCGCGGAACTCTTGCGTTTTATCGTCGATAATTATCACCAAGAGCACTCATCGAAATCCATTTTGATTCGAAAATGTCGTCGTAAGCTCGACACTGTTTTCATGGTTCGTCGAATGCGGGACAAGTTTTTGATAAAAATGAGCAAATATAGCGAAGAATCATGAAAATTGTTTCGGGAGCGTGATTTTTATATTCGCCCAAACGTGACATTTTTTACGTATCGAATTCATATCGCAATAATGAAAAATCCTTTTTCGCGACAGAGGCGGGATTTGAAATGTATATATACAAGCACCAGTCGATTTCGCAGAACCTTTCATTTTGATCGGACCAACCCTCATCCTCCCTCAGCGTTCACCCTAGCTATTTCAACGGTGAATCGTCATCGTGAAAATGATCGAAAAAGCGATTGAAATAGTTTTCACGGATTGCAAAAAATAAATGAACAGTCGTTTCAACGTTAAAATTGATATATACATTGTGTAACGGACGTATCGATGAAAATCTATATAATCAATACGATTTCCTCCATAAAATGCACATATTTTCATGCAACTGCGTCAAACTTTCTCCGATAAACAGTTATATGCACACGCATAACTGGTCATTTTCCTATTGTCAGCATTTCCTACCGCAAATGAATTAAAAAGCGATCAAAAACGTTGATTCGATCGAAACTTTTCATCGTGTAATATCGGTGAGCAAGATCTTTTTGTACTTGCCGTACCTTCCTCCATGTACTTCCCTCCTCCCTACCTGCGCTCCCTCAACCTTCGTATATTAATGCGAAAGGGGCTGGTGAGCGTATTAAGGGTTACGAAACCTCTGGGAAAGTGTCTCTTCCTTCGAAGAGTGGAAGCTCTCCCATAAATTTACGAAGTATCAACCCATAAATTGAAAATGCAGAGCGAGGTGCTTACAAGCGAATGAGGCAGTGGTTGGGGGAATCAGGCGCTTGTGACGGAGGAAGATGACAGAGTGAGGAACACCCGATGTTTCGGAGGTGGTGCTCGTATATGCGATGCAATGTGCAGCCAAATCGTTGTCTCCTTGGGAATGGGCGGTATCGCGCACGTATTATGTAGATGCAAAATATATATACGTAGATTATGTAATAACGTATAAATTGCGAAGGAAGCGTAGCATTGAAAAGTCGCTGTAATATTGAATTTTCAGCCCGAGGTAACTTTCTGCAAGCGTGTCAAAAAGATCGATTCGTTGATCACTTTTGGTACATCGTACTTTTTGCTATACGACGAAAAATATCAAAAAGTATGGAATTAAAAAGTTATGCGTACGTTTTCAAATAAAAAAACAAAATTTGCACTTTGTTTTTTCAATCGTAATTGTAGACCTAACGGATACGTATGAATTTGTTGAAATCATATCTTCTTATTTTTTACATATTTTATTTCACTCAGTTTTCATACTATTATCGTATAAATATGGATTTTAGATTAAATCGTGACGGTTCAGCGTCACTGCAATAATCGGCCGATTCGAATTCACCAAAAATGCACCGATGACACTTTTTTATATACGAAACAAATTTAAAAATTTTCCAAACATTGTCACGGTTTCGGCAATCAAAATTGCCACCTTTGCTATATTTTTTATAATAATATAACTCGTTTACCTTGTTCTTGAGTACCCATGGCTTTCCGTAACGTTTGTATTTCATCGAATAATTTTTATTTTAATTTGTTGAAAGAAAGATAATTGACAGTGGTACTATCTGATAGCGATGATAATAAGTTGCTTCAGACAAGAATATTATTATTGGATCGATGCTGCGATTTAATTACTCCGATTCTAGCAAACGGGGAAAACCACTCCGTTTGCACTGCGAAAATGGCTCGTGTCATGAAACAACGAGATGTGGCTCGAAATTTTCCATCGGGATGTTCGGTATCCCTTAAATGCTTATGTACATATTTATTTGGTGTGTACAGGTATAATAGTACTAAGGCACATAGAGACTTGATAAATTTATCTTTATTCCACATCGATACATGTAATCAACTATAGTGCTGCGACGCAACGGGCACTCTGTACCTTCTCTGCAAATAGTTATCCAACGAGACAAATATAATACATATTATAACAAATGGCTACAGAGATTGGGCGCACACACACACATACATAATATATACACATTTGCATGGATGTACGATTTAGAGAGATCCAAGGGGAGAGTTTCTCAAAGTAAATCGTTGCTGTTTCAGAACGTTTACAGTTTATTGAAAATATATAAGGAGCATAAAGAGCATAAATAAACACGTGAATATTGATTATTTATAAATCTCTTATCAATCTGAAATTCCTTCAAAATATTCCGTTCTGTGTCTCGTCAAAGGAAAAAGCATTCTTTCATTATACTTATACGTTACAACTTTATAAACGATGCAGTATTGTTAGCAAATTTTCAGAACGTACCCTGTATGTATGTGACGAAGGGGATGAACGAAACGTCGGGGAGTGAGTGCCCGTGATCGTCACCGTCGTGTGGCACCTACACTCAAAAGTGACTTAGGCATGTCCTCTCCCAATCTCAAGTGAAATCGAACCGTACAACGATTTATTTATATTTTTAAAAAATGTGTACATCATCCATCGCACAGTTGAAACGACTCTTCTTACGGTTGTACAACGTTTAATGAGTAAAAACCGCCAAAGGAATACGAACCGTTTTATTTCGCAGGTAAAGAATCAGTGGTGTAGAAATTCAGATATTCGGCATTAAAATATCAAAATTGATAAATACGTATTTCGTGAACGCTTTGTACCACATACATATTCCTTTTAAGCATAAAATCTTTCTGCAAAGTTCAAGAGTCGTATACGATCGCAAAATTCTGTATGAATATATTAATATTAAAATAGTTTTGGGATCTTCGAACTTGAAGAATTTCGCCTGTCCAACGAAACTTAACTTCAATAAAGGCTTTCTCAACAGGTCGCAACTTTCATTTCGCTGGGAAAACTTTTCGGCAAATTTTATTTGATCGCAGGCCTTGAACCGCTTGGAACATCGACTCTCGATGTTTCCTGTCGACAATTATTGACTCACATTGTTTGGATATACCTCAGGCCACTATGGGAGAGCATTTTGTTCAAAATTTCGAAAAGTGTCGCAGGAAGATCGTGGAAATAAAATAGTCGCGAATGTTTCAAACAAAAGCTGATTTTTCCCATTTAAATTTCGGAGTACGATTTTTTCGTGCCGGCTATGTCGCTGTTTGTTGTTTCAAGACACTCTTACGAGTGCGCATATGCATTTTTGTAGAATACAGGTGAATTTCAGGCACGAATAATGACACCCCATGTATATTAACGCGAGGCTACGAAAACGCGGCTCGAGGATAAAAGACGTTTATGTGCTTCATTTTATTTTCTTCCACCCGCTCTCTGTATTCATTCGCTCCTCGCTCGAAGATGAGGTTCGAGAATGAAAAAGCGAGGAGACTAGCAAAAGCCTTCTTTTTCATATACGGTCGGTATTCGCCCTTTGAAGGCGCTTTACCTGTTTTTCTCAAGAGATGAGACGAAAGTCGAATGACGAAAAGAGGCACAAATGGCGTGGCGGCAGAGAGCCGAACGGAGGGAAGAATTTCAAATTCACCCTCTACTCGTCGATCACCCCACTTTCATATACGTATATACTCATCTTCTTCATTATTCCTGCGGTGCTTTATCCTGGCAGTCTCTTCTCCTTCAATCCTACGGGATGCGTATGGCTATGCAGTGCAAACCCTCTGAAGTTCTTGACATACTCACCGATGACGATTCGATTTATTTATGCAATTTCAATAATAATAAGAACGCTAACGAATTAAAACGAACGACTGTCCGATCAGTCGATCATCAGTACGAAAGCACGTGTATAATCGTACAACGACCCTTCACGGATTTCCTGACCACCATATGACTTCGGAAAATCTGTTCGAAAAATAAAACATTCTATCCACACTCTTATTGGAGAACTTCGAACTCGACTTACTAAATACTTTACTTATTTCTGTAATGATAACTTGATGCTGCACAAATTTGTCAACGTTCGACATTTACAAGGACGACTGTAACCTTACCTAATATCGAGTCGATAACTTTGAACATCTTGGCAGAATCGTTTAAAATTTTTTCGTTTCCTTCAATTCAATCTCCATACGCGGTTACTTTTTCCCGTGTCGCTTGCAGCATCCCCGAAGAAAGTGGCCCGGCGGAAAGTATACCGGCGAATTTGCATCATCGTTGATTCAAGCGTCCATCTATACTGCTGTGTGTGTGTATAGAACAGAAAAATCAAGATGGAGATCGGAGGAACAGAGGAATCAAGTCCGGATAAAGGGGAAGGCCGAGGGTTAACTTCTTTACGGTCTATTCTCAGCATGACTTTTTCCTTCCAAGTGTTCAATTAGCGGTCTCGACGGTTCTCCCGTACATGTTTTCTCGCCAACTTTTTCCACCCCTAGCTGGAGCTATTTTATAACGGCTTTGAGTGAAGAAAAGGGCTTAACCCGAACGATTGAAAAAACGTTCAGGCATGCGAAATACGTCTTTTTGTTTGCAAGTATTTTGTAACGCCAGGTCTCTCTCCCGTATTTCTTCCAGACCTTATCCCTTAACCTAGACGGGATATCGTGTTAACCTCGCGTCAGCGGTTTACGGGCGTACCCTTCGCGAGTGGGTGGGTTGTAATTTGATTAAAACTTTGTTGCAGAAATAGAGAGCGTACGAAGGCGTGATAAAAAAAGCAAGAAATAGAGCGGTGAAAAAGCGTTCAAAAGTCAACAGAGCGCTGACTAGCCGCAAAGAAATCGGTACAGTGTATGATGTACGAACCGAGTTGAGAGACGAAGGTTTAACTTTTCTGTCTAAAATATCAAACTCTTGGCCTGTCATAGTATGGATTTCTTTTACTCCACCCAGCATATTGCGTTTCTTCCATTGACTGTTTTTTATGTGGTTTTTCGGGGCTAATATTCATTTTCGAAAATTTGCTTACATTCACCCGCAGAACCTTTGATGCATCTTTATATCACGCTTTTGATCTACATTCTAATGTTGTAATTGTTGACTTGAATGTTCGAGAGAACATTGTGATCAATCGTGAAGACAAACGAAACAATCCGAATGTTCCATGTCTCGTCCTTTTGGGAATTCGTCCTTGCGGTTGAATAACCTCATCGTAACTCTGCTCGGCCCTCGTTTGTCGTGTCTCGAGAGGATGAGTTTGGTTTTCATACATTGGGGGTTGAAAATCAACGCAGAATACAATTTAGCACGGGAACGCAAAAGGTCGTACTTTGGAATATTTTGCTCTGTAAATGAATGAAGAGTAATTAATTTTCCCGTTTTCATCACTTGCCCCTTTGGAGACGATGTTCATTGTCGGTCGGAATGAATCTTACGATTCCTCCAAAGTTTTTCGGCGATCGCAATTAAATGGCGAGTCTGAAAGTAATTTATCACAAGTCCGACTCGTGACAAGGTGTAATTTTTTGTACTTGTGCGAATTAAAAACAACGAAAATACCAAAAATTATGTAGAAAAACTTGAAACAAGTCCCCTTTCCTGGGGGCCTACGCCAAGGCACGACAAATTTTGAAACGAGACTAAACCCCATGGAACATCATAGCAGAGAATAGAAATCTGTAAAAAAGTTGTTAGATTATGAGCGAGTGCTCAAGAGCATATACTCACCAGAAGCATGACTTGTTCCGTTCGTGTTACGGAAACTAATTGTTTTCTGATCGAAATGAATATCGAAGAAAAATGCTCTTACCGAAATAAATGTTGTTTTCAATTTGAAAAAAGTACCTGTCCAAAGAAAGTACAAGTCCTTTTCCGAGTTTCTCTCTTTTACGAACTCTTTTACGTTTTTATTCATGAATAATTTTCCAGTTTTTTCCAATCAATCGAGAAATAAATATGAAAAAAGTGTGTATTCCGTATTGTATGAAAATGTGCCTTTAATCGAATAATTATTCAACAAAATTCTTAATGCTGTCAGAAAACAGCCGATGCTAAGTAGCTCGGCGTATGGAGGGTTGCGGCAGCGTTATTCGACCAATCGGCGATTTGGCAGGGCACCAAACGTCCTTGTCGCGAACCGCTGCCGCGACTTTCTCATAACGCGATAAGATCGAACATGCGTCAGTCATTTTGTTAATATGATATTTTTTATTGACATTCCAGGTGAGTACGGAATGTCACGAGACGACCGAAAAAGATACGAGATACGTAAGTTCTTTCAGTTTCGTGATATTTTTGATATTCTTATCGAACACCTATAGAAACGATATTCATCAGAATTCCGAGGGTCTCGGGCCAATTTTTCTTAATTGGGTACTTAAAAGTATTCGCGCCAGCGATCAAAGTAGGTATTAATTTGTTTTCATACAGAAATTGCGATAAAAGGAAAGAGGATCCCCTCAAGACACCAAACAGTTGAATAAAAAAAAATAGCTCCGACTTTCAATGCTCGAGTCGGTTGTACTCAGAGTTGCACGAGCCTTCGAATCGACTAAATCAATCGGCCAAAACGTTAAGAAACGCGAAATACGTGGCGGGGGAGCATAGCGAGAAGAATGAGGGGAATGATAAAAGAAAGAAATTGATTGCGCGAAGTTAGGAAAGAAGGCAAAAGAAAAACCGAGTCTGAGAGAGAAGGAACGATATACGCTAACGTTGCCCACTCGGTGTAGAAGGAAGAAGCGGGAAATGAAATGTAGCAGAGAAAGGCCAAGGATGGAACGAGGGTTCGAGTAAAAGCAGAAGCTCCCGCTGCACCACCCGCGCGTTTCTCGCTCGTAAATTTTTTTATGGTTTCATTACTCCGTCGAGTTTTTGCTGGAGCAGCGCAGAATTAGCGAGCGAGAGCGGAAACGGCAAACGTGGGTGAAGGCGCGAGCATGAGAGCGCAAAGATACGAGCCACAAATGTGTCTCATATCGTTGTAACGTCGCGGGAAATCAGCTCGGGCAAGCAGCTTTTGCTGCTTCTACTTGATACAGCTCATCTTTGTGTCCGTCTTCCTTTTAGCCTCCCTTTTGTTTCGTGTACGTAAGTGTGTTTCATCTTGATATGTTTGATGGGTGTGGGTATCAGGACACGTATGGTTCGATTGATACTAGGAGACTGGAGGATGGACGACGTGCAAAAAAAAACTGGCTGGGGAACGAGAGTGATGAGGAAGAAAGTGAGGAGATGCAGGTTCAATATTTTCTCGAACGCGACACGCGTCGAAGGAGCTCTGATAAAATTTAGTGGCGAAATATCCGACTTTGGTGTATATCTATGTAGATAATATGGGTGTGTAAGTTTTAGATTTATATCTGTGTTCCTCCCTTACTGTATTTCGCTAGAGGGGGATATATCCAGAGCCGCATTGCAGTATAATATCACCCTTTCGCAGGTATATATCAAGTAAGGATAGAGATAAGAAGAATCTCATCGCCATCTTATTTAGATGGCTGGCAATAGGTAATTGTTTTACAGCGAGATCGAGATTGCAGAGCCATGTAAATTGAACGTAACGCATTGATGAAAACATTACGTGCACGATTAGTAATTAAGTTTGACTCCTTAAATTCGTCATGTTTTATTTGGTTCTGCGCGAGAAAGCTTGGCATTTTTCCTTCATCAAGCTCTGATGATTTAGCCCGATTAAGCCCTGATAATTTAGCCTTATCCGGTGTAAATTTTGCACCCTCAATACGTTCGAGGTGCTCCACAAGTGGCGATCATAAGGTCATTTTTAATGCCATTTAGGACAACTTAGGGTTATAAGAAGTCACTAGAGTCAGGCCCGATATCCACACAGACGAGTGAAAGCACGCGACATTATAAAAAACGGCTTCAACTCGATTCAATCGTGCATTCAATGATGTTTATACATACATCCATATACTGTACAACATCGATCCTAATGTTGATCTTGCCTGGCATCATCATACAATAAAGGGCCTTTCGAAAACTCGAAAGGGAACATCGAGCTCGCAGGGCTCGAGTGGGCGAAGCAAATTTCTCTTCGAGTGAGATCCTCTCGCGAGAATTACAAATCTTTGATCTTCCATTGTTCGAGTCTAACCGGGAAGCAACACCCTTCTGACGGGGTACTTTTTCTCGCTCTCTCTCACGCAGACTCTCGCAGCGTCTTATGTACCCTCGAGGGTTTGGCTCCAAAGCTTTACACTCTCTCTTTTGTTTTTCCCTTCGTGTTCTCCGCTCTTCGTTTCACAGACATTGCATCTTCCTGACATCATGATGTTCCAGAGAATCGTACGGTATACTCGAATTCTATGCATCATTGCCTCTTGGTGCTTCGCTTCACTCTGCAACGTGGGTGTAAAAGGGAATCGAGTTGTAAACCTCTCGCAGTTGGACCAAAAGCTCTTGGAAAGGGGTAGCGGAAACGGGTGTCTTGTTTGGACTCGAGCGATTCGAAATTTACGCTAATTCCCTCAGAAGTTTCTCATTTCGCTTGATTCACCAACGAAAGTAGGCCGTACGACTCTAGTGAGCTTAACCCAATTCTCACGCCTCCGATGAATAGAAGAAGAAGCTTGCACAATGATATTTATACAAGTCCTATGAATATCGTATCGTTCATCCAATATGGATCTTACGTATAGAGTAGGCAATTTAATTGTTTGTTCTATTGTGATGGGTTATACAGCCGCCGTTTGACGATCCTTAAAACAATTTGGCTACATGCATGTTTAACGTTCGACAAAAAATTTCACAATTCGATTAAAAATTGGCATCATTTTTTGCATAAATAATTAATCGGTCGTTTCGTACATCGTGTCAAGTAAAGCCTGTAGCCAATTTTTCGCAGTTGAGAGGAAAAAAAGTGCTCAATTCGATGCTGTTTTTTTTTATACCATTTCATATCTTGCTGCACTTGTAAATTCTGACTGAGCGAACAGTGTAAATTTGTCCTCGGGGTGGTAGTGATGAGGATAAGAATGACGCTGGGACATAAAGGGAGAGAGAATGGCAAGGAGACGAAGAAGCGACGCCGCCGTAAGCTCGATGGCATCGCGAGAGGAATATAACGAGGGTGAGCTTGCGAAAGATGCACAAGTCTGTTGAATTCAAGATCGCGCAGCGACTCTACCGATGCCAAAACTAACACAGGGAAGCTCCGTTGGAGGCAGATAGGAATACGAATGGAGCGATGTTTGAGGCACCACGCAGGTGCAACGAATATGCCATATTATTTTGAACAGCTCTCCCAACCTTCGTTTCTCTTTTCCTCGCTGTGCTTTTGCAGCCCTCCGAGAAGCCTCGCGCGATATGTGCCCCAACAGCGCGCTGTACCATCCACTTTGAGCTGCCAATTTTCGTGAAAATTTGCCTAGAAAAATGAACGAGATTCCATGCCCTGTCGAGTACCAAAAGAAAGGTGTTGCTGGAAAAGTACGTTCCCTCGAAAACATTTGGCTCTGTATATTCCTCGATATTAATCGAATATCCTCAAAATTTATAGAGTTTTTCCCGTTACTGATGAAAATAAGAGAAATAGCGAAATAAGTCATTTTTCCGAACGCCTTTAGCCCTTTCTTGTTTATTAGCGTCGACTTTGAAAATGACAGCGAATGTAATAATAAAAACTCGAGATATTTCGATAAGACGAGCATTTGCTTTTGCGTAATTATAAGTATCGATGAATATTTTTGTCCACGTCCATATGCTATTCTTGGCTTTTGCCATTCACCAACTTTAACATATTTGACTTACACATCCGCCATATGAATACAATAAAACTACGATTTTTTTTCCATTCAAAGTAAACACAATGTCCACATATACGATTTTCACGCGTTGAAAACGCAAATTTAAATGTTCAATATTTTTCTACAAATCCATCATGCATTTCAAGTGCTGCTTTCACTCAAATGCGGAGAGAAAAAATTGACGGCGGAAACAGTTTTTCGTCGATTTTCACACATCCGCTTTTTCTATTATAGATATATATGATTCTTGATTGAAAAACCATTCGTTGATATTGTCTGATAATAAAAACGGGATTGAGTGGCGGCGCGGTTACTGCGGGCGGAAAATTCGTATATACGGGTGAAGAAGACGAGAAAGAGCGTATGAAAAATGAAAAGGAGCAAAGGGGTTAAAGTGTGTGTTCATATATATACAGTGAATACATATACATACATACACATACATACATATAGTGAAGAACGGAGAAAGCTGTCGTGCCAAGCCCAACTGTTTGCCGTCGAAGTGGCTTGTGCCAGGCGGCGCTTCGTGTCCTCCTCGTGTAGTAATAAACTCCTGCCGGCACCGCGTTATACCATCGTATCACGAGGTTCTCAACCTTATCATCATGATATTCCGCTTTTTATCTCAAGCCTCGATCTTGCCATCATTTAACGTCTTTTCAATACACAAAACTCCAATCCACAATACGACAATTACTTCAATGCCCTTATTTTTAGCGTGCCGGGCACGTCAAGGAAGAAATCTTCCTCTTTTCGTCCATTTGCATATTTATCTTCACCAATTTTTTTTAGACCGGAATAAAGCATCGAACCGAAGCTCGACACAGTCGCTGATATTACTGGTCCATATGTCGACGGTAAAAATCGAAATAAAAAAGAAATATTTGAAGTTTGTATCGATCTTCCAATCGAGTTCAAACAACCAAGTACTTCAACTCAAATACTAAATATTCACGACTCGCAGCTGTGATCATATTTAAATAAAAACAATAACGATATTTCTATGTGAAAGACAGTTTTTTTTCACGATTTTTTAGGTAATGAGGGTCTTGCTGACCCTCGGATTTGGTTTCAATTATAATTTTCGAAAAATGATCGCGAATATGTTGGGAATACCTCAAACTAGTAACTCCCTAGCGTTTAAATGCTTCGAAAATGGATTCTCCTAGATATGCAGAATGCTTCTTGGAGGGTAGATGCTTTACATCGAGTCGTTGACGGTGTAAAAGAAAAACGGGATGAAGGAAGCAACGACTTTGTGCAGAATGTATACTCCGTGGAACTGGGAAAGAAAGAGCGAAAGGGTATAGGAAAACATGAGACAGGTTCAGAGAGCATCAATGATAGTGTCCGAGAAGACGAAAGGCAGTTACATTAAGCTAGCGCATTGACGGATTTGGGATTGGCATACAGCAGAGAAGTTTAGCTGCGCGTGAGATCCGTCACAGCTGCGAATCCAGTTCTACCAGACAAAAGGGCACAAGTCCTACTCCTCTGCCCGTGCTCCCGAACGAATCGCGCCATTATCTTTCCCAACAAAATTCTGTGATGTGTTCCCATGCCTGCTCGTTTTCGTAGATGTCTCTGTATATGCAGGAGCGCGCCTCAGGTACTCACATCGCACAATTTTCGTTCGAACTTTACGAGAAAGTAAAGAGGAAACATGAGTTCGCACTCAGAGCTAGATAGAATAATAGAAGAGTCGCGGAGACAAAATTTGTATACATCTAGACACGTAAGATGAAGCTTTTACGTATATCTGCATACAGAGTTTGAAACTGCAATGGGCTTTAATAATTAACACGTAAACATTGACTGTTCACCGTCATTATCTTATTGCCAGGTTTTTTACTCAACTTTACGCAGGCTAATGCCAATAAATAGATGAAAATTATACGCAGAGAATTAATATGAATCATTCAACGAGTATATTTTCGCGTGAACCATCATTTCCCGTTCCAAAGACGAGGGAATTATTCGTCTGTGCACCCGGTCTCGAACTCCTTTTGTTGAAATTAATTTCCGGTCTAGAATAGCGTCTGTAATAATTGACATTTCAGATATTACTTCCGGGCATTCGCGTCTCGATTCATGCGAGATTAATTTTTTTCTCGAGTATGATTTACCGCGATAAATCGTGCCAGTGCGTGCGCACCGAAACTTCAATTTTACTTTTTAATTGGCTATTACTGAATAATGACGGTGCTTTTTTTTTCCTTTTCAGCGCATAAACGTACAGAGGTCTACCCGTATTATCTGACTTCCTTTCTTAATGGCTGTATGAATTATTTAGTCGCTTGCACGCTCAAAAACTTTTTCGTAATAAAAAAAAGTAGTAAAACGGTAGCGTCATAATATTTTTCTATACGACTCCGCGAAAGGGCGAAAAGTTCGCGAAAGTATTTTTTTTCCTACTATCTCTAAAGCAATACTGAAGAATATTCAAGAATTATGTGACACGGTTCTCATTTAGCGGAAACTTGTGTCTTGCATGCCTTCGACTTTAAATTTTGTTCTCCACAAGCAGGTAGGATCTATTCCGATTAAAAGTCAGTCTCGCTTTTATCAACGATTATATTATCATTATTGTATTGTTTTCGTTAATTTCAAGAGAAACTAAATATCATAAATGTATATTAATTCAAGGCATACATATAGAAGGTGGTAATTATTAATTAAAAATTTTCGCGCAGTGCATGGAACTCCGAGTGCATCCCATGTTGAATCTCATCCACATATGTGGCCGCGAATAAATAGACATCGCCGTTCCTCGAAGCAATTCCCTGGGCGTCAATTCACATTTCGTTACAGCACGTTCGTGCTCGGAATTGTATGTACTCTATGCATCGATATACAGTTGTGTCTTTGTAGTATATGTGCATATATACAATTTTATGTGCATATACTATATATATATATATGATATATATAGTATATATAATACAGAGTATATGTATAATATAATATATAATATATATTATATAATATATGATATATATAGTATGTATATAGATCTCCTGATGATATGAAAGTCAGGAGATGAAACACAATCGGACACCCGCAAGCTTCTCTCAGTGTACAGCGAGGTGTATATCATAGGCATGTGTGTATGTGTGTGAGTACACGGCAATTCGGACATTTTCTTGAAAATCCGTAGAAACATTTTGACAGAGACGGCGCTGGTGTACGAAATCGGGAGATATATGAGACCGGCGAATTTTCCAGAGAAAACGAAGGTGAGAGGTATGAAAAAAATAATAATAATAAAAAGATGGAAGGTACGAGAGCGAGAGAGAGATGGAAATCTCTATAAAAGTCTATGAAATATACATAGGTGGCACGATATTACACACACAGTGTGGAAAAGCAGAGCGAAAAATCTTTCACAGAGATTCCTGAACATACACGTGATATACCTGCATAGAAACTACTATAACAGTGTACTGGAACAGGAAATGAAGTTACCTGTAAACCCACCGTTTAAACGGACGATAAATCCGTCGAATGAACGTTTTTTGAATTTTTGTTTGATATTAATACGAGATACTTATCGCGACGTTTTTATTACAGTAACGATTTCTCGTTGGAAAGTTCTGAGTGTATTATCGAAAACTTTGACAATAATTTTCGATGATATTCTTTGCTTCACATTGATATACGTGTGGGGGAAGATTATATGTCGATATAAGTTTGCAATGATGTCAAAATAACATTGAAAAAGTATACCGCATTTCTGTCCAATTATAAATTTTCACGGTGAAGCCAAATAAGAGGCGTTGCATAGTCGAGAATTGCGATATTGTGTGTCATACATGTGGCATCAACGTGATATATAAAGATGCAATTCAAATAGAATGGATAATATACAGTAAATAAGTTTGACGTATAATCAAAATGTGATGCAGATAGTTCGGTTCGATAGCCGAATATATTCATTCATCGTCCCGAAATGAAAGAGCTAGCGGATATGCGCAATACAAAACGAAAAGTAAATGAAATCGAACTTTAATAATGTGATTTCGCTGAGTTCGTTGCACGTTTAACGACGCCAGCGGTAATTCTATAAATATTTGGCTAATATATGAGATTTCGGACCGATATATGAGATTTTCATCGGTGATTTATAGTGTGAAAATAACTTTGGTAGAAGAAATTCATCGCTTCATATCAGTGAAACGCGAAATACGTCCAGAAATAAAGTAGAACTCGAGGAGACAAGAGCTGACAATAAAAAATATATAAATGCGGGTATTAAATTCAGCGCAAATCAATTCACAGTCTAAGATGAGAATAAACAAGAAATGCGAATGATTTTATAAAATAACATGATTTTTTTGTTGATATTTTATTGAATGTTTATTTGTAGCATAACTATTGAGTACGTATTTTCGCGGTTGTGATCCGGATACATTTCGTTATTCGCTCCAACTTCCACGAGCTGTATTTGTAATTTTTTTTACTACAAAAAATTAACGTGTTTGCATTATATTATAGCATTGGCTCGCGGTATACTTGTGTATTAATAATATGGTGTATTGTTCATTAATAATAATAAATCAGTGAAATAAAAGCAGTAACATAGAAATAATATTTAAACATAAAAAATTGATCTTTTTTCCGTCTCACGCGTTCTATTTTTCACTTTACGTTAAATTTTTCCTACACCCCGGGATTTTTGCCTCGATCGACCGCTCCTTTTCGCGAATATTTATGCGAGCCCGATATGCTCTTTATTCCCCGGTATGCGTTCCTGTAAACGCGATAGCTCAGTCATATATATTCATTCCGTATTTATTAAGTTTCATAAAGGCTCCGGTATGAAAAGGAAAAACAGCCGGGAGAGGTGGAGAAAAAGAGAGACCGTTTGCGAGAAAAATCCGAGAGTGTACATGAAAAGCGAGATACGTGTACTTTTCATTTTTCTACGTTTGGCGAGTGGGCGCTTACGACGGGAACGTAAAGGTGTGCGAACGACGAAAAGCGAGTGTCGTCATCGCGCGCTCGTTCTCTTCATCGCCTTGCCCGTCGTCTTTTCGACGCGAGAAAATGGAGAATGTGGAAAATGAGTATGGGGTCGAGTGATGGGAAAAGTCTGAACAGAAACGGAGGAAAGAAAAAAGACGAAATAATGAGAATACGGAATAGAAAGCGAGAGAGACGTAGAGTCAAAAGCATATATACGGATAGAGATACGGTATGGAGACGGGTTGGAAAAGCATATGAGGTTGAATCTCTGGGGGGGACTGGAACGTAAAGGGGAAAAGGTTAGAATCGGCAGAGCTTTTTCCAGCGAGGCACGAGTTAGGTGTCACCGACCACAGGCTCGTTTTCCATTTACCTTCGAACCACGTCATCCCAGCTCGTACCTCGAACGTTGCGGCGGTGTGATAGTACAGACTGCACTGCCAATGAAAAAAAAAGATCTTCGACTGATAGCAACATCCTTCGCTTTTAGGGCCAAGTGTGACACCCCGGAATTCGCCGTGAGTGCAAGCGAGACTGCCAAACGCTTAATTTTTTTTTTATCTAAAACTGTGAAGATCTCTAACTGGTCGGAAGCTGAGCTACTCATTGCCACAAGATTTCATCGTTACTCGATGGAAATACGAAAAAAAAGTCATAGTCACGAAATGTGAAGAATCAATACATTTAACACGTTTTAGAAAAAAAAAACGTTTCGACCAAAAGTGTTTTTTTTTTCGTTGGAAACAATTCGACGATTAGTTATGATGATCTTTCTTATAAAAAGTTGATGAGGAGATATAGATCGAAATTATCGAAATATCGCAATATCGCATGCTTTGTTGTCGTTTTATTCGTTTCGTGATTGGTCTGTGATGAGCGTAGCCGCGAAATTCATGCGAGACTGTATTCGCGCGGCTTTTTATGCTGTTTTTGACAGTTGTCGTCTCTTGACATTAATCGCGGTTAGCAAAGGTTATAGTTCTACGATAATTTATTTTGTGAAAAAGAAATCATCCATATCGAGTAAGTAAGAGTACTATATTTCACAATTGAATTTATATTGTACTGAGAGAAAATGAGAGATAGTCCGGGAGAAGGAGAGTGAATAAACTAAACTAGCTTCTCTTGCACATTTTTTCAAGCGAAAATTTTTCTCCCTTCTTTCTCCCTTGCACATTAATGTTTTATAAAATTTACAAGAAATGATTCTTCGATCAGACGATCTCGCGAGAAGCGTTTTCCTTCAAAGTAGTGGCAGATAAAAAGAACGATCGACAACTCCATCAAAATTTAACCACGCATGGAGGAAATAACTCTAAACAAGATGCTTCATGTCCGGTTTCCGGAAATTTTTGTTCTACAGCAATGTCGGGCGGGTAAACAGTCTCGCAGGCGCAGTACTACCGCTCGACGCTGGCCCGGAGAGGCTATCTTTCCGCTCTACAGCAATGTCGGGCGGGTAGCAGTCTCGCAGGCGCATTGTTACTGCTCGACGCTGGCCCGGAGAGGCTATCTTTCCGCTCTACAGCAATGTCGGGCGGGTAAGCAGTCTCGCAGGCTCGGTACTACCGCTCGACGCTGTAGTACTCGACAGTAGTGGCAGATGAAAAGAACGATCGACAACTCTATGAAAATTTAACCACGCATAGAGGAAACAACTCTAAACAAGTTGCTTCATTTCCGGTTGTCGGAAATTTAGCTTCAGTTTTTCCCCTTAAGGGTAGCGGCAGATGGAAAGAACGATCGACAACTCGATCAAAATTTAACCACGCATAGAGGAAACGACTCTGAACAAGATGCTTCATTTCCGGTTGTCGGAAATTTAGTTTCAGTTTTTCCCCTTAAGAGTAGCGGCAGACGGAAAGAACGATCGACAACTCGATCAAAATTTAACCATGCATAGAGGAAACGACTCTGAACAAGATGTTTCATTTCCGGTTGTCGGAAATTTAGTTTCAGTTTTTCCCCTTAAGGGTAGCGGCAGACGGAAAGAACGATCGACAACTCGATCAAAATTTAACCACGCATAGAGGAAACGACTCTGAACAAGATGCTTCATTTCCGGTTGTCGGAAATTTAGTTTCAGTTTTTCCCCTTAAGGGTAGCAGCAGACGGAAAGAACGATCGACAACTCGATCAAAATTTAACCACGCATAGAGGAAACGACTCTGAACAAGATGCTTCATTTCCGGTTGTCGGAAATTTAGTTTCAGTTTTTCCCCTTAAGGGTAGCAGCAGACGGAAAGAACGATCGACAACTCGATCAAAATTTAACCACGCATAGAGGAAACGACTCTGAACAAGATGCTTCATTTCCGGTTGTCGGAAATTTAGTTTCAGTTTTTCCCCTTAAGGGTAGCGGCAGACGGAAAGAACGATCGACAACTCGATCAAAATTTAACCACGCATAGAGGAAACGACTCTGAACAAGATGCTTCATTTCCGGTTGTCGGAAATTTAGTTTCAGTTTTTCCCTTAAGGGTAGCGGCAGACGGAAAGAACGATCGACAACTCGATCAAAATTTAACCACGCATAGAGGAAACGACTCTGAACAAGATGCTTCATTTCCGGTTGTCGGAAATTTAGTTTCAGTTTTTCCCCTTAAGGGTAGCGGCAGACGGAAAGAACGATCGACAACTCGATCAAAATTTAACCACGCATAGAGGAAACGACTCTGAACAAGATGCTTCATTTCCGGTTGTCGGAAATTTAGTTTCAGTTTTTCCCCTTAAGGGTAGCGGCAGACGGAAAGAACGATCGACAACTCGATCAAAATTTAACCACGCATAGAGGAAACGACTCTGAACAAGATGCTTCATTTCCGGTTGTCGGAAATTTAGTTTCAGTTTTTCCCCTTAAGGGTAGCGGCAGACGGAAAGAACGATCGACAACTCGATCAAAATTTAACCACGCATAGAGGAAACGACTCTGAACAAGATGCTTCATTTCCGGTTGTCGGAAATTTAGTTTCAGTTTTTCCCCTTAAGGGTAGCGGCAGACGGAAAGAACGATCGACAACTCGATCAAAATTTAACCACGCATAGAGAAAACGACTCTGAACAAGATGCTTCATTTCCGGTTGTCGGAAATTTAGTTTCAGTTTTTTCCCTAAGGGTAGCGGCAGACGGAAAGAACGATCGACAACTCGATCAAAATTTAACCACGCATCGAGGAAACGTCTCTGAACAAGATGCTTCATGTCCGGTTTCTGGAAATTTTTGTTCTACAGCCATGTCGGCACAGTACTACCGCTCGACGCTGGCCCGGAGAGGCTATCTTTCCGCTCTACAGCAATGTCGGGCGGGTAAACAGTCTCGCAGGCGCAGTACTAACGCTCGACGCTGTAGTACTCGAAAGTAGTGGCAGATGAAAAGAACGATCGACAACTCCATCAAAATTGAACCACGCATAGAGGAAACAACTCTGAACAAGCTGCTCCCTGTCCGGTTTTCGGAAATTTTTGTTCAGTTCGTTAAAAATTCCTTGCTTTCCACAATTTGCTACTCATGCCGAATTATAATGTGTTCTCTAGGGGTCTATACTTAATTCAAGACGGAGCGCCGTAGCGCGAAAACGCAGCCGGTCGCGCGCGTGAGCGCGCGTCCCTTGTCCCTAGTTTAAAAAAAAGGAGAGTTGATCGTGAAATTACCTTCACAGAACGCTTCTTTCGAGAAACAAAGTCCACTCAGGCGTTTGCCCCTTCGAATATTGGAAATTCTGTTCGAAAAATTTGTTGTTAAAGTCGCAAGTTTTAGAGGTAACAGGGTGCTCCAATTGAAATAATTCACGATGCAAGGGAAACCTTTCAACTTCTGCACATTTCTAAAATAGCTGCTGTGAGTGTCTATGGCATTCTCCTTGTTATTATTATCCTTTTTATTGCCACCATATGACCATATCCTCAATTATATCATTATTTCGTGTGAATTATTGAAAAAAGTACGAAAAAATTCGAACCTGATTTGTTTGGATATTCAGGAATAATTCACCGACATATGTGTAAACCGTTGACATAGCAATATAGTATTATCATTTGAAAACTCATTACATTTTATGGCATTGCATTGCATGGCATTGTATCGTAAAACTTATCTTCGGATTTACAGCTGATTTTGTGAAAATAATTTATAAAGGTATGCGTATTATCTCTCGGAATTTAATTATATCTCCAAAAATTCTTAGATTAAAATTTATAAGGTTGGAGATCAACGTTTTTGTCATTTCTATTTTCTTCCGTCTCTTGCTCGGCTATTAAAACATATATTCCGTACAATAGTTAGCCGTGGTTCGGATGCTTTTAACAAAATTCTCGAAATCCTCTCACAGATGCTCGGAGGTTTTTCCACTTCAACCTCAATGTTTATTTCAACCGTTTTTAGGATTCTCAAATCTCCTTTATCCGCAGCCAGCATATTAAGTATTTCTACGTGAGCTCATATTAGACCACACTCCATTCAACGGTTCTTCTCTTTTCAATGAAAAAAATGTAAGTCATAATCCCGACGAACACCCGTCGACGGATTTCAACGTTACATGCTTGGGTCTAATCATGTACTTACCATAAATCACGAATTAATTCACCTCGTTCTTCTTTATAATGCTTTTCAAATTATAATCATTACTATGGTCGATGGACATCATATTATTAATTAATATCTTCAGGACAATAGTTTTTCAAATATCGACTGTTCAAATTACGTACTCGGCAAAGCGCATTTTGAGAATAAAAGCTTGTACACGTACATGTCAATTAAAACGTTTTAATTGAAGCATAAAAGAGAATAAATGACACATGATATTTCTTTTATGGGAAATTTCCCATTAGCCTGTTCTCGTTGGGAATTACACTAAATACCATACCGCACTCTTAAAAGAAATCACGAATACTTTTTATCCTTCATTACCATCGACAATTTCATTCAATCTGCGTGGATAGATCGAGCTTGCACAGGAAGTTGCAATTGGATTACTTTCTATCAATATTCCTCGAATATCCTCCACTGAAATTCCGATATCATTTCAAAAGCAATTTCTATGATAATCACAAGTTTTTATGGACTGTTATCAGCTGCAATGGGCCCTTGAATACATAATTCTCCAAAATGAGGTGTTTACAACATTTTTCCCAAAACTATTTTCCAACCGATGAAGATTTAGAAAAAATTCTCTTGCGAAATTGAAAAAATGCAGATATATTGGGCAACACAGTTTGCAATTTATGAAAAAGTCTCTCGTATCTTTAAACTTTGGTCCTTTAAAAGTTTCCGGTCCGGAAGTGATAATAATAAATTATGTCTGCTTTGAATCCAAGCTCGGAATAGCTGAAATACGGTACATGGTTACACGTGATTTTTAACCCTAATATTATTAATCGTTTTGTATCTTTTTGCGATATTTTTACGCATACGATTCTCTTTTTTGGCGTAACTACTTTACTCGATGAAAAAGTCACAAATAAAATATTATAATGAATGAGAAACGTTATTTTGTTGATATACATACACTGTCAAAAGTTGGGTGTTGCAAACTAGTGTTTACAGTGTACAGTTGTACCGATATAATTCGATTGAATATTGAAACACGTGGCATCTGTCTCTTTCCGAATCTCGGAGAATATTACGTCTATATGTGTTAATTTGATAACAAAAACGAAAAAAAGCATCCAAATGGTCGTTTGAACTCGTGCCAGGATTTATGGCTGTTTTACTTTTCCCGCATGCTCGAATGAACGCCACCGTGTTTACAAAAACTTACGAAAATCAATAATCGAACTTAAAAAAATCTGTCAATAACACGGGAACACATGGTAACACGATGAAAATAAAAACAGCATTCGATAGTCCGCGCCGGCCCCCGCAGTTGCTGAGAGAAAAAGCTCTGATTAAACGTCCTGCAGGAAAATAAATTTTACAACGATTGCACTGGATCCAACGGTTCGTGATGAAACTTTTAAAGGAATATGTTGATGAAGCAAACGATTGGAATACAATCTAAAATTATCTGCAAGATCTACAAAATTTTATCACCAAAGATAGATAAATAATATACAAAGATGTGCAGATCTTACTGGCACAGTGTTGACAATGATTTAACGAGCTTTTTTCAACATAAAAAAAAAACTCATGAGAAAAAAAAGGATGACAAACAAAAATAGAAAGTACGGGAAACCCTGGTATGAAGTGCGACGTCCGTCAATCCGCGAAATCTCTACTTCTCATTCCGGAAGTGGGGAACCGGATAGTAGTTTGGGCAAAGTCTCGTAGCTTCGCGAGGCGGGATGAGACGATGGGAGAAGATAGAGCGTCTAGGCAAACTCTATTTTCATCGCTGGGCTCACTCGGCATCAGTCCAAACGCGCTGGAGGTTCGTTCGTTTCAAAGTGCACACACACGTTCACAGATTTCGCCCATCATCCACTCTCCCTATAGCTGGGGAAGCTTACAGGGTAGTCGAGCATATACGGAGACCTCTCTCATTGCTACCATCCGCAACTCCGGATTTGTACGCTTTTAGAGATAATCCAAAGACTACAGAGGTCGCTTGCCCCCGAACGCCATACTGCGGGACGCCTTCGTACCTTCTTTCAACTCGAGCATCTTTTTTTCACTTTTAACCGTTATCGTAATGACTTTGACGACCGAAAGATCGGCAAATGCAAAGTATGTTCAACATGGGCATATCGGTCGTTTGATAGGCAATTCGTGTTTCGCCAGCTGGCTTGATTTTTGCAAACGTACGGACAATAAAATCAACAACGATTTTTGGAATTTTTCGTGGTTAGAACATGCTGATCCTCATGGTTCGACACGTGTTTCTGGGCACTGTGAACAAAAACGATCGAGAGGGACATATTACGAGAGAGACCTTATCAATACTCGGCGAACCTTTGAAAGCAAGGAAAGCCCTTTGGTTAACTTGCCTCGTCGTCACGAGGACACGTATCGGGTGTCGACTGCTATGTGAGCACTGAAGAGAACAGAACATTGGATAACCACGAGCCCCTACGTGGGATTAGCAAAAACCCTGTGATGAATTAAATTTTAATTAAACTTCCCACGAGTACCGCTCTCGCAGACTCTGTCACCCAGCGACCTCCGACTCTTTTCCACTCCGCATCAAGCCTCAGCGTAATCCATCCAACATTTCAGCGGGCCGAGACTATTTTGGTATTAACCAATTTGTACATCTACCGCGAGGTTGAGAATTAATGAAAAGTTCGATACAACTGAGATTTTTTTAATCCTATTCGTGGGATTCGAGACCCAAATCCACCGAGTTCCATCAATTCAAGCGATCTCACGAACGTTGGTATCCATCGGCGAGATCAATTCGATAATGATTGTGTTGAAAATTTCATTCAATGAGACACTACAATTTTTCGTGATTTTTCATCTTTATTCAATCCTCGGAATAATTATTAATTCTACGATCGATATAAGTACCAATTAAATTCGAAAAGTCTTGTAATAGAGCTTTTTGTATTGGGCAATTTGCATTTTTCTTAAAATTGACTGCTTTTATTTTCACGCGATTCGGTATGTGATGGAAAGAACAATCGATAACGTTCCAAAGTTTTAACACTGTATGGCCACTCGTTTTATTTTTCGCTCGTCCCCGTTTTCAATTTTATCCTATTTTAAAATCCCTAAGTGTTGTATCACGATACGCGGCAGCCGTCGAAAATGCTACAGTGACGAGAGTGGAAAATTAATGCAATTAGCTTGCAGAGAGTGATGCTTTTACGGAGGGAAAATATCCATACACTGGCATACACACATGTATGTCTGTACATACCATAATGTACTAGAAACATTACCGAGGTGAGATAGAAGGGGAAAGGAGGAGGGAAGTTGAATTTTCTTAAGAAACAGCTTCAAAGAGCAATTCTGAAAGAGCCGGAGGAATGGTACGTACCATATAGTTGTACTAAGATGGAGTTTTAAAATAAAAGTCGATCTTTCGAACCGATCTTTTCGATTTTTGTTCTCTCCTCCACGACGTCCGCTTCCTGATTTTTCGTTGCTATACTTTCAGCTATTATTATTTCACGAATCCCTTCGAAATTCATACAAAAATTCGCACGTCCCGCGTTTCTGTGAAACTTTCGAAAACTTCAACGTTTATTCGTCCGGTAAAGTCCGGTAAAAAAATATTCGTTTGTCCTGAACATTAAGAGAAATTGTGAATAAAAAAAAAACTTCATTTGGAATACTCCATCGATCGCTCCATCCCCTTAATAATTCTTTTCTTTCGGTATGCACTGGAGGGTCGTTAACGCAGTCTACTGCTCGTTAGTACGAAATGGAAGATGGCTGCACGAATGCGAGCTATCGTTAAATATTTTGGTATATCACAGTCAGGTATTTGCGCATTTCGCTTTTATCAATCTTTCTGGTTCGACACGACGGAATGCAATTGATTGCCGGAAGCTGCTGGCAGGATGAAGAAAACGGAATACGGGAATTTCGCCCGTTGTCGGAAGTGGCGCGTAGTTTGCCGCGAGCGTGAAGCGGGAAGAAAAAACAAGGAGAAAATAAGAATAAAGGTAGTGCGCGTGTGTTGCCCGGAGAGGTTGAAGGTTGGTGCAAAAGCTACAACCCTCGTTGGCCCCATTAACAGAAGAGATCGACGATCACGAACGCCCTCTGGCTCACTGCTGCCTATTTCTTCCGCCAGAGGTCTCGCTGTCTCTAGCTTTCTCTTTGTACTTTTTTCTCGCTCTCTCTCTCTTTCTCATATCCCCATTTTCGGTACTTTGCTTTTTCTTTTTTACCGTGATCCGGGCGTAAAGGAACACGAAGATTTTTCCGCACTCGAGCCGAATAAAAAGAGAATGAAAAACGATCTCTCGCGAGCATTGTCCGTGCAATGCTTACACCATACGCCGCTGATGGTTTCTGATGAGCGGTATCCGCTTCCGGCGCGTCGAACAAAGCACTGTTCCCACCGGAAACGATGCAACATCGTTATCCTGACAGCGGCGCTCCGACTCTTCTCCCTCTTCTATACTCTCATCTCTCTCTCTCTCTCTCTCTCTCTCTCTCTCTCTCTCTCTCTCTCCCTCTTTCTTTCCATTTCTCTCGTATGTTTCACTCTTTTTGGATTTGCAGTTCTGACAGATTTCGAAGGAGTTTGAAGCAAGAGGATCGACAGGATCTGCAAAAACTTCGAACTTTATTGTTTAATCAGGATAATTAATAATCATCCGACAAACTCTTAGCATGGAAGCTGTACGTTCACGGTGGTCTTATTACAAGTGCGCCATGAATGATAAATTCATTTACGAAACAAACTACTAATTCCTATTTAATTAAATAGGGGTTGGTTTAAGGATGCCGTAACCCTTTCGCATTTTTCGCGACATTCATTAATACTCATCGCTATACAAACAGTCTTTCAGTCTTTTATAAGAGAAGCTTCGGGAACGTGCAAAACGCCGGATAATTAATTACAAGGCCATATTTAATTAATACAGAATCCGCTTAAAGAGAGAAGTCCGCGAAAACACACCCTCCCTTACACTACTTTTAAACGAATGTTTTTTTTTCTCTTTAGAGCGAAGACATTTTAGTAATTAATTTTGGTAATGAATTATTGAATCTAATTGTTTTACATAAACATATAAAAGATGTAAAGATACATCTGGAATTTCAACATAGAGTGCTGCAGAGCAAGCTCTTTTTTTTACAGGTGTTTCATTTTCTTTAATTACTTGGTAATTATTGTTAGTCGTTATCGGTCTGATATTGGGTCGTCTAAGGTTCGATTAGAGGAATCTCATGCTGTATAATTCACCGATATGATCGTCGGGCATTCCAGGATCCAGGAAAAACGTCTGTCGGGAAAAATACCTGTCGGCATACCGAGGGTACTTTCTCATTCCGATCTAGACTGTGTACTCGTTACAGAGTATACCCACGAACCGTTTTAGAGCTGTGCTTTACCCGCAGCAAGTAACTGCCACTCGGAGAACAATTTATGGAGCGTGAGCACGGCTACAAAATCCGATGACCTCCCGACGCTTCCGGGGATGAGACATTTTTCTGATACCATTAACATTGCCTAGGTCGGAAAATGTGCAAGGTTCTCACATTTTTCGTATCAACATTCGATCGGAGAGTCCAGCTTACACAACAATAATGTGTGCTTTCTCAAAATGCGAATAACTCCGTTTGCAATTTGAAAAAAGGATCATTTCCGTTAAACGACGATGAAAATAAACGTTACTGCGAGAATATCATGATCGTAGTTTCACCCGTTTCATTTATATATCATCGATTGGATGAAGGGATTGATTGGAACGAACTTTGACTCTCCAATTAGTGTCTAAAGTCATTTCTGATTTATTGTAAAAGGAACGCATGAATACCCAAGCTTTATGGTCGGTAGAGAGAGAGAGAGAGAGAGAGAGAGAGAGACGAAGCGAAAACGAACAAGAACGATCGAACCCTTTGGTGGCTGCGCCACCGCAGGAAACATTTAACCCCTGCAACACCATGCAACGAAAGATTGACGTCGCCAGCAGTCGAGCGATTACGGCATTTTTACGCGTGGCGGATTAAAGGTGAAGCAAAAAACAGTCAAACATGAGAAACATCGGAAGGGAAAAATGGAAAAGGGCGGTCGTCGGTGTTGGGTTGTCTAAAAGTATGCGGTTATTCGCGCTTCGCGTCCGATGCTCTTCCTCCCGTCGTCTCTCGCCGTTCACTTGGAATTTGCATCTCTATTGCGCCATATACCGATGAGCCCTCGGCTGAGAGAACAGGTTTTTGCAACCATTGTTCTTTCGATTTGCGTGGACGGGCATGCGTGTATTTCAGTGGAAGCAGGATTGCAACAATCTCCTTCGGGCATCATGATGGTACATACCCTTTCTAAATGGAACAGAGGGTACATGAGCTTCCTCCAATTCAAACAGCATCCCGACAGTCCTGACATTCTGTCACGGCATTCGCTTCGTCTCTCCTCTCTCTCTCTCTCTCTCACTCCCTTCCGTTTCTTATCGTTAAGATCCTTTTGTAGGGCTTGTTATTGCTGTGGTTTTTGAATGTCTTTTTTTTGTGATCAATAAAACCATTGGGATTAACGTAAATTGATTATACATATATTTGTGTTTTTAATTATTGCCACGAACATATTTTGCGCAATAACGTTTTGTGCGATATAATATAGATCATTAAATCGCTCTCTTTTTCCCTGTGTAATCTCGCTTCATCGCTGTTTTTGTCACTCTTCATTCTTCCAATATATAGGTTGATTAGCTTTTTTCTCCATAATTGTCGATAATTAGTATAACCATCGAACCGTAAGATTATGAAAAAGCTGAAAATGTGTGAGTGCTCGTTATTCTCACATAGGCGTCGAGGACAACACTGATGCTGTGAAACATACTTTGGATCGGATATCTTCCAAACCGAACAAAAAAGTGTATGCAATCAAAGTTGTTTCATTCGGACCGTAATGGTTTTTGCTACTATCTGTCGTGCGAGTGGGCCAAAAAGTGGAAAAATCCTTTTTTTTCTCAGTAAAATTCTATTTATTATAACACTTTTCAAATTTCAAGATACCAAGCTACGGTTAATTAGCTAAATGTTCTCCTCAAGCAGTTCAAAGACTGTTCGCGTCTCCTGGCTTCTTTTGAAACTCCTACAGCGATGTTCAACGACTTCCGATTAGGGTTTAGCTCGACCTTTAATCGCAAAAAGTTTTGCGCATGACTCAATCTCAAATGGATAATATTCATTACTCTATTAAGGGTGAAAGGAAATGAAAAATTAGCAAATTTTGAATACAGCGAATTATCCGTGAGTGGAAGGATACTGAAAAACTTTTCATTTCATTTTGTCATGGGACAATGTCAAAAACTCTTGATTATTAGAGCCAGTGGCATTTGTAATCAGCGAAATATTTTTGTAACAGGCAATTTTGAAAAAATTCTTCCACCGTCTTGTTCGTGAGAAATTGAAAGCAAAAAACTATTCGCATTTTTTGCGCCAATGACGTTTCATTGAAATTTCGATGGACCGAGTTTACGGTGGATAGCTAAATGTTCTTACCATCCGTGATACGCGCTTCGTTGCGCGAATCAATTTTAACTTTTATCTTTTCGCGAACTCGATTTATTCACTTTAGATGTAATGGAAAAAAAAGTCATTGGTGTGAGGAAAATTCGCAAGAGGCTCCAGGCGGTCCATTTTTTCACCCTCACTCGTGTCGTTCATTGACCGAACAGTTTGCGAATACACACGAATATAAAACAAAGATAACACAGTGAATCGGAAATAGTACAAAGAAATATAAATGCAGCAAATGTCATTCGAATTTTGGGTCGAATAACACGGTAAGTTTGAACTTTCCGACGGTTCAATGTACACGTTTTGACGAACTTAAAAAATTATAATAAAAGAACCATACATCAGAACACAGCGAAGAGTTTCCCGAATTAAACGACTTGACGTATTAAACACTGTGATCGTTCAATTTTTTTCTTCCGGTTCGAATCGCCCTTATGCCATAAATTGTGTTTTTCTCGTTCCCCTTTTCTTTCCTTCCCATCAATAAAAGGAAGTCAATGCGAACAGAAGGTCTCTACTGATTACCCAAACCTTTTTCTTTAATAAAAATTTCACAACATCGAAACTGTTGGCGAAAAGATGATCAAAGAGAATTCCAATCTTTTTTTGTGACGTAGGTAGTTTGGTTACATCGGGGAACACGAGTTGATGTAACATCCAATGATTAATCTGTACCGAATAATTATGACGTTTTTTAATTCGAAAGTTTGCGATATCGATCAAATAATATTAATTCCGACACACATTCGATATTTGCAAAAAAAAGAAAGCAGCGCTATACTGATTATCGATATCGTTCTAATTCCCCATCAGTAAAATAAACGTGTCGGCACAGACGAGGTTTTCGCAAGGGAGCCGTAAAAAAGTACGAAGAGGAATCGAGGGAAAGAGAAGAAATACTCTTTCGCTGGGTTAACCAGAAATTATTAGCGGAACGGCGCGTTGAATAATTCATCAAGTTCGAATATACCGAATGCTTGCCAAAGACATCAGAGAGCGACGGTAGAAAATGTGTCTTCAAGCGACTGATTACCAATTGACAAAAATTAAATTCGTGATGTATTTGAGGTTACCAGGCAAACACAGCGCTAAAAGTTCTTCAAAGGGTAATTGACTTTATCCTGGTATTCCCTTTTTCGTCGCTCACGAATAGATTTCCTTTCAGACACTATAGTGGCCTTGAGAGATCATTTTTCCCCCCAAGACTATGACATTCACAGTAATGATGATACAGCCATATCGATTCCTCTGTATATCCAAGAGATAAGGGATGAAAGGGGAGAAAATGTTAAAAGTAAGCTATCTCCAAGTGAATCAACCCTCTTCGCGTTTCAGTCCACGTATATACATCGACAGTGTAACCTTGTCGCTTATTTCTTCATCCCATTCCTTTTTTCGCTCCAATTTTTATCGTTTTTGGCACTTTCGCTATCGCCCGTTATATTTCGCCGGTTAGAAAGGGACGGCATTCACAACGGAGCCAAAGCCAAATTGAAAGTATAAATTATACGGATGAGGGATACTCGGGATTGGCCGTGTGTTCGAACGACAGTGTGTACGTGGTTTTATATTTTGATACAAATATCATCGTTTCCCAAGTGTTTTGTCGATGACAATAAATTGCCAAGGGATTTTTACGCTGGAGAATTCACCGAAGCTGCGGGGAGTTAAGTCATCAGCTTTTATCGGGCGTACGTGATGATCTTACCGATCGTTTTTTTAAACATTTGTAGTTTCCATGCTCGGTGGTATTTACTCGCATCGGTCTTGCTCTTATCGGAATATCGTTCTGGAACTGTGCTCTAAAGAAGCGAGGTCAGGGCCGTAAAGAAGATTTTTATATTCGATTCCCTTCGAACTACTTTCCTCACCTGCTGAACTATTTTCAGGAACAATTATACGTACTGCGTACTTATACTTAATGGATAACTTTTATGACCGTTCTTCGTAATGCTTCGCTACACCGAAAACAGTTTGTTCCCTACTTCGTTATATTTTATTTAAAAAAAATATCAACTTACGAAACCTCCAACGATTTCTCGGTTTCAAAAGTGAAGAAGTTTCCCACGAAATCCCTGAAATAGATATTTTCATGGATTATGAAATAGAAAAAGGTGTTTTGTTTCAAAAAACTTTTGAACTTTTATTATCTATAGAGAAACTCATCCGATCGTGAAAAAAGAAAATTATATATTCTCTGGCTAACTGGCCTATAAAAAATTAACGCCGCCATATCCCTTTCGAATTTCGAGAAAGGGCTCTTTCGAGGATACCCCGAGAACAAGAAGAAAATACTGCCTGGGTTCAGAGTATACCGCAATAACAACCCTTCTTGAGATGCAGAGACCCCAGACTCCGGAAGAGGCCCCGTGAGCCTGTCTTGTACCACTCACCCCCCCCCCCCCCTTCCCGCGCCATCTTTTTACCCATAAAAACTAACTGGGGATGAAGATGTACACTTCATCCCCACTCACTCTGCCCTTTCGTGAAGGGAAAAGGAGGAATACCGAGGCATTCCCCCTGTCCTCCTTCCCGAAACTCGGTGTTCGCTCTTTGAAGAAAACGAGAGACCGCTTGGAAACTCTTCGGTCTCTCGGCACGCGCCAACCCCTCTTCTCTCTCGCGAAAGCGAAGCCCGTACGCCAGGAGAATATTAAATTCTCGCTCGTCGCATAAATTAAAAGATACCTTTGACGAGGACGGGATGCGAGTGGCGAGGGTTGAGAAGAAACACCTGAAAACTCTATACTGGCTACATAACAGCGGAACGAGACCCCTATCACTATACATCTTCGTATGTCATATAGTGCATAAAAAAATGCTGTAAATTTTGCTTCACAAAGCCCGCTTAGAATTTTGTTCATACTTAGCCTACTTTAAAGAATGTCTTTCGCATCGTTTTTATTGCGGAAAATGCGAAATTCGCGCATCGCTGCAATAAATACACGGTACGAAATATTAATTTTTTTCAATCGTATTTTTTATAAAGCAAAATGCTCGGGTCACATCTTTGGTGTACAATATATATAAGATATACTCAGAAAATAATGTTTGACCTGATGCAATGGGTAAACGCGATGCAAATGGAATTTATATTAACGAAATAATAAGATTATCCAAAATTGGTGAAAATATTATAGGACTGCTACGCGCAGAAATATTTGAATAATTCGAGAATTACCCAAGTTTTTGCCATCAAAGAAGACACGACGATCACATCGCGCCCAATATAGCAGGAACATTTAATATCAACAGCGCCCACACTTTTATTTGGCTTCAGAGTACGAGAGAGTGCGCGAAAACTCGATCATGGCCGCAGGCCTTTGACGTATCGAAAAAAGATACTCGGTATAGAAACAAGATTTTGTATCAGTGCCAACATGCTCGCCACGAATATTTAAGAGTTTGTCGAGTTGTCAACTCAATATACACGTAAGTTTAGATGAAAATAAGCAACCGAATTATTGCACCCGATTATAATAAATGATGGTTGTTTTTAGCAAGAAAACTTTTTTGCCTAGAAAAAAATTCGGATACCTTTTATTTTTATCGTTGTGTGATTTGTTTGTCGTTAATACGTCTGATCACAGAATCCCTCTACTAGACACTAGACTAGACTAGACTAGTGTAAGAAGGGCAAGCGAGCAATGGAAGTAATGACGCGCAAAGGGTTGAATGTTCTCAAACAGGTTCACTAACACTGTAAAGAATTCATGGTGTTATTGAGAGCTTGAAGGGAGAGTTTTGTTGCCCACGCACCCTTCCCTCGCAGATTTGAACAGCACTTACTCCAACACGCCAAACCTCCCCGATTTTTCTCATCCTCCCCTACATAATTCTCTCTCTCTCTCTCTCTCTCTCTAACTTTCGTTTTCAACAAGTCCACTATTTCTACACCTCAGCCGAATAAAATGTCTTAATTTGCATTTTTAAACACAGCCCCATTTTTTCAATCCGCCCAAACGGAGTTGGACACATTGCGTTCATTCTAGACTTCTTTCTTTTCCCCTATAATTTCTCCGCTGCGATCGTGCTTCTACCACTTTTCCAACTCTTCTTTATGCCGCGTTAGGACGTTCCTTGGATACGGCGTGCATTTCACCCACTTCTCATCCCCCCGGGAGTACTTTCTCAATCCTATTTATCACGGCTAACTTATTTTTTCTCTTTAACCTCATCCGCACTTTCATTTTTCTCTTTACTTTCCCGTTACACTTTTCCCTGCTGTCATCTGCTCGACTTATCTACCCGAAAGAATATAAATTCCCCGTCGAAATTTGAATACACGGATATCCAGAACGTCTGCACTGGTACAGTTTTAATCGGTGATTATTTGGGAATGAAGCTACACCTGTTATATAATATGTGACAGTAGCAGTGTGTCTCCAGAGTTGAGCTGTCCAATGAATTAACAAAATTCGAAAAATTAATGTATGTAAAGAGCACATAAGTAATTTATCGACGAAAGTCTAGAACAGACTGGCCTCTCTGATCCAGTTTTCGCGTGAAATATTCTTTTCATCGCGTAGAATCGTGTAGAATCTAGTGGAGCCTCTTTACTCGGGGATGCAACCCTCGCCAAATACCAGCAGTGTGCACCCGGAGCTTCCGACGCGATTTAAGAAATGAAAACATTCGCTTTCGACAATGAAATCTCCCCTATCTTATATAGATTACGAATTTTTCGTGCAAACGCATCCTTGGGCGTCCCAAAAATCTCATTGATAAAGGAAAATGTTCCATTTGAAACATTCATGCTCATCATTTACTCTACCCTACCCTTTCTCCATTTACGAGCCTCGTATTGCTTTAGAACTGTCTTTGGAGGTATTGCTGTGTTACATCTTTACTGCCCTAGAATTTTGTTAATTTCCCAAAAAAGTACGAAATGAATTTTATTTGTTTTCCGAAAAAGAGAACCTTTTTTTTATTCGGTAAAAAGTGCGATTCATGTCTGATGTGCTCACTATCATGGGTTGCCATTTTTAAGCACTCTTTGAACAGCATAATGGAACCGTCTGTTGTATTAATGAGTTCTGTTCTTCTCTCTTTTTTCTCTGTCTATCATTTACTTTGAATTTAATTAAATATTGAAAATTGCTCTGCATCTTTCACGATTTCATAACCGGTGGACAACGTTCCACTTACACATTCTTATGAGTGACTGCTCGTGGGGTATCTGAGGAAGTAAAAACTCTATATGCTCAAGTGGAGGGCAGAAGGCAAATGATAGGGTACTTCTTAGAGTCGCAGTCTGGGCTCATAATCGAACTCTCAACAGAAGGAGTTGATAGTGGTCAGAAAGGCTTTCTCTTCGACCTCTTCCAGTACGAAATAAGTCATTTGAGCGAATTCAAATTTGAGAAAATAAAACTTCTTCGACACGCAGCCTGAAAGATTAGACAACTACTTGTTAGACTTCTTTATGTACCTTATATTTTACATTTACGGCCCAAGAAAATTTGACCCAGCAACTACGTGGCAGTTCGAGGTTAAGGTCTAATTTCAGAAAGTACATTCGGTTTTTCACCAAAGTCGTTATTTTTCGTTGTCCGGAAAATATTTTTAATAACAAAAGTATATACGTTCAAACGTATATATATTCAGGTTGTGAACGATTGTGTTCAATTAGCTTCTCTTCTCGAGTGATTAAATTCAGAGTTAATTGATCATCATTCAAGCATAGATTGCCCTGTATTCGTTATCTATAACGTATGCAGATATACGTACGTAGTGAGAAAGATTTATAAGATTGAAGGTTACAGTTTGAGCAGTCTGGACCGAAAAAGAGGATGAGATCGGGAATGATAGTGCGAAGCGAACGGATAGAAAGAGTTTTGCCATTTGAATAATACTTTGCATTTAAATGCCCGACCCGATAAAAGAAACCATCGTGCCCGCCTGTCCCACTTGAAATATCCCATTACGTGCTATTATCTTTGCGCCGTACAGACGCGAATACGCGCGGGACATGGCTGGAAAAAGTACGACAACGTTGGGCTATCGAGCGAAAGGGCGTAATTTTCTTTATACCGCTCATCAATCGCAAGCCTTTTGGATGTGCAAACAGTCATCTTGATGCATTTCTCGTTGACGTCAACGTATAGTATTTCTTAGCATCAGAAAGGACGTCGAGGAGCGACGAAAAGAGAAAGTCGAAGCTGTAAGAGACCAGAAATACTCGGGTTTCACCCGAGATCCTCGTGGATGGTAAACTCTGGAGAAAGAAAGGAACTCCATGATTCAGTCGGTCCCGCTTTTCGCAATTGAATCCGTCGATTCCGCGACTCTGCCCATTCCATCAGTCGCGCATAATTTTCTTTTCCTCCTGTCGCAGGAAACATCGCGAGCGAGATATAACGGCGCTTTTTTCATTCTCTTTTGTCAACTTTCTAATAACATTTGTTGAGAATTTTTTAAATAGGTATTACACCCATTTAAAAAATGTGAAGTGTATATTGTTGCCATTTTCGTGATGAACAGCGAACACGGAGAATGATTTATTATTCAGGGTAAGGACATGTACGAAATAAAAATTATTCGCGACAACTTTTACATCATTTTTTATCAATGAGTTCGAAACAATTTTTTCAATTTTATTTCCGACACCTTCCGCATGTCATTCATCCGATGGGTGCGCACTGGCAATTCGCGATTCGATGCGTGAACATTTTTATGTCAGGACTCTGACGAAAGAATCGTGCAACTAGCGCGAATGAAAAGACCTGTCGTTAACATATTTTACTTTGTTGAAATCGAATTTCCTTTCTCCATTTTTCTTTTTTTTTTTCACTGTCAGCTCCGCCATTTATAACATTCATTCTTTTATTTCGCTATATTTCCTCCCACTCGTACCTCTTCCTCCATATCGGAGAATTATGAAAGCGAACCATGTACAACGAGGATTCTCGAGAAGAGAATTGAAAGCATATACCCAGTCTGGTAATACAACAGACCATTGAGAGACCATGCGTCTCTGAGTTATCGTCAGTCATTGACATGACGTTTTAGTTAACGTGTTTGTATAAAGGAAAAAAAGATGTTCACACCCTCGATACTGACCGTAGGTGTTCAGAGAGTTGATTATCGAAGGAATAATACATTTTATGCGAAGAGAAAAAATAATGAAATACCTCGCACATTTCAATTTTCACTTTTGCGAATAAAGGCTATTGGGGGACAAAAAGTGTCTACGTGAAATCTAAAATCGAACAAGATCGAATATGAATATCGCATTGTTTATTCAAAAACACTTTTCAATTTTTTTTTTCGTGATTATTCACCGTGTCCATTGGAAGCTTTCGTGAAATCGTAAAGCCCTGCCGAAATTGACGATTAAAATAAAATTCATGCTTGAAACAGGAGTAACAAAAAGAATTTTTCCGCAGGCTCAATGATTGAAATGTGACAATAGAAAAGTATCGTTTTTTTTTGTGTATGCCATTGTTTCATGTTATGTAACGGCATGTAGAGACTGGAGAGGAATGAGCTAAACATTAACGATTTCAAACAATGCAAAACGAATTGTGAAGATAGTATGTTTCGTTTTATGAAAACAGTCAATCTACTTTCCCTTATACCGGAAGTTCTGGACGGAAAAGCTCCATTTTTTGTAGTACAGAATGCACGTTGCGTAAGATTATTCCGTAATAATGCACATAAAATGCTCTGGACATATATATGTATGTAATAATATTTGTGGAATGGGGCAACTCCTTTGTTTGCTAATTTTTGTCTCTCATAATAGATTCCACGTGCCTGTCAACAAAACTCTACACTGCTGCCTATTGTATTTACTGTATTTCACCCGTTTCTTTCAAATGTTCACGTCCATAGAGATATATTTTATTTTTTTTTCATTTCTATGGAGGAAAAGCATGGAAAAGTCATCGCATAAAAAAAACCGTAGAGCTTTTCACGACTCATCGATTCGATGTATACATATACAACCGAATGTTCCATGTCTAGCATTCGATATAAAACAATGTGGTATTCACGTATTTTCACAATAAGCAGAATTATCCGGCATTTTACCAATATTCGGAGTGAATGCCCATCGCTTGGAAACCGTCGTACTTATGCGTTGACGTTGAAGCTTCCAACGGTATCATCAAATGCAAAAAAAAACCTCCATTCAATCTGCAGTTTTTTCCCTTCATTGTTGTATAATTTTTTTTTACTTTGTTATTTTTTATTGTATTCTGTTTTTTAGATGGCTTTACTGCTGTACATGTAGCATTTGCACGAAGAAAAATGGAAATATTTCGACACGGACTTTACCTACTCTGCTTTAGCTTCTCTTTCTCCCCATGTGTATAATTCTTTTCAAGGAAAAAGAGTAAACCGTAGATCAATCGATCTGCAGTCTTCTGCGAGAAGTTTTGCTCGATTTTTAAAATATATTAATTCAAACGCGACATATAAATACTCATTAGAACCGAACGTGTTCAATATGTTTGATGCATTAATCACGTAAATTATTATGCAATCGGGTTTGAAAATTCCTCTCTTAGGTATATTGAATCTTTTGAATTTTTTAATACAATTTAATTTACTAGATCATTTTGCATTCTGAATAAGTATTATTAAAATAATATTGATTGCACGTGGATAGTCGCAAAAAATGCATTTATATTGACCCACTAATGGATCTAGATAATTTATAATATTTAAGTACGATATGAACATCAATAATAAATCTGAATGAGAAAACAGACGGTCTTTTCAGTACATTCGTACGACAAGAAAATGCATAAAAATGATCGAAAACTGATCGTATATACCGTATTAATAAATAATAAAATTTCAGTTGGGGAAGTAAGTTGATGCATTCATGAACGCTGTGAATATTCATGCTCTTCTATCAGTGCCTCTTTACAGAGTGAGGCGATCGGAAAAATGAAATATATATTTGAAACAGAAACGTGAAATTTTCTCAAGCACATGACATTAAATGGTCCACATCAACCGTCGTTTCATCTCGCGATCGAAAATATCTGTCGTCATGATATCGTGAATATCATAGCGTGTAATTAACTCGAGAACTAATTGCACGTTTATGACTCGGTACACTATAGGATTTTCGAGGCATCAATACACAAAAATATCGGTATGATCGCACATTGAAGGTCTCCGAAAATAGAGGAAATAATGTTGTTTTCCTAAAATAATGTCATTAACGAAACTACGGAATATATGATCATGAACTGGGTTCTGGGTTCAGCTGAAATTTCGAACAGCAGAGTGAGTATTATTTTGCGTTACTGTTCCGTTCGTGTCTAAATGCACAGGAGAGAGGAGTTTGGAGGGTTCTCGTGTGTACAGGACGTGCTGGTAGTGTTTTTCCGAAATATGAGAAGGCGTTAAGGGACCTCCCGACTATTCCCAATCCAATTCAAGTAATGGAGTCCGAAACATTTCTACTTACACTCATCCTGTGGGCAATGGCATTCTCTGCCCCCGGTGTACGAGATGCATCGAGCCTCGACTGGTTGGACCATTTCAATAACTTTATCTCGCGACAAACTTGACATAGGAATTACCCAGAATGGAAAAAGTACCGTTCGCAATAGATCGGGTGCGGTGGATTGCGTTGGATAGTCGTGACTTTTTGCAAAATTACGCGAATGTTTGGAAAAGGCGAGAATCTACTTTGCACGGTATACCCTACATTCCCGAAAGCCTGCTAATGTTCCATCTACATAATAAGCCGAACAGGATGGAAAAAATTCAGCATACCATCGTAATACCAAAGTTGCTAGTTTCCAGACACATTTTATTTATTAAAAACAAAGTTTTGTCGAATATATAATACTCTCAACGCGAAATGCACTTCCCGCAAAAAAATTCGATCGTTATGGAAAAATCTTTTGCAGAAATTTTCTATTTTCGGGTTCATATCTCGCTCGAAAGTGATGACGTGTGAATGACGGAATGAAAACGTCCATCAACTCGGTCCTGCTGTTGAAAAAATTAAAAAAAGCGTAATATAGGATTTAGGGATGTATTACATTGATCGAAAAATTATCAAAATATTAGAGAATGAAATACGTGATTTAATTGAAAACAGGTGACAATTGCAGCCGTTACTCATTTCTTTATGCAATAAAATTAAAATTTTCAGATCTGACACAAAGCCTAATGAAACTTCAGATCTCTTTGGATCGACGGAAAATCCATCGTTCTATAAACCACTCGCTTTCCGATTGTGAACAGTGCCGAAAGGCATTCGAAACTAATTATTTCCTGAAGTTGTCGGGCGTCTGAGGTCGCTCTTCATTTGTTCAGGTATTGGTTCTACTGCATGTCAGAAACCGTTTTGCTTCGGGACATGCCAAAGTCAAAGTGTTCTTATCCGACACAGCAATGTTCTCGCGAGTATCATTTTTGACTTACTGCCTACGACATGATGAAAAATCTTGCTATTGCGTCATCAACTTTTCGAAGCATATATAGTTTTAGTAAAGCCATAACTGTAACAAAATTAATTTGCGATGACTCCGAGTGCTGTGCACAGATCGCTCGTTGAATAAAGCAATGCATACGAATCGTGACAAGCATCCCCGTAGTTTTCAACTCGACATAACGTTCGAACTAGAGCACACTTTACTCTGCAAAGTTCAAACACACTTTGTAACTTGTTACGTTGTAAATTGTCTCGTTCAAATTCAAAAGAATTTTTATCATCGAATAAAGAAAACTATGAGGCAAGAGCAGAAAGGACGACGGGCACATTGCTTACGTTGAAAAATCGTTGGAATACTTTTCACGCCATGTGAAGACTACGGCTTAGATATAGCGAACATGCTTCGACTTATGTCATAACGTGAGGAAATATTGACGAACCTATGATGCTACTGCATGGCAAACTTTGTCGATCGGCAGAGTTACCCTGCGACCGAAAACAGAGTCCGCACAGATTGAAGCGCAGCAAGGATGGGACCATCAGGACTGCAATGAAACGAAGTGCAAGAGGCAACCCAAACAGCGATGATAGACGAAGAGTTTGTTTAGTCGGCGGTTTGGTTTTAACGCCGTATAAATCTCATGACAAAGAGCTGACTGAGCTTGCCGCGTTGTGCGATATCATGCAATATGAGCTCCGCACCAACAAACACCACGAAGCGCGATCCCATACTGTCATGGGGGTTTACTCTCGGCTTTTCCTTGCGACGTTTAATTATCACCGCAAAGAGGATTCATCGATATTTAACATTTCGTCTTGCTACTTAGCTAGATAACGATAGTACATCCGTGCACCTTCGGTCCATTTAAAGTGCAAATCGAATTCCATTCCTAGGCGAAATGCTGCTCAGCCACCCAAAGTTGGGCACTACTCTCGCAGCAATGCAATGGAAAAAATTGTTTGCAAATCCAAGCATACGAACGAAGCTTTGCACAGGGGTTCGGTATTATTTTCAATGCAGATCGGTTGAGATTATTACTTTACACTATGCATTACTCCAAGGATTATGTGACCTCGCTCTTTGTGCACAAGCCAGCTATCCCATGTCAATTTTGCGCAATCTTGTAGCTGGCTCAAGAGTACGTTAAGCTCGTACTTACAGTGCCAGGCTGCAAACAACTGCGTATCTAATGTACCATACCGATCTTTGTTGGATACGAGCTGCCGTATACTGAAACAACCCAGATTAATTACATCTTCTCGTTGGCAACACCGGTGCGGTTTCCCTCTAACCTAACACCACGTGGCTTCAGTTGGCCCTGTTATGCCTCGCAGAACGTTGATGCAAGTTATTCCTACCTTCCCCTGAGAAATTATTCTCGTAAATTAATTTCGAATCCTAAGCAGTGAAGAGTTTGCCATGGGTCCAATGTTCATGTAGATCACCGAGAGCCAAAGAGCGTTCGTGCAACCGATCTTTTGTAAGGACATTCAGGCACAAGTGTATATCGTATTTCATCTCGAATGTCCTTGAGTATAGTCATTTTTATTATAAAAGTCTAATTTATCGCTAGTTTCAGGTATTTACCGTTAGTTAAGAGTGTTTTTCGACATTCAGCGAGCTATTCCAGCTAGTTATACCTTGACTACACCACCACGATAAATTGTTCTCGCAATTTTCCTGTACATAAACTTATAGGACGTTTTTATCAGGTAGGATCAATTTTCTTCAGGTTCTAGGTCGTCCTTCTGTCCAAGTGACTTTATATACATACCATGTGTCTACACACATATATCATGCACGAGCAATTGAGAAATCAAGAGGAAAGCGAAGGAAGAGAGTTTAAGAAGAGGGCAAAAAGGAGAGAAATTCTGTGGTATAGAAAACGGGCGAGATATACATATAGAGTAGA
Organism: Heteropelma amictum; assembly: GCA_959613375.1. NCBI lineage: Eukaryota > Metazoa > Arthropoda > Insecta > Hymenoptera > Ichneumonidae > Heteropelma > Heteropelma amictum. The sequence continues at coordinate 7,213,785 of OY390725.1, forward strand.
GTTATTTCTTTACCCTGGTTGTACAAACCGGCCCTCACCGAATACGAATACCGGACCACCCATCCCCATCTCCATACTCTCTGGGCCATTGGTTTTCATCCCTCGACCCTCGCGCCATTCTGTCTCCTTCCTTGCACTCTCGAGGTAAAATTATTGGCGAGATATGAAAGAGCCGAAGTTATTGCTGATAAACTGAATGGGTGGCTAGATACCTATCGGTTCAGAAACGAAAAGGGATGAAGTAGAGAAGAAGGCGTGAGAAAGAGAGAGTGAACGAGCAAGGGAGAGAAAAGGGGGAGCACGAATTTATGCGAACCATGGTGAAATCTATACGAGCTGGGGACTCTGCCTGTGCGCCCTGAGAGAACGACGACAACGCCAACGACGATCAGTTTGCTATACCGAACATCATCGACGGTTTTTTTCGTGTTTATGTGTATACATACACGTGCGATAGCGGCGACGACGTTTAATTGAAAAATCGATCCATCGTTTCATCCTTCTCCACCTCATTGTACGACCGTGTGCTGATGGTGCTCGCCTGCAGCAGTCATCGCAGTCGGTTGTTTACGAGCTTACGGCAGCCCCAGCACGAAGTACGCTATAAGGGACTATGCTAAACGACAAACCACCAAGTTCCTCCCTCCATCCCTTATTTTATTTTCCGCGCGTGCAGTGAAGAACACTCGTAACGTTTTAATAATACTTTGCCACACGAATGTTCATAAAACGGTGGTCTAGGGGGAATGACAGCGCAGAATCGGAGAATCAGCTTGAAATAATTCAACGAGAAGGCTGAAATATTACAGTGCTTCTAAAAACAATTCCGACGGCTGTTGAAAAAGCTAAATATTTCAAAGATTTGCTATTGAACATTGGAGCAAACGATCAATTTAAATCACGCTCTTTTTTACGTTTATACTCATCGAACCTTCAGAGAAATATTAACAATAAACACGTCTGCGTATCAGCGGCAGCGAATTTAATATCCTATCGAGGCGGAATCTTATTAACCGGAGATCCCCTGATGCAATGGAATTTTCGTTCCCTCTGTCACGTTGAGAATACGGTGCCAGGCAAAAAGCGATGGAAACCGGGAATAAAGAATAAGTAAGATAAAAAAATGTACGATAATGCAGAAGTAATGATAGCCAGAAACGGACTAACAGTATCTTGCCGCCACTCGACTCGACACTGAGGAATGAAGAAGAATAAATTGCAGCAACGAATGAGGAACGTGAGGAAAGAAAGGAAAAAATATTAAGAGGGCTAGAGAGAGCTGGAAAATGAGCAAATACGAGTGGCACCAGTGGCAAGTGGCAAGAGCTCGAGTGTCCCAGGAATGAGAAGAGGAGTACGAAACTCCCTCGGCAACTTCTAAAGGGCTTCACAAAACTAGAAAGAGACAAAAGAAAGAGGGAGACGGCGAGAAGGAAAGAGGGAAAGATAGGAAAAGGGGAAAAAAGTGCATCCAAAGGCCTGTAATTTCTCTTTATCCTTATTCGATCCTCTGCGCTCACTTTACTTTTACCTCGATCTCCTCTTTTTTCTCCACTCTTATTCCCTCAGTGTGCTGTGGCGAGCTTTTCCAGTCTCCCTTCAGCTCCGATATTTATTGCCTCTCGCGAGATACGTTACGATGTATAGTATACATGCACGTCCCAGCAATACTGGTGGTAGTCGAAGAAGAGCGAGGAAGAAAACACTATGATGGAATCTCTTGCTCTGACTTTGCCCATTTTACGAGAGTGAGATAGAGATGAAAAAAAATGAGAGAGGAAAGGGATTGGAACAGCGTTAGAAAGACAGACGAAGAGGAATGAGAATGAAGAGGATAGCGTAACAGATATAGAAAGAATATACAAAAGCTTCGGTGCAACCAGAAAATAGCCAGAGGTGTTGCTGATGGGAATAAACTGCTTTTGCGATCCTACCTTCTGACCAGAGATTCGAAAGACCCCAGTGGAACACGGTTTTGGTTTCCTAACTGGTTTCGAGGGTAATACACCCCAAGCAACGCATACATAATGCTGTTGCATTTTCCCTGCCTAACTGAGGTGTCAGCATCAATTATATAAATCGATTCACAATCGAAATTAACAATTTCCATTATTATTACCAATGAATGATATATATAGATGACTAGGGGCAGGGTCCAATTAGCGCTGCAAATGCTTCAGCGAAATCGTACTTGTATGATAAAAACATAGAAAACTGAAGCGCCAAAAGCATTTTCAGCACATAAAAGCGGCACGTGGTGGCGCCCTTTATGATCGCGTTTTACGCTTCATTTTATTTTCTCTTTCTCCATTTTTTTTCGGATACAGCATTGGACATATTGTAGCTTCGTATCTTGCGCAGACGTTTGGAATATATCCCAACAAGTTTTGCAATGATCGTTCATCCATTTCGTTCTTGACAACATTAGCTCAATCAATTAGGATTGTGGTTTTTTTACTCTAAATCGTTAGACATCATCAGTAAGTGAGCACCTTAAGTTTGCGGAAAGCTTGCACTCCTAGATATTTTGTTATGACCCGAAATTTTCAAGTGTGGCTTGAGAAACTTCCCATAGGAAAAGAAGCCGAAATTAGGGATGAATTGGACTAGGACGTGAGCTAAAAAAATGTCGACTGTCATGGAAATTCATTTATATTTCCAGTCGATAATCGGATTAGAAGCTCAGGATTTATGTGCCGATTATTTAGCAAACGTTTTAGAGCTGTCATACGAAATTAATAAGGTTTGGGATGCAGCACACGAATGGTAGTTGTAGGCATTTTATATGCACATTTGAGAGTAAAATGTACTGAATGCTTTTGAATGCCTAGTGTCCACTCGGAGTGAAGAGTTACCGTCGATTCTCTGCAACAATCGCTCTATTCCATACTGTACACAAATAGAGTTCTTGAATACCTTCATGGAAAACTCGATGAACTTTCACCTGCTAACAAGCTACATGCAGTCGAATGAAGTAATGAAGCGATGGGAATGTTTTGGTGTGGCAGAGGCGCTAGCAAATAAACTTGATGGGAGCAAGACAATTAATCGGGGAAACTGCGTTTTCTCCTTTCTCCTTTTAACAATGTTCTTGAGAACGTTAATGGCTTCTTGCACTAATCGACTTGGAAGCCGAGCACCCCTGTGATATTCCGTAATGATCCTGATACCGCGTGCAACACGCTTCTTTCGAATTTGTGGGTCTCGAAAATTTTCTTCAGAGTCATGATGCAATTAGTAGGGAATTGAGAGCGAGAAGAACAGGACGTACGGATGAATGAAAATATTAGATTGGTATTGGATGAAAAAAATGTAGTAAAATAAAAGGGCAGTCTCAAAGTACATTGATTTCAGGAATGCTTGACCGATTTACTTTTCTTTCCGTTGCTGCATTATGAAGCAATTAAGGCGTTGTTTCGTCCAGAAAAATCGGACGAGCTTATAAGCCTCGATTGGTTAGGAATTTTATGAAATTATTCGATTGATCATGAATCCTTTTCGTTAGCATTGTACATCATATGTACAATGCTTCCATATGGTATATTTCATCGACATAGATTGATATATGGCAAGTCAATGTTTTAATGAATGCGCAAACGAATACCAAAAATTTCCATTTCCATATTTCCATAGTCCAGTTTCGTCTAGATGACAGTCAAATTTCTCGTCGAAAACAAGTATCTTGTGAAGTCTCTGGTATACCCCATTTCTTCATGTATTTTATAGGTCTCATTCTTCTCAATTGTAGTTCAATCATTGGCTCTATTTTCCTCTATTCCTCTCGTGTACCTTCATCGGAAGAAGAACAAGAGAAAAAAGCGAGAAAAAGAATATCGACTACTGAAACTCGCGTACCAACGTCTCCGTACGTTATCTACATACAGCAATGCCTAAACCCCTCGAGGGTAAATTCCAGTTGAGCCAAGTTTTGAAGCGCCACGACATGTCTTGTGCTCTGCCACCAACAGCATACACCTGTGTCTCGACTGAGTTAGGTTTCCTCTTTGAACATAATACACAGGCAATCGTTCGAAGCTTTCTTTTTTTTATTTTTCATTCCGATTGTGAGGCCAAAAACTGATGATCATGAAGATATGAATATTGTATCTTTAGCTTATAGTACATTTTTTTGGTCTGGTAGGAACATAACGAAAAAAAAGGTATGAACTTACAACAAAATTGCGAGAAGTTATAGTTCAAGGTAATGTGAGGGAAAAAAGGCATATATTTTCTCTGATAAAAAATTGGCAATTATCTGATGATTTTTTTAAATAAAATTTACCGTAATAACGTTGTGTATAGAATATAATTATGCGCAGAAAAGCACGTTTCACGATCACCGTCTCCATGAGAAAATTCTTGGTTACGCAGCTGCACATCGCGCACTTTCGTTGCAACGTGAAAATCATTTAACTTGATTCATTGATGTTTTCTACATCGAATATAAAATTTGTTTGTTGTTTTATACCGTGCTCTCCTGCTCAAATTTACTGCATGGGGTAAATGACAATTCTGAAGATTTATTTTTACACTGCTAGCATTATTTGTTTGACTGAAAAACAAAATGTATGTGCCGCAGAAAAAAATGAAGACTCGCTACTGTTTGTCTTGAAAGACGCATTTTGGATTGTTGATCGAGATATTTAATATCTGATTCGATTTGAAACAAGTATAAAAATAGATCAACCATATCTGAAGATAAAAGGTGATAGATGATTTGATAAGTAGCTATATATACAGCACCAGCCACTCCCTGTGTTGGTTTCCTCTAGCAAATAAGAGATAAGATGCTACCACGGGGGAAAACAGTAGATAGAAAGTCATCATCAAAGGATGTACAAATTCAAACAAATTTGTCGTATACCTAGCAGAAGAGTCAATGAATTTGTAACGAAGAAAACTCTTGAATCGAAAGAATAATAAAAAAGGATGCCGACCAATTTATTTCTCCGGTCTTAGTGCGGTAGCATAACCCCTTAATTCTTACCGAATTAATCAATTAATGCAAATAAGTCAAATACACTCGACAATGCAATAACATATCACATACTGCAATACTTCGGAATGGTGTGATATTGTACGATTTTCACCGTTAAATGACCCACCATAAGAGGAGTTTAAAAAATTTCAAAAAAAATACATTTTAAAAAGTGACAAAATGTATGTATTTAATACTACGAATACCTACGGAGCCTCATAATCTCAAATCTCTCACTGTATAAACTGATAAACGAATGTACGTAAACAATAAGTTCAACAAGATTTGATACTAATTGAAACTACGTGTCAGTACATTTCTACGGTTCCCTGAGTGAAAATGGCACAAGTTGAATAAAAATATTAAATGTCTCGTGTCGCCGAGACAATAGTCCTGCCTGAGTTTACCTGATAAATTTTATCTGACAAAAAAAATAACTGGCTCCATCGGGGAATTTGACTAATTAGAGACACCTATCAAATACGGATATCGATTCTAACGATCTCGATTTCTTTGCGATCGGTCGGCCGTTAGTGACAACAAATGGTGAGACGTCACCTACAATTATGAGATAATGATTAAAAATAGATCATTCGTAATTCTATTTTTTCACATTGCAAATCCGATGAATGTCCACCGAATGTCCACCATGGTTTCGCATAAAAATATAATAATTACTGCTGAAACAAAATAAACTCACAACCTGGCTTGACATCTATAAATAAATGAACGTCGGCATTTAAAAAATCCACGCCAGACATAAAGCTACAATTTGATCGAAAATGGCATTCATCATCGGCAGATAACATTCTGCTAAATATTCATAATGTAAATACAATACTCGACGAAAAATGCCGAAGACCATAACGAGTCTAACGATTTACAGGACGGTCCCTCATTGTTGACTGTGCGCGCGATGTGGACTGTCACTTTCATCTTCAATTCCTTACATCCTTCTTCGTCAGATATGGCACTTTTTTTAATGTATCTTGCATGGGACACTTGTCCCTCTCGTACCAATCCGATAGCGGTGAATAAGTTTTCGTTCTGTTGTTCTCATGCAGATACTGGCACAATCGACAAATTGTATAATGAATGTCATCCACAATCTCGTAATTCTTTTTCCACTCGAAATACTTATTGTATTCACTGGGGTTGGCGATTAAGCTCCCGAGATACTCCGCCAATTGCTGGGGACTATCAAAATCCAAGGCGTTTATGTAAGATCTTGGTGGAGCGAAGAGACTGTAATTAGCACCGCCGTAAACGACAGGAACAACGTTATACCTGGAAAATGAATCAAACGGGATCAAACTACAGGCAATCTTGATAAAGACCTATTATTAATTGAGGATCTTCTACTTCAACAAATGTTTCGATGGGCAATCGCTACTAAAATCGTTCTCTCGTATACCCTCGCTGATTTATCTCCTTCACACTAACTTTGTAAAAAATAAATAACCTCGTGACGGTTCTGATAAAACTGCTGCTGTATTGCCCAACTCCTCAGTAATAAAATAGGAAAAATTTATCGCGAGCTGTTGTATGGGTAACGACATTTTCTTTGCAATCTTTGTGTTGCTCATGACGTCAAAACTGGACTCACTCAGTGGCAAGGGAAAACTATTTTAAAAATGTTTTTTTATTAATAATCAAACCAGCAATGGCAATCGCGGGTATTTAATTTTTGTGCAATTATTTCATCGTCGTTATTTCGCCATCACTATTTTATCGTTATTGCGTCAAATTCCTACTCTACTTTTCGCTAATTTCCGTGAAAATAGTTTCCGTATAGGAAGCTTTATGCGAAAAAATGTATGACCACTGATGAAAGCCAGCTAACGTAATGAAGATTTTTGAATATTGACTCCTGTTATAGATGAAAAATTGATGAATCCAATTTACTGTAAGGCTTTGTAGAGCTTTTCGGTTACGTAGTCTTGGCACATGGTATTTTCAAACGACAGATAGAAATAGTATTCAGGCTCGATGACTTCTCTAAAACAATCCCGATTTCTTGGACATCCCTTCTTGCCACATAAGCCGTAAATATCGACGTCAATGTGCATCGCGAGTTCGTCCACGTATTTTTTGCGTCCACTCTTTCCACCGCAATTGCTCACGAACCAGGCGACAGTTTTTGTCTTTTTCCCCCGTATCTCTGTCATTGCAGATACGTTCCATGTCCTTCTACTTGCCGAAGAACCCGTATTTCGAACATCTGCAAACAATTAATTCGCAACGCAATTTAGAAATGATAAAAATCATTGTAAAAGTACCGTGGGGCAGGCGTCGAGGTGAGCTTTCTCAATACTGGCTTTGGATACGTTTTTTCCTTGAAAAGTTTGCATCAAATGTAAGGAAATAAATTACATTTTTTATGACACGGCAGCGACATTTGGATTATCTGTATGCCGATAATGATTATCAATAACATCGGAGTAATTAGTGGAAGATATAGGTAATAACTGTAATATCATTTGGGTGAGTGAAAAATTGAGATTCGCGGTATTTTTATTTTTTGTTTTCTTTATTACTGCGCGCAACGATTTCTAGATTATGCGGCTTCATTGAATAGAACGATCCGTTACATCTCAGTCAGCAGAAATTGAAGAACGGCAAGAACAAAAGTGTGCTCACGGACTTTTCTAATATCCTGACAATTTTTTAATGTCTAGGACAATTTCTTGAAATCTCAACTATGCAACTGCTTTTTGCATGCAGGAATTAATTCTTCGATTGATTCGTGTATAATTTTTAATATGTTCAATATCTCACCCTTTCAAGTATCATATTTGATACTTGATACGTCCTGATACTTAATTGAGGATCTAATTACGGCTGTACAGATGAACGATTTCACCGGACATTTATTTTGGTTTATGTTACCATTATAATTCTTCGCGCATCTCCGAATGGCCAAACATAGCTTTCGTAAAAAAAATGATTACTATAATAAAACAATTCGATGCGATAAGAAAAGTTAAGCGAGTGATTCCTACGTCCCCGTCATAAGATGCAAAAAATATTGCACGAAAGTAGGTTCGGGCTCCGTACATGCTATACGCGTTTCATGGCTCGCAGCCAAAAAATGGCACTGAAACCTACAGTTCAAGTCGGAAGAGCGGAAGTCTTGCACATTTCGGGCTGGGAAAATGTTTCCGCCTTTGATATGATCTCTGCCTAATTATATCATAAATAGACGAGGAAGGTAGTCGCGATATTTTCAACTAAGATATAAACAAGTAGGAATAAGTTGCTGGACCTGTATTCAACGTCCTTGTTTTTTCTTCAATATTGTATCTCAATAACACACGATTAGTTTTAAACAGGTTTTCCTAGCTCTTGAAGTATACGCACACTTTTCACCTGAGAATTATATTCCTAGACGCAGTACGGTGTAAATGACATTGCAATGAGTTTGAGTGACGAGTGGCTTGACCTCATTGTTAAAAGATGCGTTACAAGCTTAGCCAGGTTAAAATGAAATGGCACCAGCCACGGTAACGATTAGTACGCGGTCGGTATGTGACTTTTATTTGGCGATTTACGAGCTCGAGCAGCAGCGTTCAATAGCGTTTGATACTGGCATGTGCTTCGACGACTATTTAACACGAATATTTCAGGCAATAGAGCGTGTGATCTATGATAACTGGTAACTGAAAATGTGTGATTGTGTGTCCTGCTGGTGTCAATACCATATAAAAGTAGAACGACGCGACGGAGCGCAGATACGAGAGCTATTATCTTGGTATAAAAAAAAAGCCGCAAATAGTCACGAAAATACAATACGATGTGAAAAATTTTTATTCTGTTTATCTGTTCAACGATTTATTTTTAGCTGATATCAATGACGGATTTGCAATATCAAAGAAACAAAGTTTTTCGATAAATGGCAGCAACGTCATAGCACGGAAGGACTGACGATTTTGGAATTTCGAAATATTGATAAAAAAGTAATTTTGGATGAGTAAAAAAAGTGTCAAAATTTCCCTCCACTTCCCTTTTCCCAAAATTTTTTTGCAAATCTTTCATTAAATACTCGAAAGTAAAACAACGCAACAAATGGCAAAAATAATCACAAATACAACGATTGTCGTGTCCGCTAGTTGATAGTCGTGTTACAAAAAATTCATCCATGTTTTTCGAAAAACTCAACCTTCCGAGTATTCACCCTTATTTCTGCTTTCTCATCTCTTTTTTGAAGTTATAAACATCTGTGCGGACTTTGGATAATTCTCGGTACATGTTTCGATAATGAACAACCTTTGGCTAAATGTGCCAGTGTTTCTTAACCGCCGAGTCTCAAAAAACAACTCCTAAATTCCATTTTGCCAAAATAGTGGTACAATGATTTAAGAAACTCGAATTATGATGATATAATTATTCGAAATTCGCAGTTGACATAGCATAGCTATAAAATTCACCTATCGCGTTTTCATCCTTGATATTCCAGGCGGTACGGAGTCTCGGTGCGACGAAATGATTGTTATCCAATCTTCGAACTTCTGCGTAAGGCCAGATAACATCACTGTCAAGTCTATAAGTCATTGTGAGATTGAAAAAATCGTAGTTGAATACCGCAAAAGGTATCGGACGATTGGCCGGACTTTCGAGATTGACAAAAATGTAATACTGATGTTGCCGCCTGGTTTTCGGAAGATCGTTACGATCGAGTTCGTTCCCGTGGAAGAGTATAGCGTCAGCATCCTCAACATTGAAGTAGGAACGATCGTGCGTTGCCGCACAATCCCTACCGCCAACGGAACAATCGCGAAAGACATCCCCTTTGCCGAAATAAAATGTTGGATCGCCGAACATTGTGTTCCAAAACAAAATTTTCTTCGTTACATTTGTATGAAATGGAGATTGATCATTTTTTCTGGAATTCTTGAAAGTCTTTGAACGGATCATATTGATCCCCACATCGTAATAAATAACAATAAGTACACACGTGTAGGCTAAACCAACGAGGCCAGCCAACAGCAAGATCTTAGCACTACGATCACTTGACCAGATTTTCAGGCCCATATTTTTCAACATCCGTGTCCTTATCGTGGTAACGTTCACACGCCAGTTTATTCGTCAATTTTCATTTTTATCTATCAACACTAACGCCCGCAGCATCCTTCTACTCTCCAGTCCCTAAATCCTCCGTCGTGCCAATTGATGCCACGAAACTTTCATGCATATCATCGTTGTTGCAATTAATCGTACCAAAAATCTCTCCACGTTCGTATTTTATCTTCACTTATGTTCTCCAAAACAACACTGTACCAAAATGGAAAAGACCATTGTGACACTTTCGAGTCACCGCAAAACACGAAATACAAAAAAAGAAACAAAACCCATATTAGCGATGGCTTTTTACTCTCACTATTTGATTTTTTTTTAATTATTAATCGACTTTCCGTTTATTCGATATTTTTCGTAAATTGAAGGTAGGTTTGGCCCATCACAGTAATCATCAAATTTGGAGATAGAATTAACAGAGTGTGTACGATATTTGAAGTAATCCTCGGCCATAAACTTTTCGAATGGATACTCGCGTAATGGAGTGCGTATATTATACGATGATTTTACAACAGGAATTCGACAGACTCGTGCTCGGCACGATCACAGACCACACTAACACGTTCGAGACATTAGCCAACTTCATACACATATCCCCTTCAGAATTGTGTCGTTTTTCCCTCCCACTTTTCCGCTCGTCTTATCGGTGCCAGACACCTGTTTATACGGAACATTCTTTTTCATACGAGACTGTTCATCTCTCAAATAAACGTCAGCATCTCTGTAATGAAAATCTCCGTGATCTAAGCGTGAACCAATTAATATTTTCATCAACCATCCAAACATTTCGCGTCCCTAATGCCAAAAAGGCGTATTAAAAAATGTCTTTAAATGAATATATGAAAACTTCGATCAACTGACGTGGTGCAATTTTGTTTGACAGACTTCTTCATATACAATTTTAAATAAAAACGTGAAATCACAAAGATTATTTAAGACGCTTTGCGACGTTACGTGTATTTCCAAAAATCCTCTCAAGGATTAAGAAATTTCTCACCGCGTGTACAATCTATACTTACGACTCGAATGACTGTTTTATCGCGATTGGCATAATCGAATGGATTATGCATAATCAATAGCCTTAATTTTTAATGACATATGGCGTATAACAATAACAGCATTGTGTAAGGTATAGAAGTAATTCTTTCATTGACCCATCGTTGTGCGTTGGTTTTAACGGTTTAAAAAAAAATCGTAAGCCACATCGACACTTTTATCTCTCGGGCGTGAAACATTATCGCGGTTTCATAAGATAGCACAATTTCAATATGCATTAAATGCGAACTGCGAGCTCGAAACTGCGAGCGTCGCGTTGCGAAATTCAAAATGGTGGAATCGATTTTCTCACATTGTATCTGCCATATCGTATATTATCATTTTAACTCGATCTACGCATTCGTCGACCAGAACAAACCGCAGAGATAAATATTGCTGCTCGTTTCGCTCTACCTTGACAGTTTCAGAGAAAATACGTCGCATGTTAAACGGATCAAACAAAATTCTACCGGAGAATTAAAAATGGCGGTCTATCATTGTTTTCAAAGATCTGAAATAGCAGAGAGGAACGTAAATATTCTTTTCCGTTTTATTCTTATCGATTTTATAACGCAATAAAAAAATAAGTTTCTCACCGTGCATCAACGGTTCAAACGCCAACGTTTGAATTCAAAATTCACGTTGATTCATGCTTATGGACGCATTAACGTTTTAGAAAAAAATATATATATAACGGATTTGGAGAAATCATAGAGCATTTTTAGTCTCAATGAAACGAGTTCTTTTAATCATTTTGTACATTTATCACACGCGTGTATCCGCCCACCCGCTATCTGCCTAGTTCCTACATATATACATAAACGCGAATATGGGTGTACAGTTGTATAAACACGTGCACACACTGACGTGCATTAACGCTCTGATGATCTGAGAAGATGACGAATAAATCGATAACCGAGACTCTCGCAGTTCGAACCATAATTTCTATTTGTCCTTTGTCATCGCTTTATCTCTATCTTATCTTACTTATCTGTTTTGTGGTTGGCTTTGTGGGATTTATGACTCATACGCGACAGAATATTCAGAGTTTCAATTTTGACAGAATCTTCGTTGGTTCCATTATAATCCGGTGTAACGTTTGGCAACCAAGTGAAAAATTATCGAATCAATAATATCATTTTCGCCGAAACGATAATGCGAACCGAATGGTGGTATTCAAAAATCCGGAAGTAAATATTTCCATAATTTGCCAAAAAAAAACGTACGTGTTCAACGAAATATAAGGCTATAATTGTTTTATTCAGAACTAATTGTAAGACAATTTCCTACTGGAAAAGCATTGTACAGTTGTAAAACTTTGCAACAAAGTAAAAATATTATCGCCCTCCATACACGGACCATCCAAACACGAATTTCACTTTTTGCGCCTAATCAATAATGAAGCGATGAGGAGAGTTATTCAATAAAAAGTATAAATCGATCTAAAAAAAACATTGAACATTCATTTCGAAGTTTAGTTTGATCGTTTGATCGCCTTTCTTTAGTCTCACTCACGTAATAGCTACATTGACATACCTATAATCGACGCAATGACTGAGACAACAGTGACGAGAAACACATCAGATACCAGATGATGAACAGATGCAAAATCATGATAAATGCCGTTCCAATTAATCACTATTCGCGTATGTAATATGTCGACATCAAAAACGTCTGCGTCGACATCGTTCAAAAAAATATAGATCTTGTTTGAAAAATCGCATTAATAATAATTATATTATAAAGTAACCGAACGCTTTAATGAAGAAAATGTGCAATCATCAGCCGTATTACCTTTACGATTAATACTGTTTTTTCTCAAATGACACTTTGCAACTACTTGCCAAAAACATGCCTTCGTATTATTCGATTTTCAGTGTGCAATACGATGGAAAAATATAGCCTAATGAGGCCGAAATTTTTAAAATGTTTGCTTCCGATTACATAGCTTCAAGATACACTGCCATGTGTTTAAAATTCTTTTTACCAAAGGCTCGGACATTGCATATGCACTATTGCAGCTATAAAAAGACGCAATGACTGATAAAATACACGACGTTATATCCAAGGGGTACTCGTAAGATTTTCTTCAACGTCTGTCTGGATGTAAAAGTATACACCAGCACCTACAGTTTCCATTATTATTCCGCTAGCAAATATGACAACAATGCAAAACAATTGCCTGACTCAGCGAAACTCATTATTCCTACGCTATGTAGGTAAAATTCCTACAACTTTAACCTGGTCATGGTCACATACTTCTCTAGTGTTTCCGTGTTCGAGCTGGGTGTAGTATTGCTTTAGAGTGTCCTACTCTTTCATAGAACGGAGAATAGTAAGAAATAAAAAAGAAGCCAATACACGCTCTTTTCCTTATGAACGCAAAAAAAACTTGGAAAAGGTTGCCAGCAACATCGTTACCGTCTTGTAATTCAACTCTTGTTGAACTGTTGAGGAGATGTGTTATACCCGTCCATAGAAATTTAGAATTCTCAGGCGAAATCTATACATCAGATCGGTTTGAAATTTGTCATGAGTATTTAGTGACATGGAGGGACAGACAATTTTAGAATTTCGAAATTTTGACATCCTTTTGACTCTACAAACAATCTTTTTTGCGATATTTCGATATTTTAAAATCATCAGTCCCTCCGTGCTATGACACTAAATACTCACGACCAATTTCAAACCGATCGGATCGATAGTTTTTGCGTGAGAGTCTTTTTTGTTTTTCGGTTCCGGTTTCGGGGGTATGACACATCGCCTTAATCCGTAATATGGTAACTTGACCATTTTACAGCATTACGGGTATTGCACGAGCTTCCGGTGCGCTTATGATCCAGTATATACTATGATCAGTCCACGTCGCAGCCTCACTGCATTTAACCAAAGTCTAGTGGGGTTGTCTTGTGGAGAGAAGGATTGACCGTTTTTTGACAAGCCACGGAAGTATCAGTCAATGAGTCCCTTGAGTCGTCGTGCAAAGCCCGTCCATTGTTGTATGTTGTACAATATTGAATTGCCGTTTATGTTGCATCAGCGATGCACCCTATTCGATCGGGTAACTCCTGGTCGGATCTCCGTCTTCACGAGTCAACAATTCTTGTCCCCGACTTGTTTTGTCATCACCAAAGTTCCCTATGCTTCAACAGACAAAACTGAATGCAGCCACACGTAATTCCTGTGAAAATCCCTGCTTCCTGTTGATCCCTTCAATAAGCAGGTTACCTGCTTGTTGAAGGTCACCTGCTTTCCGCGTTTCCCGGTCCCGTAGTGTTCGCCGGACATTGCGGTACACTTTTCAGGTCGAACGAATCATTGCAGCATTACTTGATGCACATGGACCCATAAGGAGGTCTGGAGCTATATGGAAGGCGACATTAACTGCGCGATTATTTTTATGAAGTTGGAATGAACACAAGAAAAATAGGTTGAGGTAGTTTCCTCACAAGTAGAAAGAAAAAATACAGACGTTTTTTCCTCGTGCATTTTTCATAAAGATTTCAAGAACAAGGAGCAGAGAACAAGTTGATTCGCTGGGTTTCGAATTATTTCCATTTCCAAGGCTAATTGAATCGATCCAAATTTTGATGGCTAATTAATGAATGACCTCCAAGTATACGACTTCAAGATTTGACTTCAAACGATGCTCAGAGGCGGATGATCGGAATAAGAATGCGAGCATCTGCTCCTATACGTTTGACAAACGAAGCTCTCCATACTATTGTCAACTTTGTCCTGTTTTCTCGAGGTTTTGTTCGTATTCGGTTCTCACCAGCTAGCTCTCGATTTCCGATCGTCAAGGATAGAAGCGTAACCTTTCAACCGGAATCAAAGTCGCTGACTGTGCATCACGGACGAGCGACCACCCAACTGGCCTTCACTTCTTCACTCTCGAGTGGCTGTCATGTCGAAAGTTTACGTCGAGGATCGGGGAATACATGCGGGGTAAGGGTGCCTTAGTAAAAGCCGATCGGGATAGTTTCACCGCGATGCTGCAGCGCGAAAGGACGAAGATACGCGACAAGTATGAGAGACGGAAAGGCAACTTTTGTGCACGATGTGTCTCTTTCTCGTGTGAAAAACGGATGTCACTATCTCTCGGTATCGGAATAACACGCTCGAACGAGTTTTGCCACTGATTAACTTCTATCCTTCATGAAAACCTGCTCCAACCTACTCCAACGTTGAGGGTGACCGTACAGAATATTACAAAGTCTATTCGAACTTTTTTCACTTCGCTTCGCCAGCAATCATTAAAACTTTTGCGCTCGCTTCACGCTTTCTTTTCATAAACTTCGTGAACATCGCGTTATGTCGGTTCCCCCGTGATTGGTTAGGTCGGATGACCAACGAGATTTGTATTATTCACGTTCTTCTTCCATTTTCATATCTTGATAATATTTTCTCCAAGATAAACGAAAAAAAAATTCCAACAATGCCAAACATACTATAATATACTCGTTATATAATATATACTAAATATACGATTAGTATATGATGCATCTGCACAATTCGAGCTCCATTAATGTCCATGCAATTTCCGTTGAACAGATTCAAAAAATGTTGTTTCCAAAGCCCATTTCTAGATTTCTACTGTTGAAATCGGTCTACAATTGAATTAGAAAAATCAAAAGCTTGCGTAAAAGGCAACCACCTCATTAGCAAAGGTTCAGATTTTCTTCGATTTTTATCGACAGAAGAAATAGCGACTAAACAAATTTGCAATGGGAACACTTTCTTGTCAACATCCAAACGGTCATATGCGGATGATGGAGGAGGATATAATTATCGTTGTTCCACAAGAATTATTTTCCCATTCTGAATTCTCTCTCAACCATGTATGATATGGGTGAGAGAATAAGGGCTATTGAAAGATGGAGCAGTATATCTCGGTGTTAAGGGTAGTCCCATGGGGCTCTACTCTTCGATCTAGACACATCCGGGACAACGACGAGAAGGATTCTCGAGTTCTTCGTTATCCATGGACTTTTCGCGCTCGTGATAGAAACGAGGATGCCAAGTGAAACGAGAATTGAGGGGCTAAACTATACACGTGGCAAATTGTACATATATAGAACTAGGGCTTTAAGGTTGGAACCATAAATGTACCCAATTTCAGTCTCCGCGGGTTTTCACCAAAGCTCGTGCAGCTCTATCCTGCGTCTCCTCCTCCTCCTTATATTCTCTCGTGAAATTGACAGGGAAGTAGATGTACAACGATACGAGTTGGAAATACACTTTGGGGAAACGTCGCTAGGACTGATTTATTTCTCCGCGACATAGGCACGAAGTTAACATCCGCCCGATGAAAATTGTTCTGTATGTAACTCGTACATTAATCGAAAAGCATAACATTGGAATGAAAGAAATCACGATAAAAATTTATTTTATAAATCCTCAGCCTGATACTCATTAATTCAACGAGATTTTACCAAACGACATTTATTTGAAAGAAATATGTATATTTTTCTTGATCAGTTTTGAACCTGTAGCAAACACATTCCATATCAGCCGGAACCATGTATAGTGTCAATGAATAAAATCATGAAATCATTCATTTTTCAAACACCTCGAAAAACATGCATATGAGAGATGAATTTCTACTCGAATCAGCACAGCTGAGAATTTTTCATGACGGTTATTATTTCTTGAGGCACACGAAATTACAACAAGCTTTGAGGCTATCAATGAGTTGTAGAACAATAATTGTGTCTACGCCATCAGCATTCAAAATCGTTAACGCAGTAAAAACGAGATATGCTAATGATGTAAAACCTTGAAAAAATCGATATGTCCTGTGCAATATACGATGACATTTTGTCACGAATATTTCATCACTATTTTCGCTTTTATTTTTATATCTTTCAGCTCTCTCGGAAGCACCAATGTTCGCTGAGCCAATCCCGAATGTAACCGTGGCAGTCGGAAGAGACGCGAGCCTGCCTTGTGTAATCAATAATCTCGGGAGCTACAAGGTATTTAAACGTCAATTATTACTGAAATTTCTTTGTCGATTTGTTATAATGTGTTTACGATCAAATTATATTCTCTAGAGTTTGACTGAAGTGAAAACTGATAAAAAATGTTAGATTATCTCTGGTGGGTTGCCCTTCATGTCTTGATAAACGGATTATCTATCTTCGTGAAGCTTCTTGTACTTTTAAACGATTAATCAAACGTATCTTCTCATGCAATACCCATTGCAGAACATTGACAATTGTAGCAGAATCAAATTACTCGTATTTAATTGCTCTCAAAATGTTTTCTGTCACTTGCTAGACGTTGAAGGAATACTTATCGTTTTGTCCGTTTAGGTTTGTTGAAAAAGGCAAATGAAATTGCATTAAAAAAGTCATTATGAATAAAATATCAGTAACAGAGTAACAAAGTCATCAAAAATTATAGAACCTGCGCTATAATTCTATGATAAACGTATCAAACGACCCCCCCCCCCCAGAAGTTCGCTGAAACTGTACAAAACTTTCGTTTCGATAAAACATTTAAGTGAATTTTCGGCAATACCGTATTTTTCACACTCAAATGTTTTTTTTAATGAATCAATCAAATATTCGATAACTACGTAATTACAAGTGTATACAAAGTTCAATTATACATTCAGTATGAATCTTTGTAATGCGTGAAATTGTACTCGGAGATAAATACGCGAAATAAGTATCATTATAATATTATTAAATCGTTGCCATGATCGTCGTTTCTTATCAATTATGAACTCTTAACGTTGTACGTCTATATAAAGACCGTTATTAAAATATATTGTCTTTGCGTAGCCAACTCACTTACCCTCTCTTTTTCTCTCCCTTTTTGCCCTTCGATTACACTTGGCTCTCGTTCACCCTCTTTACTTTTGCCGGGCCATCATCTGTTGGACTACGGTGAGTGATTTTCCTGGTTTCCTTCCCTTCCAAACTTTGAGGTACAGGGGAGAATTCGTGCTGCAGGCAGTGGAGGGACAGGGACGGTGTGAAGTAGGATAAGAGACCAGAGTATATAATGGAATCCCTCGTTTCCGTCGCTGCAAACCCTACCGATCGATCAGGTCGTTGCTATATAGCGAAATTCGGTAAACGACACGAGAAATTTACTATATACTTGTCCCTTGTCATATCTTATCTCAATCTTGGCTGTTCTCATTATTCCATGCTTCTTCGCGACACGTTCACTCGACTCTTCAAGATCTTGCGGATAGTTTCCTTTCCTCAAAAGTCCATGTGTGTATTGCAGAACTTTTCATATTTTTACTTTCATTGTTTTGTACATTGGCTAACCGTGAATGTGTTGTAACGATGATTCTTTCGTTCGAATCTTTCGTTCGGAAAGATTTGGGAGCTTTGATCTCATCTTTAATAATGATGAGCGATATAAAATAATTCTAAAAATAATTATTTCTCCAGGAACTCCATGAACTCGTTGGGATCTAGCTAGGATCGATCTGAGAAAAAAACACATTTTTCCTGTAACATCGATAACACGAATTTCCCGTAATATATCTTGATTAACCGGGTCCATGTCGCCCTCTTTTCCTACCGGAAGCTGTGCTAAAAAATCTGAAACTAAATTTCCGAAAACCGGAAATGAGGCAACTTGCTCAGAGTCGCTTCCTCTGCGCGTGGTTAAATTTTCATGGAGTTGTCGATCGTTCCTCTTATCCGCCGATCGAACGCTGGACCGGAAGCTGTGCTTAAAAATCTGAAACTAAATTTCCGAAAACCGGAAATGAAGCAACTTGCTCAGAGTCGCTTCCCCTGCGCGTGGTCAAATTTTCATGGAGTTGTCGATCGTTCCTCTCATCCGCCGATCGAACGCTGGACCGGAAGCTGTGCTTAAAAATCTGAAACTAAATTTCCGAAAACCGGAAATGAAGCAACTTGCTCAGAGTCGCTTCCTCTGCGCGTGGTCAAATTTTCATGGAGTTGTCGATCGTTCCTCTCATCCGGCGATCGAACGCTGGACCGGAAGCTGTGCTTAAAAATCTGAAACTAAATTTCCGAAAACCGGAATAGAAGCAACTTGCTCAGAGTCGCTTCCTCTGGGCGTGGTTAAATTTTCATAGAGTTGTCGATCGTTTCTCTCATCCGCCGATCGAACGCTGGACCGGAAGCTGTGCTTAAAAATCTGAAACTAAATTTCCGAAAACCGGAATAGAAGCAACTTGCTCAGAGTCGCTTCCTCTGGGCGTGGTTAAATTTTCATAGAGTTGTCGATCGTTCCTCTCATCCGCCGATCGAACGCTGGACCACAGAATCCGCGCAAAAATCTGAAACTAAATTTCCGAAAACCGGAATAGAAGCAACTTGCTCAGAGTCGCTTCCTCTGGGCGTGGTTAAATTTTCATAGAGTTGTCGATCGTTCCTCTCATCCGCCGATCGAACGCTGGACCACAGAATCCGTGCAAAGATCTGAAACTAAATTTCCGAAAACCGGACAGGAAGCAATTTGCTCAGAGTCGCTTCCTCTGAGCGTGGTTAAATTTTCGTTGAGTTGTCGATCGTTCCTCTCATCCGCCGATCGAACGCTGGACCACAGAATCCGTGCAAAGATCTGAAACTAAATTTCCGAAAACCGGAAATGAGGCAACTTGCTCAGAGTCGCTTCCTCTACGCGTGGTTAAATTTTCATGGAGTTGTCGATCGTTCCTCTTATCCGCCGATCGAACGCTGGACCGGAAGCTGTGCTTAAAATCTGAAACTAAATTTCCGAAAACCGGAATAGAAGCAACTTGCTCAGAGTCGCTTCCTCTGGGCGTGGTTAAATTTTCATAGAGTTGTCGATCGTTTCTCTCATCCGCCGATCGAACGCTGGACCACAGAATCCGCGCAAAAATCTGAAACTAAATTTCCGAAAACCGGAATAGAAGCAACTTGCTCAGAGTCGCTTCCTCTGGGCGTGGTTAAATTTTCATAGAGTTGTCGATCGTTTCTCTCATCCGCCGATCGAACGCTGGACCGGAAGCTGTGCTTAAAAATCTGAAACTAAATTTCCGAAAACCGGAATAGAAGCAACTTGCTCAGAGTCGCTTCCTCTGGGCGTGGTTAAATTTTCATAGAGTTGTCGATCGTTCCTCTCATCCGCCGATCGAACGCTGGACCACAGAATCCGCGCAAAAATCTGAAACTAAATTTCCGAAAACCGGAATAGAAGCAACTTGCTCAGAGTCGCTTCCTCTGGGCGTGGTTAAATTTTCATAGAGTTGTCGATCGTTCCTCTCATCCGCCGATCGAACGCTGGACCACAGAATCCGCGCAAAAATCTGAAACTAAATTTCCGAAAACCGGAATAGAAGCAACTTGCTCAGAGTCGCTTCCTCTGGGCGTGGTTAAATTTTCATAGAGTTGTCGACCGTTTCTCTCATCCGCCGATCGAACGCTGGACCACAGAATCCGTGCAAAGATCTGAAACTAAATTTCCGAAAACCGGACAGGAAGCAATTTGCTCAGAGTCGCTTCCTCTGAGCGTGGTTAAATTTTCGTTGAGTTGTCGATCGTTCCTCTCATCCGCCGATCGAACGCTGGACCACAGAATCCGTGCAAAGATCTGAAACTAAATTTCCGAAAACCGGAAATGAGGCAACTTGCTCAGAGTCGCTTCCTCTACGCGTGGTTAAATTTTCATGGAGTTGTCGATCGTTCCTCTTATCCGCCGATCGAACGCTGGACCGGAAGCTGTGCTTAAAAATCTGAAACTAAATTTCCGAAAACCGGAATAGAAGCAACTTGCTCAGAGTCGCTTCCTCTGGGCGTGGTTAAATTTTCATAGAGTTGTCGATCGTTCCTCTCATCCGCCGATCGAACGCTGGACCACAGAATCCGCGCAAAAATCTGAAACTAAATTTCCGAAAACCGGAATAGAAGCAACTTGCTCAGAGTCGCTTCCTCTGGGCGTGGTTAAATTTTCATAGAGTTGTCGATCGTTTCTCTCATCCGCCGATCGAACGCTGGACCACAGAATACGCGCAAAAATCTGAAACTAAATTTCCGAAAACCGGAATAGAAGCAACTTGCTCAGAGTCGCTTCCTCTGGGCGTGGTTAAATTTTCATAGAGTTGTCGATCGTTTCTCTCATCCGCCGATCGAACGCTGGACCGGAAGCTGTCCTTAAAAATCTGAAACTAAATTTCCGAAAACCGGAATAGAAGCAACTTGCTCAGAGTCGCTTCCTCTGGGCGTGGTTAAATTTTCATAGAGTTGTCGATCGTTTCTCTCATCCGCCGATCGAACGCTGGACCACAGAATCCGCGCAAAAATCTGAAACTAAATTTCCGAAAACCGGAATAGAAGCAACTTGCTCAGAGTCGCTTCCTCTGGGCGTGGTTAAATTTTCATAGAGTTGTCGATCGTTTCTCTCATCCGCCGATCGAACGCTGGACCACAGAATCCGTGCAAAGATCTGAAACTAAATTTCCGAAAACCGGACAGGAAGCAATTTGCTCAGAGTCGCTTCCTCTGAGCGTGGTTAAATTTTCGTTGAGTTGTCGATCGTTCCTCTCATCCGCCGATCGAACGCTGGACCACAGAATCCGTGCAAAGATCTGAAACTAAATTTCCGAAAACCGGACAGGAAGCAACTTGCTCAGAGTCGCTTCCTCTGCGCGTGGTTAAATTTTCATTGAGTTGTCGATCGTTTCTCTCATCCGCCGATCGAACGCTGGACCACAGAATACGCGCAAAAATCTGAAACTAAATTTCCGAAAACCGGAATAGAAGCAACTTGCTCAGAGTCGCTTCCTCTGGGCGTGGTTAAATTTTCATAGAGTTGTCGATCGTTTCTCTCATCCGCCGATCGAACGCTGGACCACAGAATCCGTGCAAAGATCTGAAACTAAATTTCCGAAAACCGGACAGGAAGCAATTTGCTCAGAGTCGCTTCCTCTGAGCGTGGTTAAATTTTCGTTGAGTTGTCGATCGTTCCTCTCATCCGCCGATCGAACGCTGGACCACAGAATCCGTGCAAAGATCTGAAACTAAATTTCCGAAAACCGGACAGGAAGCAACTTGCTCAGAGTCGCTTCCTCTGAGCGTGGTTAAATGTTCATTGAGTTGTCGATCGTTCCTCTCATCCGCCGATCGAACGCTGGCCCGGAAGCTGTGCTAAAAAATCGGAAACAAAATTTCCGAAAACCGGAAATGAAGGAACTTGTTTAGAGTCGTTTTCTCTATGCGTGGTTCAATTTTGATGGAGTTGTCGATCGTTCTTTTCATCTCCCACTACTTTGAAGGAAAACGCTTCTCGAGAAATCGTCCGATCGTCCGATTCTTGTAAATTTTATAAAACATTAATGTGCAAGGGTGAAAGGGAGAAAAATTTTTGCTTGAAAAAATGTGCAGGAAATGCTAGTTTATTTTATTCACTCTCATTCTCCCGGACTATCTCTCATTTTCTCTCAGTACAATATAAATTCAGCTGTGAAATATAGCACTCTTTCTTACTCGATATGGATGATTTCTTTTCTTCACAGAATGAATTATCGTAGAATTATATTATCCTTCGCTAACCGCGATTAATGCCACCAGTTAACAACTGTCAAAAACATCATAGAAAACCGCGCGAATACGCTCTCGCATGAATCATGTCGCGGCTGCGTTCTCACAAACGTTGCGACCAATCACGGAACGAATAAAATGGCAACAATCCCGCGATATAATTTCGATAAAGGATCAACTTCGGGACCTCATCAACTTTTTACAGAGGGATAGGTTTATTTATAGCATATATTAGAATGAAAAGAGACTTCGATTGGGTTGCTTTACGCAATGATATTGCAAACGCATCAGACTGCCACGTGCAGTATCCCAAAGTGTCGATGTCACACGCATCCTCGGTGCTTCCGGTCTTGTTGTGTTTTGAAAAGATATCCAACTATCAGAGATATATGCGGATACAAGGATATCGAAGGTAACTCATCGGCCTAACGGATTTTGTTTTATTTGTACGACGAATAAAAAGATCGTATTGCTAGTTTTGCTGTGTCAAATCAAAATCGTATTGTACGTTATTCCGCTGTACCATACATGTATGTCAGATGTTAGCTATGGACAATGATATATATATCTCCACATATATCCACGACATAGATTGTCAAAGCGTAATTTGAGAACCTGGAGTCTCTGTGAAAGAGAAAATCGTATCTGCTATATCGTGTTCGTATCTGCTGTAGGTTTTAAATTCTGGTAGGAGTCAAAATACCATTGTGACGCACGAATAACGTCCGAACGAAATGTTAATTTCGACAAATGACATTCGAAGATTAATATGTCATGAATGAAGTTAATATGTGGATTATCATACACGGTTGCTGTTGAAACAAAATTGATTTGCATATTTGCATATGTACAGTGAGCCTAATCTGATAAATAATATATTGTAGTTCGCATTGTACTGATGTGCGTATTCCAGATTTTCTGAATAATCCAGCTGATCTCTTTTGAGCCTCCAGGGTCGACCATCAGGATAATTCGATAGTTTTTTCAATGATCAGACAATCGCGTAATGATCAAACATGCATTCTCAATAAGTGAAATAACTGTCGTTCGTGAATAGCGAGGGAATAAGTAGGACGTCTTTCGATGTATTGAATGTGCCTATAATTAACACTGACACAGAGAACATATTTTGCACTCCTGAAAAAGCACATCACCAATTTACTAGTTCACTATTCTAATCACTTTTGTGAATATATCATGCAGAGAGAGAGAGAGAAAGGGAGAAAGATTGCTATAATAAAACAGCAGCAATTTTGTAGAAAACGACTGACAGTTTGTGCGAGAAATTTGACACTGTTTTGTAATATCATAGCTCGTTAGCTTGGTTGGCATTATTTCCAATACTTTAGGAATAGAATAACGCAATTACTTATTTTTCACTCTCAAGTAGAACGAAACAATAAGAACTCTGTTCGCATTGTGCTTTAATTTTTTTTTCAATTGTTAATGTACGGTTTCTCTTTAGGCTTTGGAGCTTAATCCAACGTTTGGTCGAAAAAAATGGTCGCCATAGCACTAATAAAATTGCAGAGAATAAAGTACCTGAAACGTATAATTGCATGGAGAGTACACAGCACTTTTAATTAGACCAAGAAGACCTTCAATAGCTCGACAGAACCGCTGTATTAGCTGTGGAATCTCTCTGATGGCGCCGACAATAAAGGTCCTACGACTTTGACCAATCCCACGAGATTGAATTGGATTTCTAGTGCTCTCTCGTTGCTTCATACTGACGAAATAGTAATTCACAGAGAACCGAGGCGAAAGGGAAATAGTCCAACTAAAACCAACAACTCCAAACATCTTTGGAATGCAACATTTTTCAAAAATGAAAATTATTCAAAGCTCTAAACAATTATAACCTTTTTTCTTCACGCTAGATTTTGATCTCATTCTTCATTCTAGAGCAGTTTCCCACCCATAAACGATAGAAGGCCACAGCTTCTTTACAATCCGAATATTTGAAAAAATAAAAAAAATTCAAAACTTTAATCGGTCATGAGCTCTTGTCTTTACAAATTATCTCTAATTTTGCATTTTAGGACAGTTTCCCACTCACAATTGACAAAAAAAACTCATCTCTAGAGTCCCGAAATTTTTGGACGTAACATTCTTTAGGATACTAACACTTTTCCAACAAAAAATGTAAAAAAGATGAGGAAGAATACGAGTTGCTTATGGCAGAGTAGAGTTTGACATATCCATACGACTTGCGGTGCTGCTCATCCATGACAGCCGCTGCTTTATCTCTTTTAAATAACTAAATGTTACAAAACGGACTAACCGAATAACAATAGACATATCGAATTTCAATATTGGTCAGGCAGATGATTTTTGCGGTTTCCTCACTATTAAACTATCAATCAATATCCTTTTCTTAAGAAGTTCATGATACGGATCGAAATATTGCATTCATTTTCATACCGAAATTTTATTCTCATTCTCAGACGCACGCCTGTATTTGATGTTTACTCAAGTTCGACGACTCTCCATATTTTGCAGATCGATTTCGGTCGTACTTTGCAACACTGTTTTGAAAAAATAAAAAATTGCAACATTAACCCATTCTGGCGCGTAAAAGACACACATGCGTGAGATGTATCTAAAAGCTAACACCAATGTTGGTATGCAGACATCCTGATTGAGGGAAACTCATGACAAAAGCTTGATGCAAACTTCAGTGATATCTTGTATACCCTGTTATTGTATAGAATGAAAATTCGACACGGAACACGGTAAAATGTCGTGCGTATACCGAAAACCAATGGCAATCAATAATCCATTAACCGTGGAAAAATCAAATAACGGACCTCGAAAAAATGTCAGGCAAATCATGCTTTTGATGATATCCAATAATATTTTTTTCCCTAGAAATTGAAATGTATGTACCGAACGCTACGCCGAGCAACACAGAAAATACCGTATCAGTTACGTCTCAGCAAGCAATAAAATGTAAATAACTCAATCACGGGGCTCCCAAACGAGTAGTGGAAAAAGCGTTTTCACCGATTTTTTTATCCACCAATCCCTCTCTACATGTCCCTCTCCCTCTCGCGCTCTCTCTCTCTCTTTCTCGCTCCTTCTTTCACCGGATTTCAGCACAAACATTTCGTTAATTAAATTGTTTTAGCGTTCCACTTTTTGGTATTGGTCCTGGCGCAAAAAATACTCGTAAATCCAGTGAGAAAAAAAGAGAAAGAAAAAGAAATATCTCGTTGATTTGTTATGAAATATATACATCCGATCATTTTACATCATATATCAATATATACATCATTTTGAATTTTGAGAATTTGATGGTAGATTCGTAATCAGCAATCCCGAAAACCTTCGTGCACCAAAAATCATAAGGATACTCTTGGAACTTTCTTCAATAATACATTTTTTCTAAAAAAAAAGTACTGTTTTTCAGAAATTTTTCATTTTTGTAAACAAATTTAAAAAGCATAAACTTCGATCCTCCGACATATTGAGATTATGAAATTACCAAAAAAGCCGGTTAAATCGAGTAAGAAGTACTTTAAAATCGCAAAAACGGAAAGACGCGAGAAAAACCGGAAATAGGGTTCATTACAGTTGAATCGAGCTTTCCGTAATCATCATGTATATGTTTATATCTATGTATGCATGCACAAAGTGTATAGCTTGTACAACTCGTCTTCCCACAGCCGGAAGTAAAGTGAGCATGCCGAAAAGTTATACATTTAATGTCGTAGTACTAATTCGCACGTGGCTACCGGCATCGAATGGCGGAGTGCAAGAACCAGGCGACAGAGGACGGTATGCAGAGACTCTCGAACAGTGAAAATGCTCTATTGAAACAGGGGAAAATGGTTTCGGAGTATAAGCGAAAACCAACGGTTAAAGCAGCTTTTGAAACGTTGCCAAGGATTCCAATCGGTTGGGAATGCCCTCTGGCATGACTTGCACCTCTACCACCACTGTGGATAGAAACTTCAATCTTTCTGCAACATCTCACGATCTATGTATAGATGTGGCCAAGTAAAATCACACTTCCGGTCGGTTTATCGTTTGGATGTGAAAAAAGCTCCCATATTGTACAAGAATAAAATTCAAAGAATATAAATGACGGAATTAAGATGTGCATGGCACAACGCGTTGTCTAAACCATTTCAAACAATGCCAATTTTTCAAATCCAAGATTCAATTTTTATTCCGATGCCAATCCAAACCCAATACGACCTGTTGTGTTTAGATTTACGCACTATGCAAGTGGTGCTGTGTGACACAGTACCGTTCTGTGTTTCTTGCTGGGAAGCACCGATAATCCTAACAAAAAAAAGAATGACTCAATCATTCAACTCAGCAAATTTACAATTGCAATCCAAAGTTAAGCTTGTCTGTATAAAACGACGTCGAATTCTTTTCTACTCTCTATTTATATTATACACGTGTGCATATATTGCATTAGCTGGATTGATGAAATTCCACCACCTCCTGAAGCTTTCATCTTTTCAATAAACAAATACCATGGGATACGAGATGTGTAGATTAAAATCACTGGCATCGATAGAATGTGGCAAGGTTCAAACGAACCTGCATATACAACGAAGTGTACAAATAACAAGCAGGAATAGTGCGAGTTTTACTTGCGCCCCGAGGACTACCGGGTCAATATTTATCTTCTCTCATCTGCGCTTGAATTACTAGGTGTCCCAAACGGGGATACCCAATCGTTTTGTTATTTGACGTTATTATTTTACCCATTTTTGCTGCAATTCTCAATAACATTCCAACTAGACATTCTTATTGTACTTCACCATTCGTGAGTCCGAGAGACTTTCGTGGGTTTAAGTTTTGCCCACCACTTGTTCTGAATTCCTGAATATCTTTTTCTATGCATTCCAATATACTAGGTCGTTGTGCGGTGTTTCATTGCTCTTCTTAAAGCTTCAGACTGCAATCACTGCAATATTTTAACATTCACTTTGCTAGCCGTTCTCCAGAGAGTATGCCAGAAGTCCAGACAAGTCTGAGTATCACTTTGCAAAAAAAAAAGTCGTGAATTTTTTCCGATATGCCAGTAGAGTTTTTTGAGTTTCAGGACGAATTCTTTTCTCTATGTTCTTATGTGTTTGCTCCGGATTAATCGTATGTTAAGGTGCATCTTTAGGTTTTTAACTTCGTTTCTTGTATAGACAGAGGTTCGTTATTTCGACCAACTGTTGGACAATGCCCTTTTTGCAGAGTGAATAATGCACCCGATTTTATTCTCCGTTCCTTTAGCCACTCGTGCCAGCCAGTTTTTTGCTCGTGAAAGTGCTTCGTGCTAAAGTCTGGACCCCATCGCAGGGGTTTTGTGCTTAGCTATTATGCAGTATCGTCTGCATAAGCTGCGATTGTCACGGTATTCCGAGCTAGTAGATTTGCAGTGTATATGTGTGAAGAACAGGGCCAACGACGATCCCGTAAAATACCCCTGATTTTATCGGATGAAGAGACGTAAGCTCTTGACGGTATCTAACTTAAAACGTTCTGTTTAAGAAGTATGATTTGATGCTGAGATAAATTGCGGTGCTCGAGTTTTTAGCTAAGATAGTCGATCGTCATGCCAGAATTTATCGAACGCCTGCTGTATGTCCGAAAATACTGCCGAGTAGTACTTTTTTTTTCTACATAAGGGTCGTATGCAATATGATAAATGTTATGTTCAATGAAAATCATTTTTAATGTTGATTTTGCAACTCAATCGTCCATTTGACTCTAACCAAATACCTTAAAGAGCGAAACTCGAACGAAATACCTTAAAAAATAAATTAATGAATATGTGAGGGCAGGTAATAAAATAATTGATATTCCAATGTCTTATTTTCATGAAGAAAAAGTCGTGGAAACAGCACATGGTCGAGTCTCAATTGGGCACGCAGCGACCGATATAACAAACGCGATTGTGTTTTCACTTTATCGGTTGAGACACTTTGCATGCATCTACCGATAGGTCTCATATCGCACGACACTCGCCGCATTCAAATTAAATTCTCACTACCTCTTGATTCGAATATATACTTTAGGGTGTCTGTTATTTCCCAAGTTGACTTCTTAATCTTGAGTATGCTCCTAATCATTCGTTTATAGTCGGCAAATAATGTTCAAACAAAAATTTGAAACATTTCAAACTCCTGCCACTTTTCCTACTTGTTCAACATTAAAATTCCGCACCCTTTGGATTTACAATTTTTATTGTACTCATTTAATTTTTTTAAACTGCTGATACTGCTTCAACATGATCGTTCAAGAAGTACAACGTTTTATATTGATGAGAAAAATCTTTTCAATATTTGTTTATTTAATTCAAAATCCAAAAGAAACTTTCTCGCTTATTGGGTGTTTTTTAAAATTATTTTGACTCCATTTTGACTACGATCCTTCCAGAAGAACGAACTTTGGTATTATTGACGAAATTTGCTTGAATTTTTTTCCTCAAAGTGAGAGAAAAATATTCGTCTTGAATATAAACAATTGTCACTAGATACCGATTGATGACGTTTGAAGAACTCCCTTTTCCAACAATGTTTTTAAACTGTAAAACGATTATTTGGAGCATACTCGAGTGAAAGAAGTCAACTTAAGCGATAACGGGCACCTTATTATACACGTGTATAAAGTCTTGTGACTGGCAACCCCATAATACCTCAACGTACGCCAACAGGCACGCGATATGTCCTGTCACGTTAAATTACAACAGAAGCAGAGAGCAGACGAGAAGTTTGCGAAGGCGAAACACTGCAGCGTAACGACGACATAAACTACACGTAAGTTGCGTCACACGAGATTCGCACGACAGAAATACTTTGGTTACATGTGCGTCGATGTATATATTTACATTATACATATACCTAATATGCCGTACCCTAAAGAGGCATATTCATCCCTCCAGGGCTTACCACATTTTGGTGAGAATCTCTCGTGTCTGTACAAGTTTCGGGTAACGACTGACATCATAAGACGATGGGCTGCAATTGATTTAAGTCGTCGATATATTTTAAGGCAATGAACTGTACGCTTGTTAAAGAACATGTACGGTATTTTATAGCCGTTTTTAGAATCGGAACAAATTTTTGTAATTTGTTATAAAGTAGACACGCTGAATGCGCAATTTTCATGCTCATCTTGTTCTTTTGTAATAAAAATTTCGTCAGTAATAAGTTGACATGTAAAAACAAAATGCAAATTTTATAATATTGAGTTAAGGCTGTGCTAGTCACTTTTCCATTTTTTGTTTGTCGGAAATATATTCACAAAAATGTCGCTTCTTAGTGAGAATTCATATTTTTTGAGCTCGAGATTTTACGTATATGTATAAGCACCCATAAGTACACGAAATTTCATCAAATTTTCGGCATTTATTTCTTAGCGTAGTGTCTTGTGCGATAGTGTCTTGTTCCGGGGATTAAACAACACATTTTTACAACACCAGCTGTATAGCTGTCCAAAAGCTTTTGGGCTGTTATGTCAATTCAGCCATTTTAATATTTGACCGATAATCAATTGGAATCGAACGATACAATTTATACTCACTGATTGACTTACCGGAGAAAAGTGTAGGATGATTAATCTCTTTGAAAAAATGAAAGGATTAAGCCACGTAATGACGCAGAATAAATAAGAATGGAAAGCAAATCGAGTAAATGAGCCTGCACGCGAGTGAAATTAGAAAGTGCAACGTCTTCATCAACAAACACGAGCACGCTGATGCTAAAGTAGTTGCATTTAGTTGGAGGGGGATCGAAGCGAAAACGAAGGAGCAACTCCCTGTCGATCTTCGTTGGCCCTTTCTACTTCAACCTACCCTCAAGCAGCAGCTTCTCTAAGAGGTTAGCCCGAGAATTTCTGTGAAAGTGCACAAGCTTTGTCGCGGAATAAGCTTAGTTAAGGGAGAAGTTAGTTCGTCGGAGCGTAAAATACCGGTGTAATAACGTTTGTCAGTGTTGGAAGGTGCTGATGGTGCGCGTTCCTACATCCTCGCATCTCTCATCTCCTGGAAATCCCTGCTCGATGATAGAAGCACCGCCGCTGTCGTTCGTTGAACATTGGTTTACCAGCCACCATGACAGAGAAATTACGAAGAAAAGATTATGCCTCACTGTGATAATAATATATACTTGTACTTTGATGAATTATCAAAAATTCGCAGATTACTATGCTTTTACGCAAAAAAAAAAACAGATAGAGAATTTACGTCATTTTTTTCCATATAAATCAAATTTTCGATTCAACATGTTAATTCCATATTTGATTGATCATTCAGCTACGAAAATCTGCCGCGAGAATGTCTCTTCGACGTGTAATACAAAAAGAGAATGGTCGATGTTTTTTCGCCCACTTTTCAGCTCATATTGCGATCGTTTGCCAAAAAAAAAAACAACAATGTGTAGTTTCATCCCGAGGCCCCAATTGAATCTAAAAGTGCTCGCAAAAACGAAAACCTCGTCAGGCTCGATCGCCACTGCATTGACGATACTGATCCACGGTCAGCTGGATCCTCTTTGTGCGTACACTGTGCAGAGAATAATGAATTTGGACGGAAGTTTCAAATTTTTGGAGAGATTCGTCTCTTTCGCTCTCTCCGTGATTTGATCGGTCACGTATAGATTGCGCCAAGCCATCAGGTTCGATCAATAACCAATTTGCATTGGCTGTATGAAAAAAAAAACGCCCTCCCATCCAGAATGAACTTTATTAAAGCGCACGTTGCAAAGAATCAGGTCAATAATTGATTCGATACAACCATTTAGTGGCCAATTTTTCTACGCTGGAGAATTGGATGTAAAAACAAAGTTTGACTGTGAAAAAAAATCACCAGTCGCGAAACGTGAAAAAACATTGCGATTGCTCATTCCAGCATTAATACAAAAATATAAATTCGTTGCCAATTTCATTTTGTCAATTTCATTTGTTGCCGTTTCATTACATCGAACGATATTTTAGTTGATGTAATAACTAACTTTTATTATTATTTTTCGCTTGTTTCAACAGAATTAACTGTTCTATAAACGCTATATACTCTTCGTCATATATGACCGCACGTTTTGTTGCACTAAAAAATCTTTTTTCTCATAGAAATTAATACATAGAAATTAATAATTCCGAAAGATTGAAATAAAACGATTAATATGACGTAGGTTGACGTTAGATACAAATTCTGAGGCTGAAAGCTACTCAGTTGTTTATTTATTTTTTTCAAATAGTGTTTACATGGTAATTTGGGTAGAATCCCAAATTTCCAGGCCACTCAAAGATCCTGAAACAAGGAAGGATCAGTTCAAACACATCATCGTCTCGCGCAAGCAAGATCGAGATTCTTTCTCTCGACCGAAGGCTGCTAATTCTCTCATCTCTGAAATCATTTATCAACCAATGACAGGCTTTCATCGCTTGTGCAATAAATAAAATTTGAAATAGAATAAATAAAATGTTAATACTGTAAAAAATTGCTGACAACTATAAATCAAAAACAAGCAAAAAAAGAAAACATTGCTCGATTGTTGTAACTTGCTGCTCCAATGGAAAAAAATATTTCTACGGCTGAAACATTCAGGTGACGATTTCCACCTGGGGAAATCGAACGACCACGTAATTCGCAGGAAATCCCCACGATTAACAATACTTTCATTTTAACGTCTAATGAATTTGGAAAGACAATTTATCCTTTTGTGCTCGCAAATAAATATTGTTATACAAAATACATGAAAAATTAATTGAATCATTAGCTCGTTTCTGAACGAAATCTCTCACTCGGAAATTACCATCCTCATTGTAATAATGAATCTTCCAAAGATCACACTTTAACCGATTTTTGTATATGATAAGTATACAAAGGGAAAAAGTCGTTTGTGTCAATTAGTGTTTTTCTTATGCTTACAGGTCGCGTGGATTCACGTCGGTCGACAAATGCTCCTGACTGTTCATTATCACGTGGTCGTGAAAATACCAAGATTTTCCGTCACCCATGATAAACAAAAGACTTGGTTATTGGTTATCAAGAGTGTCGAGCAACAGGATCGGGGTTACTACATGTGTCAGGTCAATACCGACCCAATGATAAGCCAGGTTGGCTACCTTCAGGTTGTAGGTACGTTCTCTGTATCTATAACATAACCGAGTAACTTCCTTATCCTCCATGTACACGAAATTTTAACCTGAATTGCAAAAACTCAAAGTTTTTCAGGTTCAAAATTGGTACCGGACAAAAAGCATGTTTCGAGGCATAATCATTCATGAAAATTTCCCTCAAACTTTTTGTTTTACATCCCACAGTTTTTTGAATAGAAATATTGGCGAACTCGATAAATTCGTATCACGATGAATATCGTCGTCAAGACGTGGTTGTGAATATTCGATTTTCTTAATACGCCAAATAAAAATAGTTTACGAATTTCGCATTAAAGCCTGTGAATACTTGAATTCTAAATTTTATTATCAGTTGAATGAATTATGTAATCGAAGAAAAATAAGCTACCGGAAATGATTATAGGCGACTTATTACACTAAATCTTGAGTTTTCAACTTTTATATCTCCTGAAAAGATGATCCTCCTACCAGCTTGATTGTAAAACAACTTTTGTACGTGATTGGACGTCCTACGACATGACAGATTCTTTAGTTAAAATTGCAGCGAAATTCTTCCGCAAAATTTTTTAATACTACGAAAGTTAATACGATCACTGTTTACGATTGGGGCTTCATAAATAAAAAGGAACCCGCCCTTTTTTGAACCACCCTAATCGTATGTATGTACATCATATGCGATGTCGTATGGTCGCTATATTTGCATGATGCGCGACCCACCGTCCATCGTTATTCATCTATTCAGTCTGCAATATACATGTACATAAAACACATATTCTACGTTTATATAATGCTGTAAATAATACTACCATGTTCATATGTGTACATAAAAGGATTCTCGAGTTTTCCTGTATATATATATATAAATATATATATACAGATATGTATACATATTTTCGTTATAAACTGTTCGATATTCCAACTTCGTTGAACCTTGCAGTGCCTCCGAACATATTGGACGCCATGTCGACTGAGAGCACTGTTGCAGTTAGGGAACATCAGAATATCACGCTCACGTGCCGAGCAGACGGATATCCGGCGCCAAAGCTTACATGGCGTCGCGAAGATGGACAAACTATATCGGTCGATAGACGTAACAAAGGTGAGTGTCGCATCTTTACTCTCACTTTACATTTCATCATCGTCTAAGATCATCCGATTATATTTGCATAATTGTTACCAAAAATTAATATAGAAACAATGTTCGATTCAATAATTAAATAACTCTTCAGCAACGCCCAGTAAAACATGCCTTTTTTTGCAGACACCGCGAGAACAAAAACAACAAATTTATAAGTACCAGATCGATTTTCCTAAATTAACTGCAATTTTGTTTCGCTAGGGTTTGAATGCTCGAGCCCAAGCGCACACGCGGCAGCGTAATTGCACTGCACCGCAGTAATGTTTTATTTTATTGAAAATTTATTTGCATTTGACAGAACTTGAGCGGTGGCTGTCACATGTTGAAATGTCAAACTGCACTGTGTTTCTGCACTGTGTTTCAAAACTGAGCATTTTTTCTTGGAGAATTTGTTTTTATTTTCGGATATTCTGGAATTCCAAGGATGGCTTAAAAGTTTTCGTTTCACCGTCGACAATACGCGAAATATTCACGGGTGAAGATGAAAAAGCGCGCGCATGAGTTGGTTCGGTATTACGACCCATCTCATTATCAATTTATTATTGGTAGGATTATTAATCAAACGTTTCGTTGCACCAGCGTTTTGTGAAGTCTGGTAAAGATGAAAATATTTGAAAGAAATTTCTACATTTCACAAACGTTAAAAACAATAATTTTAAACGATAGCAATTTTTACCCAACAACGTCATATTAATACAGAATTTGTCTCGTCAGA
Organism: Heteropelma amictum; assembly: GCA_959613375.1. Taxonomy (NCBI): domain Eukaryota; kingdom Metazoa; phylum Arthropoda; class Insecta; order Hymenoptera; family Ichneumonidae; genus Heteropelma; species Heteropelma amictum. Next base: position 7,248,317 of record OY390725.1, read on the forward strand.
TTTCCCGATAAATTTTCCATTTTTACAAAATATACTGCGGAAATGTGAAAACCCGAAGACAATATACGATTTAATAAAGGGCTCTGGAAATTCTATTTTCAACCGATTCGTCGATACCTTTCTTAAATAATCGCTTTCCAAAAACATGATTGATTTTTTCCCGAATTTTCTTTGTCCGTGTTTTTATGCATTATGAAGTAAACAATGGGGTCACTGGAATTTATTCGTGGCTGTAAATCCATATGAATATATAATTGTTCAGATTTTAAGCCAGAAAAAAAAAGTGTAATGCCAACAATCGAAGCTTACTGACAAAACTGCGAATACTCCGATATACAAATGTCCATTAAAAGCATGTGAATGTAACTTCATGAAAATCGTGTGCAATACGAATGCAGAGCACCTATTGAATTCTCCATTTCGTTATTTTTCCAAACATTTTAACTGACGAACATAAATAACATTAAATACTTTATGTAGTAACGAAAATATCAACACTGCGATAATAAATTCGGGATATTTTCTCTCCAACATATCGTTATCCGAAGAAACCATTGCATTTTCCAAGTGTGCAATTAACGTGATAACAATAATTATAGTAAATTAAATTACAAAATCATTAAAATACAACTATATCCACAGCATCCAGAGCTCGTTTTCTTAAATGATTGTAGGCGTATGACAATAATCAAAGCTGACGGATTGTTGCAATAAATATATGTACTGTGTATATTTACATATATACTGATTTTTTTTTTAAGAAGAAATCGAAATAAGAAAGAATAACGAAGCACGTAATGCGGAAAATTCAATCAGTCAGAAACCTTTGAATCAAATGGGAAGTGTTACGAGTGACGTCTGTGATAAAATACACGAGGATATATTATTTTAAACAGCTGATTGAATATATTAAAAAAACGCACATACAGAAGCAGTGATGGATCTAAAAATGAAAAAAATGTTGCCGAAAATATCGGCCATCTCGAGGTTTTTGTCGCGTCTATAATCGTTAAATCGTCAAGCATTTTTGCAGCGACCTAACTTCGCGTTTTCTCGCCCTTTAATATTGTAGAGATTAATCAACTCCACTGTGGGTATACACACCACATCGTATACGGGGTTTCTCTGACACTCTCTCTCTCTCTCTCTCTCTCTCTCTCTCTCTCTCTCTCTCTCTCTCTCTCTCTCTCTCTCTCACTCTCTCTCTCTCCCTCTCTCTCTCTGTTTCATCCTCATCTCTTAACCCATTCAGGACTAGAGGGATGCACTTGAGAACACTATATATGGTGGATGCTGCAGAGAGAAAAGAGAAAGAGAGAGGGGGCTGGAAAATTATGCGCATACACGGTCGCTCGACGATTAAATATGCAAGAAGAGACAATATAACGTGACGAGGGAACAAGGATCTGTGTACATGTATGTACATGTTACCATGTGTTTATATACAACGACACTTGCCATTCCCATTCACCCCGTGTGATCTCAAGTTTTTTTTTTCAACCCCCTTAGCCCTTCCTTCCAAAAGCATCCACCGTCTAAAGCAAATAAGCAAACATCTAGCATCGCCGAGGGTCAGAAAACTCCAGAATCACACTAAAACACAGCCCGCGCACTGAAAAATGATTATACAGTTGGCACACCCTATGGCAACAATTATTCATCTCAATTAATATGCTAATGTGTATATCCTGTTTCTGTGTCCAAAAAGTCGCCACAATTAACATATTGTAAAATGCAAAAAGCGATCAACCTCACATAAACGTTGAAAGTTTTTTCAACACTTAAACATTTTCTAAAACTCCAAATAACCATCAACTTTTTTCCTACAGAAGAAACATAGAAAAGTCCAAGTGTTGGTTATGACGAGAACACAGTTTGACACGACCACATATATAATATTAAGTCACTTATCGTGACGATACCCGTCTATAAAAAATGCCATACCATAATTTATTCGGATGCCGATAAAACACGGAAAAACATCATATCAATTATAACCGATTACCAACGACGAGCTTCGACTTAATAACGCAGTTATATCATTAAAATTGATGCAGAGCGATGTAAATCGTTGCCGTACCGAGGCTACGGTAAATGAACTGCGACTAATAATATTCATGAAAAGTCAAAAATGAAATTTCCAGGCCACCGCTAAATATGTAATTAGTGACCGTCTGGATTATGTGGAACTGAAGTGGTGGAGTAGGCAGCTAGATAAAGGTAACATGACAGAGAAGATATGGGACGTGAGAATTGTGCGCCCTTCGTATATTCCTTTCTTGTCGTATTATATACAATGCATACATATACTGTTATAGTATCCACACCCTCGTACATGTACATGTAAATTTATATGTGCAGCAAACCCAGTTTTAGACGCGGCATGTTTTAGCCTATAACACTTCGCCAGAGTCACTCTATCCAAAATGATATCATGGCATACCTTACCAGCAGAATCTCTTTCGATATTTATACATATATGCATATACGACCGCGGGTTAAAATAGACTGCTGGTGTCATTTCGACGACGTGGTAATTACCTTTTATCAGTTGAAAAATTTGTCAAAATACGTGACGATTTCAAGAACAGATACATATACCCGAGTCGAAATTTAGACGCTGCATTAAACCTTAAACTGTTTTGTTAAAGTAGGCGTTATAGTGTGAAAGTAGGCGTGGGACAATGCAGCTTTAGCTCTACTTTCAACCTGCAATCTGTCCGATACTTCCGTTTTTGCTTATCTTAGGTCGAAAGTAGGCTTTGATTCCTGATCAAGATATATATATATATATATATCTCTCTCTTAATATATATATCTTATATATATATCTTAATTTAAACCTATTTACGTATAATAGTGTAAAGAGCCACTAATGTAATAAAGAAATTAAATCGTCCAAGAATTATTCCAAACGTTTATTCTGTAATTATAATGATAGGCGTTTGCAATACATTTTTTAAATTGTAAAATAATACAAATAAATCATGAGACGTGCTCAACAGTATACAGTGTAAGTATAACCAATTTGCATGTATTGAGGTGGATCTCACTGTATCTACAACTTTAAGCAATAAAGGGCTGCTCATACCAGCCGAAGTTATAATTCGCGATGCTGTCCCCGCGGTATTTTGAAACCGAATTCTCTATTCTCGGCCCAAAGCTTCGACCAAGCCAAAGTTGCCTGATCCCCTCCATGGGACGAGGACTTTTCGAACAAACGAGACTTTTTCGAGATCATTTCACGCTTAAAAAACTTCTCAGGCGAGGTGATGCACCCTCCACGGAAAAGGCTGCTGCTTTGTCTAATTGTAAGCGTCATTTGGCACTTGTTAGGGATTACGACTCTCTAGCGATGTTTAGACTGTCTTTCGAGACGGTGGACCTCGCTAGCCAACGAGTCGAGCGATGGAAAAATTGTTCGCTTGGTTACTTTATCATCCCTAATTTTAATTCAAAATTGGGTGTATATTCCGCAACTTTATTTACTCGAATAAATGGTTCACTTCCATGAGATACCTTAAACGTTACAAAACCACGAAGGTACTTAACAGAAAATTCCGTATATACATATACCTCTGCCTGCTCGCTCACAGTGCTTAATTTACGTGTATTTTTCTGGTTCCAGACTTATTAATATTCAAATCCGTGTATTCATGCATGCATAGAATCGGTTGCGACAAAATATTCGTGTAACGTAAACCTTCGTACACGCATGAAAAATTGAACGTACGACTTCCATAAATAAACAAAAAAACTCTCTAGAGTCTTTCGAATCGTTGTAATTTTTTTCGCGGTTGGATAAAACCCACAGCGTGTGATTCTTCTCTCTGCAACTGTTCATGTGTACGCAGATGCTGTAGGAGTTCAAAACCCGACCGTTATTCCGGTTCACATCCTCTTTTTTTTAGCGTAGTCCTCGGAGAATGTCTACTTTTTTCTATTTGACCAAGCGATGGCGTGACTAGTAAAATTGCGCTTTCTGAATAAAACAAATAACACGTAATCTCTCTGGATACACCAGAGTTTCATGAGCGTCTATCGATTGGATTGAAAAAATGCTGGTCAGAGACGTTAAAAATCGCAAAATAAATACGCGGCGAAAAAGTCGCGAAACTCGACACTCGGATCTTTGAAAAGCCTTTAAACAAAAACGTTTATTTTTGCAAAATGATTTTTTTTCCATTCGATTCTTTGAAATTCGACTGTTTCTCAACTATAAAGTGCAGGGATCATATTTTCAAAGTTCCATATCCGAAATTTTTGCGCCTTTATGCTTTCACATGGTTGCGTCCGCAACCTTAATCAACGGCAAATTCAATAACGAATTTTATCAACATTCATTCATTCAATAGAAAATTATATATCGTCACCGAAGTTTTTTTAATCGCTTGTCAAGAATTGGCCGTCACTTTCAAAGACTTCCGTCCTTTAAATCGTTCAATTGAATAAATTATAGTGAAAAATTCAAATTTTGCAAAGTTGTTTGTAAACACGTAGTCTCCGAGAAAAAAAAGAACAAAAATGATGTATAAAAGTTATTCATTATTCGAGGTACCGAAAGTATTGTAAAAATGGAAAAAAACGTTCTTAAACCCTTGAAATCTCAAAAATACAATAGCAATAATTATTTTTTATCGTATAAAGTAATTTATACTAATGAAGGGTAATTTATAATGGCCTAGAGTAATTTCGAGTAATTTCGTTTAGTCTTAATTGAAAATGTTTATGAATTCTGCGATTCTGGACAACCGCATATAAAAGTACGTGTTGCAAAATTACCAGAAAGTTCTTTTTCGCCGTCCATTCGTAACTCATTCAGGTCCATGCACCTTCAACTCATCCGTCATAGAGAAACTCGCCATTCGTCTGAGTACATAGACGACCATTCCCCTGCAGCAAAGATGTATTAGCGTAACTCTCTTCGCTCTCTCTCTCTCTCTCTCTTTCTCTTTTTCTCCGTTCCTCCCTTCAAGATACTTTTGCCGCTAGAAGCGCGTGCACGCTTTCGACCCGCATTACGTTTCGTCACGTTCGTGGTGTCGTCGGAAACGAGGGATTAAAAGTTAACCGAGCTCGCGCGATGCGGTCGAGACCCCCAACTAAGCACTCAAATATAGATATATTTTTATGTACAAGCACATACGTGCACATATTAATACAGAATACCAGCACGCTTAACTTGACATAGCTCTCATTCGTGACATGCACGATATACTTTGCGTGAAACTTGATAGGCAAACTCAAGAATTCAAACAAATTCATATATCCGTCGAGGGATAATATTCATGGGGAATAACCAAAGTTGACTACAAAATGATAAATTTGACGATAAAAATTCATTTCCAAAGTCACTAAATAAGCACACTAGATGTGGGTCTGCGGTGAAGAGCTTGGAAAGACTCTGATTGAGAGTCTACTATTAAATTCAATCAAGTAAATTCGAGAAAATTAATGTATTTTATGCTATTTGATTGTAAATAAACCTCCACAATCTATATGTATTTTCCAAACAAAACCAGCGATGCACAATTTTCATGCTATTTTCACCGAAACGACGTGGATGGAGAATGTAATTAAATGAAATTCGCGAAGATATATTAAACTCATCATTAGTACGGAGCCCCTTTCAGCAATTTTCAAAATTACAGTATTTTTTTTGTGGTTGCAAGCATTCGTCACACGTGGTACATGGGGTTGCGGTTGGTAGATTATTCGTGACAAATGTCACCCTCTGCCAGCAGACAGACATCACTTTCAGAATTCCAGGTGCACTTGACGTTGCACAACTCGCGTTTTGAGATGGACAAGAAAGGAGGACATATAGCGAGAGAGAGAGAGAGAGAGAGAGAGAGAGCAAGGAGGTAATTTGCAAGGGGAATGGTGAGATTGACCGCTGGGATCCGGCTGTGAGGCACCAGGTAAACCAATATACAATTTGGTCAACTCTTGGTGTTGCTGTACCTTATACCATCAAACGTACGCAACTTGGAACGCCCAAGCACAGGATATGTGGTTTGCATTTGCCCGGATGATTTGCACCACCTGCGAGTCATGGACGAATATCCAAAACCGACCCCCCCCCCCGTTGACCCTCGCAAGGTTCTCGATGATTATCAGCAATCTGTGCCATATCCCACTCTGCCAAAAAAGACGAAAAATGGTGCAAAAAACGTGTGGAAAATGGGATTTTTAATAAAATTTCGTTAGTTTCAATGACACATTCGTTCTAATTATGAAGTACAGTTCCGGGGTTTATATCGATAGTATATAATACAAAAGATTTTTGTTTGACAAGTTTTCACGGACGGATTTACGTATATATACTTTCCTCAAGATTTTTAACACGATTTTTTTCATTTCGTATTTTTATCTCCAATTTTCTTGAAATTTCGTGAGCTCTGTTAGATCCTGTTCTCCATCGTAGGTGGTATAAAATTTAAAAAATGCGGTCGAAAGGAGCATTTGCGTGACAACTATCCTAAGACGGATGCCACTGTGACGGATCGAAAGATTTTTTTCTACACAGATATTTGCTACGTGCACAAGGGCTGGAAAGAAGGGGCTACAGACAGCCAGCGCGCGAGGTGGTTTTTTTAATCACATATACCCAGTTTTACTCTTGGCAGCTGAACTCTTGACCCTCTTGGCGTAATTAATCCATAAGTTTGGCTGTATTTAGCACGTTTAGAATGAAAATTCGTAGTCATGAGCACCCAGAAATATCCAGGAGTAATGTTTAAGTTGGCCACTAGTGGCCAACTTCAATTAATTAATTTAAAAACTCATTTGATGATCGGGTAGAGGATACATTGTTGTCTATATCAACTATTTCAATGCCAATTTTTTACTGAATAATATGAAAAAATGTATGAGCTTCCATACGACGATGAAATCAATCCTCTCCACGGAATGAAAAATAAAAATCGTGATCGTTGTGCGCGTAGCCTTTTTTCACAAAATGTCAACAGCCGTAAGCTTTTTCATATGTCGGCAAAATCGGTAGTAAATAAAATACAAATGTCATATCGAGCCGTAGGGAGGATCGAAGATTAACGAAAAAATATCCGAAACGAGTAATACATAGGAAAGGTAAATATCAGTACCAATGAAAATAGGAATAATAAAACACTGTATTAGAAAGACTCGGTACAAAAGTAACTGATTATTATTCGCTCCAATTTCCCTACTTTGCAATAAATCAACAAACAATTACTCATTCATTCGCCAGATATATGCGGGGTTAAGAGAAAATGCCCCGAAAGAAGAGCAGGAAGAATCAGCTATGATGAATGAGAAAGCCCGTGGGAAATAAACTGTTCAAAACTGTGATTTCTCGTATCGGATAATCGATCGACTTTTACACAACTACTTGTTTGCTCTCGTTCGTACAGAGTCGAAAAAAGTGATATAAATATATACATATAAATCGTCTGCGGGCATACTGTACATCCGTATACTGTTTAGAGCTAAAACAATAGTTGAACCACTGCGAAAGCGTGAGATTCTTCGATTGTATTGATAAATCGTCCAACTTGCTGCTGCTCCTGTTACAACGTGGATCGCATCGATGTATCGATATATCAAAGCAGCAGCATCCGCGACTTTGGACCGAATCCCACATGGGTATCGCTCGCTCTCTCTCTCTATCTCTCTCCTTTTTTTCTTCCTCCGATTTCGCAACAAACCTCTCACCATTTTATCTGTCCCTTTTTCCAACATGGCTTCATACAATCGGAGAACCAAGTTTACCCGGTTTATATAGATACACTGGACTGTATTATTTCGTATTTCATGTGTTTTTTTTTTCAAACCCTTCGAAAGCACATCCTTAATATCTTCGATGCGTAAAAACGTGTATCCTTATCGATTTCGATATCCGCGTATGCATTTTTTCCGCGCTCTTTCGAATTACGCAAGGATCGGCTTGGAGAACACGTACACGCCTGGTCGACGAATAAAAATGGAAAAAGAGAGCGAAACAAACAAATTCCTTCTAAATGTATTCTAGAACAGACTCGGAGTATGAATTCATAGGAAAACTTTATGATGCATGCATGTCGAGATGACGTACACACAGACGTATACACAGATACACACACCATGAGGAAATAGCGGATTAGTGGCAGGTACGTTCCGCGCAAGGCCGCTAGGGGCCACTCGGCTGCAACGAACCATATTTAGCCATAAGCAATGCCAGTCGTGCGGAGCCAACGGCTCGAGAAAAGTGAATAATAATTTCAACTTTGCCAGAAGCATCTACTCGAGGTATAGAGATAGAAGAGAGGAAAAGCTTAAAACAAGGGCGCTAGACTTTTGCTCCTTCGACGTGTCTCTCTCTCTCTCTCTCTCTATGTCTGTCTATCCCTTGCTGCCTCTCCGTCGTCGTCTTTGTCACTATCGCTATAGTTGCTCTTCGCAACTTTGACTTTTTTTCCACCGCGTGTATTTTCTTTCTCCCTTCGTTACCCGACTCGAGTTGAAGTTTACTGCGCTTTTGGCTATGCTTATCCTGTTTTTCGTCTTTACCAGTTTTATTTCCATTCATTCTTTGACTTCATTTTTTTTTAAGTGTCTTATCCCCCTCGCCGGCTTTATTTCCTTCAGTTTGCAAACCCACGAGAAATTGTCCGTTTTTTTCACGTTCGCAACCATGGCCCCTCAACTTTGCCTCCTCTCTTCCAGAGTTTACCTACGCTCTTCACGTCTCGAAAGAAGCAGCACGAGAGATAAGAGGCCCAAGTGCAGTGTCGACTAATTTCGAAAAGTCTGCGCTTTTGAAAGTTTATCTTTTTCGCCGCTGCCTCACTACCAGTTTCACCCTTTATTCGGGTCTACTTATTCTTGCTTTTTCACTTATGCCAGTGACGAATAAGCCAAAATAAAATTGTTGGAGCCCTCGTCATTATGCCTCTTTTCGTAGCCCATGTTTTCCTTTCGCTTTATTTCCGTCTCAGTCTCCTGTATAATGTTTGAGCGGGTGAATACGAGCCGACTCTCAATTTTTTCTTCTCTGCACTACTTTACGCCTTCGTTTGTGAATGGGAGCGCTACTTTGAGGCCTACTCGAGGATTTCGCTCGTGAAAGCTTTCATCGATAATGAGACTCTTACGTGTTTATTGGGGGAATAAAAACGCGTCGTACGTTTCGCCACGAAATTGACTCACTCCATTCTCAAAATTTTCTCCCGCTACGACTCCGTAATATCCGTTAGACGATTTACCTTTGCGATTTAAATGTACGAGTGCGATGCGTTCGCACCGTTTGAGTTGATGACGAAAATTAAGAGGAGAGATTCTCCGATGTAGGTGAATTAATATTTCCAAGTGCGGCCTTTCCGAAAGATGGTCGCTGATTTTTTCAAGTTTTCCATCCACACCAGTAGGCTTGACGAATAAAGATATTCTGTCACTGGTGGCATTTTTCAATGAAAAATTTCCAACTCCCGCGATGAAAATCACTGATTGCTATACACCGAAGCAACCAATGTTTGCAATAAATATATAAAGATACTAGCGGACCCGACAGACGTTGTCCTGTACACACGTCTTTATAATTCAAAAATTAATTGAATAAACAATTTGAATTGGACCGAATTGTAAATTATTATTCGCTCCAATTTCCCTACTTTGCAATAAATGAACAAACAATTACTCATTCATTCGCCAGATATATGAACGTCGATATATCGATATACGTTTCGAATATACGTTTCTTGTCTTCGTTTCTGTCGGCTGTGTAGTTATTGGGTCTGATAACCTTCAACCTTCCACGTCTTCCTGATCGCAAAAGCACATAACAAGCGTTAGAACTCGCTCGCTTGAGGTAGTCGAAGCGTCCCATGTGCACCGTACGTCTCAAAAGACGCTACCCTGCTAGCATAGCTATGACTGCACTACGTTCAGATGTCTTTATATATAGATATGTATATGTATAGATGAAAGGAGATAGAAAGAGAGAGAGAGAGAGAGAGAGAGAGGGTGAAGTCTATATTTAACAGAGTTTAGAGGATGGATATACCATGAACTCCATGTCTGCTGCTAGTTCTGGTCCCTGGTAGGTAGGTTCCTTCAGCGTTTGCCCCTAATATGTTACGGACAAACTTGACGCTCGTTAAAAGTTAACCAACGCGCCAAAAGCATCCGTCTCTCTCATGGTACAGCACGTAAGACGTGTGGGAAATGGTGAACAAGTAGAGGCACATTCCACTTCGATAACTCGATCGAGAAATGTGAGACTGAAATCCAGGGAATGTAATGACCGGAACTAATGCCGTGAGGGTTCTTCTGTCACGTCACATGCGGCTCTATTATTCACTGGCATGAACCTTGTGTGTTGTGTTCAATGTATGAAGAATTGGCATAATTCAACTTGGTCATCTTCAGGACGAAGGGTGAAAAGAGAATAGGAGATGGTAGCAGAGAGCATACTAAGGAAAATTGATTTTTGCTTTGCAACACAGTTACACGCACTATTCGCATTGTTGATTGAAAAACAAAATTCCGTAATGAATATCCATCGACGTTGCAAAAGTCCAAGGTTCGAGCTAACGACGTCCCAGAGTCGAATTAAAAAACTGATGTTCTTGCATGAAGATCCATTAGACCCTGGTATCCTGTCTTTCATTTTCAGGAATTTTTTTTTGTAATAAATGCGGTACATCATACCCGCGGTACGAATTTTTTACAAATAAAATCTACTAATTACGGTATGCCGATACGTAATTATTAGGAGAAACGTTGCCTCGTTCTGCTTGAGTTACGGACGAGTAACTCACGAATAAATTCATATAAAATTGGACAGGATCGAAACTGCGACGCTATTGACAACGACATCGTGCGACGGTAGACGATCTGACTGATTTTCCATGAGAATCCAGCAGAGCTCTAGCTGCTGGAGCATCAGTGGGCATTAGATGGAAACTGAATGAAGAGAGGAGGGTTGACAACCAGCCATCCGAGTTTACCTGCCTGCAAGGTATCCTACTATGCAAGAGATATTCCAATTAGGTAGCGCGAGCGCGAAACGCAAATTGACGATAATTCGACAACCGGTGCGGAATGGGTTATCCCGATGGCAATCTCCCAATTATTTATTATTCGTTTCTCGGCATATACTACTTGGATTTACCACTCCAAACGATTCTCACCTTATTTACGAGATAACGTATACATACATTTTTCATATCGATGATTCTACTCGTGAATGGCAATCATTTCTTTGAAAATAAATTATTGAATGACTTCTCATTTACGTTGAATTTTCTATTACATTTCCATACAGACTTTTCAGCACATGTAATTTTCCCCGGAACCTGGGAAAAGATCATTGCAATCTACAAGTGTCAAGCTGTTCATTTTCTTATTTTTCCTAACGTTGATGTCAGAAAAAGACAATGTAACGGATATCACCTGTAATTTTCATCTCTACTCTAATCTCGTTCTGATTTCTATTCCTCCATGCGTTCTTCTCGCTGTCAGCTCGTCGAATCATGAATTTTTATTCAGACATGTCGAGTTGCGGCTCGCGAAAGAGCGACGAAGCGCGATAGAAGGAACGGAACAATTTTCCTTTGCTTTTTTTTTGAATAGAATACTCATAAACATTCAGTTCGCGTTTATCTATGCTGCTGCTTGGATACGAAAATATCACACGTAGTACATGCATTTGTATGTACTGCCGATATGTATTCTGGAATCTCTACCAAGAATTGCGAGCGCTAAGATTTTCATGGAGACACGTTTTTATAACACTCGCTGCGTATTCATTTTCATGTGCGTTCCTTCATTATTGTTGCAGTGGAAAAGTACGAAGGTGAGCAACTCAATTTGACGAGAATAACGAGAAACGAGATGGGTGCTTATCTGTGCATCGCAACGAACGGCGTGCCACCGACCGTCAGCAAGAGAATCACCGTTGACGTCGAGTGTGAGTCAAACATTTTAAACTAAACGATGTTAAACAAAATAAATGAACTCAATATTTATTGAGAGTTGAGAATATTAAGTTTTCTTCTTTAGGCGTTAAATCGCGTTGTAGTAAAAATGAGTCCGTTTGAACAACGTAACGAAAAGAACATAACGGAATTAGTAGCAGGAATAAAGGGAAAAGATCTTGTGCATGGAAAAACGGGGAAGTTTTAATTTCAAGGATTAATTCGAAAAGCGTGTAGAAATCTATAACCTGAAAAATAATTAGCATGTGCATCTTTATCGATCGAAATACTTTATTTATTATACAATAATTATTAACAATAATGCGTTGGTGCTACGAATTCTGCTGTATAAACCAAATTTCGACGTTTTCAACCGGGGGTTGAACGTAAGTTTTGCGCCTTAATAATCAAAATCTTTCTTCGAATTGTATGATTGTGAATTATGATGGAGTATTAAAATGATCGCAAAAGAACGAGAACGCTACCGGCAGTGACTATCTCACTCCAGGCTATTCTTTGCTCGGCTAATAAAAAAATGTAAATGCGTTGTTGACGCATAAAGTCGTTGTTTAATTTTTAAAAATGATAGGAGGATAAAAAATTCCTTACAGTCAGTTGTATATAATAATGGGTGGTAGTGTTGTGTTTTCCTTTTTTAAACTGACGGAAACACGGAAAAATGTTTCATTTACCGATACGCGTTGCGAAATATGCATTTTTTTAAAACGTTTCATCAGGGTCACAATCTTACTCGATTAGTTTGAAAAAGCCTTCGTGCTCCGACAATCCGTGTAATTTCCCAAACGTCTTGGAAGGCAAACACAATTTGTTCCATTCTGTTCGGACGTTTTGTTAATGTATGACGTGCAGCACATGTGTACGTGTATGTAGGTGAATATTATACACATGTGTGCACATACACGAGCATGAGAGTATTCGGCGCAAACGGTCCAGGAAAAAAGTCAAAGAGGAGTCCACGGGGACGGCATCGTGGGACGTTGTATTGTTTGGTTTTATCGTTGCTTTGGCGTCCATCGCTGAGAACTATACTTACGCACACATCTGCAGATAGACGAGATGATAGAGATGAAAAATAGCGGAAAGTTATGCACCACCGTTCTTTGCTGCAGAAATCGCCTGCGATGTTGCAAGTGGATCGCGTACCGATACAAGAACGTGAGCTAGAGAAAGAAAAAGAATGACCGAAGGGTAGAGAGGCAGTGGGAGAGAGAGCGAGACAGGCGAGGAAAATGAGAGGCAGGTCTACGAGCGGCCGTTGTTGAGGCCCAAGGGAAATACACCAGCCGCACGGCTGCCCCGACAGTGTGTTACCGGTTATTTTTCTCTTTTATGCGTTCCATGCGTTTGCTCCACTTTCGATCCTTACGTTCAACTGGAAAATCTACACGCACAACGATATAAAAATTTCCAGTATGTCATAATATATGTTCCGGATACACGGACGATATACAGAGCGATTCATAGCAACATGAACAGCTGGTAACTACACATTCTCGACGATATATTGAGCATCTCTACCGAGCCCTCTTTACATTTTCAAAGCAGTTTTGCAACAGGGGGTGATCGAATTTCGGCGATCTGTACCAATCAGAACCATTGTTGCATCCATGTAGAAAGATGGCCGGATGTGGCCGGATACTCAGCATCCTGATTTCAAACGTTTAAAAAAGTCCAACGGTTTGGACAGATGGAAGCAAACTTGGCGCACTTTTGCTGGGATTTAAAAAATTGTTCAAATGTCCGCCATGTTTGTGCGTATCGCAATCCTACATAATGACAGCCAAGACATCTTCCAGGGTGAATAAAACAGCGGCTTTGATCCGAAATTCCGGACAGTCCATTTAAAAACCATTTAAAAAATGGAGAGCTGATTAAGTACATGTTCCTAAGAGTCACCGCGTAAATGTGTGTATAAATTCCACATCCCACCGACATACTTGAAGTCTAGTAAAGGAAGAATGCAAAAAGTAGGATAATCTCCGACGGAAATGTTTTGCAAACACCTTAAAAAATGTTATACCTGTGCAGCCCGAAAATATCTCTTAACTCGGTTAATAAATGCGCATTGCATGCGCATTCGAAGCCATTTTAAGCCACTCTAGCAACAAGAATTCTGCCAATGCACCATTCCTTCTCACCTCTACTATTTTTCGATGTTTTATCGTGACCTCGGACTGTCCAGGAACACAAACGAAGAACCAACAAATCTTGGAGGTCTATTTTATTCTACCTCGAGAACAATAGCCTTTCCTGCCTTTTCCGCCACTACAGCCAACAGTCTGGGTCCCCATCTTCTACATAGAGAAGGCGGTGAGATGTTTACGGAATATAGAGTTATATTTCAACAGTACGCGCGTGTATTTCGCTGTCAGAGGGATCCTCCGATGCTATCCTTTGAATATTTAGAAGGGGAGTACGACATATTTTATTCAAACAAGCGAGAAAGTACACTGGAGCAGTTTTCACCGGCGATCCCGAATACACGAGTTCAAGTTTCCAACGCCTCATCGTCTATTCTCATGGCCTCCTAGTCGCAACAGACTCACCCGTTCACCCTACTGTACCCACACGTTCCACCCTTATATGTTCAATTTAAAATACCCTATATACTTGTGCGTAGTCTGTGGATCCGCCTAGGAACCACCCAACAACCTTGCTAATTTCACTTTTCCCATTCATAAATCCTTCGTAAATCTCATTCAACAATTCTTTTCAAAGACAAACAACGGGAATATGTCATACATTCGTAAACGATAAAATTACCCATTCGAAATATGATAGAATTATGCGTCGGTAAATTCAAAGTTCGTAGTACGCTAGGAATTGTGCGAGGCCATGCTTAAATGGCAGGTATTTCACTCCGCTGTATCCCCACACTCTATAACCTATATTATCGTGGCTCGTCCTCACTTCCACCTTCCTTCTCTCTCTCTCTCTCTCTCTCTTTCAGCACAGTGATACGATATACCTATCATGGCATTTCGCGCGAGCCACTATCCAGGCTTTCAGCAAATCTGCGGATTCCCACGATGACCCCTAATTAATGCATACTTCTCTATAACCCCGAACGAAACCGTAGATTGTCCACTTTAGCTCGAGCATTCCTTCATTCCTCTTTGACATTTCACTTCTCCCCTCTGCATATTACGCTCAGAGAATTATGTACATTGATTAGTTGCAACGAACAATCATACGCCTTTTATTTTCTAATGATGTATTTGACTATCGCGTTCTAATCACATACAGATTTATAATGACTCTTGGGGATACAAATTTTTCAGAGTTCTCACCAAAAAGTTGAAAACGTAACTGTTTAAACGTTCTAGAGAATCATTTTGTTATCCCTCGTTGAAAATCTCCGACTACCGATGAAAATCGTGAATAATTTAGGCATGTGCTATTTCAATAGTTTTATGATAGTTGATATGAATATCATAGAACTATCAAATTCTATATAAAGCCATTACAAACAAATATTTCTCGGGATGGTGTACGTGAATCTAGTGAACTTATTATAGCACTCTGAAGCATCTCGTAATTATAGACTATTTAAATAAAAGCCCTGTAAACTCACTTTACGTTCGAGCAAACGAGGTTACCGTATCCACGCCGTGGCTCCTTTTCGTAAACTTTTACATATTCAATGATTATGCTCAAAAGTTTTACATTGGACCACCATCTAGGCTTTTCGAAAATTTGGTCAATTAAATAGACTCGGAGAACACGGGTATCCAAAAAATATCCAAAAACTAGAGGATTGCCTCCCATCAAACGTAAGAACCCACTAAAATATGTCTATATTAGCCGGGAAACATTCCAAGCTATAACGGAAGAGAGGAAATTTCACATTTATTCTCATAATTCACGAAATCAATTTTGTGTCATTGCCGGCATAAGTGCCACCAGCATAAGTGGATTCCCATGGTATTCACGCTTGTCATTCCAGTAATGGATAGGTAACAAAGCAAAAATTCGATAAACCATTGTCAGCAATGCCGTTTTACCTCGGTGCGCTCGAAATTCATGTGTAAATTCTCGTGTCTGTTTTCATAATCGAAACTCTGGAATTTATGACCACGGCAACGCGAGACAGCCGAAATAGTTGAGGGTTTGGTAACCAAAGCGATGTTCTAATTGCAACAACACTTTTCGATGTGTATATCAGTGTACACAAATGAACATTGGGGAAATGCCAAAACGATATGTTAAATATATGTTGGTACAATCTCAGCCTATTCACGTCTTTCTACCATGGTTGAATGACACGCAATAATGAATTGTGTCATGTTTTGCTTTAAAGTTTCTCCGATGATCTGGGTTCCAAATCAACTGGTAGGAGCTCCGGCTGGAACGAACGTTACCATCGACTGTCACACCGAGGCCCATCCGCGAGCTATAAGTTATTGGAACTTCAACAAAGGCATGGTATTACCGAATGAAAAATACTCTACGGAGACAAATGAAAATAGTTACAGAACTCACATGAGATTGACTATAAGGAATCTTGAAATTGGAGACTTTGGGAGCTATCAATGCATCAGTAAAAATTCCCTCGGAGAAACCGAGGGCTCCATCAGATTATACGGTAAGATTTGACAGAGTGCCCAATTAATTTCACACTAAACCTACCGGAGCGGTCAAACCACCACTTTTGAGACTTAAAAAGAAATGTTTTCTAATTAATCCATGACGATTATTTTGCGTTTCATTGCCCCTGCTAAATTTCATTATTATTTATAATCAATTGGTAGAAACAGGTATATATAAAATGTCGGTAGGTTTAGTGTTGATCTAATAATCCAAAACGAACAAAGCACATAGAGCATTCTTGACTTTTTGAAAATGCGCAGTGGGAATCAAAATAAGTCTTTTAATTGGCTGTTTATTGCCGACATGAGAAACAGCCTAAACAAAAATGAAATATTAATTATTTCAGAGATGCCGAAACCATCCGCACCACCCAGAGCCACGGAGATCAAGAGCAGCGCTAACAAAGAAGGTGAGCTAATTTTTTGCCTTGTTTTTAATCGTCTCGTGAAAACCTCGCTACGATTATTCATCACCTGAGAGGGAAGCAAGTATTGAAATATTCGTAAATACACTTGTATACCGAATAAGTATTAGAAATCGTGTAAGCAACTGCACTTTGGCAATTGACAATATTGCGATCTGACACGGAGGCGTGGCTTAATTAAATATGTCGGAAAAGTGGCTGCAAACAAAGAAAACTGCATTCATGACATTGTTTTTTTTTCTTGTGCACAATGATCTCCAGCCGTAATATTTTCTATTCCGAGAGTATAATTGTAACGATGAAAAAGTATATCTGAATCATGCAAAATCTATTGCTAAACGTTGCAATCGTCGACTCTTCAAACGGAATACTAGGCCCCATAAATTCTTCGACTGTAATAAACAATCGAAACAGTAGCTATGGGAAACCAAATCAAGGATAACACAGGAGACCCTTTCTGTTTAGTTATGATAAACGATGCCATGAATTATGCGTTGTACTCGTGAAGAGCATAACCTAAGCAATATCGGAATGCCAAACTTGTGCGGAATTCAGGAAATGTGCCCCGACCCCCGATATATCAACGCCGAGATAAAGTTTTGCGATGCCAGTCGCATTGTTTGCGGTCCAAAGACAAGACAATAGTCTTGGCGTATGACTGCACTACAGTTGGAGACACTAACGAAACCCCGTGTCTGTCAGGACATGCAATTTTGTAATTCACAAAGTATGTTCACCTCATGTACGTATGTTTACTATCCACCACAGTAGCTTCAAGGAACGAATTCGGTCAAATCCCTAGGTTGCGCCTTGAAGGTTTTTGCGTTGCCACAGTTACATATCTTGTATATACAGCACAAGTCAAGAGATAGCACAGGATAGTGGGTATATGGTAACGGAGGTTGGGAGTGAAGGATACGATGTAGAAGCAAGCTATTCCCCAGGTCGTTGCCAGAAGAGCGATCCCTGCAGCGAAACCAATCTTAATACGCTGCATTATTAACTTCGCTGCACCATGGGCTAACACCAGCAAACCTACTGACGGAAGAACTGGGATATAGCACGGGTATAGCAACAGTACCCGCCAGTAACACTTCGCAGCATCCCATCAAGGCACCTAGCTCTTCTTGCCACGAGTTTTACCCTGTTATACCGGCTTCCAGCAGCGTCTTACAATTTTCCACGACGTTCGATACAACCCGATTCCGTTCCGGTACTACCCGTCGACTCTCCTCGGCTCCTGGCTAACACATCGAGTTGGGTTTTTATCCAGGCAGGTTATGGCGGCTCGGCGGGAACGTTGTTACCGATACGGCAGCTCTCGGCTGCACGCTCATTATTATTTCAAGCGAATGTCCCAGTGGGAAAGAGGGAAAGCGAAAAATGAAAATAGGAGGGATGAGGCGAAGGAGAAAACATGTAAAGCCGACCGGTAAAGGGGAAAAGACGATTGCATCTGGCTTCTCGGTGACGTGGTTGGCACATTAAGATACCCTTTTTATGGATCCTTTTATCATCCATAGGATGTTCTTAAGGAATACCTACGTATGTTTCAGCAGCCCCTTTTCCTTCTTCTTCCTACACGAAGACGGGGATTCCAGTATCCGCATGGATTTTTTGTTCTATCTATTCCTTGAATATCAGCACCAGGAAATTAGAACGCAAATAAGATTATTGCCAGAGTTTAGATGTTAAAGATGATTCACAATTTCTTTCCTTGCGGTATGTTTCACCAATGTGAAAGCAGCCTTTAATTCCATTCTAAAAAATCACTTGGTACTGGTAAATTAGTGGCTGTCTCCGCAAAATCGAGATCTAGCGTTTTGTCGCTAAGGACAAAGGAATCAAAACCAAGAAAACATGTTTACTCATAATAGAGACTTATGACAATGGAAAAGATCATGTAGCTCTGGCTGCCTACAACCTTCCTTAGTATTCTGCAGCGTCCAACTCCTCTAAAGGATTTCCAAAGTGCTCAACCGCCACCTGTCGTATTTAGTGACTCTTTGTTCCAAAATATAACCAAAAGCGAAGAAGAAACTCTAATAGGGTATGAAAGGCGAAACCCTTCGGGCATAAACTCTTCGCTAGGGCGTTATTAAATGGCAACGCATAGTAAAGTTTAGAAGGCAGCTTTCCACTCTAGCTCCAAAGCGAATCACCATGTCACGATTATCTCCGTGGTTGGGTAATGGAGCTGCTTTTACTTCCATCGCAATGAAGTCAAAATACACGAGATCTGCTATTACTACAGTTGTGTTCAAGTGGGCGTGACTTTGCAATACATCCTGGTTGTTCGAACCATGATACGCGCAATCTCATTACCCTAGGACCCACGGATCCTACATTTCCGTATTTCCGTTACGCGCAACGAAGATATTTGGAGGAAGGAAATTTGTTGGTCTCCCGCGTGTTAATACGCCGCCTAAGTGTTTCGTTACACAATCAGGCCAGCAAGAATTTAAAGCTTTTTGGCTCTTCATGTTCGCGTAGCTTTCCTGGCTACCCTAATTAAGTACATTTAAAATTCAATTACCAGTTGTATTGTGTGGATTGTCTGGAGGTGAGTGTGTGGTGGATCCAAAACCCGTGGCGCTGTATTGTGCAAATGAACCAATACTATCAACTGCCTATATATTTCCCAGTTTCCAGCTCTGCGAATATCATCTTAGTGGTACCTGTCTGTGTTTGGACACATGTGTGCGCGTGCGCGTGCTCACGAGCGTGATACTCCATTGTCGTTATCCCGCGAACGAATCGACATTGAGCAATACTGCGGCGGAGCCAATTTAGTTTTTTTATCGGGTCACTCCACTTCACCATCTCATTTTCTCTCCTCGTTGCTTTTGGTTTTCATTGGTATTTTCTTTTAGAAAGCGCGACTTAAATCGGCAGATTGGAAAAGGGAGCCCGATAAACGTTTCCCTGGACAAAAAAAGGGGAAGAAGTGCTTTGCTTTCCGTTCCTGAACTATTTACTTTGCCTTCTCTGTTACACTGCAACGATGCAACTGGATAATCCTTAAACTCATACAGCTTTTCCGCGTTATCGTCAGGGAGTCGAGAGAAAAATGACCACAGGGGCCTTATCCATAATGAAAAATATTCTATCACTTGAAAATCGAACTTGTCGTTATCGCCAAATGTGAATTTCTATACTCACGAAATTGGAAAGCTCCAATTCTAGGAAACTGTTGAAAGCTCCGTAAAACTTTGCATAAAGTTACCTCTCCACTTGGCAACGACTCTCATCATCCGCGATGTGTTTGATGGAATATACCTTGTGTCGTCATCAGCATTGCCTTATTCGGTAATTGGGCAAATCGTTAATCCACCGTTCCCAACACTGGAACGTGAGAAACTAGTCCGTGTGTCGTAATTTTCCATCTCCCTAAGAATATTGTGAGCAAACTCGGAAATCCCATCGCGCCCGTTGCATGGACGACGTAGGTTAGCCGTTGGATGTTATAGCCAAATGAATCGGTCGCACTAGGCCCTAGCGGTGTATCGCTGGAGTACCAGCGTCCTTGTCGCGAATGGTACATTGCCGTTGCACCGATGCTGCGATGGTGGACACCGCGCTGTACCTCCTATATCTCTTCTACTGCAGTTCACCACGTATACGAGAAGCCGAATTATACCTCAGGGAATACAGTGTTTAATAATGAGTCAGTGCCCTCGTGGGATACCCATCGATCCTCGCCAAACCTTAATTAATTATCACCCAAATGATATCCGACGTTTCGCCTGCACTGCTTCAACCTGCCACTACATTACGTACCAAACAATATATGTACCATACATATACTATATGTGAATACACATTTATTATCAAGGATTTATATACATGTGTTTCATACATGAGTGTAACAGATTGGGAATACGTGAGAAAGTCTTAAGAGAACTATCCATAAAGTCAAGGGAACTTGGTACATGTCACGTAGACGCCCTAAACTATAATATCCACTGCAACCAAGAAGTTCAGCGATTAGGTATTCGTTCGTGAATATTGGAAGACCGAAGGGTAGAGAGATATACTTACAAATTGCCTGTCCAGAACGAAATATAAGAAAGGTCCGGGGTTAATAAAACTTTTCGAGTCCGTATAACAGTGTAATTGAATAAACGAAAGAGAAAAAGTACGGTCAGAGTAAACTTTATTTTTCTTTCACAACGAAAATCGTAATCCAAGTTTCAGTCCCTTTGAAAAATTTAAATGAACCGTCGGGAATTGTTCGCTGGAAATGTTGCAGTACTTGAAAATGTTTCCTTCGAAAAAATTCGTCGTAGATACGAAAAAAGAAAAGGAATCTCCCTCGATTTTCACGATGTATTTTCTGGGGTAGGAAGAAAGGTACGAGATTGCGCAGAGTAGCACATTGTGCGAGCAATTTACTCCGCAATAGATTTTTGCACAACAGCCAGATCTCGATACCCCTCGAGTGTCGAATTCTCTTCGACGTCGGGAGATAACTCCCGATTTACGACGTCGAGACATCCCATGGAAAAGTGGAACAATGGACGCTGAAGTATTTCGCGTGTGAAGCACATAAAAATTCTGATAAGGTTGGAAGGTGCTCGCGAGCTTTTGCAGTACAAAATACATCGCACAAAAGCTCCCTTGTACAAACTGTCTTCTTCAGCTTATCCCACGGTACACTTACAAGAAGAAGAGAGCATGGAAGGCCGCGCGACTGATTTGCGTGTTGGACCACATGACGATGTACGTGAATACACACACGCCCGCTCTCATATATCTTTGCGAAAAAGCGACACGGATGGCACATTTGGAACATCGAAGGTGAAATAGACGAAAATATCATCGAAAATGAGCGTACATTCGCGCTGGTGTGCAACCTGCGGTCGGAGAACCCTTGAAACTTGTAAACTACCCTCATCAGGTTGGCTGGAACAAGGCGAAGAGAGATGATAGACAAAACAAGAGAAGGAGAGGAGACAGCCACTGGGAGAGAGAAATTAAAGGACCTCGGTGAAATATGGGCTAAGTGTGATTGCCCTCGCTCCTTGTGGAACCCAAGTATAATAAATTCACATACTCTTAGCATACAGACAGGTCTCGGAAGCCATATTGTTCCAGAGCCGCGCATCCGAACCCCTGGACCTCCCGCCGTATCCTTTTCGTTCTCTCACCGATATCCACTAACCGCAACGTCATCCACACGGCGAGACAAGGCTCGAGAACGGAGAGTTGCGTGGAAGCCACGGGCTTGTGTCGCGAAACAAAGTTTGCAGCCATATTGAAAGTTTTATTCGAAAACTTTTTAGATACTCTCGCTTCCGGGCTTACCTTGCCTCAAGGATAACAGCAGCCTTTTACCATACCAGTATCTTCTTACCTCCATTTTGATGTACATCGGTGCTTCCTAGTCAAAACGCCACGTCCGGCATGTAAGCAACCACAAAGAGAAAGCTATTTTGTCCCCGATGGTGAACGGAGTCTGTATACATTCTAGAACCGTTCCGGAGGAACATATCAGTGCACGCTATGACGTCGACCAACTTTGCCGGCATCTTGAAAGATCTTCACTCTTGGCCACTACTTTTGACCACGTGATGAGCGAGTTATCTCAAGAAAGAATAATTAAAATTAAGAAAGACAAATGAAATGAGATCGATGGACCAGAAAGAGTTAGCCAGTACTTGGTCAGCGGGTCTTAAGAAACGTTCGCCTGTGAAGAACCTGTGTTCTTTTAATTAAATTTCTATCGATCAGAGACAATTTATCGGTGATGTTCCATTCCAACCTGTAACCATTTTCAGACTTTCTCCATGCCGGTAGTTACAAAAAATGTGCACAATATTTAATGTGTTAATGTGCAAAAAATGTGTTAATCACAGTGCACAAATGTTAGTCGTTATTGTGTAATCGAATATCGATTTTTTCAAGCCGTAATAGAGGCCACTTGCATTATATCAGCTAAAATTCACCAAGAAGGCTTGTATCGATGTATTTTTCCCATGCCAATAGCGCCGGAAGGGTCTATGTATATAAAAATGTTTAAACTTCAATCAAGCGCAAACGTATATGTAAGATGTATGGTACATGGTCGCTTGAAGGTACGTGAAATAACAAAGCGTCGGGCGAAAGGCGGGTTGATGAAAAAAAATATAATAATGATGATAATAAAAGGCAAGCGAGGAGCCCTCGCTTGCGAAACTTTAAAAAGTGAACACTGGGATATGGTAGTGACATTACGTGCTCCGAGGGAATAAGTGACAAGTTTTTCGCAGCGCGTAACAAGGAGGGCGAAAACGGAAGGGGGGATAAAAATGGTATAACGAGAGAGAAAAGACGATGGAAGCTGCGTGGAGTATCGAAAGGAAGAAAGAAAAAAACGAGAGATCGGAAAGAAGCGACAAAGACGTATATGTGTGTACATGAATGGTACGTATATTGCATGCAGAGATGCAGCAGTGTAGGCTGTATGTAAGGCCCTTGTTGAACATGAAGTTGAACTACACCCAAGCTGTGAATACAGAATTATCGCCTTTGAAACTTTCAATCTACCGTGTAAACAGTCTACGCTACTCCGCTGGGACTTTGCGAAACGTTGGCTTGTGACGTTGCTCCTCGTGGTGGTTGATGGCCCGGAGAAGCGCGGGTTTGAGTCACGCATTATTACGAGCAAAGTATGTGCATTCAAAATTTTATATCGCGTTAAGTCGCGATCGACGGTGGCCCCTTCTCTCCTCTTTGGCTTGCGCTTCGAGTGCTTTAAACCTCTCGAGAATACGTATCAGATACCATTATGCATATACTCACTTCCTTGTACATCCGCACACCCGTACATAGGCGCATTACTTCTATACAGATTGCGTTTATCCATTAGGGTGGTTCTCAATAGAGACTGACGATCTTTTCATGCAAGCCTGATTTGCAGTGACGTGGAACAAGCGTTTTAGAAATATTCGCAAAGGAGGGGCACAATGTTTCGAAAAAGGAGTGCCTTTAACCCCACTTGCGTTGCATTTTTAATCACACATAGTTTTCTCACATGTGTAACGTTTATGTAACGTCCTTTATGGAACTTTTTATACACATATAGAACGACTTGATACTTCTGGTAGTCCGTATATTCTAGAAATTACATTAGGCGTCGCGATCGACAAAAATGGAGTATAAAAAGCCGAAAGTTCAGCATAAAAAATCGAGCATTCGATGTCAAAAACGTCATTTCATTGACCTAAAGACCTAAAACTTGTTGGTTATTTGTTCTTTATTCGATTCGAACCATACCTAAAAAACCCAAGGACTGAGGAATCTTAAGGAACCTTAAGGAACCTGAGGAACTCCTTATGTGCGTTGATATGTTTATTATTTATGTCTATAGAAGAAGAAAATGCAATTCGTGTGAATTTGATTCGAAAATTTGCTCCACATCGCCCTCGGAATTTCCATCTTCGTCGTGCCATCTATTCACTTTATCTCACTTTATCTCTCTCCATCTTTGGCTTGTCATTCCCGCGCAACAAGTGCGCTGTGAACTTGGCCGGCTTATGGGACCTTCTACTGTTCTGCTGGCCCGTGAACTTTTCCTGTCTCTCTCTCTCTCTCTCTCCCTCTTGGCCGCTCTTTGTCCAATATGGCTCGATAGTTATACGACCCTCTAGCAGTCGTTACAGCATTCATGACCGAACGATTTGTTGAGCATTCACCCGTTAATTTTCTTATGACTTCCCACTCTCTCCTCGATAATCTTCGACATTACAGAAGAAAAAGTGCTTAATTGGTGCAACTAAAAACTGAACCATCGATGTAGTTATCGAATTTGTCGATCCTGTAATTGAATTTTGAGAGTGCAAGGATTTAAAGTATAAGGATTCGATGCACTTTGTGCACCCCACAAAAATTCGTGTTTTTTACCCGATGCAGATTAATGTACAAGAATAAGGTATTATTAGAAAAAGATGAAGGCTTATTAAACATCGAAAAGACCAATTGTTTCAATGATGCTGGTAACAATTCCAGTAGCTGCACGTAGTTATACCCGTCCTGTTAATCAATGAAAGCAAGAAGATCCATTCTCAAGCATTTGAGACAAACCTTTCTTGACAGGATCAAGACACGAACGCCCCTCTCTGATAGGCAATTATTTGTACTTGCTCCAAATTTTCGGGAACCCAAAAGCAATGTCAGCTAGTAGCACTCGAGACCAACGCTTTATTTACAGTCCAACCTCCATAAAGTTCAATTAGTCTAGAAGTATCCCTTAAATTTAACCTCACAACTATGTACATTACTTATCCCCATTCATGAATTATTAAGGCAGTAGTCTACAGAATTACAAGATATAGGAACGCAGGGGGAAAAACTTTCAGTAGTTACGCAATTCTCTCGCAGACCGGCGACGTAAATTATTGAGAACGCGTTTGCGGCCCTCTAAGGAAGAAACTGTTCGTGATCCTCCAACGAGCTCACAGCGAAAAACGACTACAGCCTTTTGTATGGTGTGGAATAGTGCGGTGCATGGTTTTCGCATTACTAAAAGAGAATAATAAGGAAACGAATCACTTCATAGAACAATTGATAAGGATAACACTTGATGAAATAAAAATCTTCCATCGGATGATTAAAAAAACACCGCGCGTCTCCTAAAACCTTCTGGTAGATGAGGTCCTGATATATATTTCCAGGGCGTCAACGCAGCACGACCCAACCACCGAAAAGGCTAACGACCATCTGGCCGGCCGCGTACAACCCTTACTATACGAAAATGACGGAGAGGCCACCGCCAAACGAGAAGAAAGTCGAGAGACCGGAACAGAAGCCAAGAGGTCATAGTACAGGTGAGGATACCAGAATCCCAACACCTCTCCACTACCCTTATTCCTTCGTAATGTTGTACGAATTTTGGAAAAACCGACCAATGCTTTCTCTTTGCTGATTCATCCCCCTCCCACGTAATTATCCCTGAAGGCTTGTCTTTTGAGAAAGAAATCGTTGCGCTACACTATTCTGCACCATGCACTGTCGTATTATCTAACCCTCCTTCGCCCACCACTGTATTATTTCGCGTTATCGAGCGTCCCTTAAAAACATATCTCGTAGGTAGGTCATCCGTATGCTGTTGTTTCGCACGCTTGTCAGGTTCGTCGAACTGTTGAATCACACAAAAGGTATGAAACCAATTTTCGGACAAACAAAGATGGACCGGCGACAGGCAATTCTAGCAAACTGCTTCACCTCAATTGTTGTCTAATTATCAATGGATCTGATGACCTGTGTGAGTGGTTTTTTTTCGTTCTTCATATTCGAAATTTCGCGAATCTCTGGTCCATTAAGTGGGTAAATACGATGGAAGAGTACTGTCCGACAATGTTGTAGCAAACATTGTATATTTAAGGAGGTTCGCCCGTAACTCGAGACTCAACGAATCAACCGAATGTTTTGCTCTTTTACTTTTGTAAAATCGACGCAGGTTCTTTATTTTCTTCAACTAAACAGTGGCAGTGGAGAACGGGTGCAGCGAGCCGTTGGACCATTCCGGTATCCTTCCGATACGGAACAATATTTGACGGTAACAAGGCTTTACAATTATACATCGCTGTTCTTCTATGTATATTCTATGCACTTATCTTCGTTTTTGGTTATTCAAAGTTAGAAAAATGCGAATTATCGCCACAAGAGTGCTTCTGCTGAAAGGTCGTCTGCATCAGAGTTTCAGAAATGAAGATTTCATGCATTTTTTTTCAGAATAACTAGACGATTGGTCAATAAATAATTGCGAAGGTAGTATTATATATTTGTCTATAAAAGCGTGAAATTCCAAGCACCAGAGTTGAAATTATCGGTTACCATTAAATTCACGTAAAACATCCTTAACATATTCATTGCAACGATAAATTGGCGTAACCTACTCTCTTCTGCTCCTCTTTGTGTGTCGTCTTGCCGAGTCTAATTTTTTACCAGCTGATTACAAATCTTTCAACGCAAAATTGTACCAATCGACGCAGAAAAATCTTTTCCTCTAGAAATTGAAGAACGATTTCTGAAGTACCCCTTCGGAAAAACTTGGATGCCAGGCACTGATAATAATAATCCTCCAAAAAAGATCTGATATTTACATCGGTTATTTTTCTATTGATCATTTTATAAGAACCTCATTCCCTACAAAAAATACATCAATGCTTGCTCTATTTCTTTTTCAATGCATGCAACTTTTTTAGCTCGGAAATGGCATCACAAATAACCGGATGAGTGAATTTGACACTCGTTATCCAGTATTTGGTTACACTCAACTATAAATATATGTATTCCCAAAAAATATTTCTACGCATAAAAATGAAAATTACATGAAACAATTAGCAAAGTAATTCGCGAGCTGTTGACACAATTTCCGATCTCAATGAGCAGCAATGAGCAGCGCGAACTTGTCGAGTAATTATCTTGGTAATTATTCTTTTTGACGTCTTTATACCACGACAAATTTTGGTTTCCAACATCTTCTTTACGGGGAAAAGTTCGGTAAAAGTATTTGATATTTGTATAAGAAAGATACTATAAAATAAACGGATATTATCAATTGCGTTCGAACCACGTAAAAAGATCTAATTCACGGGATTATTTCCCTCCAACAATTCGGATAACACCGCTTTCTTGACCGCAATGAGTGGATCAAAAATGTCTCGTCAGTGAAAATGCATCAAGAACGAGTCGAGTGACGTTGGTGGACGTGGATGTTGGCTCGCGATAAATCTCGAAAAAGTGCGCTGCAGAATCGCGATAGTATAATTTTACACGTACATACGCAGCAAGGTTGAACGAAACAGGTTGGGTGGCGTGACGGACGCAAAAGTACGCTTCGGCCAATTTTCCAGGCTACGAGGTGCATTAAAAGTGCCGTCCTGCAACATGAACGAGCTCCATCCGTTTGCAATGAGGCTGGCGAAGTGGAGAATGAGAAAAAGAACAGTGTACATATGGTTTTCTGCTATTCCGCATGATTGTTGGACAGAATAGCGCATCTTCTCACTTTTAACGCGCTTCGTCGTCTCTGTGCAGCCCGCTTTGCGTCTTTCGGGCGTGCTCGGAATAGCTAATCTAATAAAATAGTGATACCGTGCATTCTCGGATGTGCATACGTCTACGTATATAACCTACGAAAGGTCGAGAACGAACGGTTCCAGGGTAAAAGGTAAGATGGTACACGCTTGTATTTAAACGCGATGCGACCTTCTGACATTGAGGAATGATACGTAGTACGGAGCTTTTATTCAACTTCCCACGCCCTCTGGGAACCGCTGGAGGGCTTAAGAAATGGCGGTGCAGCAAGAGCCTCAACCCATGTACACCCAAGCTTCTCCTTTCGAGTGTCCAAGTTGGACGAAAATGTTCCTTCGCCCATTTCTGCCCTCGTTCTTGCTCTTGTTGCAAGCTTCTCGCGAACACGGCAGGCACGAGAAGAGAGAGCGTTAGTTGAGAGAAAAACAAAATAGATAACTCGTAAATTTTGTACATACAAAGTTTCTCCGTCGTGTGTTATGTGTGAAATGAAGGAAACGACACGTTTTCGTCTCCTCGCGTGCATTCATAGATCAGGTATTCCAAGCACAAGCACCAAGAGCCTGATGCAAATTACACACTCGCAGTTCTAGATCTTTCGTTGCGCCCCCTAGAATTCCCTCGACTTTACAGCTCATGCGGTGTCGAGCGCCACGTACATGCGTTGTTACAGACAGAACTGCATCGTTTTGAATTGTGGTTTTCATGTAATATTGTTCTCAGTTCCTACGTCGTGTATTATATGTGTATCGATAACTGGTAGAGGATGTGTTTCGCGAGAATATGTGGAGATTGAGAATATTAGAAATTGGAGCAGGTGCTCTTGGAGGAGAAACTTTGGCAAAAATCGACAAATAACTCTTCTGCAATAAATAAATCTGTAATTAACGGTAAATTTGAACAGAAAGGCAAATTTACCGATGAGAAAAGAAAGAATCGCCGACAAGATACCTTTATACTTTATGTTTTTCTTGTATTATATTGTCAGTTATTCTTCAACCCTTCTATTCCGCCATTGCCATTTATACACGTAACTATCCGTGAGCTGTACGTACGTTATGTGACGATCGAGTTTCGCGGTACACTCCTTAAATTAGAAACTGCCGCACTGACAAAAAGTATCGATAAATTCAACAAAATATAAATGAATTCAACCTAATTTCCCGATCACGGGTGGCGAAGCTGATATAAAGTCAATTCAAATAATTAATTACGTTGAAATGATAGTATAAGTTCCGTCATGGCAAGATCATCTTGATTTGGTTCAACCAAATTTGGAGTAGACGCAACCGAATATCGAGTTTTCCTCATTCTGTGGATTACTTAATTTGATCGCACGTTCATTTCCAATACACAAATTGGTGAGTTAAATTAACCACGCATGCAGTTAATTCAATCGAATATCAAGCTACGTATTAAATATACATGAGTTATATAAATTTGTATTTATAAACAGACACACTGAAAACCAAACCTTTTTCAAATTAACTGCAAGCAAGTTAAGGACACATTTGAGCATTTTTCTGACAAATTTTCCGAGCATAAATGACGGCATTTGAGAAACAATTTTACAGAAATACATTAACTGTCCAGCCGGAATTATTACTTTTTACTCACTGCTGTTGGATCGTTATTATACTTGATTGCAAAACCTGAATGTAGACGAGACGGACAATACTTGGGAAAACGTTGCATGTGAAGGTACCCGTCTGGAATTTTTGCACATTGACACTACACGTCAATGACTAAAAAAATGATAAATTCATCCAGACACAGACGATAATATACTTCAGTGAAAATAGAAAAGTGCTTACAGTGTTGAGAGAAAAATAGCATTCACGGATAATCCAATATTGTCGATTGTTTAGTGGTCTCTTTCGAAACGATCAACATTTTTTATCGTTGCTAAGTGTAAATTCGACCTCCGGTTTCCCGTAATTAAATCTCTTCGTATGCACGATAGACACAAAGCAAATGAATCTGGTATTATCCAAGTATCGATTAAGAAGTCAACTCAACAGTGAGGGTCTAGGGGAGGGAGAAAAAACGAAAACAGATTAGGCAAATTACATACCCATTCATCCAATTGCATGTATTTTCGTAATTCCTGTTTCGATAACGCAGCGTATAAAGCCATCGAAGCGATTGTACCAAGCGGCAACTATCCGCTCCTCCCATCGTCCTAACGGAGAATTCTCGTAACCTTTGTAACTTGAAATATGCATGGCGATCCCTTAGTACGTCTAGAAAATTATGTAGGAACAACACGCGCATTCGTATCCTTGCACCCTTCTCCAGGAGCTCGTGATGGGGAGGGCAAAAGAGGGAGAACACAAAGCAAAGAGCAAACGGGAAAACACGAAGGTATCTGTAGCGGAGCGGCAGTGCGTACCCCATTAATATTAACTGCAACCCCTTGAGCATTATCCTTGGGCTTTGGTGAGACGTTTTGTACCCAAAGAGGGAATAAGATCGCACATCGCGAGATCGAGAAGAAGAGAGAGGGATGCAACAGTGAGAGTGAGAGGATCTTGGAATAATACATAAGCAGAGCCAATGCAACCTGGCACGCCTTCTCCCAGGGATATACTCATATATCACGAACATGAAAATATAATACACATTATCAAAGGTTTCGTCGCAAAATTACGTTTTAAACAGATATTAAACCGGTTTTTCTCATGAAAAGATCTTGCTTCTCACCGTCAGACTTGCCTCAATTACAAAATGACGTTGATTCTGTATAAATTTGTCCATCACTGTTATTTTACAGTCTTGTTGCCGTGTACGTCGTACAGTTGAATTAGGATAATTTCATTGGAGAATCCGAAAATTCGAGATACCACTTTGCTTTTGTTGAAAAAGGAAACAGTCAAATGATGTAAACCGATTCAATTTGTATAATCATCATCAGATGATCGGATGATGACGCACAACGGAAGCTCAATTATCATTTTGTATATCTTTATGTTTTTTTAATTATAAATCGATTTCACGACGCAATAAGTATATAGGTAAGATAATGCCAACGTATCGAGTTTCCATCAACGTTTGACAGTATTCCACGAGTTTGGTAATACAAATGATGAAAGTTTATCGTCTACGAAGGATATAACTGACATAAAACGGTCCAGACTGCAGAATCCAGGAATCATCTCCTCCTCTCTCTCTCTCCCTCTCTCTCTCTCTCTCTTCGGTCAGTCAATAACGAAAAGCCAACGATTCCGCTGACTTTGGCTTCTCGAACTGCACAGGTCAACATGGGCTGCGTTCCAAAATATCGGAAAATTCATGAATTTCCATGAAAGCTCGACGTTTGCGCTTGTGCAAACTGCCGTATACGATTTATTCCCACGCAGCTTACGAAACAATACAAACATCCTTCCTTTTTCGACCATCGCGGCAAGATACTCCTTGGCTCGTTTTCATTCAATAAAATTGTAGAAAATGCAATGCAATTGCTCGAAAAATCATTTTCATCCATATAATTCCATCTTCACATATAATTCCGCGTGCAAATGTGTACCCATTATTTTAACCTAGTACAACAATCACGATGTCATGTCACATTTTCAAATTCAATATCCTTTTTCAATCAAATTCTAATTTGCATTCTATTCAGCAACTGTAATTACAATTTATTACCATACATCAAGTGAAATCAAAGTATCGGTCCGAATGAACAACTTCGGATTCTAATTAACGAATTTTAACAAATCGAACAAGATAAGAAAACAATTGCTTCTATCGTTACGGCATGGTTTTTTTTTTATTTAAAACTCTGTTTTTTCTTGTAACGCCATGGCGATATAAATCATTTACAGTACAAACATATTAACATAGAACACGATGGGTGAGTACGCCAGTAAAAACATCAGACGTGGATGACAGAAAGGACAGTGAACTTCCGCCGCATTGCCAGAATGCATACACAAACCTGGAATACTGGGCTGTAAAACGGAATCGTTAAAAACGTTGAGCGAGGCGGACACGTATACAAAGGCACATATAAACGTGTATGAGCCAGCTTGTACGCGGCTGACATCAATCAGAAAACTTCCGTGTTCAATTACGCCATGTCTCTGATGCGCGAAGGGAAAAACTGTACGAACGAAATCTGCGCATACACGGGGAATCCCTTGGCGAATTTTTGTTCATTTTTCAAAATTCGACAATACACCATTTTAATACAAAAGAACCATTAGCGATATTTTGTAGTTTTTTGAACAGTCAATTGTAACGAGAGATGATTAAATGATCAGAATCATCTTATGAACCGTTTTTTTTTTCGTTGATTTGAGAAACGAAACAGAATAATTATAACAATATATACTCGCTTTCATATTGGAAACGATATAAAAGATGAACGGGAATTAAAGTTGTTTCGGCTTTTGCGGCAGTTTGAGTTGGCACAGAGAACCTCAAATGTTTGCTCCAATATGCATGCAAATGCGTGAGAACTCATGTCCGTGAGTACGTTCGTTTGACGAGCGAGCTTGCAAGGTATTTAGTTGCGTTCCGCAGTCACGTATGCGCGCGTACGTACAGAAAAGTTTATTTTTTATTTTTCATGAATCGGCGATCGAGAAAAAGAACTCTCGTGGGGTCGGGTCTCGTATCGAGGGACCTTTTCCTAAAAAAAATAAAAATAGCGAACTCAAAATCGTTGCGCATGCACGGGTTTCCAAGGGAAGAGAAACGTGTATTCGCATGAAACAGAATACGTGAAGAATGTTTACC
Organism: Heteropelma amictum; assembly: GCA_959613375.1. Classification (NCBI taxonomy): domain Eukaryota; kingdom Metazoa; phylum Arthropoda; class Insecta; order Hymenoptera; family Ichneumonidae; genus Heteropelma; species Heteropelma amictum. The sequence goes on from OY390725.1 coordinate 7,281,050, forward strand.
CTTTTCTGGTCAGTTCACGTAAACATTGATGTATGTGGTTTTCCTCGTACCGAAGTTGCGCTAGTGCAGTCAGCTGTAACTCCGTTTTGGTTCGAAAAAAAACAAGTGCGTATGAAACAGCATGAATTTCAAATCAAATATTTTCAAGGATGATAAAACGATCAATAATCTTCCATATCCACGCCTAGAGCCGTGGTCGCTGGAGAGATGAATAATTGAGCTTCACTCTCAACAGGAAAAAAATTTGATAAAAATTCCGAAACCACGTATTCCACTATTTTCGAGAGCGCTCTTTTCATTGATGATCTCAGAATTGTATTCTGATGGCTCTGAAAACTAATTTGGCGCATTTTAAATAAAAAAATTACCGAAATTGCGATAAATTAACAAAAAACATATAAAATGATAATTACATGGAGACTACTGATGTAAGAGGGTTTTTAAGAATAACGCTGGAATAAGAATAAGAGTGGAAAAAATGTTCCACCCGTCATGCTCCAAAATGTCAACCCCCCAAAAAAGCCAAAAAAAACGACCATCTTTCAAAGTGCGTACCGGGTTCAAAAAAAATCCTACATATTTTAAAAAAAAGGTGATCAAAGTTGAATATGTCCCTTTTAATACGCCGCTTGGCAAATTAAGATATCGTCATTTTTTGAAGAGTGATGAAACTTTTTGTGTCCCTCGGTATCGGGGCGATTGTTTCCAAACTTTCGGACGGTAGTCTATGTATATAAATAAAGAGATACATGGAAAATTTGCAAGTATATATAAAAACTTGGATGCGGTACGTAAGCGCATGCATGATAACGCGAATGAGAAAAGAAGAGCGAGTGAAGAGCCCACGAAGGGATTGAGCTTCGTGATAGCGAGTGCACCTCGATGCTAAGAAGGAAGGAAACAAGGAGAGGAAGCGAGACGAAAACAGAGAGTAAAAGACTAAGAGATATGCAGCTAGAAATGAAGGGGGCAAATAAAGAATGAAGGGAGCGTGTACGCGCATGAAACTGTTGGAAGTTACGACGATGCAAAGCACGTAACTTAGACGTTCTTAACCGCATGCTGGAAGAGCGGCAAGCGCTATTGCAGTACGACTATGCGCCGGTTCAACTTAACAGAGACTCGTATAGCAAAATCGTAACCGGGTATCGTAGTAAAAGCTCAAAGTATAACATTACGCCCTGCTTCGCTCGATTCGCTCTCGGTAGGATATGCTACCTCATTTCCTCGCTTGTGTATGTACGCACATTTTCCCTCTTGTGGCTTTGCTACGCTTCCCTATCGGGTTTCCCATATCCACGAATAAATAAAAGATCAGCGAAGGAATTCGCAGTAGATATAGCAGCGATGCCCCTATACATCGCTCGCTCCCTCGCTCTCTTTTCCCTTCTTCTTTCATCCAATCTCCACTCTTTTTCCATGCATTCGAGGAACACTACTCCATCCCTCTTTCTTCCCACGAGGAAAAGTGTACCCTGGCTCATCCGGTTTAGTTCCCTCACGATCCGGATTCACGCGAGAGACGCCCAATACACACACGCACACACGTACGCGTTTTTTTTTCGGCCTTACCCTCGTCTTTCGATAACTCGAGTTTTTTTGCAAAGGTTTGTTCAACAACGAACGAAACCTCTCGCGTCCATTTGCTACCCCCTCGGATACGAGGAATAATAGGCTTTGGCTGTAGTACAATCGCCTTGGATATTGAAGATTCTCAAGAAAGAAAAAAGACAATTATTTTGTCCTTATGGATTGCTTACAATGATGAATGCAAAAAAAATATAAATAATCATGCTTACGTATAATAATAGGGAAAACCACGAAGGAGCTTTGATACTTCATCTGTACGTTCATCCATACGAATTTTGTTTTGCAAATTTGCTTCTCTACGAGAAGATCTTTGCGAAGATACACAATATAACACACAAGTATAGGAAATAAATTGTACAGCGACGTATTGTCAAGAGTAACAAGGAGTCTAAAGTTCTACAATAAAACCTGTGAGATTTATTGATAATTCTTCTTAACAGGAGGATTATTTTCTAGTGAAAAAATTCTAATGAAAAAAAATCACGGGTTTATGTTCGCACCATAGCACTCTCCGAGTAACTCGAACTATCGACGTTATCGAAGAATTCTTGGCAATTATTCAATACTCAAAATGACATTAAAAAATTAAAGTATTCAATGACTTCTCTTCCCTCTTTCGCCTCGTTTGAGCTCTATAATGTTGAGGTCACCGACGCGCATATCAGGTCATGATTACTTGATACTTGGGGACGTGAAGCTTTTTTTTACACCGTTAATCACTCTCTATAATATTCCCGCCGTGTAGGATATACCTCGGTCTGACCTGCACAGACTTTCACTACTAGCAAGGCGGATCGTAGACTCATGTCAGTCACACATACCTCCATTACCCGTCTAGAAGCGTATACCTTACGTGAGAAGTTTCCGACTTCGGTTATTCCTGTATCGTGCACGTTCAAACTAACATGAGTGCAGCGTCTGACCTACTGTGACAATTACCACTAAACGAAATACTCTACAATGTCTTCGTATATATATTAAACTCTCACAGCACAACCGCACATGATTTTTGTATACCAAAAGGTCTTTATGACACGAATTCTTTTTCTACATTTTCAAATAATTATAACCCACAATTTTCCGTTCAGTTTCATGAAAATTCATAAAAATATTGAAAATGGTGCGTTAGCGATCTTGTTTCCACTATATATGGGCAGAACAATGACTATATTCTTTACTTACATGTTCTTAAAGTCTTGTATTCTCAATTATCTTAAGCTGAAATAAGTTTCATCTTAAATATCTCTGCTATAAAATAGCTCAAGTTGACAATATTTGTCTGACATGAGAAAAACATCGAAAATTCACTATACAGTTGTGTTTCTAAATATCCATACGTCGCAATATCTTCAAAGCGAAATGACATATAACTTTTATTTCTAGCTTCAAAAATAATCAAATTACGCCTCTGTATCGAAGGAAGATATTCCGACGTGACAGCATTTTAGAACTGAGATATTGTGGATTTGTGATCGTTACGAATGGCAATGTTTTTTCCCAAAATGATCATGTACGTGAAATTTTTTAGAATGGCGTTATTAAAATTCTATATTATTAAATACTTTTTTATTTGACACATTTTACTAAATTTTTATTTATTATTACGGTTTATACCCAAGACTAGTATGTGAATTTAGTGGTGACTTCTACTTCGACTCTGAGGTGACATTTGAAGATCATTTAAACATCAAAGCGTCGTTTTTATTTAATGGAAATTTCAATGTTCAATAAAACAAATACGCCAGGATTGAATATGACTTCATATGAGGGAATACTTTTCAATATCGAATGCACATCGAGTGCACACGAATGCAATATCGAATTTATATAATATCGCGTGTATGAATAACGAGGGATGTATCAACCAGGATATTTCCCATGTTACAGTATTATTAGCCTCGTGATGATGCTACAAGCACAGGACTAAATAGAATATCTCAATACATAGAAAGAAATTAGAAAGTACCATCAACCTGCGTCGTTCACGTCTTGTCGGTTTTTCACCCTGCTGGTACATCCAAAAAATTCTGAAAAAATGTATGCTCATTGTTGTAACATTTAATGTAATATATCAATCGTTAGATCGTAGGAAAATAATTTTTTATACCCAGGTTTACGGACGTTTGGTAAAAATAGGGCCCGACTGTTTCCGGCTGGGATGACGCCGCATACAGCAGCCCTCTGACTAGCACATACACGTCCCTCCAGTTAGGCAATATTTCCGGGTGATGTATAGGCCATTTTTATAGATATAGAAATCTCTTTTGATTTTTCCAATCAAATTGGTCTAAGAGTCAAGAGCAAACTTGGTTAAGATTAAGATAGTTGACGAAAGAAATGTTTAATAAAAAAGAAATAAACAGTGGATTTACTGCTCTGTCCAAACATGCAGTATCAATATTTGTACGTATGCACATCGGTTTGTGTATCTATACATATGTATTTAGGGGCTATCATGTATAAATTGTATGTATGTATGTATACTTCGGTCGGGTATGTCTCGTACGCGACGAGAGCCCGTTCTATGGTAGCTACCACCACGAGCTTGTAGTCTCTACTAATTATGTGTGCCTGACAAACAGTGATTGCGCATCAACCGTTTACCTGTTAATATGTCGCCAACAGTGCTGTAATAAACTCGACAACATAACGGTCGAACGATTTAACGTAACACTCTTCCAAATATCACCATTGTTTATATGGTTTTAAATAATTAATTGATATGCCATAAATTGGAGAAAATCCAGACGCGTATTTTAATCGTTTAAAGGAAAAACGAAATAATTATCAACTACAATGCATCAAATGACACTTTTGACAATTTAATAAGCTCCGTTTGCGTGAATTCGCGAACCCCATAAACAGCAGTTTCGTTAACCTTTCCTCCTGGGGGATGAAAGCGTCACACATTAATCGTTACAGTAGAACTGTAATTCAATTTAGTCACGTTATTTATAAAATCATCGGAATACCATAAAACCTTCAAGAGATATTCATATTCTCACTTCTCCGACTGACGCAGAATTAACACCATAATTCATACGTTTGTACGTACACGAGGTCATTAGCAGCGAGTTCCGAAGCTTTAATGACCTTTCAGTGTCCAAAAAGGCGTCACAAATAACACATTTCAAAATATAATTGGCAATATTTTTTTGTTCACGAGATGGAATTTTGTGAACTCCCAAAACGTACATTTTAACGTTTTTGAAAATATTTTTCAAAACTTCAAACGTACGTACACTTTTTTTTCCGACAGAAAATAAAAAATCAATAATATAAATAAAAAATATACAAATAAAACGCCAACAATCGCGCGATATTTTTTCGATAAAGGATCAACTTCCGGGCCCCATAAACTTTTTATTAGAAAAAAGCATTAAATCTATTTATTCAGTTATTAATTTTTATGTACAACACATTTTCTCTACCAATCACGTGGGGCCAAAAAATATATTAAGCACAATCGGAACTTACTTCCATTCATTCAGAAAACAGAATCATTAATTTCAAACCGTACATGTTAAATTATCAATTTTCCGATGAAACCATTCTAGTTTTTCGACTGATTGCTGGGCATTCTTGACAGTTCCCTCATACTGCAGGTTCTACACATGTCCTTGGAACCCTTATTGTACGCAAACCTTCAGCCTGCGTTTCCTCCACGATTCAACTCTCCTCCATTTATCTATTTTTCTGAAACTCGTATGACACGGCGAACACAAAGAACCTCTTTGTCCGGACCCCTTTTCTCTATCGCTACGTTTCCTCAGACTTTTCGAGACAATGTCATCGCCCACGAAAAAATATGTTCTTGTTAACCAGAATGAAAGAAAGGAGACAAAATTCTTTTCGAAATAGTTCGAAACATCATCAGACATATCCATTACAGTCTAGATAGAAAGGAATAATACAAAGGAGGGAAATAAAAAATGAACGTGCGAACACGAAAAGTATTTGTCCATGCAGTGCCTTGGAGCTTATCCGGATATTTTTTATTCCCCCCAAACGAGGCAATCTCCCCTCTTATTATTTACGACCCTGTGTGAATAAATGGGTCGTGGCCAGATACGAGTTGGTACAAGTGCTTCCCAGAGCCCTCCTCTTTTCTCACCTGTTTATAATCGCTACTCTACTTCCAGATCTATTACTCCCACGCTGTAATTTCGTACGCTGTACCGTCATTTACAATGGAATTCAGCTCCTCCTATCTTTATCTTCAGACATGTGTTTATTATGCTATGCAAATGCTGTGTGACTATTTAAATTAGAACAAGAAAAATGTTCATTAATTAATGCTTTTGCTAGTTTCCGAGGAATGCTTCCATTATTTTATTTCAAGTTCCTGAAAACATTACCTTGGTAAAAACTGGTAATTTCTTGTCTTGGACTTTGCACTCCTTCTTTCATTTCCGTAGTCTAAATTAAGCGAACACTGACTTGCTGCAATGGCGAGCGGTATGATATGCTAATGCCAGGCATTCGTGAGAGGTAGTTTTGGATGTGTTGAAACTTTAAGTTACGCCAAACGACCGGTTCATTCGTGCGTACATACGGCTTAAGTTTATTACCATGCGCAGCATCGTACTGTTCACGTTGCATCTGCGTATCTTGAGGGAAAATTTGAAAATTTTGAAAAACTTTCTCTTCTCACACCGCAAAGGTGTGGATTTTTACTAGGAGGGATTGCTGAAAGAATTATTTCATTAATGCTAGACACGGTACTTGTTTCGATGAAAAAAGGCACTGTTCGTCGGATTTAATTCCCAAGCATACGTTATTTTTTAGATATTGTTTGCTTTTTTTTTCAAAATAATAAGAGAGGACTGAGGAACTCTAAAAGTTTTACAGCAAAAATCGGAGAATTCTGAAACTCTGTCGAAACACTTGTGGCAATCCAAATGAGAGAATTTTCCGAGCAGACAATTATTTTAAGAATTTCGGAAATAGCACCGTACGTTTATATTTTTGACATTGACTCGCTAGAGTTTTTTTTTTACAATGTTTGAATAAAATTGGAAACCGCTTTTGCGTCCATGAGCATACGTCAATTTTTTCGTACCTCGGAAGGAATTCGAAAATCACTCCAAGAAAGGTAAGAACGATAAGTTTCCTGGGTTTTTTCAGCGAAAAAATTTCCTGCTGTTTTTTCAATTTTCTTCAAGTATAATTTTCGAGCCTGATCAAAATTGCAGAACATTTTATCGCAAGTAAAATGGCAACGACCTAGCGCAAGAAATTAAAGTACAACTTTAATGTCCAAATTGTCGAATTTTAGCACTTTCTCTCAGGAGCTCTATTTTTGCTTTTATTTTCCGCGAGATTTAAGACGTGTCCCATACAGAAACACGTTATACATCCGCCTCCTCATTAACGTGTCTACTTGCACTCAAGTATTCCGGCGGTGATAAAATCAACTGAGCCTGTAAAACCCCTCACAAATTATTACATTTTTCGCCACATTTAACACACCTTACTCGAACAAATATGTGATTGCCGTACATATCATCAAGTATACTTGAAAATTATAACGCTGAGAGCTCCAAGGTGGGAATGTTGGCGTGAATTACAGAAGAAATAAAAATTCGTCAGGCATGTTTAAAATTTATATGACAAGTTTTTCATACACATCCGCAGGTACATGTAAACATTAAGATCTCTCAGGAATTTGCTGTCTCTGGAGTGAAATGTAAACCCGTTGATTTTTTTTTCCACGCCCGATGAATCGCCATTTCAAGCGTTATCGAGTGCCACGTGAAATCTTAGGTACACACGCGGTTAAAAGGAAAATAAATACAGGGGAAAATAAAATAAATATTAAATATATTTTGTCGTGCGAGAGGATAGCACGGAACGCAGAGTCGTGCTGATATTAAAATTGGCCTGGCACTCGGCGCAAAGAGTTTTCTGGACGCCGGATGAGTGGGCTCATGTATGACGGTAAAAGAGAGAAAAAAAAGAGTCTTTATACGTCGGTACCGCGAGCATCGTCGCGTGCGGCGAGCTTTTCACGTGCTTCGAGAACGAGGAACCGCAGCAAGGTGGTCGTACAGCCCTCGTGTACATACGAATGTGCAACGCCCAGAGGGGACGTCGAGAAGCTCTTCAAGCAGCGAAAAGGGATGAGAGAAGAAGTGAGGAACGCTTTTTAGTAGCTCGACACGACGTACTCGGCAAATCATTGTCCCGTGTAAAAAAAACGCCACCGAGCGAGACACGAAAAATAAATAAAAAGTGAAGAATTACAAAAAAAAAAAACGTTCGTAGGAAGAGACGAGGCGGAAAAAAAAACGGAAAATTGCTTGTGCTTTCGGCACAAATTAGAAAAAAAATTAGATGCGCGGTTGTCGTTTGTGAAACAATTCTTTTAACCCAACAATCGTGAGATGCTTATCTCAAGAGAGTACATGGAATATGGGGATGAATATGATCTCGTGATATTGACCCAGATGTGTTTCCTACGGAATCGTGAAATTTATATTTCTAAGCGAGATGCGAGCCTGAGGAAAAGTTGGCCTGTACAGAAGTTGTCATCTCTTTTGGCAGTGACGATATATGCGAATCCAGAAGCTTTGACGATTCGCTCTGATGCGTAAGGGGATGAATAAAAAAACATTCCGCATCATTTTTATTTTATATTGTGTATATAGAATATATGCAACAATTAATGTTCTTTATTCATGTTATGCTAAGATGAAGTCGTACGGGAAAACTAAACGTTTTTAAAAAGTGCATTCATTGCCGCGCAATTTTCGTCATTTTGGACCCAGAACGACAATTAATTTTTGCTCGTTTTCATGTACAGAAAACTTTGCTGCGAAAACGTGTATGGAACATTACACTTTTCCCAACAAGTACGGAAAACAACTAATTACGTCACGCGTAAAGTTGCCGCATGAGACGACAGCTTATCGCATCAAAAGTTCAGAAGTTGCACCGGATTCAGCGACTGTATGTCTGAAAATTCGTTGTCTTCAGCACATGTGTCGCACGCTATGTTTTGTGCAACTCCTGCTTGGAAAGTTCGATTCGAGTCTGCAGAATGAAATTACGTTGTTCGTCGGTGGTTGTCACGAATTCACGTTTGGTCCAGCATAAATGCCATCGCAACGTACAAAGGACCTTTTTTTCCTCTCTGCCGCCGAATTGCCCGCAAAGATCCGCTCTTGTGCACTAAGGCGGTGCAGCGTGAAACTTCGAAGACGTTAAAAAAGTATGTTTCGGGGGGTTAGAAAAATGCTATCGCGCGAACTAAAAATATCGCTATTTTTGTTTTGAAATATCTCTGAAAAAAAATCAGCAACGATTTTAAAGCTCCAGAACCTGGTCATCTCGAACTTGGGACCACTGCGTACGTCGCGAAGGTACAAATGTATGAATTATGGTGTTAATTCTGCGGTGATGAGACGCGAAATATCCACGGGTGAAAAAAGGACAGCGCAGGAAGCGCGCGTCTGGGCTATTATATTAAAAAATCCATATTCAGGTTTACGTTTTCAGCCTGGCCGCAGGTTCCCAGAAATGTATGACAATTTTGGACTTCTAACGCGAGATTCAGATAATTTATTATTAAAAAATGTCTCTCTCATGAATTCCAACTTTATTTTTTATTAAAATGATTCACCTCATAAGGAATCAATGTAATATTAGATCCTCTACAGTTTTGAGGTTTCATGCGATACATTTACCATAATAAACAACTTTTGTAGCATTTTTAAAAACTTGACACGTAAACGATGTGTTCTAATTGGCTGGAAAATATTTTCTTTGCGTTCCTCAATCAATAAATCGTTTCGTTTGTGACTTGGAATGATATTAGCTTCAAAACTGTATTAAAAAGAGCTTTATGTGTGCGATTCAGTATTCCGGACATAGATTTAGCTTGCAAAAGTATGTTATAATTCATTTTGAAATTAATCGTTATGAAAGATTCGGTGGAAATGAAATAATACGGTATCAACAAAAAAAAACAACAAAAAAGTCGCCCTTTCTTACTGTATACTGAAATTGAATGGTATTGAGCAAATTCTGTAACGTCCAGATAAGAGAAAATGTTGGAATATATATAGCAAAAGCCGCAGAGAGAAATAAAGAGGGACGGAGATGGATGAAGATGGAATGATACATCTCGTACGAATGAGAGAAAATGTGAGTGACGTGTAGAGCCTTTTCGCACTTTACCAGAGGAGGAAGCATCAGGTTGTTCGATTGTTCGGCAGCCAAACAAATTCCCATCTCCAAGAGCTGGGTGGTTTTATCTATTATTTTTCTTCCTTTTTTCATTTGCTTTCATGCAGTTTCATGCAATGTGAATAAGCATGTGTGTATATAGTTATCCGCGACCGAAATTCAAACAATTTTTCTTTTGAATTACTCGGCGTCGGGACGCTGCTGCGTCTCTCGATGTGTATTAGGGTGGTCGTGAATAGGGGTGTTTCGGAAATTTTATGCTCCCGGGAATCCAAAGACTTCTAATTTGATAATGAAAAAACAATTCCCTGATAAATCAGTTTTTGGCCAAAGTTTCTCATGAAAATAACAGGCAACTTTTTTTGCTATTCGAAACGTCACATGTCGTTAACGAATGTTTATTATTCAATGCTCTGCTAAAAAAAACCTAAGGCGGATGAAGTTCGTAAATGCGAGCGTTCATTTTTTAATTAACATTCAAGGTTTAATTGATATAAAATCGCCATTTTTCCAAGCACAGTTACGCAATAAACAGCCGTACTAAAAGATACCGCAATATCTCTCGTGGATTCCGAAATTGAGGATTGACGTAATTCTATTGTTTTAAGACTTCATTGTGTAACAAACGAAAATCGGACATTATCTTCAACTTGGTGTTGATCGAAGTAACTTGAAAAAAGTTTTCAAGAATATTGAAAAATTTTCAAATCGATACTAATGGAAAACAATTTTTTACTCTTGTTTAGTGTAGATGATAACGGACTTACACGAATGTATCTTAAATGTAATCTTTAAAAAAATGGTCATTTTATGTGAATTATACTTTTTTTTTGTAAAACCACTTGCCTGAAACAAAATTTTTGCATGGTTGTGTCCATATCAAATTTTCGACACAAAGCGGATTATCTTAGAGCTGAGATTAAAAGCTCAAATTTTCGAGGAATCGTTTTTCATCAATTTCAAAACGCTCAAGTCCCTGGGAGCATAAAAATTGCACGGCACCTCTATCAAGGGCCACCCAAATATATATATATATATAATCTGTTCAGAAAATACAGATGGGGATGATGAAATCATATACTGTGATGCATAGTACAGATGGGTCCGGTGACGTACCGATCGTTTTCTTTTACTTTCTCGTTTCCTTTATTATAGGAAAATTAAAATGGAATTTTTCAAGCTTGTCATGTTCATCTGTACGCCCTATGTTTTCATGATTTTTATTAATATGATTTGGTCTTTTCAGCACATTGAGGCACGTCGACTTGCCTCATCGAATTTTCGTAGCTTTGAAACATATGCATAGGTAGTGTTTTTTTCATTTATTTCGAACTTATTTTTATCACTTTTTGAAAAACGGAATTAAAAAAACCAGCGCATGGCACGACGCGTCGCCTCCTTCCCTCATAAATTGTAAGAAAAATGTTTCTTTACAAACGATTTTTGTTCATTTAATATAACCACAATACTTGATAATTTATTATTCAATTTAAAAAAGTTGGTTGTTTAATCTGAAATTGAAGCTAAAAAGTCTATTAACTAGAAGTCTATTATTTTTTCAATTCCGAGGAGCTTTTCCAATGCCAACCGTTTCCCCTTTTAGTAAAAACGAAATTTTTAAATCGAACTTAAAAGCCTAACGTAATTGATTTCCCATTTGGGTAAAGAATAAAAAAACTATAAGGCAATACACGTAATGTTTCAGAAATCAGACAAAATGGCGCTCTTTTATGACCCCCGCGATGGCCAAAGAAAAATCACCAATCCCGAGTGGCAGATACGATATGTTATGAGTTATGAAAAGAGTCATGAATAATACAAGTGAATAATAACTCACCGGTGGATCACCGGTTGTTAGTAGAAGGAAAATTATCGCAAACCAATGCTTGCGCTATTCTTCTTTCTGTACCGTGTACGTTAATGTTTCAAACTTTATGTCCCATCTCCCATCAATGTACATAGGAATAACTCGATGTCAAAGCTGTTGGACGTACTCAAATAAATTGTTGGGATTATCGCCGTGAAAAATTCACTGCCAAAGCCATCTCGTCCCCGTGCTTTATCGCCCTGGGTGTGAAATTTATTCATCGAGTATCGTACTCCAACAAACATAGTTTCGCCGTATTATTTACCGAGCTATACGCGCATATATATTTTTTTTTCACGAAATCCCTCAAATTGATGATATATTTTTTCAGAGACCGTCAGCACCCACTTTTGTACGAAAGATTTATACTTTTTAAACCGGTTTTATATCAAACTTGTCTTGAGAGAGTGCACGTGTGCTAGGAAGTGTGGTGTGATTTAGGAAAATTTCGGGAGAATAAAGGAAAAGAAGAGTGCAGTAAAGGTGTGAAAGTGAGGAAGAAGTGATCAGAAAAGCGAGGAGAATGAAAGAAGCGGGGGGTGAGGTGAGGGGAATGATAGAAATGGATGAAAGACAGGCGGTAGTAGAAGAGGTTATGTGCGAGACGGAGGAAGAGGAAAGGGGCAAGGACGAGAGCGAAGGCTGGGACGGAGGGATAGAGCAGCAGCAGCAGCGCGGCGGCAAAGATGAGAAGGTGAAAAAGGAAGCGGTCGGTAAGGAAGAGGATAGAGGAAGGATGGTAAAAAAGAGAGGGCGACCGAAAAAGATAGAGAATAACAGGGATGTCAGAGAGTTCTTATGGAAAAAGGGAATAGAGGAAGAGGATGAGCTGCAGTCGCCACCGATGAAAAGGATGCTGAAAAAAACGAAAAACAGCAAAGAAAAAGGAGTAAAGAATGCAGAGAGAGCGATGACACAAGAAATGGCAGAGGAAGAGAACGGCGAAAACGAAAGCGAAGGGAATGTGTATTCGTGGATAAAAGGATTACAGGAGACGGAAATAAGGTTGAGAGGAGTCATGAGGAACAGTATGGTAGAGCTGGAAAGAAAGATAAGGAAGGAAAGAGAACAGTGGTGGAGGGTGGAAATGGAAAGGCTGAAGAAAATAAGCGAGGAAGAAGGTGAAGAGCAATGTGAGAATTGCGAAGAAAGAAGAAAGGAGACGCAAGAACAAAATAAAATAGTGAGGGAGCTCACAGAGAAAATAGAGAAGGAAAGAGAGCAGTGGAGCAAGGACCGAAGCAAGCTGATAGGGATAATAGGGATACTACAAGACGAAGTGGGCTGTGGGGGACAGAGCAAAGGAAAGAGAAATGAGGAAAAAAAGAGAGAAGTAGGAGAGAGAGAGGACGGCGAAGAGAGAAGAAGAATGATGGATCGCAACAACAGACGAGAAAATCGGGAAGGGGAATGCAGGGGAGAAAAGGAGATGTGGTGCAGAGAAGTTGAAGAAAGACGGGAAGAACATGAGGCAGTGGAGGAATGGCACGAGGTGAGAAGAAGAGGAGCAAGAGGGCGCGACGGAAGCGATATGAGAAGACCGGAGGAGGTTGGAAGAAAGGAGAAAATAATGAAAGAAAGGCCGGCAGGAATGAGGGAGACAGAGTGGAGGGAAGAAAAGAGAGAGAGGGAATACAGGAAAAATAATATATACATCAGGTTCAGAGAAAGAGATGGATACACAGGAAGCCAAGCTGTAGAAGAGATTGAAAAGAGGTGCGGACAAGAGGTAAGAAGGCAAGCGACGGTAAGAAGAGCGGGAAGAGAAGCGGTCGTTTTAAACTTCAGAAACTGGTCCGAGAAGATGGAGATAGTGAAAAAAAGGAGGGAGCTAAGGGGCACAGGAATAAGGATTGAAGATGACATGACGAGAAGAGAAAGAGTAGTGCAGAGGTGGCTCGAAGATGTAAAGATGAACGAAGAGAGGCACGGAAGGAAAGCAGAGGTGAAATATGGAAAAATTTGGCTGGAGAAAAGATGGTGGAGATGGAACGAGAGGAAAGGTGAAATTGAAGCGTGGGGAGAAGGAGGCGGAGGGATGTGGTTCTTTCGTGGAGACCGGGGAGGACGGCGATGAGGAGGACGGAGGCAGCTACGAGGCGAATGAAGAAAGAAGAAAAAGGAAGGGACGGAGGAGAGGTGTAGAAAGCAGAGAAAAGGGAGAGGGGGAGGAGGTGCAAAGAGAAAATAAGGTGGTGATGTGGAATATTGCAGGGATACATAAGATTGGGGATGCGTGGGAGTTTTTGGAAGAGGTGGGAATAATAATTTTGCAAGAGACGTGGGTGGAGAAGAAAAATGAGAAAACGGTCGAGTTAAAACTGAGTAGCAAATATAAATGGTTTTTTAAAGCGGCAAGCAGAGAACAGGGGGTAAAAAAAGGAAGGGCTAAAGGAGGACAGGCGATTGGAATAAGAAAGGAGGAAGAGGCAAAATGGGAAATAAAAGAGTGGGGGCATGGATTAATAATGAAAAATAGAGGTGGAAAGGGGGCGGTAACAATAATAACTGCGTACAATAATGTAGGTTGGAGAAAAATGGAGGAAGAAATGAAAGAAAAGATATGGGAGGAAGCAGAAATGAGGAACAGAGTGATAATAGTGGGAGATTTGAATGCGAGGATAGGGGAAGAGCAGGGAAGGAATGAGGGGGGTACAGAGGAGGGTGAAAATGAACACAGAAGATCGCAGGACAAGACAATTAACACAGAGGGTAGAAGGTTATTAGAAATGTGTGAGGAGTTAGGATTAAAGGTTATAAACGGGAGGGTAAATGGAGATAGGGAGGGAAGCATAACATTTGTAGGGGGGAATGAGGAGTACTGTGGATCGGTACTGGATTATGTGATAGTAGTTGATAGAGGGGAGGGAGGAGAGGTGAGATGGCTAAGGGTGGAGAAAAGAATAGAGTCGGATCATTTGCCGATAGTATTTGGGATTGGGGAAAGCAAAGGAAAGGGAGAGGAAAAAGAAGAGGGAGAGGGGGGAGAAGAGCAGGAGATAGGGAGGCTAATATGGAAAAAGGAAAAAGCGAAAGAGTTCCAGGAGGAGCTGCAAAAGGAGATGAAGAGGGATGAGGAAATAGAAGAATGGGAACAGCTGAAGGAAAAAATAATCAAAACAGCGGAGAGGATAGGGTTAAGACAGAAGAAAAATAAGAATCGAAAAAGGAGAGGGCTGCCGAGATGGTTTAATGAAGAGTGTAAGGCACAGAGAAGAAAAGTCTGGGACAAGTTAAAAAGGTTTGTAAAACAGAGAAGTGCAGAGACGAAGAGGGAACTGGTAAAAGAGCGAAAGAAGCTGAGGGCCACATATAGAGAGGCGAGGGAGGAATGGAGGAATGGAATTTGGGCAGAGGTGGGAAAGGCAAAGGATATGGCGAAATGGTGGGACGCGATAAACAAATTTAGAAATAAAAGAAGAGCGGGGGTGGGGGAGAAGATAACAGAAAAGCAGTGGAAGGAACATTTTGAGAAATTGCTAAATGGGTCGAAGACGAGAAATGAGGAAAGATTGGAAAGGGCGGGGGAAGAAGGACCAGTAGCAGGAGATGAAGAGGCGGGAACGACAGAAGCAGAGGTAGATGCGGAGAAATGGGAGTTTTATGCGGAATTTGGAAAAAAAGAATTGAAGAGGACACTGGCAAAAATGAAGAACGGAAAGGCGGCAGGGGAGGATGGAGTAGTCATAGAAATGTTTAAAGTAATGGATGAGAGACAAAGGGAGGAGTTGAGAAGAGTGTTGAATAAAATATGGAAGACAGGGGAAATGGCAAAAGGGTGGGAGACAGCAAGAATTGTGCCGATATTCAAAGGGGGAGAAAAAGGAAAGGTAGAAAACTATAGAGGGATCTCACTGTTGAACATCGGGTATAAGATTCTAACGAAAATGATGACAGAAAGGATGTGCAATTGGCTAGAGAGAAATGGAAAATTAAGGGAAAGTCAGGCAGGATTCAGAAAGAAAAGGGGGACAAGGGATCAGATATTTACATTAAATGGAATAATTAATAATAGATTGAGGACAAAAGGGGGGAAGCTATATGTAGCGTTTATAGATTTTAGGGCGGCGTTTGATAAGATGTGTCGGGGGAAAATGTTGCGCAAACTTGAAAAGATAGGGCTGGAGGGGAAGATGTTGAAAATGATAAAGGAAATTTATAGAGATACGACGGCGGAAGTGCAAGTAATGGGGAAAATAACGGAAAGATTTGAAACCAATCAAGGAGTGAGGCAAGGTTGTGCGTTGAGTGGGGTGTTATTCGATCTGTATATCGATGATTTGGAGGAGAGATGGGAAAGAAAAAATGAGGGAGGAACCGTGATAGGAAAGGAAAAAATGTATGCAATAAAGTATGCGGATGATGTGGCGGCGGTAGCGGAGACGCAGGAAGGATTACGGAGCATGCTCAGGGATTTAGAAAGGTGGACAGAGGAAAACATGATGGAAGTGAGTGTTAAGAAGACAAAAATAATGATTTTTAGAAATGGTGGGCGGCTAAAGAAGGAGATGAAATGGAGGATAAAGGGAGAAGAAGTGGAGGTGGTGAATGAATTCAGGTATTTGGGATATATTTTCACGTGCAAGAATGCGATATGGGCACACGCAAAGTATATAAAGGGAAAGGCACAGAAAGCAGCGAATGCGGTGTGGGGAGTCTGGAAGAGAGCAGGAAGAAATGTGATGGAAGAAAGGCTGTATTTGATGGAGGCAATAGTGAGAGCGGGATTGTTGTATGGAGTAGAGGTATGGGGAATGGGAAAGATTGGAGTGATGGAGAGCGTACATAATAGGTGTTGTAAAATGGCATTAGGAGTGGACAGAAGAACACCAAGGTACATATGGAGAAAGGAAATCGGGGTAAGAACAATGGAATACATAATTAGAGAAAGGGCATTGAGATATGTACGAGAGGTTTTAAGAATGAAGGAGGAGAGATGGCCAAGAATTTGTTTGATGGAGGAAATAAGGGGTTTGGTAAATGGAAGGCCGAGTAGGTGGGGGAAGGATTTGAAAAAGGTGCTAGGGGAAATGAAAATAGCTGAGGTTATAGGGATGATCTGGGAGAAAAAGAGTGAGGAAGAAATTGATAGATGGATAGAGAAAGGATTGAACAATTTGAAGATAGAGACGCTGAAAAAGGAGGAGGAGGCGATAGAGAAATCGACGTACAATAAAGATTACAAAAAAATAGTGGAAAATGTGGAGGAACCATGGAGATATTGGTCAGAGGAAGGGGTGAAAGGAAGGGACAAAGAAACATGGGCAAGATTGAGATGTGGAAATGTAGGGAGAGCAGGGAAAAAAGGTGAGAACGAGTGGGGGTGCAGAATTTGTGGGAAAAAGGAGGAAACGATGGAGCATCTGCTCGTATGTAAAAAAGGAAGGGAATTAGTGAAGGAAAAAAGCAGAAAAGATGTAGAATTATGGATGAAGGGAAAGGAGGAAGGAGCAATTAAAGAGGAGTTGATAGCGGCACTAAGGGAGGAAGTGGACGGAGGATTGTGCGAATTTTTTAGAGAGGTAGAAAGAATAGGTAAGGAGGGAGTGGTAAGAAGGGGCGCGGGGCGGGATGAATGAAGTGGCAATATGGTAGATAAATAAGGAAAAAGATATGTAAAAAGTTGTAAAAAACTAATAATGTTGTGCAAATAAAACTCAGATATATATATATATATACTTTTTAAACCATTATTATTCACAATCCTTTACCGTGTCTACGCCAAGTTAGCAACGTATTTTTACACTTATTATTAGCAATGTTTTATGTATGAAAATATTCCACACCGATTTCGCAATGCGGAAAAATTTATTTCGCTGGGCAGAGTTTATATATTTTTCATCGATTCGACAGACATGCAACTTGAGTAACGATATAACAAAAATTTCACTCAAGTACAAACTGATTCAGCTGAAGATTTGGATGCTTTTGCCCCTATAAGTTTTTGCAATGAACACGGTATGTAGTTTTTTTTACAGAAATGAAAAAAAAACAAAAACATTTCCGTGAACTAAGAACTCTTTGCAAAAAAAGAACATATATACACCACCATATATTTTTCCGGAGCTGGGTGGACCTCTATGGGACTCACCAGCCTCTGTTGAAAGGGTCGACTGTATTTGGCACGGGTTTTCTGCAGTTTCCCCGTGCCCTCGCGCAAATGCGATACAGTAAGGGAGGTAAGACGACTGCCGACGCAAGAGGGTCAGGGAGGGGTTGGTCAAGAATGGAAAAATAAGTAAATTATAAATAATGCTTGAAAAAATAGAAAGCTCACTAAGGAAAAGCCTAAGAAGCCGGAAAAAGGGTGAATGAAAATAAAATAATCAAAAGTATAACATGTATTTACACTTTGCAGAATAGAAACATAAATTCGCATAACAAGTCACGTTGTTATCGTCACCCTAATTCATTTTCTGCCTCTGCCACGTGGGTTTTTTGAGTCTTTTCTCCATTCGTGCTTTGCCCTCTTTCTTTTACACCGTCCATCCTGTATCCTCTCTGTTCGGTTCTCCAGCACTTCCGGTACTCCCACTGCACTTATTCCCGTTCTCAAATCGTCTTGGCTTCATATCTCGTCTCTTTTCACAGTGTCACGAACAGCTTCGGATCGCACCTTTACACACATAACCACTCTATTTTCCCCGCGTTCTTTTCCCCCGAACTCTCCACCGGATCTCGCACGCTCTTCCATTTTACCCTCGTTGCTCATTTTCTCTCCATCATCGTCACCTATTTAAATGTCATTTCTGTGCAGTAACGTGCAAAATGCATTATTTTTGTTGCAGGAAGTGCATACATAATAAGGTGGAGCGCTCCACAGCTGATGGTTGTTGCAGTTCAGTACATCCTAACGGGACCCTACATGCCGCCTTACGTACCTCAAAATCCTAATTAAGGTTTATAAGCTCCATTATTCGATACCAATGTCATATATGTATGTATTATAGATGAAAAATCGACGTTTCGACAGGCATCGTCAATGTATTATCCGCATTAAGATCGAAAATCACTTTATATACCGAACGACGAACAAGAGCACAAAAATATCCTCGAGTTTAACGAAAACCGATGATCCCAAAAACGAGACATCATTTCTCGTCGTTTAAAAATTACTTCGAATCTCGGAAGCGATCTTCATGACGCGCTTCAACTGCCCCTACGTCGACAAAATTAAATTCGCCGTATCTCGCTGAAACGAATTTTTCCTCGATTTTTCAGCGCAATTAACTTTCGTACATTATCGCCTATTTTTAACTGTGTATTTCTCGTCAACCTTCGCAAACTCGATTCTTCAGCGGGATAAGAGCAGAAAGGGAAACGTCTCGTCCGAGTTTTCCCAGCGCCTAAAGACGAGAAAAGATCCTGGAAGGTAAAAAGAAACATCGATTTAAGAAAACTTTTGGCTTTGTTCGCCAGGAGCGGTGTGTTTACTCTTTTACCCCGGGATATATTCATTACGTGGTGTAAATTCAGGAAACCCTCAGAGGGTTGAGCTTGCCCGTGAACCATGTCCACCGTCCCATGATACCATGGTCCTTGTTGTCGGCGTAGCTGTCGCAGAGTGGCTAAGAAAGACGTGCTTCTCGCGTTGTATGACAAAAAGAGGTGAATACGTGGGAAATGGCGGAAGAAAGAGGTGGAGGAAGATAATAAACGCGGACACAAAAGTGGGCGCGCTCGCGAGAACTCTTGATTAATGTTTGCCACGCGAAAAATGGTGCCTCGTCCGAGCCATCCTCTTCTTGCTCCTGCCATGTACATGTATACCCTTCCGGTGGTTATGGGCCGAAAGAACCATCTCCTCTACAGAGACATACATATATGTATGCATGTTGGTGTGCTCGTACGCAATGTATAATGTAAGAGCGCGCGAGACCGTGAAGAATAGTCCGAGCACTTGCAGACAGTTACCACTGTGTACACATATAGCAGCAAAACTCGCAAAAGCTTTGCTCACCTGTGAACCGTTTTTTTTTCTTTCGTAAAAATTCGTACAAAAGATCGCATCATCCGACAGTTTGTGGCAAAATTTGGTTAATATTGTTCTACGATTCGTTGGATAAACTAATTGATTGAACATGCGGGAATCGTCAGCCAACGGTCCATTTGCGACGAGAAACGGAGTGATAAAAAAAACTCTTGACATCTCCCAATATAGTTTTCGACATTTAACAGCTGGCTTATTTATTGAAAGCACATGTCTCCACTGGAGCTTGTCCAGAACAATGATTGAAAGAAAAAACTTCCAAAGCATAGAAATACCCTCATTGATTCATTTATTGTCTCTCTTGCTTCCCTCTCTCTCCCTCTCTCTCTGAAACACACACCCACACGTACTCTCATGGACGTGAGATTATGTTAAGCGATGCGTGATCGGATACCACAGTCCACGTTAAGCCAGGCGTGACGGAGATACTGCTCAGTGACGTTGTTATATCGTGACGCCAGGTTATATGCGAACCCGGAGAGGGTGGCAGGTTTTCGGTAGAGATCGGAGCAAACGAGAGAAGATAGGGTTGAGTGGAACACAGAAATTGGTCCACGAGCATCGATGCCATGTGAGTTTTTTGACGCCACAAACGCATATACGACAGATTTGCAGTGATGACGAAATTTCTATCCACCTGGTACACGTTTATAACAGTGACGAGTATTTTGTCATATTTCGACGGTAATGCACTCCTGTGTGTGTGTGCGTGTGTGTTTCGTGTTTGACCAGGGTTAGAATAGGAGGAAGCTAACTTGAGGCTCGAGTCTGAGCAGATACAGGAAGGCAAGAGTATACAGCATCATCAGGGATCCAAAATACCAACACGGGATTATTAGTACCAGTGACGTTTGCACAATTATCGTGTCACGTATGCGCAATTTCATCGATTGTATCGTGCTGGAGAGGGTCACCGTGTAGGATCGGCGATGATAAAATTGTTAGGAACATGGAAAGTGGAGCAAAGTTTACTCAGGAATTACAAATTCGTTTGAGGCACATGCACACAGTGCGATTGAAACAAGCAGGAAATGTCGCACAACAGCTGCCATAACCAATTGAACGTGTGTTTAAAATGGCATACTCCGGAATACAGAGGGTCATGAATAAACAAGGCAATACGCGGTAAAATGAATAAAAATAGGTTTGAGGTTCGATAATTAATGACACGTACGTCCATGCTCCGCGTGAGAAATGAATATTTATCACGATTATTACGTTAATCGAAGTCGAAATTTTCCAATCGTCTGTCCGGATGATTGATGGGAGGTTAAAGGATTTGCACAGACATATATCTGCAGCTTGCGTATTACTGTTCCACTCGGAGTGGATTTTAATTAAAATTATAATTAACTGACTACGTTAAGATTCGGTATAATTCGTACTCGTATCATTATCCACTATTTACGACGACGACTTTTTTACGAACGTTTCTGAATCATTGAAAAACTGACGAAATTTTTCCTCAAAGATGTAAAAAATCACCTGCAATGGGGATTGCTTTTTTCCGATACTTTAAAGAGTTTATAAAAAAAAATTGATCGATACACGAACGGGCAGATATTTTTGGAGCCACAACCTGGCAGTTGTATTTTCGGTTTGACCCGATAGCGTTAATAACACGGTGAAAAAATGCGGGAGATTCGTAGCTTTTTTCAAAGCGTTCCTCAACTTTTCGATAACGTTTTTTTTCACGTTGGAATCATTCGTGACAACTCTGCGTCTCCAAACGTGTAGATTTATGCAATCTCTTTGGGGAAAAAAAATAGATGGCGCAAACTGCGACGTTTCAAGGAAAAGTAATCGAAAATAAAAATTTCGACTGAATTTACCTGAGGCGGAATGAATTATGCGTTCATTTTGACTAATTTACAAGAGCTTTTTTTTCTACTCAAAGTTTCATTCTGACGCTTATCCGCCATGCTTGTGCACGTATGCGAATATTTAAACACACAAGTACATAAATGTATATTAGGCATTATTTGACGAACCAAATGCTTTTCCCGATGCGCAACGTAATTATATTAACGCAGTTGAACACACATTTAACGGCGTGTATTCCCGCTAAGCTCGATTCGCGCTGCACGTCATGGTGACACGATTCACAAACGAGCGATTTGATTCGAACGTCATTGGTGCGAGATTTTAGATTCAACGCGATGAGAATGAAGCACGCAGATGCGACAAGACCGTTTACGAATACACTTGATGATACAACGATGTAAAATCAATCGAGCTATACAATTCGTATAATTGTGCAAATCCATTCGAAATATTCAAAATTAACGACAACCACAGATGGCGAATTCACGTTTTTATACTTTAATCCTCGATTGATTTTCATCGTTCAAGAGCTTTGGTCGATTGAACCCTTTGTTTTGATCCATTGTTACAGCAGCCATATTCACAATTACAATCAAAAAACACTGAATTTTTTGCTCTTTTTTCGTAATTCCTTCGGTTGATGCGATCAAGAAATTTTGGAGTAAAATAATGACGTGTCTTTTTCACGAAAAAAATCACGGAAGGAAAGAAATTTTGTTATTAGATATTTCTCATTGTGGAGGAAAATAATGAATTCATTTGATTTCACCGGGTGTACAATGAGGCTTGCCGAATTTTCCGTATGCTCGAACGGCCTTCATGCGCGTCTCGAAGCGTACGAGCAATTTTGGTCTTTATAACGCGCGCGCGACATGCATATGCGGGTATTACGAGAGAAAATCACGTGGGAATAATGGGTTTTCAGGGGGTGGGTTGAGCTTCCAAGGGGCGAGGAGCGAAGGGATCGTTGTACGAACAATTTTGACACGGGAGAGTGCGAGAATTGAAGCAAGTGTGACAGCTGACTGCACGAAATGTGCAGGTACATAACACATCACTTCCATACTTTGCGTGTATATGCACATGTGCGCGAGTGTGACGAGATGGTAACTAGTACCTATATGTCCGGACGACAAGATTTATCATCGCGAATAAAAGAAGTCACATTTTTTTATCCAGCGATTTAGGTGCCAGCGTTGATAATGATATTTTACCTTTACGAAGACTTTGCGCTTTATTTAACGAAAAACGTCAGTTTCGTGGTAAAAAAAACGTCACACTACGCACGAACACTGCATTCCACTTCGACCGAAGGATTTTTTAAACAAATTTCGTTGCACACAGTCGATTCCTCGTGACTCTTTTGATCTCAGCATCCACCGATCAATCGATACCCATGAATATGCCGGAGAAAGCCTTACGCAAAAATAAATCCGAAGAGTAACGAAAGATTGGCGACAAACGTAGATTTGTATTTTATGCAACAAGTGCGGAAAACAGCGAATTACTTCACGCGTGAAATTGTACGCGAGGCGAATTCGACGACTTTACGTGTGAAGTTATTCGTCCTATTTAACAGACAATATTTTTTGTAACGAATGCCTGGAAAGTTCAATTTGAGTCTATAGATTATTGATTTTGATTATATTACAACGACATTACCCACGACAATTTTCGTATCAATGTATCCGTCGGTAGTTGTGACACATTCGCGTTTAGTCTCGCGTAAATTGGGTGTCGCGTGATGTCGGCACTGTGCGATGGACATTTGTTTCATTTAACCACACGTTGCGGTAAAGTGAAGTCTTCCACCAGGGTGGTAAAGCGATCTTAGCCGCATTATGCGGTAAAATGAAAATTGCTCGCGCTAGCTGAGAAATTGGCCACTTTCGGCACGGAAAACAAGCATCGAAAATCGGACTTCCAGGCAAGAATTGCAAAAAATATATTTGCATCCCGATGCATGTTCGGAAATCCACGAATAGCTTGCTGGGTTAAACCCCATATTTCAGATCGCGTAAAAAGAGAAAAATTGACTACTCAAGGAATATATTCTGATCGAATATCGGGTAAATCTGCGAAAGAATCCGAATATGGAATTTGTCCAACCTCACAAAGTCCGTTCTAATCAATAATTTTTTGTTCGGTCGGGTTGCTTATTTTGGTATGAACTATTTTCGATTTTGGAGTAAAAAATTTGTCGATTCTTGCTTCTGCGGCTTTTCTCACATCAGTTGAAAAATAATATCGACAGGTTTCATTGGTGCGAAAGAATACTCGACGATATTTTTTTTGGAGTAAAAATCAATAAAACCTGTCAGGAGATGCAAAAAAAGCATACGATTCTCCGCCACTCAGCAGCAGTAATTTCATCGCAAGAGCCTATTTACAGAACACAGATATTTTTCATTTAATCGTTCCATTAATTCGTTTCTCTGATTTCTTCTCCTAATTCGCGCTTTTTCTTTATTAACGTTTGTTTGTGAGTCAACTCTGAGGATCAAATGGGCGGTCTTTAATTTTTCTGAAGCATTGAAGATACGACAAAAACGAACCTATTATTAACATACATCGATTTTCGGCCTATTGATACTCGCTCGTATAAAAAAACACAAGGTGGGACGGAGAAAAATGAACGTATAACGGAAATCGAATGTCGACGAAGAAAAAAAGAACACGGAAAAATATTCGACGCGCTCTCGTCGGTCCAAGAGATAATTCGAAACCTTCTTCATTGATTCGTACCCTTAAGAATCGATCGATGATTGAAAAAAAAGCATAAAAATAAAACAGCGGTCGCATGCCAGTGAGGAGTTAAAAACAAACAATCGATATCCCTTACGTAAGTCTGAAATCACTCGAAGAGAGCGATCCAATGCGTTGATTCAGATTCAGAACGACAAAAAAAAACTCTCGTATCATAAGTCACGTATACGTGAGAACAAGTTGAAAGTATTATCCCCTACTTTTAATGTATTTACCGTATAGACAATTTGAATACCAAGGAAAGAAAAGCACGAAATTGCAGCGATAAAGTTTCTGAAAAAGACGAGATAGGAGCAATGGAAAATAAAGAAATCACACAATATATGAAAACCATGGCGAAAAAACACGAGCTTGAACATTTTATAACATTCCGGGCTCTAAAAAGTATAAACTTTATGCGTATTATTATTGTCTAATAACGGATGACGATGGTGGCTACGGCAGAGCAAGCTCTTTCGTGTCGGATGCTTCTAAGCATCGATACATGGACGTGTTGTATGGAATAAAACATGTGTTATGAGTAAATTCTCGTAGGTAAAACCCCGTATGCATTTATTTATTAAAGGTGATGTAATACAGGTATGCATCTCTTAACATTCGTTCGTGTAAAATCGGAGCGCCCGTAACGCAATCTACGATAAACCGCGAGTCTAATTGTGCGTGCACAGTCTTAGAGAAAATAAAACATCCCCGCATCGAGAGCAGAGAACACCCGACGTTAGCGTTTATACTTTAATTGGATTGCGCGTAAAAAATGATGAAAATCGCTGAAAAATTTATTTTTCTATGCTGTTTTTAATTCATTGCCATTCATTCGCTGCTGATTCGATCATCTTTCAAATTAATGTGTTTGAATTAAAAAACACAAACTCCTATACCGTCGCGGTTGAAAAAATTGATTTGCAAAACTTTTCGGTACGGTAAGTGGATCGTACGTGTTTTTTTAGACGAATTTGTTATTTCCGCCGCCAGGGCGAAACGCCTCCTGTGTATGAGATACTCATCGTACCATATTATAGGATTAATAAAGTGTCCCGAAACAATTGTAACTCCGAGTATACGCAACGGTTTCACCGAGGCCTTAGAGGAACTTTCTCGAAATAACTTTTCGAAAATTAAGCAATCAGAGGTTTGGAACTTTTATGCAAAGCAAATCTACCGTCGCCTTAAACACCCGAACGCGCGTTACTTATTATTATCGCCGAAGCGGCATGTTTAAATGACATTCGGATTCTTGAGACTACGGTTTAAAAAAAAAAAGTCACCTTGACCATTTTTCAAAAACAGTTAAAACACCGTTCTACAATTTCTCAAATCAGTCTATGACGTGGTTTTTCAAAAAAAAAAGATTTCCCATCAAGATCCTTCGTATTTCTGGATTGTCGTTTCTTCTTTTGCCACGTATACCTCGAAGACTTTATAATTCTATTGATCGTTATGCAGGGTTGAGCCTAGTCCTAATTGATTCTTCATTGATTACAAACAAATGAACTGGAATATATGCCATTTTTTGCAGGAATTGCGAGGGTACGTGTAGATAAAAATGAAGGCTATATACCTGGGATAAGAAGGTTAATAAGTGTTTAAATGTCGTTGATGTTTAATAAAGAGTTTAAAAAAGATGGAAACAGAACATTTTTCATGTACAGTAATTTAATTGAATAATCATCGAAATACTCGATCAAACGAACTTGCCTAATCTCAAGTGGAGTTCGATTCAGGATCGACGCGAAGAATCAATTTCCTCGGAACGAATCGTAAAAGTTGACTGATGCATATCTGTAATATATTAGCCAGCAAATAGGAGTCCAAAAGATCGTGGTGTAGATTGCTCGGCCTGGTTCTTGAAAATTTTGTTTTTTTTAATTACTCGGCATCAAGATTACTGCCGCATCTCCATACAGACATGATTATCAATGATAATGATTACAGAGATAATATTGACGCTACCAATAAAATAATGAATAAACTGTAAATAACTCATCAATGTATAAAATTCATTTCGATTATGTGTGTAAATATCCTTCATAATTTACTACGATAAAACGCGTAGATATATAATAAACGATCGATATTTTATGTTTTAATCTGTTGAAGAAACTTGATAAATGTGATGAAGAAAATTCAAAAGGAAAAACGTTAAATAGATTACGGTTACGCATAGGCGATAATTGGTAATTATATCAAAGTGGGGCTCCAGAGTCAGAGGGATGGGCGAGTTTTTCTATGACTCGAATTTTTCTAAGGGTTATAATTATAAGAGATAAAAAAATATTTTTCAGCGCTTTTTCATCATTTTGAATTTTCAAAAAATTCTCTATTTTTGGGGGATTTTGTAAAACGCAAGATGAACATCGACGTGTTTATAAATAACACCATCAAGATCATTTCGTTGATGATTCAGACACAGTGCAGAAAAGATTCATACGTGCAGAAAATCAAACGTGTTATGTCAAAATTGAGTCGATATATTGTACAGTTTTTATTTCGGTGCTGGTTTACCGGCCACAGATCGGACCTTCACAATTTTTTCGAGACTATTTCGCAACGCTACCTGGATCGTTTCCCTCTTTGACTCTTTAATCTTTAATAAAGTGAAAATAGTCTTATTCAACCACAGAAATCCCATGACTCATGGAGTTAATAAAAAACGTCAGTCTCCCCCGACTGACTGTCATTAGTGGTGGCGTGATAAAGGCGTTCATGGCGAAAAAATAAATGTTTGGCGGTGAAATTGGGCTGGAGACTCACTTTGTTGTAATTACCCGATAATTCACGTAAAAAAATAATGATACACCGTCGAACGAAGGAATCATTGTGAAAAACGACAATGGCGCCGTTAACACTGACGTAATAATAGATATCTTAATGACGATTGACATAAATAATAATAAGGCTGTAAATAAATATTACGTAACGTTGTAACATGTACTAATGTATATGTGTGTATGAGAAAGTGCCAAATGTTATACTTATATGTGAAATACGCGAAACTTTTCTGCATTGAATTTAGTTGATAAAAAACTTGATATAATTCTCATAAGAGTGCGGATTTACGCACGGGTGTGTGAGTGTGTGTGTGTGTGTGTGAGAGAGAGGGAAAAAGAGAAAGATGTAGACCATGATACGTCGAGACAAAATTTGCCGACACTGAATATCGGGCTGGACGCACGCGGAGAATCGTTCGGTTTAACACAATTATTAATAGCATGCGAAATTCCAACTCGATATCTTCCGAACGATAATTTCAATGCGAAACACAATGAGGGTACTATGGTGGCACACGCATTGTCAAGAGTTACTCGTTTGGACGTGTTTCACGGACCGAACATTTCGACTATTTGTAGCAATGCAGTCGCGAAAGCCCGATCATTATTCTCATGCTCGAAAGGGATCGAAAATCCGGCAAGCATGGAAAACACGAAAATTTTTCCCCCATTTGAGAAAACAAAAAAGACTTGGTCTGAAAAAAAATTTGGTCTGAAATAATGATAATAATTATCATCGCTATGAGATAATCTGGAGAGAATTTTCGACGATTATATACATGCTGAAATGTTTTCTTTTTCATTGAACTCGAGGAAAATGGGCGCGAATGAAATAACTGCGAAATAAAAACGTTCGTTATTTCGTTATTCTTGATTTTTTACTATGAATATCCCCGTTAAATATGAAAAAATATTTGGGCTAAGCGACTACCTTGACAGAGAAAAGCACAGTGTGACTCGATACCTAGATTTTATTATAAATAAATTAGTATATATATACAAATAATTATATTCACTTACGATCACCACATTAGCCGATTCTTTCGCAAGTTTAAATCCGTTGCGAAAGTAAGAAAAATTCTCAATGTTGCTGCTCGAATATTCGGCTAATTTAGTGACGCGTAAGTTTGTATTACGTTCCTGTAAATAAGTGTATAACATGAGCGAAAGCAATGCGACATAATATAATCAATTTAGATGTTTATTTCGCGATTATCGAGTAATATATAGATATAGCAAAAGTACACGTGCAATGTAAGATTACTTCGTTATTACATTTTTCGTAACGAACTGTATGAAGGACTTTCGAAAAAAAAAGAAGAATTTAGAAATTTACCGCAGAGGAATAAAAACACGTCACTTTTTCCTTTCAATAAGTACGATAATCATAGGGACAACTCGCGTATATCATTGAATGTCAAATTATTGCCATTTTTACGAAAAAATCAACGCTAAAATATCATAAACGAAACGAACAATAATCTCGATCTGAAAATTTAATTTATATCGAGTAATCATTCGGCCACCTCTGATAATGATCGCTGATAACAATAATTTGACGTTTCATCAATGTACGCAAGTACACGAGCTGTGACACGGCAAGTTGTCGAGCGGTTAAATATAATTGAATCGAAAAATGAAAAGATCCATGTGGAAAAAAAAATGGAAAAGAAATGTTTTGTCGCGGTTTGAAATTTTATTGGCCACTCGTTTTGTTTCATCTCGAAATTCTATCGCCTGTAAATGCGCCGCGAATGTGAAAAATAAAAATAATTCAAATTGAAAAATAAACCGCTGTACGGAAATCAATAATACGAAAATCCCGGAGTGATGGGCGAAAATTTGGCATCGTACAAATATGCTTTTGATGTGTACGTGTGATGAAAATATCAAATCGCTTTGAGGCTCAATATATTTTGCGTCGCTACGGTCTACTGTGTAATTACACATTAAAATATGAATAATGCAATGGCGAGTTTGTAAAAAGAACCGAGCAAAAGAAACGTAGGATACAAAATGATGAACTTGAAGAAAGAAAATAAACGAAAGAAACATGAAGAGTTTTATTGTTCTGCCCGATTAAAAAACGTGGTTAATCATCGTTAATTATCGTGTACGAAAAGTGTCGTCATTTCCGGTATTCGTTCGGGTTGAACCCCGATGTGAATCTAAATCAAAATCATCTCGAAATCGGCTGCTATTGAAATTAATGATATTCTACTTGTCGTGAGATTTATTTCGAAATACTCGTATGATTTTTTTAAATCGCGTTAATTTTTGCCAAGATTGACGGGGCAAACGTTTCTTTAATTCAAAAAGGTGGGCAACGTTTATTTTTATGTCTGTTTTGCACAAATGAAACTGTTAAAATTCAGCATTCATCATGTCCAAAAAATGGTCAATGTACATGAATCGTATACGCCACATCTAAAAGTAAAATGAGCGCGCAAATAATGGCAAATATCTGCCAATTACGACTCTTATTTGTCATAGGAAAATTCAAGTGAATAAATAATATCAGCGACAGGTAAGTGGAAATCGAGACTATTTTTTCGGACAAAAAATCGGTTAAACAATGTTTATTTCCTTTCCAATTCATTTAAACGTACTATTGTGCTACGATTTTTCTCTAATTATTATAGATACTTTCAATGACAAACAGTCTGTATTATTAATTTGTGAAACTACAAGTTCATTCAAAATTAAAGAGAATAATGACGGATATTTTTCTTGCCGAAACGTACGTTGAGTGTCAGGTAAAAACTACAGAACCTTCTTCATCATATTGAAAAAATAATATAACAACGTGAGACAAAAGTATATCGCGAATAATTTATAGGAAAATTGTTGACAGTTTCGAGAAATTTTTATAACCTTTAATGTAAAATCGTTTTTTTTTTCATTGCGTCAGTTGGTGATATGGAGAAGGTGCAAAAAAAGAAATACAACGAAGTATTAAATACGGTCTATAACAGACAATAATATATTTATAAACATACTCGTTAAAAAAAAACGGATATTTTTTTGCTGAACATTCAAAGAACTTCTGATCAAGAGTTCACTTGATCACGACAGATCACCCTTTGCCCGCTCGTTCTTTATTTTTGTCAGCAGTTGCCTACTTCTGACTGTGAGTCAGCTCTTTGACTTCTTTGACTTCGTCAAAAGGTGCTCTTCGGAAGACAGCGATAGACCACCTCGGCTACAGCATCCTTCTTCCTATCATCTCGGTCCACGGACTACCATCAGCGCGTAAAAGTTAAAAAAAAAATGTTTCATATCGTTGGAAACATATTTTCGATTTTTCCATGGTTACATGTTTTCTGGCGCAATTTTAACCATCACCACTCGAAAAAGAACACTCGAAAATGTGAAGAACAGTGGTTCTCGATTTTTGTCTGTTCGAATTCATCACGTGACAACAGCTCAAACTCAGATGTCAAAATTGCGTCTTCTAGGCGCTAATTCAAAAATCAGCTGGCAAATGATTTCGCAATTATATTTATTACACATTTTGTAAGACTTTGTCCACGTTTATAACTCAGTGTCGATTCTTCAATTACAATTACAATCCGAGCTAAAACCCGATTAGAGTGTGAAAAAATTTCTCCAAGGATGAAATCATGATATACTATATTAATTTCTTCTGGGTTTCAAGCGAATCTCGAGTCGTATTTTGTCTAATGTCATGAAAAAAGCTTCGAAACAATACGAGTAACAAATCACTTTCAACATTCTGGCATGATTTCTTGATTGAATTTAAAGGAAAAAGAATTCTTTTCAGAAACAAACTTGATGAAAAAATAACTCAATAGTATGAAGTCTGCAGGGCCGCGGAAGAATTTAATATCGAATATTTGACGTAGCAAGTGGTGTAAAGAAGGGAAGACAATGGAAGACGAGGTAATATTGACGCAACGTCATAACATGTAATCGTATCAGGTAAATATTGTGACAGCATTTTGTTTGCCGAACAGACCTCTCCGCTAACCCTGTTGAGACCGAATCGATAGAATGGGAAAATCGTAACCTGCAATAACATATTCCTCTATCGATCTCCCCGGGCTTCCACGAGAGCCGGTGTACGTTCTTGTAAAGTGTACATTCCATACTTTTCCTATAAGCTATAGTTATAGAATCCCTTACCGGAAGTGCGCCCACGAAGTGTCGAGTTCGAAAATGGAGCTGAAACGAGCAAACTAAAAATGGGTATTTGTCGCGCCAAATATGTTTTCTTGTAATATAAAATCAGCTAAAACATTTCCGGCAATAAAAAAATTCTTCAAAATTTCAAAATTGTTCACTCTATAGGACAGTTTCCCACCTATCATAAGTCGAAAAAAGCAGCGTCCTATTTAAAATGCCAAAATTTTTAGAAATA
This sequence comes from Heteropelma amictum, assembly GCA_959613375.1. Classification (NCBI taxonomy): domain Eukaryota; kingdom Metazoa; phylum Arthropoda; class Insecta; order Hymenoptera; family Ichneumonidae; genus Heteropelma; species Heteropelma amictum. The sequence goes on from OY390725.1 coordinate 7,312,426, forward strand.
AAAATGTTCAGAACTCCAAACGACTGTAAGCTTTTATTCCAACAAAGATAAATAATAAAATAATGGGGAACCATACGTATATACTGGTTACTGCAAATCACAGTTTGACATACATCCATACGACTCGTCATGTTGCTCTTTTGACAGATGCTGCTCCAGCTCTTTCAACAGCCAATCACAATGAGAATAAAACGATAACAATTAGTATATATCGAAAGTTCGATATTGCTGACACGGATAAAACGAGTTTCTTTCGCAGAAGCATGCAAAATTGGACAATTGTTGCCATAATCTTGCAACATTTCCCAAGTTTGTTACATAATGCAGAGGGGTTGGACGGAAGTCAAGTCAATGCTCGTTCCAATTAAGATTGAAAGAAGCATCGATGATTCTGTTCGATCGCGAAATCGCCAAAAATTTTCCGGAAAAGTTATCATCCATTGTCATCAACGTCATCAAAAGTAATGAAAATTATTCGAAAAATCGCGAGCATCTTCAGTTTTTTCGAACCAAATTGCGAACCTCCGAAATTCCGAATCTTCCAATTATTTAAAATAACCAATAAAAGATTTGCATTTTTTTGACATTCTTAAAAAGCTCTCGTTTTTGTCATAAATATCTACTCGCTAATATTAATCATCCTCGCTAGAAAAAAATGCTATTATGAACGCTCTGGTACCATTTTCGATTACGTTCGCGTCGTGAATCTTTACTGTCAACGAGGCATTTTATATTAAGCGAAATAATATTAACGCAATATACGTGTATAACAATTCCGTCATCGGTTCACCGATTTTCTCCCTCTTGTTGAGCTATCCAGTGGTCGCGGGTATTCCGAGGTTCGCTCGTACCGTACAATGATGCATAAAAGTTGAATATGGCGTCCAGCGTCAAACAAATAACGATGGGAAAACTCCAGTAAAGCTTTCGGGGGCAGTGAATGCTTTTCAAGGGTTGTCGAAGGGCCTTGATGCGGGATTTCCCAGTGCGGGTTCATCACACTGTTATATATTCCGCATACATCCGTATATATGTCTATCTATGTGCGGGTACGCGCGTGTGCATGTGCTTTCAATATTACCGGTGGACTAACCGGCACCCTCTTGACAGGCCTTATAAATATGTTATCGGATCCTATCCTTTGACCGGATTCTCGCACGTTTCACTGACATTTGCGCGCATAGAGCAACATTTATGTATAAGGCATTCCACGTGGAAGGGCTTAAAGGTTATATAAAATTCGGTCAAAAAAATTCAACGAAAATTGTCACGTACGAAGAGTGAAGGAGAGTTTCACGCACTATGATTATTCGACTATTCTAGGATAAATTAAAATGTATTTTTAAGGGTTCTCGAGATTTCAAAGTAAATTCATTCGATATTTCCGCTTGATGATTCATGAAGATCTCTTCATTCGCAAATTCATCTAAAAAATTAAGCGGGGTGTCGACAGAATCAGCGAGATAACCAAAAGCAAGGGATTTCGTGTCGCGAAAGTTATTCGACGATATAATCTCATATTTTGTTTCGAATCTGCCGTCAAAGACAATTTTTTCCTTTAAAATTGGTACTTTGTTATTAAAAAAAAAAATACTCCACCCCAGATGAATCCCTTGACGGTGCAATCACGGATGTGCGATAGAGGTGTGTTTTATTTTTCTTTATCGCACACACGTTGCGTCGTCGCATCAGAATAAAATGAAATTGCAGTGAGAAAAAAAAATCCAGCAGAGAAAAGCCCACACCCAATCTCTCTTTTTGGTTGACCCGTGCTCCGAGCTCCCTTTAGGATAATGACTATGCATACGATCCTTGCACCAAAGGATTTCATATAAATGATAATGTACGGTAGCTGTCCGTTAGTCGGGAGTTACGCCACTCCCTTTTTCTCGATTTTATCGTCATCCATTTCCGTGGCATAGCTCAAAGGAATTACAAATTTTAACAGGTCTCGATTGACTTTACGAAAACTCGATTGCAAAGAGAAAGTGAGGAGAAAAACGGAAGAGAATGCAGGACTCGATATTATATTGACATGAAACTACGTGAGGACAATTGATGCATAATCGAAAAAAAAATCGTTCAGGAAAGAACGAATAAGCCTTTAAGCACCTTAACTTTTTAGCTTAAAAAAAATGCGAGGAACATGCTTCTATAAGCAACGAACATATGTTCGTTGCTTCGAGGAAGATCGGTGATGACCATGCTGGTAAACTTGGAGTCTATTTTGCGCTACAATACCGCCACATTTATACGGCCTATTTTTCGAGAAATATTTTTTAATTGCATTTCGAGTTTCGTATTATTTTTATTGTATGCGCTCGTTTTATTATTTCTCATAGCCGGTAAACATGGATCGACGAAAGGCCCTTCAAAATTCATTTTTAAAAATGTACATCTTCGCACATTCCTATTTTTACTTTGCATTGAAAGTAACCCGACGTTGTTACACCTTAACCAAGATGGTTACTGTTACGTCACGAAAAGTCTCGCTCTCGGAAAACGAGAAGTCTCGGTCAGGATTTCGAACCGGCAATTTGATTAATCGCAGGAAATATTCATTCTGATTCATTCAGCCGTTGAAACGTGGATAAATATACCCGACAATAAGCCAACAGCCAAGGTATTTCGATGCTTACGTAATATGAAGTATTATCAAAGATATTCCAACGAAGGTAAGCTCCGTTGTGGTATGGCAAACCCTGAATATTTCATGCTGATGATAAGAGGTTTTCTAGCAATAGTATTTTATGGACAAGTGCGGAAAACAACGAATTACATCGAGTGTGAAGTTGCCGCACGAGCTGACACCTTATGGTGGAAATTTACATGAGAGGATAAGGATTATTTACTTTAATTGCGCGAGTACGAGTGGAAAACTGCATCACAAAAACTCGAGATGAATTCGGCAAGTTTATACGCGTGGCAATTCGTTGTCTTTGGCACATTGTACTTGCAATCTATTTTCTGTAACGATTAACCGGAAAGCCTGCGGTAAAATGTAGTCTGCTTTCGTTCAAGCGTGGTTGGGCGATCTTGATCGACTGTTCGGTCAAGTGAACTTTGCTGCACTATGTAGTACGATAAAGTAAAACTTTATATCGCACTTTCTGCACCGAAAACATGCATCGAAAATCGAACTCTCCAGACGCGGAATTTTTGAAGATTTTTTTCAAATTCTTTCCTCAAGGTTAAACTGATTTCCGTAGGTTGTTTCACTTCATTATTTCGATGCACTCGACGTCAGCGCGATTAGTGAAGCGTTGAAAGTCAAAGAGCACGTTCGAGCATGTGCAAAGTGAGTAGGAAACTTTTCTGCAAAATGTCACGAAATTTTCCTTTATCGTGGCTTATTCATCATCAACTGAATCGTTAATCATCTAGAGTATAATTAACGATAGAACTGCTCGATGGAGGATAAGATGAGGCGTATAAATGAAGGTGCCAGGTGAGAAAACTCGATGATAAAAAGTTTGATAAGTTTGGTGCGGATGAGGTTCAACGATATTATTCTCTCGGACCTATAAAAAAAACACGTACTCTAATGACCCGATAAAAATATTTTTAGTACAAAGTTTCACAATCGAGTCTTGTCGTATTGGAAAACAACAAAATGGAAAAAGAAGGCTACTTTGAAAGAACCCCCATTAAGGTCATCGATAACACGACTTTATGATTATGGAATATCTTGTCGCTTAATGAACCCTCCGTCGTAACTCGACGGAACAACGAATCGCTGGAGCATCCAGCATCCATAGCAGACTCGCCCGAAGACATTATCGAGAGGCGCACTTCAGTGTCCTTTAATTCACATCCAAAATTTCCTGTAGTATTTAATATTTTATTAAAGTGGCATTTCAAAATGCCACCTGTTTCAAATCACGTTTTTGCTGTTTCAACGTGGTTTTCATTCGACTTGACCGGGTTCTCCGTTACTTTGCGATCGTAAAAACGTTAGTGGATCAAAGTTTACATACACATTGTTTTTATGTTTTGTACAAGTACAGTTGTGGATAACGCTTCGCCAAAAGGATATATACACTGGTTAAAGTATGCTGTATAATGCACTGCATGTAAAAACATACCACCAAGTTGACCAGCTAAAATAAAGGAATGAACGTCAGGATGCTTCTGTCAAGATTTAATATTGTGTAATTACGCGGATATGATTCATCGTCGAAAATTATCTCACGTAAACCCTTTTTCGTACACGGAGGTACGTATACGGAATAATATAGGAAAATCAGTATAGCAACGGAAAGTGCTCGAGGTCACGAATTGATACCGTGGAAAATTTAATTACGTTTCCTCGATACACATCAACTTATGAATATTTATCATATTTGCAGGAAATATATGTATATATGTTACAGAATATATTGAAGTATCTATATACATTTAGTTTACATACGTTACGTTCAAACTCGTATACAGCAACGAGTATGATCAACTGTAATTTGCCTGGGTCGTTGCTTCGTAAATTTTATCTTTCGTTTGAACTCGATTTATCAATGGACCTTAAAAATTTCGTTACCAACAATTTCTAACAAATCTCAGCTGCGAGTTTGAAAAAAAATAAATGTATAAAGAGGTAAGTAAAACCATTTTATCCCTCTGCCAATTCAGCGTCACATTTTGATTGATCTGAAAAAAAGGTTGTCGAGAAATTGGCGAATAGCGACATTTCCAAAAATATTCACCAAAGTTTTGACTCTGCAATGTTATATGCTCTTATACGGTATGAAGTTTTCACGATTGCGATATAAATAGATAAGTGCTCTTCACGAACGTTGAACAAGTTTGAAATTTTAAACGGAATTATGGAAAATAGTGTGGTTGATCGTTTTGTTATGAATTTCATTAATGCTGGTAATAAAGAAGTCTCGATCGTCGAAAATATTTCCGCTCTGCGTTGCCCAAAAGTTGCATAAAGCTCCACCATGTGTAATTTAATTACCGTCCAACCATGTATAATTTATAACGTCCATATCTGCACAAAACACGTGTAACTTTTCCAACACGAAAATAATCGTACCGGATTTATTACACACGAAGATACAGGAAGAGAAAGAGACAGCAAATTAAAGCTTGCTGCAAAGTCAATTACTCCGAATTTTCTACGTTATAAAATGAATGTCATTCACGATTGCACAACAAATTTAATTTGAGTAATCAAATTTCGTTCTCGAACACGCCGTATACGAGGTATATTGTTATATAGAAATAATAGTTTAATCTATGCACTATTTTCATACTTTATTCGATCGCACACGACTATAATCTCGATTTAATCAGAACGAACACGTTCGAGCTCCATTCCACCGCGCCACGTAGACGAACGATCGCGGAAATTGAATAAATGTTTTTCATGCATTCAAACCGGTTTATCGATGTTTTCCATTTTTTTATTTCGTCGATGGAAAAGCTATAGGATTTCCATTCACAATGGACCAGGCTTACAAACCCTTGGGAAGTTTATACAAGTCATTAACAATAAAATTATTTATTAATGATGGTTTTATAGTATTAATTGACATTTTCATCAACGTAAGTTCAACTGCCGATCGATAAGGGATAAACTTGTGGTATCACCTAATAAACACTTGCGTCACGAACTCAATTATTATGCAACGTTTCGACATTCTCAAATGAAATGTTGAAATGCAATTTCGAAAATGAGACAATCGAAATTATTCCGTCGTCACTGGTGTTCGTGCAACGAAACTCGGCTTGGTTGCAGTGATGGAATATACACATGTTATTTTACAATTAGCGACTAATTGGCTCGTGATCGATGCAATTCTACTTGCTCTTAAGGTACGTACTTACAACTTCAAAGGTTTATTATTATTTTACTTCGTCCATGTAATAAATTTGCGTGGATGAAAATTCAATCTACACTCCGAATATCAAAAGCTTATGCTACTTTGGATACGACGTCGAGTTACAATCAGCCATCTTGGGAATTACTAAATTGCGTTATTTAAAATGGTCGAGCCAAATTTTGTTAATGTCATTGAGTTTTAAAAAATGCACAAGCCAAGCTTCGACCTATTATAATTAATGCACGGTATACGCATACAACACCCAAAGAAAGTGACCACATAAATGTATATCTATGCATTAGGGTGACCCAATTTGACCGACCCTTTTTTCGAGTCTCGTAAAAATATATGTTTGTTTTTGTATTTTATGAGCCTTCCCAAAAGGTTTGACAGATTAAACGCTTAAATGAGAGCTTAAGGTGAAAAATGCAATTTTAGCCCATTTTCGGGCCCTGAAAAATGTTTAATCCCTCAAACCATTTTGGAGAACTCATAAAATACAAAAAAACATATTTTCGTACGAGACTTGGAAACATAAATGATATTACTTACTGATAATATTACCAAAAAAAACAGAACATAAATAATATTGAATAATGTTACATACGAAATTACATTTTGTTTAAAGAGCTTTACGCGAATATAATGGTAACCGAAAATTTCAATTTTACGGCTCGAAACTTTGCACTATTATAGAGAAATCTATCATGCAACTACCTTTGAATTTATTTATGAATCCACCGTTTAGTTATTCGGAAAAAATTCATAAAAATGTCGTTTTTGAAACTCGTACGCGCACGATCTTGCGACACAAACACTTTCGTGGCAACGATTCGTATTCTTTAACGTGGATTGTAGATTAAAAGGTTTCGTTAGATCAGCAGACAGATGGAAACCAAAAAATTCGCAATTTCTTTTCGACGGCCATAAAAGAGCAAAAATGCACGTCATTTTTCTGTGCCGCTTGTTACGGGTGAACCTCCTTAGTGAAATAAAACCGAAATTAATCATTTACCTCGCGATCTTCGATATCCCGAAAATGTATAGTGGCCCAGGTGTTTAATCGCTCAATAATGTTTATCGTCGCAAAGTATCAAAAGCTGCAAATGTGCACACTCTTATGTAACATAATTAGTCTCTGAAGGACAGCAGTGAAATTTTGTGAGATTTTTTTCAAAATTCGATTGGTCTCTCGCAACATAAAAGATGCATTTTGAAAGTACGAGAGATTCTGATAAACTCAGCACAACCACCCGCGTTTTTCGCATGCATAACTTGTACTCCAATACATCTTATTAACGTCCATGCTGGACTGAGATATAGGATGAAATCGAGTTGCTTTTTTAATGGCAAAATACCTTACTGGAAACCAGCAGAATCAAGCATTAAAATATTCAGTTCGATCGGCTACCCTTCCGAGTGTAGACCTTTTTACATTAATTATTCAGTACCTTTGCACGATTGATGTAAAAGCAATAGTTAACCGACACGCATAATACAGCGAGTCTGACCCGTTTTTCTGTTTCGCCCTCTGCCTTAAAAACCCAAGCTCCGTTTGCGCCCTTTTTACGAGAGAGAGACAGAGTAAACCGCACAGATAAATGTAAGCCTTTACCGAGAGCCCCTCCGGCATCTCGCATTAAACACATACACATGTACATATGTGTTTACGCGAATGTGTACACGTACGCGGAGAACGGCTCGCTGGTCCATAAAAGTTGTACGTATCTCGAGGATCTTCTTCTCAATGTTGTATATCACTCAAGACGTCTGACAAGGATATTTTTACCCAACCGCGCTACTCACAAACGGTCCATATTTTATTCCTAGAAGCTCGGCTAACTTGGATACACCAGGTAAAACTTTATATTCTTATGAAAAAAAAGAGGAAAGACTCAATTCTTGTCATCTTCCAAGGGAATCATGATATTCCCATGGCCCACCGTAAGCTCTCGGACTCGACGTATTTTTCGTACTACTTCATTATTAACATAACTTTCCACAATTATTCTTATACATCGCATGAAATCCTGTACATATTCACAAACTTTGCCACTCAAATTTCGAGTTTTCCAAGAGTGGGCATGACCTGTTTTCATTTTTTTTTCTCACTTTCGGGCATCATCCCGATGTTGGAACAAATCTAAGGACACCGAATCTAAGGACAAATCTAACTTGGATACACCAGGTAAAACTTTATATTCTTATGAAAAAAAAAGAGAAAAGACTCAATTCTTGTCATCTTCCAAGGGAATCATGATATTCCCATGGCCCACCGTAAGCTCTCGGACTCGACGTATTTTTCGTACTACTTCATTATTAACATAACTTTCCACAATTATTCTTATACATCGCATGAAATCCTGTACATATTCACAAACTTTGCCACTCAAATTTCGAGTTTTCCAAGAGTGGGCATGACCTGTTTTCATTTTTTTTTCTCACTTTCGGGCATCATCCCGATGTTGGAACAAATCTAAGGACACCGAATCTAAGGACAAATCTAACTTGGATACACCAGGTAAAACTTTATATTCTTATGAAAAAAAAAGAGAAAAGACTCAATTCTTGTCATCTCCCAAGAGAATCATGATATTCCCATGGCCCACCGTAAGCTCTCGGACTCGACGTATTTTTCGTACTACTTCATTATTAACATAACTTTCCACAATTATTCTCATACATCGCATGAAATCCTGTACATATTCACAAACTTTGCCACTCAAATTTCGAGTTTTCCAAGAGTGGGCATGACCTGTTTTCATTTTTTTTTCTCACTTTCGGGCATCATCCCGATGTTGGAGCAAATCTAAGGAGAGTTAAAAATATGTATGCTCGAACGAGAAAACGTTTCAGAGATAATCAGATCGAATTACCCATAAATGCAATGTCGTATCCGGCCCCATCAACCCATCCAGGTATATTATATACGAGTCTTTCGATACGAACATAATCTTTCGATGTAATCATATTACCCAAATGGCGAATTTAACGGAGAAACCACGATACGAGTTCTTGACTTCTAATTGACTGCATGTATATGTATTATACATATTCCAACGGTGTTGGTAATTCTCCCGGTTGTTTGTCGAGTTGAGAGATCATCAAAAGCTGTTTGCGACGGTTCAACCGTAGCTCGATGCCTCTCGCTCTACCACGTGGCATGCTGCAGGGTTATAGTCGCAGAACTAACGTAAAGGGTTGGTGTAGTACAAATATACATACAATGCGATGATACTTTAACTATACCAACACAGACTTATGCTCCGCATTGACTGTGTGTGTCCATACAACACTGCATAGTAACGTACCCACGGCAGACATTATCCAGAGTATAGAGACACGATAATCGACCATTCCACTAGGAACCATGATAGTATGCGCGTGAGGGTACAGGAAATAGCCAGCAGAGCCTCATCACCATCGAAGTAATCGTGTCACAAGGTGGGAATTCCCTTTGATGCAGAGGCCGACCGATTCAACGTGAGCCACTCGTTGCCAGCAGCGTCGCTGCAATACACCCTGTGGTAGGTCATACCAAAGCCATGGAATCATCACGGCGGACATTTTACGGCAACTGTGCTAAAGTCCAACTTGACAGCGCGTCAAACACGAAAGTTCCATCGCAAAAACTGTAAGCCAACTATATTCAAAATTGCTTGAAAAGTCTGCATAGATCGGCTTTGGCGCTTGCTCTTAATTCGAGATGTAATGGAAAATACGTTATTGCCGGCAAACACCGCCCCCCAAAAGACTCTGTGTCGATGAATTTCACGATGATCGTCCAACTATTTTTCGAGAATAGTTGGATAGAGATTGAGAGCAAATTGTGCAAACAAGAGATCGAGAAAAAACTGGATAATTAGGTATTTCCTAAGATTCTGGAAACTTGGGCGAATTTCACTTCGAAATAGATCGGGAATAAAAGTTCAATGCATCTTTCACCTTTAATATTCGTACTCACGAGGGTATGTTTGTACAGAATGACATAATAATAAAATTACATTTGGTTAAAATAAAAATTGTGCAGTGAGAGATCAAAAATCTTTAGATATCTCAGTAGAGCGCAGTCTCGCTTCCAACGAATTATTTTTGCACGATTTTTTTGTTATTTTTAAAGGAACAATGTCTCATTAGTCAACAGATTTTCATTATCAAAAGCTACTTTAACATTACAGTTTTATTTACTAAATTTTACAAAAGCTACATTATCAAAAGCTCATTTTCAAAGTCCTTCAAAGTCGACAACGCAAAAAATACGCAACGCAGAGGTATACATTCGTCCATCTGTTTGTTCACATGTTTGATGATGATGCATGTAATTAAACAGATGATAGAGAAGGCCCTTGTATACGTTGTATTCCATAGTAAACATTCTCTGTAGGCATTATCGCCGACGAGAAAATACGGTGGAGAAACAAGTATACGTCGATATTATATCTGTATGCGTGAATAAAGAACCACCAATTTAAAGTACATCTAAATACATTTAGTACAAAAAAAAATCAGCTCAAAATGATGAGTTTGCACATAACGGCTGAACAAATCGTGCTTTAACTAGACTCAATAGGAAGAAAAAAATCATATTGAATAGGTAAAATGTCATTAAATTTTTCATTAGGTGAACGGTTTCCGAAATGGACGTGATTCAAATTTTTGTTTGACAGCTGGTTTTTTCCCATTTTCCTGCATAATATCCGTGGCAGGTCTATGACGTCAGGTTTTAGTGTCTTGACGCTGTCGCCGCCTCTCTAGACCTGGATAAAACTCCACAACAATGTTTAATAGAGTGCGTGGCTCGGTATTTCAAAAGCTTATTGTTTAAATTTCTCGGCGTCGAGGCCCTGCCAAATTTTCAAATACATTTCTCGCATACGCTAAAAAAAGTGTGGTAAAAATAATTTTGTAGTGAAACGTATAGTCGATGAATCAGTTTAAAGGGTAACTGCGTAACACGTACACGCTTCGTACACTGAAATCCCGTGTTTTTCATCACGTATGAGTTTCAGCTCTCGCAAATTCCTGTGAACGATCTCCTCGCCATCTTCTCTTTTTAAACAATCCATCGTTCTTTGTGTACCGATGGATCGTAGAGTTCCCTGACGTTTTTTGGTATTAATTTTTTTTACAGACCATCTGCGAACCTCTCACGATCTCCCTCTGTACCCACCAGTGCCAGCTAGACCGACAATAAGCTGATAATTGAGCTCTTGAATAATTCCCGACAGCCAACCGTACCGTCCAGCTCTTTACCCGCAATAAAGCTTATCGAAGCACAATCTCTTTTCATAAAATCCCTAAATTCCGTTTTACAAATTTATTTTCGTCAAGATAGAGGGTATATCTCGTTCGGGAAATTTTCAATCAATTCTACCGAAATAAAACGCTGATGAAAAAAACGTCGTTTATCGACGAGACTCGGAATGATAGCCTCTTGAGCCTATTCATCTTTATTTCATTATATTTCATTACTTTTTGAATAATTATAACGAGGGTTGTTGTTATAACGTTTCTCTCGGGCTTCAAGATTACAAGCTTCACACGATAATTCCTGTATGAACTTTGGATAAATGAATAATTCAAGGTTTTAATCAGCAGCGTTTATCGCGAGATTTATCATGTGCATCGGGGCGAAAACCAGAACTTCGCAGTTGGCTCAAAGTAAGAGCGGGGAGGAGAAGCGTTCTTTTATCCGTAGATTAGTTAATTTTCCTCTACTACGTGTGTGTATCACGGGAAGGCATCGTGGTCCCGGGATCCCTGACGTAATTAGCTACACAATAGGAAACAGCCGGCGGGTATCGGCAAAGTCTCGTGCCCACTCAATGCTCCATGCGGTTCTCCGCACCCTGTTTCATCGAGCCAATCTCTCCGAGCGCAGACAATTGTTGCTCGTTCGAGAGAGTATCCCTTTGAATTAAAACACAACCAACGAATATGCATCGCATCGTTCGCGATATCGGGTTATTACGTAAAAGCGGATAATCTTTAAAACCAGTCTTTGATCGCGCAGACAGAAAAAACGTCTCCTTTTCCACTAGGCTATCCAAGTTTGTAAAACGATGCAGTGCGACGCAAAACCCGCGCGTATCGATACAAAAATGATTGAAAATCCAAAATTCAGACTCCCTCGAAGGCATATCGAGCCACTGCTCGGTGGTGGCTCCTCTTAATATTCAAACAGTAATTCCCGAACTGATGAGATATGGTTTTCGGAAAAAACGCTTTTGCCGAATTGCTTCGGAATCAATTAACGTAAGTAGTCAGGCTGGCTAGGAAATCAAGGAAACAAACGTCAAAGAGAGAAAAAAGCTCAGCCTACTTTCACCATGAGAACGCAAAGCGACGATTTTTCTCTTTATCTCGAGCAAGTTTTCGAGCAACGGACGACCCACTTTTTTTCCAATACGAAATATTTTCGTCGAGCATTTCTGGCCCGATAAAGATGAGGATGGGAGAGTGGAGAACGACAAAATTGCTCGAGATATTGTGTACATTCGTATGTATTTGCATAGAGTGGATTGTGTGCTGTGAATTTCGTCTGTTTGTACACACATATGTATAAACAGGCACATTTATATATGTGTGTGTATATATATATTGCATGATAGGGCAGGAAAGGTGTGCGCACTCCAGATAATCCAAAAACTTTTGCCACTTGGACTTATCCACTGTAGTTGCAGCAGCGATACAACCGAGAGGCTTTGCGTTCTCTCCGCATTCTCCCTCTCTACAATCTCACCCCTTTCCCTCCCTTGTATATCCCACGGTCTCACAGTTGGAGGTACGCAAACTTATCTTTTCAAGTTTCCCGGCAAGTTTTACCCGCAGCTGTGAAAGCTGAGAGTGACGACAAACACACTTTGAGAGTTTGTCGTTACTCTTAGCGAGCACAATTGAAAAACATATGGTTAATATAGTTGGGAATAAAAATAAGTGACGAAATAGGAGAGACGGAGATTGCGAATGAAGGGGATAAATGCAATTTATGTTTGTGCATTAATTTAAATACCGAGGGGAAAAAAATGGTGTGATTGAAAAATTCATCCTTCGAATGCAAGATAGTTGCCCCTCTCGCTTTAAATAATAGTTCGTTCAAAATTTTTCTGATAATTTTCATTTTCGGTTGTTCCCGCGGTCTTTTCTTGAACCAAATATTGCAAGGCGCAAGATATTTTTTATGCACATTTTTTATATTTTTTATGGGGTCAAGTATGTAAACATATATTTTTCGTATCGTGTGCAATATTTATCGACGAATGAGAGATACGATTCTTTCGTCTGAAGCGTAAGATCATCATTGAAACACGCTGCTAATCATCGTTGCGTCATTTTTACGGACATCATCGGTGCTCAACCGCCATTTGAGAGCAATAACATGTTGAATACTTTCCGATAACGAACGAGCGACGTCTTGTTCAAGGATAAAATGCCTTGGGGAGTATTCGATCGACTTTCGAAGAGAAACGTGAGGAGACAGGAGGTACACACCAAAACGTTGTTCAAGTAAGCCAGTGAAACGCTTCGAAGATCTACCGGCAAAGACCTTAACACGTAACAAGAGGAAGGATACGTGTTAAGGAAGAAGCTAGCCAACGCGAATGGCCGTTAGTTAGTACAATACAAATCCACACTTGTAATTCAGATAGCTTCGCAAAATTCTTACAATTAGACTCAAAAACGTGTCAGGACGTGTATAATAAATACCCAAGCCAAGAAAAAGTTCAAGCACCAAACCTCACAATAATTCGCAAAACTTCTGTGCAAGAGAATTTCGTCATAATGATAAATCTGTCGTTCTTTTACACCTCAGCCACTCTTCAATTTTATTCATAATTAATTCATGTTTCTGGAGCAGCAACGTCTCTATCATGGAAAGACAAATGCTCGGTGCTGCAAGGGTAGCTTTTCGATTATACGCACTTCGATCGAAGAATCGTTGATGAGATGGGCACATCTTAAATCGTGAGGGAGGTTTCGGAAGGACAAGAAACGAGAAAATAAAAATAAGGGACTGAAACGGTAAAGGCCACGAGTGCGAGGGATGAAAATGAAGGAGGGGACTGGAAGATTATAGGCACGTATCGGCGCATCGGCCCCATGGGCTCATATCCCAATGGTATGGTATACGAATGCGCATGTTGAGGATAAGGGGGGGAGGAGGGTTATAAATGTAATCCAGAACCCAGACGTGACATACATGTAGTAACCGAGACCGATCTTCTCTCACTTTCACGAAGGATCTCGGCGAAGAGACGCAGAAAAATCGAGAAGAGCGCGAGTGGACTCGTAGGGGTGCGAGAGAAGAAGAAAGAAAAAATTGAGAGGAACGAGTCTCTTTGGTCTGTCCCAAGGCGAAACGAAGCTGAGCAAAGTACGACGAGAGGCGATCGACTCCATTTTCTTTCCACCCACCGGCATATACGATCGATTTTACATTTTTCCTTTTTTTTTTTATCTCTTTTTTCGTCTCTTCATTCATCTCTTTTTATTTTATACACCCCTTTCCGGATCTTCGCTCTATTCCGTCTCGGCGATGCTTTCGATCGTCAACTCGAACCTTTTTCACCGTCCGTCCAAATGAAACCAGAAACAAATGCGTTTGCTTTCTGTGTTTATCTGCCTCTCTCTCTCTCTCTCTCTCTCTCTCTCTCTCTCTCTCTCTCTCTCTCTCTCTCTCTCTCTCTCTCTCTCTCTCTCTCTCTCTCTCTTTCACCCTTGCGAAAACAGGAAGGAGGAAGAGTCGCTCTTCCTTGTCTATGACATACACGAAATTGCGAGATAAACGATTGATGATGCTCGATTGTGTAAAAGAAAAGAAAAGAATCAATCGTTGCATCACGTCTTGGAAATTCGATTTACCTTTCAGTGATGAGAGAAAAAATGTTCTCGACGATTATTTAAATAACGGTTACAATGATTGCCAAAATCGAATATATAGGCATGTGCAATGCACGATTTTTCTCAGTTAAACGTACAATAAATATCTGTGATAATAAAATGAATGCTCTTTATGCCATCATTTTCTGACAGCAACGAAGGACATGCCACGTCGAAATTTTTGTTTAAAGAATTATTTAATAAACACTTGCTATTATTTCCATTCAATGATATACCCTTTCAAATAACATTGAAGTGGCAAATGAAACTGTGCGGTGGATCAAATTTTGTCTTTAATAATTTATAACACAATTGTACACTTATATGAAATAATCACATTTTTGTCGAAATCAACTCTCCAATCAACTCTCCAATCAACTCTCCAATAATACCAAAAAAAAATGCACTGTGGAGTGTTTGTTTTGAGAATTCGAACGTAACACCAGCCTGTCAGATATTTTTAAAGCACTCTGTCAAATTTCACTGTTCGATCTCCGTATATTTGGGAAGGAGAAAAATTGTAAAACGTTCAGTAACATTGCCAGAATGCTATCTTTCGAAAAGTGGTCGATTTCCCGAAACGTTCGATCACTCGGGCTCATTCGAAATAGACTTCGCCCCGAATCTCCAATTTGTTCAAAGTGGTTGGTATAAATGTACCGCTCTCTCCTCTTTTTCCATCTCATGCTCCTGCTCACTCTACTCCGATGTTTCAAACGCTCCTCTTTTTTTCTCGCTCTCCCGGTATCTCGTGTTTTTTCCAGATCCCTCTAAAACTGTGATATTTTTTGAGCGGCAATCGGACGAATAGGGCATTATTTATCAAATATCTCTCACAATTTTTTGATTCGCTTAGATAATGATAAGCGAAAAAAAAATATTTTTCTAGATTCGTACTTTAGTGGTTGACGAAAGTTTTGTAATTGAAACAATGAGTCGAATATGTCAAGCTTTCAAAAATATTTTCATTCGATAGAGTATATATTTCAATTATGTACTAGCATTGTTCGTATGAATTTGGCTTCTTTCGTTGGCAGCCTGCGAATGCACGTCGATGCAAGGGACTCGAAAAGGCTAACAAGGAGCCATTTTTTTCTTGACTGCTCTGCTTTTTCGTTAAATTATATTTTTTCAAAATGCCCAATAGCGATAGCGATTGAAGTGAGGAATTCGGAACCCGAACAGGTGTGAAATCAACTCCAACGTGTCGCAAACGTGTGATTAACGAAGAGGAGCAAAAAACATTATCGAATGAAACGCAAAATTTTATAACAGTTTCGATATAAGCTTGCATATAATGTAGCAGTATCCATGTACGTATATAAACAAGTAGAATTCATCTCGAGACATATTAATGTGCAGGGATTTTCAGCTGTACGTAGTTGTACAGCATAATAGCGTGCCATGGAAACTATCGCGACTTAATACCTGTGTGGATTGTCCACGAAGATAAAATAGGATCTGCAAAGTTCCGCTGGAGGATTCGCCCCATGAACGTGGGGAAAGAGGTAGAATGAGACTTTACTGCCTTTTGTCAGAATCCCGGGGATCAACGCTATAGCCATTGGCGAAGGTTTTTCGTAGTCTGCTGTATTTTTGCAAATAAATTATTCCCAAGACTCCAGTGGCAGAGTGCTACGAAGCATTGCCAAACGGTAAATAGCAATGTGAAAAAATAAGACCCACATGTGGCTGCTTGTTAATCTCGTCCAAATGCAGCAGATAATTTATTTCCGGTATATAAAATAAAATCGCCCTAAACAGTCGCGACTAAATGTTCTAAAAATATCGTTACCACTTCCCTCTTCGTTTTTTCAATTTTTGTCACGATAATGTTCGTGCAAATGAGCCCAGAGAAAACAAGTACCGGGATATTGAATTTAACAACAATATGGATTGGAAAGTCAAACGCGACATCTGCGATAAAGGCCCTTTAATTGGCCTTTTAAATTTCAATTAAATTGCAACAGTTTTTGAGATGCTATTAATGTTCGAAGAGAATGAATAAATGATTTGGAGGCACGAGCCACTCGAAGACAATGGCAAGTAATCGTATCCCCAATCGTCTGTGACCGTATTTCAAAATGTATGCTTGCATCGTCGTTGTAGTTTCCATTCAACCAGCGTATCAAAAGCGCCGTGATTTATCACTCAGTGGCTTCACGCGGATTCAAAGAGCATAACCGTGCGCATAGGAAACGTGCATGCTTGTATTCTATCGCTGAATAGATAGTAACACTCACCTACGATTTAGCCAAAAGCTGTATCAAAATAATAATAATATAGTGCACAAAACATTGCAAAAATATTCCACAAAAGTGTTGTCATGAAAAGTGATCGAAAAATCCAATCAGGCGTTAAGGACAAGTGCATTCATTACTTTTTTTTTCATTTTGTTACATGTTTGCAGCTTGAGAAGCTGTAGCTTTTTCAGAATTTCCTTGCTTGAATTTTCAAAGTGTCATTACCAACAGAAGACTGATAAACAAAGTATTATTTCGCAACATGATTCGCCACCACGACAGCTACGATCAAATCTCTATGATGACACCCTGTTGGGGATAAAACATCACGATACAACCTGGGGAGCAATTACACAATAAAAATAACAATATCCATTACATGGTCCATTTTTGAGGAAGCACTTTGATTGTAGTGTGAGGATGAGAATATTTCCCTCGAAGGGAAAATAATAGTACACATAAAAAGTGTACATAAAATGTATTTATTCGTATTTATCCATTTAATATTGCTCGAGTATAAACTCATCAAGTCCAGTTCTCTGTAAATCCATTCTCATTTGTTCTATCTTACCCTTTTCCTTCCGATATAGCAATCCCTTCAATTTTCGCACATAAGCCCAACGCATGATTTCGAAAAAATAAAATTTACTCTAACCTCAATTCGAAGTAGTAGGGTAGAATAAAGTCTATTTTTCGTTAGAACCCCAAGTGCACTTGCAGTCAATGGAAAGGAGGATGATGGAAAAAAAAAGTGAAAGACATATATGGAAGACTACGATCCTGAAATGAGCAACTCTCGTCTATATTTAGTGCCCATAATGGTCAAAAGAGCCCCATTGAGACGCGTGTTGGTCTTCTCCACCACATCAACCACCATTTCCTCATACCCTCAAACCATTCTCTCTCCTCGCGATTCTGTTGCCGATACTCGACTCGGGGAGCGACCTTAGCTGCCCCTCTAACTAGAAACCCTTCTCGCAAAGACTGGCGCATTACTCAGGACTAACACGTCCAAGAGCACCCGAGGAACAACCCCCAACAGACCACTGGCCAATTAACCACTCGCCGCAAACTCCCCAGGCCGGAGAATGGGGAAGAAAACAGCGGAAGGGTAGTGGATCTTTACGCGTTGCAAGAGATGAGAAAGAAAAATTCCAGGAATATAATACTACGGGGTATAAAGGATATAAAAAAATAAAGGAGATACTCTCGTCCTATACGACGAAAACGAGGTGATTCTTTGCAACAACAATTAACCATTAAACCTAGGGATGAAATGTCTTTGCGAGATGTTTTCTGGAGGGTTAATTGCCTTTTCCTGCCTTACTTACGGAAGTGATTATAAACCTGAAAACCCCGAATCGAGGGCGTTCGTGACGTTCATATCCGCATATAAGTCTTAACCAAAAAATTATTTACATTATTGCAAGTCTGAATTGTGTGAAGAACATTTTAAAAGATGCATCGAATCTTGCAAATTGCTTCTTCAAAACTGATCAACGATTGAAATTTGTCCATTATCGAGTCTGAAACAGTCTGAGATTGACGGTGGACAGTAATCTCAGAAAATGATCTTGCTGCAGTACAAAATTTCATCAAAATTGTTACAAGCTTCGCAAAATCGCTGTCTTCACAATTAAGCAGCCCCATATCGCTCTTACATATTTCATCCAGCGTTCGAACTATATTTTTGATATATTACCCGTAAAAATCGACTCAGGTGCTCCTGTACAAAATCAACCATATATTCGCGGTCGAAAGACCAGATAATTCACTCATCGTGGCATTCGAGTACGCAGAACCATCGAGACACAACGATAATTATTTCTCAACGTTAATTGAGCGAAAGATCGACAATAATTCAAGTATTTTTAACCTCTCTTGTCGCTTTTACGTGCCGAAGGGAAAACTTCAGCTGGAAGAAATACGATTGGTGCATACGACACCCGAGTGATGCTCCTGCAATAACAGTGAATAATTAAAAGGAGGAAGTGTGAGGTATCCGCGTGTGAAGAATTTCGAATTTTTGTGAGTCGGTTTTACGTGTATGGCGCTTTACCTTTTTACGCCCCCAGCCGCAGTGGAAATATAAAACCTGGAGATTTCGTGCTGCGAGTGGGAAAACGTTGCTACGAGCCAAACCGGGTGCCACCGTGGAGTGTATATGATTTCAGGCAGTCTCCCATATTCATTGCTATGTACCTGCTGTACATGTGCGGATACACGCAAACACACACACACACACAAACACATGTCGTAGGAGAGAAGCACCCTGCTGGTACCGGCGAGTAATACGTTGCAATATTAAGTAGTGCCGGCGGCTAGGTGGGCTCGTGACGCTGCGGAATGCACACTCTGTGTGTAGATATATAAGGGTAGGACTCCTGCTGATGCTCATCCCTTCTGTACGCCAGTCATGTACGCGCTCACCGCGACTTATAACCGTTACGTTGTACGAGTTACACGGAAGCGCAATTGTACGATAAGTAGAGAATGAGAGAGAGAGAGAAAACGAGGGAGGAAAAGAGAGGGATGAACAGAAATTCCGTGCATACATATATAATCATTCTTGTACGCAGTCTCATTATGTTGTTCCGTTTTATTACACGGGAATAATCATATACATGTATGTTTCGAAAGTAATTACAATTTAATATTGAAAGTAATATTAATAATTGTAATCACTTGGTGCTGGAGCTTGCATCGTTGTGTTATCTCGCAAATCTGCATCGTTCATCCTGAGCGAAAGCAGAATTAAATTCGCTTGTAGGCAAGATTACGCATAGTTCTACGATTGTGCTATTCTCGACGATGCAAACGCCAATATTTCAAACAAACATTGTTTGTGATTAGGGAGGTCAGAAAATCCGCATGTTAAAGTAATGGCGTTCTATCGTTAAGGAGATTCAGGCAAATCTATAGCTGCACAATAATTTCCAAAAATATGTTATTTCTGTTCCTCACTTGGCAGTTCATTCCAGTCCTTGGATTCACGATAAAACATCGGCTACAACGGACGTAACCAATCGTTAGGGAAAACTACCTGCTTTTTCGTCATGCAAAGTAAAGTGTTTTCGAATGTATGTAAATTTTGCGCAAAACGTTTCGCATATTCTTTCTCGAAAATTACGTGATAAATTGTAATGCCATATCTGGATCAAAATAATTACTCATTTTGTGGGATCATTTTAGTAATTAAAAATTCCCTTTCAACCGGCTGGTAGAATTTTAGGTTGGAAATAATGAGATGTATAGCAACAGAATTTTCGAATTTACAATGGTACTGATAAAGTTATGTATTAAAATTAAATATCGAGGACCAGCGCAAGTTTAACATGGCATGTAAAGTGTATGGATACGTATATTAAAATAATTTATGTATGGGTTTGTTCGTGCTCGAAGGTCCTTTTTCCTTTTGCTCCTTCTTCGTCCTGTAAAATACGAGATTCAGGGCGGACAGTGATCCCAGGGTGTGCGGTCCTAGAGGGTCGGCAGAGACTTTGGGGAACACCCTTTTGAAACTTTCAACTGTACTTTACGATCCCTACTACACTCTGTCTTATCGAGCCAAGCAATACCCATACCCTTTTACGCTGTGCCCTCGTCTATGCCGCACTACGACAAGTCAGCAGTTCAACTTTATTTTTCTACCGGAAATTTCCCTGGGAGCAGGTCATTGTGTTTACTATTCATGCTTCGAGGACCAAGAATCATTTCTGTTCCTCCAGCGCGAGTAAATAAACCGACAACAGAGAGGAGGAATACCGAGAACCTTTAATTGTCGTAATATATTATTAAAAATTTTGTGATTAAATAGCCCCACTGTTCTATCGATTTTCAGACAAAAAGGAATGGAAATAAGTTGAGTAAAAATATTACTAACGCGTTTTGCATTGCGCTTGACGTCAAGGCATCTCCAAATATGAGACATTAACGACAGTCGGAAGATGGTTGTCATGGAATGGATACAGAAAAACTCTAGACATACGATGATAACGATGAATCTTGTTTAATAAAACCTTTAATTTTGAAATATGTGCGCTAAAGTTGGGTAACATAATAAGAGAAAGGAAGTTCCTCAATAACAGATCATTCTGTACATAATATGGTCACTTTAACGTTAAGAAATATGCGACAGCCGAATTGTTGGCATTTTCTTTCCAATTAGTTGATGTTTATAAAAAATAAAACCTTACCGCAATCGAGCTTCTATAAGCACTTTGGTCCTTTTTAACGCTAGATTTACCTGTTTCACAGATTCAAACGAATACAGGAATTTTTGACGGAAATGTTGGAAAAATAAAGCGCATTGGAATATATTCGATGCAGACTTGTCTGAAATCTCTCGAATGCCTGGAGGCTTTCCCAGAGCCTTGGAAATCGACGGTGTTCCCTATTATTCTCCGCGTCCCCAGCACACCCTGGCTAAAACATTCACAGATAATCCCATGTAATTTGGTAATAATCTCCGAATGTATGTACACTCCCCATCTGAGCAAACCTCGTTGATATCACGTACCACATATAATTCAATTCTGTATAACCATGTGGGGTAGCTCAATAAGCACGGTTCTCTCAATCGATCTGTCGGTTTATCACGGATCGAGTTTTTCAGTTGCTCTGCCAATATTCGTGCACGATTAAAAATGAAGAACAATGAGAGGAGAACCTCGCTCCGGTTCAAATTAATCTGCTTTTGAATGGAACATGCAATTTATTTGTATTTAATCAAATTCGTCAGAATTTCTCCGATGGGATTTTACCTCTATTGAAACGTATGTCTGTAATAGAGAGAGAGTTGAATATCTACAAATTCGTATAGAATAAGTTCCAATAAACTTTTATATATATTTTATATATATGTAGTACAGAGAAAATATTGTCTTCAATTAAAAATATTTTAAAATAATAATTTTTCACTGATAATCATCTTTTATTTACCTCTCAACTCATAAAAGTGGAGAGTCGTGACAATCGTAGTTGACTCGCTCGTCGTATGCATGATATGAACGTAATCGAAGTTCAATCGATCGTAGTTTGTACGTATGTGGACCACGATCTCTCTTGTACACGTGAAGAGCCGATATTTACCCTTCGAACGGCTTCTTCTTCTTCTTCTCATCATATATACATGTATATGTATACCCTCGAGCTTAATCGAATTTTCATCCCTCACTCGATCCCCCTTCAGTAGTTTTTTCGATGGTGGAAAATCAATCAATTGTTTCTGTACCTCTCTCACGATCGAATGCTCCGATAGCTTTGTCTTGTTTCTTGATTACGCTGATTTATGCTTTCTCTCTCTCTCTCTCTCTCTCTCTCTCTCTCTCTCTCTCTCTCCCTCGGTAACCTTTGTCCATCTCTATATTTCACTTTTGTTTATCCATACGTACGATCTACGTCCAGCGTATATTTGTTTTAACTCTATCGAGAATTAAATCTGATAGTTCGTTATGCATTTATCAAGGTCCGATCGACAACGCCGTTTCTACTCAAATTATTCAAGCCCCGGGCACAGCCATACTAAAATTTAGTTCGTCCTATTGAATCGCGCTGCTTCACCGTACTGTTATTATATCGCTGACGAAACTTTAAACGGAAATTGCACTTTGCATCATCAACTAGTTTGCTCGTGTGTCAAGTAAGAAATATAATCATAGTATAAATTTAACGGAGAAGAACAAATGTGAAAATAATTTATTTTTAACCGAATGCATTCTGTTTAGCCGTTCATTTTTTTCGAATTTATTATAGATTCATTTCTGTTGGCGCAACGAAATTTAGGCATATCAAAAGTCAATGCAGATTAAATTAACAATTAAATTAAGTATGAGCCCGAAAAATCCACTTAATTATTCAATAGAACAAATAATCAATCAATGAAAAAAATAATAGGTCTAAAATGTTGTAGCGAACGTCATCATTCGTTTTTATGTTCATTTGAGACGTTCGTTTAAGGTAGTTCTTTGATCTCATATGTACGTGTGTAATAAATTTTGGAAGGTTTTACCACGTGGAAGTTGAGATATTTATTGGTGAAAATCTCAATTTTCGGTAGTCTTTCATAAGAGCGCGTGTTGAAAGTTGCATTTTCATCAATAAATATCTTGGCTCCTACGTGGTGAAGCCTTCCAAAACTTTGCATACATTTTCGAGCAACATCAAAGAAGCTTTCTTCAGTTTTTCAAAAAAATCTTGAGAAACAAATTTTCGCAATTTTTGTAATTATACAGCAAGCACATATTACCGTGGATGACCTCGAATTTGGAGTATGCTGTTCTTTGGTCGATTTGCAACAATTTTTCTTATTTAACTTAAGCCCGCAAACCATTTTGTATGTGAGAAAAACTGAAAAACAATTTTTCGATCTGAATGGAACGATGGAACTACGCTAGTGAAAACGTTTTGCGCAATGCCATAAAACGATCGGAATAAATAATTGGATCATGGCAACTCCCAACTGCTCCTCTTAGCCTTGGCTAGCCACTTCTAGTCAAGGATTATTTTAATTTACGCTCCTTCTGCTTTTCCAGAAAAATACATCATTACCGATAATGCTCAGCCGCCAGAATAATGGCATGCTGGACCTGGAGAGAGCAGAATATTTTTGTGATAATCTGGAAGAATACACACGTTGGAGTATCCTTAACAATAAGCCTCCCTCATATTTATATTCATATTAACGCGGAAAAATGGATCGCGGAAATCCACGAAAACAGAGAAAAACAACATCGAGTAAAAAAAATACCCATTATTATTACAATATCACCGTGTATACTGTGCGAAATAGCCAAAAAACGCCCGAATCCGTTTGAATCAATGAGATTATCTTTCTCCGCTAAGGGAAAATCTTCGCAGCAACTTCCATTTACACGACCATCAGATCTTTTTAATGCCTTTTAGTTCGTTTTTCAATATTATTTCTGTGTTTTTTATAGCTTTTTTAAATTACACGATGGCTTTCTGTAAATTTTCCCATTAGAATGCTATTGAAAATTTTACCGCACGTCAATAATAAAGAAAAAATATTCATTCAATATTCATCAAAAATCGTTTGAATACAACGCGATAAATGAATGCATGTATTTTATAGCTTGAGCGTACTTTTCGAACTGCCACGATTGTATGACAACGTTCAACAATAATCGCGGTAATAAAACAAAAATGTATCTCCGAGGGCCAATTTTGTGCAATTTTTCATAAATATCGGTATTATAGTTATGTAACGAGCGAAAATTTCATGTGACAGGGCAGAGATCTTTATTAGGATGGACATACATCGCACCCCTCGTTCTTTATTTAGTGTATATAGATATATGGAAAAATGGATATATATAAATGTATCTATGAAAGCGTTACAGAAGAGGGTCTGGAGTTAAGCTCCGTAAGATAGATGGTCCAGCTGGTACGTAACATTTTAACATCATTTATGATATATCGGTCCTTTCGAAAAATTGACTGATGTGTACTTTAGTTTCACGCCAATGGGTGGAATTAATTAGTTTTTGCACACTATAAGCAGCGTTTGCCTACACTTTGAAATTCTATCTTTTTCAAATTTTTTCTCGCCCAAGCAGCGAAATGGCAGACGACCTCTTCCGAGGTGTGAAACAAATGTGAATTATCTGAAGATCGTGAAATCGTGAAGCAAAAAAATAATCAAATAAAAATTGAATTCGCTCACTTTTATATCTAGGGGTTGTTTTTGGATTCCCAAGGGGTTGTTGCATCGAATTGATCATTTCTATTTAATTCCCACTTGGTTCAGCGTATGCACAATAAAATTGACGAAAGAAAATGATTGTAATGTTTTTCAGAAAACTTACCCCCGCTTCGCCTCCGAGAAAAGCTTGAATTTTCCGCCACTCAGCAGTGTAGGGTAAAATTTCATACGAATTAAAGTGAGAATAGTAAACGGCTCACGTGAATAATTGATCTAATTTCGTTTTCGATCACTCTACGAGGATTGGCCAGATCAAATGGTCGAAAATGTATCATTGAATTAGCGACTAATTTCCGCAGCATCCGGAGAATACATATTCGTATGTATTTATATACATAGTACTTTTAATACGACTCGTACTGTGAAAAACGCAAGACGATGTGAATAATAGTCTTTTTTTTGCGTTCCAGCGTGAAAAAAAAATAATGCTAGCATGGATTGCAGGTTTTAGACACTTGAATGGATTACCTGAAGCATATCGTGGAAAAAAAAGTGAGGAAGATCGGGAGAACGACGCGTGAAAAATTGTATTTCCCACAGTAACACGTCCCTAGTATCAAAAACCCATTCTAGTACGATCATCAAAGCTTACCACCTGGGATATAAGTCCTCGTTCTGCTCGAGTGGTGTAAAAACGATGAACGACCGCAACGATTTGTCTGTGCATGTGTGTACGTGTGTATACATATAAATATTATATACGCGTGTGTGTGTGTGTCTGTGTGTACGTATAGGGCGTCCCATGAGAAGTTTTTGATAACAATCAGTTACAATTTCCAAACAGGAACGATAAACGTTAAAATTCGAAAGAAATATTACGAACAAAATGTTTCAGTGGCCGAGGACTTTGCAGATTTCTATAAATATATAAAATGTCGCAAAATAATCGCATATCTTGTATTACAAACCAAGTACACAGACTTTATGACTTTGCCGATTAATGTGGAATAAATCGATCAGTAACAGGTGTTTTTTGTCCGGCCCATCACTTTTCATTCGCTATTGTTTGATCGTTGTTGTACTCGATTGAAAGATTTGAATGAACAGTGATTTTAAGGCGGTGAGTCTAACAACTCGACGAAGTCGGGCCCATCACTCTACTGAGATTGTCACTTTCGTCATTTTCACCTGGGATGTCATGTATATTTTTTTTATTATTTTATTGTTGCTACACTTCATGCAGAAGTTTGACTCAAATGTGCCAGGCTGGACGATACCTGATAGAGTATACCTTGATTTCCTTGGTGAAATCAATGCGAAGTTTTTCAACTCTGCAATTCCTCAAAAACCCAACAACGTTTTTCTATTCTTTTCTATTCAATTTCCAAAACGTAGGATCGTCAACTATCGGTCAAACAGTGAAGTACTCTGTATCTGACTCATACCGCAAGAGATTCGATTTTTTGACGACTTTTTCTCGAGCTAAAGTAGATGATATATGGCACATGCGAATGGACTCGTCTGAAGTTTTTTCGCACCGTTTTTGGCATTTATTTGACAACTTTTTGCTCGAGGATCAATGAAATACAATCGTTTTCGAAAATCCATATATTGGAACGTATTTTCACTCAAGTTCCACAACTTTGGAAAAACTCGTTCGTTGTAGAATCAGTGAACGCGTCAGGAAAAATAAATTGCTCTAATAATTTGGCAAATTACTTGATTAATTTACCAGTCGTATAGAGTGTGCGTCAACATAGATCTTTAATTAGTTGAGTCTCATTGAGAGATTGAGATTGAACGAAATTAAACGTTTATTCGTTAATTCGAGATAAACTTCGGAGAATACTACGAGAAAACCGAACTGTTGAATCGTTTTCGGGCATGTACACAGATACACAGCGAACCAGGCAGCTCAAAGCAAAACAGCCGGTTCACGTTCGTACTTTCTTAAGCTCGTTTTTTCACAATTCTCTTTTTTCCTTTGCCTTTTTTTTTCTGCTTGTCTTACCTCGAGGCGTTAAATCCACGAAGGGTACGAAGTGAGACAGACTCACAGCAGTTTTCCCCTTCTGATCTCGTACCTCGGCAAGTTGATGCTACACGCGGCCCGGTCTTACCGTCGAGGGACGTTAACACGCTTGTATATGTGTTTTTGTACCAGCCCCTCGACGGAATTCCCGTGGATTCGCGAAAATGTCCTGTACTAAGAAATAACAGTAAATAAGAGAGAGAGAGAGAGAGAGAGAGAGAGAGAGAGAGAGAGAGAGAGAGAGACGAGAGAGATGAGAGAGGAGGGTTAAGAAAACAAAAAAAGAAGTATCTCGAGAATTGGGCGTGAGCACAGAGAGAGGGTGAAGCTGGAAGGAAGAAACGTCGCGTAACTCACTTAAGACCGACATCTTGCTTACCCGAGACTCGCTTTTGCGTGTTTTCTGCTATGTATATGCGTTATACACACAGCATCTCTTTTGCTCATTTCGTTTCTTCCGTTTTCATCCCTTATTGCGTCCTCCCACTTCACCACCAAAACGAGTCTACCCCAACGGAAATTCTCATCATTTCACCTAACGTGCCACGAGCGCTACGGGATTGTGTTTTATCAAATGCGTTTCTCAGCCTTACCGGAAGTCGTAAAAAAAAAGTTCCACGCTAGATGCTAGATGGTACAGCGAGTGTTGGAGCCCGACGAATCTCTACGAGGAACATCTAAAACTAGAGCTATCATTTTTGTCCAACGAGAGAATGGGACAATCAACATACTGCAGATTCGATCATTTTTCAATCTCCGATAACATTGGAAAACGGTTTTTTAAAAATGCCGAGCCGATCACACGAACATTTCTATATGATTTATCAAATTATTTATATACTTGGACCATTTAAGGAGAAGAAACGGAATTAAGATCGAGCTTGAGGGATACTTTCTATACGCCGACTTTTAGCCACAAGAAAAATAATCGAAGAAATATGAACATGAGAGAAAGAAATACAAATATTTGTCGACACATTGTTTCTATTCTCCAAGACCAGATGGAAAGTCACGTTCACAGGGAGAAACATGTATAATACCGAACGCAAGAAGGGGTGTAATAGTCGCAAAAAAAGCTAAATCGGTAAGCCCGAGGGGAGGCGATATATATATTAGTTGGGAACATTTTCGGAAGAAAAGATGACAAACACTTGGGTCACGAGATATGTGAAAATAAGGAAAAATTATGGAAGAATAGTGAGGGAGGCCCTTTGGTCAAGGCCGACCATCCTACATTTCCACCACTTCGAAAACGCATTTTCCGTACTTACTTCTGTAAAGTGGCGCAACTAGTTTGAATACAATTTCGGTTTGTCGCGAGCGCAATTATCCCAGAAAGAAGCCGGAGTGAGTATTCAACTTTAGAAAAAATGACAACCCTTGTACAGCATCACTCGTTTGTCCATCTCTCACAGTGGACAGTGTCTCTTGAATGGGCAAGGATTGACCTCAAATTTAGCATAGTTATAGAGTTTTCTGGTCTTTCTTATATCTTTCTTATAAATAGTTCATGAGGAGATATAGATCGAAATTATCGAAATATCGAAATATCGCATGCTTTGATGTCGTTTTATTCGTTTCGTGATTGGTTGGTGATGAGCGTAGCCGCGAAATTCATGCGAGACTGTATTCGCGCGGTTTTTTATGCTGTTTTTGACAGTTGTCGACTTGTGGAATTAATCGCGGTTGGCAAAGGTTATAGTTTTACCATAATTCATTCTGTGAAAAAGAAATCATCGATATCGAGTAAGTAAGAGTGCTATATTTTACAGTTGAATTTATATTGTACTGAGAGAAAATGAGAGATAGTCCGGGAGAATCAGTCTCGCAGCAGTCTCGCAGGCGCAGTGTTACCGCTCGACGCTGGCCCGGAGAGGCTATCTTTCTGCTCTACAGCAATGCCGGGCGGGTAAGCAGTCTCGCAGGCGCAGTACTACCGCTCGACGCTCGCCCGGAGAGGCTATCTTCCCGCTCTACAGCAATGTCGGGCGGGTAAACAGTCTCGCAGGCGCAATACTACCGCTCGACGCTGGCCCGGAGAGGCTATCTTTCCGCTCTACAGCAATGTCGGGCGGGTAAGCAGTCTCGCAGGCGCAGTACTACCGCTCGACGCTGGCCCGGAGAGGCTATCTTCCCGCTCTACAGCAATGTCGGGCGGGTAAACAGTCTCGCAGGCGCAGTGTTACCGCTCGACGCTGGCCCGGAGAGGCTATCTTTCCGCTCTACAGCAATGTCGGGCGGGTAAACTTATTATTGTTTGTACTTCAACTTAATTCACTTAATTCTTCTACTTAATTCAGGACTTCTACTTAATTCAAGATGGAGCGCTGCAGCGCGAAAATGCAGCCGGTCGCGCGTCTCTTATCCCTAGTGCACATATCCCTCCCTAGTGCCATTCAAAGCTCAAAAATGTATTATTCTCTGAATTTTTGGGAGAAAGAGTTTGGCCCTCGAAAAAGAATAAATACTAAAAAAAGAAATAATACAGTATAACCAAGCGGGTGCAATATTAGTCGAAAGTACAACACAATAACTGCATTTTTTTGCTATGTATGAAAATGTCAAAGAATTTCTCAATTTCTTTAGTAACAGCTACCCGCCCTGGCCTCTTTTTCGAAAGTTGGGTACCTGAGATTTTTATAGAAACTGGTTAGTTTGGAGCAGTTTCGAGCAGTTTCGAGAATCTTTTAAATAGCGACGTAAAAGAACATTTTGACTTTTTAATTTTCTTTTTTTCTAACGATTGACATTTTCAAGAAAATAACGTCAAACTCGCCTTCGACGATAATGCCTCCGTGATCAATAATGTACTGCTTTTCGCGAGTCGGTATGGCTTTTTCTGCCGAATTGCACCTTTTGCAAAACCAAAATCACTGTTCAAACGAATCAGAGCATATCATGTATTTAAATTTGAATGCAAATATTCGTATCGATAAAATACTTTGAACAGGAGGAATCAACATCCTTTCTGTCAAAAGGGACCAATTTCTTGTCGCATAATACGTCGCAATTATGCCAATTGAATCATCTGATTTCTACATCCCCTACGAGAGAACCTAAATTAAAGATTTTTACACCTTTTTTTCAGTTCAAGCTCCGAATAAAGAGGAGCAAAATAATGAGGGTTGAATCTCTTTTCTGTGAGCTTACTCTTATTTCTAAGTGCTTTCGCTTTTGCAGTACCAAGTCGGAGTCGATCTCTACCGGTTTCAAATAAACAGCAATTGGAAAGCACGGAAATTCTATTTTTTTTTTCTCAATATCTTTTAACCCGACTGAGCAAATAATACATCGCATAAATATTTATCGTCTCTTGGTAACGTATCGCTTAGGCATTTAGTAATCATGGATTTTTTTTTATGCCAAGCACGTCACTGTTCCGAGAAGGAAAAATAAATATATCGACAATTTTGTGTTACCAACGCGGCGTAACTTGCAAACTCTTGTATATACCATACGTTACATGTATATACATATACATGTTTCCTTCGCATTCACTTATCATATATTACTATGTACGTTTATGTACTTTCTTATATTCACTCGTCCTTTCGCTCTCAAAGGAGCTCTTTTTACGGTTGTCAATTTTTATTTCTCCAGAGTATAGTCCCCCTTTCGAATGTACGTTCACATAGCTGGAAGGATCGAAACGAAATATTTCGTATTTTTCCACGGTCCGTCGATCAATGAACAATGTTTTATTGTCCAAAAATTCGAAATTTCGAAGCTTCCATATGACACTTTGATTCATACGCGAGCATTGAATAAAAATAACAATTATCACAAAGGCGTATTGAGGATATACAGTACACGGTATAATTTTCACGTACGAACCAATTTCGTGATATACGAATTGTGAAAGATGTATGATTATTATTTATAAAACGCCGCGCCAAAAACCTACATAGGTAAATGAAAAAATGGTACTTCCGTGGTAGCGAATTTTTTATTATTTTGGATTTTTACGATAAATTCAATTGTTTTTCGAGAAAGTGGAGCGAAAAGCCATAGCTCAAATAAATTATTCAAGTATTATCTTAAATTCGCACTGAAACTCGCATTTTTTTAAGAATTCGTTGAAATTGCACTCCCAGGGTATTATTTGCATCT
The DNA here is from genome assembly GCA_959613375.1 of Heteropelma amictum. NCBI lineage: Eukaryota > Metazoa > Arthropoda > Insecta > Hymenoptera > Ichneumonidae > Heteropelma > Heteropelma amictum. The sequence continues at coordinate 7,343,179 of OY390725.1, forward strand.
TTGTTTTCTTCTCTTTCGAAATCGATACAATTATACCAAAATCAAAGAAATATACTTTGCTCCACTGGAGAAAGCGAAAATCCTGTTTTATGGCTTCCTCTGAATGCCCTCCCCCAAAAATTATTGACAACTCGTTGATTAATAACCAGCTTATATAACTTTTGCCCATTTCATAACTATAAGAAATGGGCGTTGTAAGTCAAATCCGGTGAGTTTATAGAAAATCCTGTCTAAGGCGATAAGAAATTATACGGCTATATACACCGTCGTTTGTCCTGTATTCGTATATATCCGGACGCACATCGAATACGTAATTCACCGACTAACATACGAGATAACATTTTTACCATGCTCGTGCAAGCATATAAATCAATTTTTCACGTCTAATAGGGATATAACAAAACCTATATGTACATAAAACTAATTTATACGTGCGATGTGTATATATGTCTGTGAGAAATTGATTTATTGTGACAATAAAAGAGATTCGATACAACACACCACCGAAAAGTATCCTTTTTGCCATTGCATAAAATACCCAAAGTCCCAAGTGAGCTTTACGTATACGTCGTTCCTTTTTTTCCCTCCTTCGTGGTTCTGGGTTCGCTACTTAAACGGGGCGGGAGCATCCCCGCATGTATATGTTAGATATACTTACTAACGTCACTCTTGCGGGATCGTACCTCAGCTTGCGAAAACTGGGGTTCTCTGTGGTGCGATGTGGCGCCTCAGAATTACTGTCATACATATATAAAACCCTGGTCAGAAGCGTGTAATTCTCATATGATATTAGGGTGTGTCAGAGAAGAAAAAAACCTCTAGAAACAGAGTACGATTGTATAATATTCTTCATAAAAAATATCACGAAGCATTGTTCCATAGTAAAATTGATATCCTGCAAAACGAGTCCTGCGAAGATAGTAACACGTGCGATTGCCTGTGATGTCTAACTGAAAGATAATTTTTGTATCGAATAAACTTTGCCAAGCTGTAAAACTCCGTAGTGGTTATTTTTAATTTTAAACGGGATATTTTAACAGAGATGAATTTTTAAAGAGAGATTTTTATACGATTTTTAATTATTTTCCATCAAAGAGGGAATTGAAAAGAATTTTTTTTTTCGGACACCCAAATATATATGTGTACACGTACATATATTTTTACTATATACATCTTTGTCTCCTCTCTTCTCTTTCTCGTGCCAATGTGTATAGGTAGGTTAACCAACATTTACATAGGCCCGATGCGCAGTCTGAATAACAATGCTGCTGGAAACGACTCCATCTCGGCCGCACCACAGCGTACCAATTCCACGTTTCAAAAAGGGACCCCCCTGAGAGACGAGAAAATATAGCGAGAGCGGCGTACCAACATCGTAACAGTAAACCAACAATCATAGAGTGCTGCAGTCGTGGAGACTTTCGTTCGATATTGAATAAAGTAAAAAGCCTCGATTTCGGAAATATTGATTACGATTGTTCTTTAACCCTTTGCGGCAGACAATTTTGTAGGCAACGAATTCCCTTGAAAATTAGTATACAAGAGTTTTGGAGGTCGCTGATTACGAATCTATCATCAGATCATCAAAATTCAAAATCGCGGATTCAATGTATACAAAGCGGATTCAATATACTTATACAAAGAATTCAACTTCTCTAAATAAGGTTTTTTGACAATTTTATTATTTTATTATTTGAAATAAATGTGATTTCGTACCATAGCGAAATAATTGAAATTCGCATTCTATTTCCATTTTATTGCGATTGTAATTCCAGAATATTCCTAATTGATTGCGTACATTGTAAAACATTTTTATTGAAAACATGAAATATATATATATTTACTCCAAAATGGGAACGAAAATTTAAAAAAACTATTACGAACGTTTATCAATGTATGTTAAAAAGGTACATGATCAGCAGTTTCATCCGGAAGGGTTTTGTAGAATGAGGCTTCCACTGTGATATGTGCATAGGGAAATTAATCCAGAACTACTGTGAGGAAGAGAGACTCACAGAGATGGAGTAATTCCGGACGGATATAATCTTATACTCGCCAACTATTTTGTTTACTTTGGTTGCCGGACCATTCGGTTTACTAATTCAGGGAAATTCATACCGCAATCCGGATATTAATTAAACGATACAGGGCTTCGAGACTCTGTAAATATTATCCTTCGTATAATCGTTTGTGCATATACGGTTGTGTGTTCTAGAATGATAATAAATGGAGTGATGAAAGATTCAGTATCAGCAAAGATAAATTCGAATTTTCAAAACGGTTTTAATTAATTTAATATTAGGAAAATGTTGAATCAAGCTTCAAAATCTTGTGTAAACAATCAAATTCCCGGGTTTTCATCATCGTGGTGCTCGAAAGATAAAAATTGATAAATTACAACAAGAAAAACGCCTACTGAGTATAGCAGCCCTGCCCTGATTTTTCAGTTTCGCTTTTTTAGTTTTTCCGTTCCCAGAGTTTGTAAAAGTGGCGGAATGTAAAGGAAAAGTACGTATCGGAAGTGGATGGGAATTTATCTGAAAATGTTCGAGACGTGCAATCCCAACAATGCCGAAATATTGAAGACGAGTATCAAGTACCCATCGATGGTATAAAAATAGGTAAAAAAATACCACTTGTATCAAAAGTATTAAGGTCATTGATTTCAGACAATAACAATATCAAAAAGTAATTAACAATTGTGCAAAAAAATCGGAAAATTGTAAGGGACTGCTTTTCTTTTCATCCACACTACGTATAATGTGTAATATATTAATTTGTCAATATTAAAAGTACAAATGTAACGAACATGGATGAAATCTGGCAGAGATATGAGAAAATCGTTTAGTGTTTGCTAGCGTTTGCTCTCTTCTTTTCGGTAGAGATTTATTCACGGCCCGGTTTTTTCAAATCAAAATATGTACAAAGAATCGTTCTTTAGTTTTCTGTAATTGGATTTAATTTTTTTTTGTACGTCTCGTTCTTTACGAGTAATTTCTTGAGGAGCACACTGATCGGGTAAAGAAAAGTCGTAGGTATCGAACATATTCATTTATAGTTTACGAAACGAGACAAAAAAAAACACTTTATCTAAATTTTGCCATTAAATCGAAGACTTTTAGTTTATGTCAATTTTCTGAAAATCCTGATTAAGAATGATTCAATCATATTCCAGAAACGCCGGCGATTAGATTTTACTACTTGTAACAGGAATGCCAGAATCATCAGCAAACAAATTTTTTATTAGCTTTATAATGATATTTTCATTATCTACAATTTCGATGTGTAAATAATGAAAATTCGTTTGTTCATAATTCCGGAATTTATCATGATCCGCATAACTAGGAGTTGTAACAAGAGAGACATGAGTAGTTTATACCCTTAAAACATATACCAGGCATCAACCATGACTTCTGTTTCAAATTAACGTTTTCAAGCTTCAAAATAAAGCTAAGTCGAAAGAAAAAACGAACAATAATTCGACCATCAATTTGTGTGGCGCAAAAAGTATCCGTCCAGAAAAATTAGCATTTTTTCATGCAAAACTTTCAAAACGAAACTTTTTTTTCAATGTCTAGGGGGTTGTGATCCTTAAGGTCGACGTAAGACACGTTGGAGTTATGGGGACGCTTCGAATAATCGAATTATTGACACACACTTTCTTGTTGTTGTTATTGTAAAAGTGACCTATTCGGAGCGGTTTTACGGTAGATTATTAACCCTTAAAAACCTCCCCCATTTGCAGCTGCATTTTCAGATTCAATGTAAAAGGGCTTGCCGCACCAATGAGATAAATATAATTTAGTATGAAATTTAATTTCCCTGATACGACACGCCCGCTCACCGAGCGATCCTACAAAATGTTTCGCCGTCGGCTTATTCCCGAAGAGATGTAAAATTAGATTGACCCGAGGAGAAAAAACATTCGTCATTATCGTTACCGGACTCCGTTCTACGTCAATTACGACAAGTACGAAATACGTCGATCGATTATTCGAACAAACCCCATTTTCCGCTGTGCTAAAAGTATGTCACAGTTCCACAGCCGGTGGCCAATGTGCGAATAATACTAAACACTCGTTCTTACATCATTGCTCGTTAACGAGAAAATCATTGGACCGTTGGACAAAAGTGTCCCCTTGACCCAATTAAATCGAAACTATTCAATGGATAGCAATTAAAAATCACGTGCATACGTACGTGCCACAGCAGTCGGTATTTATTTATCGCCGGTTCGAGCACTCGAGTGGAAAAATTCAATCAGCGACGAAAGTCGTAAGCAACTTTTTACATTTGGAGAAAAACAATAGCCAACACGCATATCGAAATAAATATCGACGATGCCGAAAAAGGCTCGGTCAACATTTAACGATCGCGCCCCGTTTCTTTTCCCACTTTTTTTTTCCTTTTTACTCTTTTTTTTTCTTTACCTATAAAATATCACACTGGATTTTTATTATTTCACATTTTTCATGACAAATCGGGCATTTTTAATATTATATACTATACACAGTAAGATTACTTCGGTATCATTCGCGTTAAGACTTTCATGGTATTGCTTACGACATTTTATTCACAACCGCTAGATGCAGTGAGTGCAATTGACTCGTCCATTTGTCTAGGGCGTTGTAACGAGCGGCGCAAACTGATTTCTTATCCAATTCGAGCACCTGATTCACCTGAGTACGTGATTACGAGAAAATTGTGTTATGTTTTCACGTCAAGTTTTGTTTTTTTTTCGTCGTCCAAGCATTTGAAATTCTCGTACCTGATCGATTCGTCCACGTATAGTGCTGTCCAAGATACAAGACACCAGTAGGCTCTCGACCTCTGACGCGTCGATATTTAATTCTTTACTTATAAAAGGTATGTGAATTCTCGTATAAGGCTTGATGAGTTTTATGAGAACCTGATGGGATAAAAAAAAACCTACTCGTTAGCGTACTTGTCTCGCGGCAGTCACGGTAAAAAGTTGGTTCACCAGCCAATTTGCGAAAGCCTCTACAACTTGCGGGATATTCAAAATATATTGGACCATAAATACTACATACGTTATATTATTTTATTATTCACATATTTTATATTACGTGTATGTGTGTAATATAAATTGCAATTATTTATATTACATCTCCGGAAATAAGCGGTCAAAATTATAGAGATTTTCGCAAAAACTCCGTGAGACATTTGCAAGGAAAAAAATCGTTAAAAAAGGTTGCAAGATTGTCGCGGAAAATGTTCAATCTTCTATCAGTCTGTACGAGAAACCTGTATGTGTGTAATATAAATTGCAATTATTTATATCGCATCTCCGGAAATAAGCGGTCAAAATTATAGAGATTTTCGCAAAAACTCCGTGAGACATTTGCAAGGAAAAAAATCGTTCAAAAAGGTTGCAAGATTGTCGCGGAAAATGTTCAATGTTCTATCACTCTGTACGAGAAACCTATATGGATAAAAATTGAATAAGCTTTATGCAAGATATTCCTGAATCTAAACGGTGTATTCTATCAAAATTTTACGAATAATATTGCATGAACATCCTCATATTTCGATGCGAAATTTCACGCCATTCCTAAGACACCTTTGCTCCCACGAGTTTCTCAATGAAATGTAAAATTTGGCATTAAGATCCAAGAGCCGTGGTCTTATTTTCATATTAATCACCGTCAAAAATATGCTCGAAGCAAAATCCACCGATTTCGAGTTCGGGAGATCGATGATGAGGAATACGAAACGGAATACGAAAAAAACTCTTAATTTCTATCCAAAATAACTTTCCTCCAGCCCGAAGAAAACTGGAGTTAAAAGAAAATCTCCATATTCAGACCTTGTTCTTCTTCCAAAAAGTCCACCCATATAGAATATTAATACAGACTTTCCGAAACGATAAGAAGATCTTTTCACCAATAATTTTCTTAATTTTTTTAATGGAATAAATTATTTCGAAAAAACGTTGTTCGACCAATTTTGCGATGCGAAGCAAACGAAAGTTAATGCGACAAATGTTCTTACCTGAGTTCGTATATTGCGCAAAAGATCCTCGATGTGCTCCCTGATGAAAGGGTCATCCATTATGTTGTTTCTGTTCTGCTTGAGAATCAATTCGAACTGATTGATATCGTTGTTCTGATAACTGACGACCAGATTCGTCATAGCCAATATTTCTGGGTCATTTTTGTACGGTTTAGCTTCTTGCGAGTCGAATGGATTAATGCCGGATTTCATCAACCTTGAAATCATTTAAAAATTTCATTATGCCGAGTTACAATGCAAATGTGACGAGCGATAATTGACATCAATTTACATGTTGGCTAAGACGAGATATTTAAGGCAGGTCGTACGCCGCGGCGAACCGGATTCGTCGTAATTCTTGAAAGCCTCGAAGAAATCGGTGTGGGCACGTTCGAATTCACCTTCTCTAAGATGCATCTTACCGCCGCATTCTACGTATAATTATGTCTTGTAAATTTACAACATTAAATTGCGGAATACAGTGCATTACACTGTAGAATGAGCGGCAAGTAACAACGCAAATTGTTTTACGAATTTGTCCTCAAATATGGTACTTTCTTGCAGATGAAAATTCGTGAGACATTGGAAATTTCGTCAAAATAATCGTTGAATTTTATATCACTGCTTTTTTCATGGTTTCAAATTTTCATTCCACCTTCATTTGTTCACTGATTGCTTTGATAATTTCAACACAATGTAATATCGTTCAGTCAATTTCTCTAATAATCTTCTATTCATACACAAAATATCGTTCTAATTTTTCAATAATTCAAGTTACTCGAAAATAAGTGTAACTGTTTTTTAAATGATTACAAGATGGTACGGAATACCAAAGTATCATGGAAATATTTTTGCATGATCCGAAAAATATTTTTGAACGCAGTATTTGCTTCCTTTTATGAATTAAATCCTCGGGCAGTTATTTATTTTCCGAGCATATAGCGCAGCGGCTAGACCGTAGCATGAAAAATGCGGGAAGAAAAAAAGACTGTCCACGGTGGTGAGCCGCGACCTTCGATAGAGCAAGAGTAATGAATAATCATTGATTCGAAAATATATCGATTGGAAAAAAAATGTCGTATTTTTATTACCTCTTATGACTCCCATTATCAATGGATGAGGTATCGCACTCTTGATGTGCAAACTTTGTTCGTACAAAGTTTTCAATTTTTTATTATTTTTTTGAGCTGTGTACATCTGAATTTCTAAGGCGTAAATCTCCAACAATTGAGTTCCCTTCTTCAAGTCGTCCTCACCTTCGTCCGTCTGAACGTAACAATTTGGGAAAAATGAAGTCGAATGATTCTGATTATTGAATATAACATTGGAAAATATCGAAAACATATCTATCACTTTCTCTGATTATCGAGCATTGAAAATAAACGAACTTGACAACTTTGATGAAGCTGCTTGAGAATCTTCGCCAATTTATTAAAATCTGACCGATCGAAGTATAGCTTTCCTAGTTTTGTGTTCGTTTTGAACCATAATCTGTCGTTTTTAGCGTCTTTAAGAGCATCTAGCGTTGTCTCGTAGAAATCTTGGAGTAACTCCATCTGGAAGCCAAACTGTTTAGCGGAACATGAAAAACGAGAAATTCCTTTACGTCTTTTCCACTGTTTTGGAAATAAAATAACGACAGTGGAGATAATATCCTCAAAAGACGATTGAAAGATTGTCCTAATGAAAATGATTAACGGATTCGCATTAAAAATTGCCTTTATCACAAAAGTGCATCGAGTGTTGGGACTTTTCGGGCTAAGTTGGATATCAAAAATGCTTCTTGTAAATAAGACTCATTACCAATTTCTAGTAGGCTATGTTACTTAATTTTGAGCCTTTTCTCGTCGGTAGTATGCTCCATTTCATCGAAATACGAATGAAACGAATAGAACCCTGTTTGTCCTGAATATATCACATAACTTGAATCTATTTTTCACGTTCATTAATGTTATTTTATTACGTTAATGAAACTGAACTATGTATCACGTTTCCAAGGTTACCAGAATCTGATTATGACATAATCAAGAGACATTGTTAACGAATCAAGACTGTATTATTATAATTATTATTATAATCACGAATAACTCACGTTTTTTGATGTACTAATATAATCCAATATGGAGTTGATTGATTTTTCAGAATGATTTCTCGTTACTGCGCTCTTGATGTAAGTTAAGAGCTGTTTATACCGCGTCATCATTTCTCTGTAATTATTCTGAAATAAAAAATCAACTGGTCAATGAAGGTAAAAACGAAAAAATAATTAATTCATCTATAAAGCCATCGTTTATTCCAAGGGAAAATATTCCTCGATGCCGATGTCGAAAAGTTGAAACAAACGTTTCGTTTCGTGAATGAAATAGGGAAATGAAAATAATTTAGAAGAAAACGATACTCGAAGGAAATTATATTGACGATTAATTTGATAAACATTGGCTATTTTATCTATTCTACTAACCAATTTGAAATTGATCTTAATCATCTGCTTCAGCGCTTTGAAACCCCATTCGCCCTTGTCGCCGGCCTCGAGATCCAAAACTTTTTGAAAGCTCTGCAGAGCAGCCTTAGGGTCATCTTCCTTCAGAGCTTTACTATTGTAGTACTGATTTTCCAGATCTACGTCTGGCTCAGAGTTGGAATCTTCGGAATACTCCTGGAAGAAGGTAGATAAATGAGATTAAGATCAAGAAATAAGAAATATCGGATATGCACCGAAACGAGTGTGGAAAAATCAGCAAATAATTTCAGTTTCTCCGTCCTTGAAATTTTCAATTTCACGGCAACTTCTGATCAACGGTACCCTCTTTGAATCAAAGTACGACGTTCATCCTGACCTATTGTTCTTGTGAAGATGGTTAGAAAAACCTCAAAAGTCTTTGTTCGAGAAAATAATTAAGAGTCTGCATGCACTGAATTTGATCCAAGTTGTGAGTCAGAGGTGCGAGGTACAGTGCGACTTTATCGAAGGAAAAACTAAAACATTTCTCTCGATATTAAATAAACAAGTGGCGAAGGGCTACGACGAGAAATTTTGCGGGAGGACAATATTTGGAATTCTTATAATTTTTGCGTAGTGTTATAGCGCGAGCCTAACCTAAAAAACGTGCCGACAAAAGTGAGTGTACAATATTCTGATCGAGTATTGAAAAATTGTAGAAATAATGTTACACTCACGAGACCATAATCCTCTTCCTCCTCGCACATAAAATCATCCTCACCGTCTGACATATTACGAGAATTTCAGTCGAAAAGAACCAACGTCTTTTCGGAGTGGCGACTAATACGATAGCAAAATTTATAGTTGACAGCCGCGAGAACTTTCATCGTTTCAAAATCCTTCACTGTTCATATATATATATATATATTATATGCATTGCGAGTTTTTGGTTAAATGACCGATTAATACGTGTGCTGCCCCTGCGTAAACATGCCTATGTGCTCTTACCGGCGGTAATTTATATTCAAGGTTTGATTTCAAAATATTGTAATAAAAAACGCATCAATTACGTAATAATTTAGTTCCATTTACTTTGTTTATTGGCAATTTCGCAACATGCTGAAAGATAAACCCAGAGGTTAAAATTTATGATAATGAATGAAAGAACAAAAATGGAAGAGCTCATTGGCCACGGTTATTTTACCGCTGAAGAATGTGCCGATGAAGTTCTCGATAACCCCACCACGCAACATTGGCGCTGTGGTTATCAGTCGGTCTCGCATACTTGCCGACGAATGTCATCAACGAGGTTAGGTTTTTTACCATGGTTTCCAACAAAAAAATCGACAATAAGGAGGACAACTTCGAGGACGATTCAATACTGTACGAATTGTTGGAATATTTCATAAGAAAGCAAGATCCTCAATTAGTTGTAAGTACTTTAATCTTATATTATTACATCCTGTTTGCCAAGTCAAATTTGTCAACAAATGCTCCCGTCACCATTCGGATGACAAGTGATGTCTGCTATGTTGAAACAAACAAGCAACCATCTGTCCTGGCTGTCATGTTTTTACTGACACGAGTTAATCGTCAGACCGGTAACTGCTGCTTTTGTTTCATCATGATTTTCTCTCATTACTAGAAATGCAAAAACGATGTGGCTATTTTACCAAACACAGGAACGATTAAAAATGCACTGCGATACTTGAACAACAGATATTCTCTGCCCGAGAGTATATCGCAGCAGTTGAGCCTCACATTGCCATGGAAATTTGCTGTCGGCGATAACGGTAGATTGTTGGCTATACTTCAAGAGAATGTGATTGAGATAAGAAAATCCAAAGACGAATACTCATCCGTGGTTGGCAAAATATCAGGTAAAGTATAATATTATGAATACCTCGTTATGGCTAAAACTATGACAGCACGTGACGACGAGAAAAAAAAAAATTCATTTCTCAAAAATGTTACAGTTACTCCGCTTTGTTGAAGAAAATTATTCGTTACAAAATACCGATGATGATGACAATAATACATAAAAAAGTTTAACTCGTAATTTAACTTGTTAATTTAATTTAAGTTTAACTTGTAACCCAGTGACCTTGGGCAAGAGATTTTGAGACCATCTTTTTCCTATAAAAATGAGCTTTGTAACTTACTTCCAACTTTAAACAAGTACTAGGGATTAGAGACGCACGCAAAAAGTGAACAAACATTTCCGAAAACCGGACATGAAGCATCTTGTTTAGAGTTGTTTCCTGTATGCATGGATTAATTTTGATGGAGTTGTCGATTGTTGTTATCATCTGCCACTACTTTCGAGTACTACAGCGTCGAGCGGTAGTACTGCGCCTGTGAGACCGTTTACCCGCCCGACATTGCTGTAGAGCGGAAAGATAGCCTCTCCGGGCCAACGTCGAGCGGTAGTACTGCGCCTGCGAGACTGTTTACCCGCCCGACATTGCTGTAGAACAAAAATTTCCGGAAACCGGACATGAACCATCTTGTTTAGAGTTGTTTCCTCTATGTGTGGTTAAGTTTTGGTGGAGTTGTCGATCGTTCTTTTCATCTGTCACTACTTTAATGGAGAAAAAACTGAACAAAAATTTCCGGAAATCGAACATGCAGCAACTTGCTTAGAGTCGCTCCCTCTGCGCGTGGTTAAATTTTCATGGAGTTGTGGATCGTTCCTCTCATCCGCCGATCGAACGCTGGACCGGAAGTTGTGCTAAAAAATCTGAAACTAAATTTCCGAAAACCGGAAATGAGGCAACTTGCTCAGAGTTGCTTCCTCTGCGCGTGGTTAAATTTTCATAGAGTTGTCGATCGTTTCTCTCATCCGCCGATCGAAAGCTGGACCGGAAGTTGTGCTAAAAAATCTGAAACTAATTTTCCGAAAACCGGAAATGAAGCAACTTGCTCAGAGTCGCTTCCTCTGCGCGTGGTTAAATTTTCATAGAGTTGTCGATCGTTTCTCTCATCCGCCGATCGAAAGCTGGACCGGAAGTTGTGCTAAAAAATCTGAAACTAATTTTCCGAAAACCGGAAATGAAGCAACTTGCTCAGAGTCGCTTCCTCTGCGCGTGGTTAAATTTTCATAGAGTTGTCGATCGTTTCTCTCATCCGCCGATCGAAAGCTGGACCGGAAGTTGTGCTAAAAAATCTGAAACTAATTTTCCGAAAACCGGAAATGAAGCAACTTGCTCAGAGTCGCTTCCTCTGCGCGTGGTTAAATTTTCATAGAGTTGTCGATCGTTTCTCTCATCCGCCGATCGAAAGCTGGACCGGAAGTTGTGCTAAAAAATCTGAAACTAATTTTCCGAAAACCGGAAATGAAGCAACTTGCTCAGAGTCGCTTCCTCTGCGCGTGGTTAAATTTTCATAGAGTTGTCGATCGTTTCTCTCATCCGCCGATCGAAAGCTGGACTGGAAGTTGTGCTAAAAAATCTGAAACTAATTTTCCGAAAACCGGAAATGAAGCAACTTGCTCAGAGTCGCCTCCTCTGCGCGTGGTTAAATTTTCATCGAGTTGTCGATCGTTTCTCTCATCCGCCGATCGAAAGCTGGACCGGAAGTTGTGCTAAAAAATCTGAAACTGATTTTCCGAAAACCGGAAATGAGGCAACTTGCTCAGAGTCGCTTCCTCTGCGCGTGGTTAAATTTTCATCGAGTTGTCGATCGTTTCTCTCATCCGCCGATCGAACGCTGGACCGGAATAAAATCCGGCTGAATAAAATCTTTTAGCCAGCGATGATAGATGATTTAGATATCGGCAATCGACCAAGAAATGCGTTTATTGAATACATTCATGGACGTGATTTATCGATTAATAATCGATGAATATTAATTAAACTCGTAGTATGAAAAAACGATGAATAAATACTAATTATCCCAATAAAAATTCTTGAATTTCGTCTGCTTTCGACAGTTCCCAAAGATGCTTTTCCACAGTGGCGTAAAATCGCCTGGAGCCCCGATGGATCTGTTCTCGCGTTGGCATCGAGCAATGGCTACCTCTCTTTCTACACTTCTCTGGGAAACAATATATTCAATATCAGTCCAAAGACCGTATCTCAAAATCCCGATATTCTCGAAGCGGGCGATGCGATCGCATCTATGATATTCGCGGAATCGAAGAAGGAAAATGACAATTACATCTACGAATTCATAGTAGTTACATACAGCGGGCTACTCAAGTCTTATCGCATCAATGGAACTCACAGTTACATTCTCAGATATGAATTTTCGTACGGGAATTTTTATAGAAACGGCGTCAACGCTTTTGCCTACGATTGCAAACATAATCTCTACGTTGTCGCGGGAAATAACGTAACGCAGCAGTTGAACGTGAGTTGTCCAACGGCTCTTCAATGAATAACTTTGATGACACAATTTAATTTCCAGAAAACTTCCAGTGAGGAAAAAACTCACTTTTCTTTATTATTTTTCAAGACACCTGCGTCTGACACCGGTCTGACTTGTTGGCGGCCTCTCAACGATTATCCGTATTACAAACTGACGTGCATTTTCGAAGAAAACTCTTCTCATCAGTCGAAATTTTCTCTCTGGAATTTCGTTCCCAGGATAAAAGCACCGCCGGAGCCTGTTATATTTCGTATATCGATATCACCCTGCTGCAACAATCTCGTTTGCTTACACACCGACGGTGCAATTTCACTTTGGAGCTTGCCGAATCTGAGATTGCTGAACAAGTGGAAATTGGTCGAGCAACCAGATCACAATGCTCGCAATCCTCTGGGAAACTCAAAACTCAAAAAATTCCCACCCGGTATATCGGAATATCATCCAATGGATATCGGATGGTGGTCGGAAAACGTAAGACAAAACGTTAATCTCGTGTGAAATTGCGTGTACAGCGATCGATGAAAGTTTCTGTGGCTTTAATTTCGTAATCTTGTGCAACTATAGGCGATAATCATCGCGAGATACTCTGGCTCTATATCCGTGTGTTCCACCAAAGATTTGAGAAATTTACTTGGCGCGTATCCCGAATTTTTGTCGGGACAGCCGCAGATATCGGAATTATCACCGGGCTATGGATTTCTCTGTTTGGACTGCGAAACTTTTATAACCAGTAAAAAACGCAACAGAGAATCTAATTCCGACGGACACTATTCCGGTAATTAAGACAATTTGTCAATGTCGAACGAATAACGTCTTTGTGTTTTTTTTTATCCGTATAAAAAAAAAAGTTTCAAATAACGTGAAAAGCGTTTTTTTAGAGGCATCGTCGGAGAGCGAACGCGACGACGATGATGCGGAGCCTCTGACGATAGTAAACTACACGGCGAGTCTTGTCCAAAGTGCACTGTACTCGATTACCGATATCGAAAAATTTCAGCCAAAGAGAAAAAAGTCGAAGATTCTGCAGAGGACTTATCGCATATTAGGCTTAAAAAGTACGACGCCCGAGGAACTGTATTCGAGAAAGATTGACGTCGAAGTAAGTGTTTTTCTTTCCAATTATTTTTTTTCATTACAGAAGAAACGTATTTCCACTTGCAACAATCGTGCTTTAATGAACATTTCGAGTACGCGGCAATTATGACAAAAAGTGAAAAAATCATGCGAAAGCTTCCAACGATAAAGTCATTTTAAGATCGTTGCATTAATATTACATTTACATTTATTTAATTATTGTAATTATAAATGATAACTTGTAATGTATTTTTTGCGTTGTTAAATTGATATATTTTAAATAAATGATTCAACGAACACGTAATACTTCCCTTGAACGAAGGAATACGAGGAAGCTCTTGCTCTTGCCAACACGTACAATTTGGATACGGATCTCGTTTATCAGACTCAATGGCGCAAATCCCAATTCTCTCTGAACGATATACAAGAACATTTGAGCAAAGTTAGCAAAAGGTCGTGGGTACTGAACGAGTGTGTAACGCGCGTACCAGAGAGCCTGGAAGCTGCCAGAGAGCTTTCGAATTTCGGTCTCAAAGGAGCAAATTTAGAGACACTACTGGCTATCGGCGACAAGGACGAGGGAAAATTCGTCGCTGACGAGGTTCAGGATAATCGGGGGAGTCTCAATCAAGTCGACCTGAATTTGCGTCAAGTGAGTTTTCCTCGAGTTCTGTCCTCGATAAGCAATCTTTCGATCTTCCGATATCTCCGTTTATTTCCGAGCTAGCGCAATGATCGAGAGAATCTTCAATTTTTCAGGTTCAAAGAATCAACGAGATCATCGATAAAGTCGATCTGAAAAATTTATCCGAAGCACAAAAGGATTTGATAAAGTATAGGAGAAAGCTTTTGGATCATTTGGACAAACTGCAAACTTATGAAATAATTCTGGGGGATGTTCAAACATACAAGAAAGAATTTTACGAAGAATTTCGTCAATTAACCGCCGTTGAAAACGCCGTAAGGTAACAGTGGCAATTTTCAAGAAAATACTTTATTGCCCATCGTTTTTTTCCTGTAGTATTCAACGTCTTGCTTTCCCGAACGCTATTCAGATTTGCCAAGGACGAAAATTGCGAAGGTGTCGATATAATGTTTACCTACCATGGACACCAACTTATGCCTCATTGGCTTGCCATCGTAAATTCGTTTCCTGAAACGTTAAATCCATCGAGATATGAGAAATTATTGCCCGAGTGTGACTCCGATGGGCCGTTGTTTTTGCTCTTCCAGCGTGAGTTGAGACCCAAAGACTGGTCGGAAAAAATCGAATTCCGAGAACTCGTCGATCTGGAAAATGATGATGGTTCGCAGTGTCTCTACGATGCTGACCCCTCCTTATCGATATATCGGTAAGTTGACGGATTATTGATTCATGCGATATACGACTGAAGTTCCAAAATTAATTATCAGCACATACGTGGGAAAAAACACGTGTCTGATATGTCTACAAACGTTTCAATTCACAGTAACGATGTTATTCAGTTAGGTATCGTTGAGCGTAGTAAAATTTGTTTATAATACTCAAAAATATAAAAAAACGCGAAACTCATAATAAAAGAATCCTAAATGCTGGATTTTCGTAGTTTTGCAACGATGCGAGTTTTACCGATGAAAGTCGCGACAGTAAAAGTTTTTTCTTAAATGATATTTTTCTAGTCTTCAGTGAATCGACATGATTTGATTCTACTGGTACAGATTTGGTGGAAAAAAAATGTCCGGAGGCTTTCTCGTGGAGAAGTTTTCGTAGATTTTGACAAATAGCAACAGTTGACTTTTTCGATGGATTTTTAATTCGATTATTCATTTTACCTTCATTTTCCGTTAGGAGCACCGAGCTGACCCAAGGACTCTTGCAAAAGTGGTACAAGACACGAGCCTATCAAATAGAAAGAGAAAGCTGCATAGTCGACAACGCGTTGGAGTTGATAAGAATCGGGAAATCTCACAATATAACTGGCTTGGAGACATTGCTGATCGAGCTGGAGACTCTGGATGACCTCGTTTACAAGATTTATTTGGAAGACATGTCATTGGCCCAATTGGAAAAACTTTGCGATTTGGAGAAAGTTACGTTGCTCATGAGCACAGCAACCGAGAAAAACTTTGTTGCCAGCATTAGGAATTACGTTTTGCCGTTTGCCCGGAGAAAAGTGAAATATTCGGTGAGTTGGTCTCGTGTGAAAAGAAATGTTCGGAACTTCAACTATTCCGCGATACAGGCGTGAGAATCCGATTTTTCACACGTGCGTCATTTTAATCAGGGTGGAGAGCTCGATAAACATCTGCTGAGCGATTATCTAACTGCGCTGAGTGAAAAAGACCTGATGATGCCAGCGGCATTTTTCGAATCGTTGAAACAATCGCAGGATACGGAAATTTCGAGTATGATCGAAGATTTTGCGACTCTGGCTATTGATTGTATGTATTCCTGCATGGATACGAAAATGTACGAGAAAGCACGTGAAATATTTGAATCCATGCCAAAAAGACAGTCTAGCGGTAATTATCGAGGACCTTCGACGAGGATCGACGATCTCGAGAGGGAACTCGAGAGTTTAAAGATTCTTAACAAATACGATGTACAGACGACTCTTCGTTTTATACATGACAATAAATCGAAATCCGATGAAGTCAAAGTCATTCTCGAAGAAATGGCCCAAAGCTTGAACAGGATGTGCGTACGCGTAATTACTTACAAAAAACAATAATGAAGGCTTTTTAAGGATGTTTTGGCTGTGCAATCGTGGGAGAAAAACCACGAAAGAGAATTTTGTTTGAAGAAAAGAGGCTTATTTTGTTACGATGGTACAGCTCGAGTGTCAGTGAAATTATTGAGTTCAGAGACGGTTTTATTTTTCCAACAGGACCTTTCCGCCGGATGAAAGCAAATGGTCCGAATTACTAAACGACATGTTGGAGATTCACGAATTGATATTCGATTGCATAGACGTTGAGGTCTGCTTCGAGATTTCCGTTGCAGCACGTTTGGCCTCGGGAATCAAGACCAATATCCAAAATTGCCGAAATCTCATTGAGACAAAAAGAAAGGATCAGTCTCTGTTGAAAGTTTCGTACGACAGAGCAGTCGCTTTGATTTTAGAAGCCAGCAGGGAGTACTTCAACAGCTCCAAGAGTCTCGTTGATCCCAATATGGAATTGTCCAAGTAAATTGAATTTTGAAGAAAAAAAACCATACAAAACTGCGATCCACTGAAAATCTGACTCTTGCCTCTTTTTCGTTCGTCAGAGTATCCATTAATTATATGTTTTCACAAACTCATTCAACAAGTATCGTTTTATTCACAACAGTTTCTTCAATCACGAAAATGAAATGTAAAATTAAACGATCGATCGGTCTGACGTAAGAAAATGATTAGTTATCCTGAAAAATATTATCCGGACGCCCAATATGCGAGAAGAAAAAGGGAAAATAATGTAATTTGTCAGATTTTCAAAGAATCTCGCGCATGTTCTTGAATCTCCCATTTCTTATCCGTGAATATTCTTTGAATTCTTAGGGCCTGCCTTCATCTTATAACCGACGATAATCCAGTCATCAGAGAAGAGTTCGAGCTCATTAGTTCTCTCCAAATTCTCAATGAATTCAACATCACGATTCTGCCGCTTCAAGTCAGATCCTGCCAAGACAGGCTCAAGTTGATCGAGAATTGTTTGAACAATCGCGAAGATGCCTACAAGAGGCAACAGAGGTTATTAACATTGGCGAGTTATTTGCGCATCGAAGGAAAGAACAAGAGAGTCCGCGAGGGTAAAGTGTTACAGCTGATCGCCGACAAATCCTTCGAGGTAGGATTTTTCGTCGTTTTAAAGAATAAAATTTCATAAAGAATATCCTACCGGTATTAAATATAAATATCGACAAACTTTAGATAATTTACCATTTTTTAATCGACCCCTGTAAATTGTTTATGCAACTTTCGCAAAAATACTTTATACGTTTATTATATATTTTTAATGTATGGTTTTTTAAATATCCATTTAATATCAAACGGATCTCCTCGGAAAAGTTATTAACTCTGGAACGTGTCTTTTGTCAAAAAAAAAATTCAGCGCGGAGACTTCAGTGTATGCGCTTCGACCTGCCAACAATTGATAGAAGCGAATTATTATCCAGCCTGGAAAATAACCCAAAAGTTAGGATTTTGCGACGACTTTCAAGATCTTCAATATCGAAAGAGAGTCTTGACATTCTCCATGTGTTACGGTCCAAATGCCGAGTTGGAGAGTATACTGCGACAAAGTCATCTCTTGGAAATACAGATACTGAACAAGAGTCTGGAAAGTTGGATGATGGAACACGAGCTTGAAGATTTCGAGGATTCAGGCGAAGATAGCGATGATGAATTTACCGATGCTATGACCACGGTGAATGAGAAATGTCAATTATTAAAGATACTGTGTTTCACGAATTCCAACGAAAATCGAAAAAAATGTTTTTTTTTTATTCCGTTCCCATTCAGCCACAAGTAGAGGTCAGAGACTTCGTTCCGAAGATCATCGAGACGTCGTCGGATATCGTGAAATCTTCGGCGCAAATAGTGAAGCAATCCACGATCGGCGTATTGAGGAATTTTAGCAAAAAAAATTTCTGGAAAGCAGCACTAAACATGAATGAGAATGACGATTCGGATTCTTGTTCGATGGAGATCGATGATGACGAAGGACACAGCAACGACTCGCGGACCGATGTACAGAGTTTTCCGTGTTTCTACGAGTCTTTGCACGACAAGTGTCGCATTGGTAATACCGAACCAAAGTATACGAGATACTCGATGCCTGAAATCAACGACAGTAAATTAAAACTCTGTCAAACTCTCCTGAGAGTCGCTACATTGAGCGAGACGGCGTCCTACGGCTTGGAAATAAGCGATATCAATCACTGTGAGTATATTCGTGGATAATACGTCACAGACTGTTTTTCATGCAAAGAATGCAATACCCGAATAAATGATCGCGATAAATTCGACGCTTTATCTTATGTTTTCATGTTTATTCGGTGAATATCGCTGTAGTTCGGCGTATCATTTCGTGCTTGACTAATCGTATGCTCAAATCGTAATCAAATGCACACAAGAGTTTCTACATTTTGCAGTTTTTCTTCAATCAGCAAAACGCGTGATGCCCGAGGATTGTGTATTGGGTTTGTCATACTTGTTGAGCGTCCGCGAGAGCAATGTAACGAACGTGGAGGAAGTTTTTCGTGACTTGCCGAACAACCAACTGTACAATCAAACAGCCGCTTATTACTACGCGATTGAATTTTATCGAAAGACGCATTCCAACGTTGGAAAAGCTTTCTATTACGATCCGATCGATCTGATACGATTTATGCTCATCAGAGCCAACAAATCCGAAGAGAATGAGCTTCAGAGAGCTCTGTTGAAACGGGCGAGATGTTTGATGTGCGAGAGAAATATCGATAACCAAGTTGGCGACGAGGCGGACGCGAGTTCCAACGAGACAGCCGAACATAAAAAAGATCGTAAAATCGAAGAAAATGAGGACGAGAGTTACGTCGACAGCGCTACGAAGAGCGAAGTTACCGTGATCCCTTCAAATTTGTATGATAATGAAACGTTCAAGCTAGAATCTAATACTCGAGCGGAAGTTGAATCTGGCTGGGATGACAATTGGGACGATTTTTCCGATCACGATGATAAACCGATTGTCATTGAAGAAATAAATCCCATTGTCGTTGACGACGTTTATGATGCAGCAAAAGAAGACGATCTTTTGAATCGCGGCCTCGATTCTCCCGAAAACGAACGTTTTGGAATTTTTGAACAACTTTTTGGAAACATCAAAACGAGAGAAGAATATTGGAGAACGAAAAAAATATTGATGCACTGGCCACCATTTACACAGCCGGAATTCATTGCGATCGAGAGGAATCCCTCACTTCGGATGTTGACTGTAGCAAGAACGGTGATAAACGCGGAAAGTTGTTCGAATTTCGAGTCAACCATCATCGACGAGTATCAAGAACTTTTGAAACGGCCGTCTATTTCTTCCTCGTTGATCGTTGAATTTTTGCAAAAACATGAGAAAACTCGAACTGTACAGGAAAACATTTATCTAAGATTATGCTCGAACGAAGCATCGTTGCACGAAGAAGCTGTCAGCATTATCAAAACACGCAAGGTACGGAATAAAAACTTTACACGAGAACGTTGTTTGCAATTATTATTTTCCCTCCGAAAACGGAATAACAATTGATTCGATCCTTTACGAGAATGGAAAAAAAACTGAAAACAATCTACAGTACAAACGAAGGATTATTTAGAATAATTTGTGACAGAAAAAAAAGATTAATCGAAAACGAGCTATTGGATATATTATCTCAAAGCAGTTGTGCTCGTTTTCGTGTTAATTGAATACGTTTTTTTGATGAAAGATTTCGGCTCTACTTCCGTCAAAAATGAGAAAACTTTATTGTTTTTTTCACCCAAATTGCTCAATTAAATTTATATGATTTTTTTCGTGATCGAAAAGGTAGACAAAAGTTTTGTTCGCTAATTTGCAGATTACCGAATTGGCGGCGCCGATACTGGAGGAGATTTTCTTCAAGAATTTGACCGCTTCATTCCAACCTCACGATTACGTCTATGACAAAGTATTGGAACAAATATTCCTCAATCACGATGTCAAAGAGATCGAAACGAATATTCGTATCCTCATAGATCAATTAATCCAACAAAAGCATTTGCCGTACGCTGTAGCTCTATTAAATCAATTGGAAAGAATTCCACCAGCCCTCGCAACCTTCGAGAGTTGCTTTGAGCTTCTTTTAAAAAAATAAGCTCGAGTGCACTAAATCACTTGATTGTATTGTAAAGAAATCTGAGAACGAATAATTATAAAACATTGTAGTTACGTAAAGGTAAAAATATTGTAAAAATTATTTCTACTAGCGTGCTGATCGCGTATAAGAGTGTTTGAAATAAAAGAAAAACGCAAAGTATACTATTTGA
This sequence comes from Heteropelma amictum, assembly GCA_959613375.1. Lineage (NCBI taxonomy): Eukaryota > Metazoa > Arthropoda > Insecta > Hymenoptera > Ichneumonidae > Heteropelma > Heteropelma amictum. The sequence goes on from OY390725.1 coordinate 7,364,068, forward strand.
CGCGTGTCGAAATTCCGTACGAACGAGTATCGCGGAAAGCAGGCAAAAAGGGTAAATAAACCAAGAGTGTTTGAGATGACTAAACCGACAATTTATTCCATACTTATATTAAAACTCTTAATTTTACGTGTATTTTGTTTTATTTCTCTTTTACAAGAATGCGGGAAATAATTTCTTTGATGAAACAGAGGGCACAATTCGTGTAAAAACTTATGGTTTTTACACCATTCATAAAACTAAACATAAAAAAAAGGTCATTTGGTTTAACCGTGGGTTTCGATGGAACATGGGAATGATAAATTAAGTATGGTCGACGATTTTATTTCTCGCACGTTATGATACAAAGGGAGAGGATAATAACGATGTTAGGATGAATCGCGAAGGACCACATAAAACGTGATCTTGAAAAGCAGTCTTCGTTTCGATGACTAAACAGAACGATATCGAAAGGATTCTTATGGCGCGATAGAGAATTTATATGCTTTTTTTCTTTAATCACACACAAATCTCTTCACTCTTCCGTTCGCTTCTCTTTTTTTTAATCGACTTCTTCCATACGGGACGCGTCTTCGCTGTCTCCTTCCAGAGGTGGTACATCGTCGACGGTTTTAGGTTCATCGGGAATGGGGTCCTCCTCGTCGATGCCAAGGCCGAGCTTGATCATGCGATAGATACGCGCCGCGTGAACCTGCGGTTCATCGAGGGTGAAACCGGAAGAGAGAAGCGAAGTCTCGAAAAGAAGGACAACGAGATCTTTAACGGCTTTGTCATTTTTATCCGCTTCGGCCTTTTGCCTCAGGGTTTCGATGACGGGATGATCGGGATTTATCTCGAGATGTTTCTTCGCCGCCATATATCCCATCGTGGAGGTATCGCGAAGTGCCTGAGCCTTCATTATCCTCTCCATATTGGCCGTCCATCCGTACTGCGACGTTACGATGCAACACGGCGAGTCGACCAAACGATTCGACACGACAACTTTCTCAACTTTATTGTCGAGTATCGTCTTCATCGTTTTGCAAAGTTCCTCGAATTTCGCTTTGTCCTCTTCCCTCTTCTTCTTCTCGGCCTCGTCTTCCGGAAGTTCCAAGCCCTCCTTCGTAACGGACACCAATTGTTTGCCGTCGAATTCTTTCATTTGCTGAACAACGTATTCGTCGATCGGCTCGGTCATGTAGACGACCTCGAAACCGCGTTTCTTGACCCTCTCGACGAAGGAACTGTTGGCGACCTGTTCTTTGCTCTCACCGGTAATGAAGTATATGTGCTTTTGGTTCTCCTTCATGCGTCCGACGTATTCTTTCAGCGAGCAAGCTTCGTCGCCCGATGCCGATGTATGATAACGCAGGAGATCAGCGAGTTTGCTGCGGTTCGTCGCGTCCTCGTGGATTCCGAGCTTTATGTTCTTGCTGAATTGCTCGTAAAACTTCTTGTAATTCTCCTTGTCCTCGGTGAGTTCCTCGAAGAGCTCCAGGCACTTCTTCACGAGATTCTTCCTGATGACCTTGAGAATTTTGTTCTGTTGAAGCATCTCACGAGAGATGTTCAAGGGGAGATCCTCGCTGTCGACGACGCCCTTCATAAAGTTGAGATACTCGGGTATGAGTTCCTCGCAATTGTCCATGATGAATACCCTCCTGACGTACAGCTTGATGTTGTTCTTTCGTTTCTTGTTCTCGAAAAGATCGAACGGCATCCTTCTCGGCACGAAGAGCAAAGCGCGGAATTCCAATTGACCCTCGACCGAAAAGTGTTTCACGGCCAAATGATCCTCCCAGTCGTTGGTGAGAGATTTGTAAAATTCGCCGTATTCTTCCTGGGTTATATCGTCGGGATTTCTCGTCCATATGGGTTTGGTCTTGTTGAGCTCCTCGTCCTCGGTGTATTTCTCCTTGATGGTCTTCTTCTTCTTCTTCTTCTTATCCTGATCCTCCTCGTCCTCATCCTCGCCGACGTCTTCGATCTTTGGCTTGCCTTCCTCTTCCTCTTTCTTCTCTTCTTCCGCCTCCGGCTCGGCCTCGTCCTCGCTCAACTCCTTTTCGCGCTCCTTCTGCACGACGAGTCTGATCGGATAACCGATGAACTGCGAATGTTTCTTCACGATCTCCTTGATTTTCGACTCCTCGAGGTACTCTGCTTGATCTTCCTTGATGTGAAGAACTATCTTCGTTCCACGACCGAGAGGTTCCGTGTTGTCCGCGCGAACCGTAAACGACCCACCCGCGCTGGACTCCCAGAGATATTGCTCGTCGTCGTTGTGTTTCGACGTTACGGTGACTCTGTCCGCGATGAGGTACGCGGAATAGAAACCGACGCCAAATTGACCGATCATGGAAATATCGGCGCCAGCCTGAAGAGCCTCCATAAAAGCTTTCGTGCCGGACTTTGCGATCGTACCAAGATTGTTGACTAGATCGGTCTTTGTCATGCCGATTCCGGTGTCGATTATCGTCAGGGTACCGTCATTCTTGTTCGGAATAATCTTGATGTAAAGATCCTTTCCGCTGTCCAACTTGGACGGATCCGTCAAAGATTCGTAGCGGATCTTGTCCAGAGCGTCGCTGGAATTGGATATCAACTCCCTGAGGAAGATCTCTTTGTTGGAATAGAACGTATTGATGATCAAAGACATCAACTGAGCGATCTCAGCTTGGAAGGCAAAGGTCTCCACCTCGCCGCTACCCATCTCCATTTGTTCCGGCATCTGAAAAGAGAGCAATCGTCTTAGAAGGCTTTCGTTCGAGGGATTCGTCATGAATTTCGATCCTGGAAAGTCTATATCGTTTTTTAACGGAATCACGGCATTTACATATTTCGTTCATAATCACGATACACCAAATAACTTTACGTTTGAAAAGACGAAAAATTCAAGGGACTCGGAGATTCCCCGAAAGTGCAGAATGCACAAAAATCATCGAATCAGTATTTTACTTGGTATTATTTATTGTTTGTATAAAATTGAGATGAAAACTACAAAAATTCAAAAAACAGAAATGTAAATGCCTTTAGTTTCCGTTACGAGTATTCTTTTAGAACATTTCAATATAAAATCTGAACTTTGATCAAAAAATCATGAAAACGTGATATCACGGGACTCGTGTGATGCACGCACAATTTTCAAATTCACAAACGTTGCTGCCTAAGGAAACAACTCGATATAGAATGAGGCGCAATCAGTTTTTGTAAAAAGAATTAACGAAATGGAAAAAAAAATGGCGCGCATTCGACGTACGGATGAAGGGGAAAAATCGCGAAAGTGGAAATGGTGCCTTAAGAGCACGTGATTGAAACAAAAATTCAATAAGTGCTCCCACGCCAAAAAAAGCAGCTGGGGTCACTGAAAATTTTTGAAAATGGTACGTCGTCTCGCATAAAATATTCGTCAGTACCATGATAAATTCACAATCGCATTATCCGGAATAAGTAATGAAAATTAACGCGGCTAGAGGAAAATCGCGATAGAAATAAAAACCGGTCTCATCAAGTCGCGTCGTGTGAAAAATAACGTCGAGTTCGAAAAAAGTTTCATTACAAAAGTGGTCGATTATAAATCGCGCTGTTGCAATTAAAAGTAAAACAGAATTAAACGTGTTGTGTGTTTAACATCACATTTCGTCATACACGTTTTTCACGAATCATTCTTTCTTGAAACGTGATTTTCCGTAAGACTCGGGACCGAGCAGCGCGCGTGAAAAAAATACACTATCTCGTGTATTATGAGAAAACCCGCACGCAAAAAACCGAGCAGAAGAATCGAGAAATATTATGCTGCACTATCCATTGAAATTCGCAGAGAGACTTACCTTTATTTCGTCTCTCTCCAAACGCGTTTCGTGAGAAAATGTACACTTGTGAGGTTATGTTTGAGCGGTACGATCCGCAGTCTCGCAATTGTAGTAGTATAATGCCGAGCACGGCGCGTCGGCGCGCTTATATATAGCTGCAAGAATTTGTAGAACCTTCTAGAAGCTTCTCGAACTTTCCTCGTTTCGATAGTCTGTCACTTCCGGTCAAATTAATATTTATCAATATGACTGTAACAACGCAACGATTTGTTTTTATTTTTCTCGGTACACATATTATTATTGAAAAATGCACTTTTTCGAATGCTTCAAGCTCTGGATTTTTTGCCTATTTTATTCTTCTCAAGATATTCGTAATGTCGCGTGAATGACATTTTGGTACTTCCGACATTTGTCAAGAGACGCATTCTAGAAACATCCCGAACATCGAGGATCCTTTCATGAACGAAGGCTGATTTTTTCTTCGATTGTGAATTTTTCGAAATCATAAAAAATTGCCATTGTAGTACTCTTGTTGAACGAACATATTGACGAGAAAAATCATCATTTTTACGCATTATTACATCCCTCTATAATATACGTATATGCACGTTGTGTGCATTTATGCGATTGAAATATTTTCCCACTCTCGCCTAATTAGCATTGAAAAAATCGCCGGTAAAAGGAAATTTCGGTGGAGCAAACAAAAATGATCATACAATACGCATTTATCATGATGTGCAATAATTTTCATTCAACTATACATATAGAAGTATGTAGATGTGCAGAGTGTGCACATCCGGCATCAATTTTGATTTTGGCAATTTCTCAGAAGCACTCTCATCATCGCACATGGCATGGCCGAAAAGCAATTTACACGCGTTTGAGAGTGTGTAATTATGCATTTGCATCGGTTATTGATTTGCTTGCGGCTCTTGCATTTAGGTCGTCTCCGTAAACGTTTGGCCATCAACTAGACACAGTTTCGTTTGCAGATCGATAAATCTTTTTTTTATTGTTGATGGATCATACAATGGTAAGTAAATTGACGAAATGTACGTAAATAACCTTTAGAAAAAATGATAAACTGAAGGTCCCGTTATTCAACGTTTATGATTATGGAGTAAATGGTAATTACGCATTCAACCTTTACAGCATTCCGTTTTTCTTTTTTTTGATGCATCATGCGTCCCAAAGAGATCTGCATTTTGGGATAATGCAGCTTTCGATTTACCACGTTGCACGAGACGTCCACGCAAGAGTTGTAGCGCATTGTTCGAGAAGTGGCGCCACTGCGGTAACATTTTATACTGCATAGTAAAATCTGTCGGTATTACGAATGTTGATTATATCAACGGAATATGCTAGGGGAAACGATTTTATGCAATTTAAAAAAAAATTGAGCTTCCTTATTCAAACAAATCTTAATATAATACGAGCATGAACGTAATTGGCGAGCAAAACTCGGCACACTTCTGACGTTGTCGCTAATACTTTGCTTATTCATACGTACGACAGGAAAGCTACAATTCGACAGTTCGATCGCTTTTCGTTCCAAAACTCATACTGAACTGAAAGTCATTAAAATGGTATTATAGCTCGTCTTTTTATTATTAATTTTGTTATTAAGAAAGAGTACATTAGGAATTATTTTTGGGATGTACGATTAAAGACGTACGATGTCAACGTCACGACGAGCGATGTTCGACACCAAGTATACCAGCTCTTTGTGTATACTTATTTTATGCAGTAGAAATTTTGAATCGAAATTGCACGACCAGTCAAAATTACTCGTCTGGTAAATTCAGTGTTAATATGAAGCGGTCCCTCATCGCATGTTTCCATTTCCCACTTAAGCAACATGGGAAAGAATTTTGAAACGACATGGCACGACTCGTCACGATCACTGATCTGGTAAATCCGGTGTTAATTCGACGCAAACACCGCCGTTCGTTAATGGCTAAAACACGCACTCGTGAATCATCTTTTGGAAAAAAAACAACTTTACGTGGAATCGAGATACTCTCTCGTGCATGTATCCTCGGAATTGCAGAGTGACCGATAATCCATCGAATGTTCGAGCTTTTACTTTCCGAAACTTCAACTTATAACACGAAACTTTGAACCATTTTCACAGAAAAATTGCTTTTCGCAATATTGCGTTATTTTGAACTTTTGGTCTTGAAAACTTGAAACTTTTCTGTTCGAATTTCCATGATTTTTCAAATTTTTTTTCGGTTCTTCCGAGTGCGATGACTTCGCATTCTTTCAGATATTTTTTAAGAGTAGAACCTAACTAACATCTTCCTAAATAAAAATCCTAAATAAAATCCAAGGTTTCGAGGATGCCAAACGATCAAGCCTCTTTAAAAGCAATTTAAAGCTTTACAATTCAACGCTGATGATGTGCTCACGCTTGACTATTTTTAATAACCTTTTCCAACATAACCTAAAAGAATCTCAAAGATCATCCTCCGAAATACTTGATAGGCCGTGGTGACAACACTGACAAAAAATCGTTCTCAAAGCAATACAAAAGTTTTCGTTATATAGTGTCCTTTATTCATTCTGTATACATAAAAAACTTTTTTTTGGCGAAACAATAATTTACTATACAATTAGCTTTTTATTCGAACATTGACGAGATTGTATTTTCATTGCTTCGAGTTTGAAGCGGAACGAATACTTGGTGATTTTTCGAAATTCTTTCCGAAAAATGTCCTCAGAATGTGTGGACAGTGCTTGATTTATTTAATGAAAAACGTTCGCAGATCTTGTTTTCATTATTTTAACCTTTATACGAGGACAACAAAAAATACAACAATTTTTTGTCGCAAATCGATAAATTCGCTGTTATTCGACGTTTATCGATTATTCAACGACTGAAGCGGCTGTTCACAGACTGTACAACATAATGGAAGCTTTATTCCGTAGGATTTACGGGTCTCTAATCTCCCGCGGTTTTTCCCAGTTAACCCAGCGTGAAGGGACGAAAGAAGACTCGTCGTTTCCTCAATAATCCTTTGGTGCATATTCATACAGTGACGCGGTTCTCGTACTTGCTGAACGTAACGGAGAGTCCTCCTTATTGTGGGAACGTACGTCTGCGTTCGTCACGCATCGAATGTTGGCCTGAAAAAAAAAGTATACATGTATACACGTGAATGTACATTCAGGAAGGGCAACATCAGGTTTGAACGTTTGAGACACAGGAACTCGTTAATTAATCTGAATTAATTTCGTATCTTGTGTCATTAAATATTTTTTCGCTAGTATAATTTATCAACAAATTTTTGAGCTTCTTCTTTACCGAAAATTAATATCCTCGATGCGATTGCCAAGAAAGGAGAGTGTATTTAATCGGAAAAACAAGAAAAGGGTAAAAAAAAAGAATTCAAACTAGGCAAGGGGAAGAAAGGAGATTGAATTGAGGGGAGTTCGAGGAGGTTAGCATTTTACGTTTTTATGAAAAAATGTATCCATCTTTGCTCGGCGATTTTTTTTGTATATAACACGATGCACGAAAACATTCCAAGCCTGCAGGCAAGGATTAAGTCTAAATAAACGAAATACATAATACCACAATTTTTGTCTCGCAGCATACTCATCAGGATTGACGCAAACTAATTCTCCACGATGTATTTATTCACGAAATAATCAAACGCAAATTCGTTCCACAAAAACGACGTGCGTGCATACGAAACGAATTACTCATCCTGCAGAGCGAATTTACCAGCAAGCTATAGAACAAAAAGCAATGTTCCATCTCGCTGAAAAAACATACAAATTTTTTTTGCCACCATCCTCTCTCTTTCTCTCTCTCTCTCTGCGGATCAAGGGATACGTAATTGCTGATGGCAGTTGATATGGCGAGGAGCTTAACTCCGGTAACCTAGCTTTATGATGTCGAATAATACTCATACAGCTAGATAACCAAAGAAAATGTCCGCGCCAAGATCCTCTTCTCGCTTCGTCGATTTTTATGTTCTATCAATATCGTCAAACGCAAAATTCCCACCGGTATGAAATAAGCCCGAAAACGAATACGCTCTTTCTTAATATTCAATGTTACACTTTCACCAATGAAAAAATTACAATCTTTCCATAATGATTCATAGGGTTATTCCCATAAAATAATCCGATATCGAGAAAACTTGAAAGTTTGTGTAATTTTCGGGCGATTCCTCTGTAGTATCTCCTTGTTCGCACGAACGTTTGTTCGACGATGTGTTTCTCATTCGTATCGATAAAGAGAACGACGCAGAATAGTTTTTTTTTTCAAATTCTCATTGTGTTCTTATCGTCCGTTGGTGAGAGTCCGTTACGAATCCCCCCGAAATGTTCCATCAGTGCGCGCCTATATATCTTTGTGCACATGTGAGGGTGCGTGATTCTTTCTTCCCGTTCGAACGTTAGAAAATGTGTATTGCATCGAAGCGAGTTCATCTTCCCGTGGCCCTACTTTTCTTCGGTCGTTCGTTCGCTCCTGCGACGACTGTTACAGCGAAAGATCGTTCTTTGGTTTGCAATGCTGCTTCTCCACGTGGCACACCTGGAACACGAAAGAATACAAAATATGTACACAATGGACCCCTTTGTCGCGTATACACCGGTTTAACTACAATGTATGTGCGATCGTGCGTATACAGGGTGTACCGGAGTTGAATGTCGATCATTCAGACGCGGATAGGGGATGGAATTCTGAGTCAAAAAGTCTTTGGATACTTTTCGATCCGAAGAATTTCGGCGGAGTTATTAATTGTTACGGCTTGGCCGACAGGACGCGCGAAGAGTTGCGCGTTGCGCCGCAGGGTGGAGCGCGCGCGGCCGATTGACCGAAACTTTGACGATTAATAACTCATGGAGGTTAGGTCGTACAAAAAAGTACTCGAATACTCTTTGTCTTGAAATTTCGTAAGGAATGTAACTTTGAATTATCGACGTCGAGTTCCGGGACACCTTGTAGGCAAAATGTACGGAGATAGACGGGGAGAAAGAGAATAACCGAAATTGCCACCATGACCATATACGAGAGGAATTGATTGATATGCGCGGTTCTTGTGTAAGCGAAGAAAAGCGCGACATAGCCGTTGACATTTCAAAGTGAAAGTCGAGCGTCCCACAAGAGAGCAAGTTCTCCTTTTTTTCCTCAGCTTAGGCCTCGTATTGCTTCGGTGCTTTCAAATTGTAACCAGAATCTAAATTGACTGATGATGATTAGCATTATTCTAACCAACCTGCAATATCATTTCGCGCACAAATACATGTACTGTGTTATACAATAATAGTAAATAATATAATATATTTGCATGTGAATATACATATTATATACAAATATATATGTAGTATATATAGATGCAGAGTGAGTCAAAAAAGTATAACGAGTATTTTTATTCAATCTCCAAGCGAATTGACAAATATGTTGACCGTAATTTTTCCATGAATGTTTTCAAATTTGTTCATTTATAATTGCAAGTGTGATGGCCCAAAAAACGTTTACGGACTGAGGGTTAACTCGTCTTCGATTTATTCGAGTAGCTATACAATAGGAAAAAATTTCTCGCCTTACAATTTTCGATACAATTTATATTTACAATGATGCATAATTGAAAATGAAATGACAGCAGGGCCAAGGTCTATTGATAAGTAGACGCATTGTCTTCTCGCCAATCTCCAAGTTTGAAACTGAAACACGCGTGTCGGACGTGACCTCTCTTATCTTATCTAGGGACCTTACGCCGACAGAATAATCGAGTACTTTTGTTTCAAATTGCGTGACGACACTTTTAAAGTCAAATATAGTACAAGAATAGCACACGTACAATGTAGAAGAACGTCAGTAGATTTGATGAAAAAAAAAAACGATAGTCGAGGGAAACAACGAAATCCCGGTGTGTTCTTGAAATTCACTGTTTTGAAACAGCTGATCGTAAACTTGACGTTGAAAAATGTGCAACGAAAATGGCTGCTCTTGTTATCGACACTCGATAATATTTTTTCAGCGCAATTATTGTTTTTTGTTAAAATTTTCGTATTTCGCGAAAATTGTGACCGTATGATACAATTTTCAATTACTCCATTATCGCCGTTGCGACTTGTGACGTGGGAGAAAATACAGGCTGCACTTTTTGCTTTCGAAACATTTGAAAGAAACCATAGGAATATCAGCCGTCGATAAGTACGTTTGATATTGTATGCATATTGATCACGTGCATGGTGTCCAGTTTGCCGGAGTACATATACATTGTCGGCACTGTCACTTTTATTTTCTCAAGCGTTTTATCGCACAGAGTTTTGTTACGATCTACTATACTGATATTATACACACAGACGAACACGAGTGCGTAAAAACATATAACAGCTTAAATGGACGTAGAACGTAACTTTCCATATACATTAATGTATGAATTTATACGTTAATTCTTGGGCTCTTTGAAACTAGACAACAGCCGGCCTTACCGTCCCGCGGTTCTCTACAACTGAAGCCGGCTTGCTAAGAGACAGGGCCACCAGTTTGCCTCTGATGTATGTAAACATACAGAATATTATATATATATTAGGGTGGTTAAAAAAAGTCGAGCATTTTTATCAACTGCCCACCTCAAAAAGTTGTAGCGTTTGACCTTGAGAAGGTTCTCGCATAAGTTGAAAAAAAAAACAATTCCATACAGAAGTCCACCAAAACATTTTTTCCGATTATGTTTTTTTTCCTACTTTTTTTAATTAAACGGGAAAATTGACCTTCGATGTGTTAGTTTTCCATGACGGAGGCACAGGAAGGAGCCTTTGAGAAGATTTTTTTGGTGGGTAAACGTACAAATCCGGATGGTGGAGACATTTTTTTCAACCACCCTAACACACACACACACTTTTGTATGTGCTGTTTCAATAAAACAATTTATACGTATATGACGATGTTTCGCAACAATACTAAACGCCGATGTGTGTATTCGGTGAAAGTTATGGATCTTGCCCCGTCCAACAATGATGTTGAAGTTTGCATTTTTGCAAAGCAAGGAACGTACGATAATTTTTTTTTCGTACCACCCTAACATACACACATATATATTTATGCTGTATCAATAAAAAAAAAGCAGACGTATACATAAAACGATGTTACGTAACAGGACTAAACGCCGAGTGTGCATTCGGTGAAAGTTACAGATCTTGCCTTGTCTAACAATGATGTTGAAGTTTGCATTGTCGCCACGCAAGGAACGTACGATAATTGTTAATTTTATCGCCGGCATTTTGCATTATTGAAACTGATATATTTTTGTAATTTAAACCTCCGGGAATCCTCGCATTTTTTTAATCACGCGGACAACTGTCTTGGTCCATCCGATCCTACACATTCATCGATCGTTTATCATTTTTTATTGGCAAGTGAAAATATCCTCAGATGCGCGCGTGAAACATTGATAAACCAATTGAGGTGATGGGAAATTGCCGAAAAAATGAAGACGATACAATGAGAATGGAGAAAAATTCAATGAAAATATTCGGGAAATTCGTTCTTCCGTTGAATTACGACGATGCGAACTTGGTGTATAATTGGTGCTTATTTAATGGCATTATTGATGGATTCCAAAGCAGCGTGCATTTAATATTAATCGACTGGAGTGAAGCATGGATTTCGAGTAAATGAGAGGAAGAAAAACATTTAACCGGAAATATATAGTTATTGTTTCCCGTCTGTTGAGCCGAGAAATGAATGTTTCTTACACATCCGGTTACCTCGCGCACTACTAAAGCTCCTGCTGAAACGGAGAATTTTTTATTCGTCGTATAAAGCGTCGAGGATGATCCCCAGGTATAAAATTCACCCGAAAACAAAGTGCAGGTCTATTCTCAGAAATCCTTCGAATTATCCCTTCAGGAACTCTCCCATTGACCCTTTTTTCAATCTTGGATCATTTTGCTCGACGATAATAGGGTAGAGAAGTTTCCGAAGGCACACCCGCCGATCGTTAAATTCTCAACGATTGGGTTCACAGCGAGATACAACGAGGAAGAAAGGCTGGAGAAAACGAGAAAAGACGAGACGAGAGTCTTCGCGATGGCGAATTCTTCGTACAATGAAAACGATCTATCCGAAGAGTTTAGTCCTCGTAGACTTTGTAATATACGTTAGCTGGAGTTCGGAAAATGTTCAAAATCCTCGAGGAACAAAAATCAGATTCTTCTCGCTTCGAAACTGCCATAAATAACTTCCTTGGTTGCAGCCGAGACGGGGGTTGTATTTCCTCCTGTATTTCGATGGTATTTTAAACCTTTCAGACGACTCGAATATGAGAATAATTCCAGGCGAAAATTGTCATCTTTTTCACAATTTACCTCACACAATTATTTTTATTGATTCATTAAGCATTAAGTGCATTTGCAAAGAACATTTTTTTACTTTTTTCTTCAATGTCGCGCGGTATAATTACGTTTTCAATCTTTCCTGATTAAGATTCTAGCAACTGTGACTCATCGGTTCGTTTTTATTATTACGAGATGTTTTCTCGCTTCGCGTCAATTTTTTTCTACTCGATACACGAGGAAATCTTGAAAATATTAGTCGCAATTTTTAATGCCATTAATACTATTCTTGTTACGTAAAAAGCACAGTGAATTCGATGCTCTTGCTCGAAATTTTATTTTCAAAGTGCGATACGATTCTCACGCGTGTTTGGACAAATCGTGCAAGATTATTATCGAAGTACGGTAATTGCGATTTAGCCCTATAGGATTTATGAAGAACAAAAAATAGAAATTAGGAGCACATTTGAACAATCGTCGATTTTAAAGCGCGCGAGAATGTTTGAGAAATAAGTGAATCAGATTATTTGTGATTCACTCTACGCCGATTATTGAGCAGAAAAAAATTCGTCACGCTTGAGATTGTTTACTCTTTTCACGGAAAAAATGACGTCACGTGACTAAATAACTTTGATGAATTTCAATAGACAGTTATAATTTCGATGGTTTTATCGAATTATTTTGACGGTATTTCGAGTCCAAATTTATTTTCATCACCTCGACACGTCACATCTGACAATGTTCGTTCTCTCAAGATGACGTAATAAGGAAAAATGCTGCGGATGTGAATTGCAAAAAAAACACACATGGAATGTTTTGTAAAAACAGAATCGTCAAGTGGAATCCGAATTTTCGCATTAGCGATGGCACAAAGATATTTAAAAAATAATTCGTAGAGAAGAGACCGAGCGCGTTAATTTCAAACAATGATAATTTTGAAAAGTTATTGAAAAATTGGTAAAAGAAATTTGGATAAAATTTACACACAACTTTGTTTTTACGAATACTCATAAATTTATTTGCATTTTTCATCGTTTTGAAATGCGGAAAAATTTCTTACGAGTAATGAAAAACCCTTAGAATACGAGAACTATTGATTATTTATGAATTTTTTTGAATTGTATATAAATTTTTCAAAACTTACATAATAAAATTGAGAACGACAAAAAAATGCGTGTATATGAAAAAAAATTAAGGACTTTATACTGTGCGAGTAGAAAATAATTCCTTTCAGAACCTTCATTTTGCTCATTTTTTTCAGATTTTTATATTATTTTCAACTACTTGAAATTCGCATTTTATTTCGGTTTTGTTGGAATTTTATCTCTAAAACATTCTGCAATTTTAACGATTATAATATTTATATAATATTTTCTACATGTATAAGCAAATCAATTCTATCTCGAGTACTCGTTAAAAATTGTCCGAGTGTGTTCCTTTGAATCTTTTATGCCCCTTATTTGTTTTTCATTTTTTTTTTACTTGGATGTAATTTATAAATACACGTATATGCAATGCAGGCACAATTTCTGCTATCTATATCTCAGCAGTCGTGACGATAAGCCGAGAGTCGATTGCCTCCGTCAAAAGAGCGCCGTTTGATTAAGAAAAATATGTCGGAACCTCAAACTATTCGTATTGACGCTTGACGATCTTCGTCACTTCGACGAACAAATTTTGTAACAATTTTTCTATTGTTTGCCGTTTTACTGGTCGACGATTTTGCGAAAACCGGAATGCGATTTTTTTTCCCTATACGATTACGATTACACAAGAACAAAATTCGGCTGCAATTCAAATTCGGCAACTCCTGCCAGTCATGAAAAAATAGTTGGAGAAAAATATGTTCTGTTCCTGCGGTCGGCAAGGCGTTCATACTTTATTCCGATCAAAAGCTTCGATGTAAAATCCTGCCCGATAATTGACTGGTGTACACGACAAATTAGGATTGTACTGTTCACAAACCAAACACGCATTTGCACGTCTTGACTCGTGACGATAGGGGCGAGCTATAAAAGAATAAATGTGAGAAAAAAAACAGCCAAAGTTTCTTCGCAATACGCACCCGGCACACGCGTTGACCTTTCGCTTTATTCCGCGATATTGATAGAATTTGGGATGTTATTTTTTATCGCAGAAAATTCAAAGTCAGGTGAGAAAAAAATTGTTTCGTACGATTCTGCGTGCGTCACAAGATTCCACATTATTTTTCATACACTCGAAAATAACTACATTGAAGAAAAAAAATCTTCAAGTTCGCGTTTTTTTTTTCGTCGTAAATATTGAAAAATTCAACAACGTTGCATTACCATTTCGCGTTTAAGAAACTACGGTTACTGTGGAACATTCTTCGACATTATTCACACGCAAGATCAATGAAATTTCCGTCAATTTTTTTTTTCTTTATCCGTCCCGTCTTTCTCCCTCCCTCGTAGCTCTCTCTCTTTCTTCTTCCTCTTAGGTTTTCGCGCCGAGAAACCACCTAAGCATTAACGGAACTGAACCGGCACTAACGCAATGACTTCGGACGATAACTCAGCGACGGTATAGAGTTTAAATTGCGATAAAAATGATAAGACGATGGGAGAGAACACTACCGAGCAGTTGGGGATAAAACTCGACAGATATTGCGAAGAAAAAAAATGTAATACGTTTTTCATTGCTCTTTCTCTTTCTTCCGTTTCGATATCTTTTGTATTTTGTATGTATATACGAATGTGTATGTAAATACACATACGTATACGTAAAAGAAAACCCAAATGCGGACGTAACACTTGTATCGAATGTAAATTACATCAAAATACATACTTATACAATAACATTGTCTAATATCGCGAAACTCTCGACCGTACGAATTTCCTTAGACCCGCTCGTGTATCACGTTTGAATCAGACGAAATATTGATTGCGATATCGAACGATCGATTTCGCAAGTTTTTATACAAATATTTGCACAACGGACATTTCTAGAGACTTCGATCTCTGAATGCTAACGTGTGATAGGTTAAACGGGCAAAAAAAAGTCAAAAGTATCCAACCGGTTTTTTTTAAGCAGAAAGGTGGGGGAGGGATGGTTTTGAAAGTTTCACTTTTTTCGCGCTGACATGAATAACCTCTAAAACATGTGATTTTTTTTCTCCATTCGATATTTTGCTCTTTTTCATTTCGTCTTTTTTAGTTCTCGCAAAGATCTTTGGACAAATGAATTTATTTATCGGGATATAATGTGATCGTTGAAATCAAATAATCGAAGCTCAATTGAAATAAACAACAAATCCTATCCACCGAAGGGATATCCGAAAATCCTGTTTGTCCATCGAAGTGTTGATGGACCTTTGGAACAAAATCCAAACGCCACATTGGTGCGTTCGAGTCGGCGCTGCGAATGCTTCGAATGCGTTGGAAGCATTCGCAGCGGCAAGTGGACGGCACCGATTGTCGGGAAAATGAAAAATTACCTTGCGGGAAAAATGTTTCGGAAATTTTGAAATTTCTCGAGTCAACAAGCCGTTATAGTGCCACGGTTACGAAATGATGAGCCATTTGGACGATATTCGAAAGTATATTCCGCGAGGCGCCCTCTCACGGGCAACATACAGACTGCACAAATTCGCTTCGTCTATAATCCCTTATCGACAAACGATAAATTTATAACAAACTTATTTCAACTAAAAAACAATGCAAATTTGCATAAAATTTCCAAGTTTTTAAGATATGTCGCAGGATCGGACTGAAGCTATATTACACGCTGATGTCGAAAAAATTCTAAGCACGGAAGAACGTGGCCATTGACGCTCACGATTTCCATGCGCGCTCGTTCGTTGGCGCGCAAAATACGTGCGGTAGACAAGAAGCGCCCCCTCGCGTTCGTTCTCTCTTTCTCGTCTTGCCTGCGCCGCGTCGCGGAAACAAAAACCGCACGCTGCCAAACGTACGACGCACATACACACATACACACACACCGACTATAATCTGTTGCTATGAGAGCTCGTGGAAATTCGCACGCTAAAAATGGTAAGATGAACACCGAAGCGTGGCGACGACGATCTCTGACTGTTGGAAAGTACAACGCGGTATGTAACATGTTTGTATGTTTATCGTATGCGAAAGGACTCGCGCATGGTTCTGCGAATGTATGTATGTACGAGCGTCGTGTATGGCGCGGCTTTTCCGGTTGATACGTGGGAACTTAATACTATCGACGCGTTGGCGCGCGCTTTTTTTTTTCTATCCCGGCAAAACGTTACCTCGTAAGCAAAAACGTACGTGAGAGCGAAAAGACTAGAGACCGCGACGATCAAGAAAGGTCGAGGGCGCCGCGGAAAACACGCGGCATTTAACCAAACTAAATATTTGAATAAACTTATAAAAAAAGCCGAGAGCGTTCAAAGTTTAACTGAATATTCGAAAAGTAGTGATAATTGCGGTAATTAGTTATGAAAATAATAATTACTATACAATTGATCGATTATGAATTATTTTTTTACAGCAATATCAATTATCTCTTTCTGAAGAATTAATCACATTGAGACGACTAATAATGACGTGTTTAATACAAATATCTTTTTCCGTACAAACAAATTACACTCGTGTCTCGAATCAGAGTGAGGAAAAATGAAAATTTCGTTCAAAATCCGCAACGATTCAATGCCACCGGCTAATTTTACGCTTTCTCGCGTGCTTGTTCGGATTTTAATACGCGCTTTTCGACGGAAATTTCCTTTCTAAATGAACAAATACAAAAAGGCCAAAGAAAATCGCGGGAATCGAAGTAAACTTACCTGTACTTGGGCCACTTGATTTCGGCGTAGGTGATTTTTCGTCTCGCAAAAACTTCACGTTCGCCCCCCTTTTTGCGCGCGATTTCGTAATTTCTCGTTACATTTTCGTCGCTGTTGAAATATTTGTTGAAAAACTTGAACAAATCTGTGATGTACGAGTGTTACATCTTCATATGGATACGAATAAAATAAAATGATAGAGATCGAAGTATGTATGGAAAGGAACAGGGGAGAACGGTGGCACAGCGAGTTTACACCTGGAGGAACAGTGCAACGCGTTCCGCGCGACCGTAGATGAGATCACTACCGCACTCACTGAGAAACTGGCCCCGCGCCCCGGCGCTTTCGAGACCGGGGTCACGCACACCTTTCGCATTGTCCCCCTCGTGGGCCTCCCTCTCCACTACTCCGCGCCTCTCACGGCGACGAGGCGCATCACCGATTGGCCCGTTCGAATACGACGCTCCTGACGTCACGGCGGCCTCAGAAGCTTCGATCTCTTTCGTTTTACTCTCCCCCCTTCTTTACCACCGCCACGTTGTTTCGTTCTTCTCATCCTACGTTTATCCTTTTCCTTGATTCTGCCGTTCGGCTTCGCCGTCCTCCTCTGCTTCTTCGCTCTCGTCCTCCTCTTCCTTTTGATCCTTTTTCCTCTTATTCTTCGTCTTCTTCTTCATTATCTTCTTCTTCTTCTGTTTCTTCCTCATCGCGACGCTCACCTCCCGCGCTCGGTTCTCCACACTACCTGATGCGAAATTTTCTTAAGAGGCTCACCCCCTCGCTCCCCACCACCATCTCGCAAAATTGCGGCTACAGAGTATATAAGATGATATTGATACCTTTAGGACAAACGGAGTTTCGAATTCGGTACATAGTAACGCTAAGACCCCTTCTGTCTTCGGAATAATAATTGCCCCGTCTTCGATTGAATTTTTTTCATCCACCTAAAAATACACCTTCGGGAATTGAGGAATTATGCAAGGAGGATCTTTTTTGAATTCTCAACGACAAACCGCACGATTGACGTGTGTTTACCTATTCTGCTTACGAAAATGTTATCTTTTGGAATTCTGGTAAGACGAATGTCCCATTGACTTTGAAGCAACAGCGTGAAAAACAAATATCAAATATCAAGTATACTATCGTAGAATGCCCGTTGAATTTATTTCTTGGGGTGTGTACACACCGGACGAAAAAAATGTGCAACAATGGAACACCATTCTTCTATAAACACGCGGATAATCATTCGGCAAATTTTTATTCGTCGATTACTCCGAGCTGAAGCAAAACAATGGTTGTTAACAAAGCGTACATTGCGTATCGTTGAGACGATATAAATCATCGGCAATTGCGGTACCACATTTCCGTGAGTTTAAAAAGCTCGACGAGTAACGACAGACAAATGAACCTTTTCCGTTTCGATTATTTCCATCATTTCTCTTCGATTAACATCGACCTTTTGCGTTTCACTTTTCACGGGCGTAATTCGCGTTGAATTATTGACAAAAGCGTGAGCCAGAAAAAGCGAGCATATAACGTTGCAAAGCCGGTAAATTTCCATACGCCCCGAAAAATAATTCCATCGATGATTCCGCCGATTGTCGATACAGTAGAGTCCCTCGATTATTTCGGAAGAATCTCGACGCTCCGTTGCATACACGTGTGAATATAATTTCGCTAAAAAAAATATATTCTCGAAACGTCGAGCACCAGCCCTCCTCCCGATGACCTATTCCTCTTCTCGTCGGTACAAAAATGTACGTACCGAGTTTGGTACATGTTACTCCTTTCCTCGATTCCCGACCGACCGAGCTACCGGTTTCCATATGTATAAATATGTGTATATTATATCTGAACATTCACATAAGCTCATATAAATACATGCGCAGGCAGCATGTATACACACAGATACGTACGACGTTCTTCATCAGTTCTCTCGATCTGTTCATCGAGGTTCTTTCTGGTTCTTTCTCCTTTGCGCCCTTCCCCCACCACGCATTTCAGTTACTAGCCGCCGTAGGGCCTGCGAGCTGCGAGGCCCGCCACGAGACACCGTCGTCTCGCTTCACCTTGCCGCCGCGCTCCCCCCCCCCCCCCCCCCTCTCTCGCTCCAACGTACAGTCCCGACATAACACACAGCTCCGCGCGCAGCCCCACTCCCCTCTCCGGCCCCGCGCAGAGTCGCTCGCGCAACGAGAGAAGAGCGGCGGTCGAGGCTGTACTGGTCGGTCGAGGCTGCTCGACCGGACGCACAGGGACGAAGCCGGATTACCTGAGAGTCCAACCAGAGGAGGCTGCGAGAGAGAACCCGCCGGCAGCTAGATACACACGCACACGCGCGCGTACGGGCGAGTTCTCCGTGTGAATAACGTGTACATGTACAAAGAATTTGAAGAATACGACGCGGTGTATCGGTGACGACGACGACGAAGAAATATGAAGGGAAAAAAACCGAGTTGGAGCAGGAAAATAAGGGATCGGAGGAAAAAAAGGAGACGAAACGGTCGCATTCCAGTCGTTCGTAGAATTATAGTAAGGGGGGGGGGGGAGGTTAGGGCACCGTGAAGATCCTCGTAAGGACAAACTTATTCAACGTACTGTACCACCAATGACCCAAAACCCTCCTCGTAAAAGCGAGGAATGACGCAGATGCGTTCGATCATCTCTCGCGCGTCTTTTTGCAACTCGGGATCGTTCGTTGCGCGCGTATCGATTTTCGAGAGGGAAAATGAGTTATCGAGGCTACGACTTTAGCCATTCTCTCGACTCGTACACTCGGATTTAGCCGAAAGACGGTTTTCGAAAGAAATACGGCCGCGTTCGTATTAATGTGTCCCCTAGACTGCGCTTTTTCACTTTACGACCCCGTTATCCTCTCCGATACCGTTTCGTCAATTGCCCCCTAGCGTATCGTCGATTTTTGGCTGATTTTTAAATTAAATTCGATCATCAACATTCCACGAGCTATCTCATGCTCCGGCACTTTGTTTCAGAATATTATTCCAACCGTTTCCTCCGGCAAAACAATCTCTATATACGTGAATAAAATCAACGGCGTTACACGCGTCAGTCCACTCGCAGGCGTTTGAAAACAAACCCCGCTATGCCTCAAATTATTCGCGTAGAAAAACAGTTACGAAGGTCTCGTGATTTCCGTGGCTGAAAAAAAGCGGTCGATTTCCAGTCACTTTGGCGAATATTTGAATATTTTTCCAATGTGTATGTATATCGCATATGTTGTACGCGTACGTGTGCGTACGCAGTTAAAATGAATAACTGCCGCGTCAGTTTTGTATTCGACTCGCTGGATTCCCTGCGCGCGCCTTTCGTTTTCTTCGCCCCCTCTGTTTTTCGCTCTCGTCCTTCCATCCTCGCGCTATCTCCTCTTTCTGGATACTTCTTTTTCGCTTCTTTCTCTCGAGTTGCGCTTCTCATTTCTACCATCCTCCTCTCTCGCCCTGTCGTCCTCTTCCCGATGGAAATCTTACGTGTCGGCCGGGAGAAAGGCCAACGAATTCGGTCTGCCGAAAAAGAATCTCGCGGCGATCCCTCTCCGCGAGGCGTATAGCCACGAAAGAATTCGTATACTCGTGTTCCAATGCATATACACTAATACATATTCATAAATTTACGTATATATATATATATATATATATATACTCTGTAGCAATCGGTGAGAGATTATTTTCGATATAATTTTCTTTTAGGCTCGAAAGACGAGACGAATCTTTATTATTGCATACACCCACACGTACGCACACACATGCTATGAATACGCCCACGAATAAAAATTCATCTTTTTTACGCTCGTCGGTGAATGCATAATTATTATTGTTATGATTGAGTGAAATGCACGTGTGATGTTTCGTATATATACGTATATGTATATACAGTATACATATATATATATATATATATATATCTTTCAAGTAAAAGAGCTAATACGTGATGGCTGGGTGAATGAAATTTCGCATGCGTATCAGGAACCGCGTTTAGAACGAAGCGGGAACTCTACGCCATAATAATATATACGTGCACGAACCATCGGATCGTTTGGCAAACCACGGGAACGGCACACGGAACTGCCGAAGGCCAGATCTACCTCTGCTGGGGTATATGGTTATGACTATGCATGTGCGGAAGAGAGAAAGAAAAAGCGAGAGACGTAAAAAAGAAAGAACCCGAGTTGGTAGTACACACAATCGAACCCTCGTGGTTCCACGTCCTCGTCGTTGTCGTGTGACTCACTGTAAGGTGCAAAATTCTCTCTCTCTCTCTCTCTTACAAACCCACTGTGAAAAACGATATTTTCGAAAATTTCGGAACATAATTCTATACCTGCGAAACACCGGCAACGTACTTCTTTCCGTTTCAACTCAAGCCTGTTTACGAAAAAAAATAGTTTTGTTTTTGTCGTTTAGTTACTGGGCAAAATTCAGGGTCGTGTTTCCGAAATTTTGCTTCTATCCGGCAACACACTCGACTGGCTTTCGGTTACGAGACACTGTGTTCTTGAATGTTTAATTGCTTTTCCGTCGTATCTCTTTGTATATTGATCGTAAAGCAATTTAGTCGCAGGGAATAATGAAGCGCTTTGAGTGTTTCGGAAGAAAAATTACGCGTACACGAGGCTCGGAAATGCAATTATTGCGTCGTTTTGCGTGGAGAGATAGTTTGCTGCCGGCGGAGCGAAGAACCGGTCACTTGAAATATTGATTTTAGATGCATCTTTTTTTTCTGGAATCGATATAGAGCCCAGCAAATGTTCCTCTCTCGAAGATTGCACGGGTAATTAATGAAACGTTGCAACATTTTTGCGGAATACTTTTGCCTCGTCATGGTCCGTTATTGCAGGTATATAGGTTTTCGTTTGTATTTTTTTTTTTTGCCGTCGCAGAGTTTCTTCCGCTCTGCCTCGTCGGGGCTCGCCATTTTTCGTCGCACCGCAAATTGCACACGATCTTTGAATGATTTAGCGCTATTCCTTCGATCGGTATTATTGGTATGGTTTGTTATTTTTGCGGTATGCTATTTTTTGTAACATTTGCTTATCTTTACGTTGAAAAAATTACGTTTTCGCATACAGCGACAAAATAATCACAACCTTTTCTGTAAAACACATTGGGAGATTCATTCTCGTTCCTGACGACCTTTCTCTAAAATCGGTATTTCAAAAAACACGACGAAAAGGCTGACAAAAGATCGTGGAACAAAGCAGAGATTGGCCGATGACGTTTTGTTTGACACCTGAATTTTTCTTTACGGAGAAAATTGTTTTTATTGATCCTGCTTTTGATGCTGATTTTTCATGAAGATCCACCTTGTTGCATGATTATCGAAAAATATTTAGCGAAAATAGGCCCATCGTAGGTAGTTGACGGAAATTTAATAATCATGTGGAAATATTAGAAAAACATTTGTGTAATAGCGTCGGATACGTAAATGTAAAAGTGGCAATTATTTAGTCGCCATGTAAATTTCGATGCTGGATAAACTCCCTTATCGTCAGAAAATCGAGATTATTTCTTCCTCGTAGATTTGTTTTGAAAAAGCCCGACGCATGAGCAAGGATCGAAATGGCATTAAAGTTAATAATAAGCTTGAAATGGTCACGCGCTACATCGCAGCCTTGGACAAGCGTTCGTGCTGCCCTTCTACTTCCGGCGGATGTGAATCGTCCTTGCCACATCGTTCTCTCGATCTTTGTACGATAAATGGACGTTTCGCGATATTGGCGATACTTTGGCGTCTCTCGACGAATTTATTCGTTGATTTTCATGAAATTTTTCCACGAGTGGTCACCGTTTCGTAAAATATCATTTGAAATCGACGTGGAGTAAGAGAATGACGAGTAGAATAGTTTACCATGGCGATAGAACGCGTCAGTTGAGAGGGGAAACTTTGCAACGGTGTTTTTCGAGTTTTGGTGCAAAGAGAAGCCCCTGTAAAAGCGAGAGGACGATGTTTCGTCGGTTAGCATCCCCGTGTAGTTCGTTTAAGGTTAGTAATGCGAACAGAAGACGAGAGAGAGAGAGAGAGAGAGGGAGAGAGTCGCTCACCGGATTTTTCGGGACGTTGCCAGGCGGGCACCATAGAAATCGGTTCGCACCTGCCCCGGTACCCTCTCGCGCTATGGTGGTTAAAAAAGAAAACCTTGGTCTTCTTTTTCTTCTTCTGCTCCTTCGCCGTTTCGAGGTCCCTAAAACCCCCCTCGATTGCCGAAGTGAGTTTATGGACGTCTCACCCTCCCGGGGGCTCTCTAATATTCACCATGGAAAGAAAGAGATTTCGTCGGTTGGAACTCGAACGAGAGAACGAACTTTTCACGCGGTGCCTTTCCTCAGTCTTTTTTGTCTTTTTTCGGATCCGTTCTGGCTACTTTCATGATTATTTTGATGTTCTCACAATATAGCACAATATAGTTTTAGCGACAATTATAATCAATTGGCGATAATAGTAACAATAGCAACAGGCGGAGTAGTAGCTGCGCTAAAATGATTTTGATTTATACAAGTGTTCATAAAAAACGTATGAAAATCCATATGGTTATTGTCGAAGAAGATTAAAAGTTACAGGAGAAAATGACAAAGTTCATATCGGTATAAAAGTTTCGCAAGAAGATTTCTATTTCGAGTTTCGTACGAGACGAAGAATGTCGAGAAAAGGGCGGCTCTCGGGTCCCTCGGAGCAGTCAGGTGGGATATTTCGAAGCCCTACGGTAATTCTCATGCCACCTACCACGCAGGGCGAGTCGGTGCACAAACCACCGGCTCCATAGCCCGAAAAGATTGTTTTTTTTCTTCTCTCCTTCCGTCCTTCTTTTCTTCTTCCTATATTTTTTCTTTCTCTCGCATTCCAAACTAACCGAGCTCTTTGAGTTCACACACGTGTGTACATGCAGCACCGTTGACGGTCCGTAAATGAATTTACCATTTGTTTTCCAATCCGAGTGCCAATTTGCAACAGACTTTCTTATGTTTCCGTCGAATTCAAGAATGTACAGTAAAGATGTTTGATTTTTTATAAATGGTGAATCGAGCTTGTCGAGGTCGTTAGAATGACCGAATCATCACTCGTGTGATATAAAGATTACATTTCTGATTTTATGCCTTTGTACGAGAAGGATTCGATCGAGATACAGTAGAACCTCTCACGGTGTAGTTCGTGCTGCAGCGCGTGAGTTGCGCAGCGAGCCAGCCGCGCAGTGGCCACGCCCACTGCGGCGCTCCCCTCCACAATGCACTTGGAACTAACGACAATGTTTGGTCCTCCGTTGCTGGCAAAGCGGATTAGCCTATAGACGACTAACCGAAGCCAGAGATTTTTCTTATCAAAGCATTACGCAATTTTCAATACGCGTTCTCTTCCATATTGCAAAAAATATACACGTTTGTACATATGCACACATATATAGATACACACATGTTCGTTGTAATTACCACCGACAATAAAATATCCGTAGAACGTCGGTGCTCCTTTCTGCCCGACATTCTCGACCTTTTTTTACCTCCGCAAGTGCGAGAGCAAAATAAACGAGCGAGTAATTGCGGTTTGGTTGAAAAAGGTCACAATTGGACGTTACGGAGTCCATCAATTAAGATTTATTTCTCTGCCGCTGGTGAATTTCTACACGAAGGGTAGGATGTGCTTTTGAGGAACGCCAACGTTACCTGGGCCTGCTTTGATACATGGAAAATTTATGATGATGGCTCCGAGATTTTCGAGCGAGTTGGATGGATCCTTTGGTGCTCGTATTGTGGATAGATTGGTGGTTAGAAAAAAAAGGGATACGAGTCTCCTTTTTCCGGAGTAGGAAGGTAATGATGTTTGAATTGTTTGAGAACCTGGGGCGGGGAGAGCCTTGACGGAAAAAAAATCGTTTCGAGTCGTATACTACACGAGTTTTATGTATACGTATACATACGTAGTTCCAGGCCGAAATCTTTTCGTGTAATCCGTGCGAGAACGAAAAAAAAAAAGAACCGACGACTTTTATTCTTCGCAGTGACGTCCGCGAGCGGTCCATTAGTTCCTACCCGCTCCCGTGAATACGGCGAAGACGATCCTCCGAAAACGATATTGTATACATGAGATCCGAATGTAAAAATTATCCAAAAATTCTGATGTGAAAAAAAAAACAAAAAAACATCACTTCCAACCGTTCAAATCTCGTCCGATTTTTCCAGACAGTTTTTTTACCAAAGTAGACGATGTTTTTTTTTTGGAAATTTATTTTTAGAATCGACACACAGATCTCTCGTGGAAAAAAGTCGATTCCGAATCAATTCGAATGAAAGCCACGCACGTATACGTCGTACGTAGAATCGTACGTGTGTTGGGTTACGTACGAGGCACTCCAGGACAAATCAGTATCTCAGGCTCTCTCTCGTCCCGCCGTAAAAATACATCGAAATTTTCATATTCTTCATTTTTTTCTTTCTCCTCAACATGGAGCACGATGAAGATACATTTTTCCAGCGTTTTATCAATTTTCCCAATCCCTCTCGCATATTGCATGAAAAGCGTTGCACGCGATGGTGCAAAAGGTACTGAAAAACAACCTCAGAATCAGAGTGACAGAAGCAAAGTTCCGAAGGTTCGTAGAACCGAGGTGTTCCGGGTCTGATCGTCCTGGAACGACTCGTGTATGCGAGAGTGCGGCGAGAGAAGACGAAAGATGGCGGCGTGCGAGGGGAGCTCGATCATCGCGAGAATTCGATGCGCCCGCGGCGAGAGAGGCGAAGAAGCATCGCGGTTGCTGATTCAAGCGGTATTGAAGTCTCCACGCGACTAGACGAGTAACGAGCGGCTTCGCACAGTATATAGCGTTCGCCATCGTTATATATCAACGGCTGTACAAACGCCAGTTGGGTTCAACGTGCTCGGGGGGAAAAAAGGAATAGAGAAAAGGCGGTAATCTTCACGAAAATCAATGCTCGTAAGAAAGATCGAAGGAAAATCATATTCGCCAATGAAAAAATCCGTCACAAACGCGATAAGACTCTCTCGGATTGGGTACAACGATGGTCGAGTGACGAGCAGCTACTATTTATGAACATCGAACGTTCGAGGTCGAAAGATCGATGAGGTTGATGATATAAATATACAAAAGTATAACATGTACATGTACGTGTGCGGTTTACGTGTTTCCGCGTGTGTATAGCGTGGAGAAAAAAAGAGACAACGCAGGATCGAACGACCAACAGAGATACGAGCACACGTACGCGTTCGCGATGCTGCGGTATGGATGTAATAATTCGCGATATTCCGAATCGTGGTTAGATCGTTTTCCAGAGCTCCTCGCGTCGTCTCGGAGCCGATACAACGCTTCTTGCTTCCCAAGAGTTGATTCTCGAGGCAAGAGCGGGGCCCGCGATGATGTCATCGGTAATCGAGTCTCCTGGGGCAGCAGCAACCGAGAGCGCCTACGCTTTTTCGCTCGTTCGTGTACTGTACATCCAGCAACGTTCCTCGAGAACTTTTGCCGCTGCTGCTGCGGCTGCTGCTGCTGCTGTGCATGCTACGATGTATATCAGAGGAAAGGAGGACTCGACTCTGAGAATATACGCTACTCATCCCGAGCTCCGCGAGCTCGTGATGAGTAGCTATGCAAGGGAAAAGTCGAGGCAACGAGGGTCATTTGGAAAAAGATCTATTCGTACGTTCCCGTTATCAAATTGCTCTCGTCTCGAGTTGAGGTCGAAGCTTTGTAAGATAGGTTTAAAGTATACGATGTTTGGCATCGATATATATCGGGATTTTTGGAAAATCATGCACGAGCATAATTTGCAGTTTCGACGATGATTATTGACGGAAAAAAATCACCGTTTAAAGTTTGTCAAGTATATATGGCTGACTTTTATTTTTACGCTCGATTTTCGTATGCAAGGCTCCTTCAAAGCGAGAAATTCGGAACGAAGTTAAATCCTCGGGAATTTTTTCTGTGATATCGAAAAAATGTACGAACGATTACGTCAATGCTGATGCTTAAACAGATACAAAGACGCAGCAGGTTCTCGAGGCTGAGTCATTTAAAAGAATTTTTTGAAAATTTTCAAACGCGCGTTGTGATTTCGCGTTATTGTGTATTTTAATAAATTTTCTCTCAGGTGCAATTGCGATACTTGAATCGACGTCATGGGTAATTTTTCTTCCTAATTTTGATGTGAAAATGCCATTGAAGGAGATAACCGTTAGTTCTGGATGGACGTGTCCTGTTTAGCCTTGTGAGCCGTCTCCGAACGAGCCTCTAAATCGCAGAAACGGAGCAGGACTCTGATAACGAATTATCGTATACACTAACACACATGATTAATTTTTTTTTCAAATTTGAAAGCATTCATCGTGATTGGCCTTAATCGGCTCGATCGCTCGCATATGTACACTCGCATACGCATATTTAAAAGTATATGTAATTTCACGTTGAACGTGATCAATTCGATCAAACGTCCGAGCGTCAAATTCGACGCGAAATCTACATCGATCGGACCGCAAAACCGTTCAATTTCATCTAAACGACGAAAAATAAAAAGGGGAAAGAGAACCGGATATGTACATACACAAAAACCCATCTACTTGCACGCGTGAACGTTTACTGTACGCCATGTCTCGTTCCTAAAGTTCCCGCGTGGATTTTCGCTATAGAAGCCCCGAGTCTCCCTGCGGATGATATCCGCGAAACTATATAGCCGCGTTACCGGTTATGCAGATGGAAAGAGGAGAGGCTGCTCCCTCTCGGACCGTTCTATACACACATAAATGCAGATATATACATATATCTCATGTATATGTGCGAGTTTATGTCTGTGCACGTGTACATGTGTGCGGCGAGCGCGCGTCCGTGTCTCTATAATATATATAAGCCTGTTTCAGAGATCTCGCGAGGGGGAAAGAAGTTCGAGATCGTATAAAAGTCTCTTCTCTCACTGGTTTCACAAACACCTATATGCGCGAGTTGCTTCACTTTAGCGCACGATTCTCACGGGATGTATCCCCTTTTCCGTCCTTTTCTCATCTCCCACCGCTTTTTTTCATCCAATTTTCATAATTTTTCAATCTTTCCAAAGAATTATTCGCCCTCGGGGCTTCGATCTTCATTTTGCATCTAGGTTGCTCACAACGACTATCTTCTACTCAACGATCGTCATTTTATCGCGGGGGGATAAATTATTCCAGTTATCACGGGTGTATTTTTGTTTTTGCAATTTCTTCGCGATGACGATCCTGCAGGTTCTCTCGATTCGCTTCCATTTTACGTGGTCTAGGACTGGTTTTCTGCGCGAAAACAACTGATTTAACGCTGGCGTTCATATGAAACGAAAAACACAGTCGTTGCGACAGTCTTGTCGCTGTGTGTCTCGTTAGGCAAATGTGAACAGTTCTGAACAACAGCGTATAAACGAACTCGCTTTATGCGCCGTTCAGACGGCATTCCCATGCTGTCTGTGAGAATAAATGCCGCAGAGATTCGCTCGATATACAATAGATCTTCGACCGCGAACCCACGCAACGAAAAGACCTCGAGAAGGCTTAACAATCGTTTTTTACAACGACGAACAGAGCTTGAGAGCAAATGAAAGAGCACCGGACAATTATCCTGACGAGATTTGCTCAAACTGCATAACGGATTGGACCTTACCGGAAGCGGATCCTAAACGGAATCGCTTCGATTAACGTAAGAACCTTGATGACATTTTTTCCAGATTTTTTGTGTCGATATTTTTTCGGTTTTTTTCTCAACGACTGATCCCTCAATGGATTGCAAGATCAACCGTTCGGACGACACTTTTTGTGTCGCGTGAATATATTTTTTTTGCAATTCAAGACTGTCAATAGAGTCTGTACCAGCAGGCATGCAGAAAGGGAATCGGCCAAATTTCGTGTCGTTGAATGACACAATCTTTTATTACATTGATTGGTGCCAACGATTCGATTAGCTTCATTCCTCTCTCTCTCTCTCTCTCTCTCTTTTTCTCATTCGTTCTCTCTGTTCATTTTTTATTAGAATGAAATTGTCGGATATTATGTCATGAACATCTCTTTCGTACCTCGCATCTCAACGATGCAGGCATTGAAAACTGAAATGGGTAAAAAATATCTATACACGTACGTTCTGTAAAAAAGCTCGGAGGAGGGTTTTATACGAGGTAGAGAATGACGTAGGCTTAAAAATTTGTGTTGTACACGCTCTCGCGTCAAGATCATATTCCCACAGACACCATAAGCAATATCTCTCTCCGTCTTATTCTCCATCTCTTTTGTATGTATCCTCGATGGTTCCTCTTATTCTTTTGCCTCTTTCAAGAACGTGTACTCTGTACTCTCTGTGTCTTTGGACGATGGCATCGAGTAAATAAATTGTGTGTGTCCGCGATGTTTCTCCCGTTCTTGTCTCGCGCCGCGTGAGAGTCTCTTCAGACTGTACTCCGTCGAGATAAAAATGTGTCTCGATATGGAGTTTGACAAACCTTGAAAAGGTTTCACCTCCAGCGAGAGCTTGTTGAAAAAAAAACGTTATTTGTCATATACACACGTATAAAGTACCATGAATATGTACACACGAAAGTCATTGAATACTTTTGCGCGATAATGACGTTTGGAGGATACCTTTTGCTCGTTTCGAGCCCATCGGTTAATCGCGATGAAGAAATTTCAATTATTCTCGTTGCAAATGGTGGAGTTTATACTTGTAAAAAAGTATCTCATCCCCATTTTATATACGACTCTGAATCACACTTTTCCGGAGTGTCTGTAGGAAGAATTACACCGTAAGGACAGAGTGCGATGGTTTTAAATTCTCACCCAGAGAAAAATTAAATTCTATATATTTGAATTTCTACGATTAAAAGCACAACTCTCGCTATTTAAAATTCGGCCGTTCTGTCAGTCGATGACTTATGAGTATCGAAGCAGCTGAGATTCTAGAAATCGAATAAATTCGATGCTAAAATCGATTTTTGAGATACAACGATCGCCGAGTTCGTAAAAGTTCCGGCAGACCTTCCGATCTGCGGAAAAACCGCGGCAAGTCCGTGCGTCCCGATGAAATGTATTATCGAAATTTTGAAGTTTGCCGTATTCGGAGTTTTCGAACTTTCGAGAGATCGTACTGTACACATCAGGCTATACGTTGGACAGCGTGCAACCAAGTTTCCCCAGTTGTTGTAGAATGTGTGTGTGTGTGTGTGTGTGTGTGTTTGGGTGTACATGTAGACGTATGGAGGGCGTTAAAAATGGTCGCTCGTTCGCCTCTTGGCTTCGGCGCGTTTCACATCCGAGAGATCTCTTCTCGCTGGTTCTCTCAGAGATAGAGAGAGAGAGAGAGAGAGTGCCCGGCGACCCAAGAGAGATACGACGACGAGAAAAGATGTTCGAGAGATAGCGAAAGAATATTCGAGCACCCCAACGGTGCCTCCCTCTGCCTCCGTCGCCCTGCCCCTCGCCGCTCCAATCTCTTTGCCCCATTAGGCCCAACGGCGGTTGGGCCAGTCTTAACGCGCGTAAGCACTCTCGCGTTGGGTCCTCGCCGGGCTCTCTGGCCCGAGAGCGAGGAGGCGGGGGATGCTGAAGAGCGGCCGGTCAAGCCACATTCCGTTGGCCAACCGACTCCTCTTGGAACCCTTCCTCCCCCTTGGAGCAACTCGCTCTTGTACGGACCCGCGCGCTCGCCATATACTCTCCTCCGTCTCTGTCACGTTACTCTTCTTTTTCTTCCTCTTCTTCTTCTTCTTCTTGTTCCTTTCGTTCCTCTTCTCCCTCGTGTATTCTCTTCTCCACATCCTCCTCCTCCTCCTCCTTATTCACCTCCGCTTCTTTTTCCCTTCTCCTCATCGTTTGCCTTGTTCTTCTTGTCATTCCTGTATCTCTACCTGGCTCCGATTGACCACTCGACCGCACGATACCACATTACCACTGGGGGCCCCTCTATTCTTGTCCGTGTTATTTCGACTCTTTCGAATCCAAGCCGAGAGAAAGAGAGAGAGAGAGAGAGAGAGGGAGAGAAGAGACAGGGTCTCTCGATACCGCGCGCAAGAATCGAAATAATCTTCGAGGCATATACCTGCTTTCTATACATCTATCTCTCTCGAGCTAGCACTCGAGCCAAGAACATACACTTCAAGATGTGTCCTTGATGACAAAGAGGTCCAGATCTCAATCTCCTGTACGAAAACTGAATACTTTTTCACGTCCGACTTTCCGACCAGAGATAACAAGGTCGATAAGGCTTCTACCCTAATCTCTATTTACCGTGACTCGGCTCTCGTATGTACAATCCTTATCGAACATCATTAAGATTTCTCCCCGTCATCATCCGCCGCGTCCCTAATTTCGACCGTGCTCACCGAGGTGAATCCGTTTTTTTCGCTCGATCTCATGATCTCTCGAGCTCATTAACGTCGAAAATGAAGCCAGTTGGACGCTAACGTCTTTTGACCATCTTCGCAGTCAAATCGGCAGGGTAACTCGAATGTGTTCGACTCTACTTTGCACCGAGTTGGTACGAAGCAGAATCTCTCAAACGTGATTCGAGACCCTGCCGTCGAATCTCGAACGGTCCGGAACAAACCGTGTGCTCGTACGAGACGACCGCGTGGAAACACACACGAGAATCCAAAAGTTTCGGCCTTCGTGAACAAATTGGCTCTTTCGACGTTTCACAAGGTACACAGCATCCCTTTTCGGCGTCGGTATGGGACACGGTATGTATACACTTTAAGAGTCATCTCCGCGAATTTCGGCTTTTTCTTTACACGATGAAATATTTCCAAGAGCATGTACGCGTTAAGTGCCAGCAACTGCACGAACACGTATGCCTGATGTACAACCGCATAAGTTTATACCGCATATGCTTTTTACATCACTATTGTTCCAGGCTATATGTAAATGTTGATGCGAGCGTGTGGGATTGAAAACGGACCACAAAAATCCTATCACACGAAACGTGCCTGTTGTAAGCGAGAACCAAAGAGAGACGGAAAAGACAGGAGAGGCTCCCTCACACGGCCTTCGCTTCGTCGTACGAGAAACTACTTTCTGTATTATATATATATATATATACATATATGTTATGTATATAAATTCATACATCATACATTTATGCGACTTTTTTTATCACTGCACGCATTTATAACGTGTACACTCCTATTGGATTATCTTAGATAACACTTAGAATGCACTTGGTAGATGTACGAATTTCAACCGCTATCTTACAGTTGCGCATAAATTCGCTCAAGCTCCACTGCAAGCGGATAAATCGCTGTGATTTTTGAGTATCTTATTTTTTTTATGAGAAACTTTTTTTATCACAAAAATGAACGATACTGCCGGTTCAAGCTGTCAAAATTCTCGACAAATATTATAACCGCGATTCTTCTAACTCAAACTGTAACTTCCATGGATCAGCATCACTGTTCATCATCTTCCCTGAACAATGGATTCGAGTAAAAATGGGATTTTGTCGAAGTAATAATGCACACGCTTTTAAAGATGCCTCGAGGTACGATCCCAATGGAATCGAAATGACATTTCAGAGACTCAGGGGTTGGATAAAAACTGAAAGAAAAAAAAACATGTGCGGAATAATGAATAAGTGTATTTGATATTCGGCAGATACAGCGATGAAAGCAATACTGCAGATAACGTCCATTTCCAGCGTAGAAAGAAAATGTGGTGGTTAAACAAAACGTTTAGTCAAATACTGCCAACGGTATATACCGTTTATTCGACAATTAATATTGTCGAAACGAGCGCATAATTCGTTGATGAATGCGATTCAATAAAACAAGTCATCACATCAACAAAAATATTCGTTTTGTTGCACCGACGAGTGTCTTTTCTCAGTGTAACGAATCATCATTTCTTCAGCTCATCAAGTAGCCATTTGTTCTACCTTTCGTATCTCTCGTATGGTCAACCGAATGGATTCCATTTAAACACTAATACTCAATCTCCCACGACTTTATTTTACAGCAACGAGGAAACATATATTATTTTTATCATTCGAGTCTATTCTCCTCCGATTTCTTCCTGCATCGATACGTGCTACGAAAACGTCCAAGAATCATTACGAGGCCTGTTGTTCTTCACAAAAGTCTTGGTCCATACGATGATGTACAATCTGTGAAAGTCCTCCCGAGTTGCTGAAAACAAATTTCCGGGTAGCTCAGCCACAAAGTCGGTCCTGCAGTATGATTCCAGCTGCGTGTGGTAATTCTCCACACTCGATCGGAGTAAATCACGGAAATATAAGGTTGAACGTATTTCACCTCATCGGGAATACGAGTGATGCAAATTTATTACGTGATGCAATTCCCTATCGCTTCTATACCGCAAGCATCGTTGAAATTTTGTATGAAATTTTTCCCAAAAATTAAGCCGATATAACTCCGCGGTAAAGTATTCCACAGCGAGTCTTTAAAGGATCTCGTTTTATTCATGGACCAAAGAGATCGGGATGCATAAGTGCTGCAGCAAATTTTCCTCCAATTTCTCGATACCTCGTACGAGCTTCTCCGGTCGTCGAAGAAGCTTTCTCGCTCTTCGTCTCTTCGTCTCGCGTATGAAGAACACTGAAACAATCCGGCTGTCGAGCCAGCTCGAGATGAAACCCTCTCATCTCTTCTCGCCCACGCCCGAGCGTTAAACGCGGTTTGAAAATCCGTCCTCCTACTTCTTCGAACGTTGCTGAACGTTCGCATCTCCGACAGCATCCACCCTCTTCCCATGACTCTTTTATTCTCTCCACCTTCTTCTCGTTTCATCGCCGCGTCGTATAAATACTCATTTCATCGTCCTCAGCGAGCTTGCATATACCCCTGACGTGCACGTTCCGTTTCGCGCGTGTGCGTTCATTTTTTTTTCTCCCTCGACACGCAAATGCCTCGAGGGTATGCGAGTTTTCTGATTCGATTCGATAGAGTCCAAGCAGGTTTTGCGAAATGATTGCTTATATATTTTTTTTTTCAAAGATCCGATATTTCTTTCCGATCCGGAATCGCGTTGTTCGAATAATCAAGAGGCGTGCATTCGTCACTCGTGCTAAATACGTCGATGAATAAGGATCGTTGAAGTTGACGATATTCCGCTTGCGGAGTGGATGAAAAAATACACGCACGGCAAAAATCTTGGAGGATCGACGAGGAGGAAGATGCTGGCCGTTTCTTCTCGCGGTCATGTGACATTTTGTCGCCTCCGCTCGCACTCGAGCTTCAGCTTCGAGACTCCCTTCGTCTTCGTCGGAAAGGTTCGCGGGAATTCCAGACTGGATAACCATACCTCGGGAGCTTCTTGGCCTCTGCAGCATCCCGCGAGCCAACCTGGGGTACAGGGCGCCGTGACCAGCCGGGAAGAGAGAAGTTGGTCCAACGAAGACAAGGGGAAGAAATTTACGAAGAAGATGAAGCAGAGAAGTAAGAGAAGGAGAAAAAAAACGTGGAAGAGAGTCGAGCGTGTGGAGGAACGGTTGGTCGTAGGAGCCACGGCTGGCCACGGCTGGCCACGGCCGCTACAGGGGTCAGATAAGCGGCCGGGCGAACGAGCGAATATAGGGGCCATGGAAGAGAAAAACAACGAGAGAGAGAGAGGGATAGAATGAGATAAAAAATAACAATACAAAAAAGAGTCGATGGCAAGAGTGGGCCCACACGGTAAGCCGGTGGGGTTGGGGGTGGGTGGTCAGGGGCCTGAGGGGCACTCACACTGCCGAGAGAAGTGACCGGATGGCCTTGGTCCCGAGAAGAGGGCCGCGCTGGGCCGCGCCAGGCCGCGCGGCTCAGCGCGGCTTCGTATACACAGCGACTCTTAAGTAGTTACCGCGGGACCGACTATAACTGCGCTCTCCTTCCCTCTTCGTCGTTTCCCCCTCTTTTTATCCCTCTGTCCTTTCCCGCGCATGTTCGTTCGTTCCTGCCCCCTCCCTCTTTCGCCCCTCTGCCCCAGCCCCGCGTATCTCCAATTTCGACCACTTTTTAACCCAACGTATATTGTAATGCAGCGTGTACATGAAAGAGATCATATCCTCGAGAAGACTGTTGCCCCCGGTGGTTATACGCTCGATGATCATTCTTCGTCAAGCTCTATCGCGTCTTTCTACAATCGTTCTTTTTAACGCGAGATTTTATTACACCGCGCGGAGATATGTTTTTTTTCTTCTTTAATATTCGCGATATTCAGATAATCGCTTTGTTTCAGCTTGACACTGAAACTGCAATAACGACGGTGATCGAATGTTTTTCAACGCCAGTGAAATATCGGAGAAAGATCCGGTGTAGGTACGCCTGGTTTCGTCATTTTTTGTCTCTTTTTTTGCTCTCCGGACGATGCTTACTCAATTGTCATCGTTTGCACAAAAATAATGAACCGCATTTGCGAATATCGCAACGATCGTAACGGTCATTCATTTTCAAAACATCACTTCCTTCCGGCAAGCTTAGGTATCGATGAAAAATCGTTGGCCGCTGTCCGCTTAATGCTCTGACAAAACGTTTGATTGGTCCGATGCCCAAGATTTTCACATTCCACTTCCTCCTGCTTCGGTGACGAAAAAAATGTTCTTTTAATTCATTTTTGATCGTCAACATCCGGAGATCGGGAGTTGTAAGGTCGCGCGATGTTAGACGAGGCCGAGTCGGCAGCCTTGATGCAACAAATAATTATTTTGACCGGATAATGATCCGTACGGGCGGTAAAACGTACACCGGATTATTAGTTTTGATGAAAATCATCGCTTCTCAAAATTCTTCTCTGCAAAGTCCATCATTTTAATCATTGAATTACTGATGTTTATACGATACGACTGATCTCGATGATGCTGGGTATTTTTAATGTATTTTTATTTCTCCAAAGAAATGTTTGCAATCAATAAGGAGGAAGCGGAATGGTATATTATCAAAACGCAACGTCATTGATGACTTTACGATTTTATTAAGATGCTTTTGTACGTATGCAACTTTCCTAATGTAAAATGGAGGAGAGTTGAATTAAGGGTCGGTCTACGTCCGCGTTAGCGTGCTCGAAACGCGGAAGAGGATCATCCCGGAGGTCCTGGGATCGTCACGATTCTATCGCTCGTGTGCCCGTTTGGCTTCGCGAAGAGTTCAGGAATCTTAAACAAGCGAGGAAACTCGTTGTACTAAAAGCCACGTGATATTTGCGAGACAAACCCCTCGCATTGTACTTACGAAGCTGGGCTGCATCACCGAGTTATAGCGGGGAAACACTGCTCGTTGTATTCCCTGTTGTGATCACAGCTTTTTTCCCTTTTTTTTATTCAAGCAACGCAACACACATTCCGACAGTTTTGAGCTTTCAAAGTAGACCGTTTCCGGAACGGTTCGAGCTGGTTACAAATGTAGCGTTAGTTTGTGCAAAATTGTTGAAAAAAAAAAAGACTGATGGTTCTATAGTTTCCTTCAGAGTTTTTCGAAAATACTCTGAAAACGGAAATGACTGTCTGCCTTATTGTGAGGAAAACGATCGAATGCAGGGATTATTAATTGATTTCACATTACGTGCTATTTCCAGTTAATAAAAGCTGATCAATTTTATTCGTCTGAGAATTTTGACTTTTAGTTTGGTGACTGTAAAATCAATCAATAAAAATCAGTAAATTACTGTATATTTTTTTTGTTATTAAGAAACATGGTTAATCGGGGGGAAATGGTGACTTGTAGTGCGTGAAAGATATTGGAAATCGATTTAACAACGATTTTCAGAATTCTTTTTCCACCGATCGGTTAAAACTTTATTTCAAATTTAGAGGCATCGTGCAGAAAGCGAAACAACTTTTGCTCGTAGTAGGTATGACCCACCAACGATTTCGCATCGATTATAAGCCGCATCCGACGGGAAAGTGGTCAGAGATGGCTTTCCACCAACTCGACGTCAAATATGTCGGTTATTGTTGTTGGAAAATAAAAATTGAGAAACCTACAAATATCGTGGCCAAGTTAATTGAGACAAAAAATTTGTTGAAAATAAAAAAGTTGCAATAATAAAAGCTCAACGAAACTTGCGTCATTGAGCGATCCAACTCAATGTGCTATAATTCAATGTGGGCAAAGCACAACAGAAATACCGAAGTTAAAGAAACGAACCCGACGCAAAATGTTGCGTCTCGTTCTTAGAAAAAAAAAAGTAATAAACCCAATAACTGTCTCAGGTAAGTTTAAATATCGAATGATAGTTGGTGGTCTCCCGAGTTGAGCGCCACTAGGCACTGCCAATACTCGGAGCAGTGGAGCAATATTGAGCGAGAGGTTATTTTTCCGGAGCTGGGTGACCCCTAAGGGAATCACCAGGCTCCGTTGAAAAGGTCGACTGTATCGGCACCGGTTTTCTGCAGTTTCCCCGTGCCCTCGTGCAAATGCGATACAGCAAGGGAGGTGTAAGACGGCTGCAGACGCGAGGGGGATAAAAATGAAAAAAATAAGAAAATGAGAAACAAGGGTTGTAAAAGTAGAAAGCGGTAGGAACCGAAAATTGGCTGTACGGAAGTCGAAATAAAATAAAATAAAAAGTGTCAAGTGATAGCCATAATTTTAATTTAAATAGAAAAAGTATATGCACATTATTTTATTCTCATTGTTTTTACCGTCGTTGTTTCATCGTACGCTAAAACAGCCCTAAAAACTATGATAACATCGAGGCGGAATCTGAACAGATTCGTTTCGTACAAAAATTTACGTATTTTGCATTGATTATTCTCAATTAAACGTCAAAAGTGATATTCCGAATTTTCATCGCTCGATGAAAATGTTCGTTTTCTTTACTCACGTCGCTATAACGAAGCATTATTTGCATTTGCGAAAACAGATGTCGCCCTCGTGATTTTTAAATGTCTTTCGCACACGTCCCGCTTTCACGTGAACCATGTGTGTTCTATACATATAATACATACGATTCGAGCGAAATATTTATGTAAATCATCTCGTTCCCTTATACCAATTTACCCAAGCACGAACGATAAATTAGCGTCTCTTACGAGAGACTCGTGCTCCGTGGACTCGTCCAATGAGAACGATTTATATATGGACTGTTCTATGTTCAAACAGATGGGCTTGTACCGAACTCCAAAAAGCGCGCAAATTTCATCCGCGATATTTTTCATACCATCTGCATACGTAAAAAAGAGTCACAAAGAAGTCGCCAAGCACATCGAAAAGTTATCAGCAATGTGTTTGAAAAAAAATTCGGAACGATTCTAGACGACTATAATCTCCTTTTCGCATAAACTTTTTCCGAAATTTTCCACCCTTTTTGAAATTCCCGTTGCTCAATTTTGTTACAAGACTGTGGGAATTTTTCTTTGTTCGATGGATGAAATCTTCGATTTTGAGTAACAGCGAACGGTCGTTCACGAAAATTGCGAAGGATTTATATTTTTTTCGAAAATTTGAAAACGACCTCTTCAACGTCAAACCCTTGGCGTGAAGTACCTTTTTTCTATCGTTGAATCAACCGCTTCTTCATAAACAACCAAACCAATTTTTTTCGCCCTATGACGCGAGAGGCTTTGATAGTTTTATCGAAAACGATACAACAGGATTTATATTTTTGCGATTATTCCATAGCAATTGGCAAAAACAGAGAGGAATAAAAATTCGACATTGTGGCATTATTGCATGTAGACTAAAATTGCAA
The DNA here is from genome assembly GCA_959613375.1 of Heteropelma amictum. Classification (NCBI taxonomy): domain Eukaryota; kingdom Metazoa; phylum Arthropoda; class Insecta; order Hymenoptera; family Ichneumonidae; genus Heteropelma; species Heteropelma amictum. The sequence continues at coordinate 7,402,573 of OY390725.1, forward strand.
ATAGAGAAACGATTGAAGTTGGATCGATTTCACGCAAAATACTCCGCATGTACGAGAATGAGGTGGTAAAGAGCGGAAAAACCAGTCAGGCGGGTCCAAGAATTGCATGTTCGTGTTCATGAACACATACGCAGTTCGCACGACACGTTTTGACTCCCTCGCCGGCTCTCTTGTAACCATATGCGCGTATAACATTTTTTATCATCATACTTTTCCACATCAAACGTTTGTTACTTACGGTTTTGTGAGAACGACGTACCGAGCTCGGTGGACATGTACTTTCGACGAAAGTTCATTGCCCAAGGTCAAAGATCACTCGCGAGATTCTTCCTTTTTTTTTACCAACAAATATAATCAAGCGATTGCGAATGAAAACACACGCGTTGTACGTAGCGTGTATTTCATTCTTATTTTTCGCTCAATTATATGCGTATGTGAAAAGTTGAGAGGAAATCCGATGCTCTAGTGACGACATGCTCGAATTCGAGATAGGAGAGAGCACCGTCACCGTCGATGTCACTCTCCTCCAAAACTTTTCGACAGATAGTGGCGACCTCGTCCGTTGCGAGACCAGCCTGGACCAACTGACGACATGTTTTCTCGAGATCGGCTGTACCAAGTACACCATCCTCGTCAAAGTCTGTTTTCAATAAAACGTTTTCATTAGGCTCCTCGTAATTATGATAATTGTTTGAATAATAGTATAAACGATTAACACGATTGATTGGTGATAATAGAATTATTCCAAAGGGTATAATTTTTCTTTCATATAGCTTCGAGATGAATGCATCTTTTCAGGAGTTGTTTGTATCGAAGGCGACAGCAATGATCTTTTAAAACTTTGAAAAGTAATTTTCTTCTCTGCCTCTGCAATCTTCTCCTGCCAGTTTTGAATTATGAAGGCATGCATCGGGGAGCTTTTGGGAAAATATCTAAAAGTTTAGTTTACCGCTTAGTTTCCGAGATGGAATATAATATTAATAAATATTAATATTATACATAAATGCGACCTAATGTTTTTTGAATCCTTCACAAGTGATACAACTTTCGTCACCTTGGCTCGCAGGGTTGTTTTTTACTATGACCGTCCCGAGGCAACTACCTTCAAGCAAAATATGGTCCGTTACCCGTGTTATATTCATCGCGTGCCACCAATTTCTCCCATTTTCTCAATTTTTAATAAGGAATTTTTGATTCGTGGTTTTTCTAGACTCAGTACTATAAAAGTGATGCTGCAAGAATTTTGCTGCAAGGAATTGGGATTAAACAAATTTTTCATGATTTCTTTTAGACTTCAATACTCGTATCGTCTTCGTATTTTTCACTTGAAAAACAGGTACGTCGAGCGTCATGAACTGAACAAGACTTGCTGATTTTTTCAAATTCCGATTAATGCACTAAACGCTCTCCAGCGATCGGTCGCGAAACGAAACTTGTTATTTTTCCTTACTTCATGATTCTGAAATTTCGGGCGTTTTTCAAAATAAATTGTCGAGTTTTGAAATTCTCGACAGGATTGCGTCAATACTTTCACAGCAAATTCTTGATGAATAGCCAATTCTTAGCCATCCACCCCAGGCTTCCGGCTTAATTTATTCGAGACCAACGATTAAAAAGAAAATATAATGAATTGGAGCAAAAAATTGCCGGATACTCGCGCAGTGAGCGTTTGCCGTCTCATTCAATCATCTTTTTTTTTTCATACGAGCTATTCCCAAGATCTTTTCTCAACAAGGTGCCACGTTAAAGCAGATTTGCCTCTGCAGAAAAAAAAGTCTCAGGGTTTTTCTGCACGAAATGGTGACCAAGTCTCACCGTGAACAGCGAAAGTCTCATAACAAACGATGACTCGACGATTCAGGGGTAATTGAGTGTCTTATTTGGTTAGTCATTCTATTCTCTATAAATTCAAGATAATATCAATAATTACCAGTGCTCCAATACTCTTCTCAAAGCCACGTACAAAATTCTACGTACGATTTATGTCATTATATTCGTTTGTGGGACTTGAACTTACAAATGGATTTAATGTAACTCCCATGCAATTACGATAAATTATCGAGACATCCTTAAAGATTCAAGAAACGTTCTCTCCGCGTCTTTAAGACAAAATGTATCGTCAATTTTATTCTCGTGGCCATTAATCTTCTTACCGTAAATTCGGAATGCATAAAAGACTTTCAAATCCCTCGGTGCGTGCTCGGAAAAAACGGACATCATCTCGAGAAACTCCTCGAAGCATATGCCCTCGTCGTGACAGCCGTTTGCTTCCGAATTCGTAAAGACTTCGGAGATACGTTCTCTGAATGGATTTTCCTAAATTCGTTGAAAAATTGGGATTCATAAAATGTCGTATAAACCAAAATTCACGTATGAAGGGGCCAAAGTAGAATTTCAAATTTTCGATCTTCGATAATTAAAAAAGTGTATGTATACACTTGTCATATTTTTCAACATCGATGGAGTTTGTGCTTTTTTTTTTAAATCATCGTTTTGCATGTAGTTTTTTGATATATTTCTTTTCTTCGAAAATATTTTCATTCGGTATAACTCTTTTCCTTTCCGGGAGAAAACGGCTGGGATGATACTGAAGACGGTAATTCGCGGGAGCAAAACCTTCGAGTTCAATCGCTAATAAAGTTTTACGATATTTTACGCCCATTGACCGCGAGATGATAATGCAAGTACTCCCTTAAGCTGCTGAAGCATAAAACCTTAAGTTCGGGGATCCGAGCTAGGTAAGACGAAGGTAATCGAAGATTGGAAGCTTCGAAGGGCGTCATGGTTCGTGGCACCATGCCGGGATCTCCCATTTCACGAAAACGTTTGAAGATCCTGAAGGAGATAAGAAAACATGGACGATTCGTCGTGTTGATTTAAATAAGAAACTACGAAGATAGATAACTCATTTTAATTTTGTTTTCGTTTATTTTTTATGGAATAAAATGCACTACCGAAGTATTTCCTTTCGCGTGAAGAACGTGCAATCCTGATAATCCTCCAATTGTTCTTCGGAAAATATAGCCACTTTGTTGCCCATTTTCGCCTCTTGATTTCGTCACAAACTCTGTCCACCTTTTCAATTGGAAAAAAAATTTGAAAAATTTGATCAATCAGACGAGTGATGTTAAAAACAAGGAGCTGGAAAATTGCCGATTCTGACGAACCGTTGACGCGTTGCCGCGAATACTGGAGTATTCAGTGTACGATATCCGCGATCCAACCAGCACCAGGTCCGATACGAAATAGTTTCTAATAACCCTGAGGTGTGCCCAGGCGCGCCCATTTTCAGATACGCTCGATGTCAGATTCACCCTAAAGAATTATGATATGACGATCGCCTCGCGAGTTGGATTGATTATTTACTCGGTTCAAACAGGTGGAACGACGCGCGAGAGCCAATTGAAAATCATCGAGGCTGTAAGAGAACGATTCGTCAAATAACGACCGAAAAGCATTGCGTATTCAATCAATCAATCGAGCAAATGTGAAATTTATCAGTGCTTCATTTTTTTAGATCGCGTAATTTCGTTTTTTTTCTACGCATCTCGTTGAATCGAATATTGTACATTCTTTCAATAAAAATCGACGATATTTCCGATATCGATATCCAATATCGACGATACTATTTTCTCGAAATTGAAAATATTAATAATAGAATATTTGGAAAAACCCATTTATGCATCATCGGAAATTTGAGCAATTTCAACAGGAAAAGCCGTAGTCAACGTTTTTTTCGTTGGTTCACCGACGTCGTTTGACGTTACGTGTTGGATACGCGTTATTGGCACGAAAACGCAACAATGGGACTCGATTTTTTCCCTCGAATTAATCAAGTGATAGATTAAAATCGAAGGACCGAAGAATTCATCCCCGTATATAGCTCGAATAGTCGCGTTGCAAGCCACACCTTACTCGCACCCACCCAGAGTTCGAACCACCACGCGTTAACCCACTGGTCGGCAAGACTTTGCCATGAGATTCGAAACACGCACATAAACGATTACGCGCATTTAGCTTATCGACGAAAATCACCTCGTTTGTGTCACCTGAAATGATTTTTCGCTCGACATACTTAGCATGCGGCTGAATGAATGAATTTGTCCGTTAATTGCAAAACATTCGGATTAATTTTGTCGAAACAATTCATTGCTATGAAAAAGAGATACGAACAAAATGAATGACAAGTTTTTCGATGTCAGCCTATTTTTATTTGATTTTTCATTTCAACCGATCGAGCGGCAGATTTGTCACTTTGCGTCAGGATGATCTACTTTTGTCATTCAAAACGAAAAGTGGCGTTCGGAAAGTGTCGATGAGCACACTGCCAAAAATGAACGGAGCTTTACGTACGTTACCGCAGAACTGCATGAAAAAGATGCTTTTTGTAAAAAAGAAATGAAGGTTTTTTTGTGTGAAACGGTAAAAGCGGCATTAATCATATTGATCTTCGAAAGCTTCCTTGCTGTCGAGTAGATAATTGAGGCATTCCGTATAATCGTCCTGTTCGAGGCCCGAGTCACCGAAAGCGTGGAATTTTTTGATGTTTTTCACTCTGGAAGCCTGCTCGTGAAGCGATTCGAACATATTTGACAAAGTGTTACCACTGTGTAGGCCGGCAAGGACTGGCACCGATTTAACCTCTGTCGATCACAAAAGCAATTAAGATGATGAGTTTGAGATCGATGGTGATGGACTATTTTAAACGTACAAATTAATTAGACAGACTACTATGTATTTTTGACATGTATTGATGCCATGTAAAATTCATACACACGGTTTACCGAATTTACCGTCGCAATGTTCTTTGTTTCAGAGTGTACGAAACGCGAACTGTCAGTAACAAAAAATCTCACGAATTTTGTAGAAAATTAGTTTTAATTCAACAAGTTTTTTACCTCGACGTTTTTCGGTATCATTCAAAATAAATTGGTTCCCTTTCATTAATGAGTGACAGGTTGGGAGTGGTCATACAATTTCAGTGTAACTTTCATCCCATTTTGCGAGAAAATGACGCCTCTCAAGATGATGAAAATACCTTTATCTACTTTTTATTGATACTTCCGGATTCCAAGCCCACATTTCTCATGATAACGTTTCAAAAATTTTAAGGATATATATTAAGATCGTTGAGGCGAAGAAGGTCTTCTCAACGCCTCGATATATGTCGTCCATCGCCGAAAAAACGCGCAAAATAAGCGTGATTTTAGCATGACGGCGGTGTTTTTATTGAAAAAAATGCGATATCCGGTATCCACTTAAAAGTTTTAATAACTTGGAATATAATTGTAGAATTTCCAAAAAATTGTCAAATCGATCTATAAACACGATATGATTTTGTAGAGAACGAGAATTTGTTGCATTTCCGGATTTTTGTTCATTCTCTATCTATATATATATATACTTTGCAGATCTATTTTTCGATCGATGCCACCTGCATTGAAATGAGCTCAAAAATACCCATTTTTCCTGCACGCCGCTTTACGTGCTTCAAACAAATGAATGTGTGTATCCAAGACTGATAGCTCGGAGAAAAAAAGCGAAACTTTTTTAAAAATAATTTTTCTCGTCATGTTTATCATGATTTTTCAATAAAAATTCTAAAAAATAGTCGTCTCACCTTCCCTGATGGGGTATCCCCCTATATCGCCATTCGCATGGACGTTGTCGTTGAAAATTCGTGGAAACGGACCGACGATCTTCAAAGGTGCGACAGCGTTTACGAAATAAATCGCCGAAGCTTGACAGCTGTAGGCCAAGTACATTGTCATCATTTCGTGGACGGTGGAACATCTGTAAGCGGGTAGCGACATTTGTTTCTGTGCGTTGTGCAGCGGTTGTTTCAAGCGTTCCTCGGCGACACCACGAAGTGCGATGCTTTGCATTTGCCTGTCGCCAGGAATCGCGCAATTCGGCGTCATGCTCGTCCACATGGGACCCTCAAGGTCATCCAGTATATCAATCAAATCTCGTTTTGCCGCCATGGGGAAAGGCAGACTCAGACTCGTCGCGACTGCTTTACGACCGAATTTGTTGAGATCGGCGCAAAGATCCGATAGTACCGAAGTACGATAGGTTTTCAGTCGGTATCGCAGGCTGAGAGTGTCGAGCGCTGTTGCGAGAAGAGCGCTGCTATGGTATTTCATCTTTAAATCGTAATTGAGATTGGGAAAACGACGGGGTTGACCGGAAGTCGGCCAACCTTGTTCCCCACAGCACAGTGGACTGAACAGCGACGAATGTTCGTGGATGCTTTGCCAACATAACGCCGTGTTTATCACTCTTATTAGATCCTTCGATGATGGCTCCGAGTTTGTTCCATCCATGCTCGGAAAAACTATGATACTTTTGCCGTACTCGTCGCGGAGATGCTGAACGGAAGCTGCGCCGAGTCCGGAAAAGCCATCTTGAGAATCGAGCAATACTTGAAAACCTTGCATCGCATCGCACTCCTCGACATAAGCTCTGACACGATCGGCAAAGTTATCCGTAAAATCTTCCGTTTGCCACAAATTTTCGCCATAATTGAATACATCGAAGGGCTGATCAGCGCACTCGTGTTTGTATTCTTTCACGACGTTTATCGTGCGCGGATGAAATCTCGGTACGAGATAGTCTATCCAGCTTTCAATCTCATTTTCCAGATTCGATGAATTCGATCGCGTCGGATCGCCGCTCTCTTCCAGGCTGCGAACGAACAAAGTTTTTTTCGGGGCATCTGCTTCGCTCGTTTCTACTCTGTCTTCATCCCATAGAGTTACGGGATTTTCCGTAGCTTGCGCGTCATCGTAGAGTGTACCTTGCTCGTTCAAATAACCAAAAGTTCCTTTGAGATCGACCACCAACAGCCGAGGGGTATAGGTCACTTGTTTCTGAAAAGAAACTATACAGTTTTGAATAGTTAAAAAGGTGAATTGTAAAACTAATATTTAGGAGTGATCCGAAATTAAGTTTATTGTATAAATCTCTTTCTTGTATCACTTGGCTTTGACACTCTGATATTTCTCTAGCAGTGCTATCCATTTGGCACTGCAAATGCTGTTTATGCTTTATTCTCCTACGCTTTACCGTATAAATTCCAGCCCACTGAAGCATTTACAGCGCCATCTGGATCGTACCCTACACGAATCATTAGCCTAATACCGAATCGAATACTGAAATGGAATTATTCGACAGAGCAGAATATTCGCAGTTCACTGATTTTAAAGTTATGTTATACATTATATATGAGGTGTGAAATTGAAATTGAAAGTAAATTTGTAAACAGTGAAACAAAATTACATAACTCAAGTATTTACCGATTTTTATTACACAAAGGTGGATAGTACTAGGAATCTTACCGTTGAAGTTTCGCCTTCTCTATAAAAGACATCATGATTTATCTCCGATGGGTTGTCAGGATCGTAGGAAAAATTACTTTCCTGTAATCATCAATGTATGAAATATCAGTTAAAAACGAATGTCCATGAGTGTAACGACACAAAGTACAACAATCTGCGGATCATCTTTTACTATGAAAACAGTTGACTATCGAATTTACATTGTTTTAAAATCGTAAAAATATATCGATAACGTAGACCTATTTTATCAGAAAAAACGTCGAATTTGAAACGAATTCGATTGTTTTTTTTTTGGCTGTTCACAAGCTGTAACAATTATTCAAGCATTATGTATTAAAACTAAATCAACGATTGTATATTGTTACGTGAATATAAACCGATGCACATACAGTCAGAATTTTGAAAAATAAATAATATACGTAAAACGAACTTTCGAAATAAAGTGAGGTTATGACAGTGATATGTATCAAATATATGTATTTATACGCATATACCTGTAGATTCCACCAGTGAGTACCGATATAATTGGAGTAATGGCCCAATTGTAGCGTCAATATTTCTCGTGTTGTCATTTCGTAAAATTATTTTTATTGTGTACAAAGTTTTTCCAACCGAAAACCGCGTGTTCTCGTGGCGTTGACATTTGACTTTGACACGCGAAGCTGCTCAGTAACCAACTTCACTGCAAAAGCTGCTCACGACCAACGAACATGGAGTTACATAGAAGCGTACTCTCCCTGTCGTTTGTTTGAAGCCAAAAAACAAAAAAGTTTGTACACGGAGTACTTCTATGTAACACCATGCAGCTGACATCATAAAGAGTCATAGCGACTAGAGTTCTGTTTCATAAACACTGATAATCTTTTATAAATTCAATCATGAGTTATCCTTCGTATCGTTCTTCGAATTATAAAAATAACGATGACAGACCCGACAAATTATTGTTTAGAGTGCGAAATCGAGCTTCGCAATTTAGTGATGATAAAAGTGACATCGACATTTCGCCCGTACAAGTCGTAGGGTATTTTAGTGTCGATGGAAACCGAACTTATTTGCCTAATTCGTCAAATTTGTCATATTACAAGCCTCCGAAAAAGGAGCATGTATCCTTCGATCTGAATCACGGCATAGACAATGTTCGCAGAAAACCTCCATCAGCTGACGATGAAAAAATAAATCATTTATTGAAATGGATTAAAATTAATTTTTCCAAAGTTCAAGCTCCCAATAACACTGACAGCTGGTACGATCAACTTAAATGTATCATACATTTAAGACGTTCCACAGAAAATTTCGAACGAACGAATTTAATAACTGCATAGTACATTTTTGCAATTTTGGAAATCTGTATATCATTCAATCAATGCAGAATTGTTGATCCTGCAAATTTATTTTACAGTTCTTTATCAATCTTTCAAATTCATGTCGACATGGTGACTCGATTACCTTCAGAATTGCTAAAATATTTGGATTCCCTCTTGGTACTTGAAGTTGATTACAAGTCTCATTAGCTTGGGGTTTCCAGAAATTGCATTTTAATTAAGATAACAATTAAAAAATATTCTCTGTATTAAAAGCCATATTCTGTACAACTCTATCAAATTTTTCTAGGATCCAGCCAAACTTTGTATGTTTCCGTGGCTTATTGACATTAATCTTGTGTACTCCTTATTTACCAAGAGAGCCCTGGATAATATGTGCAGCAAAATGGAAAAATACCATATACTTGTGCGTGCACAAAACCCCTGAGGAAAAAAATAGAAACGCGAATATGCCACGGGATATTCTAAGATTCATGTCTTGGGGATTTAAATTTGAGAAATATATCCTAGCTGGTACGATTAAGACCCATTTTTCCAAACAATTACGCCGATCGATACGCCTATGACCTACATTGATTTACAGCATCTTTAATATATTACATATTAAAGATGCTCCGGACAAACAGCCGAATGTAACAGAACCAGTCGACGAGAGCGAAGAATTTTGCTGCATGTTTCAACGTCGAATCGGGGATTACACAATATTGTACGGCGCCGAAATGGACGGTGTTGTGGTGGACGAAAAACTGGTCGATCCACTGCCGCTAGAGAATCTCAAATTCGTAGAAGTAAAAACTAGTAAAATCATTGGACACGACGGTCAAGAAAGAAACTTTCGTAAATTCAAACTTTTGAAATGGTGGGCACAGAGTTATCTCGTTGGAATCGATAAAGTATTATGCGGTTTTAGAGATGATTGCGGAATTGTCCACAATGTCAAAACTTTTAGTCTTCCTGAGATCATTGATAAATCCAAGGCAAGTGTCTATTATATATAAACTGTAATTAAAGACTACATAAATTCAACTCGATTTAACTTTCAATTACTTTGTTTCAGTATTATTGGGACCCCAAGGTATGTCTGAATTTTTGTCGATCTTTTCTCGCCCACATCTCGGAGACGGTCGTTAATGATTGCGATAAAACAATTTATAAGTTTGAGAGAATACCAAACGGGGACATTGTTGCTACCACAGCTTCACCCACGTCTGAATATGCTTTTATGGATGCTTCTTATCTTGAACACAGATGAATGACTGACGATAATAGCTTGCAATAAATGATGAATTTTCATTTATCAAAACGTGCAATTGTGAGAAATATAATAAATTTACACCTGCTGTTACATCATTGATTTCATTTTTATGCTAATTTGGAGCTACAAAGTTTGTTTCGATGCTCCGAAATAACCCGCGTCCGTTTATGTTAGAAAGTATGATTGCGCGTTTCAACCTTAACCTAAAATAAAAACAGCGAATGACGATTGTACATCCTGGGGTTTTTTTTTGCACCATCTTATCGCACTTTTGTTTGTTTACTTCGCTTATTCTCTTATTTGCTTCGGGAAATCGCGATAATTGCGTCGTTGGGTAACATTTGTACATGAGCAGCTCGAACGAAACGCGAGTTGCTGCGTAAAATTGAATGCAGTTGCTGTGGTAACATGAGCAGCTTCGCACTCTTCTCCCCCCGCGTGCGATACGAAACGAAATATACACAATGCCGGAAACAAAAACCTCGTGGCGATCGCGTCGGACTGAGCGTGCATACGTTCGATAAAGAATCTATAGAGAAATAAGCCGATTCGACGGAACGTCCTGTGAGATAGCCGCCTCGCCAAAGTGAATTATTAAAAAGTTTTTGTTTATAATTGCATATGTTATAAATATATGCAGCTATGCCGATTGATACTGATTGCTCGTCGTCGGAATTACCGGAAAAAAAACGGGGCGCGGTTACCCCGAAGTCACTCATAATAGGTTACTACAGCGTCGACGGTGACAGAAATTATTTACCCAACTCTTCAAAATTGTTATACTTTTATCCACCCGAGGACAATATTGTTGCTCTGGACCTGGATGACGGTAGAGACAAAGCGGTGGACCGACCAAAATCCGTCGAGTCTGAAGGTATATCGCTGCTGTTGAAATGGATAACATCTAATCGGGATAAAGTCAAAACGTCGCCAGACACGAACCGCATGTAAGTGAGATGGTCTCTGTATTTGTCATTTTACCAAACATTTTTTCTTAAATCGTAACTCCATGGTACAGAGTCATGCGTACAAGCATGTACTATATCGTTAAGCCTGCGAAAGCAACGGTTAAAACTCAATTGAGCGAAGGTTATTCGTGCGAGAACAGTATTTTTTTAGACGGCACCTTGCCTGCTTATTGCCATCGGTCTTAATCGGGCGCCGAGATCTTCATCTATTCCGAATCGAAGCGCTGGATAAAATACAGAACAAAAAAATTCAGATTATATGGTAAATTTTCAGAATCGGGCCAAAATTTGTATGCAGCGGGAATACATTGGTAAGATTTTTGATTGCGCCTTATTCGCCAAAAGAACGCTGGAGAGTCTGGGCGGCAAAATTCAGAGGAACGATATACCTACGAGCTGACAAGGGCATGGAAAATCGTTATTATACTGATGAAGAAACAGAAAAAAAGTGCACCTTTTGGGGGCATAAGTTCGAACAATATATTATGTCGGGTAATGAAATTTGGAACATAATAATTTTTGAATGTCGCCAATTTCCAAAAACTCCCTTCCCTATTGCTTACATCCTGATAAAAATGTTACATACAGAGTACAGAGATCGATGGTATGATGACTTTTTAAACAAACTTTTTTAATGAATCTTTTGTTCACAGAATCACCCGACAAACCTTCCGACACTACAAAGCCGGTAATAGTGCCGGAAGAATTTCGTTGCGTCTATCGTATTAAATTTGGCAAGCATTGGGTTTTATTCTCTACTGTCCTTAAGGGGGTTCGCTCCAAGGAACTCCTGAGTGATCCATTACCACTGGATAATCTTCGTTTCATCGATCTAAGGACGAGTAAAAGGATCGAGCACGCAGGGCAAAACATAACGTTGAAAAGACACAAATTCTTAAAGTGGTGGACAAGAGGTTTTCTGACCAACTCGGATGAAGTCATGTGCGGTTTCAGAGACGATATTGGAGTCGTTAACAATTTAACAACGTACAGCATGGGGCAGCTGGTCGCGCTATCGCAGGTATTTACGTCCAAGTGTATTTTATTCTTCTGAAAAAATCGCACATTTTTTGACGCTATTAAGCATGAAAATTTTCATAACTTTTTAGGATTTTTGGAAGCCGGAAGAATGTATGAAGTGTTGCGAGAGCTTGCTCACGAAACTCGCTACAATCGTGGTGAAAGATTACGACGAAACAATTTATCAGTTTGAAAAAGTATCGCACGACGATTTCAATATTACAGAGATAGAACCGTCGGAGAAAGTTTCGGTGCTGCCGCAGTCTTACATAGAGGCCATTGGATAAAGGATAAAGGACGAACACACAGATTGAACACACTTTTTAATAAATAATTTTCATAACATTTATAAATATTTTATGGTATTTGGAGGCACGACGGAGCCTTCAAGTCCGGTATTCGAGGTAATTGTTGTTTAAGTGGCATCTGTGGATAAACAAAAACGTTGGAACGGTGCGTGCAAAACCTATGGCTTGAACAAATCGAAGATTCCTCTGTTATTATCACTTTACAACTTAGAAATTATCGTATTTCAGTTATTCCAGTTTGTTGCGTTGGAAAATGCGTTGGCAACAAGTCAAATTATCTTTGAGATTTGTGTAGGATAATTCAAAGTTGATACGACCGATTCCAAATATCTTTACATTAAAGAGTCTTCCAAAAAATTCAAGTCAATATCTTTTTTGAATCTCAGTATGTGGTTCTGCCTTTGACATGTTAAAGTAATTCCTAATGTCACATTTTGAAATATCGATGAGCAATTGGTCGCTGACTTCTTATTTCATAGTATATATTGTGATTGCATTCATTACAAATATACGGGTTTGTGCCGCATTTTGTAAAATTTAAACTTAATCTTAGTAATATCTTGTTATACTCGGCGAAGTTTTTTTTAAAATGATTAATGCATAGTTGAAGCTCTATATACTATTTTGTATCAGTAACGTGATCTGCGCCCAACATGTCAAAATATTTTATATCAAAATGCACAATGTGGATAGGTTTCGCCATTAAAGTTATCTTTATCTCTCAAAGTATGTAAGCATTGTTCAACATTTTTTTGTATAAGTTACATGAGTTATAAGCTGTGAGTTATGTCTTTTTCGAGATAAAAAATACGTACCAAAGACTCATAACGCGATCCACGCCTAGAGTACATTTTCTCTTCTAAGCGCTCAACATTTAACGCAATTAAAAACGTAAAATATTTAATCGATTTTTCCACTGTTTTACGGTAACCACCCGAAATTTCTTTTCAATTGGTTTAAATTTTAATATTTCGGAAAAAATCCAAGAGGTTGCCATCCACTTGCCGCTGCAAATGCTTATAATGCTTCATTTTCCTATGCTTTACCACACAAATTCGATTCCGCTGAAGCATTTGCAGCGCTTTGTGGATCGTACCCAAATTCATAATTGCACAATTTTCTGCGATCAAAAAACCTTTGGAAAATTTCAAGTGTGGGAAAAATCTTTGAAATCATTTTTTTACCATTTCGGTGTATCGTCTTTTCTAAAACTTTCTGATGAACTATTTTTTATCTATTTAAATGACATTTCATTAAACCTTCCGTCATTTAACTGTAGCGGGCTAGTTTAATTAACATCGTTGCCTCCAGAGGTGTCAGCGTCGCGACGAACGTCTCGAGATAACAGCATTCCCATCTACGTTCTCTCTGTACAGTTTGTGGTTGAACCGCCATTTTGGCCACTGAACGAAATGAGCTCGTATGGAGCTCGTGTTCGCAGCAGCGCCTGCAGCCATAACCAGTAAGACCACGCCATTGTGCGTATTCATTCGGTGGTGAAGCGTATAAGCGACGCGCAAATGCAGTGCCAAAAGTCGAACTGAATAACATACCCTGAAAATTGGCCATATCGGAAGAACGAACACTCTAAATTATCGTGCTAAATAAATTTTAGAACGTTGTAAAAACTGAAAAAAAGTATTTCGCTTATACGGCGAGAATATATTTTGCGATAATAGGACACCAGGAGCGAACTCCACGAGGTAATGACCACAAAAAATATACGTTCCGCTTCTTTTGTTGCCGTCGACGGAGACCTAGCTGCTGTATCCACGCTATTATTCGCTAACACAATGCATACATTACCCGATCCTATCGGACGGAAACTTCTTTAACACAAGATCAATGCACTCCAGTAGTTTTTCCGGAACACGGAGACTTTTCGCGGATTGTCACTTCCAATTCCGTGGAAAACGACTTTAACGTCAAACAAATTCCTTAAAAATGCATCCTATTGGTTATTTGCGCGTACAGCGTGTATACATTGCTTGTGCACATTTTTATGATCTCCTGCCTCCTCGAAGCTGCTTTTGAAAAAAAACGTCGTTCATTTCCTGATAACTGTGCAAAAAAAACGTAAACAACGTGCATTTAACATATTCCTCGTAAAAAATGTCGCAACACTTTTATCGGATATTCACGAACTTTATTGAGTCTGTATTTTTATACCCCGTTTGTGCATTGTTGCATATTTTATAGTTTTCTATATCGTCGATATCGGCAGTTGTCATTATTTCGTTTCAGTCTTAAATTGTGGTACCGACAGAGAAGACGCGGTAAAGCTATTTGAAAAAAGATGTTCGGAAGATCATTACTCGCGGACCTTTGATTAATTCATTGAGACGAATGACATTCTTTCCCAACCATTTATAAATTTCCATTTCGAAGGTTTCTTTTTCTACAGTTTTCACAGCACGGGAACATGTTATAAAAGATTTTTATGATGTTTGGTTCCTCTTCCAAAACTTCTCCATCAAATCCATTAATTTTCAATGTTAATTGACAATTGTCGAGTTCAAATGCGATTGGTCAAAATACTCAAAAAATATTACATTTACTTTGTACATTTTTCATCATGTGATATTTTTTGAAAATATCTGACAATTGTAAACTTTGCAACACCTGAAATGCAAAAACAATTTATAGCTAGAAATAATGCTAAACTAATCGACCATTGATAAATCAGGTCTCGTTGCGCTTTAACGATGCACCCTGCGAGATCATTCAAAATTTGCCCGTTAAGGTGGCGCTTTCACAAGTTTGAATATTTTACGATATGTTGATTTTTATTCATAACAAAGTAAAAGAACTTCCCGACGTGTTGCAAAATTTTGAGTCACAACACCAAGCATTTGTTGACAAATTGTGGTTTCTTTAATCGTGAAACCTGTTTACAGAGCAGCTTACAGAGGGTACTGCGATTACCACTTTTTATCGTTTTAGATCTTTGAAATAAACTGCTCCAAATACAAAAACAATCGTGAAAGATCCGCAGCAACGATAAAAATACGGGGTCATCGAATGTTTAAAGGAGGTAATAGCGATAAAAGATTAAAAAACATTTCGAGCTAAAAGCTTTATGTTATATCACGGACAGTTTCAGAGGTTATGTTCGGGCAACATTTTTAAAGCGTACCATGCAATTTATGAAAAATGTTCAATCTCGGTTTACATTAGATGTAACGATCGCTTATACATCGTTTTAACTCTGCAATGCGTAACCCCATTCCTTGAAATCCTTTTTTCATTTTCAGAGCAACATTGCCTTTTCATAGTAAAAATGAGTGGCTAATCCTCCATTCACTTTTGAAAATAATTCAGTCACAGATTTCGAGTAACGGCAATTTGAGTTTCACTCTTTTTCAAGGAAACTTTACGATATTAAACCTTTAGTAGCGTATGTTCGAATGATTCTGTTTTTCTTTCAAACATGACATTCTCTGTGAATAAATTATTTCACAAATGGTGAAACCATTTTTGTATAATTTTTCTCGCAAGTTCGACGCTGAAATAATCGCTGCAATGCTCTGTCGTTCCGATTTAACAGTTTCCTACAATAATTTTCAGATATTCCGCAAATGAATTGAACGTAAACATGTACAGTGGTGGTATAGATCCATGGGAACCGGGTTATGGCCCGGAGAGGCGTACGTCTCACAATACGGATTACATCGATTATCGCAACAACGATTATCGTAATAGCAGATCACCCGAATACTCCGATCATCGAGATAACGATCATCGCGAGAGAGATCATCGTAGTCCGGAGTACAGAAATCATAGAGGCAGAGATCGAGACCGCGAGCGAGATCGATCGCGCGACAGACGCGACAGAAGTCGCGAGGACCGAGATCGTAGTTACTATCGTGACCGCGACGATCGCTACAGTCGCCGTGGCGGTGGATGCGACAGAGATTCGTCGGAGCGCGACAGAGATCGCGATCGTGATCGGGATCGTGATCGTGACAGAGATCGCTCCAGACGGGAAAGAGATCGCGATCGCGACAGAGATCGTCGTAGCAAAAGGGACGACCGCGATCGCGATCGCGATGACGATCATAGCCGCGAGAGTTTGGATTTCGATCACGAGCATGGACGCGGATACGGCTCGTCGATGGAGGGCGTACATTACAAGTCACAATCACCGAACAATACGATCATGATACGAGGACTGGCGCAACACATTACCGAAAACGACGTAGGTTTGACGAGCTTTTTCCTCTTATGCCACCGCGGATATCTCAGTCAGCGAACTGACGCTTCAAGAATGCATGAGATATCTCAGCTGCGATAACTTGGATCTTTAAAACGATCGTTGAAATATCATGATTTGGTTTAACTTTCGTTCGGTCGTTTGTCGATCTGTCGTTTTGAAAACAGATTGCGGTGCGATCCCGATTTTTTTCCACCTCGGTTTCCCCAAAAAAAACACTCAAAAACAATGGCGCACTCAAAAACGGCCAAAAACCGGAACAAAGGCCTGTAGGATCTATCTTCCTTCGTAGGATAAAGCAACGAGTCCGCCGGTTGTTATTTTTCAAAAATTCGTGTATAAAAACCGACGGTCTTTGGTTTCCACAATTTTCTGCTGACCGTACGATAAAAAATGCGAATCTCAACAAAAATTGAGTTTCTTGACTCGGCAATATTCGAAATTCCTTACATTTTTTTTGCACGAAAGTGGCGCTTTATTCTTCGCAGTATATCACACTGATACCTCGTCATCATTCGTATACCAAATTCAGACCGATATTCAGTAATCAAAAATATTGAACAGTGATGAATTTTAAACCGGACAAAAATCGTTATCGTCGCTCTTAATCTCTGAATATTTTCTGGTCCAGGGAATATTTGACGATTCTTGTCACCTACAGATTTTGGGAATAACAGTAAAAAAAAAAAGCACAAAACGTGACAACGTAACGTTCGAGTTCTCGTTCTCCCTATCATCAACGTCGTAACGGAAATGAGTCATTCTTTTTCACGGATAGAGCGATAACGTGACGTTCGATTTATAATAATAATAATAATGATATGTGTATCACAGGTACGGCAAGATATCCTCAACTGTGGTCTTATGCCAAAGGACATCAGGCTGATACGAAAAAAAGATACAGGTAACTATCGTCAAGCTAGAAACGCGAAACAAACAGAAAAAAAGGGTACGACGTCGTTCGTTCTCTGACTCTGTCGTTCTCTGCGTTGAAGAGAAAAAAAGCTCTCTGACCCTCTCCACCCCCAATTGCTCTTTACACCAATTTGATCGACTCTAAATATCATCGAACACACAACGACTCTGCATTCTTTGTTTATTTGTTTATATTCCATTCATTATCGTTTGTTATTTTCTTTGTATCGTCCGATTGACATCGGTAACACTGCCACTTCGAGCATTATTTCGTTGAATCCCCGACGTAAAAGACCTCACGGGGTTTTTCGTTCGGTTGCGGTTGAACGTAAAACAAACAAAAAAAAAAGAAAATACAGTGGCAAAACTGCGAGCAAATAGTTTTGCACGTGCAATCGCGAGCGCTCGAGGTAAGTAATAGGTGAGAGGAGCGCGAAGGGATATGAAAGGAGTACGATTTTTGGAGGATTTACACACAACACACAATCGAGATAAATTAGCGTTTTGAGAATTTTGTAAACGATGATAACCGAAGGAAAAGAAAGAGAAAGTCGTGAAAATACTCGCTCAAGGCAGTGTGAAAGTCATGAATTATTTTTCATTTATCGGAAAGTCTTGTTCAGCGAGGTAACTAATCATATTTTTACGTCAATCTTCTTCCGATGATCGAGACGAAAAGAAATGAAAGAGACGTTTCGTGAATTGACGAGTGAAAAAAGAACTTTTTTACGCGCTCTTAACGTACAGTATGGACAAGTTGGTGGGGTTACTTGAAAAAATTGTCCAAATAACGGTTTTTCGGATAGGAAAGAGGAGAAGAATGTCATTTAACGAAAAGAAAAAGAAAGACGGTCGAAGCGGCGATACGGAGGTGATTGAAAAAAAATAAACGTCATCCTCGATTGTGAAAGTTGGTCTGTCAATGGTTGGGTGCTGTGATTGCCTGCCCTCTCAGAAGTAGAGAAAACGAGGCCATAAACGTGGATTAACTCTGGATCTGTGTGTATTTGCTCTGTATAGGTGCTTCGCGAGGTTTTGCATTCGTCGAGTTTAACGCGACTCAGGAGGCCGCACGGTGGATGGAGATGAAACAGGTAGAAAGAAGTTCAAGTCCATGATAAACCGCAGAGACCCGAAGCGTTTGCTAAGGCGTGTGCCAACAACGTGTGCGCCTCGTGGCGGCTTTAAAATTCGGGGCACACGGGGGTAACTCAGCCCGTTTGGCCTACCACAGACACACTCTCCCCCCCACTCTCTCATGGCCATGGGCTGTGCACCTCATACGAAAAAAGGCTACTTTAATTAATCTTAACAATAATCTAATTATTCATTCATCTAGGAAATTTTTATCCACCTCGCCCTCACTTCCAACCATCCACCTCGTCAAAACCTCGAACAGAACTTTTATCGAATCGCTCGTGACTTTCGGACTTGATTCGCGCCGAGCGACACTCGTCAAGCAGTTTTTTTGTCCGTCTTAAACTCGAGGAAGCTTCGCGCGCAACGTTCCACCTTCCGCCGCAATTCCGTTCAATCGCGCTCGCTTCTTCTTTGCATTCAACTTTGGATGACTCGCGAGCGGTAACGAGACATCCCCTGTAAAATATCGGGCGAAGCTTCTTCGGTCGGTAGGCCGAGACAAGGACGGGCGAAAGTAAAAAATACATATACGTATATGTATTTATATATATATTTATATACGAAATATATATTGATATATATACTTTCACATAAATTTTCATTTCATCAGCAAGAGGCAGAGATTTTGAGGATAAAATGAGCGAAACGTTACCGGGAGGCTCGTGGGAAGAAGTTGGACGGGATAACACTGAAATTCTCTGTTTCAGGGCGTACTGATGCTGCAGGACCAATATCGAGCCCTTATGCAATACAGTATACCAAAGGATTGCCATGTGGATAAACCACCCGCGAAAAATACTCAAGATTGGCATTGCGTGAAGGTACTGTTCGCGATACCTTCGATATAAATTTGAAAAAAAAAAAAAAACCGCAATCAATCATCGTAATCACATTGTTCCGTCGTATTGTTGCAATTTACAGTGCGGTGCGCACAATTTCAAAAGGCGAGAAACATGCTTCAAATGTTCAGCCTCGAGGGCGGAGAGCGAAGAGGGGGGCGAGGGTAGCGACGAGATAAGCCCGCATCCGACAAACACCGTGCTTCTTCGCGGCTTGGATGTTTTAACGACCGAGGATTCCGTGCTTCAGGCTATGAAAAATTCGTCAACCATGCCGATACGCAGCATTCGTATCGGTCGTGACACGTTGACCAACACGTCGCGCGGCGTGTGTTACCTCGAAATGGGTAACGTCGTTGACGCCATGTATCTTCATACGGCATTAACGAAGCAGGGTCTCTCGGTCGACGGTCGTAAGGTCGAAATAACTTACTGCAAGCTCCATCAAATAAGCAATACCGGCGGATGGAAGGCCAACGATAATCCGTCGGAGCGTTATACGCTGGACGATGTGACGCAGCTGGCTGAGTATAGCGCAAACATGTATGCCAAAACGCCCGCCCAAAAAGCTCATTACGTTCAATATTACACGCAGTATTATCAGAATCAGATAATGCAAGGTTCGGCAATAACTTTGCCGTCGCTCAATCAAACCGATCGGGTTAACGCCGCGGCCGCTGTGGCGCAATCAGCGATTCAGCAACTTCAGGCCTCGCGTAAACTCGGCGATGCTGAGGAAATGAAAGCTCGTCCAACGCCTACCGCACCCAGCAGCACGACGTTGGCAAGTGGCAGAGTACCGGCTCACGCGAGTGATGGCAAAGTTTATTGTGAGTATTACAAATTCTTTTTACCTTTCGTTATCACATATTTTGCCTAATAAAATGTTCATTCAACGCGTTCGTGGATTTTACGGTCACTTTCAATGTGCAGTAAATCAGTGACGCTGGAAATACGTTTTAGGGGAAAATAATAACGTTTCCGAGCAGTAATATTTCCGAATAATACGGATAATAACCTTTTCACACAACACACTGTTTCTTTTTCATCAGCTGTTCCCGACGTCAGCACGTATCACTACGACGAGTCGTCCGGCTATTATTACGACCCCAGCACCGGTCTTTATTACGATCCCAACTCTCAGTACTACTACAACAGTCATACACAACAATTTCTTTACTGGGACGCAGATTCTTTCTCGTATCAGCCAGCGAAGGTGAGAATAATTTGCTTGATTCGTTAATTCTGTTCTCGAGAGCTAAATTCAACGGGATACAACGCAGGCAGAGGTAGTCTTTGATCGTTCCGGCAACTATCAATGGTGTATGCTAAAAACTCTCACTGACGAATGAATTCACAAGAAAAGTTGTCTATAATATCTCAGAAAACAGATATATGCGGTACAATATTTGGAAATTCATAGAATTATAACTCAGCGAAGCTAAAGGAAACCTGATATCCTTATTACCAGATATTTTAGAACACGAAATTTCGCGAACAAAAGGTCGATATTCGCGAAAATGTGCGCCGCGAGACTCGTAACTTTTCAACTTTTTTTTCATATCATCCGATTGATAAATACTCCAAATTTGATGTACATCAAGCTGACTAAACGTTGCTGCAAGTTGTGCATTGCAAAGTACCTGTCGTATTTGATTCAACCGAAACGCGCAGGACTAACTTGTGCGTAGCTGCATCGAAAATTTGAGAGTTGACAAAACATGGTTGCAATTGTGGCAAAAGAATCAACCAGCCATGAAACGTGATTTTCCGTCCACAATTATCAAACAAAAGTGATGAAAATGGATTATTGCAAAATTAACCCGTGTGAAAATGAATTTAATCGGTGCAGACGAACGTCGGTACGACGCAGGCTGCTGGAGCGTCAACCGTCGGTACTACAGCCTCGACCGCGACGAGCGAAACACTGAGCGCGATTAGTCAAACGAATGCTTCGACATCCGTGTCGAATGCTGGTAGTCAAGAGACAGCGAAAGACGACGATGGTAAAAGAAAAGACAGCAAACAGGACAAGGTCAAAGTGGCAAAGAAAATCGCCAAAGACATGGAACGTTGGGCGAAAACGTTGAATCAGAAGAAGGAAAATGCCAAAAGCACCTGGAGCTCGGAATACACGGGTCCGGATGGACACCAAGGTTCGATCAGCGGGGCAGCCGACGCCGGCTACGCCATATTGGAAAAGAAGACCGTGGCGAATCCTTATCACGACGAGGAAGATCCATCCAGCAACAATGGCTTGGTCGCCGCGTACGGCGGTGGCAGCGACACCGAGGAAGAGATCGAGGACGTGCAGCAGGAGGACCGTCAGCACACGGATTGGATAAAACTCGCCTGTTTGCTGTGTAAACGGCAATTCCCCAGTAAGGAGGCGTTGCTGCGTCATCAACAGTTGTCGGATTTGCACAAACAGAATCTGGAGAATTGGTATCAGGTGCGCGGCTTGGATCCCAATGATCCGCAACAGAGAAACAACAAGTATCGGGATCGGGCGAAAGAGAGAAGGGCCAAGTACGGCGAGCCCGAACCACCGCAGCCGAACAAATTGAAAGAGAAATATTTGAAGACGAGGGTCGACGAGGTCGCGGTGAGTTACGAGGAGCCGACCAGGGCCGGCATCGGCTCGGACAACGTCGGTAATAAACTGTTGCAAAAAATGGGTTGGAGCGAGGGTATGGGTTTAGGCAAGAGTAATCAGGGACGAACTAGCATTATCGAGGCTGAAAGACGAGTTCCAACTGCCGGCTTGGGTGCTAAATCATCGTCGTACAGCGCTTTACCCGGCGATACCTACAAGGACTGCGTGAAGAAAATGATGTACGCGCGTTATCAAGAGCTCTCGGACACGTAATGCGTCTCTGACGTATGTATGCGCCTCTTACCCGATCATAAAACGAGTTCGTGTTACAATTTTTATAATTCATTATAAATATCTATAATTCGTATTTTCCAATAGATTATGTAATTGTACATTATTAAAGATGCGTCCGAACGATACCCTAATTGAGTAAGGGTTACATGCGCATTTAAAGTAACGGGTGAGGGCCCATTCAATCGAAACGACCAGCTGACTCTAATAATCGTTGGACTCGTTCTTCAGTTTCATTTCTAGTAGAAATTTCTTGTTCATGAGCCTTTTTTTCTCCAATTGAACTTCGCTCGAATTACCAAACGCAAAACAAATGCATGTGAATTTACGAAATAACATCGTAAGAATAATCAAAAATCCAAGGATAAAACGTTGAACGCTGCGATTTTTCGTTGCATTTTTCTGTACACGCTGTTGATTTCCGTGTGTAGAAATTTTCTCTCCGCGAACTTACGTTTTACGAGAAGGCATGCGGAATTTTCGCAAGTTTGAGTGAAATCTTTGAAAATCCTCGTGCCGCGATCGATCGGTCGTTGATATCGTTAGGTTTTTTTGGAAGAGAATTAAGGACATTATCGCTAATAATTCCGTTGATATCGAGAGACGAAACGTTCGTTCGTTTTGTTCGAATTATTTTGGCATTATTCCGTTGAACTCTCGTTCCGTTCTTAATTTTTAAGTACATCCCGATCCACGCTATGGGAGTTTCAAAGAGATCCCCCTATCGATTTTGATAGTTTATGCACAAATAAACATCATCCTACACTTTGAAAAAGAATTGGTGACGGTAGCCAGATATTTCGATCGACTGTCCTTTCCAATGTTTTTGTAGAAGCGAAAGATCAGAAAAATAAATTCTAAATCAGCGAGCTAAAGAGCTGTGACGGAATTTTTCTTTTTTATATGCAAATTGGAAGAACGACGATTTTATGGACAAACGATTATCGATTATTAATCCAGGGAACCGCGGTAAGAGTTTTCCAAAGTCCGGGATTTCATCGGTTTTAAATTCGCCGAGTGTATCCTCAAGTCGTACGTAATATTTAAGCGTTAACGAATTCTTCGTGCTTCGCGAGATATCAGAAGTTTGCCGAGTTCAAACGGTTCGAAGGAAAAGGAAATTCGCGCCCGAACGAAAAATCCGCGTATTCATTCTGACAAAATCCTTCGCTTGACTACGAATGTTTTTTACGCCACAAATAACGCGAGATCCGACAAAAACGATGTTCCCCCTTTTTTTATAGCATATTCAAACCACAAACAAGTGATGATGGACGATCTATTTTTTTATACGAAGAAAACACCAAACATACAAATGGGATCGCGATCGTCACTGAGAAAAACTGTTTTTCCAAATGGAGAAGAAAATCAGGGAGAAAGAGAGGTCGAAATTCGAGCGATGAAGAGTTGTGTAGCACAAACGTGTTTGCCATAGCTTCGATGCAAAAGAAACGAAAAATTGTGTCGTTTCCAGAGAAACGCAATCGATTGTTTCGCGTTATACGAATAATAACGAAGTTTGTACGAAAAAAACGGAAATCTTCGAGAACCTGTTGAGCCAACGTTGTGCCGGCTGAGGGCGTTGACGGCTGTTTTATTTAAATAAGGATTTCAATCATGATCGATATTTTCTCTGCGTTTTTCAACGTAGTTCACACGCCTCTGCAAAAAGTTCATTCGAATGAAATAACGAAAATTTGTAACATGCGCGGCACTGTTGCTTCAACTGTGAGGCCTATGCGTACCGATGAAACATTGAAGAAAAGAACCATCATCGAATAGTTCGTTACTCGCTTCTAATGTGAATGACGAACAAACGATTAATTATTAGTTTGTATATAATGCATGTAGTGTTCGGTCAATGCACTCACTAGGCAACGCGAGTCATTGTAAACGAAGATTTGGTGATTAAAAAAAAAGAGAGAGAACGAAAGAGATCGATTTTCGTTGTTGCATTGATTATCCCGCAATCGGTTGTACAATGCGCTGCTTCTTCATCTGTGTTACAAAGTTCACGTCGATATGGACGATATTTATTGTGTATGTTCGATTCCCACTGAACTGTTTTGTGAAATTCGTATTTTTCTTCACAGTGTAATGACACAAAACGTGCTTAAATATACAAATTATGTATAGTTATTCTATATTCCGTGTTTTTATCATTGGGACACTCGCGCGAATAGTAAACGAGCCGTTTTTGCAAACGCAACTTTCCATCATCCTGAGGATGTAACTAACGATATTTTTTTTCTTCAGATCAGCTTTTCGTGCGATTCGCGTACTGTAGAGATGGAACGACACGATTATAGACTGAAACATACCGCGCAACACCCACGGTCTTACGAATAATACTGCCGTTCAATTGCGAGTTCAAACTTTGGACGATCCCTTTGAAACTGATCGCAAAAAACCGTGCGAAACTAATTTTCTCTCTAGTTATTTTTCACGTTAACGTTGCTTTATTTCGTTGGGGTAGAGTCTTGATGTTCCGAGGCTTTATTTGTTTTCAAAAATAGTCTTCCACATAACGCTGTAATTATTCGATTCAATATTCAATGAGCGAACATTACAGTTTGAACTGGGGGAGAGTAAATAAAAAAACTTCTTATTATCCTCTGTATCTTGTGTGCAGGGACATGAACATTTATTGACATTCACTGATGCAAAGTAACGAGTTACCTGTAGTGAAGACATTGCAACGAAAAGAAGACTATAACCTATAAAACAGTTTCCACAAGTTTACGCAATACGCAATTTGATCTTTCAGACTTTTGTCACCATTATTTTTCGCTGTGTCTGGTACGCATCGATCTGTTTAATAAAGCGGTTTATACTTTTATCGTAACGAGAGTACTAATCGAGATGATACTTTAGCCGACGCAGAATTATGGCAAAAGGTCGCTTATTCTTTCAATCTTATCGAAATTTTGTACATTTTTCATAAAGTACGCTCATCTCAGAATCATTGCTCGTACTCGCATGCAACTTTACAGCTCGACATCGCACACCTTGCTTACTTCCCTCAATTTATCAATTAGCTTTCGTTGGATACGTGAGACTCGACGGAAAATAACTGCAATTTGTGTGTCAGGGAAATTAATCAAGCTTCCGGCAATGAACAAACAGCAGCAATTTAAAAACGTCCAACAAATTGAGCAAATATAACCAAATTTGCTGTTTGAGCTCACTAGTCTTTGTCTCTCATTTTGTCCAACACTATCATTTTTTTTTCGTTATCAAATATTTATCGATCATATCGCCTCGAAATCATTCAGGATGTGTGTCGGAGAAATAATGATTTCTCAGGTACTATTTTTAACCGCAACGCTCGAGCAAATTATTACAAAATTATAAAAGATATTTGCTAAAACATTATCGTATCACGTTTGCTACGAAAACAATCGCTTTGTTCAAAGTCCGGATAATTGGACCAATACCCACCGGTTTGCGGTAGAAAATTCCATAAACATTCGATCGATCATGAGCTGGAAATATTTTGTGTATTACATTTTTCTTGTTCTGATATTCACTTGATAACACCCGTACATACTAATTGATATTGAAATCACAACCCAATTTCAATGCTCGAGACGCGAACTTTTATCACACTATTAATTCAATGGTTCATCGTGTTACATTTCAAGTGAATACGCGTTTGCATTCCTCGCAATTCGTTCGGCAGTTTTTCCATGTTTGACGATTATTGATATGCGTTTAGATACACACCTCAGGCGCTCCAGGATAAATCGATCGTCGACCCCCAAACGCATCCACAATTTCTTATATTATTGCAATATTCCCCGATTGCTTCAGCTATCTCTAATTCCAGGATAGTTTTTTTTTACACTAGTGCAAATATTTTGAATCTACTCCAAAACGATGAAGAATGTTTAGCCGAAAGGAAAATTGACAACTTATAGGCAATCGGAGTACAAAGTACAAAAAAAAACGTTCGTTAAATAAAAATCACATGGAAAACTACGCGACTTGTTATCGTGATAATTCATTGCAATAAATTATTAAGTACAAAGTACATTTTCGAGAAAATATAGCTACTGACTTAGTAATTCTGACTTTCCATTATGCATATGTACATTGATACTTGACGTAATTATGAGAATTTCCTTATACATGTTGACTAAACATCGGCTAATATCCACGAATAGAGCGGACGCAATTGATGGTTCAATACTTTGTATTCTAAATTGCTTATACCATCGGTGTAATATCTTCTCGCGGCGCTTTCGAGCGTGGCGAAACGTGCGTTGCTCGGCTCTTCTTTCTTGTGCTTCAGCATGTAATATTGAGCAATGTTGGGCCCAAAACGTATCACCTTTAAGAAACAAAATTTTCAGTCAAGAATCAAGAATCATTGAGGAGCATTACAGTCCTGGCGTATAAATGAGAATTAAGATAGTTAATGACGAATAATGTTGTTTCATCGTTGAGAAGTGAGATTCTAATAGAAAATATCTTAATGTTCTAAGGTGAACGGAAAATATTGTTTTGAATTTAAAATCTTTGAAAATTTGATAACTGAAAAAACTGGCTAGATTAATTCATTATTTCGCAATAATTTCATGTAATTTCTAAAGTATCATCAAATTTTTAAAATGATAATTCATTGAGTGTACCAGGAGAGTAGAAAATAATGCATTAATTCAACATGCTCAACTTCGTGTTATCCCAAAGCTTGAAATTGACGATGTTGGATCTTATGAGAAAAAGTCTCACTCTTTGCACTCTTATAACAAATATGATGTTTTTGAAACACTTCCGCGCGTCATAGGTTTTCAATTTTTTTGTTTACAGATTTGTTTACCGGTTTGGAAATTTTGTACAAGATTTACCAATCGATTGTATTCTTTGCGGGTACTAACGATATCGTCCATTCTTCGCGAAACGAATATTACCATTATTGATTAATTCAGTCTCTTAATCGCTAGTAATTAACACGGGCATTTAATTACTTTGAGGCCTCGCGCATGAAGGCGACTGTAAAAATCATCATCCTCACCACCCCATCCATAAAAAACATTGGAAAAACCATTGACAGTCTCGAATTGCTTTTTTGTGATGGCTATCGCTCCGCCAAAGAGGCCCGTATAAGGCAAGTTGTATCTAAACGTATTGACGCTGGAACTCATGTGTCTCGGCATTTTTGTACACGCGTAAATATTGTCAGGATTTTGCGGTATGAGATCGATATCTTGAAAGATAAAACAATGAAAATCGTTGATTTTCGTAGCTTCCGTATATCCGACGTTGAACAATTTAGCTCTGTTGAATTCCCTGACGGGACTTTGTTCTATGACGAATATGCGATAATCGAGATTTTGAGATTGAAGAAAAGGATGAATATAATTCATGAATATCGTCAGTTGATTGTGCCTGTTGCGAAAAGGCAATATAATGGCAATGTTGAAGAGCGGATGACAATTCATTGGTTTCCATTGACCGCCCGGCAGAATACTCAGTCGTCTGGCCATGGCGGCGGGATCTTCCTTAGGATTTTCATCAGGATAAAGTAAATCGGAAAATTTACGTCCCGTCAAAGTTACGGCGCACGAATTGTCCTTTGGCGTGTATGATTTTTCCAGCTCCTCGAAAATATCTTCGGTGTTGACAAAGTCATAATGGGACGCGAAACGTCCGGGATGAAGACAATAAAACAGTACGATTATCGCGGTTATTGCATAAGTCAAACCACGCGCGTACGCGTACAGAAATGAGATGAACATTTTTAAAAAAGTCGCAAAGTTTCTAGACATTATAGCGAGCGAAATAAAGTATTATTCGCGCACGAATTCAACACAATCTTTTTCTAAGACAACTCGCACGATGGGGGTTTGTGAATTATTTTCGTGTGAAACACTGAGTTTATCGAAAGCAACGTAGATTTTGCGACATCCTTTGGCGTTTTTTTTTCTTCCTTCAATATATCAAAAAGGATCCGCCGAAAGGATGAAGATTTCTACTTTTTTTCTGTCGCGATGCTTCCGTTCCGGAGCAGACAGTTTTGTGATGAAAACGCTCCCATAAGAAGAAGAATCGAGATGGGTGATGGGTCATGTCATGTGGCGTTCCTACCGGTGATTGCAAGAGCCACAACCAGAGGCAGCTCGATCGCTCGTGCGATTTCAAAGACGAGTAGCCCTTCTCGAACAGGAAAAGGCATAACGCGCGTTACCGCGCATGACGGTTAAGCAATCACTTTAAATTCGGCTACAGCTGTGGTTGGATCGTCTCTACTCGGTGGAAAAGCTGAGATATTACTTGCATTCATTTTTAAAGACTATCCGTAAGCAATAGAACATATTTTACGACTGTAATAAACGTACTGCTACGTTCTCGGTTATTAATCGTGCTAATGGTTCGTTCCGGCCTTATCCGACAATCCGCGCTATATAGTAACCGCTATAGTCACGTGACAACAGGATTCCGGAGGGAATATATTTGAAATGCTATTACGTCAGTGACTCTCTTGATGGTATTGTATACACAGAACCCTGTGTATACATGATTCGCCTGTACTATGTATGTATAGTAGGACATATACATATGTAACATTAAAATGATAGATCGAATTGTATGAATGCAATGGCCGTCTTATGTGCGCGATGAGAACCGCGTCTTGTACAAGAGTGTACAATTACTCAAAGTATTATGAGAACTACTAGAGAGCGATGATGCATATCCCGTTGATTATCGCAAGATTAAGATCGAAATGATAAAGGCGGAAGTAGTCTATGATAAACACGCTGATCTTGCGTCAACAGCAAGTTTAATAACTATGCTTCTAGACCCTTTTTTCTTCTCGTCTTCGTGTCGTTTTTATGGACGTAGATTTTTACCGAGTCGTTGGATAGGTATATCGTAAAATTTTCCTTAGGCCCATATAAACATGGATTTTGTTTTAAACGTGAAATTAAAGAGATAAGACTTATTCGTCCTATTGCGAAATATCTGTCATAAGAGTCTTTTGTTATCTTCTTATCTTGGCCGTTGGCCAATTTCCGTCAATCCTTATCACAGCAGTTTGCCCACACCTGGACATAAAGAGTCTACAAAAAATTAGCTTCAGTAT
The DNA here is from genome assembly GCA_959613375.1 of Heteropelma amictum. Lineage (NCBI taxonomy): Eukaryota > Metazoa > Arthropoda > Insecta > Hymenoptera > Ichneumonidae > Heteropelma > Heteropelma amictum. Next base: position 7,431,867 of record OY390725.1, read on the forward strand.
ATCCGCCTTAATCTCTCATAACTTGAATTTTTTTCATTAATCTTTGTTGATCCTATGAGAATTCTACCGAATCACTCGAAAATAAATGAAATAAGTTTTGAAAAATCAATAGACATTGTCTTATAGCATCAGACGAGAAGCGGCTCCGTTCGGTTCTTCCATTATTGGCTGTTAAATTTTTGATAATCCGAACTGGGCCCGATCTGGATAAGTTCACCGAGCAAGATTCTACCGTATTCAATTAATAACGCGAATTATGACAAAAAATACAACAGTTTCCTAATCCACCCAGTATTACGCAAGAGTCGTTGCATACGATCAATTTTCATAATTTTCATATTACATAAAACCCAACACGACTGTGTATTCCAAAAAAAATGCTACGTCAGCCACTCCGGCTCCCTCTCTATCGTGTTGTTTAATTCATCGCGTGAATACAAATTCAGAGAACCTTGGCTGATCCATATTCCAAATGATTATCGTTTTTTTGAGAAATCTAAATTGTTCGCGTCATTGAATGACCTGGTGTCTTTTCACCGTGGCGTATATTCTGCTTCTACCTTTGCATTAACGAAAAAATGGACGCGAGTTACATCGCATTGAGAGGAAAGACCCAATATCAATGAAAATTCGTTCCACTTGTAGGTTAAATGTTGAAAATACATAATAAATGGATAGGTCAAATGAATGACACTCGTTTCAGAGAAATATAACTGTCGTGTAATTTTCGCGATATGCTTTGCGCATCTTGAACTATGTACCTTACAGTGGCAATCGTTAAACAGCACGATTGATATGTATAATATATCTCTGAGAGTCAATCATGTTGCTCAATAATTGTCAATGTACAAACAGATATAATATAACACATGTATATAGATATATTCTTTACTTTTCGAACGTCGTATTTCGCCGCGATTGATTAAAATTATATTTGTACCGTCTATGTACGATTTGTGCCAAGTTTCTTTCGTCAATGAACGGATATGGCGCGAGCCATACTTTCAGTTTTAATCGTAGGCTTTGGTATGTTGAGACAATGAAAAACGTCGAGCGTATCGGCAACAAATTTGTCCATCATGTTACGCGTGTGTCGCGGCGTTGGCGCTAATCGCAACTTTTCTTCGCCCTTTGCCACTGTAGGATAATTTATTGCTTGCACGTAATGGCCCTTTTCACGCAAGAGAGTGTCGGCTATTTGACTGCATATCAACGGATCTCCTATCTGAAATACAACAAAATTAAACACTCGTACGCAAACGTACAAAGTTTATCGATATATCCATCAGAGAAATGATGCAAAAACATCGTTGAGTGTTTCAAAAAATACCTCAAGAATAAATAGGTATTATCAGAGGATTATTGTATATTCAGATCCGTGTGAACGGAAGCAGATATTTCGAAAGTACTCCAAAGATAACATCGATATTGGTATCGTGTTTTTTATTCACCTTGATGGGAATGATGTGAGACGGCGATTGTTCGAGAGGCAAACTCGCCGAATTGAGTACGGATTTCATGTAAGCAACGTTTTCCTGATGACTCGATCTGAGAGCGCGCCCTTCGTCGGAGGAGAGGATTTCGATGGCAGCGAGAGTACCGTAAAGTACAGTGGGTGGTAAAGACGTTGTGAATATAAAGCCAGCCGCGTAACTTCTTATCATGTCGATGAGATTCGATGTTCCCACGATGTATCCACCGATATTACCAAAAGCTTTGCCCAATGTCCCCGAGACGATGTCCATTTTGTGACTGACCCAATCTCTCTCGCCTATACCAGCTCCCGTATAGCCGTACAGACCAACGGCGTGTACCTCATCGACGAACGTTATCGCACCGTACTTGTGCGCCACGTCGCATAATTCCTCAAGAGGACATATGCTACCGTTCATGGAATGTACCGTCTCAAACGCGACGATTTTCGGTAAATTTCTATCAACGCCGCGCAACAATTGTTCGAGATGTTTCACGTCGTTGTGACGAAATATATGTTTAGTAACGCCGCTGTTTCTTATACCCTGTATCATGGACGCGTGGTTGCCGGAATCGGAGAATACGTGACAATTTGGCAAACTCTTGGCCAAGGTGTAAAGCGTCGAGTCGTTAGCGACGTAGCACGATGTAAACAACAGAGCCGATTCCTTCTGATGCAAATCGGCTAAGCGTTTTTCGAGAATTTCGTGGCCCAAGGAATTGCCCGATATGTTTCTCGTGCCGCCCGCACCCGCGCCGTATTTATCGAGGGCCTCCCTCACGGAGTTCGTTACCATTGGATGGCGCGACATTCCCAAATAATCGTTCGAACACCATACGGTTATCGGCTTTTCCCCCCATGAATATTCCACCGCTGTTGGAAATTTCTCGGCTAGACGATTGACTTTCTTGAAGATTCGGTACGAATGATCTTCCTTTTTTTTCATTATTTGTCCGTGAAAGAATTCTTCGTAAGGAAAGTCTCTCGTGTCGCCGTGATTCTCGTTTACGAGGTTTATCACGTCATCCTTGACGTCGGAAGACGCTTCCTTGACGGCCGCCTTTTCCTTCGATAAGAACGGACACTTGTTCAACGCCGGTGATTCGCTCGGTTTCTCCGTTACGTCCGTCAAGGTACTCGACATTCTTGACATCACCGGACAGTGATGACGATAATTCATTATCAGCGATGTTCCATAATTGCGAACGTAATTCGCGGAGAGTCGAGTCAAAAATGGACAAGGCATCGAATCGAATTTTCCTGTAAGTGCGAAGAATTGTTGCTTTAAACACCTTATATTCACTGATTACAGTGACATGCATCGATGTGGAAAGTTTCGTGATAAATTGAAGGGATCATGAATATTCATTCGATTGTTACTTTGCGGAGAAAAAGAGTGCAGGCGGGCAGGTGTTTGTTTTTTCCAAAGTTGCTTTTTTCACTTGGGAATTCCCCAAATCGTCGGTATACGTCCTAAAAGGGACGACGATAATTTTCCCATTTAATAACAATGAGAGTTTAACACTTTTGTGTCTTTTATTTTTTTCTCGATTATGTCCGGCATGTTGGAAAAATCGTATGAATCCAAAGAAAAAATTGTCGAGAGTTTTGGGGATACAATCTACAACGCCGACTTTTTTATTTTCAAAAAGGTCCATCAAACATGGCTATTACGATACACGAAGAAAAGCTTTTATGTCACATTTTTTATGACAATTTTAGTAATGAATAGCGTACAAATTTGAAAGTCAAAAATCAAAAAGTCAGTTAAAACATTGAAACCAAAAATGAATTATGTCCGAGGTAAACGATAATTGAGATTACAATAACCAGAATTGAAAAAAAAATGTTTTAATTTTGGAGTTCAAAAACTAGGTCGCATTGCAAGGAAGTTTGTAAAACAATAACAAAGTTTTTCTGTAATGTTTGTTGCCAATATTTTCATTCGTGTGGTTCACGTAGAATATTTTGAAGCTTTGCTTTTACATACGCTTAATTTGTACTTATTTAAAAAAAAGGCCTGTTAAATCTCCTCCTTAATTTCTGTCACAACAGACAGAGTAAATTAAAAGTGATGGCAAAACAATGAAATTTTTCATCTCGAAACAAACGGTATAAAAATAAATTATGAAATTATTCGTTACAGAAGATTTGTAAAAGTTTTCAAATTCCTATTGAAACGTTTTGGAAATTTTTGTAATCGCCTTTGAATGGCGTGTTCTGCTTTATGAATCACAAACATATTTTCAATTTTGAAAAATCCGAATTATTAACAATCGACAAATAAACGTATTGTTCATTATGAAACATGCGTGCTAATAAAATATTTTCATCACTGATATTAAACGTTACATAATGCTATTCGATTATCGAATCGTTTCATAACTTCGAAGCTGTCAATTTCTTTTTTTCGAGTCCTCAAAATTTCGGTTGCCGATATTCTGAAATCGAAATACGAGTACGATAGTCGATCAACAGCTGTCTGAGGTCGAGACCGAGTAAGAACCGAGATACGAGGCGATGACAAAAACTAGTTTTTATTTCGAGAGATATGTCCCAGATTTCGCAAAAAAACTGTCTTACCTCTCGCAGCACTGACAAAATGATGACTAGCGTTAAGGATTTTTCGTCTTACGAGCTGTAACCAAAAAAAGGTATAACGAGAATTCAGAACGTTGCTTTCGTAATGACGCTGCGAACAAGAGAGGCAGGGAGGACGAGATCGAGTTTTTTGCGCCAAGGTAACCGGAGAGAAAGTTTCGTTCTTTTTGGTTCTATGCGAATATTTTGAGGATAATAAGATCGACAACCACCCCGCACGGCGATTGCTGTAACACTGGTCATCTGACTCTGACGGTTATACAGCATGGGATATATATATATATAATAGCTGTACGACCGACGAACGCGACTGAGGCGCCACTATGCAGTCGCAAAAGGAACCAACAATCGAAATTGACGACCGCGCGTGAACGAAATGTTTGTGTTCCAACAATTGATTGAGAAAAATACAAGCGGAATGATTTTCTATCTCCACGAGCATTATTCGTGATCCACCGAAAAGTACGTATAACTTGAATCTATATCGTAAGAAATTGATACAAAAGATGCGTGTGCCCTTCGGAAAACGTAACACTTTGGATAAGCGTTCTATTGAATGCAAATTGATTCAGCGTTCGATGAATATGAATAACAAATTACATTCACGATACGATGACGAGACCTCGACCCGCAATCTCGCAGAGAGTGCCACAAAACGATTTCAATTTACGTTACGTACATCGGAAAGCGTCACGTGTCCTGGGATAATTACATAAATCACAGAAAATCATTGAGCGTTATTTTGCTCAATAAGCATCCAGGATTGTCGTGACGATATCGATGTTCACGTTCCTAGAACGAACAGCGCACACATTTCTTGACAGGTTAAATTAGTTTAAGGATGCGGTAGAAACTGGAAAAATAGTTTCGCAGCTGTATTTTTTTATCATAATGATAGAACTCGCATGAAAAAATGTAATTATTTCCAGCACGCCGTTCCAATGACATTAATTGTGAAAAATGCGAATTACAATTTGGTAATGTTCGGCAATAAAGGTACCATAAAACATAAGCGTGTGAAATTGCGCCAGATTGTGGAAATAAACACGATTTGTGTCCAATACTGCAGCAATTTTATTTAAAAAGAATTTCGTATTACCATTTTTATGTACTTAATCAATAAAGGATTTCTCGTGACTGTCGGAAATCGACGGTTTGACGTAATCCAACGGTACAATCGTTGAAAATTCCACACCGTCACTGTTACGATGTGTAATATCGCACGAGAGATCGGAGACTGGAGTTCGCGAAACGATGAAACGATATTTATGCGTTTGCGACCGATGTACACAGGCGAGGAGGAAATACGAAAAACGAACAAGTCACTGCAAAGCCGTCGAGCACAATCTGGTCGAACGTTCGTTGGTTTGGTACGTTTGACAAATCCGCGTAGTAGTTATTCATAAACGTAAATGAAGTCACCTGTTCTTTCTTCCGCGTATTCTACCGTGTTATTAAAAAAAATGTAAATAAACGTAATCGGCAAGCATCACGTGACCTGCGTGATCATGGAACATGAAATTGATATTATTCCCAAGAGAGTGTACACATGCGCATGCTAGTCCTGATTATCAATATGCTCCTGAAGAACACTTGGTTATACAAACGTGCGTCATTGTAAAAGGAGAGAGATAGAGACAAAAAGTCCGCCAATTTTCGTATAACTTTAATAAAGATAATTGTCGAAATTTAATTAATCCTAATCATCGGTATGAACGATGGGAATCGATTAACCTGGCTTTATTTTTTCGCTTGGAATGAGTTAGCCAACAACCCAGGCGATGTGTTGCCTCTTTCATTTATCATTATGCGCGTTCGTGAGTTATCCTAACCTCACACATGTGAGACGTCGTTGCGTGTGTGAAATATAAAGTAAAAGTCAACGCGGCCGGACTTACCCGTTGTATTAATATCCCACGGAAATTTTGACACGACGTTCTCGGGATTTTTCTTGCGGTATGGGTATATCGTGATCCTTAATTATTTTGTGCATACAAGCCTGATTCGATAGCCGATAGATACGGACAAAGGTCATACGGACGGGAAAGAGTTCAAGGTCATTTTCAGATTCACTTGTCATAAATAAGAATAAGGTATTCCCCGGCAAATCAGTATGGACGACTCTCGTACATTTTTCGTTTTCTGTTCTCTGCTTATGTGTTTGTATAGAGTTACATTGAACTAACATTTTTTTTTATTAACTCGAATATACGTAAACGCCATTGGATAAAAGCATTATTTAAACAAAAATGTTGAGCCTTTTTGGCTGAATTTGTTTGGTATCTTAATTTTTGAATATAATTTATTCAATGAGATATATTATTTTCTATCAGGATCCCTCCATTAACTTTGTTGCATTCTGATTTTACAATCATGTATGAAAGTTCTATACCATTACAAGGATGTTCTGGGATGAGTAATCTCGATGCAACCGAAATAGAATTTGAATTTCGAATACCGCTTACAGCAATGCTGTAAGGATCTGAAATTAGATAAAAGTGATAAAGATTTACGTATCTGTTTTCCAAAATTGACAAAAAAGAAGCTCAGAACGATCAACACTTTTCGAAAACGTTCATATGTTCGCGGAAAGATGAATGAATTTTACTTCATACGAACAGGAAACAAGTTATGTAATTTTTTTCCAAACTTTTGTGGTTAACAATTTCTTCAAAACTTTAAAAAGTTTACTCCTATGTATAAAAGAATTTTTTTTTCTAAATATACGTGATGTTGGCTTTGAGACTGCTGTTTTTTCGAGCTGCATGATGAGCGCCATCTGCACGTCATCGACAATACCTATCGACGATTTCTGCATTATCAACGAACCGTAAGACAGCCCGACGACGCCCTCTCACGGGCAGCGTCGGTAATGTAACAGACGCGTGCGTGCGCGCGGGTAAAAGAAGATCAAATGATGTAAAATCACACAGCGACTCAATTTCTGCTTTAAATCTTTGGCGAGAGGCAAAATTGAAAGTTCGCTTTAATTAAAACACACGCCAATCACGTGCAAATTAACGGATCGTCAGTCATTTGATTCTTTTTTATTCGCGCACCGTTACAAAGGATTTCCTCATTACGTTTATCAAAAGTTCATTTTGTCACGAAAACATTAACATTATAGAGATTTATACCGCGTATTTCTTTCTCGATCGTTATTTTTGCTTGAATTCGCGTTTCTCGGCTTCGCACTCAACCAATGGAAAAGGTATAAGAACGAAAGTACGAACGAATGACGGGAAATATGTTCGAAAATTTATTTTATTTTGTTTCCCTGTAATACCATTTCCGTTGACCTCGTTTTTTTTTCATTCAATTTGCCGAAGCGCAGTATGTACAAATCAAATTTCACTGACACTCTCGCGATAAAATAACGCGAGGTATAGGCAACACAAAGAAATATGAGGCAAGCGAAAGAGAGAGAGAACGCTGCTGAACACGAGGACACAGGCCTATATCGACGTAGAATATCTCGTTGTTGGAGTCGGCGCATTCGTGTTATTTCTTGAGATGAGTTCCGCTCTTGGTAGGCTCGCCCCTAGCGAGTTCGTCATTATTGCGCGAGTTAACAAAGTGAGAACAAGCCTTCCTGAGCGCGTCTCGCTGTGTACTCGAGTTCACCCTCGATCGCGGCTTGTTCCTTTTTGCATCAATTTCTATCCCCCCCCTTGAAGTAACGATACAAGACGCGAGGAGTTGAAAAATAATAGAAAAAGACAAAAAATTGGGACAGGACGAAGAGGGTACAAAATCGACGACTCTCTTCTACCGCAACTCTGTCTCATTGTCTCATTTACCGATTTAAAGTGAGTCTCAACTAATTATCATTGTTTTCAAAGCAATCGCTCTAGTTTTTACATCGATACCTTATTTCGCGTCATGCCATTTTTTTCAATGTTTTTATTTTCTCCAATATGATTTTATTCGCTTTGTGTCGTCGCGTATTTTTCGAAGTCGCTTTGAGGTAAAACGTCATCGAGCCGAGCGTTGAAATACCTGCGTCAATCCTGCCACACAGCTGGCCATCCAGAAGCACCATTGAAACTGCGTCACTCGCGAACCATCGATCGATAGACACAGCCTATTGTTCCTTTTTTTCCGATAGAAACATTTTTTTCTGCCCACCTTTTCGTGTTTATATTGAACAAGTAGAAATTTGCTTCTGCTCCCTTGTGTGTCGATATCGCTCGTTGGTAACATTTTTATCGCATCAGTAAGAATAATTTGATTCGTACGATTTTCATTTATGCTTTATCACGCACCCACCCGTCTTCGTGTGCTTGTCGAAGGTCCGTGACCTCGGGGACGGCCTTGGAAAATTGTGCGTGACCGAGGTAACGAAAATTTCGTATTATTCCCTAAATCGCATGTTCGACGAAAAACTGTATAATCATATTAGGGGTAGTTCGGCAATTTTGAGGGGTCGTTTTTAGGGAATATGCGTGCTGCGTTTGTCACTCGGAAAATCTTGAAATTTCCATATTCAAAGATAAATTTCGTGTCGATCCTGACGACTTTAAATCGCTGCAGTTTTCACAGGGGTTTTCCGGCTGTATCATGGCAGAAAAATAAAAAAATCTTCGTTGGCAATGCCACAAAAATGGCAAAAAACCACATTAATTCTAAACCCGAAAAATTATTAAAGTTACTAATTAATTGTCGAGGAAAAATTGTTCGGTATTCGGTATAGATTTACACGATTGTTTTTTTTTTTAATATGAAACAGGTTGGTGCTATTTTTTCAGTACACGTCAATTTTTCAAATAATTCTCATATCGTTTTGAAGACTTGTTGTACATATAAAATTTATTTTCGCACAAAGTATCGTCATTTTTTGATAATTTCCGAGGAACAAAGGTGCCAGGTTGCTCGTGAGAACATTTCGGGAAATATTTAAACGGTTTAATATTTATTTTAAAAACCCTACACTTTCCGAAAAAAAAAATCAGCGCATTTAACAAAAGTAGACACATTTTTTAGATTGTATAAACGAATCTGCTCGTTAAATGGTTCGGAAATTTCTCACGAGTAACGAAAAACCTTCATTTACGAGAAATGACGAATAATTTTCATTTTTTTATAATTTTTTTCAAATTAAGAAAAAAATTTCAGAATCCTCGCTAAAATTTGACAAAAGTCAAGTGCATTCAAAAAAATGAGCGAGTTAATTAAGTACGAAAAGAAAAGAAGTGTACTGCTTACTTTCAGAAGTTTTTTTTACAATTTGTTAATAACTTTTTTATGTTGTTATTATTGAAAATTACTGTGCTCAACACCTTACATACGATTTTTTCTTAAAAGTTACTTCCTTAAAAGAAAACAAAAGCACGATATACTTCATGCTTTTGGATTCGATTACTACAAGAACATTCATATGGTTTATCGTGCGGCAAAGTTGAGCATGTTACGTCGATTTATTCGTGAGGCTTGAGTATTACTTGGGTCTGATTGTACGGAACGATGGTTCAATTAGCTTGTTCCACTGGCCAGTTTACTCAAGGCGATATTCATCGTGATGGTTGGACTTTGGACGAGCGTGCTCTCTGGTTTAAGCAGCCATCAATTGATAACTATTAAAGCACGAGCCCGTTACAGCACCGCCACGTTTATTAATCGTCGGTAAATGATCGAGAACATTTTGAAGGCTCGTTCATGCGATGTTATCCATTCACACGTACTTCCGAAATTTGTATCGCATTAATCGTTCTCGTCAACATTACAGACTTTTCGAATTCTCGATTTATCTCGTTTCTATTTACCTTCAATCGCATAAAAAACCTCAAATCTAACGTTTATTTTCGTTCTGCTCTCATGGAATTTCTTTCTTTCCAACGATGACACGTACTGTCGAGTAATCTCCGTTCATTCGATTTCTCTCGGCGTACGAAAATAACTCGCGAAGGCGTCAAGTTGGTGCAATGAACGCAACAAAGATTCTGATAAGAGCGAGAATACCAATTTCCTGGACGAGTCGCATATTCTCTACACGTCCCACCACGATTCTCACTTTTTGTTTGTATGCGAATGTCGGTTCGTTCTTTATTGTCAGAAAAACATCGAAGACATTGTCATGTTACTGTTAAAGGTAAAATGATGCACGGCTGCTTATTTTTAGTCTACACTTTTACCGAGGGTGGTACGCAAATATGAAGACAGGATATCATGCATACTCTTGTAAAATCCTTTTTATATCTAACCTAGTTGAGCTATCGCTTCAAATCGTACAAACATGTGAACAAGTGTGAAACATTTTTTGATATTTACAACTTTAATCAAGTTATCCTGACGAATTAGCGAAATTAGCTCTTTTACGTCAGTATCTTGTTGATTTTGGTCAACCTTATCAACCGATGGTATAGAAGGAACTTTAAATTTTTTTGCGAAAAACTGAACTTTTAGTTCCAAAATCAACCACGGCGTTGCAGTGCACGATCCAGCTAGCGCTACAAATGTTTCAGCGGGATTGAATTTGTACGGTAAAGCATAGGAAAACAAAGTGTTGAAAGCATTTGCAGCGGCAGGTGGATGGCACCGATAGACACCTGCGATACTGTTCATTTGCAGTCCCTTGGAATTTCGATCGAATTGATCTGAGCAATCGGGGCGAAACAAAATTCTTTGCTCCTCTTTTTTGGGTCCGGAATGATTCATGGTTATTTTCAAAGTGATCGCTTAACAAACTTTCGCGAAAAAACAATCGACTCAAAAGTTTATCAAGTCGAATGAAATCGGAAGAAAATTCGCATTTTCCACTGGTAATCTAAGCAACTGCACGATATTGAAAGTAAAATGACAAAGTCTCTGAAAAAAGGCGGTTTGAGAAATCATCGAAAAGATTCTTTAGTATTGTCTCGCGGGGAACGGCGATCTTGTCGCGGTTATGTAGGCGGTTCATCATAGTTGATACTCGCACAAGGCCGGGGACTCGAAAAACCGAACGACGGAAGCTCTGATTCACTCGGGCGCGCTGTAGCTTCGATCGTGCGTCGAGAGATCGCGCATCGTGAAGACGAAAAAAAGATTCCGCGGTAAACAAACTTGGTTGGCTATTTTTTTCCCGAAGACGACCAAGAAGGAAAGAAAAAGTGAAAACACACAAGGAAATCATTCGTGAGACTCGTTCTATGAGTCACGTGACCTGTTCAATCAATGAGAATACCTCTTGGTTCTCTTTGTTTGAATTGAATCACGTATGTGCGAACAGACTATAGCACGCGTCATTTCTCGAGGTATACCGACGTTGAGTTCCTTATTCACAGCTGATAAAAAGCTATAAAAAGCTACACGGGCTGTTCCATCTTCGTTCGAATGATACTTCACATTCTCACGGAAATTCTTGCCAATTATTTGTATCGAAGCAACTGCCATCCGAAATTTATATTCCAAATACATTCTTTCACCTGCTATTGGTTCAAAAATAATCGTTTTTCTACCAATGATCCCTTTCTTCTTATCGAACGTCATTGAAAAATATTACGAAAAATTTGAACGCGATCTTGGCCAAAAGTTTAAGTGACACCGTCGTGAATCAGTCGTTTTCAACGCATCTTATTGACGCGACAGGAGAATGGTTATAAAAAATCTAGACATAATATTGATCGGACCTGCAACTACGTCATACGACATAAAATGTTCGATATACGCAGCAGTGGTAGGGAAAATACATCCAGCTCGGTGGTTTTTCATACAGAGATCCCGGACAAAAGACCGAGAGAGGCGAACAAGTATCGTATTATGAGAAAAAAAAGAAAGACACCGTGAACGCTCAGATGAGCGTACGTGAGCCCGTTTTGCCAAAGAACGAGAATATACAGCGGGCAACACACCATCATGAGCCTATAACACAATTCCCGAGTCGGGTGAACACGCGGTTTCCCGGTGCTGTGCACGTGATTACAACGTGGATACCCACAGCCAACGCGACGACGGCATCGACCGCGTCCCCCCACCACCAAAATTTCCCCTCTCGTTCAAATAAAAAGAGAGCCTACTTTATCGTTCACCTCCGTTCTTCTCCAATGTCACTCAGGCCGCGTTATTTTTTTTTAGACTTGTCTGAAAACGTTATGTTTTTCGGCAGCATTTCTTCTCGAAAAATGTTCGCTCAGCCATAACAATGAGAAAGTCGCGCGAGCGAACGCAATTAATGCCAAATGCTAACCGGGAAATCTATATTTGCCCTTCCGGAGAGGAGTTCCCGCGAAAACATTGGTCTTTTTCGGTTTTTTGACTTTTCGCCTTGGGGATCTGATCGTTTACGCACTGAGTTTGAGAAATCGGAGAGGAACACGGTTGGGAGCTTTTACGCAGTTTTTAGTGGTTTTTACGTAGTATAGAATTTTCGTATTGATTTTTAAGGATGTTCTGGAGATAGAATCTTAATCAGAGCACGATAGATTGCGAATTCTTCAGATAGTCGGAGATGGTAAGAAAATCCGAAAAAATCATCAAAAATCGAAAACGTTTTCAGGCGAGTCTATAAAAAAAGAATAACGTGGCCTGAAATTGCAATTTATTTCGGGTTTCTTCGGACTGTACCGCCAGAAAATTCTCGATACAGTTATTGTTCACTTTACATTGATTTACGTTTAGTTTAGTTCATGTATTTTATGCTTTTTAGTTTTTAAATATCTTGGTATACTTATCGTAGTATACTTAAAGAAAAGAAAACGTTTCTCGTTCCAATTATCTCAATCTGAACCAAGTGTAATCTTCGATATCTCCACTCAAGGCACCTATCTCAAGTGCATAATCCTGTGAGAAGAAGACACATGAATTCGTAGAGATTACGTAAATCGACGATCGTTCAGTTCTAAAATATTTTTCCTACTTGGGAATATTCGTTGTTGCCTAAAACAACACGACTTGTTACTTTTATGTTGAGCTCGAAAAATGATGAAGTTACGACTTTTTGCCTTGCTTGCGAAGGTATACCGACGTAGTAATACCTTAGAACGGAACTATTGTGGATTTGTCATCGTTATGAATCGAGATGTTTTCTCACAGAAATATAACGCGTTCGAGAGGCTTTAGAACAGATGCATTCAAGATCAAACTTGTTTGAGCCTCATTTTTTAAGGCTGCGTAACGAGTAAATCATAGGCGCGACTTCAACTATCAGGGATATTAAAAAAAAAATCCGAAAAGATCCACAGTATTACAGCAGCAAGTACTTTGTAAAAATTTATTTAGACTATAGGAATTCCTTCGAGAAGATGTAGATGTAGATGAAGATGTAGATGAGAATTATACTGTATTCGGTATATTACGTTACGCAGCGAGGATTATTATTTATATCTGCGATAAAATTGTATATAATTGCGACTGAGCCATTAGATCCGATAACAATTAAAGGTTATTATGATGTAACGCTTCGATAAATTAGTCCGGAATAACGTATAATTTTTATCTTGAAAAGCGAGTCAGGTGTAAATGCGGATGGCTGCACACTCTACATAATATCAACACGTGTTGAACAGAGTTTACAAGTGACAGAAAACAATAAATTTTTTTTCAAAATGTCAACGAAGCAAAGCTATTACAAATAATAATTCAAATACCGTAATTTTCGATCGTCCTTACTCCATTTGTTCGGTTAAAAATAATAATTTTTAGCGTTCACAGCGTCCGATGGTACATACTGGTACGAATGAGAGCGGTCCGAACCAAGACTTTTTTCATACTTTTTCGCTCTCTGCGAAAATCTTAAAGTTTATTCATTGCATACTCATTATCAGAGAAGCAATTGTATCGCCGTTCTTGTGAGGAAGAAACAGCACGTCGTGTGCGTGTCGATGCATCATTGAAAATGCGTCGACGTTTTTTTATTTCATCCTGACATTCGTCATCGTAATTTCCAAGTACCTTCGCGTTTAACACGACACTTGTTACTTATCCTGAGGATGAACACTCCCAGACCAAAGTCCCTCGGACAATGAAACATTATTTCTCGAGTGTATGAAAAAATAATAAAATCATGATACGAGAAATATTTTCGTTATTTGTAAGAATTGAATAATTATCATAGAAAATAAACTTGTCCATTTATCTGTAGTTTACATTTTGAAATTCAATCTGTTCGACAACTGTTTGCAAAATATGTCAAGTGCACGTGATTCCAGTTTTATATAATTACGATGAAATTGAACTGTCGGATAAAGCGTTTTATGAAATGAAAAATAAATCAACAATATTATTTTTATGAATAGTTCGTCGCTGTGCTATCGACTGGGTGTATAAACATGACGACAAACTACCGGATTTATCTTTACAGAGATAAGGTCTAAATATGTTTACGTCGCAGGCTCGAATACGCGAGAAAATTTGTTGTACGTTGACTTTGAACAGCTCTCAAAAATATCGTATCGTTTGAACAGATGGCCTTTTTTTAACTATCGAATTATCTTATCGCAGTCTGTAGCAATGTTGTGGTAGACATTTTTTCCCGTGGAAGCTCAAATGCTATTCATCGCTAAGCGAGTTAAACGGCGTATGAAAATGAGAAGCCAATTATACTCTGTACCTACGCTGAGACTCGTCTATAAAACAGTTTGTCATACCTTATGCAACGAATTCCAATTGCTATTGGCAATTACAAGTAACGCTTTCAGTACCGTTATATCCGAGGGATTACGTCAGGTGTTTAACTGAAACGGAATAGGAAAACCAACGGCTTCAATAAAATATCGCGGTCGCAAATTTCTTCGATTCTTCGCTCAGAAAATCGTGCTTCTTTTTAGGCATCGTCTCGCGGAAAATTGTGCTCGACGTTGATCAAAAGCTTCAGCTGACTGAGAGGTTGCTGCCGATCAAAGTAGTAGTACGGGCATTGAAAAATTAATCGTTCGGAAAGAGGAGGCTATGAAAGGCTGACGAGCGAAATCTTTAAAGTTGATGAGGAGATATAGATCGAAATTATCGAAATATCGATAATTCATTCTGTGAAAAAGAAATCATCCATATCGAGTAAGTAAGAGTGCTATATTTCACAGTTGAATTTATATTATATTGAGATAAAATGAGAGATAATCCGGGAAAATAAGAATGAATAAACTGAACTAGCTTTTCTTGCACTTTATTCACGCAAAAATTTTTCTCCCTTCTTTCTTCCTTTCTCTCTTGCGCTTTAATGTTTTATACAATTTACAAGAAATTACTCTTCGATCAGACGATCTCCCGAGAAGCGTTTTCCTTCAAAGTAGTGGCAGATGAAAAGAACGATCGACAGCTCCATCAAAATTTGACCACGCATAGAGGAAACAACTCTAAACAAGTTACTCCATGCCCGGTTTTCGGAAATTTGTTTTCAGTTGTTTTTCTAAAATTTAAAAGAAACAAAAAGAACGATCGACAACTCCATGAAAATTTAACCACGCATAGAGGAGACAATTCTAGAAAAGTTGGCATTGGTCCGGTCTCCGGAAAATTGGTTTCAGTTGTTTTTCCAAAATTTACGAGAAACAAAAAGAACGATCGACAACTCCATGAAAATTTAACCACGCATAGAGGAGACAATTCTAGAAAAGTTGGCACTGGTCCGGTCTCCGGAAAATTGGTTTCAGTTGTTTTTCTAAAATTTACGAGAAACAAAAAGAACGATCGACAACTCCATGAAAATTTAACCACGCATAGAGGAGACAATTCTAGAGAAGTTGGCACTGGTCCGGTCTCCGGAAAATTGGTTTCAGTTGGTTTTCTAAAATTTACGCGAAACAAAAAGAACGATCGACAACTCCATGAAAATTTAACCACGCATAGAGGAGACAATTCTAGAAAAGTTGGCACTGGTCCGGTCTCCGGAAAATTGGTTTCAGTTGGTTTTCTAAAATTTACGCGAAACAAAAAGAACGATCGACAACTCCATGAAAATTTAACCACGCATAGAGGAGACAATTCTAGAAAAGTTGGCACTGGTCCGGTCTCCGGAAAATTGGTATCAGTTGGTTTTCTAAAATTTACGCGAAACAAAAAGAACGATCGACAACTCCATGAAAATTTAACCACGCATAGAGGAGACAATTCTAGAAAAGTTGGCACTGGTCCGGTCTCCGGAAAATTGGTATCAGTTGGTTTTCTAAAATTTACGCGAAACAAAAAGAACGATCGACAACTCCATGAAAATTTAACCACGCATAGAGGAGACAATTCTAGAAAAGTTGGCACTGGTCCGGTCTCCGGAAAATTGGTTTCAGTTGGTTTTCTAAAATTTACGCGAAACAAAAAGAACGATCGACAACTCCATGAAAATTTAACCACGCATAGAGGAGACAATTCTAGAAAAGTTGGCACTGGTCCGGTCTCCGGAAAATTGGTTTCAGTTGGTTTTCTAAAATTTACGCGAAACAAAAAGAACGATCGACAACTCCATGAAAATTTAACCACGCATAGAGGAGACAATTCTAGAAAAGTTGGCACTGGTCCGGTCTCCGGAAAATTGGTTTCAGTTGGTTTTCTAAAATTTACGCGAAACAAAAAGAACGATCGACAACTCCATGAAAATTTAACCACGCATAGAGGAGACAATTCTAGAAAAGTTGGCACTGGTCCGGTCTCCGGAAAATTGGTTTCAGTTGTTTTTCTAAAATTTACGAGAAACAAAAAGAACGATCGACAACTCCATGAAAATTTAACCACGCATAGAGGAGACAATTCTAGAAAAGTTGGCACTGGTCCGGTCTCCGGAAAATTGGTTTCAGTTGGTTTTCTAAAATTTACGCGAAACAAAAAGAACGATCGACAACTCCATGAAAATTTAACCACGCATAGAGGAGACAATTCTAGAAAAGTTGGCACTGGTCCGGTCTCCGGAAAATTGGTTTCAGTTGGTTTTCTAAAATTTACGCGAAACAAAAAGAACGATCGACAACTCCATGAAAATTTAACCACGCATAGAGGAGACAATTCTAGAAAAGTTGGCACTGGTCCGGTTTCCGGAAAATTGGTTTCAGTTGGTTTTCTAAAATTTACGCGAAACAAAAAGAACGATCGACAACTCCATGAAAATTTAACCACGCATAAAGGAGACAATTCTAGAAAAGTTGGCACTGGTCCGATCTCCGGAAAATTGGTTTCAGTTGGTTTTCTAAAATTTACGAGAAACAAAAAGAACGATCGACAACTCCATGAAAATTTAACCACGCATAGAGGAGACAATTCTAGAAAAGTTGGCACTGGTCCGGTCTCCGGAAAATTGGTTTCAGTTGGTTTTCTAAAATTTACGCGAAACAAAAAGAACGATCGACAACTCCATGAAAATTTAACCACGCATAGAGGAGACAATTCTAGAAAAGTTGGCACTGGTCAGGTCTCCGGAAAATTGGTTTCAGTTGGTTTTCTAAAATTTACGCGAAACAAAAAGAACGATCGACAACTCCATGAAAATTTAACCACGCATAGAGGAGACAATTCTAGAAAAGTTGGCACTGGTCCGGTCTCCGGAAAATTGGTTTCAGTTGGTTTTCTAAAATTTACGCGAAACAAAAAGAACGATCGACAACTCCATGAAAATTTAACCACGCATAGAGGAGACAATTCTAGAAAAGTTGGCACTGGTCCGGTCTCCGGAAAATTGGTTTCAGTTGGTTTTCTAAAATTTACGCGAAACAAAAAGAACGATCGACAACTCCATGAAAATTTAACCACGCATAGAGGAGACAATTCTAGAAAAATTGGCACTGGTCCGGTCTCCGGAAAATTGGTTTCAGTTGGTTTTCTAAAATTTACGCGAAACAAAAAGAACGATCGACAACTCCATGAAAATTTAACCACGCATAGAGGAGACAATTCTAGAAAAGTTGGCACTGGTCCGGTCTCCGGAAAATTGGTTTCAGTTGGTTTTCTAAAATTTACGCGAAACAAAAAGAACGATCGACAACTCCATGAAAATTTAACCACGCATAGAGGAGACAATTCTAGAAAATTTGCCACTGGTCCGGTCTCCGGAAAATTGGTTTCAGTTGGTTTTCTAAAATTTACAAGAAACGAAAAGAACGATCGACAACTCCATGAAAATTTAACCACGCATAGAGGAAACAATTCTAAACAAGTTGCTTCATGTCCGGTTTCCGGAAATTTGTTTTCAGTATTTTTATGAAATTTACAAAGAATGAAAAGAACGATCGTCAACTCCATCAAAATTTGTTTAACGCGTATTCTCTGCGGAATAAACAACAAATCCATTATATTACGCTTTGCGAACGAGGTCAAACTATGCAATCGTCGTAAGCACATTAACGTATTCGTAGACCTATCGAGAGAATGATGAGGCAATGACGGTCGATCATATGACGATCCGGAAGTCGAACAAAATGAGCGAAAACGTCTTTTCAACTCGGAAAATCATTTTTCCGATTAATTTCCCATTTTTTACAATGATTTTTCGCCCACTTTTCAATTCCGCAGAATTTTTTCGCTATACAGAAACCAAGCATGTTCGACCGACCTTTCCGAAACTTTTGGACAAAGGATAAAACGCGAAGCCGCGTGAAAAATACGATCGAAAAAACATAAACATTCGGAGCAATGAATTTAATAATATTCGACGAAAAAGTGAATCTGCGTCGCATTTCCATTCCATCTTTTCTATTTTGCGCCCATGTGTGTATTTTTTTTTCCCTGACACCAGAGAAAATTGACCCTCATTACTCCATTCGCCCTTGAGTCGTATACTTGGGCCGTTCAATGACAATTAGAGTCGTGTTACGGACATGGAAAACATGTAAGGTGATTCATGTACGACTTTGAAAAAAATCGACGTGGAAATCGGGAGCAGTCTAAATATTGATGAGTTATCGTCTGGTGATAAACGAGACACAACGTGCTACTGATACTAATAGTGAGTTTATAATTTACATTGACGCGATTCGACGCACAAAAAATTAATACAACACGCGACGAGACCAAAGTCACGTAACCGAAATTCATTATTTCCTGTTTACACGCGACAACGTCTTGAATCTCTTGTTTTGGATTGGAAGTTAGGGA
This sequence comes from Heteropelma amictum, assembly GCA_959613375.1. Classification (NCBI taxonomy): domain Eukaryota; kingdom Metazoa; phylum Arthropoda; class Insecta; order Hymenoptera; family Ichneumonidae; genus Heteropelma; species Heteropelma amictum. The sequence goes on from OY390725.1 coordinate 7,450,927, forward strand.
GATACGGAAGTTCCCCATCCGTGTTTTGAGATTAAGACGTTCCAAAAATCATTCTTGCTCGAACTCGTCATTAAATATGTGAGTACTCCCAAAATTTTGAAATCTTATTATAATAATTTAACAATTTTGTAAATTCTGTAGCAAAACACTCTAAAACACTCTTTTAATTCTCTCTATGTGTATATGCACGTTTGCACGCCTCCAAAATCAATCTGGGGTTATGAAAGAAATTTTGTGCAAAGTACAAAGTACAAGTTTATCTGTGACGTATGAAATAAGCGGTTAAGAAAACACAACTAAAGTGAGTGTAAAAAGTTCGAAAAAGCTCCAAAACTGCACAAAATAGATTCTATAACCGAGAAACAAGTTTGTAAGATTTTGAGAAAATCTTTTGGAGGAACGAGAATAAAGTGTACGAAAAAGAATATATCGTAAAAAAATACATAGTACGATACGATACTTTTTTATCTAATCATTCTAATAAAATCTTTTTATGTAACAGATTGATCGAAGAAAAATTGTGTTTTTATGAAAAAAAAACAACACAGCTCAAACAATTCTCGAATCTTTCTCCGGGCTTTTCTTTTTCAACCCGTTCGTTGATAACTTTTCAAAATTGTTATTAAACACCGTCCATGTGCTTAAAACCTTACGTATGATTGATTTTTTTCACATTTTCATTCTATAAGGACATAAAATTGTAAACATTTTCCTCCCAAACATTCACTCTTCGGAACACGAGATGGCGTTGAGTCAATCCTAATTTCACATCGTTTTGGAGTTTTTCCACCTCACACGCCGAAGGCCGAACCTAAATCATTTTTTGATTCATCGTGACAAAAATGTTATTCTCATTACGCGTCGTCGGTTGCCTCGAATACGAGGGGGCCCAAGGAAAATATGGACCACAACAATTCCGTCATCGTCCAAATATATCCGACAATCTTCATACGACTTCCTCGTTGTACGAGCGAACTACGTCGATTTCATTTTTTTACGCCATCTTGGACCACGTTTCACTTTCTTCCAGTCTATTTACGCGTAAAAACCTAAACATATACCATTGGTTTTGGTTGGCTGCATAGGCACAGTCACTGTACATAGAATCGCGTCGCACAACAGACTCCATTTTTTCAGACCCTGATTTACAAGCGCAAAAAAAAACGAAAAAACACATGGATGAATATAATTATCTGTAATATATGTATATGTGTACGCAATAACCGTGCATGCAAGTATAAATAGTTGAATCACGTGCGTAAACTGTGACGGGTGCGTCGGAACCCAAGAAAAACATTGAGAGTAGGCACGTTGTATTGGGAGGTTGCACGCGTTTCCCGAGTGTTCGTCCCGTTTATCCCCACCGTAAAGATGTCGAAGATTCCCCTCCGATCGGGCACAAAACATGGAGTCAAACTCGCGAGCTTGGTTATAAAAGCAAACGGCCAGCCGAGGGACCAGTTAATACGTCACGCGCAGCTGCCTCGAGCTCTGTGAGAGTCTTGTCAATCGGAATATTCGTTTTTTTCTGAATCTTGAAAACGTCCCTTTTTCCAACCCTGCTTTGGAACGTTTGATACTTGAAAGAAACAAAAACTAGATCAGTGAATGCATTTTTAATACGCCGTATTCGTCCGATTTATTTTTCGGTCTATAATCGCGAGAAACATCGTGGAAAGTACGGCGTGTTGTTACTTTTGAACGATAAGTGTGTGAATAATAACAGAACGGACGGTTAATATTTTATATATAATAAAATAAACATATTGAGAAAAACTGTTGCAATAAGATGCATATCGAAGTGGAACCAATGGCATCACACACGCGCGATAATTACGCTAATAGGTATATACATAGATGCAGTTTTGTAATTTGCTTGGTTTCTCCAAAAATTGTGTCCCGATACTGGCCAATCAATTAGAAAATGATTCGTCAGCGTTAATCATGCGGATACTTTGTTTTTGTATTTGAAACACGATGAAATAAACTTTTTTTTACCTTATTAATTATCGGGAATTATTGATTGTCGATAGATTATCGTCTTCGATCGAAAACAGGGCTAATTTCGATTACCCGAATTTCACGAGCAGGTTTTGAACCCATTTCTGTTTCATAGCATTTTGAAACTCCTCCGGGCGTTCGTTAGCCGTTAAAAACTCTTCTACAGTCGTGTTCAAAGATCATGATTAGAAATACAGAAAAACCTCGAGGTAAAACGATTAGAAATACAAAAAAAAATGTGGGTCATTTCCGCCCAGTGCGCAGAAAACCGGGTAGGGAAATCTTGTTGCAAACTTTTAATTCACGTATCAATACAGCGCTCAAAAGATCATCAACGATGGCTCGCATCCGTATGATGATGCTACAGGAAGATTTAATTTATCGAATAAAATTAGTTGCAGCAATTGTGTATTTCCCGCAAAAAAAAACAAAAATTACACGCTCTTATTGGCAACCGCTTGTACGCCTGAGACATACACAAAAAGAAACCCTTTTCCTCATTGAGTTTTCCGTGTTATCCGTATATCATCATTCCATGAAAAATAAATCACAAACTACCCCATGACCGATTGTATTTTTTTATGTTAAATACCTTGGAATTTTCAGAATTGTTACTGAAATGATGAAGATAGCTATGGCTTTCCACGATTTTTGATTGAAACAACGGCTCTGATGCATTTTACGCGAAATCGTTCAAAGGTTGATTAATAAAAGATATCTCCGATCATCGAGATTTGAGTTGGTAAACGAAAATTGTTCAGTCAACAAAAAAAAATACATTTTAGATGCCATAAAAAAAGGCTACGTAAATTCCGCATTTTTCATACACGAATAAAGACTCTGCACATAAACCTTGAATAACGAATGACGGAAGCGTTTTTTTGTTCCTGTGAATATACGAGGAAGAAAAAGGAACCGGGAAACTCCGTTTGAGTTATGAATATCATGTGAAATAGTAAACAATTCCTCAGCTGTTTCGTAAAGTGATAAGTTCAAGCATTTTTCGTAAAAGTGACGTTTCTTTGACTTCAACGAACGTACATGTTATCATGAAGAATTTTAGCAACGAATGCATTTCATACAAAAAAGAGTAAATTTTATAGTCGATTTTCATTCGCATAAACGAAGACGGAACGTCGATATAGTTATACTCGTATTGATCAGCTGATCGGTGCGTGTTTCACGAGGTTGTGCTGGAGTGAGAGGGATTTTTCCACTCACAATTTGCTCATACCATCTCTCTTCCACTCGTAAGCTTCCTGCTGAGTAATCTCTCGCGTTGTAGCTCCGCTGGTCGTGTTTATCATCGAATTTTTTCCTTCTCGGGCTTTTTTTTAGAATAACGCCCTTCTCACCGTGATAATACCGCTAATTCTCTGTTAGCTTCGAAATTTCGAATAATAAATTCGGTACTCTCACGACTAAGATGAAGTGAATCGCAAATAAATGAATATTTAAAATCTTTTTCTAACTCTGTCTTGAATGAAAATTCTATGAAACTAATTAATCAATTACGTGGAAAATTGGATAACTATATCGAAGTGGGGCTCCATTTGGAAATGCTCCAAGATTTTTTTTTGAGAATCTTCGTTTTCCAACGGATGAACTGGCAATATTTAATGAAAAATCGTGACATCTTTTCTTTGGCGATACAAATTCATAACAAACTGACTTGATGGGAAAAAAATTGATTCAAACAAATTGGTAAAAAATATGCATTATTGTTGTTATATAATTGATTTTTCATCCGCGAATTTCCGGAAGCAACGAAAGTCTTCAATATAAATTGTCATTTTTTTGAAAAAAAGCCCAATGGATCAGGATAAATATCTCCGTAATTAGCGATTCAAGCGTACAAGAACAGGCACATGAATTTCAAAAAATAAACGCCACAGTGAGCTTCCGTTTAAAGATTTTTCGGATTTTTTTTTAAATCACATGTACTCCCCGAATTGGAAAGTTTTTTCCACAAACGTATTTTTGCGTTGAAAAACTCGAATGTAGCATCTACTCCGTGTACACGTGTACAAAGAGCAGAAAAAATTGAGGACTGTAATTTGGCTGAAATTTTACTTATTTTTAATTGTACTTCAATTTTTCAGAGGCACCAAAATGAATAAACTCTGCCGTCAGCTGTCGATCGAGAGTCCGAGTTTCGGCGGTCGAGACTGCGTTTTTAGCATCGACGTGCCTGTGCCCGATGTACCCTGTCAAGGTGCAAGAATCCGTGTGGTTTGCGCGGGTGCTTGTTATCATCCTAAACGTTCACCGAGTCTGACCAGCCTGACATCCGTCTCGAGCGCCAGCAGTTTAGCGACCGAGGCTTCGGTCGAGACCGATTTTCCGGTAATGCCACATCATGGCTTCCGGGATGCTGCCATATTTCCCGGTTACGAAGTAGCCGGTGTCGTTGAATCTTTGGGCACCGGCGTCAGCGCGGATTGCGGTTTTCGCATCGGCGATCGTGTTATTCTTTATCCCTTCGACGGAATACCAAACGGCTACGTCGAGTATCTCGTTGTTCACGATCTAAAGTATCTCATCAAAATACCAGACACAATGTCACTCAGCGTCGCTGCCATGCTACCAGCCGGTGCACTCCTCGCTATGAACACCGTTTTTGCAGCCCACGAACACGTTCAGGTATGCAAAAACACGAAAAAAAACAGCATTTTGAGTTTGTTTCGAAAAAACAGAGCGACCATTCTGTGATTTGATGCGTCTCGTTTATTTACGCCTATTTGTTGCTCTCTCTCTCGCCGGTAGATTGATAAATAGCTTTTTTACTTTGTGAATCTTGCTTTGTAAATTGGAGATAGCTCATTTCCTTTTATGTCAAATAAATTCATTCGCTCTTGCAAATTCCTTTTCGGTTTTTGTGAGTTTGTCTTGCCAAAACGTTTTCAAACGCATCGATGATTCAAACATTGTTAAAATATCAATGCGTCAAAAATTTCTTCGGGGTAACAAAAAGGAACCTTCGTATAGAAAAAACGTGGGAAATTTGTCATTTTTTTCAGGTTTTTCGGAATTTATAACAAAATTCAAAACGATGGAAGAATTTTTCCACTTGTTTCATTGTGTCAATTTTTTTTTAGGAATTGGTGAAACAACGCGGTGACTCTGGGGTGTGCAAGATTCTTATTGTTGGAACGGGAGGTTTGGCTTTGTGGGCGCTGAGAATAGCCGCGTATCATTTCAGTAACATGAAAGATAAAGTTATGATCACCGTTGCTTCACTCAAGGATGATGTGCTCTTGATGGATCCGGAATTTCAACGGTAAGCATTGATGATGGTCTTGATATTTTTTTCAAATATCTCGCGAATAACGAAACGGAGCCACTTCGGATAAATAATGCTGATTGGTCAAATACCGAAGGGTCCATTACAATTTCTTAATCCACAATAACATGATAAACTTATAATCACGATGACATAATTGATCAATCAAAACAAGACTATCGTGTATCCGAAATGATGAAGATTGCTATGGCTTTCCACGATTTTTAATTGAAACAACGGCTCTGATGCATTTTACGCGAAATCGTACGAAGGTTGATTAAAAAAAGATATCTTCGATCATCGAGATTTGAGTTGGTGAACGAAAATTGTCCGGTCAACAAAAAAAAATGGATTTTAGATGCCGTCAAAAAGGCTACGTAAATTCCTCATTTCTCATACACGAATAAAGACTCTGCACATGAACCTTGAATTACGTATGATGGAAACGTTTCTTTGTTTCCGTGAATATACGAAGAAGAAAAAAGAACCGAGAAACTTCATTTGAGTTACAAATATCGTCATGTGAAATAGTAGACAATCTCTCAGCTGTTTCGTAAAGTGTTTAGTTCAAGCATTTTTCGTAAAAGTAACGTTTCTCCGACCTTAAAACGAACATATATTTTATGATGGAGAATTTAAAAAAAGTAAATTTTATAGTCGATTTTCAAATACCGAAGGGTCTATTAGAATTCCTTCATCCTCAATAACATGATAAACTTATCATCACGATGCCATAATTGATAAATCAAAACAAGACCCTCATGTATCTTCTTCTTATCAATGATTATTTGAGAGAGAGAGAGAGGAAAACAAACTTGTTTTTCTTTTTTGCCTTGATTATATCGAGACGCAATTGAATTAAGGTAAAAAAAAAATTCAACATTGTGCTAGATATCAGACGTTATCAGGTTCGATAATCTAAACGTTTACGCGCAAAATCATATTCGTCGCATCAGTTTGTCTTTCCTAATCAGCGGACATGCTCGAGATTTGTTTTCCGCGTTGGGGCTTCCATCAGTTTTATTTTGAAATACGATTTACCTTATCTTCAATTTGAGCAAGAAACGATATATTTGTTTATTTTTTAAAGAATACATTCGCGTTCAGCTTTATCTTTGATCTTTAAAAATAGCAAACGAAAAGTGGCAAAATTATCGGAAAAAATGTTCACTTTTCTGTCACTCTGCATATGAAAATACTACAAAATCGCATTTGATAAAAGATATGTCTGGATCATAAATGGTGGATCCAATCAGAGTTTTGCGCATGATCGTGTATTATGTCCCGAAGCTGTACTCCGGAATTTGTTCGACACCTGAGAAAACGCTCTTGGTGAAGCAATTCCCTCAAAGAATTGTGAAAAATGTTTTACAGAGTGAACGTTGTACAATGGAACGAGGGGCTTTACGAGAAACAGCTAATAGAGCGCACGATCGACGCCTGTCAGGGTCCGGTCGATGTTGTCATCGATTTTGGCACAACGTCGAGAAGTTTGCATCGCAGTATGCAGTGTCTCAGTAAAGGTGGCGTTGTTTTCGTCGTCAAGGACGTCGCTGACAGGCTTTTGCCGAAATTCAGCAGGCGCGCCGAGGAGTTGGAGCAAAACTTGAAATCCGTCGCGCCCGGAAGTCTCGAGCAATTGCACGAGCTTGTGGAATTGGTCGGCTCGGGTAAGATCGAGGCGGCGCCTCACACGGTCTATCCGGCCGACGATGCCATGGAGGTCGTGCAAAAGCTCTGTCATTCGGAAATTCATGGTAGAGCGATTCTTCGCTTTTATCCAACTGACTAGACCGGCGACTGTTTAATGCGAGGTTGGAAACCTCGATGAGATAAGACGAGTACCTGTCGTGTTCGTTAATCGTGATTGAAAACGTGTATATCGGTCCGTATACGTTTTTTGCAAACGGACTAAGAATGACCCGGAAATTGGGATGTACGGTTTTTGTTTATTGCTTTCCGGAAGCGTTGGACGCAATCTTTGCATCGATCTTCACAGCGATTTTGATCGTCGTGAGGGATGGAACGAATACTTTTTTGTCGCGAATTTCGCAACGTTCCTCCGAGGAACTTATGATTCAAGGACAAAAAATCGTGTAAATAACACTCGCGAAGGAAGGCTAGGAATAGAAGAAGAATGAATGAGATACTCGGAGACGATTGCGTCCATCGATGAAAAAGGGAAAGACGCGAAATTGTCAATCAGACATCTGGGATATTATTTTATCGATCGGTGAATTTTTGGAAATGACCGTTTTTTTCAACATTGTTTGATCATTTGTCTGCAATGAAAATTACAATATTACCATAAAAAGCAAAAAATGACCCTTGGAGGCTGGTATTGGACCATTTTTCGTCATGATTGGTGCAAATTTCACTGAAGTACGGAAAAAATCGATTGCCGAGGTATCGAAAAGCCGCCTGACAAAAATAATTTGATCCTCAATGCCATTGCGATTCAATGAGCAAGAATTCACCAAAGAATAATGTACACTTCGATACTTTGCAGCAGGAGGGTTCGTCGCTCGACTGAAATTTCTCTGACTTGATGATTTACAAGATTTTTTTAATTAAACGAAAAAAAAAATGCAATTACGAATAACGAGAAATGAATTTATAACATTGAAAAATATTACGAGGCAGTTTTTCACGAGGGCTGATACTATTTTTTCGAAAAAAGTCGAAAATAAGAAAAAAGTCGAGAAAAGGTTATTCTTCTCACCTTCGATCATACTTTAATTGCTCCATAAATTTGATAAAATACCCGTCGGTGAATGACGGCGAGCATTGCCCTCTGAAGAAATTCTTAAATAACTGCTTCCCATGTTACTGTCCAAAAATGTTTATTTTATCTCAGATTGGTCGAAAGTCGTTCCGATATTTTTCCGTCTACTGAAAAAGCAGTAACATCAAACGAGTGAATGAATAACTGATGTAAGAACGGGGCTTTGAAGAGATAAGGAGAATTAGTTGCATTCGATATGGGATCAGACGGACGCGCAATAAACTTACAAGAACAATTTTACATTTAATCGAAACAAGATATTGTTCTTGTTGGAATGCAAAGTTTGCAGAGAAAAAATACTTTCATCGTATAATGATAAAGCAAATTATGAATACAATATTTTAGTCGCGCAAACTCGTGTAAGAATCGTCACTGAGGACTCGGAAGTCGCCCCAATGAAGAAAAGAAAAATCGTCATGCATCTTGTTGTTTAATCCTAGATCAGTATTTTATGAGAGAAAGAAATGAGAATCGAGAGTTGAGTACATTGATAATAATTACGACTTTGACAGAACAATGATTATTATGAGCGATATATATTGTATGTATAATATACTTTAACGCAGTTCAGAATTCTTGTATCGTTGAAAGACTGTGCTTTTAATTTTTTAAGTGTTTTTTTTTATCGGTTCGTGATAATGTTTTTTTTTGTAATACACATGTATTTATTTTTATTAGGAAACGTATTTGAATAGGCGCCAGGTTTTCGCATGATAATTGCGTCGTAATGACCGTTGGATAAGCAGCGATTGTATTATACGAATCATGATAATAAAGCGTACTATAAATTTTTTTGTAAAAAAAATATCGTACCGATGTTTACGGTTGTTTCATTTCCGTCGCAATCGAGGTTGCTCCGGGCGCCCCGGAGCTTTTGGAAATTTCGAAATGAATTTTTCCCAAAGTGACCGAAATAACTGGGATGATATTTTTGTGGTTAATGGATAATTGTGGCAAGTAGAGCGCTCTTGCTTTATGTTGTTAAAATTTTGAGCATTCTCAAGAAAGCGCCATAATAAATCGCACACAGCTGTCTGTATCACGGTTTAACGTAGTTCTATCGTTTCGTTCAAATCGAAAAATTGTTTTCCAGTTTTTCTCACATACAAAATGGTTCGCGAGCTTAAGTTACATAAGAAAAGTTGTTGCAAATCGACCAAAGAACGGCATACTCCAAATTCAAGGTCACCCGAGGTAATACGTGTTTGCTGGATAATTACAGAAATTGCGAACATTTTTTTCTTAAGATTTTATTGAAAAACCGAAGAAAGCTTCTTTGATGTTGCACAAAAATGTATGCAAAGTTTTAGAAGGCTTCACCACGTAGAAGCCAAGATATTTATTGATGAAAATGCAACTTTTAACACGCCCTCTTATGAGAGACTACCGAAAATTGTGATTTTTACCAATAAATATCTCAACTTCCACGTGGTAAAACCTTCCAAAATTTATTACACGCCTTACATATGACATCAAAGAATATGTATCCAAATTTTCAAAAAAATCTCAAGAAAACGATAAGGCGGAATGATACGTGCTCGGTTGGTGAATCCTGCTGATAACAGTTTTCATACTGGACAATTTATATTTTTTTAAAGCGAATCGCAACGTGACTCTTTTATTTTTTCAAAAAACCTGCGTCTCCAATGCGTATATGAAAAAATTTGGTTTTTTCAAGATAGTCGGAAACGGGTTGAAACTTTGAGCTTCCACAGTCAGACGGCGCTGCGGAACCGGCATTCGAGAGTTTAAATTTTTTCGACTCATGCGCGCACGTACTGCTGGGGCTGCGCGAGCTACCTTTGTTACCATCGTAACGGAAACTCTGAGGACGATAAACAAAGCATTTGTACCACGGCGATCGTGTACAGAGTCGCGTCACGCTCCTTGTACTTATACGGTACATTGTTTATCTGTAAAACGTAGCTTCTCCTACATCTCCTTCGAAAGTTTGTTTAAAAAATTACACATTCGTTACAGCCTGTTTGCGAGATTAAAAAATCGGGGCTGAACGCCAACTTGTGCACGAAAGTTGAAAGTTGAAGGTGCCTGCTGTATTTACGTTTGTAATTTCGTGATTGGACATTTTTCAACAAAAATGTGGAAATTAAAAGTTACGAATGAACATTCGGCTGTACAATTTTCAAAAACTGATGCGAAGGTGAGTTTACGATGAAATGTTATTTGCGAAAAATCGCATTCAAATTCTGCGGTTATCGTTTCAATTCAAAATAATCATTTGTGCCGGAAGAACAATTCGCGACGATTTCACGTTAAAGTCGTTGGATCTCTCCTTCATTGTTAAAGAAAATAGGGAAATAAGAGTGCATTCTTTACGCGTTTAAAAGCCATAACAGTTTTACTCTGCACATTTGCAACATTATGTTTACAATACATTTTTATACTTTTTAAATTTTATATCACTTAGTGTTTTTAGTACGTTTAGTTTTATCAAATATCAGCGTGCTGCATCGTGTTGCATCGTGAATGCATAAAACGGACCGTCGAACATGAGAAAATTTATTGCGATAGTTTCAAACACTTTCCACCTCAAGTATTGCATTTTCTTGTGGTTTACACACAGCTGAGGGGGTTGAACAAAAATCATCGAAATCGATCGAACGCCGAGGTTTTTAAACCAGAGGCGTGTCAGACAGTGTCAGTCAGTCTGACAGTGTCTAGACTGTTGAGTAAAGTGTTGCAGACGGAATAATATTGATCAAGACTATAGTTGCATCAAGTCATTCAGTCTATCTGAGTTCAGCTATCTCCTTTTCGAAAAATATACATCATTATACTTGTATCAAGTGGCGATTATATGTATAGCTTTACCGGTAGATAGACTTTACCCGTACATCTTCTAACAAAAAGTTAACGGGCTCTGGAAGTTGATTCTCAATCGAAAAATGAATGAATTTCCTGGCAAAATTCCGTTTGCTTTCTGGTGCGCGCGTATGTCTCGTTTTTGCTTGAATTTGACAGTTACCCGTTTTTGACAGCAGATTAAATTACATAAAAATTAAGGCGCTGCAGAGCAATTGTGCGATCGAGCGTGTGGACCCGAGTATCCATCCCTAGTATAATACTACATACGAGTAAAGTCATTCATAAGTCATATACAGGGTGCTGAGGCACTAACTATTGCCGCGTAGAATAACTCCGGAAGTATGCTAGTAGTAGAAAAGTTTTCCAAACAAAAATTGCATGGGACAACGGGGATTATCATGTATGACGTTAGTTTTTTGTTGCTAAGTGGAGTCGCATCAGAGATTTGAAGGTCAACTTTTTAGATAGAATGCTATGTTTTGGTACTTTTTTTTACCGATAGCCGTTATCTTCGAAGGTCAAGAAGGTCGAGACAAAAAAAGTGAAATGAACTTGATTTTTATGTGAAATGAACTTTATTCACGAAAAGTGTTAAAAGTAATTGCTCTTTTATTGCCATTTTGGTTTTCACCTAATGATTAGAATTTTATTATGATCAACAAAGTTTCATTGCTACAAAACATGGTACAACGATTATGCCACGGTTCTCAACATATTGAAATATGCGAATGACGTTTTCATAATCTGAAAGAACGAGATCTAATGACTTTTTCGAAACACTTTTATTTTTGTGCGTTCGTAACGTTACGTGGGATCGAAACTTACATTGGCAAAGCTTACTCGCGATACCTCCATCATTCCGCCAGCAGTGATGCTTGGAGGTTCAGCACTTATACTCATAATCATAATGAGATGGAGACTAGTCTTTTTCGGCAGATTATACCATTCGATCATGTATGCAGTTTGCCCTATGGTTTGACACTGGAAAATCATCCGTGAACGGTTACTTTGTTTCCTTCGATAATAATCAAATCGACGGAAAACATCCAATCTAATTTTGATCTTTTATGAACGAAAACTTTCAGAAAAACTAGACATGTAAAGAATATTGGGGTGTACTTATAATTTTTGTCGGTGGTGTACACTGTCGAGTGCGTAATTTACGCGTGGTAGAAAAAAAAGCTTTGATCAGATTTTACATGAGACGTTGGGAATATTAAAACATATATTTTGTGAAACCAAATAGGGAATCTTTATTCGTCATAAAAAACTGAGCAAACTTATCGAAGCTTTTGGAATCGATGAAGACTGCATTTTTCGATAAACCAATCTGTGTAATCGTTACTCCGTTTGGAGTAAAATATCCAGGTTATCAGAGAAAGATTTTCCTACATATCGAGAACGATAAAAAAAAGTACTGTGCAAGTCCAATATAGATGAAAAAGATTTGTCGCAACGAGAAACTCTGCCATTGAGTTCGATAATTACAGCAGTCTCCTGAGGGCATACGGGAACCATTACAACTGTTATACACTTCTCCTGGGCCGTACATGTACAAATGGAGCGTGTTTATTCATCGGAGCCCTATAACCCTGGACTTCTACTCCTTAACCAATATTTTATATTCACTTTATCGTGATATTTCGAGAAATGAATTTTTTATTCATACTCTTGTGGGAACGGGTAATACTTCTAGGCCATTATTTTACATCAATCAGAACCGTCAATCACGCGGTATATTAATAATTCAATAAGTCTCAATAATTCAAGGATGAGACCGTAAATAAAATTGAAACGTCACAGGAGCAAACACTGAAATAATAAAAGCTGGAATAAACAGTCGGACGCTCGATTGACCGTCAAATAATCACTCGTTGAATCCTCTGATTCGCGTGACGGTCTGATTCGATATTTCGATAAGGCGGAGAACATTTTTAATCATTTGCTCACCTCCTCTTTCAAGACTTCACCGATCTGGCAATACAAGAACAGGTTGAATGAGACTGAAAGTAACATCGTAACGTACGTAAAGATCGCCATGCGATTGTTGTTACTTAATTCCTGCAACAAGAAATAGCTCTTGAGCAGCAACAAGCATGTTTCAAAGATGGTACGAATAATAAATGTTCGTTTATTTACAATGAGAAAATAATATTCCAACAAACAAATGAGTAACGTCGCGTTCATCACTTCCAACAGACATATTTCCTTTAAAGCCTTCTCGATGTCTCTGGCGAATCTGAAATACACGTGCGCCTTGAAGCAACGAATACGGAAGAAAAAAATGATAATTCAGCGAGGGAGAATTGTTTCGTAATCTTACTTGATTAACCTCGCGTGATTTTTGATGATATAAGTAACCGGTTTCTCCCTTGTATTTGGGGCAACTTTTACTTCGGAGTCCACGAGGCTCTCCAGCCTCGACACGATAATCTGCATCTGACCGCATGTATGACGGACGAATAAAAGGGTGAGATTGAGGACGGCCATGCCAACGGTAACCGCTGATATCGCTGATATATAGAAGCTACAGAAAACGATTTCGTAAATGTAGCTCGCTTGAACGTCGAAGAACAAATCGGCCCCTGTGTACTTGAGTGGCCTGACAGTTTCGTTCGATTCGTTGATCGTACTACCAGCGCACAGTGGCATTATCACATTGTAAAACGCCGAGCCAGCGTATATGAACGATGTACAAACGAGACCCAGGGTATGCGCCGATTGTATATTCTTTACCATAATATCACGATCGTTGGTATTGTCGATTCTCTGCCAATCGGCAGCCATGTGCTGCACACAATGTTTTATAAGATCAACGCGTAAAATCATGAAGAAATGTTTGAAAGTGGTTGTCAAGTGATAAACAATAGGCGCCATTAGCGCTATGATTTCCGATCGATCGCCACGTTGAGACACAACTTCGGCGAACATTGGTATAATTATCAAGAACATGAACATCATGGCCACCGGTCTCACGAATTTCGAAACGATCTTCTCGAAATTTGACGAATTTGACGACACGAGCGGCCAAATCCCGAGGGGTCGCATCAGCCATCGAACGTAGCGTAGGGAACCGTTTATCCCGAACGAATAATCGGTTTTTTTATTAAACAATTGAGAATTTTGATTTCCGCGATTCATTGAGAGAGACTCGTCCACGTTACGGGCGATACTGATATGTGAGATGGTTCTTTTTTGCCCCTCTTCGATCGCCGGTTGTTCCGAGGTTGCGAAGTTTCTCAGCCCTCGACATTTTGGTCTTTCTCCAGCTTATTACGTTATTATCTCTGCTCACCAAAAGCGAAAAATGCCGGGTAGGGAAAGAAAGCAGAAAGGTGGGGGAATTCATGAATACATCAAGAGTCGTGATCGTGGTGCTTCCGAACGAATGAAAAGGAAACATGCACGCGAACGTGTTTATTATCCGAGCGCATTTTCGTTGCGTTTTTCTTTTTCTTTTTGCGATGTTTATCCCCCCTTCACACGTGACGTTGGACATAGCGAATGATGGCACCGACGTTGAATCGATTTTTTTCAGACGTTCCGTGCCGCTCATCAAGAGCGGACTCTTGCACACGACGGTGACGTTGACTCGAAGGAAATTCGATTCGTCGAGTTAAATCGCTCGAGGAAAACAATTAAATTTTCAAAATGTGCAAAAGATGGAAAACTTGCTACTTTTGTTCGAGTTTCGCGTGAGAATTTATTACTTTGTTTCCAATTTTCCGCGTGAGCATCGCGCTTGCAACTATCTTGTGAAAAAATATCGTAATCGGGTTTAGAAACATCATCAGTTTGGCTAGAAAAAATCGTTCTTCAAAAAAATGGGAATACTGGAATTACGACGGTGAGTGTTACTAAATTGAAAGCTTGTGCAAAACTCCATTTCGTAGGCCTTATCATTGCATGAACTTCACCGTTCAACGCGCAAATATTGTCAATCTCCAGCAATTTGGATGGCCCGTGTGATTTTCGTATTTTCAGAATTTATGATAAATAATATGTTTTTTCGATGAAGTGTTTCTGCGTTTCTGATATGTTTCGAAATTTCGAATAAAGTATTCTGTTTCGCCACGAAACAGGACTTTGAGAACGATCCCCTTGTACAACCGTAGTAAAAATAAAGTTGGAGCGGGAATGCACGGAATGTTTGGAAGTTACAATAATCCGATCTGATCAATCATATGTAAAATATTCAAGATATCGATTTTACATGATAATGATATCCAGCAGTTAAAAAACAATTCGCTTTTAGTGTCAGGTGAACCTGTCCATTCTTCCATGTGCATATGCAATTTTTTCTAGAAATTTTACATTGACATGTAGCTACTTTTGTCGATGATTTTTTTTTTTGAGTATTATGAACATACTGAAAGTGCCAAAGGAAACAAAATGTAAGGGGGTATACAGTTTTTTGAACAAAGCAAAGAAATTCTCATTAACGCAAAGGTTTTTTGCAATCTATTTGTCTTCATCGCTGATCAACGTGTTAACGATTTTCAGGCCGTTGCTCTTATCATGTTGAAATACGCAAATGATGTTTTCATGATCTAAACAAAAAAATTGTACAAATAGCAAAGTCTCGTTCGTTCGTGCGATGCAAGAGAAAATTTATTACTTTTGCATTCTTTTTCACATTTTGTCACGCATAAGTTTCATAAAATTTTTCGAAGGACAAACATGGAAATGCGCATCGTACTCTCAAAAACATGACTTTCCTCCGAAAGTGTGCCATCAAGGCTGCCGTGGGTTTTTTTTTCCAGAATCATTGATTTTGAACGGTGATTTTGCTCACAAAGTAAATACGGTATCGATTTTACGAAATAATTTTTTTTTTAATTTCGTAGAATGATTATTTTTGTGGCTTATGCGGAAACAATCAAACGACGCAAAAATGGAAAAAAATGTACATTTTATCACTCAAACGAGGAGATTTTCGGACATTTCTCACAGTACTTGCCGAAACTAGTCATTTTATGAAAATTATCTTTCTAATAATATCACATGATACTCAATGTGTGAAATGAGCACGATTCCTTTGAATAACATCGAAGCGTTCAGAGAAAAATAAACTTTAAATGTTATCATGACGTGGTTAGCTTACGGTGGCGAAATTGAAAATCGAAAGTTCCATCATTTTTCCAGCAGTCAGTTTGCAAGGATAGTTGCTCATGTTTATGATCATGGTTAGAGCAAGTTTGCTTCTACCTGGTACCCTGTACCATTCGATCATGTACGCAGCTTTTCCAACTTCTTGACACTGGATAATTTTTTTCGTGTATAATTATAGCCTGAGCCAAAGGAGCTTCTTTCTACATTTCACAATATATGATAAGCAATGAATATTTCCATTTCTGAGGACGCTACCGCGTTAAAATTTTGGAATATGTCACGACGAAAATAAAGAGTGACACGAGTACGTGTATAGAATACATTTTTTACTTTTTAAACTTTTAAATATGGATTTCACTAATTTTTGTAGGAAACCACCGAACTTAATCATGTAAGACAAAAAAAACCAACAAAAAATTCGTCACAAAAATTCGGAAATATACGTGATTTAAATTCTTGGTTGACAGCTGGAAGCCCTTTCTCCTGTATAATATCCGTGGCAGGTCTCTGACGTCGGGTCATAACATTTTTTTTTATTACTTGGTGTCGAGACGCTGCCGGGTGTCTAGATATTTTCTTTACCGTTATCATTCGACTCAAAAGCCTGTAATCTTTTTTTTAGACAGATTGAGTGGAAAAATCTAGCCCAAATTACACTTCTCTAAATCGCATGGCGAACAAATTTCAAATGACTTGTTTTTAGTTTCCGTTAACCGACATTATCAATCTGATAATATAAATTTGAATTCCACTGGCTAAACAAAAATCGTCATTTTTGCACGTTTATTATAAAAAATGTCAGATTCATTCGGTACCTGTTCCGTTAAGTTTTCACCAAACTGACAATACAGGAATAAATTAAATGCGTACGAGAGGAATAGCAGGACGTACGTCAACATAGCTGAGAAATCGTTCCCCTCTCGCTCCTGGAATCAAATGATTGATATTGAATTACGAAACTTTTTTCAATGATCCTTTACTGTAACTCAACGTGTGTCAAGTTGTTTAAGTTCAATCAAGTTCAAATCGCTGTATACCAATGTGATGATAAAATCGTATTCAATGAAGCAGATTATCAAAGTAGAAGCCATGACTTGCCCGAGCAACAACTCTCTCAAAGCTTCCTCGATGTTCGTCGTAAATCTGGAACGTAAAAAAATCAAATCGAAAACAGCTCTGGCCCTTGGAAATGCCTCTCAAAATCTCTCAAAAATCGCGGAGAATCTCACTCGAGTAATCTGACATGTTTTTGAACGATGATTTTTATCAGTTTCATAACCGCGTCGCTCTCGTTGTTTTTCGCGTTGCTCTGATCGACAAAATTGTCGAGTCTCCACATGACGATTTCAACTTGTCCGCCAGCGTGACTAACGAGCAAAACGGTGAGATTGCAGACGCCACTGATGACGGTATTGTGAACGGCAGCCGATATAAAATTCGTAAAATAAACGATCTCGTAAACGATGCTTGCTTGATCGTTGATGAAAATATCCTTCCCCGGAAAAGAGTGTGGTCTCAGAGTCTCGTTCAGTTCGTTGATCGTTGTCCCCGCGAATATCGGCAGAATTAAAACGTATACAACGGCGTTAACGCCCACGACACACACACAGGCGAACGACAGAAAATGAGAATAACGAACTTTTTTCATCATAATATCTCGCTCGTTCGAGTACTCGACACTTCGCCAATCCATCTCCATGTGCTGCACGCAAAGTTTCAGTGTGCTGGACCGAAATATCATAACGATGTGCATCAATATGTTTGCCACTTGCGACGCGATCGGACCGAGTAGAATAAAAATTTCGAGACGATCCAGAGGCTTTAAAACGATGAAAGCGCAAATCGGGGCCGTGAGTATTATCATCAACATCGAAGCGAGCAAGATTACGAACGTCGACAAAATTTCCTCGATTCTCGATGGTTTTGTCGCGACCATCGGCCATATACCGAGAAACCGGAAAGGCCATCGTATGTAACGCATCGAATGACGCGAATCGCGATCTAGCGATGCGCTGTTCAAATTCGTTGATTCCTGATTGGCGATATCCATAGTGGAATTGGCAATGTTACGTGCACGAATGTGCCAACGCTGCACGGTTCGCATTTTTTTTTCGCCCCTGTATATTTATTTGGGAATTGAATATTTCATCGAGTTCATCCGAATCGTAAAACAGTAGACATCGATTATTAACGTGTTCGAATCGGAAAAAGCGGTTACGAATAATAGCTTGGCTATGAATAAATGAATGAAATAAAAATTTAGTAGGAGGCAATTGAGCAGAATTGTCAATACTTCGAGACACGAGACATGCGCGCGAAATGTTCGTCACCCTTTGAACGATTCGTCCAAAGGCGAATCTTCATTTTGTGCACTGTGCATCCCCTCCCCGATGACGGAAAATTCGATTCGACCGTGTCCAAACTTCCTTAGTTGCGTTTAATCAATTTTGCCGGACGTTCTCCAAACGCTGTCTAGAGTGTGCGTGTCTCTTCGTAAAGAGGAAACGACATTTCGAAATTTTCCTCCACGAGCTTTCGGTGGAAGTTTTTGTCGAAAAAATTGTACATGTGAGTTTTGCGCCATAACTTTTGTATCTTTTATCGGAAGCGTACGGGATTTTGGACATTTTTTTTGAGTTTGACGAAATAAGAAACGATCGGAGGATAATTTAGTTGAAGTTGAAAAATTTGGGCATATATCGATATTCGTTGTTTTTCCAAATGGTGAAAAAGTTGTACTTCGGCTATCGCAATGTTACCAACTGGTTGAAAGTTCAATTTACGTATATAATTACCGGAAAATCCAAAGTTACACAAAGAAATCAAGGAGAGAAATTTTAAATACCCACAAAAAAATCCGGTAGTCAAATGTACAATGAAAAATGTATTTAATTAATGTATTAAAAATACAGTGAAAGAAACAAACTAAGCAAAAGCAATAAGTACAAATATCTCTTATGACGCTATACAACGTGGAGAGGTACGCAGAGGGTCTTGGGTTTGCGCCACGTAGGGTCTCGACCTTCTCTTTTTCTCTACAGAGACATAAAAAAAACCTTCATATCTCACTCTGTAATATGCCCTTTTCTACGCGAGGTGTTCCATCGATCGCACGGTTGGAAACTTGAGGCGTTTTATCGAGGTTTAAACTACGAGCAACAATTTCTTTTCCCGATAATGAACTGAGTCGATCATACCAATAAATGTTCGTCGCAAAAGTCTCACTTTTTAATCGGTTCCACTTCGATTACGGGTATTATAATTTGTATTGCAATATGTCATAGAATGTACCGATGATGTTCTTTTAATTACTTTTTTGCTCCTGATTGAATTAAAAAAACATTTCTTTGATTGTGGAAAATAAATTTTCCATTAGTTTCATAAGCGTCGCACCTCGAGTACCTCAAGGGTTTTCCTGCAGACTATACACAGTTGAGGAAGTTTCAAAGCATATGGTTAAAAGCTACGCGTCGGGATTTTCAAACAAGGGAGTGTCTTAGACAGCGTCTAGACTGTTGTGTAAAGCTTTGCACACGGAATAATATCCAGTAAAAGTATAGTTGGGTAAAGTCGTTCGAACTGTTTGAGTTCAGCTATCTCATTATACAGAAATACCTATCATTATACCAATATCAGTTGGCGGTTATAGCTGGGACGAGTAAAGTCATTTTAAGGTACTGACAATGGCTTATTAGTGGAGGATAATGCGTATTATTTGAAAAATATAAATAATAAAATTGAATATAGACGGCATTGAATTTTTCTTCACAATAATTTTTAAAGATGTATTTACACGAATCAAACCAATTTGGGACGAACTTGTCGACCCATGTGGATCACTGAATGTCCGAAAACATGACTTCTCGTTAGGCGAATCGATCACCCGAATGAGTAATTACAGTACTTACGAGTATATGAGTGCGTGATATACTGTATCGAGTATAGTTGAAGAGATTTTTCTTTATCATTGTATCATGATTGTTCATATTCTAAATTATCTGCCAATCGGCAGTCATGTGTTGAAGCCAATGTTCTGCTAGTATCATATTATGTAATTATCATTGAAGAAAATTTTTTATCTCCCGAACACGAAACACACTGATTTTTTTCGATGAAACGTAAAACAACAGGAGTGTCGTAAAGAAACCCAAAAAGTCTCATTCGCGAATTTTAAATGTTAAATAACTTTTTACATAACGAATATATCGTATTTCCATTTGCTTGTTCCGACTCGCGATATTCTGACGTTTCCAGTTAAATACAGATTTTTTTAAAACGCATGTTCCAAAGTCTTTTTACAAAAGAGATGAGTTTCGGGTCCCTGGAGACCCACGGTGTGCTCAACCGGTTGTCACGAAAAATGGTGATGGCCGGAGGGTTGAGTGTACCAGAGAACTCAGTCACGGTGAAAAACAAAACGAAGTGTAACAGGGTAGAATTTGTTTTAACAAAGTTAAGAAATTCTTATAAACGTAAATGTTTATTGCAATCCATTTTTCTCCATCGCTGTTTAGTTTATTAATGATCCTCAGGCCATTGTTCTCATCATATTGAAATACGCAAATGATGTTTTCATAATCTAAACAAAAAAAATTACAAATACTGAGGATACAAATACTTTCTGTCTGTATAATGTAAGAAGGAGTGGTCGGAACGGAATAAACATGACAAAATTTATCGAGGTAAGGGTTAATTGGAAAACTATGAGGTAGAAAAACGTTGTTTCAAACAAGAAAAACATTATCCTACTTTTATCAAAAACTCCATCACAATTGATCATAATGTGGTTTACTTACGGTGGCAAAATTGAAAATCGAGAGTTCCAACATCCTTCCGGCGGTTAGTTTGCAAGGGTAATTGCTCATATTTATGATCATAATCAGAGCGAGTTTACTTTTACACGGCAGCCTGTACCATTCGGTCATATATACTGCTTTGCCAACTTCTTGACACTGGACAAATTGTTTCACGAATAATTTTATCTTGAGCCGATTAGGTTTTTTTTCTACATTCCACAACATCTAATAAACAATTAATATTTCGAGTGTCGATGTCATCACGCCATCAAAAATTTTTGTACGCTTTGCCGAAAACGAGAGTGTACAAATGACATTATATATAAATTTTTTCGCTCAGCGTTTTCATTCCATCCAAAAGACAGTTTTTGTTCGACTACCGGATTGTAAATGGCTTGATTTTAGTTATCGTTAATGACGGGCACTTTCAATCCGTCAATGGAAGAATCGATTGCTCTTGTATGCAATTTTTCCACATTTTTACCGACAATGCCCCAACTAAGTCAGTCCTATCTACAAACAAACAAAATGTCAGATTTATTCGTTACCTGTGTCGTCAAGTTTTCGCCGAACTGACAGTATAGAAACAAATTAAACGCGTACGAGATGAATAACATGAAGTATGTCAACACAGCTATACAATCGTCATTATTCGGCCCCTACAATCAAATTATTGAAACATCATTAGAGAAAAAATCATGCTTTTTCAAACGAGCTTTTTTATTATTTTATCCCGAATTTTGTAACTTCAACGATGTTGTAATCTCTTTACCAACGTGATAATAAAATCGTACTCGATGAAGCAAATGATCAAAGTCGAAGCTACTACTTCCGTGAGAAACAACTCTCCCAAAGCTCTCTCGATGTTGGTCGTGAATCTGTGGGTCGTATATAAAAAAAAAAAATCGAAAACCAACGTAACAAATGTAATGCCATACTAGAACCTGTCTGGCAAATATTTGTTTAATAATTTCGGCGAATCTCACTCGAGTAATCTGACGTGTTTTTCAACGATGATTTTTATCAGTACCATGGTCTCGTCGGTATGGTTGTTTTTTTCGAAACTCTGATCGACGAAACGGTCGAGTCTCCATACGACGATTTCAATTTGACCGCACGCGTGACTAACGAGTAACACGGTGAGATTGCAGACAGCGGTAGTGACGGTAGTGTGAACGAGAACCGATATAAAATTCATGAAATATATGATCTCGTAAACGGTATTCGCTTGATAGTCGATGAAAATGTCCATCCCCGGAAAGGGTCGTGGTCTCAGAGTGGCGTGGGACTCATTTACCGTGTTTCCCGAAAATATCGGCAGTATTACAGCATACGCAAACATGCCACCGTATACAACGCATATATAGGCGAACGTCACGGAATGCGAGTAACAAACTTTTTTCATCATTATATCTCTCTCGGACGAGTTTTTCATGGCTCGCCAATCCACCTCCATGTGTCGCACGCAAAGTTTCACCGTGTTGGATCGCAGTATCATTACGACGTGCATAACTATGTTAGCCACTTGAGCCACGATCGGCCCGAGGAGAATAAAAATTTCGAGACGATCCAAAGGTTTTACCATAACGTAGGCACAAATCGGAGCCGTGAGTGTCATCATCGATACCAGAGCAAACAGGAGTACGAATTTTGATAAATTTTTCTCGATTCTCGTTGCTTTTGTCACGACCATCGGCCATATGCCGAGAAATCGGAAAAGCCAACGTATATAACGCATCGAAAAATCCATGTCTCGATCTTCTTGCGATGCGTCATTCAAATCCGCTGAAACCTGATCGGCAATATTCATAGTGCAATCGCCAATGTTGCACGTACGAATATAGTAACGCGACGGTCATTTTTTTGCACCCCTGTGTCTTCATTGCGGCATCGAATGGTTTACCGTTTGCGTTCACGAATCGCAAAACAATGAACATCGATTATTAACGAGTTGGGTTCCGCACACACAGCGAACGATACTCTCTCGTGCAAAAAGAGATGAATAAATAAATGAAACGAACATTTAGCGAGAGGGAGTGGAGCAGAATTGTCAATATTTCACGAATGTAACGCGAGACATGCGCACGAAATGTTCGTCGCCCTTTGTACGATTCGTCCGAGGGCTAATCTTCATTTTGTGTGCTTTTCATCCCCTCCCCGAGGATGTCTCATACACATTTGGATGGTGTTCAAACATTCGTTCATTCGTTAGCAGTGTCCAATCGATTTTGCCGAGAAGTACTTCAAGCTCTATCTAGAGTGCATGTGTCTCTTTGCACAGAGAAAACGAAATTGCCCGAACTTTTTTAACGAGCTTTTCCTGAAAGCTTTGTCGAAAAAATGATGGACGTGAGTTTTGACTTGTCATTTTTGATTGACCAATCTATGAATCTTGCGTGATTTTGGGCGTTATTTTCGAGATTCGCGGAATAACGAAAAATCGGCGGATCAGTTTGTTTATGTGTGAACTTATTAATATATGAATATATATTACCTTACCGAATGATGGGAAAGTTTCAGAGTGCATGATTAACGCAATATTATCGAGCAAGTGGTAAACAATGAATTTTTAAACGTGCTCGATTGAACTTTGTGAATTAAAATGCATCGATCGGAAACTTGAAAGTTATAAAATGATTGACGAAAATGTAACGAAAAAAATTAATTGAAATCTTGGGAGGCAACTTGAAATTGAATGTGAAATTTTTCCATGTCACATAATTTCGCGTGTGTCATCGTATCTTGCGAGTAAAAGATATAAGGAAATGTGTACTTGATGATAGTGTGCCCTCTAGTGAGAAAAAAAAGTGGAGCACACGTTGATTCTTCTGCATGCTGTAATAGAATCTCTCGAGGACAAATAATGTTTCCTTTTCTACCGGGAAGAAAAGTGATTGAAATATTCACGGAATATTTACCAAAGTTCATCGACGATGGTTCACTGTTGCGCTCTATTATTCTATGATCCTTGAAATTAGTTAAAATTAATTCAGACTACAAATATAACCGATGCCACGATGTTTAAACATAATCACGACCGATCAACGATCGATATATATATACCAATATCAGTTGGCGGTTATGGCTGGGCCGAGTAAAGTCATTTTAAGGTATACTGAAAATGGGTTATTAGTGGAGGATTCCGGAAGGGTTGGTGTCATTATCAATTTTCGTTTTGCTTTCGAGCAGTGTGCGTTTAAAAAAAATTCCGGGTCTCGTGAGACCCACCGTGGTGACGAACGGCTAAAAACTGGGTTGCAATCTTGTGCGCTAATTTTTTAATTCAACATCGCTATTTGTGCATAATAAGAGACAAATTGTATAACATTTCAATATCCAAAAGTACTTATCACAAACTAAAATTAAAAAAAACTTCAAGTGGAGTAAGGCTTTCGCATTATAGTCATTACGAGTCAAACATTTTAAACGCGCGTTTCAAACACTGTTTTTAAGTTTTTTTAACATATTATTGTTTTTATGTTATGAATATACGTCAATGAATGCTACAACAGATGCATTTCCACCTTTTTTAATCGTTTTAAAATACTTAAAGTACTTAAAAAATTTCATATTCATGTAATTTGATTTATTTATTGCAGTTGTCCTGTCTACATATAAAACACTCAATTGCACTCATATTATGGCCGGAAAGTACCATTTTGTACGATATTACAGCTGAAAATGTTACTTTTTAGATTGACGTAGGAGTACATTTTCATTCTGCCACGTAAATATACTTTTTGGAACATACAGAAAAACTGCCCACATGGTATTTTAGAGAAGAGCCTCCCGACCACAAAACACGCCGATTTTTTTTTTTTCGATGGAACGTAAAACAACAGAAGTGTCGTAAAGAAACTCAAAAAGTCTCATCTGCGAATTTTCAGTTTCCAGATAAATACCGATTTTTTAAAAACGGATGTTTTCAAGTCCAGATGACCAGAGGAGTTAAGTGTACCAGAGAATTTATTCACGGTGAAAAGAAAACGAAGTGTAACAGGGTAGAATTTGTTTAAACAAAGTTAAGAAATTCTTATAAACGCAAATGTTTATTGCAGTCTATTTTTCTCCACCGCTGCTTACTTTATTAATGATTCTCAGGCCATTGTTCTCATCATATTGAAATACGCAAATGATGTTTTCATAATCTAAACAAAAAAAATTACAAATACTGAGGAATTTTCTGTTTGTGTAATGTAAGAACGAGTCTTATTTTGACATGTTTTTTTTACACCGGAAGAGTACATTAATTTGTGTTTGAATTAGTGAGTGCGATACGCTTAAGAAAATTTTCAGATGTACTTAAAACCTTGATAGGCCAATTAATATAATTCAACAGTGCCGGTAGAATTATTAACATGATCGAAGGAATTTGAGTAAAAAACGTTTTTTTTTCTTGCAAAACAGTGCACATTGTGATGAAATCGCATTTAAAAAAAAAATATTGCTGGACGAGAATTTTCCTGCATATTTCTGAACGGAATAAACATGATAAAATTTATCAAGGTAAGGGTTAATTGGAAAACTATGGGGTAGAAAAACGGTGTTTCAAACAAGAAAAACATTATCCTATTTTTATCAAAAATTCCATCACAACTGATCATAATGTGGTTTACTTACGGTGGCAAAATTGAAAATCGAGAGTTCCATCATCCTTCCGGCGGTTAGTTTGCAAGGGTAATTGCTCATATTTAAGATCATAATCAGAGCGAGTTTACTTTTACACGGCAGCCTGTACCATTCGGTCATATATACTGCTTTGCCAACTTCTTGACACTGGACAAATTGTTTCACGAATAATTTTATCTTGAGCCGATTAGGTTTTTTTTCTACATTCCACAACATCTAATAAACAATGAATATTGCGAGTGTCGATGTCATCACGCCATCAAAAGTTTTTGTACGCTTTGCCGAAAACGAGAGTGTACAAATGATATTGTATATAAATTATTTCGCTCAGCGTTTTCATTTCATCCAAAAGACAGTTTTTGTTCGACTACCGGATTGTAAATGGCTTGATTTTAGTTATCGTTAATGATGGGCACTTTCAACCCGTCAATGGAAGACTCGATTGCTCTTGTATGCAATTTTTCCACATTTTTACCGACAATGCCCCAACTATTTCAGTCCTATCTACAAACAAAAAAATGTCAGATTTATTCGTTACCTGTTTCGTCAAGTTTTCGCCGAACTGACAGTATAGAAACAAATTAAACGCGTACGAGATGAATAACATGACGTATGTTAACACAGCTATACAATCGTCATTATTCCGCTCCTACAATCAAATTATTTAAACATCATTAGAGAAAAAATCATGCTTTTTCGAACGAGCTTTTTTATTATTTTATCCCGAATTTTGTAACTTCAACGATGTTGTAATCTCTTTACCAACGTGATAATAAAATCGTACTCGATGAAGCAAATGATCAAAGTCGAAGCTACTACTTCCGTGAGAAACAACTCTCTCAAAGCTCTCTCGATGTTGGTCGTGAATCTGGGTCGTATAAAAGAAAAAAAAAAAAAAATCGAAAACCAACGTAACAAATGTAATGCCGTACTAAAACCTGTCTGGCAAATATTTGTCTAATAATTTCGGTGAATCTCACTCGAGTAATCTGACGTGTTTTTCAACGATGATTTTTATCAGTACCATGGTCTCGTCGGTATCGTTGTTTTTTCCGATACTCTGATCGACAAAACGGTCCAGTCTCCATACGATGATTTCAATTTGTCCGCACGCGTGACTAACGAGTAACACGGTGAGATTACAGACAGCGGTAGTGACGGTATTGTGAATGAGAACCGATATAAAATTCATGAAATATACGATCTCGTAAACGGTATTCGCTTGATCGTCGATGAAAATTTCCGTCCCCGGAAAGGGTCGTGGTCTCAGAGTGACGTTGAACTCATTTATCGTGTTTCCCGAAAATATCGGCAGGATCAAAGAATACGCAAACGCGCCACCGTATACAACGCACATACAGGCGAACGTCAGGGAATGCGAGTAACAAACTTTTTTCATCATTATATCTCGCTCGGACGAGTTTTTCATGGCTCGCCAATCCACCTCCATGTGTCGCACGCAAAGTTTCACCGTGTTGGATCGAAGTATCATTACGACGTGCATAACTATGTTAGCCACTTGAGACGCGATCGGCCCGAGGAGAATAAAAATTTCGAGACGATCCAAAGGTTTTACCATAACGTAGGCGCAAATCGGAGCCGTCAGTGTCATCATCGATACCAGAGCAAACAGGAGTACGAATTTTGATAAATTTTTCTCGATTCTCGTGGCTTTTGTCACGACCATCGGCCATATGCCGAGAAATCGAAAAAGCCAACGTATATAACGCATCGAAAAATCTACGTCTCGATCTTGTGGCGATGCGTCATTCAAATCCGCTGAAACTTGATCGGCAATATTCATCGTGCAATCGTCAATGTTAAATGTACGAATGTGGTAACGCGACGGTCATTTTTTTCCACCCCTGTGTCTTCATTGCGGCATCGAATGGTTTACCGTTTGCGTCCACGAATCGCAAAACAATGAACATCGATTATTAACGAGTTTGGTTCCGCACACACAGCGAACAATACTCTCCCGTGCAAAAAGAGATGAATAAATAAATGAAACGAACATTTAGCGAGAGGGAGTGGAGCAGAATTGTCAATATTTCACGAATGTAACCCGAGACATGCGCACGAAATGTTCGTCACCCTTTGTACGATTCGTCCGAGGGCTAATCTTCATTTTGTGTGCTTTTCATCCCCTCCCCGAGGATGTGTCGTACACAATTGCGGACGGTGTTCAAACATTCGTTCATTCGTTAGCAGTGTCCAATCAATTTTGCCGAGAAGTACTTCAAGCTCTATCTAGAGAGTGCATGTGTCTCTTTGCACAGATAAAACGAAATTGCTCGAACTTTCTTAACGAGCTTTTCCTCAAAGCTTTGTCGAAGAAATGATGGACGTGAGTTTTGACTTGTCATTTTTATTTGACAATCTATGAATCTTGCGTGATTTTGGACGTTATTGTCGAGATTCGTGGAATAACGAAAAATTGGTGGATGAGTTTGTTTATGTGTGAATTTATTTATATATGAATATATATTACCTTTCCGAATGATGGGAAAGTTTCAGAGTGCATGATTAACGCAATATTATCGAGCAAGTGGAAAACAATGAATTTTTGAACGTGCTCGATGAAACTTTGTGAATTAAAATACATCGATCGGAAACTTGAAAGTTATGAAATTATTGACGAAAATGTAACGAAAAAAATTAATTGAAATCGTGGGTGAGGTGACTTGAAACTGAATGTCACATAATTTCGCGTGTGTCATAGTATCTTACGAAATAAAAAATACAAGAAAATGTGTAGTTGACGAGAGAAAAAAAATGGAGCACAAGTTGATTCTTCTGCATGCTGTAATAGAATCTTTCGAGGACAAATAATGTTTCCTTTTCGACCGGGAAGAAAAAAGATTGAAATACTGACGGAATATTTACCAAAATTCATCGACGATGGTTCACTGTTCGCGCTATCATTTTATGATCCTTAAAATTAGTTAAAATGCATTCAAACTACGAATATAACCGATGGCACGTTGTTTAAACATAATCACGACCGATCAACGATCAATATATAATTTTCAGTTATTAGTTCCAAGCATAATCGAGCCAGCTATCACGTTTTTACATCATTTTCATCAATCGTTCTTCGTCACTCAGTCATTGTTCGAAGCATATTCAAGTAACCGAACGAAGTCTTCATAATCTAAAATAAAGAATAAATTGAAAGAAAAAATCGTTGTAGAGTTTAAAAAAAAAAAAGATCCTGCATCGCGCATACGCACGTTCCCAAAAGTCGTTATCGAGAGTTCCACCATTCGTCCGGCAGTGAGCTTACGTGGATAATTGCCCATTGTGATAAACATAACCAGTGCAAGTCCGGTTTTGCCCGGAAGTCTGTACCATTCGGTCATGTAGGCGGTTTTGCCTACAGCCTCGCACTGAAATTGCAGATTTCTTTATTAAAAAAGAAAAATGAATTGCTTGGGGAAAAGTTCCAGCGATTACCTTTTCCTTCAGGAGTTCACCGATCCGGCAAAATATGAATATATTAAAAGACAAAGACACGAGCAGGGTCGTATAAGATATCGACGCCATGACACTCGTATTTTTCTGTTCCTAAAATAAAGATCTTTTCTCGTAAGAGTTTTTCGTAAAATAAAGATGTTTCTCTCGAAAAAACGTCATCCCGAAATACTAATCATTCGCCATTCTCGAATCTTGGTGAAAATAAAGTTTAACGATTTTTCTTCTTTATGAAAGAAATAATCGGCATTGAAAAATTCATCAAAGTAAATTAATTTTTCGATGCGAGTCTTACAAAAGATTTCCAATGATCTGAAAAATCGTTTCCGCAGTTTGCTCTTTTTTAATTTATTCCGATTGAAAAATCCTGAAAGGTAAACGCATGGGCTTGATAATAGCATGATTTTCATCGAGTGAATTTACGTTCGAAAAAAAATTTACGTGAATAATACAGATAACTATTGTCCCCCACAGCCGGTACTCTAACGCAACGTGTATTTATAACAAAATTCGCTCACAAAAATTCTTAACTGTCTTTTTTAATTTCGGTAAATATTCGGAAGTGTAACTCCTGTGAAAATCCGACTGTAAATTTTGTAATACATTTTTTTGTGATTATACAACCTTATATTAAGTTGAATTTTGGTGGAGAACAGGGTTTTTAATGCGTCAATCTCCTTTTTTTTCTTGATCAATTTGAAACTCCTGAACGAGCTACGGTTATTGAATGTGCGTAAAATGTGAATGTAATGTCAGATTTTTGGAAGGCTTACAATTGTGTTAAAGAAAAAGTCGATTGCAAAATTATCATGCTTTTATTTGTGCTACTAGCGTAGTCGATTGATGCTCGGGATTTCAACATGTAACGGTGAATCATTCATCGAATTTCGTCGATCCAGATTCGGGAGCATATACACAAAATGTTGAAAAAATATCGCTCGATGCTCGTGGTAGTATCTTCAATGCTATTCAGCAATTTCATAATGAATGTCATAATTCAGCATGAAAATAGTTTGTACAGAAATTTGTCAGAAATAGTTGGAACTTTTAGCATTTTTAACAAAATTTTTTACAAAATTCTGTAAAAAAATATTTATTGACACATGCGCTGCCATAATAATGTGAAATATGATATTTTGAAACCGTAAGAAACCACTAAAAATAAAAATCAGCCCGCCGATTCTCACAGGAGTTGCACCTTCGAATATTCACCTTAATTTATTTTTACCGTTATTAACATGTACGCCACCAAACATATTATGAGAGTGGCAGCGACCACCTCTATGAGACACAGCTCCCGAAGAAGTTCATCGATCTTGGATGCAAATCTGGTTGAAATAGAAAATGAAAGGATATTTTTCCAAAGAACACGCACGAGGAAAGAGTAATGACAAAAATGTTCACCAAAGTCTCGAGGATGATGAAAAATGATGATGAAGATGCCGATGATTGTATCTTACGAGTAACTATTTTATCGTCAATTTTCATCTTTTAAATCGCAAAGTTGGAAACGCGATACTTTTTACGCAAATTCTGGACTGTATCGAGAGTCTCCTTCGATGCTATTTTGCCTCTGAATTCGGTCGAAACGTATGAAATGTCACAATGTTGGTGAAACGTGCGGGTGAATCATGAAAGATGTCTGCATTAATGAATTTCGTTTGTCATAGTCGCACAGCTCCGTTAACGAACGGAAAGAGTAATTTCGTAAACGAGAGAAAAAAGAAATGACAATTTTCTCGTATATGAAAATACACGTTAAAATAATATGTACAATTCTTTACCCCAGTACTCTGACGTGAGTCTTAATGATGAAAGCTATCCCTCTTTGAACAGCCATTTTGTCACCATCCGTTCCCTCTTCCTTCCCAACGAGATTCTCCAGCCTGGACATGACGATTTGTATTTGTCCACAAGCGTGACAGACGAGGACAGCAGCGAGATTGCATATCGCGCTGATGATCGCGGATACGTAAAATATCGAGACGCAACTGACGAAAACGATGATTTCATAATTGTGACCGGTGCGTAGATCGACGTAGATATCGATGCCGGGAACGGTGATCGGTCTGATGGTTTCGTTCAACGAATTCACCTTCCTGGGTGAGACGAATGGCAAAATATTGTAGAATATCGTGCCACTGTAGAGGCAAGAAACGCATATTATCGTGAGGCTGCGTCCTATTCGCAAATTTTTCATCATTATTTCACGATCTTCGTCGTTCTCCAATCTTCGCCAATCGGCTTCCATGTGCTGAATGCACAGTTTAATTGCGTCCCGTTGATATATGAGAATAAGATTTTTTACAACGCTCGATGCTCGAAAGCTCAACGGCGCGAGTAAAACGAGAAATTGCGTCGGAGTTAAATCGCGAACGATCGGTATCGAGACGAGTGGGACCAGAAGCAACGTTATCACAGCCGAGGGAAAGGGTTTCAGAAATTTCGAGACGTGTCTTTCCAATCTCGTTGAATTCGATATCACATCCGGCCAAATGCCGAGAAGGGTGAAAAACCATCGAGTGTATTGCATCGAAAAATTAACATCCGCCTCGTAATTTTTGTTCGTTACCCTCTCGATCTTAACGCCTGTTTCGTAATTCTCAGCACGTGCCATCATCGCGCCAATGTTCCAAGTTTCGCCAGTGACTGAGTCGTACCTTCGATTCGCGTCGATCTTTTTTTTGCCGATACTCTTCTTGAAAAATTATTTATGGCTCGATGTGCAACGTGGCACATGTTTATTATCAATTATCGAGTACGAATTGCGCATGCTTTTCGTTTTCCGTCCAATTTATTTTTCTCTCTCGGGCATGGAAGAGGCGTGTGCCTTCCATTTTTAAGAGGGAGCAGCAGAAGGGATGCGAAAAAAACTCGCGTACGTGAAACATTCATGAGCGCTCGAAGCTTTTGCATACTTTTCCCTCGTTTTTCTTTACCCCGTCACTGCCACACTGTTTTTGTTGTAAAAAAACAAGTTGACGGTGTTTTGTACGGCGTGGAGACTCGTTTATCGATTTCGTGCTATACGTCTTGGGGTGTTCGTCGAGAGAGGACTTTTGAGGTCTTTTTGACGGAACGTTACAAACATCGATCTTGTTATTTGCTTGAAAAATATAAAGAATGTTATTTTGAACATTGGCGTTTATTAAATGTTCTGTTAAATTTTGTTCGTTCGTTTTGATCTATTTCACCGGATGCGATCGAGAATTATATGCTGACTGGTGAATTGAAAAAAAAAAATCGGTGCTGCTTCGATATTGCTTCAATGATTTTTGGAAAATAGTTGTTAATTATGAGTTTCTCGTGACAATACTTTTTTTAAATAAATCACCGACTGCCAACAATTCGGTGAGCTCGTCGGTCATTACTATCACCAACTGCTGCATCGAGAGGCCAAGAGAGAGAAAAGAGAACCGGACACAAGAAAAAAGCAGTAATTTCATTCGTCGAAAGTATATTGCATTATTGTTGCTCCAAACTTGATAGCGCGAAATAGATGCGGAAACAAAGTGAAAGACAATGAATACTGGAAGACAAATGGGGAAAAAACTGTAGAATATGCAACAGCAGCGAGGAAACCCTGACACATAATATATTCAAGGAGTGCGAAAGGACGAGAAGAGACAGTGAAGTAGAGGATATGCTGAAATCGAATAGGAGGATGCTAAATGTATTGAAAGAAATAGAGAAGGAACAAAAGCGAAAAGAGTTACAAGTGCGGAGTTAAAGTCATAAGATGGATGTAATAATGTGTAGAGTATGTGATTAAAATAAGAGAAAAGCGTGATGCGAAGGAGGAGAACGTCTTAATACGAAAGGCGAGGATAAAAAGCAAATAAAAAATAATAATTCTCCTCCAAAAAGATAATAGTCTGATGGGAATAAATTTGTATTCAATAGAATATGATTCCGTAAATGAAATTATTTTTCCGATGTAATGTCGTTCATCACTTTGTCATTCAGTGACGATCGTAACCGTGTTTTGTGATTATTCAAAATTTGGGAATATTAACGTGTAAATAAATAAATTCGATATGCAACTCAGTCCCTGATGAAGAAACGAAGAAAAAACTGAGTGCCACTTTACTGATCCTCGATTGCTGCTGTCAGAATTTTTTTTTTATGTGTCATCATGCAACAAGAGACTGTATGATTTAAAAAATGGTGGTTTAGAACAAGCGGCATTCATACTATACTTTTCATATGCTGGCTATTCTACATTTTATTTAATTCACTGTAAACTATTTC
Source organism: Heteropelma amictum (assembly GCA_959613375.1). Taxonomy (NCBI): domain Eukaryota; kingdom Metazoa; phylum Arthropoda; class Insecta; order Hymenoptera; family Ichneumonidae; genus Heteropelma; species Heteropelma amictum. The sequence goes on from OY390725.1 coordinate 7,484,084, forward strand.
CTCCTAATGAAAAATACGTCAATTTTTCTATCGCAATTATGACACTAGACCGCGGTGATTTTGCATTGAATGAGAGAGAAAGCAAAGATGGTGTAATCTCAATCGTCCGATTGGGCAAAAGTTCGTAACATATTCTGATAAATTATTGACGTTTTCATGATCTAAAAAAACAAAGAGGAAAATCAAGAAAAATGATGATTAATATACGCAGTCGATAAGTTGCATTTATTCACGCTGAATTGTTTTACTCACGGCTCCGAAAGTACAAATGGAGAGTTCCATCATCCCTCCGGCCGTTATTTTATGGGGATAATTGGCCATCGCCATTATCATTACGGTGCAGAGCCCTTTTTTCTCTGGTATTCTGTACCATTCGGTCATATACGCTGCATTTCCCACTTGTTGAAACTGCAGATGATGTGTCGTTATATTTTATCCGCATCAAGATAAAATTTCGTTTGAAAATCGTCGTTAAAATGTTACCTGCTCCTTGAGAAGTTCACCGATGTAACAAAATATGAAAATGTTATACGTATACGATATGAGCAGCAAAAAATATGTCAATGTTTGCACCGTACCGAGGTTCCGCCAATCCTTTTGTAAATGTACAAAAAAAATTGAATTTTTTAATTATTTTTTTGTTTTAATTTCATTTTCATATTTCGAGGGTGAATTTTAGTGCACATTATAAAATTAATGTAAAAATTAATGAATAATACAGCAGCACTGTACATCTCAACAGCATTTGCGGCAGTTATCCGGACGCATGTACGTTCGAAAATTAAGTAATGTATCGTAAGAGACTTTCGGTAATTTAGCGGGCCTCACAGATATTTAATATTTTACTGTGAAATATATATTTCTGTGTCGAATATTGCATTTTCCGTTATATTTGCATTTTCCATAACTTGTTTGAGAGTTTTTTCAACGCGTAGTCGCAAAACACCAATCTACACCGAACTTTAAGAGAATACTTAAGGAGGTGAAATTGCACGTTAATCCTTTGCATTATTGATTGCAGAATTTTATGAAAAGTACAGAGAGCTAATCTGCTCTTTAAACGATAATAATCCGCATGTGATTTTAAAGAAATTTTCAACTTGAGCAAAAAAAAAAGCTTTGGTCGATTCATCTCTCACCATGATACTTATACGTACTTGAGAGGGTGTAATACTTAAGGGGGTGAAATTGCACATTAATCTTCGTCATCATTGATGGCAGAATTTTATGAAAAATACAGAGAGGTAATCTGTTCTTTAAACAATAATAATTCGCATGTGATTTTAAAGAAATTTTCAACTTGAGAAAAAAAAAAGGTTCGGGTGATTCATTTCTCACCATGACGTAATATTCCAATAAACACAGTATCAAAGTAGCAGAAACAACTTCGACTAGACATAATTCTTTTAGAGCCTCGTCGATGATCGACGACAGTCTGCAAGGAAAGAGGAAATGCATACAAATAAAAAAAAGTTGAAGAACGTGGACTTTCCTCTGCCAGGACAAATTTTAAACTTGAAAGATAGTTATCAGAGAAAAAAAACTGTCCATTAGATTGAATTCTATCCTCTTTATATATATATTTTTTTTTTCACGAAAGTTTCTTTACTCATCACGTAAAAACAATCGTATTCCATGGTCCGGGAATATGGCTGTAAAATACGAAGCAAGTCTCGTTCCTTTTTTAACGTTCGCTTGGAACATCCGACAGTATTAAGAAATTAAATTAATCCGTTCACTGAATAGTTACAAAGAAATACCGAAAAATGTCGTGAACATTATTTAAAAATCAATTGTTCAGAAGGAATACAAAATTACATGTAAAAATGAATATTATTTGTCATCAATTACCGCAAACCCCGCTCATGGCACAGTATGAGGAAAGAAATACGTTTCTCGATTTCCTCTCGATGCTGCGTCTCGTTTATTCCGTCAAAGAGCCTCTCGAGCCTCGACATTACGATCTGCATTTGTCCACAGGCGTGAGTAACGAAAAGCGCGGTGAGATTAACGGCTGCGATCGTCACTGTGAATCTGACGAACGCTGAGAGACACGTCGTCCAAAAGATGATTTCGTACGTTGGACTTTTTTGAGCGTCAACCAACAGATCGTAGCCCGGATAAACGAGAGGTCTGATAGTTTCGTTAAGGGCATTTACGCTCGATCCCCTTATCAGTGGCATTACGGTGTGCAAAAATATACCGCCGGTGTACAAGAAGAAGCCCGAAGCCGCGGTTATGCCGCGCTTAACTTTAACATTTTGCATCATGATACCACGATCGGTTTCACCAACAACATTCATCCAATCGATCTCCATGTGCTCCATACAGGTTTTTATCTCCTCGCAATGATAGATGATGAAGGCATATTTGAGAACACTCGCCAAACAGGGTGACAACAGGCCAACGCTGAATCTGGTCCCGGTGAGATCTCTCACTCGGAAAACGATATGAAGACTCGTTGGTACGATTAGAAATATCATACTCAAGAGACAGAGCGCGATTACGAGTTTCGACGAACATCTTGCCCTCCGGGACAATTTTTTCGTCACCATTGGCCATACACCGAGAATTTCAAGGAGCCATTTCGTATATCGGATCATGTATCTTATGTCCGATTCGTGATCTTTGTTTGGGAATTTGACGTTTCGAGCAGAGGCCATTTTACCCTTCTGACATATTGTGTAGTCGCATCAAGCACTTATCCAAGACTGATTCGACCAAGTCGTCGTGGATAATTACGATTCTCGTCAGCTTTTACTTTGCCCTCGTTTCCGCGCGATCACTGTTTGCCTGTTTACTTATGAATTTATGGCTTGCGCATTGGAAATTACCGTTCGCGCAAACTCTTCTTATTCTCCCTCGGACTTTCTTTTTACTGGTCGTTTTTTGCTTATACAATGCCCGTTTCGCGCCGCGGAGGGATGAAACTGATTCGAAACGAGATTATTGATCAGGAGTGGGCGACAACGAATGAGCGACGAGTATTTAGCGATGCGTTTGTGTGCGGATCGTGTGCAACTCGCAGGAGCTCCTCCCACTGTCGTTTGTCAGAAAGGGTGTGCAACCCAGTCCTCGGCTGTCCTGGTACCTTGTCGTTGTAATTATGTGCCCCCCTCCATCAGGCCGCCAAGCGCGCGAGGGTGGAAGAAATTTCCGAGGCTCAAAGGATCAGATGTCCGCTGGTACCCAACGTGTGAGGATATTTGTGAGTGACTGGTACATGGCCAAGTGCCAAACTTTTATAACGGCTTCTCTCTCACGAGAAATCACGAGAATTTTTTTTTCAATTATACGTAACGCTAAAATGCGCAAAAAAAACTAGTGTCGCTAAACATACAGGTAAAAGTGAATTTTGTGTGAATCGATGTCGTGGGATGTGTAATACACTTTATAAAACGATGACAGAAAGTATCATTTGAGTCACTCTTCTATCACAGGAAGCAAACAAATTCATAAAAAAAAAACGGTGAAATTCCTTTTGGTATCTTTTCTTTTCGACGAAGGATTTCGACACTTGGATGCTCAATGATGCTCTCTATACTGACATTAGCTTTTGCACGCCTTGTAAAACACCCTGCATAGTTTTTTTAAAATCCGACCAGACTTGCGTTTGCGCGACTTATCGAGGGACTGAGGTCATCTCAGTCCCTCGATAAGTCGCGGATAAGTCGCGTCGTCGCAGAAAAATTTACTCAAAAATGAAAATCCAACTTGATCGTTCAAGTATATATGTAGCCTAATGACGAAAATGAAAATAGCGGCCTAATGACGGGAAAATAAAAGTGCGCGTTAATTTAAAAATCGAGGCGAAAACATGTGGTTAAAGAAAAAAGAGTTTTCACAAGGAAGCCCCTGCTGTTATTTCTTAAGATGCAAGTTATCACCCCATCGAATTTCATTAATATTCGCTCAGCGATTTAGCGGTCGGGACGTTTCGACAATTTATCATAAATTTTTGTTCGGTCCATGCGAAAAAAAAAACAAACGATACGCAGGATTATCTCCATTTTATTCGCGATACTTAATCATATGACGTTCGCATCTTCCCTAAACTAATCGCGTCCCAGCATTTCGGTTATGCAAATATAGCCGATTTGCCGGATTTTCAAAGTGACTGAGAGACGCCGCTATAGTTGCAAGTGTAATTATCTAAACTATCCCATGTTTTCACATAATATTTTCCAATCAATCTTTTTCACTCCGTCATTGTTCGAAGCATGTTTAAATAGCCAAATGACGTCTTCATAATCTAGAACAAACAATTGATTGACGAAGAAACGTTGCGATGGGTAGAAATAAAAGTAGGGGAAATGATCTCGTTTTGTGCACGTGTGTTATATGGATGGTATTGCACGTCTTATACATACATACGTTTCCAAAAGTCGTTATCGAGAGTTCCACCATTCCGCCGGCAGTGAGCTTACGCGGATAATTGCTCATTATGATGAACATAACCAGTGCGAGTCCTGTTTTGTCCGGCAGCCTGTACCATTCGGTCATGTATGCACTTTTTCCAACAGCTTCGCACTAAAATGGTATACCTTTTTTTTGTAAAACGAGAGAGCCACTTGGAAAAAAGTATCGTTGCATTACCTTTTCCTTCAGAAGCTCACCGATTCGACAAAATATGAATATATTGAAGGACAACGAGACGAGTAGAATCGTATACGATAACGAAGACATGACGGTTCTATTTTTTCGTTCCTGAAATAAAGATCGTTTGGGAGAACCAGCCTGTAAGAAGTCATTCGATTCTACAAATTCTACGATGCCATTTAAGAAATTCTTTAAAGACAAATCCGAGTACGTTTTCGAATTTTTCACCCGCATTTTCGATTTTTTAATTATCGTGGGTCTAATGATTCGTTTTTCATTCGAAACGATTCTTCAAATAACGTTCTTCAAATAACGCAAATAAAATTGCTTTTTCAAATCACCTTGAAACTGCGAGTTTCAATGGCTGTTCAGACGGCCGAAACGAGGAGATTTTAGACCGACGGCAAGTTTTCCCCCCGAGAGCAGAGAAATTCTCTGCATGGAAATTCTCAGTTTCGAAAAAAATGATATGAAAAATATAGCGTGTGGTACGGGAAAAACGCGATTTCAGTCGCCTCCGACTCTGTCGGTCAATTACGTGCTCGTCTAAAATCGTCTTGTTTCATTCGGATAACCGAGCTAAAAGATATCAACTTCGCGGTTGCGAAAATATTGCCTGTCCGAGATTATTTTTTCTCAAAATCAAAAATTCTATCAGACTCAAAGAAAATTTGTAATTCGTTGACGCGTGTGTTTCTTCCTCGCAAACAATTTCGAAAGCGAAGAAATTGAGTACAACTCTGCTTACAGAGCTCTTGTTCTTGTGGCCAACGAATGAAAGTGTTTTGTTTGATTATTTTTTTTTTTTTTACCATTATGAACATGTACGCGATCAAACAGATCATGAGAGTCGCGGCGACCACTTCTATGAGACATAGTTCGCGCAGAATTTCGTCGATCTTCGATGCAAATCTGAGAGAAAGGAAAATAAAAATGCTTTTTCCCCAAGGCAGACACATAAAAAATGTAATGAAAAAAGCGTTCACCAAAATCTCATGAATAGTGGAAAAATGATGATGAAGCAGTGTTGAAGATCTTTTATGCGCACGCGTTTTAAGCACAAACGTCTTTTTTTTTTGTCAACTAGTTCATCGCCTCTGACGTGAAAAGCTTCTACTCATGAGCCTAAAGTTTTAGAAAACACGGTTAGATGAATTGGCGAAACGATGTATAAACATTTTATAAATATATTTTGTCACTTTCTACGAATGAAACTTGATTTTCACAATTATACGATACTTGTTATCGATACAAGCGGCATGGATGAAAAAAGACTGAAAAAATGACGTTTCGGTAAGGGACAAACATATTTTCATAATACCTGAGTGCTCTGCTGTGAGTTCGAATGATGAAAGTTATCCCTCTTTGAATAGCCATTCTGTCGGTCTTGGTGCCGTCTTCTTTACCCACCAGGCTCTCCAATCGTGACATGACTATTTGCATTTGTCCGCAAGCGTGACATACGAGTACCGCAGCGAGATTGCATATAGCAGTGATGATTGCGGAAACGTAAAAGATTGAGAAGCAACTGACGAATACGACGATCTCGTAATTGTGACCGGCGCGTAGATCGACGTAAATATCGATACCGGGAACGGTGATCGGTCTGATGGTCTCGTTAATTGAATTCACTTTTCTGGGTGAAACGAACGGCAAAATATTGTAAAACAACGTAGCGCTGTAGAGGCAAGACACGCTTATTATCGTGAGGCTGCGACCCATTCGTAAATTTTTCAGCATTATTTCACGGTCCTCGTTGTTCTCCAGGGTTCTCCAATCGGTCTCCATGTGTTTAATGCACGATTTAATGGCGTTTCGTTGATATATGAGAATGAGATTTTTGATGACGCTAGACGCGCGGAAACTTATCGGCCCGAGGATGTAAAGAAATTGCGTTGGAGTTAGATCGCGAAAGATCGGTATCGATACGAAGGGTACCAGGAGCAGCGTTATCACGGCCGAGGGAAACGGCTTGAGAAATTTTGACAGGTGTCTTTCGAATCTAGTTGAATCTGATATTACGTCGGGCCAAATGCCGAGGAGAGTCAAAAACCATCGGGTATACTGCATTGAAAAATTAACATCGGCCTCGTAATTTTTATTCGTCACTGTGTCGATCAAACTGCTCGATCGGTAACCCTCATTATTCATTGCTTCCAACATTCGGATGGCGACTGAGTCGTATCTCGAGCTTACTTTTTTTTGCTGGGACTCCTCGCTGGTGCAATTACTTATCGTCTCATGTGTCGCCGTTTTCTTATGCACATAATTTATCGAGTACACGCGCCTCGAACGTCTCGTTGCTTTTCCCTCCAGTTATAATCGTTTTGCCTCAGAGTGAGGTGAGCTTTTTGCATTTCTGGGCAATCGAAGGGTGGCAGGGATGCGGGGAAGAGCCTTCTGCATTAATTTGAAATTCATGCGCGCAAGAAGCTCTTGCCTATCTTTTCCATTGTTCTTCGCTTTCTCCCACTACCTTGTTTTTTTTTTATAATGGAAGGAAACTTTGCAGCAGTGCGTCGTACGGCACAGGGCTCTTGATATCGATTCAATACTAGACGCCCTGCTGTGTTCGTGCGAGTGTGGAACGACAAGAGGATTCTCCAGGTCCACTTGACAGAAATCGGCCAAGTTCGAGTCTCTGTTATTTGTTGATAACAACGCGGACAATATTTTTTTTGGATAGCATGATTCGTGTCGAAGGTTATTCGTTAAAAAGGCGTGAAAAAAAATTGTCAGATGGTGGTATTCCGAGTTTGTTTAACTGTTCGAAATCGGGGCAAGTTCTTTCACTTTTTGACATTTTTATTAATAAGTTGATGGTAAAGCCTGTACCAAATGAGTCAGAGAAAAAGGGAAAAAACTAACTGACGATAATATTGAGATATCGTGATGGAAATAACCACGAAAGAACGGTAATTTTTTTAAATATTAGCAGCGAGATTTTGCAAAAACTTTCGATCGCGTAAAATGTGTAATTCTTATTCCCTACGCCTGCACTGGTGCTTTTGTGATTATTGGAAAATCCGGATTTTTATAATAATCATGGGTGGAGTTTTACCATTTTCATCATCGAAATAAATTCGTAATGAAGCTGCCCCTTTTTTCATACGAGAGCACGCAGTTTCTACAATTATCTGAATGTTTTAGTGTTTTTTTTTCTTCGTAAAAGTCACTTTCCACATCAGATCGTACCAACGCTACAAAAAAATGTGTTACGTAAGTAACAGTGTTTTGTTTTTGTGTTTCGCTTTTAGGATAGTTTGAAAAATATTCGATATTCAATTCACGCTCCCAAAATGTTTCGTGCGTATTCTATTATGGTGAAGCGTCGGAGATGAACCGTTGCTGCCCAATACGACAGTAGTCGGCGCTCCTCGCTGAGACAAGGAATTGTGAGCTTTGTCACAGTGAGACGCAAAATTCGTAAGCCAAGTGAAAGTCGAGTTGTTTTTCCCAAAAAATAACGCCCCATTTTGCAGCGTCTTTTTTTAAAGAAAAGCTTGAAATTGTTGGCTGTTGAAATAATTTCTGTTGGATTTATTTTCAGACTGTTACAGCTCGTAACATGTTTAAATACATGGCAGAAGTTTTCATTATCTGAAAAACAATTAGTGTAAAATTATTATTGAAATACATGGAATATTTCGGTGTTTGTATATGCGCCGAGCTTTTCGAGCCTACTATCACTTTTGATCTTCCGCACAGAATTTCATTGCGTAAGCGAGTTGAGTTGTTTTTTTGCAAATCATTTGATTGTGAAAATATGGTCGAAAATTACATTTTTTTGGTCTTTATCCAGATTTTTTGAAAAATCTGATACAAACGTGGTTTTTGCTCCATTTCGAACCTTTTCGTTTTGTCTTTTGGTAAACATTTTTTTTCGGTTTTAACACAACGGTACTCACGATCCCAAAACTGCACATTGACAATTCCATCATTCGTCCAGCGGTCATTTTCGTCGAACGGTTGGACATAGCTATGATGAGAATGACAGCGCGGCCACTCTTACCGGGCAATCTGTGCCACTCGATCATGTATGCAACTTTGCCGATTTTGTAAAACTGCCCAAAATGGATGAAAGAATATTAAAGTTTCCGTTATCATTTCAATTCGTCTCCATTTCACGCACGTTTTAACCCGAATGTTCCACCGTTTCCAAATATAAAATGGCCGAATTTTACGCGAGAAAAGATGTACCTTTTCGATTGATCCGATTTATTAATACCTGTTCGTTCAGTAATTCGCCGATGTGACACAGTATGAAAATATTGAAAACGTACGACGTCAGTAGTATAAAATACGTTATTATAGCGACAAACTCGCTGTTGTTCCACTCCTGTACAATAAAAAGTATATTTGCACTTGAAAATTTCTTTTCAAAGTCTCGTCCTTGGAAAAAAGATTTCATCTCGCGAGACAAAGAGTCTCGAATGACTGAGGGAAACTTTATTTCTTCCCCTGGCGATTCGTTTCTCATATAGTATACCGTACCGTCATGCAATAATATTCGAGCAGGCATATTATCGTCGTTGCCGCCATGACTTCGATGAGAAATATTTCTCGCATAGCTTCGTCAATTTTTGAGGCTAATCTGCAGAAATGATTTTCTTAATTCAAGTCAAACATCGCGTGGGCTATATCCTCCTCGTGCTCAGCCGTTAACATCCCAATCAGCATTACCGCAGACCCCTAACGTGCTGTCGTACGATGGAACGTATTCTTTTCTCGATCGCCTTTGAATTTTTTCCCTCGTTGATCGTCAAATCATCGAATATCAAGCTCAGTCTCGATATTACGATCTCAATTTGTCCGCAAATGTGACTGACGAAAACCGCTGCCAAATTACATATAGCAATTGTAATCGTGTATCTGACAAATCCCGAGAGACAAGTGAGGAAATAAATGATTTCGTAGGTCGGAGTGATTTGTGGATCGACGAACATTTCGTAGCCAGGATAAACCAGAGGTCTCGTCGTGACGTTGAGCTCGTTGATTTTCGAGCCTTTGACAATCGGCATTACCGTGTGATAAGACATACCACCCGTGTACAAAAACGTGCCGCAGACGATCGTTATTCCCCGGCCGATTGACGCGTTTCTTCTCATAATCGCACATTCGTTTTCGCTCTCGATATTCGACCAATCTTTTTTCATTTCCTCCAGGCACTCTTTAATCGTGTTTGCACGTATCAGGATGAAGGAGTACTTGAGTACGACCCCGAGTGACGCACCAACCGGGCCCAATAACTTAACCTTTGCAAGGGGATTCTTTTCGCGAAAAATCGTGTGGAGTGCGGCCGGTATGAAAGTAAAAACAACAATAAAGAAACATGAAATAATTGTGAATGCCGAGTAGAATTTCGATCTCTTCGACGAGTACGACGTTATCAAGGGCCAAACACCGAGAAAAGTCAGGATCCATCGCGTGTACCGTTGCGTTTGTTTTATATCTTTTTCGTAATAATTATTGTCGCTTCCGGTGTTTCCGCAAATCGTACGATCAATAGTACGCTCATGAGGGAACATTGCACGCGACTGACGCGAGATTCATCCGCGGTTTTCTCGAGTTTTCGGTCTTACTCTGCCCATCGCGTCAACGAAATACATTTTTTATGCACGGGGAATTTCAACGGGCGCTTACATACCCTCGACGTAATGACAAGGACTGCGGACGCGCGTTGCGAGCTCAAAGGGCGCTCGTAATCCGCGCAAGCTCTTTGCATTTTGTTGTAGCGCAGTTGCCCTGACGACGAACCGCCTTCGACGAAAGAAAGGGTTTCTTTTTCCTTCTTTTTTTAATCGATTTAGTCAGATGTTGCTCTCTGCCGGAGGAGTAACGTCCGCCAGCAATATTGTTTTCGAAAGAAATACGTGCATGAACAACCGTTGAAGACAAAGTGTCGAAACAATTTTTTTTTGCTCGTTTGGCCATCCGAAGGACAATTAAGTTGCAGATGCAGTCCTGTTGCAGTTTTACGTTTTTTTCTGTCGCGAAAGTGATTTTTCTCACGTTGCGTCAATTTTATTGAATAATTCTGAATGGACCATTGTCCAATTACGTATCTATGGTTCCTTTTGTGTAGCAGCACCTTTCCGCTATTATGGCAATCTTGCTGGGCAAGTTAGCCTAACTTTTTTTAAAATACTAACGTGAAAAACGAACAAGTTATAACGCGAATTCTTCGCAATACGTTTTCGGATGAATGTCCATGTGTTGTTTCAATTTTCTCAGCTCGTTGCGGTCCGTAGAATGTTGAGATACGTTATCGAGGTCCTAATTATCTGCAAAACCTCGATGCATTATTTGGAAATATTTTTTTACGAGTTATTCTCGCGAGAAGGTCAGAGAAGAATTCAAGTTTGACAAAAAAAAAACTTTTGTCTGCCTATCGAGTGATTACACTCACAGCGCCAAAATTACGTATTGATAAATCCATCATTCGACCAGCTGTTAATTTGCGGGGATAGCTGGCCATAGCCATAACCATTATAAGGGCTAGGCCTTGCTTGCCGGGCAGTCTGTACCATTCGACCATATATGCTGCTCTCCCAACCGTTTGATACTGAAAAGGACGAAAAAGATGAAAGATAATTGTTTTCGGCCCCAAGAATTTTTCGTTCTGCAAGCATGTGAGTGCAAGAAGTATTTCAAGCAATTTTCCAATTTTTAAGACAGCCGCAAGGATTATGATTTTTCTAAGATTTTTTCACCAAAAAAATACATACATCCCGAGTAAAAATTTGTCAAAAGCGTTTGTTTTTTTTTCGTCGACTGGTTTTCGTAAGACTGACTTATTTTCAAAGTTTCAAAGTGATATGAGCGACTCGGGATACAGCGGTCCTCTTTAAATTTGTCGAGAAGAAAAAAAAAATCACAATTATACGCGCGAAATGATCCGCGGTAAAATGAGTCACGGGAGAAATTTTTTATTCATTTTTTCTATGGCAATTTATTGGTAAATAATAATTTTTTCCAAATCGATAAACTTTCAACGCGTTCGGTAAATATTAAAGTAACAAAAAATGTCATTTATGGAAGACATTATTGCAATAATTGCAATGATGATGAAAAAATTGAACAACACGCGTGACTCGGAATCCAACTGGCTAGTATTTTCAAGATCATTTCTACGGTGGCTTCGAAGAGTTTATTAGGTTAGGCAGAGCGCGGCTCTAATTCGCGCGAGAATAATTAATACCTGTTCCTGAAGTAGCTCACCGATGTGGCAGAATATAAATGTATTGAAAACGTACGATATCAGCAGTATAAAATATGTCGCAACTGCAACCGGTTCGCTGTTTTGCCATTCCTAAAAATCAATTTTTCAGAATGAAACGTGTCATTAGAAAATTCGGAGTTATGGAAAATGTGCTTCACCCTCATGCAGTAGTACTCCAGTAAACATATACACAGTGTAGACGTCATCACTTCGATGAGGCAAATCTCCCGTAAAGTGTGGTCAATTTTCGCCGACAATCTAAGCACAAAAAATTGCACGCATTACGATGTTATTACAAAAATAAACCCGATTATTCGAATCCTGATCTCGGCGAAATAAATTTGGACGTATAAAAATCAAAAGTCAGTGAAATATGAAAGTATCACGAGTGATAAATGTCTGAAAACAGGATTTATGTATCTATGATAAATGCGATCGTTACCCCAAACCGCTGACGTGGCCACGTATTATTATCGCAATTCTTTCTTGAAGCTCGTCTTCGCTCGATTTACTCTCGATTTCGTCAAAGAGTTTCGCCAATCGTATCATCACGATCTGTATTTGTCCACACGCGTGACTGACGAAAACTGCGGCCAAACTGCATATCGTTATCGTCACAGTGTATCGAATCAACGCCGAGATACAGGTGAGAATAAATATTATCTCGTAGTTCGGAGTCATTTGCGAATCGACGAATATGTCGTAGCCGGGATAAACCAAGGGTCTTATCGTTTCGTTCAATTCGTTGATTTTAGTGCCTTTCAAAATCGGCATCATGGTGTGATAGGACATACCACCCGAGTACAAAAACAAACTGCACAGTACTGTAATTCCACGTCCGATCGTCGCGTTTCTCGTCATTATCGCACGTTCATCCTCATTCTTGACGAACATCCAATCCTTTTCCATTCTTTCAACGCACATCTCTATTGTACTTGCGCGCAATAAAATAATAGTGTACTTGAGAATACTGCCGAGTGACGAGCACACGGGACCAGTCAGAATCAGCCTGACAAAGAGATTTTTTTCGCGAAAAATCGTATGCAGCGCCGCCGGCACGAACGTGAAAGCGATAAACACGAGGCAGGTCGGAATCGTCAGTAACGAGCAATATCTTGACGCTTTCGATGGAAATTTCGTTACGATCGGCCAAATGCCGATAAAAGTCAGAAGCCATCGTGTGTACTGGAGCGTGCGCTTTATGTCGTTTTCGTAATTTTTGTTTTTGACCCTGCCGCTGTTCGAACGATCGGTAATACTTTCGTAACCGTGCATTGCGAGTCTCGGGCGAAGGTTCGTTCCCGATTGACGCGGGAGTTCAATGATTTCTCAGTGTTTTCCAGCGGCTTTGTTATACGACGACAAACTTTCATCGTGAGAAATCAATTCTCACACGTATGAATTGCTATAAGGGCATTAAAGCTTATTGCAAAATGGAAAGGACTTGCGCGTTGCGAACTCAAAAGCCGTTTCGAATTCGCGCAAACTCTCTGCATTTTGTTGTACCCCAGTCTCCCTGACGACGAACCACCTCCGCGGAGGGTGACGGAGTTTCTTTTCCGGTTTAATTGATTTACTCGGATGTTATACTCGTCGTTGGCCGAGAGCAACGAGCCTTACTAATTATTCTCTTTCGATAAACGTACCAAAGTGTATAGGCTAATATTTTGAGGATAAAAACGAAGGATAAAGTGTTAAAATAAAATAAATATTTTCCATGGCTACATCTGAAAAAGCCGCTAATGTGCCGCAAATTCAAATTACCGAACGAACCATCGACCTCGAAACTGCGTATGCACTATTTTTTTGTTTTTGTAAAGGAATCTTTCGTCACTTGTTTTGCTTTTGTTTATATAAAAATTATAATTTTTCCTCCGCGAGATGGCCTAATCTCGCTATAAACGAAAATGCGAAAAACGAACAAGTTGTAAAATCTTCCTAGTCGCGGATATGAATCGGAAAACGCCGTCCGAAAGAGAATTCAGTGTTTCCTGCACTGCAAAATTTTTTGGCAGAGTGTCAAGTTATGTGTCGTGAATAAAAATCATTTCTTCACGAAGTATTATTCAACTGCGTATGTATTATTATTTTTGTTTTATACACCAGAATTTTTCTACACTTATTCTACCCTTATTTATGTAATAACTACATTTTTCCTACTCAATGGCCTACTCCTGTTAGAAATGTGAAAAACAAGCAGGTTATAAAATATTTATCGTCGCAGATACAGATGGGATTGAATACGTTTTCGAGTGCGAATATTGATTTGAATTTTCTCAGCTCGTTGTAGTACGTAACATGTTCAGATACGTTATTGAGGTTCTAATTACCTGAAAACCAACAATTTTAGGATTGGAAGAAAAATTGAAAGTTGCTCCTGCGATAATCAGACTGGATGAAAATAATTTTGTATAAAATTCCCTTTGTAAAATGACCGTCACTCACAGCGCCAAAATTACTTATCGACAGATCCAGCATACGTCCAGCCGTTAATTTTCGAGGATAGCTGGCCATTGCCATAACCATTACCAGAGCAAGGCCTTGTTTGCCAGGCAGTTTATACCATTCGATCATATATGCCGCTTTACCAACCGTTTCGTACTGGAAAGAAAATGTTAAATTCCTCTCAAGTTTTCCGCTTACAGGACATTTTTTTTTGTGGAAGAATGTACGGTGGTGACATACAAAAGACATGATAATTCCAACGTTTTTGAATTTTCTTCAGATTTTCGAGAGACGACAATTGGAACATTTTTCCAGCGAAATTTATTAATAGAAGCTTTGTTTTTTCATAAATCGCCTATTTTTTACGAAAATCACCTTTACCGAGTTTAGTTTTAAAGACAGTGGCTCGCGCGTTTTTCACGATGTATCTATGTCAATTTATAAATCATTATTTTGATTAATGTGAAATTAATTTTCACCTGCTCCTGAAGTAGTTCGCCAATGTGGCAAAATATGAATACATTGAAAACGTACGACATCAACAGAATAAAATATGTTGCAACCGCAACTGGTTCGCTATTTTGCCATTCCTGCAAATTCATTTTCGTAATGGTACGTACGAGTCCTCATTCGATAATGCGAATAAGGATTGAATAATTGAATTTTCACCCTCATGCAGTAGTATTCCAGCAGACATATGCTCAATGTCGACGACATCACTTCGATGAGGCATATCTCTCTCAGACCCTCGTCGATTTTTGATGACAATCTACGAAGAGAAAAATTAAATGGAATTAATTACGATATCCGTTGTCGCCAATCGAGTCCAATTTTCTTCAGGAAATTCTCTTCAGACCCAAAGGGAACAAGTTCGGATATTCTTACACGTTGCCAGAAAAGCGAACATAAACCTGGTTCTTTGGACCTGGATTTAAGCAGATATCGATGATGAATATTGATTCGAATTATACGTGCCTAACCAAAATGCCAGATAAATAAAAAAAATCTTTGTATACAAATAAAACTATGCCAGTAAAAATATAGCCCTCTGCGCTGATATTCAAGAAAGTACGAGCTTAAGATGACGCATGGCGGTTTTAAAATGAAACTTTTTTGGAAAAAACCTGTATTGAAACAAGGGGGTGGTGCGCACAATTATAAGAAAAGAACATAAATGATAACGTTGATGACAGATGATTACCCCAGACCGCTGACGTGGCCTTGTATAATAATTGCCATCCTTTCTTGAAGCAAGTCCTCGCTCGATTCGTCCTCGATTTCGTCAAAGAGTTTAGCCAATCGTAACATGACGATTTGTATCTGTCCACAAGCGTGACTCACGAAAACGGCAGCCAAACTGCTTATGCCTATGGTAACTGTATATCGTATGAACGCTGAGATGCAGGTGAGAAAAAAGATGACCTCGTAATTTGGACTTGTTTGCGGGTCGACAAATATGTCGTAGCCCGGATAAACCAACGGCCTTATCGTCACGTTGAATTCGTTGATTTTAGTTCCCTTGAAAATCGGCATCATCGTGTGATAAGACATGCCACCGGTGTACAAGAACAAACTGCATACCACTGTGATTCCCCGTCCGATCGTCGCGTTTCTCGTCATTATCGAACGCTCATCCTCGCTCTCGACGGTCATCCAATCATTTTCCATTTTTTTCACGCACATCTCTATCGTATTTGCCCGCAGTAAGATAAACGCGTACTTTAGAACACTCCCGAGCGACGCGCAAACGGGACCAACTAGAATCAGCCTGACGAGTGGGTTCTTTTCGCGAAAAATAGTATGAAGCGCTGCTGGTACGAATGTAAAAGCGATGAACGCGAGGCAAGTCAGAATTGCCAATATCGAAAGGTTCTTTGAGTCATTTGACGAAAATCGCGTTATCATGGGCCAAATACCAAGAAAAGTCAGGAGCCATCGAGTATACCGGAGCGTACGTTTTATATCGTTTTCAAAGTTTTTGTTCTTCGCGCTTTTGCAAATTTCGTGATCGGTCGTATTTTCGTGAAGACGCATCGCGAGTGACGGGCAGATTTCATCCGCTATCGACACGACAGTGTCATGATTTTTCAATGCTTTTCCGCCTTATACCGCGACAACGTTTCCATGAAAAAATCAATCTTCATGCAATGGGAATGACGAGAAATTCTACTCGCGAGCAATTAACGAGACATGCGCGTTGCGCTTAAGGGAAGTTGCAATTCACGCAAACTCTTTGCAATCTGTTTTGAGGTAGTTTCTCTGACAACGACCCGCCTACAGTGTAGGAAAGCGATATCGTTATTCCTCCTCTTTTTAATTGATTCAAGGCTCTTTTTAATTGATTTTCCGCGCTGCCGGACGGGTAGCTCTCAGCTGAAACGTGCTGTATCGGCTTCGACAGTTTGTCTCCAAATGCTCGAGTGTTATAAAGACCAAGTGTTGGAATAAAAACAATTTCTTCATCGTCAGTTCAAGGAGGAATACAGCAAAATCGGCGCGTTGGAGCATTCTTTTTTTCAATCGAGTGCATTTTTTCCTCATCTGGAGAGCTTCGTCGTGTTGTAAATTCAATTTTACAACTGCTGATTCAACAAATATGCAATTCATTCATTTCATTCATTTCCTTGCATATGTTGCAAGTTTGATTTTTAATTAAAAGAGGTATATTTTCTCCAAATGACGACAACGTTTCAACATTGTTTTTGGTTAACAAGGTGTGAAAAGAACAAATTACAACATTTCATGTTCATAAAGATAATAAATGCGGTTTTCGGAAATACCCCTGTTCAAAACCCTTGGTGATCGCATGTACTCGCTGATTTCAATTTTTTCAGCTTGTCATAGCTCGTAGCATGTTCAAATACGTTAGTGAAGTTCTGATAATCTGACAAAAAAAAACAGCTATTAGCTTTTGCAAAAAAAAAGTTGAGAAGAGTTGGAAAAGAAGAGACAGAGTATGGATTCAAAGTCATTTCTTTCTTTAATACTGAACCTACCACGACGAGTCTTTCAACGAGTTATTCTTTTTCTTATTAAACGTTATCTCGCTCATTGTCGCTCATACCAAATTGAGTACTGCATGCATTCAGTTGTACAAAAAAAAATTAATCGGTTTGATTGTCGGTTACGTGTAGGGTTAAAACTGTTGTACTCACAGCGCCGAAATTACGTATAGACAAATTCAACATCCGCCCAGCAGTTAGTTTCCGTGGATAGTTTGCCATAGCCATAACCATGACAAGAGCGAGGCCTTGTTTACCAGAGAATCTGTACCACTCTACCATGTACGCTGCATTTCCCACGATTTGGTACTGGCGGACCATGAAAATTCAATTTTGAACGGTACTTTTATTCTTCATAATTTTTGTGCTCCAAAGATTCCTCCTGCATGGGAACGTGCGAGGGGAAGACAGACAAAAAAGAGGGGCTGGTACAGCGAAATTGTGCACAAAAGCCAAATGCCATAATTCCTGAACATTTCAGCGTGAAATTTTCCGGCTCGTAGTTTGAGTCATTGGAACAAAAAATATTTTCTAGCCTTAAAGTTTGCATCTGTAAAGTGTTTTTTTTTCCAACGGAAACGGCATAAAAACCGTCAAAGGTCGACGGACGATCTCGCTGGTAATGCGAAAACCATGCATACGCGAAAGTCGGAGTAAAATCTTTGGTTATTTTTAACGATTTTGAATCTGCGGCATATTCGTTTGTTGCATTGAAAAATCTGTAAAGCACGGCGAATGTTCCGAAAAGGTTTTTCTCCGAAGTTTGTCCATTGGAATGGATCAAGCCAGGTAGAAATCATTCATACCTGTTCCTGAAGGAGTTCACCGATGTGGCAAAATATGAATATATTGAAAACGTACGATATGAAAAGTAGTAAATATATCGCACACCCCATCATATTGCTGTTTTGCCATTCCTAAAAATAACATACTGTATACGTGATACAAGATTGTCAGCTTGAAATACAGGACAAACTACGATAAGAAGAGAGAAAAAAATGTATGTTTTACCGTCATGCACAAGTACTCGAGCATACATATACTTAGAGTCGAAAACATCACTTCGATCAGGCATATTTCTCGCACGCCCTCGTCGATTCTCGATGATAATCTGCGAAAAGAAAGAAAATCCTTCGTTGCGAGCCCGTTTCCCGGCACGATAAACCAATTGGGTGTCGTATATGCATATCAAATTGTTTAAAATCATAACGCCGATGAAAAATCTTTACCGTAAGCCGCTCGCGTGACCCCGTATAATCATGGAGATCCTTTCTTGAAGTTCGTCTTCGCTCGAATTATCGTCGATTTTATCGAAGAGTTTAGCCAGTCGTAACATGACGATTTGTATCTGACCGCAGGCGTGACATACGAAAATCGCGGCTAAACTGATCGTTCCTAACGTAACGACATATCGAACGAACGCCGACGCACAGGTGAGAAAAGAAATGATCTCGTAATTCGGACTTGACTGTGGATCGACGAATATATCGTATCCGGGATAAACCAAAGGTCTTATCGTTGCGTTGAATTCGTCGATTTTAGAACCCTTGAATATCGGTGTCATCGCGTGATACGACATGCCAGCGGTGTACATAAACAAACTGCATACTACTGTGATTCCTCGTCCAATTGTCACGTTTTTCGTCATTATCGCACGTTCGTCGGCATCTTTAACCATCATCCAATCTTTTTCCATACTTTTGATGCACATTTCTATGGTATTTGCGTGCAATATAATGAAAACGTACTTGAGAACACTCCCGAGAGTGTTACCAACCGGACCCACTAACATTATTCTGATGTAAAGATTTTTTTCGCGAAAAATTGTGTGAAGCGCGGCTGGTACGAAGGTAAAACTAATGAAAAACAAGCAAGTCAGAATAGCCAGTATCGAAAAATATTTCGAATGTTTCGATGGGTATTTCGTTATCATTGGCCAAACACCGAGAAAAGTGAGGAACCATCGAGTGTACCGCAACGTTCGTTTAATATCGTTTTCATAATTTTGGTTAATTACGCTGTTTCCGTTGACTGTACGAGTCGTAAAATTTTCGTATTCGCTCATCGCGAGTGCGTCGGGCAAAAATCCATTCGCGATTCACTCGCAGAGTACAATGATTTCTCGGTCTTTTCCGGTCTTATACGATGAAAAAATTGCCATAGAAAATCAATCTTCATACATCGCGAATTATGTGGGAATTATTCCAGCAAAATATTTAAAGCACATGCGCGCTGCGGATAAGGGACTTTGTAATTCGTGTAAGATCTTTGCAATTTGTTGTAACGTAGTTTCCCTGACAACGACCCGCCTACAATGAGGGAAAGCGATCTCGTTATTCCTTCTCTTTTTAATCAATTTACGTTAAGTTTACGCGTTGTCGGACGGGTAGCTTTCAGATGAAACGTGCTGTATCGGCTTCAACAGTTTGTCTCCAAACGCTCGAGTGATATAAAGATCAAGTGTTGAAATAAAAAGAATTTTTTCATCGTCAGTTCGAGGAGGAACAAAGCAACCTGCGCGTTGGAGAATTATTTTTCTCAATCGAGTGCATTTTTTTCTCATCTGGAGTGCTTCGTCGTGTTGTAAATTCAATTTTACAACCGCCTATTTAACAAATATACAAGTCATTCATTGCATTAATTTCCTGGCATATGTTGATTTTTTAATTAATCGAGGTATATTTTCTCTAAATGACGACAACGTTTCAACATTGTTTTTGGTTAACAAGGTGTGAAAAGAACAAATTACAACATTTCATGTTCATAAAGATAATTAATGCGTTTTTCGGAAATACCCCTGTTCAAAACCCTTACTGAACGCATGTACTCGCTGATTTCAATTTTTTCAGCTTGTCGTAGCTCGTAGCATGTTCAAATACGTTAGTGAAGTTCTCAAAATCTGACAAAAAAAACATCAATTAGCTTTTGCAAAAAGAAAGAGTTGGAAAAGAAGAGACAGAGTATGGTTTCAGTCATTTCTTTCTTTAATACTCTGAACCTACCACGGCAAGTCTTTCAACGAGTTGTTTTTTTTTCTTATTAACCGTTATCTCGCTCATTTTCGCTCATAACAAATTGATTACAACACGCATTCAGTTGTAAAAAAAAAAAATTTCATTTGAACTCAAATCATGTGTCGATTAATGGATTTGATTGTGGGTTACGTGTAGGGTTAAAACTGTTGTACTCACAGCGCCGAAGTTACGTATAGACAAATTCAA
The DNA here is from genome assembly GCA_959613375.1 of Heteropelma amictum. NCBI lineage: Eukaryota > Metazoa > Arthropoda > Insecta > Hymenoptera > Ichneumonidae > Heteropelma > Heteropelma amictum. The sequence continues at coordinate 7,504,573 of OY390725.1, forward strand.
CATCCGCCCAGCAGTTAGTTTCCGTGGATAGTTTGCCATAGCCATAACCATGACAAGAGCGAGGCCTTGTTTACCAGAGAATCTGTACCACTCTACCATGTACGCTGCATTTCCCACGACTTGGTACTGGCGGACCATGAAAATTCAATTTTGAACGGTACTTTTATTCTTCATCATTTTTGTGCTCCAAAGATTCCTCCTGCATAAGAACGTGCGAGGGGAAGACAGACAAAAAAGAGGGGCTGGTACAGCGAAATTGTGCACAAAAGCCAAATGCCATAATTCCTGAACATTTCAGCGTGAAATCTTCCGGCTCGTAGTTTGAGTCATTGGAACAAAAAATATTTTCTAGCCTTGAAGTTTGCAGCTGTAAAGTGTTTTTTTTTCCAACGGAAACGGCATAAAAACCGTCAAAGATCGACGGACGATCTCGCTGGTAATGCGAAAACGATGCATATGCGGAGTAAAATCTTTGGTTATTTTTAACGATTTTGAATCTGCGGCATATTCGTTTGTTACATTAAAAAATCTGTAAAGCATGGCTAATGTTCCGAAAGAGTTTTTCTCCAAAGTTTTTTCATTGGACTGGATCATGTCAGGTAGACATCGCATTCATACCTGTTCCTGAAGGAGTTCACCGATGTGGCAAAATATGAATACATTGAAAACGTACGATATTAAAAGTAGAAAATATATCGCAGACCCCACCATATTGCTGTTTTGCCATTCCTAAAAATAACACACTGTATACAAGATACAAGATTGCCAACTTAAAAAACAGGACAAACCACGCTAAGATGAGAGAAAAAAATGTATGTTTTACCCTCATGCACGAGTACTCGAGCAGACATATACTTAGAGTCGAAATCATCACTTCGATCAGGCATATTTCTCGCAGGCCCTCGTCGATTTTCGATGATAATCTGTGAAAAGAAAGAAAATCCTTCGTCTTGTTTCGCTCAATCAAATTCAAATTCTCAAACTCATTTTTTCAAAAAGGATAGAGCCACCGTCGACGAAAAGACAGTGAAATAAGAAATATATTCAGATGTTAAATGATTTAAGAAAAACGAAATTTTACGCAGAGCCCTTCATTCCACCGCACAGTAGCGCAGCTTGGATTTTTATCGGTTATTTGTAAAAATGCGGCCCGGCTTGCTTGACAACGAAACATCGCTTTAGGTTGATTTTTCCATGATACATAAATTACGGCAATTTTCTAGTTGTATTCATTTGTCCCGGCACGATAAGCCAATTGGGTGTCGTATATGCATATCAAATTGTTTAAAATCATAACGCCGATGAAAAATCTTTACCGTAAGCCGCTCGCGTGACCCCGTATAATCATGGAGATCCTTTCTTGAAGTTCGTCTTCGCTCGAATTATCGTCGATTTCATCGAAGAGTTTAGCCAATCGTAACATGACGATTTGTATCTGACCGCAGGCGTGACATACGAAAATCGCGGCTAAACTGATCGTTCCTAACGTAACGACATATCGAACGAACGCCGACGCACAGGTGAGAAAAGAAATGATCTCGTAATTCGGACTTGACTGTGGATCGACGAATATATCGTATCCGGGGTAAACCAAAGGTCTTATCGTTGCGTTGAATTCGTCGATTTTAGTACCCTTGAATATCGGTGTCATCGCGTGATACGACATACCAGCGGTGTACAAAAACAAACCGCATATTACTGTGATTCCTCGTCCGATTTTCACGTTTCTCGTCATTATCGCACGTTCGTCGGCATCTTCAACCATCATCCAATCTTTTTCCATACTTTTGAGGCACATTTCTATCGTATTTGCGCGCAATATAATGAAAGCGTACTTGAGAACACTCCCGAAAGAGGCACCAACCGGACCCAGTAACATTATCTTGACGTAAGGATTTCTTTCGCGAAAAATTGTGTGAAGCGCGGCTGGTACGAAGGTAAAACCAATGAAAAACAAGCAAGTCAGAATGGCCAGTATCGAAAAATAATTCGAATGTTTCGATTGGTATTTCGTTATCATTGGCCAAACACCGATAAAAGTGAAGAACCATCGAGTGTACCGCAACGTTCGTTTAATATCGTTTTCGTAATTTTGGTTAATTACGCTGTTTCCGTTGACTGTACGAGTGGTAAAATTGTCGTATTCGCTCATCGCGAGTGCGTGGGGCAAAGATCCATTCGCGATTCACTCGCAGAGTACAATGATTTCTCGGTCTTTTCCGGTCTTATACCGGATGAAAAAATTGCCATGGAAAATCAATCTTCATACATCGTGAATTATGTGGGAATTATTCCAGCAAAATATTTAAAGCACATGCGCGTTGTGGATAAGGGACTTTGTAATTCACGCAAGCTCTTTGCAATTTGTTGTAACGTAGTTTCCCTGACAACGACGCGCCTACAATGAGGGAAAGCGATCTCGTTATTCCTTCTCTTTTTAATTGATTTACGTGTATTTTACGCGCTGTCCGACGGGTAGCTCTCAGATGAAACGTGCTGGCGTATTGCGGCGTATTGCGACGTATTGGCTTCAACAGTTTGTCTCCAAACGCTTGAGTGTTATAAGGATCGAGTGTTAAAATTAAAATAATTTTTTCATCGTCAGTTCGAGGAGGAATAAAGCAATCGGCGCGTTGGAGAATTCTTTTTCTCAATCGAGTGCATTTTTTCCTCATCTGCGGTGCTTCGTCGTGTTGTAAATTCAATTTTACAACTGCTGATTTAACAAATATTCAATGCATTAATTCCATTAATTTCCACGCATTTGTTGATTTTTTAATTAATAGAGGTATATTTTCTCTAAATGACGACAACGTTTCTACATTGTTTGTGGGTAACAAGGCGTGAAAAGAAGAAATTACAATATCTCATGTGCATAAAGATAATGAATGCGTTTTTCGGAAATACCCTTGTTCAAAACCCTTACTGATCGCATGTATACTCGCTGATTTCAATTTTTTTAGCTTGTCGTAGCTCGTAGCATGTTCAAATACGTTAGTGAAGTTCTCAAAATCTGACAAAAAAAACATCAATTAGCTTTTGCAAAAACAAACGTTGAGAAGAGTTGGAAAAGAAGAGACAGAGTATGAATTCAAAGTCATTTCTTTCTTTAATACTCTGAACCTACCACGGCAAGTCTCTCAACGAGTTATTTTTTTTCTTATTAACCGTTATCTCTCGCTCATTGTCGCTCATACCAAATTGATTGGTGCATGCATTCAGTTGTAAAAAAAAAATATGTCATTTGAATTCAAATCATGTGTCGGTTAATGGGTTTGATTGTCGGTTACGCGTAGGGTTAAAACTGTTGTACTCACAGCGCCGAAATTACGTATAGACAAACTCAACATCCGCCCAGCAGTTAGTTTCCGTGGATAGTTTGCCATAGCCATAACCATGACAAGAGCGAGGCCTTGTTTGCCAGAGAATCTGTACCACTCTATCATATACGCTGCATTTCCCACGATTTGATACTGACGGACCATGAAAATTCAATTTTGAACGGTACTTTTATTCTTCATAATTTTTGTGCTCCAAAGATTCCTCCTGCATGGGAACGTGCGAGGGGAAGACAGACAACAAAGAGGGGCTGGTACAGCAAAATTGTGCACAAAAGCCAAATGCCATAATTCCTGAACGCTTCAGGGTGAAATCTTCCGGCTCGCAGTGCTTGAATTTTCGTAGTTTGAGTCATTGGAACAAACAATATTTCAGTCTTAAAGTTTGCATCTGTAAAGTGTTTTTTTTCCAACGGGAACGGCATAAAAACCGTCAAAGGTCGATGGACGATCTCGCTGGTAATGCGAAAACCATGCATACGCGAAAGTCGGAGTAAAATCTTTGGTTATTTTGAATGATATTGAATCTGCGGCATATTCGTTTGTTACATTGAAAAATCTGTAAAGCACGACGAATGTTCCGAAAGGGTTTTTCTTCGAAGTTTGTTCATTGGAATGGATCAAGTCAGGTAGAAATCATTCATACCTGTTCCTGAAGGAGTTCACCGATGTGGCAAAATATGAATACATTGAAAACGTACGATATGAAAAGTAGTAAATATATCGCACACCCCACCATATTGCTGTTTTGCCATTCCTAAAAAAAACATACCGTATACCTGATACAAGATTGTCAGCTTGAAAAACAGGACAAACTATGCTAAGATGAGAGAAAATAATGTATGTTTTACCATTAGGCACAAGTACTCGAGCAGACATATACTCAAAGTCGAAACCATCACTTCGATCAGGCATATTTCTCGCACGCACTCGTCGATTCGCGTTGATAAACTGCGAAAAGAAAGATAATCCTTCGTTGCGAGCCTGTTTCCCGGCACGATAAACCAATTGGGTGCCGTATGTGCATATCAAATTGTTTAAAATCATAACGCCGATGAAAAATCTTTACCGTAAGCCGCTCGCGTGACCCCGTATAATCATGGAGATCTTTTCTTGAAGTTTGTCTTCGCTCGAATTATCGTCGGTTTCATGGAAGAGTTTAGCCAATCGTACCATGACGATTTGTATCTGACCGCAGGCGTGACATACGAAAATCGCGGCTAAAGTGATCGTTCCTAACGTAACGACATATCGAACGAACGCCGACACACAAGTGAGAAAAGAAATGATCTCGTAATTCGGACTTGGCTGTGGGTTGATGAATATATCGTATCCGGGATAAACCAAAGGTCTTATAGTTGCGTTGAATTCGTCGATTTTAGTACCCTTGAATATCGGTGTCATCGCGTGATACGACAAACCAGAGGTGTACAAAAATAAACCGCATATTACTGTGATTCCTCGTCCGATTGTCACGTTTCTCGACATTATCGCACGTTCGTCATCATCTTCAACCATCATCCAATCATTTTCCATACTTTTGATGCACATTTCTATCGTATTTGCGCGCAATATAATGAAAGCGTACTTGAGAACACTCCCGAGAGAGTTACCAATCGGACCTACTAACATTAACTTGGCGTAAAGATTCTTTTCGCGAAAAATTGTGTGAAGCGCGGCTGGTACGAGGTTAAAACTAATGAAAAACAAGCAAGTCGGAATGGCCAGTATCGAAAATAATTTTGAATGTTTCGATGGGGATTTCATTATTATTGGCCAAACACCGAGAAAAGTGAGGGTCCATCGAGTGTACTGCAACGTTCGTTTAATATCGTTTTCGTAATTTTGGTTAATTACGCTGTTTTTATTGACTGGACGAGTGGTAAAATTGTCGTATTTGCTCATCGCGAGTGTGTCGGGCAAAGATCCACTCACGATTCCCTTGCAGAGTACAATGATTTCTCGGTCTTTTCCGGTCTTATACGATGAAAAAATTGCCATGGAAAATCAATCTTGATACATCGTGAATTATGTGGAAATTATTCCAGCAAAACATTTAAAGCACATGCGCGCTGCGGCTAATGGACTTTGTAACTCGCTCAAGCTCTTTGCAATTTGTTGTAACGTAGTTTCCCTGACAACGAACTGTGTAATGAACCCCGCCTACAATGTGCCTTAAGATGTTTGGTTTCCTTGTTCCCTCAATAATTGGTATTATAGTCAGATTCTAGTCGTTACCGGACGCGTTGAGCACGCTAGAAATGTCCACTTTTTTATAAATAAATAATAAATAAACATTATAGAAATGCTTCCTCACAACAGCAGTCGTTACGTTGGAGTCACCCCTCGAAAGGTATTTAAAAAATTTGGAAAATTTTTCGCCTCCTTCAATTTTTTCTGTGAGCTTTGATTTTTTTCTCATTTTCAGCAAGAATATAGCGAAACCCGTGTCAGTTTGTTTGTTCTAAATTAATTGTTGCTCTCGCTTACGGTTAGTGTGTGACTTGATTATTTTCGTTTCTTCTACCTCGATATTTCTCGTGAAAAAACTTGCGTCTCAATGATTTCTTGTTTTCCGCGAGTAAGGTCTTTTAATTCAGAGGATCACGCTATATTTCACCTCGTCTTCAATCTTTAGCTGTAGCCGATGGGTAAAAGCTAACGTGTGGCAGTAATTATTCCAGCAACAATAGAACAGAATGAGAATTTGTCGTATCGCGCAATGTTGCAAAAATCCGAAAAAAATCGGTTATGTAATGTAGGATACTGATGACGATAATTTTTAATAATAACAATTTGACAAAGTCGTTGACAAGGCGTTGATAAAAGTTCTGCAAAAACTCGGGAAACTTGTTTCTTTTCACTTTAAATTAATACGTTCTTTGAGACCAGTACACTGGAAATGGTTCAACATTTTTTCGGTGCTTTCAAAGTTCGAAAAATTTGTAAAAAAACAGAAAATTATTCATCATTTCGGATTTCTCTGGACTTGTGAGATATGTTTGACTCGTTTGATGAAAGGACGCGATTATACCGTCCACGATTCGAAAAGAGATAGAATTTCACAACATCGAAAACACGTTGAAAACATGGAATTGCATTAAAAAATAAAAACGGAACCTTCATTTAATGTAAGAAGCAGAGCATTAAGAGCCAATCCGTAGGGAAATCGGAAACTGGCTTGTACCTGACAAATAATTTATTAAAAAAAACGACAAAACCGCAATCGATGTCGCCTCGATTATGAACAATTTTAAATTTATTGTAATTTAATCGAAAATTATTTTGACAAATAATAATACTAGCCAAACACCAACTCGCTGTGCAGGATACAGCCTTAAATCGAATCACCCCTGAAAATTTTTCAATAAATTCGTATTAATAAACTACCGGGAAGTGAAAATAAGAAAAAATGGATTTCTCAAAGTCGTTGCAGTGCAACTTTTCGCAAGCCGTACACGGCGATTGATTTTCGATTATTTCATTGTTAATTTTCAACGGTTTATTATTTTTCAATCGCTGTGAATAATTATTTTCTGATTGCAGATGGCTGCCGCCGAAAATGTGCAATTACGCAAACGGTCAAGTTACGAACGTAACTAGAATAGTACGGAAATACAAAAACCAGAGGAGGCATGAGGCCGATTTAAAAAATCGACCTGTTATTTGAAAGTAAGATTATTGGGCAAACGTAAAACAGCCAAATCGTGATGGTAAGACTGAGAAATTGGGTATACGCCCAGCAGTACAAACGTATACTAATGAAATTTGTCAGGGGAATAGCTTGAGATATCAAGGGAGGATATAGGCCACCCTCATTCCGAAATTTATAGTTGTTTTCCAGTGAACAGGAAAATTAATTTCATGCTTTGTCGCGTTCTTTTTCTTTTTCGTAAACGGTTCATCTATATTACATTTTTGTTGTCACTTTTCCAAAATCTTTTGCCATCGCCATGTTATTTGCCAATTACGTATATACATACGCCTCCATTATAAATGGTCCTTAAGATTTTTCAAGCATCAAATTAAGGGTGAATAATCGTTTACGATAAATAAAGTGAATAATTTTATTCTATACATTAAAAAAAAAACCATATTCTAAATTGATCCTCGATCACTAATGCGTTTTCGCCACCGCTTCAATCAGCCAACGTTTTCAACATATTTAGATACACAAATGTTGTTTTTATTATCTAAAAACAGAAGAAAATAGATATTTTCAACGATCTCAAATTATACATAAGATATCGTGAATAATCATTCGAATACTCACAGCACCGAAACTGCACACTGAGAGTTCCATCATTCGGCCCGCTGTCAATTTACGCGGACAAGAAGCCATAGATATGATCATAACGAGGACAAGACCCGTCTTGCCCGGTAACCGATACCATTCCACCATGTACGCAGCTTTCCCAACTTGGAAACACTGTTTAATCAATTGGAAATAATTCCAATGGAAAAACATAATTTTTACTCCAAAATGAAAAATTTCTTCGCGGTCATTTTTATCGCTCAATCGTACGGCAAAATTTTCATTCAGTTTCGCGTCAAATATTCAGGCGACATCGGGCGACAGTTCATTCGTGATTCCGTAACGGATTCCAGAAGGAAAAAGGCTTGAAAAAATCTAACGAAACTATTCACCAACGTGAGTCAGGCCTCGCGGTGACAAAAAAAGAGTTATCCAATTTTGATTTAAACGTAAAACATACCTGTTCCTTGAGTAATTCACCGATATGGCAAAATATGTATATATTAAAACTCAATGACGTCAGTGATAGAATATAAGTAATTATAGCCACAGACTCGGTGTTGGTCTGTTCCTGTAATTATGATATTCAAATGAGATAATGATAATGATGGTTGCAACGAAGAAGCCATTCTCATTATTTCAATATGTGAGAACGAAAAAAAACAATTTACCGTTAAACAGTAGTATTCGAGCAAGCAAATTATTAGAGTTGACGCTACGACTTCCACGAGGCATATCTCACAAAGTAACGCTTCGATCATTGTCGTTAATCTACAAGGATTTCGAAAAAACTTCAAGCACGGAAGAGAAAAAAATGTGTTTTTTGTAACTCAAACGATTCTGATTTATATACCCCCGCTGAGTCACCTGAGCACTCGGACGTGAGATTTCACGATGAAAGCGACACGATTTTGGAGATTTTCTTTCGTCCTGTCGATTTTGTAACAGAGCGCATCGAGACGCGATATAATGATTTCGATCTGACCGCAAATGTGAGCGACAAAAGTCGCTGCCAAATTACACGCTGCCGTAGAAACGGCGTATGTAACACACGCCGAAATGCAGTTCGTGTAAAATATTATTTCGTAACTCGGGCTTCGTTGTGGGTCGAGGAAAATCTCGTAACCGGGATAAACGAGAGGGCGTACCGTCTTGTTCGATTCGTTTATCGTATTACCGCGCCATATTGGCATTATTGCGTGGTACGACAAACCCCCAGTGTACATAAAGATCGCACAAACTACCGTGAGACGACGGCCAATTTTCACGTTACGATTCATTATTTCACGATCATTATTTTTCTCGATCAGCATCCAATCCATCTCCACGTGTTCTATGCAACTTTTCAACATTTTCCGACGATATATCATGGAACAATACTTGAGTATGCCGGTCAGACAATAGCCGATAGGACCGAAAAGCATGATTCTAACCAGGGGATTTTTTTCCATAAAAATCATATGGAGGGTGCACGGTATCATGTCAAACGCCATGAGTATCGAGCACAATGACACTGCCAATTTCGACACGTAAAATTCCCATTTCTTTGAATTTTTCTTCACCATTGGCCAAATACCGAGAATATTGAGTAACCATCGGGTGTACTGTAGTGTCCGAGTCAAGTCGACATCATTTTTTTTCATTTCATTATCTTTCCAATTTTCATGATTCGAATCGAGAGTCATGATTGCGCAGTTCGAATGTCCACGGGCTACTGACTTTTTGCTTTCGCGTCACGAGAGACTATACTCCCAAGCCTCGAGAACACACGAGTCTGCGCGTGGTAAATTAGCGAATCTAGGGACTCGACGAATTCGCATAAATCTTCCAACTCACGTGGGGAAAAAAGCTTCTTCAACTCGGTTCTTCAATCTTTGAGGAGTTAAAGGACAAGGACACCGTTTGTCGAGGGACGATACATGTTTTTATATATCTGTAGGCACAAATTAATACCTTTACTTTGGAAAATTGAGCATCGAGTACAGATAAATTCGAGTACAACCGAATTTTCGGATTTCAAAATTTTAGTACCGAGAAGACGTTTGCTAATAATCAATAATCATTGTTTATGAAGGAATTATATTTGGAATTCAATAATGTCTGAAAAGCAATGCAACGAATGATTATTCATATTTTTCAACGAATTTTCAAACTCCCCGTTCGATTTGGAAAAAGAGAAGCAAAAGGGTAAGATTCGTTTGTTGGAAACGAGAAATTACGAGAGAATCAACGGGGGGAAGAAAAACGAAGGTTCGATTCATCATGAGTTCTGGAGGAGTACTTTGCGCAAGTTCTTCCACCCTCTCGTTGTTGCTACTTGATATCCGTGACAACGGCTATTCCACACATTTTTTTTCCTATTGATTTCATTACAGTCTCAACTTTTGCCGGATGAACGCAACGTTTGCTCTTGGAAAGGCTGGGATTTGCATTTCGCTTTGCTACTTCGAGCGATTAATATTTTTCAAAAATATATCGCATGAATTTGGTGTGAACATCGTTTTCTTTTTCATTGAATTCTGTTTTTTTTTCATCGCACGTGAGCAACGAGTGAAAGTTAAAAAAACGAAAAAATAAAAATTAGTTTGTTACATCAAAGTAAGATCATTGTGCAACGGTGCGACATAACGGAATCTTGACGTTGGTAACACGAAATTTGGCAGTGAATCGACTCACGTGACCACTGTCTCTACCGCCAATGTACACATGTATGTTAGAGGGTTTCATTTTTTGTCAAAACTTTTTTCATTTTTTTTTGACGTTTAAAACTTTTCGCATTCAACATTATTCTTCTCTGTCCACAAGACTTTTACATCAAAAATCAACTCCACGGTATTGTATGGGTATGAAATTTTCAACAAAAAGCTCCTCACAGACAAGTGTACACCATGAATATTTCGAGAGATACAAATCGCCTCAGAGTTTATGAGTTAATTCTGATTACGTGATAATAATACATTCACATAAGTTGATTATAACCACAGGATTTTGTTCTGTAAGAAAATTCTGAATTCGGAATTCTATCGTCATTCCGAAATTTATAGTTGTTTTCCAGTGAATAGAAAAATTAATTTCATGCTTTGTTGTGTTTCTTTTCTTTTTCGTAAACGGTTAGATCTCTTTGCGAAAATTCTTTTCTGTCCAGACAATAAAATACGCACTTTTACACCAACTCTTCTTTCCGTTTTCCATTATTGGATTGGATATTTTTTTATAGAAACCCATTCTTCCTTTGTTTCGAGCGATTAAGTAAAATATTTGTTTTTGGGAAAGTTTTTACCGATATGTCCTTTTTGCACCGCGATATTTTCAGTTTTATTTTAAATGTGTATCGTCGGTGCAAGTCTAATGCAATGAAAAAATATTAATTTTACGCGGAAGGAATTGCGAAACAGCTGATCAACATATATAATAGCATATTAAATTTTTGTTCTCACTTTTCCAAAATCTTTTGCCATCGCCATATAATTTGCCAATTACGTATATACATACGCCTCCAATATAAATAGTCCTTAAGATTTTTTAAGCGTCAAATTAAGAGTGAATAATCGTTTACGATAAATAGAGTGAATAATTTCATTCTATACGCATTAAAAAAAAACCGTATTCGAAATTGATCCTCAATCACTAATTCGTTTTCTCCACCGCTTCAATCAGCCATCGTTTTCAACATATTTAGATACATTAATGATGTTTTTATTATCTAAAAACAGAAGAAAATAGATATATTGAACGATCTAAAATTATACATAAAATATCGTGAAAAATCATTAAAATACTCACAGCTCCGAAACTGCTCACTGAGAGTTCCATCATCCGGCCCGCTGTCAATTTACGCGGATAATAAGCCATAGATATGATCATAACGAGACCAAGACCCGTCTTGCCCGGTAACCGATACCATTCCATCATGTAGGCAGTTTTCCCAACTTGAAAACACTGTTTAATCAGTTGGAAATAATTTCAACGGACAAACATAATTTTTACTCCATAATGATAAATTTCTTCGTTGTCATTTTTATCGCTCAATCGTACGTCAAAATAAAATACTTTATTTCATTCAGTTTCGAGTCAAACATTCGGGCGACGGTTCATTCGTGATTCCGTAACGGATTCCCGAAGGAAAAAGGCTTGAAAAAATCTAACCAAACTATTCACACTAACATAAGTTAGGCTTCGAGGTGACCAAAAAATTCTGACGTTCTCGCGCCAAGAGTTATCCAATTTTGATTTGAACGTAAAACATACCTGTTCCTTGAGTAATTCACCGATATGGCAAAATATGTATATATTAAAACTCAATGACATCAGTAGTACAAAATAAGTCATTATAGCCACAGACTCGCTATTGGTCCATTCCTGTAATAACGATTTTCAAACGAGATAATGATGGTTGCAACGAAGAAGCCGTTACCATCATTCTCCAATATGTGGGGAAGAAAAAAATCGATTTACCGTTAAACAGTAGTATTCCAGCAAGCAAATTATTAGAGTTGACGCTACGACTTCCACGAGGCATATCTCACAAAGTAACGCTTCGATCATTGTCGTTAATCTGCAAGGATTTCGAAAAAACTTCAAGCACCGAAGAGAAAAAAATGTGTGTTTTTTGTAACTCAAACGATTCTGATTTATATACCCCCGCTGAGTCACCTGAGCACTCTGACGTGAGATTTTACGATGAAAGCGACACGATTTTGGAGATTTTCTTTCGTCTCGTCGATTTTGTAACAGAGCGCATTGAGACGCGACATAATTATGTCGATCTGACCGCAAGTGTGAGCCACGAAAGTCGCTGCCAAATTACACGCTGCCGTAGTAACGGCGTATGTAACACAGGCCGAAATGCAATTCGTGTAAAATATTATTTCGTAACTCGGGCTTCGTTGTGGGTCGAGGAAAATGTCGTAACCGGGATAAACGAGAGGGCGTACCGTCTTGTTCGATTCGTTTATCGTATTACCGCGCCATATTGGCATTATTGCGTGGTACGACAAACCCCCGGTGTACATAAAGATCGCACAAACTACGGTGAGACGACGACCAATTTTCACGTTACGATTCATTATTTCACGATCATTATTTTTCTCGATCAGCATCCAATCCATCTCCACGTGTTCTATGCAACTTTTCAACATTTTCCGACGATATATCATGGAGCAATACTTGAGTATGCCGGTCAGACAATAGCCGATAGGACCGAAAAGCATGATTCTAACGAGGGGATTTTTTTCCATAAAAATCATATGAAGGGTGCACGGTATCATGGTAAACGCCATGAGTATCAAGCACAACGACATCGCCAATTTCGACACGTAAAATTCCCATTTCTTTGGATTTTTCTTCACCATTGGCCAAATACCGAGAATATTCAGTAACCATCGGGTGTACTGTAGTGTCCGAGACAAGTCGACATCATTTTTTTTCATTTCATTATTTTTCCAATTTTCATGATTCGAATCGAGAGTCATGATTGCGCAGTTCGAATGTCCACGGGCTACTGACTTTTTGCTTTCGCGTCACGAGAGACTATACTCCCAAGCCTCGAGAACACACGAGTCTGCGCGTGGTAAATTAGCGAATCTAGGGACTCGACGAATTCGCATAAATCTTCCAACTCACGTGGGGAAAAAAGCTTCTTCAACTCGGTTCTTCAATCTTTGAGGAGTTAAAGGACAAGGACACCGTTTGTCGAGGGACGATACATGTTTTTATATATCTGTAGGCACAAATTAATACCTTTACTTTGGAAAATTGAGCATCGAGTACAACCGAATTTTCGGATTTCAAAATTTTAGTACCGAGAAGACGTTTGCTAATAATCAATAATCATTGTTTATGAAGGAATTATATTTGGAATTCAATAATGTCTGAAAAGCAATGCAACGAATGATTATTCATATTTTTCAACGAATTTTCAAACTCCCCGTTCGATTTGGAAAAAGAGAAGCAAAAGGGTAAGATTCGTTTGTTGGAAACGAGAAATTACGAGAGAATCAACGGGGGGAAGAAAAACGAAGGTTCGATTCACCATGAGTTCTGGAGAAGTACTTTGCGCAAGTTCTTCCACCCTCTCGTTGTTGCTACTTGATATCCGTGACAACGGCTATTCCACACATTTTTTTTCCTATTGATTTCATTACAGTCTCAACTTTCGCCGGATGAACGCAACGTTTGCTCTTGGAAAGGCTGGGATTTGCATTTCGCTTTGCTACTTCGAGCGATTAATATTTTTCAAAAATATATCGTATGAATTTGGTGTGAACATCGTTTTCTTTTTCATTGAATTCTGTTTTTTTTTCATCGCACGTGAGCAACGAGTGAAAGTTACAAAAACGAAAAAATAAAAATTAGTTTGTTACATCAAAGCAAGATCATTGTGCAACGGTGCGACATAACGGAATCTTGACGTTGGTAACACGAAATTTGGCAGTGAATCGACTCACGTGACCACTGTCTCTACCGCCAATGTACACATGTATGTTAGAGGGTTTCATTTTTTGTCAAAACTTTTTTCATTTTTTTTTGACGTTTAAAACTATTCGCATTCAACATTATTCTTCTCTGTCCACAAGACTTTTACATCAAAAATCAACTCCACGGTATTGTATGGGTATGAAATTTTCAACAAAAAGCTCCTCACAGACAAGTGTACACCATGAATATTTCGAGAGACACAAATCGCCTCAGAGTTTTTGAGTTAATTCTGATTACGTGATAATAATACATTCACATAAGTTGATTATAACCACAGGATTTTGTTCTGTAAGAAAATTCTGATTAATAGTTTTGTATCGTTAATGAATTGAATAGAAATTATTTGAGTACATAATTGTGTTTATAATGTTCTCACGTTGATTAAATTTTTAGCTCGTTTTTAAAAATAGATTATTGTTTTTGTCTATAACTTCCGAAATATCGACGGGCATATTGGACTCTGAGCCACTTTTTGTAGAGCATTTCACGCACTACAAAGTCGTGGAGTTGCTTTTTTGAAAACGAAATATTGTGGACACAAAAAAATGCTGTTGAATGCAAAAAAAATTGTTGTCCAATGTTATTTAAATGCGATATTGAATATTGCGGTGAGCTTAGAAAAAGATGCGGTGGAAAAAAAGATATTGCATACATATGAAACCCCCCAATTCTCAATTCTCGCTTTTTGAAGTGATGCAACATGTATTTTGTTGATGTTGGCGAAAGTTTGACCGATTTCGAAGAACATTAAAAGTACAATCTAGTAAAGTTAATTAATAATATATCAAATGAGACCAGTTTCAACTAGGTTTGTCAAAAATTGGCCGATTGCGTCACCATTTTGTGATTCGATGTAAATCGAGATTTTGCGAAAGCCTCAAAAACGGGTTTAAATTTTTTTTTATTTTAGCTTTGAATCCATAGGCAAAAAAGCGTTCGAGGACGAGTATTTTTAAGCATTTTGGGACGAATCCTGAAAGTTCCGTTACGAAAAATGCTGAAAAGATTCTTTTTGTCACCCTTGGCTGTATTTGTATTTTGGAAAGTGACTAATTTTTCATCAATAATTTTCAAGTATGCGGCTAGGCTGACCAAACGACACGAATGTGGAAAACTTCACTTTCCGCACTTGTTGCACGCTATACTGTTCGAGAACTTTGAATCACGAACTTTTCAATGATCCCTCCCACATACCAGGGTTCTGAAGTTTTTCTTATGGAGCTGCTGAACGGTGCTCTCTGAAATAAAATAATTAAAAAAATCAATTCTGACTGTGGCAATATATGGCAGAAAAAAACGATTTCATGCACCTAAAAATTGATGGTTTTATTCGTTCCGTGATTCGTCGATAAACGAAGAATGAATTTAATGGCAACTCTCCGCTTGATATCTCATGCGCGCGTGATTTTTGTTTTCGCTCAAACTTGTATACGCAATCCTGGCATTGTCATATAGTATTGCGGCCTCGAAATGAAAAAGGTACAAAACCAGTGCAGGTAAAAAATTGACGTTTTTGTTAAAATTTCCTCCACTCACGGTGTTTCTTTCTTGCTCACCTTTTTTCCTCACGTCAAGATACTCGAGTACGCGAAAGAAGCAACTGATCTTGTTTATCTGTACATTATTAATGTCATGTCTGGAGAAAATTAATTTTTTCGGTAAAAACATGGATATAAATCGAAAACACTGATAATACATGATATTATTTATCATTATGTATATTATTGATGTAAAGTGACGATGTTTTTTTTTCAAATTCATTGTAAAAAATTCTTCGCAATGAAAAAAGTCGATATTGTTATTGTAGAATGGAAAAACGATATTCGAGATTCGTGGTCAATTACCAACTTATTTTCGTCACCTCTTCAATCAGCCATCGTTCTCAACATATTTAGATACATTAATGATGTTTTTATTATCTAAAAACAGAAGAAAATACATATTTTCAACGATCTCAAATTATTCTCAAGATATCGTGAAAAATCATTCGAATACTCACAGCTCCGAAACTGCTCACTGAGAGTTCCATCATTCGGCCCGCTGTCAATTTACGTGGATAATAAGACATAGAAATGATCATAACGAGGACAAGACCCGTCTTGCCCGGTAACCGATGCCACTCGATCATGTACGCTGCTTTCCCGACTTGATAACACTATCATCGGTTGAAAATAACTTAATGAATAAACACTATTTTTTCTCCGCAATAACGAATTATTTTGTTAACATTTTTATGGTCCGATAGTTCGCCGGGGCAAATGCTTCATTCTGTTCTTGCAATTTGCATTCAAATCTTCAATCAAAAGTTCATTCGCGATTCCAACGAATTTCTACACTTTTATATAGTATTTGGAAGTACATGTTTTTTTTTTCAAATCCGTTATCTTTAAATCATCAAAGCTTTGCGCTCAAAGAACGATATTAACATTCCTATCCCAGCGTTCCGCGTCACGAGTCACAAAATTCGAAATCACACGTAAGACATACCTGTTCTTTGAGCAATTCACCAATATGGCAGAATATGTATATATTAAAACTCAGTGACATCAGCAATACGAAATAAGTTATTATAGCTACAGTCTCGCTATTGTTCCATTCCTGAAATGATGATCAACAGAAAAAAAAAATGGCGATAGCTACAAAAGCCGTTCCATTGATTTTAGAATGATATCAAGTATATTCGCACCGTCAGACAGTAGTATTCGAGCAAACAAATGATGAGAGTCGATGCCACGACTTCGACGAGACAAATCTCGCGAAGCAGGGTTTCAATCATCGACGTTAATCTACAAGAATTTCAAAAAAATCTCCAACAACAGAACTAAGGTGATTTTTTTCTTCTTTACGTAAATGGATCCAATTTATCCCCCCGTTCGCTCACCTGAGCACTCTGACGTGCGATTTCACGATAAAACCAATTCGAATTTCGAGAGTATCACTCGTCTCGTTGATTTTTTCGAAGAGCATCTCGAGGCGTGACATGATTATTTGAATCTGCCCGCAAGCGTGGGCTACGAAAGTGGCTGCCAAATTACACGCTGCCGTTGTCACGGTGTAGGTAACACAGGCAGATACGCAATTTGTATAAAATATAATTTCGTAATTCGGGCTCGCTTGTGGGTCGAGAAAAATGTCATAACCGGGATAAACGAGAGGCCTGACAGTCTGGTTGAATTCGTTTATTCTATTACCGCGCCACATTGGCATTATCGTGTGATACGACAAACCTCCGGTGTACATGAAGATTGCACAAATTACGGTGAGACGACGTCCGGTATTGACGTTTTGATTCATAATTCCTCGATCAGATTTACTCTCAGTTAGCACCCAATCAACTTCGACGTGATCTATGCAATTTTTCAACATTTTCCGACGATATATCATAGAACAATACTTGAGTATGTTGGTTAGACAAAAGCCGATAGGACCGAAAAGCATGAGTCTGATTAGTGGATTTTTTTCCATAAAAATCATGTGCATAGTACACGGTATCATGATGAAAGCCATAAGTATCGAGCATAATGTTATAAACAATTTCGACACGAAAAATTCCCATTTGTTTGGATTTTTCTTCACCATTGGCCAAATACCGAGAATGTTTAATAACCATCGGGTGTACTGTAATGTACGATTTAAATCAACGCAATTTTCGTTCGACGTCTCATTATCGTTCCAATTTTCGCGATTTGAGTCTAAAGTCATGATCGCACTGTTCGAACGTTCACGAGCTACTGGGCGGTCTGTCGTATCTCAAAAGACTGGATATCATCGCCGAGTCTGCGCGTCTCGAGGCCTTATTGTCTTTCAGGGTCGGTAAACTTGCACCCTAACGGGTACACATTTTTTAATCCGCTTGGAAAAAGGAAGCTTCCGCAACTGCATTGTATCGTTTTCGCCAATTTAGAGTACGAGCAGCATCACTTTTTCGGGGGATGATACATTTTTTATATTTCCTTCGGACGATATAGTAATTCAACGTTCAAAAAAGAAGCAACCGGTGTGCGAGTTTTTTTGAGTATTTATTTTGAACTTACCGCAAACCGAAATAAAAATTTCAAAGCTCTCGTACCGTAAAATCATTCTGTTAAATTCCTGCGATTGTTACTTTCAAAAACATCGTTCTATTTGCATTCGAAAACTATCTAAAAATGAAAATCATCAATGACATAGTCATCGAGTAAATTCGTGATTCGGCTTTAAAAAAATATACGCGAATACATTCGGTTGATTCATCGGGTATGAGAAATCAGGAGACAGACAAAGGAGGGGAAAAGCTAAAGTTTGCTACGACTGACGTTGCGGAGTACTCCGCGCAAGTTCGTCCACCCTCTCGTTGTTGCTACTTGATATCCGTGACGACGAGTCATCCACGCTATTTTTTTCCTATTGATTTCATTGCGGTCTCGACTTTTGCCGGATGGAGGCAGCGTTTGTTTCTGTGAAAGGAAGGCGATTTCACATTTTGCTCTAATATTTCGTGGGGTTGCCTTTTTTTCGAAATTTATCGTGAAAATAGGGTGATCAAGTTGAGCAGGACGTAATTTGTCCAACACTGAAAATTTAGATAGTTCGAATAATCTTGCAGTGCGCACATAAAAATACATCTCATTCGGTCCTCACGTCAGTGTCTTTTAGATATAAAGAATTTCGTATATTTCGCGAAAACAATTGGACATTGGATGGATGTGACGACGTTTATGTGCGAGAAATTTAGAAATGAAAAAAAAGTGAAAAAGTTCAAACGTCCAATGTTGCAGTGCCAAAACTTTAGTGTTTGTCGTAGTTTTGTGATTTATGGAGTACTCGACACGTGGAGTAAAATTGTCTTAAAAATGATCGAAATATATCTCACACAAACTTCACCGGCGAATAAACTCATTTTAAAAATAGCTCGAAAAGTACGTTGTTTTTTATCACGCGGAATTTTTCTTATTTCCTTATCATCGCTTTCCCAGGTGCATTCTTAAGAATATTTGCATGTCTATTGACGAACAAAATTTTAATGTGAATGAATAAAACGAATAAATATTACACTCGCATCTTGACGTCTTGGCATGAATCCTCACTCCTCCAAAACTTTAATCGTAAGAAACCACTGACTGGTGAAAGATTTGCAAATTCAATCTGAAAATATCCAGCTTCGAAGGCACATCATAAAAAAATGTGCAAAACGTCGTTTCCTGGAAAATTTTTGGAAAAATCAAACGCGAGTTATTCTTTTAGCAACAAATTCTTCAACCAACTATTCATTCAGTCACTGGCTGGAAGCAAAAATCCAATATTTGGTGGAAAGAGTAGTACGATCGGTGAATTTGACATCGCAAATGTCTTCTTATTGTATTTTTAGAGATGAAAACTACAACCTGTTACTTGAAGAAATTTTTATTAGAAAAATATTCATATCCCGTTTTGGACAGCGTATCCGCGAAATTGATTTCTTATCGCAATCCGTTATCGCACAGTAAAGAAAAGAGAAAGAGGCTACGAGTAACGCTGATGTCACATATTTTCGACCCAAGATTCGAATATACACGAAATTCATCACGGATAATGACGATCATCGTCGTAAAACCTTTTTCAATCAGTGACCGTTCGTAGGATATTGAGATAAGCCACCGAAGTTTTTATTACCTGGAATTAAGCACGCCGAAATCTCCGTTAGAAAATGACTACGTAATGTTCAAGACGAAAAACATACTCACAGTTCCGAAACTCGTTATTGACAGTTCCATCACTCGTCCTGCTGTCAATTTACGCGGAGAATTAGCCATGGCTATTATCATGACGAGAGCGAGGTCAGTCTTGGTTGGGAGTCGATACCATTCCGTCCTGTACGCTGCGTTACCAATTTGACAGCACTGTTGTATCGATACACGACTTATTAATGGTGCGTCCAACATTTATTGCTCTCGTGAAAGAAAACAATACAGATTTACGTGAAAAAATATATTTCATTGATCGAATTAGCCATAAACGAAAAACCTTTACAGCATTGTTTCGTTCTTTTTCCATCTTCGGACTACATCTTTGAATGATAATCTTAATTATATTACGAAAATACAACGTTTCGAGAAAAATAAAAACCAGTATGCAATTTTACGATTCGTTATTTGTGATACAATTTTGTACGATTTAGTACGAGTAAACTTTTAATTCTGGCAAAGTGAATATCGTTCGGTTGACTACAAAATTTCGCGAGCACTTGACACAGATCGTGCGTACGACATGAATTATATTATATTATACCTGTTCCTTGAGCAATTCTCCGATATGACAAAATATAAACACATTGAAAACCAGCGAGATGAGCAATACGCCGTTAGTTACCCTGACGATGGTTTTACTGTTGTCCCATTCCTGATACAACGAATTTAAAATTGACAGGAGTCCGTTAAAAAACGACACATACGCGCAATGAAAAGCGCTTAAATATTCCAGGGAAAATTACCATTAAACAATAGTATTCCAGCAAGCACATGATGACGGTTGTCGAAGCGATTATGACGAAACATATTTCACGGAGCAAATTGTCAATCATCGACGATAATCTATAACAATTTTTCAAATATCTTACGAAGAGTATGAGAACTTTTTTTTTTAACTGAGAAAAACGGATCTAATTGAACCTCACTGAGTCACCTGAGCACTCTGACGTGAGATTTAATGATGAAACCAACACGGATTTTGAGAATTTCGCTCGTCTCCTCGACTCCATTGAAGAGACTCTCGAAGCGCGTCATCATTATTTCAATTTGACCGCAAGTGTGAGCTACGAGAATAGCCGCCAAATTACAGGCGGCGGTTGACACGGAATACATCACACTGGCGGTTAGACAATTCGTATAAAAGATGATTTCGTAGTTTGGGCTCGTATGCGGATCGACGAACAAATCGTAACCGGGATAAACGAGAGGCCTGACGGTTTCGTTAAATTCATTTATCTCATTACCACGGAATATCGGTGCAATTGTGTGAAACGACAAGCCCCCTGTGTACATGAAAGTCGCGCAAATTACGGTAAGGTGTCGTCCAACATTGATGTTTCGAGTCATAATGTCACGATCATTTTCAGTCTCGATCAGCATCCAATCAAACTCCATGTGCTTGATGCAACGTTTTATCATTTCGGAGCGAAGGATTATCAAGTAATAGGTGATCATATTTGTTGCACAAAAGGCAACAGGTCCGAAAAGCATGAGCCTCGAGATTAGATTCGTTTTCATAATAATCACGGATATGGTTCCCGGTATCATCGCAAAGGCTAGAAGCAGCGAACAAACTGTCATCAAGACTTTTGACAAGAGAGTCTCCCACTTTTTTGGATTTTTCTTCACCATTGGCCAAACACCAAGAATTTCGAGCAATATTCGGGTGTACTGTAACGCATAAGCCACGTCAATGACGTACTCTTTGTTCGGTATTTTATTCTCGTTCAAAGCTTTGCGCTGCGAATCAAAGCCCATGATCGTACAGCTCGAGCATTCAAGAACTACTGCTGTCTGTGCCTCCTTGTTTCTTTCGCACAAAAGCTATGACCATTCTTCGAGCCTGCGCTTTTCAACGTCTTCTCTTCAGGGTTAACGAACCTGCTCTGTCACTCGTACGAATGATTGAATTCACGAAGAAAATTGAAATGAAAAAGTTTTATGCAGCCTTCCCGTGTAAAGATGACATTGGTGCGATCCCTTCTTTCATATGAAATCTAATATTTCATCAGCGTATCGTTATCGCCGAGCCTGACGAAATTACATTTTTTATTGCAACATTTTATTTGCGATATACGGTTGAAGAAAAAGAAAAATCACTACACTCTTTAGCCAATGAGAAGTCGCAGCGTAGAGAATCAGCATGTATAATACAGAATGAAAAAAAAAAGAGGGAGGAGATTAATGTCTCCGTACGTTGCACATTATTATGGAATCCTATGGGCAAGTTTTTCTCAAGTCCCGATGTTGTGACTTTATTCCCCTGACAACGGGGTAACTCATCCAAGTCTTTTTCTATTGATTTCATTGCAGTTATTGCCACTGTCCAGTGAATTTACACTCGTTCTTGCAATTTAAGAAGAAACGTCCATTTTGTTTGTTACTCAATAACGTTAACGACCGAAAGAAAAATTGAGTGACTTCAGCGAGTCGAATAAATGGAGAGATCTGCGAGTTGTTAATAATTCGGATATTCTTCATAGCGAATGACTGTGAATTTTTTTTTTATTCCGATTCTTTACGAATTCAACGTAATTGTCGTTGATGATTCATCTTTTTTTCCGGCACGTTATAAAATTAATGACATTGATATTAAAGTGAATTATCGCCGCAAGTGCTTCAAGTTCGTTATCATACTCGAATCTTGTCATGCTCTTATCAAAAAGTTTCCGAATATAGTGGGGGTGCGCATTGCCAAACTCTCAAGTCGTATGTGTTTTTCCGTCAACAGGTTTATTTACACAAACGTTTAATTTATTTTACAAATAATATCACGTTTACAAATAAACATCGCATAGAAAACTTCAGACCTTGCATTCTGCTTGATTATGTATGTAAAATTCTTAATCCTCTATTTTTCCAATTAAATTTGCAGTGAATACAACAAAGGTTTAGCTAATTCGATTTTTGTGCCTGATAAACCGAACAATAATGTGCTACGTATTTCCATTTGGATTACTTTTAATTAATTTTCAAACGTGCAGCATCTTAAAAAATTTCAAACGCGTACTCTGAAGGATAAACATTTACTTACTCTGGCATGTAGTCTCGTCCCGTATCCTTCAAAAGTGGGTAATGTGAACCTTGATACATTTATTTTTTAGTTTCCATTACCTCCCCCCTCTTCCTTTACGACAGATATATATCCATAAAACTGGAGGAATAAACATATCGAAAAAAGTGGCGACACTGGATGTACGTTGATACTTGACAGAAAAGCGGCTCTTTACTTTTTCAAAATTTTTGGAAAAAGTGAAGAGTGAGGAGAGGAATGAAAGTGAAGTGCGAAAACTACTTTTTTTCTTAACGACCCGGTAGGGAACCCGCAACAAGAGGGGAAACCTCGCGCTGTTTTCCGGTTTGGCTGGTATTAATTAACAAAATTGACGCGTGGAAGTTTGTTCGTCTATTATATGCGCATTTCTATTTTCGTGAGCGTTTTAACCAGCCATCGTTCGTAACATATTCAAATACACGACGGAAGTTTTGATGATCTGAAAAAAAGCGTTCAATTTTCGATGATCAAAAGTTTTTTCGAAACGTTGAGATGAAATATCTTTGAATATTATACACACCGATCCAAAACTGCTTACTGACAGTTCCATCATTCGTCCTGCTGTCAATTTACGTGGGCAATTAGACATGGCTATTATCATTACAAGGGCGAGACCAGTCTTGCCCGGTAGTCGATACCAGTCGATCATGTACGCTGCCCTGCCAACTTGATAACACTGTTCGTCGACGAAAGGCGAATTAATCATCATTTTTTCATTACTTTCTCGTTCATTTCTCTATTGTTTCGATTCTACAACAATGTTATTTTTCAATCGTTCACCAAGAAGCTGCAGTACCTTGTTCGTTTAATCCTCCTGACTATTTCATTCAAATTCATTTAAATAACTAGTAATGATATTTAATAATTATCACTGTAATTAACACTTCGTCGGGGGAAGGCAGTTAATAAACATTTTTTCATTACTTTCTCGTTAATTTCTATATTGTTTCGATTCTACAACAATGTTTTTTTTCAATCGTTCATCAAGAAGCTGCAGTACCTTGTTCGTTTAATCCTTCTAACTATTTTATTCAAATTCATTTAAATAACTAGTAATGATATTTAATAATTATCGAGCAACTGTCAACTATTTACTCGTTCTCGTTAAAAAATTAATACCACGTATTTTCAGACCTGAAGCCCGAAACAAATATAGTGTTAAAATGTTGAAGTTTGTTTTCCAAAGTATAGTATATTTGGAACATCTTATGACCATTACGGTCTGTACTTTACGGAAAAAAAAAACACGACGAAACGTCGTTTTTAAAATAATACCTGTTCTTTGAGCAATTCACCAATGTGGCAAAAGATGTATATATTAAAACTCAACGATATGAGTAATAAAAGGTACGTCACGATTGCGATAGCTTCGCTATTGTTCCATTCCTGAAACGAGGAATCTATAATGAAATATAATTTAAAGAAAAAGCGCGCCAAATGTGGAAAAAATGAACGATCTTTTTGTGACACGATGTACACATACCGTCAAACAGTAGTATTCGAGCAAGCAAATTATAAGCGTCGATGCTACAACTTCGACGAAGCATATCTCCCGAATCAATGCCTCGACCATCAATGTTAATCTGCAAAGAGATTTCTTCAGCCAGCGGAAACCGAAAAGAAACATTTTTCGCACGTGCAATTAAAGTTCGACATCGCTGACTAACCTGAGCACTCTGACGTGAGATTTAACGACGAAACCGAGACGATTTTTGACAGTGTCACTGCTGTCGTTAATTCCCGATTTCGATTCCTGATTTGCGAAAAGTTTCTCGAGACGCGACATTGTTATTTCAATCTGACCACAGGCGTGTGCCACGAAAATCGCTGCCAAATTGCAAGCGGTCGTCGTGACGGTCGACGTAACGCAAGAAAAAATGCAATGAGCGCAAAAGATTATTTCGTAACTCGGCGTCCTTTGAGAATCGACGAATAAATCGTAACCCGGATAAACGAGCGGTCTGACAGTCTCGTTTAATTCGTTTATTAAATTGCCCCGCCAAATCGGCATTATCGCGTGGTAGGAAAAACCTCCGGTGAACATAAAAGTTGCACAAACTATGCTAAGAGTGCGGCCGACATTGACATTGCGAGTCATAATTTCGCGGTCATTTTCCGTCTCGATCATCATCCAATCAATCTCAACGTGTTCCATACAACTTTTTAACACTCCACGACGAAATATTATCGAACAATACTTGAGTAAGTTCGTCAGGCAAAATCCAAACGGACCGAAGAGCATGAGTCTCGATATTGGATTTTTTTCCGTCAAGATTATGTGCAAGGTGCACGGGATCATGAAAAAAGCTATCAGGAGAAAGCATGATGACATTAATATTTTTGACGCGCAAATTTCCGATTTTTTCGAATTATCCTTCACCAGAGGCCAAACACCGAGAATTCGGAGCAACCATCTGGTGTGCTGTAACATGCGCTTTACGTCGACTACGTAATTTTTGTTCGGGATTTCATAGCCCTTCCGAGACTCGCGATTTGCATCGAGGCTCATAATCGCACTGGTCGATGGTCCGCGACGGACTGGCCATGGTGTTTGTTCTCTTGAAATACCGGACGTGCTCGTCTCTGGTGTACATTCGAGTCTGCGCTGCTCATCGGAGCTTTCATTGCAGGGTCAATGAACCCTCGCTCTAAAACTCATATCGCGACTTCTTGAATTTAGCAGGAATCGACTTGATACCACTCGATACGAACTACCGCGAATCAAAGATTTTCATTTTTTCCCGCGTAACTTTTGTTCTGAAATGAAGATGAATCTGTTTTGCAAAGATGTTGAATTCTCAGCGGTAATTCATCGTAAAAAAGGTTTTCTAAAGAAGTATATTAAGTAACAGCTGTTGTGTAGCTTTGAAAATTTGTGACGCTCTTTCATTCTTTTTCATTCGGGTATCTTGTCGCGATGGGCCGAAAGTTTTTCCAAAAAACTGCAAAAAAAAACAATGACAGTTTTCTCGGCGGTGTTTTTTTGCTTTGTATAAATTTTTTTTTCCAAGCATGAAATATCGTAATGGTCGAAAAAAATTATCGGCTTTTACTACTAGCCAATGAGACGAAAGGGGATGGAACACGATGCATCGATGCGTTACACAAATTATCCAGTCCTGTGCGCAAGTTCCTCCCCCTTCGATGTTGTGACTTGATTTCCGTGCCAACGGATTGTTCACGCTGTTTTTTCCCCTATCGACTTCATGACAGTCATCATTTTTGTCGCATGAACGCGCACTTGAGTTTGCAAACGTTAAAGCCAGCATCCACTTTTTTTGTTAGCTCTTATCATGGTTAAACGAAGTGAATATGAAATGATTTATTTTTTTGGTCAAGTTATACGATGGGGGTTCGGCATCCATTCGTGACGATCTGGACGGTATTAACAAGGTGTATCTGTATCCAAAAGTTACTGAAAATTCCAACATTTTGGCTTGGAATTTTACACCCTCATAGAAAAATATATCATACAACTGTCCACGGAATTATCGATGGATCCACCGTCTAGGTATTGAGAGAAACAGTTCATAAAAGTTTCTTTTCAAACAAACATAATTAAATCAAAATCTGTTTTTGACTATCAACTGAGCCAAAAATTCCGTTCTTTCATTAAGTCCCAAGTTACGTGTGAACCTCCATCTTCAAGATTTGTTTGGACATCGTCAAGCGCCCATAGTCATAGAGAGGTATCATTTCTCAAAGCTTTTTCATCAAACATTTTTCAAAATTCAGTTTCCAACCAGTGTTATTTGCAAGTGAAAAAAAGAGGTAACATATTTTTTTCTGTACTAGAATGTTTGAGCCTGTTAATTTTGGAACAGAATGTAAACGAGGCCAAAATAAAACAAATCTTCGTAATCGCAATGTGTAGTTCAACTGTAAAAGTTGATGAGGAAAAACCATGTGATATTTTTCGAATTATAGCCTTGCGTTTTATTATAAAACTGACTACACATATTTAAGCCTGTAAGCAAGATTCAAGCTTTGTATTGCTTTGTTTTTCTCAACTTCATATAATCAGAGAGCGGTCATACAAAAAATGAACACTAATGAAAATGTCATTTTGACAATTCTTTATAGTTACTAGAAAACCTAGTTGATAAAACACACCAGAACCAAAAATACTTTGTTTCGTAACAAGCAATATTTCATGGAAGTCGTCATCATTTTTCTGTCATTTTCTTATTTCCTCAGTTTTCCATGGCTCGTAGCATATTCAGATACATCACTGAGGTTTTAATGATCTGTCACAAATAAACGAAAAATACCGTTTCAACCGATTATTCGAAAAAAAAAACATAATGACGCTCGTGAAAAAAAGATGAATGAAATGTTTGATTTACTGATGTTTCCTTATGCTCATGAAAATATATACACACACTATTTCAGAATATAAAAATGTAAAGAAGAATTAATTTCCTTAATGTTCATCATTGTGAATTGATGCCATCTTGTTTTTTAAAATATATCCTCGTTTTAAATCTTACATTTTTAATTACAGTATGAAAATAAAATGTTTCTCATAACTCGGTGTTTATTTTTGGGATCACGAATACTTTTCACTCGAGCATACATTTATATTAATGTTTCTTACAAGATTTCAATCTATATTTATACCTGGTTGTAAAATCTTTAATAATTTAATTACGTTTCTTAATAATCACAATGTACATCTTTGTCTAAATATATTTTCATACACAAGACAAATGTGGATTTTCATGTAAATGTATGATTACATTCTAAAATATATATTTCTTATATAGGGCTTTTAAGAACGAACAAAAATTTTAAGAACAAAAATAACATTTTGAATTTTGAAAAATTATACACGAGTTTAAGTTCCGTTGTGCTTACTCACAGCCCCGAAACTGGCTACTGAGAGCTCCATCATTCGTCCAGCTGTTAAATTCCGTGGATAATTAGCCATGGCAATTACCATAACTAACGCTCGGCCAGTTTTGTGTCTCATTTTGTACCAATCGATCATGTATATGGCTTTTCCCACTTGACTGCACTGTCATATACATTCGAGAAAGAAAACTTTGCAAACTGATATTTGAGTATAACGCTGCTTCAGTGTCAAAAAATAAAATAACATTATTCGCGTTGACGTAACACATTGCATCACATTCGCGTTCATGGATTTCCATGTAAAATCAATAGCTGCACATAAACATAAACACATCATGCCATAAGCAACTTGCATAACTAAATAATTAGCGAAATTGCAATGTAATAAAGTTACTTTTAAATTCAGCTTTAATCGTATAAATTGTTGAAACTTTCATTCTTTTTCTGGTAGCGTTTTGTCCCGAATTTTCTCTACTCAATAATATACAATACTACGTATAATCAAGAGACGCGGCAGCGTTTGGACGCTAATTGATTCAAAAGAAGATTGTTTGAATTTTTTTTCATGTTTTCGAAAAAATGTCGTACGATGTGTCGAGACCACAATTGCGCATACCTGTTCTTTCAGCAGCTCTCCGATATGACAAAATATGAATATATTAAAAGTCAATGACATTAGCAACAGGAAGTATGTTATAATGGCAACGCTATCGCTATTTTCCCACTCCTGTAATGCGAGATTGAAAGAACGAAAAACAGTCTATGATTTTTGAATGCTTTCAGTCGCACAAAAGAAACATCATGAATATCTACCATCATGCAGTAGTATTCGAGTAAACATATTATCAAAGTCGAAGCAACGACTTCCATGAGACAAATCTCACTGAGAAAGTTCTCGATTCGCCCTGCTAGTCTAAAATTCATTAATAGTCATTAAAAAACTAAAGGAATTTTTTCCGCAAAAATAAAACATATTTTCGCCATTTTTTTCATATTTGATTCCATTAAAAACAAAAATTCTTTCCAATATCAAGAATATCATTTCCCCAATGCCTGAGAAAAGGGATATTTCGGTCGTTGAGGCTTTGTCAAATTTGAATAAACTTTTGTATCACGCATAAAAAGTGTTCAAATAATGGGTACTGAAAGAAGCTCTTCAGTCTCATCTCACATCACGTTTGACATGTTTGCATCACGTTTGAACGATAGATTGAAAATTGCGACACTTAGTTTAGTTTATTCAAGCAGAGGAAACCTCGAGAGTTTGTGCGCTTCCATTTAATATTATTATCTTATCTTGCGAGTGCATACATGCGTGAATGATGCAAAACCATAATGTGTATTATCGTCGGTCTTTCATCGGTTTGATTAGCGAGTAACATGCGCTTTCGTTCAAAGTACGGACGGAAAAATATACCGAAATAAAGCGCGCGAGCTCGAATAAAACCCACATTTTACACCCATCATTTTGCCCAAAGAATGAAAAACTAGTGGCTTTTTATATCACAAATCTTTGCCCACAAATTTACGACATGAACGGCGGGTTTTAAGTTTGAGATTTTTTTTCAAATACGTCTCAATAACAAAAGCTATGAAAAATGCCCTCAATTAACGACGATATCAAGAAAAAAAATGAATAAACTATAGTCACCTCAATACCCTAGCGTGGCATCGTATTATATCGGAAACACGATTTTTCACAACGTTGTTATTGTCATCGGTGTCATCGAAGAGAGTATCGAGACGCGATAGTATTATTTGTAACTGGCCGCAGGCGTGGGTGACAAAAATAGCGGCCATGCTGCATACAGCTGTTATAACGGCGTAAGTGACACACGCCGAAAGGCACGTGGTGTAAAAAATGATTTCGTACTCGGGACTCGACTGTGAGTCGACGAATATATCGTAACCGGGATAAACGAGCGGTCTAATCGTGCGATTGTCAGAATCAATTCTGCTGCCGCGCCAGAGTGGCATCAACGTGTGGTAAGACATACCGCTGGTAAACATAAATATAATGCATAAAATTGTAATACGACGCCCAACGGCTGCATTTCTCATCATAATTTCACGATCCAAGACACTCTTAGCCATCGTCCAATCATTCTCAACGTGCTCGATGCAAAGCTTTATCACATCGCGACGATATATTATCGAGTAGTATTTGACAATGTTGGTCAGACGCAAACCAATAGGACCAAGAAGCTTGATCTTTACCGTTGAATTTTTCTCTCGTAACATTACGTGAAGTAGGCAAGGAATCATGATAAACGCGATGAGCAAAGAGCACATCGTTATCAACATTTTCGACAATAAAATTTCATAATTCCGCGATTTTCTCTTCACCAATGGCCAAACACCGATAAACTGAAGCAAAAATTTCGTGTATCTTATCGTCTGACTCATGTCCATTCTATCATTTTTATTGTCTTCCATGACGCTCGTTACTAAATTATTCTGATTCAACTCGAGATCCATCATGACAGTTCCGTTGCTTGCGGGATACTGAACAAATCCCCTCTGGTCAGCCAGACACAATTTGCAGTAATCTATGTTAATGCACACGGAGGGTGGAGCAATATGGCGACCAATTGCGTGCACGTACTCAAAGTCAGCATGCGCTCTTGCACTTTCGTATCCCTTCTTGTTGGTTGAAGAAACTCTTCCTCGAACATGACAACACCCTATTCTACCGATCCCTGCTATTCCAAAGTTTTCGCGCGTGCGTGTTCAGCTGCAATTGTCAATGTAGCGTTTCAAATCCAAAATCGCGAAAGCTCATTCGGAATTTCGGAGAACAAAAGTATCGCGTAATGAAAAACATATGATTTATATATGACATATTTATATATATATATTTATATATATTTATATATATATTAATATGGATATAGATCTATATATGACCAAATATATATGATTTCATTGACACATCGATGTAAGGGTTGGTTATCGGGCAAAGAGAAAAAAGTGTCGATAATGTATTTTGCCCAGATTTCTGTAAAAATATTGTACGACTTTATGTATGTTACAAGTGCAATGTGGTTAATAAAAAGTGTATTGAAAACAACATGTTCCTGTCTATCGTTCATTTTTATTGATTCATCATCGTATAATTATGTAGATTTTATTATACACGAAAAATGCGAAACTTTTCTTTAAAAAACGAAATACTCTCGCGTCCATCTGACCTCCTCGATATTTTCAGTCCATCATAGTCCGCAATAAATTCAGGTACGTGAGCGAAGTTTTCATAACCTTTAGTTTAATTTAAAATCGTGGCAGACTTTTGCGTAATTAATGTCGTTACAATTTAAATTTCGTATACGTACATTGGAAAAACAGTAGATTGACAATTCGGCGATTTTGCCGGCCGTTAAGGAAGATGGTTGTTTGCACATGACGATAATCAAAATTAATCCACGTGCCTGTGCGCTTTGCAATCTGTACCAGTCACTCATGTAAGCCATCGTACCGACTTCTTTACTCTGTGACGATAAAATTTCATTCATTTTGCTCTTCGTCATTCGACATCGTTTATAAAATCTCTCGTCTGGAAGATTTTACAGCGAGAAAAGAATATATAAAAATACGTGAAAAAAAGGCTTCACCTGTTCGGTAAGTGTTTCGCCGATATAGCAAAATATTAAAATATTGATAGTAAAAGATGCGAGAAGTGCGCAATATGTGATGGTATTCATGGTCTCACTGTGTTCCCATTCCTGCAATAACGACAACGAATTAGTGAAATTAATGGTGCAGCACTAGCGCTACATTAATAATACTTCTCAGCATGTCTGCCAGTTTTTTAAGTTCAAAACGTCGACTGCCAACCACGAATAGTATTATTCTGTGCATAAGTGTAAATTTTCATTGCGTAAACTTGTTATTTTTACTATTATATTAATATAACTGAGATGAGAAAAGCCAATGAGAAAATTGAGTAAAATGGTAATGTTCGAAAAAAATTACAAAATGAATCAATACGTCCGTAGTCTACGAAGTCTGTCATCCGAGTCTGAGGACAACGAAAAAATTCAATTCGTCCACTCGTTGAATACTCAAATGAGAATCAATATTATGGCAAATAAAAACATGATGATCGAATGAATGATTGAAAATGTGAGTAAAAAAATTAACCGCACGACGGATAAGCGGATAAATAATTTTTTGTTATGTTTATCATGTGAGATATCGTACCTTCAATAAACAATATCCACCGAAGCAAATAGTCATCGTACAGCCGACAAGTTCAACAAAGCATACTCCGCTCAACACTTTTTCCACTCGTTTGACCAAACTACAAATATTCATATTATGACACGTTCATTTAAAAATACGCACAATGAAATATAAAATTGCACAATAAAAATCGTGCCGGTAAGATAACGTGTAATTTTGTTGTACAATCACAAAGTTTACATCTGGTTAAAGTCTCGAAAACTATTATACTCATAATTAAAACCCAGTCGAGTTTTCTCGTGGAAGATTTCATTCATTTGCTCACTGCCACGTATGTTCAACAAGAATAATGGAAGGCACCACAATTTTTCTTCAAGAAAATTCATTTATTTCTCTATCAGATCTATGATGAGATTATCAAACATTCAATGTATATAATTGATGAGAATGATCAATAAATGGTATTTCGTGAAAAAAAGTGTGCAAAGTATGAAATTGGGACGGAGAAAAGTTCATCAAAGCCCGAAACGAATTTGGCAACTTTACGCGTGACAATTCGTTGTCTTCAGCGTGTACCACACGCGATATTTTTTTACGAGCCCTGCCTGGAAAGTTTGTTTTTCGTTTACAAAATTCATTTGTTTTACACGTCGTTGATTGTGGCGAATTCGCGTTTCATCATGGATAAATTTGCACGATGCTTATTGCACGATGTTGACGATCCGTGATGGGGCTTTTGTTCTAGTCTATTTTTCTTTCCTTCAACTTGTACATTCCTATTTTTCCGCAACAGCGAGGGAGATTAGTGCAATTTACAAGTGTGGTGAAGCGATCTCAGCTGCAGTAACAGAGGCAAGTGAACTTTTATGCACGAATGGACACTTGGACGCACTTTTTGAGCAATTAGGCACTTTACGAAATGAAAACAGATACCGAAAATCGATCTTTCCGGACGGACGTGCGGCAAATATCATTTCTGAGATTGAAAAAATGATAAATAATATACTGAAATAAATGGTTGTTCGCGTTCGTTACATTTACGCGTGTTAAATACATCTTGAATACGATACTTGGGGCTTTTGGCTTCATTGGAGTATCATTAGTTTAATTTCTACATGAAACTGAATTAGATTAATTTTTCATTTAATTCGAAAGTTGTCTATCGAGAGACGGAAGATGCAGAGACGAAAGAAGATTGCTTACCGCAGTACTCGTAAATGAAGTTCGTATATATCGATCATTCTGTCGTCGACGGTATCGCTTTTCTCTTCATCTCCATCGACCAAATTGTTAAATCTGTCGACAATCACCCTGAACTGTCCACACGCGTGCAAACTGAAAACCGCGGCAATACCACATGCCCCTACTGTCACGGTGCACATGATAAAACCCGAGAACCATTGGGTAACAAAAATAACCTCATAAGTGTTGCTCGTTTGAGCATCGAAAAATCTGTCATAAACCGGATATGCAAGTGGTCTCGGAGTTGTATTGAACGATGTAACAGCGGTACCAGATGTGAAAGGCATTATTGTGTGATAAAAAAGAAAAGCGCTGTACATAAAACCAGCGCACAGAGTAGCCACGAGATGGCCAAATTTGGCATGATTCAGCATTGTTTCTCGTTCTCTTGGTGAACGTTGTTTCGACCAGTCAGAGGCTATGTGTTCGAGGCAATCGCGTATGTCTCCTCGATGGAAAACGAGAAAACTGAATTTCGTCATCGCCATTAGACAGAAGCTCATTGGGCCGATCATTTTAATTCTCAAGGCCGAATCTTTCTCGGTCAGAAATGTGTGAAGGCCACAAGGAACGAGGAGGAAACTTATACAAAAGTAACAGTAAAATATCTGGGTTTCGGTCGTGAATTTGTTAACGATACCGGCGTTTTGCAGCAAAGGCCATATGCCGATTAGTTTCAACGAATAACGATTCACCTGCGTGGCGTACTCGAAATCGTCGTTTGCCGATGATTTTTTATTCGCCGGAGAGACGTTGGCGTCAAGATTGGTTTTATCGTCAGTTGAATTCACTGACTTTTGTCGCCACATGTTCTTTGCATTATATGACCTCACACGCACCTCACATTAACTGTCTCGAAAGTTTCTCGGACAGTAAATGATTTGCCTACCCTTTTGTCTCAACTCCCCCACCGAGTCATTTGTACGCTATGGCGCGCTTGCGCTTTTTATTCAAGAAGTTTCGCTATCTATAGTTTCAGTATGGCCGTCGGATAATTTTTGTATCATGGGAATGATCACATGGGATATTGAACGAAGAAAAAGGATGATACTCCATAATTCCGTTCGCTAGGGTAATTTCATTTCCGATTCGATGAAATTGCGCGGCGCAGAAGACGTTCTTTCGTTGTGAAAACGAATCATTTTTTCGTAATTACTTTTGCGTGATTCTTGTTTCAAGAGTTTTTGGAAAAAATGTTTTTGAAATGTATGTCAAGATATTGGTGTCGCTCCGGGATCTTCTTTGAAATGTTGTATGATTTTTTCGTGATTATCATCAATTATCTGATGTTGTTGTTATGTATATTGATCCGGATTTCATATCCATCGGGTCTGGATATTCGTGAGTGTTTACGTCGAGGAAATCGCTTCGATATTTTCAAACGATGCGAGTCAAAATAAATTCAGTTATTTTGTGTCAGTGTCGTCTTGAGTCTTGAAATAATTGAGATAACACAAAGAAAGGCATAGATAGGTCGGTAAGTTTTTCGACAAACCCCAAATGTTGAGTTTTTTCAAAATAAATTCTCTTGTTCTCGAGAGCTCAGCCATTTTCCCAGCGATTATATGAGACCGATATTCCATATTCCATATTTCATGCACGCGATTTTTCCCAATTGTTTGCTCTTTCGAGATAATATGTCTTGATATTTTTCAAACTACGTGAAAATAAGGTTTCTCAATTTGAATGAATTATTCTGTTATTATTCGGAATGAAGCACATCACACCACTGAGAAATAAAACTCAAAAAGGTAATTATCTAGCGTGCACCCGATAATGAGTATACACATCGTTCAATGGTCCAAATGATGAACAAGCAATTCTATCTCGCTTTCTGTTTGGTATATTAAAATACCTTCCTTACGCGGTGTATCGTAAAAAATAACGATTAAAGAATAAAATATTTTGTAATTTTAGAAACAATTATTAACTGAATGAAACTCGAAAAATCTAGGTATTCCGAAAATGTATGATGACTCGAGAAAGGTTCATGTAAATTCAGAAAAACGTACGAATTCATTCAGTACGAAAATAGTCCAATGAATGATTGGCGAACATTTTTTTGCTTACACAATTTATCAATAACTCGTCAAGTGATTACCCACGTTTTTATAAAAGGGTAAAGTCCTTCAAATTATCTGGCTAATTTTATTAAGCGCAAGCTTGTTTAAAAAAAAATGCAAAAATGTGTTATTGTTACGGAAACTTTTTCGAATAAGCATTATTAATTATCATGCCATGGTGATATAGCAGTTGAGGAGGATAATTCATGCTAGAACATAATAGTAAAATAATATAGATAAGCTGAAAGGCAAACGAAAAACAAAGATCGACTGAAACCCAGAGAAAAACTATTCCAAGTAATAAACAATGCTTTAGAGACCGTAGGGGCAATGCTAACAATAATACGTATGTGTAGAACAATATTTGAATAAAGATACTTGAAACTAAACTGGAGTTAATGATTGATTACCACTGGTTTTTCTTATCTTTAATTCCTATTTATAATTATTGAATAACTCATATTTGGGTACAATTATTCATGCTCAAGTTGCAACAGTTCTATGAAGCCTTGGTCTTTGTACAGAAAATGTCATTTATGCTGTTAAACGACGAAAGTTCGCAACAAACTCAGGTACGTTAGTGCAGTCTTCAGAACCTTGAATTAATCGGGATAAAATTAATAAAGTATTCGTTTAAATTCGGCGTCGCAACGAACCTCGCATGTTTAATGAATTCCATTTTCTACGCACATTGCAAAAGTTCCTCATCGATAGTTCGGCCATTTTCCCCGCTGTTATACGTGCCGGATTTTTCGAAATTACCAGAATCAAAATCAATCCACGTGCCTTTATGCTTTGTAGTCTGTACCACTCGATCATGTATGCCATCGCACCCACGCGTTCGCCCTGTTGTAAGAGGATTAAAAAAAAATGTTTGTACTATTGTAAATCAAAACCAGGAAGCTATAAAATGCTATATATATATCTCTATTTTTTTTACTTGATTAGCGAGCATTTCGCCGATGTAGCACAATATAAAAATGTTGAACGTGAACGATACGAGAAGTATACAGTACGTTAGGGTGTTTATAACTTTACTGTGTTCCCACTCCTGAAACACTAATAGGAATGAAAATCACAAGCATTTGGATGGAGAGTATCCATCTCACTGGCGGTATCGCGCAAAACAATGTCTGATTTCATATTCAAATAAGAACGAGAACTATATGTATATCGATATCCCAAATACAGGCATAAAAGCGTGAATTTTGAATTTTGACACATAATACACGAGCATAGTGTGTTAGTCTTCGAGCATAAATTGCCGATGGACGATAGTTGGCTTCATAAATAAATAATTTGTTACTTTTTTATAATACAATATATAATACCGTTATGATATAATATCCAACAAAGCAAATGGTCATCGTGCAGCCGACCAGTTCAACGAAGCATATCCCATTCAATATTTCCTCCAGACGATTGATCAAACTGCAAACACCGAGGAAGTCATTTCTACAAAACTCACATTGCCGTAAGAAAATCGAGCAATCGAAATTGCGCACAATTTCATGGTCCCACAGAAAGGTTGCGTCAATTACTGTGCGACTGCTGACATGTGATATAAATTTCAATATCATGGTTTTTGTAATGTTTTTTGATATCACGAAAAAATCTCGGTGCCGAGTAATTTAAAAGAAAAATTGTTTGAATTTCGACCGGGATATAACTATACGGTAATATGAAGATTTCAACGTTAACCTGTTGTGCCGCCGAAACGCGAAGCCCTATCGAAGATGTAATGCTATTTTACCAATGTAATGTTATGCTATTTTACTCGAAAAAACGCGAAAAAAATCGACAATAGAGACCCGCTATTGCAGCAATAAAAATAGACAACTAAGAAGCATTTGGGGAAAAAAAATTCGCTGTTTTTCATTTTTAAACGAAACTCAAATTTTTCAAATAAAGATCAAATTTTTAGAATGACTTTTAGGGAAAAAATTATCAACATAAATTGAGAAAATTCACCGCAATGATCGAAGATGAAGCTCCACTATCGCCGCCAGTCGATCGTCGACGGTGTCGAATTTTTCGTCATTTCCGTCGACCAGTTTATTCAATCTGTCAATAATCACGTTAAACTGTCCGCAAACGTGCAACGCGAAAACCGCGGCGATACTACATGCCCCTACCAATATAGTCCATGCGGCTAAACCGGAAATCAATTGTATAGCAAATACAATCTCATAAGTGGGACTCGATTGAGCGGTAAAAAATTTATGATAAATCGGGTACATCAGTGGTCTCAAGGTCGTGTTGTCAGGCAATACGACAATCCCAGTTGATAAAGGCATTATTGTATGATAAAAAAGACCACCGCCGTACATGAAACCAGCGCACAAACTTGCAACAAAATGCCCAAACTTTGCATCCTTGACCATTATTTCTCGTTCTTTCGACGATCGTACTTCCGACCAATCAGTGGCAATGTGCTCAAGGCAAATGTGTATGCTATTACGATGAAAAACGAGGAAGCTTAATTTCGTTATGCCCATCAGGAAAAAGCTCATTGGACCAAACATTTTTACTTGCAGAACCGGATCTTCTTCGACCAAAAACGTGTGAAGACCGCATGGGATCAGGAGAAAACTCATGCCGAAGTAGTAGCAACAAATCTGGCCGTCGGTTTTGAATTTATTGGCAGCCGCACTGACGTTCGACTGTGGCCATATACCAAGCAGTTTCAAAGAATATCGGTTCACTTGCGTCGCGTTTTTGAAATCATTGCTCGGTGATAATAGATCATTCATCGACGAAACGATTGTGTCGCGATTGGGCTCGTTGGTAGTTGAATTTACTGACTTATTTGACAGGCTCTCGCGATTATTCTTCACCTGCAACGGAAGATTTTTAGACGGAGAATGATCGTTTTCCCCTTTTTCTCAACTCCCCCACTAAAGTCACTCAATGCATGTAATGACGCGCTTGCGCCTCAATCCAATAACTTTTGTTGCTGGACGAATGTATCCGTACAATCGTTGTATGACGTACATCGTGGGGGTAATTGCAGAGGGGGATCGGAAGGCATCGCGACATTAAGAGTTTTCTTTTTCAATTCAATGCACATGAATCAGTCGACTTTATCTCGATAGGCAAATAAGTATTCTTCGAAAAAAATGCTGTCAGTATTATACAGTACCGAGTAAACTCGGTCGTGAACGTTCGAAAGTTTGGATTAATTCGTTTTCAAGATTCAACCGCATTTCCGTTCCTTTAAAAGTGTTTATAAGTATTACCGACGGAGTAATCTATTGTACTTATCAATAATTCATTTTTATCCTCAATTTTGCACGTTCGGAGCGTGCGAAACCCAAATAATGGGCAACGAAAACTATGACTAGATATTCTCTAATTTGGTTTTCACATTTCACGCTTTGAGAAAAGAGTCTTTTCACAGCATGCTTGTGTTGCAATAGTTAAATCGATTCATAAATCATTGTCTATTAACAATCTGTCAT
The DNA here is from genome assembly GCA_959613375.1 of Heteropelma amictum. Classification (NCBI taxonomy): domain Eukaryota; kingdom Metazoa; phylum Arthropoda; class Insecta; order Hymenoptera; family Ichneumonidae; genus Heteropelma; species Heteropelma amictum. Next base: position 7,543,205 of record OY390725.1, read on the forward strand.
TATTTCAAGTAAAATATATCATACCGTCATAAAATAATACCCAAGAAAGCAAATGTTCATCGTGCAGCCGATGAATTCAACGAAGCATATTTCGTTCAATATTTCCTCCAGACGTCTAACCAAACTGCAAAAATACCCAAAGAGTTATTTCACAAAAATTTTCTCGGATCGCTCGTGAAGTTGGTAGTTGCAGACGCAGGGTTACAGAATATGGGTTGAGATACTAAATTCATTTACTTCTCCAGTCCGAAAGGATAAGAGAAAAATGAAAATTTTTGATTACATATTTCGCATGCTTTACGCGGTATCGAGCTCAAAAAAAGTGAAGATAAATTGTCTTACGTTCCACACCGGGTCCGAAGGGATTTTCGGTTGGAAAATTTAGAATTCTGATGAAACCTGGTTAATTATCTGATTCTTCGAGAGGGTTGACCATATCCTGAGCTTTTTTTATAGCAATTCCCGGATTCTTGGATGTCTTTGAATTACAAAAAAAAACGAAGTACCAAAACATAATTACTCTCCGCAACGATCGAAGATGGAGTTGCACTATATCGGTCATCCTATCGTCGATGCTGTCGCATCTCTCGTCGTCCCCGTCTACCAATTTGTCCAATCTATCGACGAGTACCTTAAATTGTCCGGAAGCATGTAACGCGAAGATCGCAGCGATACTACATGCTCCTATCGTTACGGTGTACATGACAAATCCAGAAAACCATTGAGTTAGAAAAACAATCTCGTAAGTGGGGCTTGTTTGGGCATTAAAAAATCTGTCGTAAACCGGATGCGTCAATGGTTTCAGCGTTGTATTATCCGGCATCACGATAAGCTCGGACGAGAAAGGCATTATCGTGTGATAAAAAAAGCCACCGCTGTACATAAAACCAGCGCACAAACTAGCCACGAAACGCCCAAACTTCGCGTCAGTCAGCATGATTTCTCGTTCTCTCGATGACCGAACGTTTGACCAATCAATCGCGATGTGTTTGAGGCAATCGTATATGTCACTCCGATGATAAACCAGGAAACTGAATTTCGTTATAGCCATTAAACAAAAGCTCATTGGACCAATCATCTTCAGTCGTAATGCCGGGTCTTTCTCGATTAAAAATGTGTGAAGACCACACGGAACGAGGCGGAAACATATTAGACAGTAACAGAAAAATATCTGTACGCAGATTATACATTTTTCGATGATTTTGCCACACGGTAGTTTTGGCCATATGCCGATTGGCTTCAAGAAACAACGATTCATTTGCGTCGTATAGTCAAAGTCATTTTGGAATGACGATTTTTCATTCGGCAACGCGCACGCACAAAAATGTGTCATTGTTAAGGAAACTTTTTTGAATAAGTCTTATTAATTATCATGCCATGATGATATAGCAGTTGAGGAGGATAATCAAAAGATCAAACGAACTTACCTGGAAGTGAAGTTCGATCTTGATTGTATGAAGCGCCTCTTCCGAAGAGATCAGTATGTAGTGCCCCGACTATGCACCGATGTCGCCACAATCTTTATAGTTAAAGTTTTTTGTTTTCGGTCCTGTTTTGTCTATATTCCGGTATTCAACTCATTCCTTTAAAGTGCTGCCGTAACCCTAGGGGTTTCTAATATGTATATATATATATATATATGTTCATTATTAGAAAAAAGGGGGAAATCTATTGGGTGGGACTGATCTCTTCGGAAGAGGCGCTTCATACAATCAAGATCGAACTTCACTTCCAGGTAAGTTCGTTTGATCTTTTGATTGTATTTTGCGCCTCTTCCTCGAGATCAGTATGTAGTTATTTAAAGTTTGTTACGGCAGGTATTCCATAGCTCAGACATTTAATATTCTCCTATATTTTTATCATTTTTTCGAGCGTGTTATACATTTCTTTTATCCAAAATTGCTCTCGCAAACATGCCTTTGCTTGTTACAATACGACGGTCGTAGAACCTTGCAAAGGTACTCGAACGTTCTGTCCAGCCCGCGGCTTTCCTAATGGCGTCTATATTGACCCCACTTCTTTTTGCAGCCGAAGTGGATGCATGACGAGTACTATAAGCATCGAATGCATCTGTATCTACCCCGCTTTCCATAAGGGTCTTTTTTATCCATCTGCTCAATGTCTGGGTCGATACCCCCTTGTGCGGTTTTTTCAGCGCTATAAACAGTCGAGATTCACTTTCCCGTAACCCTTCCGTCTTACTTAAATACGTTTCCAGCGCTGATGCTGCGCAAATACATTTTCTTTCCTCATAAAAAGGGATGCTCAAGACTGGCTGAGCTTTATTCCTTTTTGAAGTCTTTAACCGCGCTGGAATTTTAATTTCGATCAACGCCGTTGATTTCTCTATGTTCTGAATATCGATTGACGCGAGTGTCTGCATACGCTGCGCTGTGACTAACGCCAACAGTGTAACCAGCTTGAGCGTAAGTTTTTCTAAGGAAATTTCTTCATTCGGTTCCCATTGCGCCACGTGGTTTAAAACAAGTTGCGGATCCCACGTTGATTCGTATTTGGGCTTTGACGGCCTGAGATTCGCGATGCCTTTGAAAAGTCTCTGTACTCTGGCGTCTTCTCCCAACTCGGGCCCACGCAACAGCGCTATCGCGGATCGGCAGCTGTTTAGTGTGCCATACGAGGCGCCTTTATCAAATTCTGCAGACAGAAATCTTATTATTCGTGATATGTCACATTTGTACGGGTCTATGCTCTCTCCTTGGCAAAATGACCACCACTTCTTTAAACAGCTGTTATATTGTTTCAGCGATGAATCCGACAACGAGGAGAGCATAATAGGAAGCGCTTCCTCTGGCACGCTTCTCTTTTTCAGCGCCTCCCCGACAACCGTCCTGCAACCAGGGTAATCCTTTCCCAAATTGGGTGCGGTTGTCTATTGAGAGAGCGCAACAGGTTGACGTTTGGTTTAAAATAAATCGGTTCACCTTCCAACATGTCGATGAATACGGGGAACCAAACCTGAGCTGGCCAATATGGTACAATCACGATACCGCTCGCACGATCGTCTTTAAGTTTCCTTAAAACGCGTAAAATTATTGCGAACGGCGGAAATGCATAAAAAAACCATCGGCCCCAATCTACCGTGAATGCGTCCACTGCGACTGAGCCTGGGTCTCGAGACCAAGAAATATATCGCCTGCATTTTGCATTTGTTCTTGTTGCAAATAAATCTATTTCTGGCTCCCCCCATCTCTCTTGAATCTCGCGGAAGGCCGAATTCGCTAAGGCATATTCTGTTTCTGTCTCAAGTCGCCTCGATTCGAAGTCAGCTTCGTAATTGTCCCGCGACGAAATGTAGGATGCGAAAATATAAATATTCCTTCTCTCGCACCATTTCCAAATTGTTTTTGCCAGCCTACTCAACACAGGGAATTGAATGCCCCCCATCTTATTGATATATGCAATTGCGGTAGTATTATCGATTCTCATTAATATATCGCAGTCTTTAAGGTTCTTCGCAAAGCATTTTAGGCCAAACATGGCCGCCAATAATTCTAAATAATTAATGTGGTGAGCTTGTTCCTCTTGGCTCCAGTGACCATGCGTTCGGTTACCTTCACAGCACGCCCCCCAACCCGAGCGCGACGCGTCGGAGGAAATTTCGACTTTTGCTCTAAACGGTGTTATCGAACGCACTGCTTTGCGAATGTGGATTTTCCACCACTGGAAATCTCCCTGCAAGTCTTCTGAGAGATCCATTCGCGCGTCGAAATTTCCGCGATTCGCCCTGAGAGCTAAGAATTCTGCTCGCTCAAAGTTTTTCATATGCACCCAGCCGTACTTCAATGCTAGGCAACTCGATCCTAGTGTTCCGATTAATCCCGCAAATTCTCGGATTGTACAATGGCTTTTCCTACTGAATTTTTCGATATTTTTTGCAAATTTGAAAACTTTTTCTTCCGGGAGCCTGATATTCATTTTTTCGGAATCGTAAATGAACCCGAGAAATTTACGTCTCATTGAGGGAACTTCGTGACTCTTTTTTTCATTGATAATAAAACCTAACTTTTCGAGTAATCGTCTCGTTATATGAGTGTTTTTTGAACATTCTTCGTATGAGTTCCCCAGAATCAAGAGATCGTCTAAGTATATTACTGATAGTAATCCTCTCTCTCTGAGATGCAAGACTGCCGGCTTCATTAATTTGGTAAATGTGTATGGAGCTCTGTTCAACCCGAAGGGCATACACGTAAATTCATAGAGTCTCCCTTTGAAGATAAACCGTAAAAATTTTCGATCAGATTTCGCAATCGGGATAAGATAATACGCGTCTTTCAAGTCAATAGTTGTCATAAAACATCCGCGAGTTATCATTTGCTTTGCCGTTTTTCCGTCTTCTAATTTAAAATGATCTGTCGTTATGAATTCGTTTAGCTGTTTTAAATTCAATATGAACCGGTGTGACCCATCTGCTTTCGGTACGAGAAAAATCTTTGAGATAAATTGCCCGGACTCCGGCTGACACTCTTGTATCGCGCCCTTTCCCAACAACGTTTCGATTTGTTCTCGCATTAGATCTTTTTCTTGATCTGACCACCGAGGCTCAGCTGGCGGTGTGTGTTGGTTCACCTTTGATGTAAAGGGTATTCTATAGCCTGTGATCCAGCTCAGGATGGTTTCGTCCGAGGTCACTTCGAGCCAGCTTTGTTTAAAAAGCGCTAACCGACCGGCGAATTTACCTACGTTTAATTGTTTTTCTTCAGAGGTGGGCGGTCTTTCTGCTGGTAACTCCTTCCCCGTGACGTGGACTTGTTGCCTCGGCTGTTGCGACTGTAATTGTTGTACGTTTGTTTGTATCCGGCCCCCCTCGAATATGTATTCGGCTGATACTGGTTTTGTTGAGGCGGGCCCCTCGAGTTTTTTGGAGTTTTTCCTTGATCCGAAATTTGCTTGGCGGGCTGCTTCAAATCCTTTGATGACTGCTGTAGAACTTTGGCGGCCTTTATTTTTTCGCTCAGTTCTTTTCCAAACAGCCATTCGCCTGATGATAGGTCTTTCAGTGTGTCTCTGAAGGGTGCCTTGATGTTTTTTAGAATTAGGCTCTTCCGGATTGACGTTTCGTCGTGCTGCAGGTCCGCCAAGAGCTTCGCAACGCCGTTTAGCGGTTCTAAATATTGTTTTTTATCCGCAGGGTTCGTTTTGATCAGCAGATCTATTACTTTCCCTACTCCGGCGAGCGCAGCGGCGACCTTTTCTTGTTTTTCAACAATTCTTTCGTCCCTTTTTATAACCGTGTTGTCCAAGGCAGCCTTAACCTCCAAATTCAATTTGGGAGGATCCATGAAGACACAATTCTGTGGGGACGAAATTTTTTTCAAAAACCCTTTCCGTTCCTCCGCCGGAAGACCCTTTTCGATGATTTCCAGCCAAAGTATCGCGAGATGACTGTGTACCGCCGGCGCTAGTATTCGCTCTGGTCTAAGACGTTCTCCGAACACTTCTAAAACGTCTGGTTCCAATTCAGTCTCTTGTGTCTCGGCCGATACCTTCCCCGTCTCTGGCTCTGCATTGATCGCACTCGCCCCCGTCGTAATGACTGGGGTATCCGCGATCTCCTGAGAGTTTGGCTGAGCAACGTTTGTTTCGTCGTCATGCTCCTCCGGTGGGTTGCGCGAGGGAGATATCGAGTGAACTCGTACCTGTGTACCACCGTCCTCCGTTGGTGATTCGCTCCTCGAATTTCGTACGCGTTCCGGAGACGACTCCGTCCCGCTGCGTCGATCGCGATCGCAACGACTCGCATGCTCCATGTCCAAATCACTTCGTTCTCGTCGATGAGAGCGACTACGCTCCGAACGTCGATCTCTGCCACGACGATTTGCATAATCGTCGTGACTTTCATTGTTCTTTCGATAACCTCCGCGGCCTTGTCGTCGATGCTTATCTGGTGAGTCGTCTTCGTTGCGATCTTGTCTGCGAGACCCACTCCGTGATCGGCTTCTCGCCGATCTTCGTGTTCGATTGCCTGTCAACCCAAGAGAGGTAAAACTTTTCGTTTACCTTCTTTCCTTGTTTTTTAACCCGGCAGTTCCTCGCTTCTACGCGACGGTTGCCCCGCTACGTGTATTTTTTCATGGCCTGCTGATCTTACACTCGCGACCGTTGGACGGTCGCGAGACAGAATCCGCATGACATAATGTGCAGGGTTCTGTACTCATACGATGTTGGACATCATTATGATACCTTTCTGGTTTTTTGGTTGGACCAAACAACCATTTTTCCCCTTTTATACACCATCGAGTCCCCCGAAGAAATACCAGCCCGGTTAGACGTCTTTCCTAAGCTTGAATACTTACTGCGCTTGTCTTCGTGTTTTCCGTCTATCTGCGTCTGGATTTGTTTCTCCAGCCATTCCACTCGATTTCGTAGTTTTTCTCGATCCTCGTCGTCCGACGAGCGATATCTGTGTTTCCTTTTTCCCATTTTTTTTTTTTTTTTTTTTTTGTAACCGTGTGACGTGATCGGCACAAAGAAGAAGAATGGGTTGAATACCGGAATATAGACAAAACAGGACCGAAAACAAAAAACTTTAACTATAAAGATTGTGGCGACATCGGTGCATAGTCGGGGCACTACATACTGATCTCGAGGAAGAGGCGCAAAATACAATTCATGCTAGAACATAATAATAAAATAATATAGATAAGCTGAAAGGCAAACGAGAAACAAAGATCGACTGAAACCCAAAGAAAAACTATTCCAAGTAATAAACAATGCTTTAGAGACCCTAGGGGCAACGCTAACAATAATACGTATGTGTAAAACAGTATTTGAATAAAGATACTTAAAACTAAACTGGAGTCAATGATTGATTACCACTTGTTTTTCTTATCTTTCATTCCTATTTATAATTATTGAATAGCTCATATTTGGGCACAATTATTCGTGCTCAAGTTGCAACAGTTCTATGAAGCCTTGGTCTTTGTACAGAAAATGTCATTTATACTGTTAAACGACGAAAGTTCGCAATAAACTCAGGTACGTTAGTGCAGTCTTCAGAACCTTGAATTAATCGGGATAAAATGAATAAAGTATTCGATTAAATTCGACGTCACAATGAACCTCGCATGTTTAAGGAATTCCACTTTATACGCACATTGCAAAAGTTCCTCATCGATAGTTCGGCCATTTTCCCCGCTGTTATACGGGCCGGATTCTTCGAAATTACCAGAATCAAAATCAATCCACGTGCCTTTATGCTTTGTAGTCTGTACCACTCGATCATGTATGCCATTGCACCCACGCGTTCGCTCTATTATAACAGGATTTAGAAAAAAATAATTTTTGTACAATTGCAAAATCCAAATCAGGAAGCGAAAAACGCTATACATATATATGTATTTTTTTTACTTGATTAGCGAGCATTTCGCCGATATAGCACAATATAAAAATATTGAACGTAAACGACACGAGAAGTATACAGTACGTTAGGGTGTTAATAACTTTACTGTCTTCCCACTCCTGAAACACTAATAGTAATAAAAATCACAAGCATTTGGATGGAGAGTATCCATCTCACTGGCGGTATCGTGCAAAACAATGTCTGATTTCATATTGATCTACTCCACTGACCATCAAATCAGAACGAGAACTATGCATATCGATGTCCCAAATACAGGCATGAAAGCGTAAATTTTGAAGGTGTGAATAGACAATAATAGACGAGAATAAATAATGTGTGCTGGTCTTCGATCAATAAATTGCCGATGGACAATAGTTAGCTTCATGAATAAATAATTTGTTACTTTTTCGTAATACAATATATAATACCGTTATGAAATAATATCCAAGAAAGCAAATGTTCATCGTGCAGCCGACGAGTTCAACGAAGCATATCCCATTCAATATTTCTTCCAGATGATTGATCAAACTGCAAACACCGAAAAAGTCATTTCTACAAAACCCATATTGTCGTAAAAAAATTGAACAATCGAAATCGCGCACAATTTCATGATTCCACAGAAAGTTTGCATTAATTACTAGGTGACTGCTGACATGTGATATAAATTTCAATATTATGGTTTTTGTAATGTTTTTTGATATACCGAAAAAATCTCGAGTAATTCAAAAGAAAAATTGTTTGAACTTCGGCCGCGGATATAACTACACCGAGAAAATTTTTTTGATCAAATCTATTAAATATGGTATATTTAAAAGATTTTTTATTGATGCTATTTAATTTTTATTTACTTCAACTACAAAATTTGTTGAACTTAATAAATCGATCATGTTTCATGCGCTCCGTTGCTTCAAGCATATTTTTATTAACGATATGAATTTCTAAAAAATACTTTACCTGCTTTAAATAAATGTTATACTTATAATCCCAAATACTCCAAAAAACCTCTACTGAAGTTTCTATTTTCTACAAATAAATTTTTTAGTAGAATATGTCTTCCTACTATATGATTTGTTCTATTCAATTAAATAATTTGATTGAAGAAAACAAAAAACAACCCCTGCGAGAACATTAACACGTGCCCCTATCCGTAGCTATTTTCGCCCTCAGCAACGGCGCGACTATTACTTGTTTTCAATAAACTTATTACCGGCAAATAGGCCAATCTTTTTGAATCAACTAAAGAATTTAATTGAGATTAAATAATAATTCATTGAAAGTCAAACAAAAGTTTAGTAAGCCGAGATATAACTAAACTTTTCTCTCGGTGTATACGGTAATACGGAGATTTTAACGTTAACCTGTTGTACCGCCAAAACGTGAAGCCCTATCGAAAATGTAATTACATTTTACCAATTGAATGTCACACTATTTTACTCGAAAAAACTCGAAAAAACTCGACAATAGAGATCCGTTATTGCAGCAATAAAAATAGACAATTAAAAAGCATTTGGGAAAAAAAAATTCGCTGTTTTTCATTTTTAAACGAAACTCAACTTTTTCAAATGAAGATAAAATTCTTAGAATGACTTTTAGGAAAAAGATTTCCAACATAAAATGAGAACATTCACCGCAATGATCGGAGATGAAGCTCCACTATCGCCGCCAGCCTATCGTCGACGGTGTCGAATTTTTCGTCATTCCCGTCGACCAGTTTATTCAATCTGTCAATAACCACGTTAAACTGTCCGCAAGCGTGCAACGCGAAAACCGCGGCGATACTACATGCCCCTACCAATATAGTCCATATGGCTAAACCGGAAATCAATTGTATAGCAAATACAATCTCATAAGTGGGACTCGATTGAGCGGTAAAAAATTTATGATAAATCGGATACATCAGTGGTCTCAACGTCGTATTGTCTGGCAATACGACAATCCCAGATGATAAAGGCATTATTGTATGATAAAAAAGACCACCGCCGTACATGAAACCAGCGCACAAACTTGCAACAAAATGCCCAAACTTTGCATCCTTGACCATTATTTCTCGTTCTTTCGACGATCGTACTTCCGACCAATCAGTGGCAATGTGCTCAAGGCAAATGTGTATGCTATCACGATGAAAAACGAGGAAGCTTAATTTCGTTATGCCCATCAGGAAAAAGCTCATTGGACCAAGCATCTTTACTTGTAAAACCGGATCTTCTTCGACCAAAAACGTGTGAAAACCGCATGGGATCAGGAGAAAACTCATGCCGAAGTAGTAGCAACAAATCTGACAGTCGGTTATGAATTTATTGGCAGCCGCACTGACGTTCGACTGTGGCCATATACCAAGCAGTCTCAAAGAATATCGGTTAACTTGCGTCGCGTTTTTGAAATCATTGCTCGATGACAATATTTCATTCATCGAAGAGACGATTGTATCGCGATTGGGCTCGTTGGTAGTTGACTTATTTGATTTACTTGACTTATTTGACAGGCTCTCGCGATTATTCTTCACCTGCCACGGAAGATTTTTAGACGGAGAATGATCGTTTTCCCCTTTTTCTCAACTCCCCCACTAAAGTCACTCAATGCATGTAATGACGCGCTTGCGCCTTAGTCGAATAACTTTTGTTGCTGGACGAATGTATCCGTACAATCGTTGTATGACGTTCATCGTGGGGGTAATTGCAGAGAGGAATCGGAAGGCATCGCGACATTAAGAGTTTTCTTTTTCAATTCAATGCACATGAATCAGTCGACTTTATCCCGATAGGCAAATAAGTATTCTTGGAAAAAAATGCTGTCCGTACACAGTAACGAGTAAATTCGATCGTGAACGTTCGAAAGTTTGGATTAATTCGTTTTGAAGATGTAACCGCATTTCTGTTACTTTAAAAGTGTTTATAAGTATTATCGACGGGGTAATCTATTATATACTTATCCATAATTCATTAAACGATTTTATCCTCAATTATAAGTGATTTTTGACTTTGAGTTGAGATTTTACACGATCAGAGCGTACGAAACACAAATAATTGGCAACGAAAACTATGACTAGATATTCTCTAATTTGGTTTTCACATTTCACGCTGCGAGAGAAGAGTTTTTTCAGAGTGTTGGTTATCTAGGAGATGAAAATTATTATTATTTTTTAAATGAACATTTTTTCGAAAATAATTAGAGGACAAATTTTGGACGGACATACGATTTCAAACGTGAGGGGTTTACCTCGCCTCTCTTGCAAGCTCGTCAATCATTTTCAAATTACGATAGTTCTCAATAAATTCAAGTACGTAAGTGCAGTCTTCAGAACCTTAAATAAATCAAGTTAATGTGGATAAACGCTGATTCGAAATGTTCTGTCATTATGTACCTCGAGTGCTTCATGGTTTAACGAAATTTTGTTGTATACAAACATTGCAAAAACTTCTCATCGACAGCTCCGCCATTTTCCCAGCTGTTATGCGGGCTGGATATTTCGACATGATGAGAATCAAAATTAACCCACGGGCCTTCGTACCGTGTAGTCTGTACCATTCGATCATGTATGTCGTCGAGCCCACCCGTTTACTCTGTTGCAAAATCATTTAAATCTTCCGGTTTATACGCAGTATAAAGAAGCTTCAAATAACGGATTATACCTGATCCGCGAGCATTTCACCAATGTAGCAAAATATGAAAATGTTAAATGTGAAAGACACGAGAAGTACGCAGTACGTCACGGTACTTATAGCTTTGCTGTGTTCCCACTCCTGAAATATCGATACAGTGAAACAAATAGTAAATAATTTTGAATCGTTGTTGCATTATAAAAAAAAATGACTGATTTCATATTGATCCGGTTTACTGACTATCAAATGAAACAGTGACCTTTCTATTGTCAGAATTATATTTATATGAAAAATATAAGAAATCACCAGAACGCAATAGTTTAAACGATTGATAAATCATTGTCAATTAACAATCTGTCATTATCTGAAGTGAAATATATCATACCGTCATAAAATAATACCCAAGAAAGCAAATGTTCATCGTGCAGCCGATGAATTCAACGAAGCATATCTCGTTCAATATTTCCTCCAGACGTCTGACCAAACTGCAAAAATACCCAAAGAGTGTTTTCACCAAAGTGTTCTCGGATCGCTCGTGAAGTTGGTAGTTGCCGACGCAGGGTTACAAAATGCGCGGAGAGATACTAAATTCATTTACTTCTCCAGTCCGGACGGATAAGAGAAAAATAAAAATTTTTGGTTACATATTTCGAATGCTTTACGCGGTATCGAGCCCTAAAAAAGTGAAGATAAATTGTCTTACGATTATTCACACCGGATCCGAATGGAGTTTCGCTTGGAAAATTTAGAATTCTGATGAAACCTGGTTAATTATTTCGATTCTTCGAGAGGGTTGACCAAATCGTGAGCTTTCTTTATAGCAACTCCCGGATTCTTGGATGTCTTTGAATTACAAAAAAAACGAACCACCAAAACATAATTACTCACCGCAACGATCGAAGATGGAGTCGCACTATGTCGGCCATCCGATCGTCGATGCTGTCGCATCTCTCGTCGTCCCCGTCTACCAATTTGTCCAATCTATCGACGAGTACCTTAAATTGTCCGCAAGCATGTAACGCGAAGACCGCAGCGATACTACATGCTCCTATCGTTACGGTGTACATGACAAATCCGGAAAACCATTGAGTTAGAAAAACAATCTCGTAAGTGGGGCTTGTTTGGGCATCAAAAAATCTGTCGTAAACCGGATACGTCAATGGTTTCAGCGTTGTATTATCCGGCATCACGATAAGCCCGGACGAGAAAGGCATTATCGTGTGATAAAAAAAGCCACCGCTGTACATAAAACCAGCGCACAAACTAGCCACGAAACGCCCAAACTTCGCGTCAGTCAGCATGATTTCTCGTTCTCTCGATGACCGAACGTTTGACCAATCAATCGCGATGTGTTTGAGGCAATCGTATATGTCACTCCGATGATAAACCAGGAAACTGAATTTCGTTATAGCCATTAAACAAAAGCTCATTGGACCAATCATCTTCAGTCGTAATGCCGAGTCTTTCTCGATTAAAAAAGTGTGAAGACCACACGGAACGAGGAGGAAACATATTAGACAGTAACAGCAAAATATCTGTACGCAGATTATACATTTTTCGATAATTTTGCCATCCGGTAGTTTTGGCCATATGCCGATTGGCTTCAAGAAATAACGATTCATTTGCGTCGTATAGTCAAAGTCATTTTGGAATGACGATTTTTTATTCGGCAACGCGCGCGTCTCTTCATCATCCGATCTGATGATCGCGTTACGCTCGGCCACATCCTCAGTCAAATTTATCGAATGAACGGACATAGACGCACCCGCAATCGCACGAACCATGCAACTCTCTTTGTCACGCGCTGAAGCTTCTCAAGCAGAGAATGATTTTATTTCATTCGCGTTTTCCAAACACCCCACCACTTAAATTACGTTTACAGACGCGCGTGCGCGCGCTTATTCAACGGATTTCTTGACGGACTAAAGTTTCCGTATCTTCATCGTTTAAAATGCATCGTGGGGATAATCGTATGGACGATTGCAGAAACAGAGGGTTGGAAACGGTGGAGACGGGATGTTTTTTTTTTTATACAACATGGTCTCCGTAGTTTGTGGAAACTCTCTTGTTCATTTCGTGTAAACGAATGTAAAAAAACAAAACAGAAAACATTTTGCGGCGGCGCTAAACTTTCGATCGCATTTAAAGGAAGCAAACAATTTTATGTTGCATATTTAGTAAATTGACAAAAACGTAATTCGTATTTTCCTAGTGGCCGATTTGCCATGGGAGCTTTGATCTTTTCTTTCGTCGAGTGAGTCAGGGCGAGAGGAGCAGAATGTGTTGGCCTAGTTTTTCTAAAAATATTTCTAATTATTTAATACACTGTCATGCTGAAATCAATTTTATAATCCGACCATTACGTTATATTAATCTTTTTACTCGCTGAATCGATGGCAACGAAATATATCATCTAAACGTTAAACATTATTCCAAACTCAATTGTATCCTACTGTGGAAACTGCATCCAAATCTCGTGAGTACTTTATACGTGATGCGTGTTCGAAGAAATGAACGAAAATTACAAAAATTGTATCCATTCGTTCTATCACCTACCCTACATACCCGCACTATTTTTTTCGTAAACATCTTCAACAAAGAAATTGAAAAAGTTTATAATTTTCATAAAGTTTGATAATTTTTTGACAAAGTTTATAATTTTGTTACTTGTAAATAGATATCATTGTTGAAAAATGATAGGGCAAATCGAGAAATATCGAGTTACATTGTCTCAGTCGCTTGCTTCAATCTGCATCAAAAATGTATTATGAAATTTCGAAAATAAAAATCATTTGCGTTGCAGAAAAATTCTCGAAACAATTAATTCAAAAAAAATGAATGGCCCATCACTCGTTCGATTGAAACTATGCTGTGAGAGTTCGTAAAATGTTGAGATATCCAATTGATGATTTCAACACCTGAAAAAATATTTTCTTCACCATAAACTATTTCGTTATTTAATTTTTCAATGCTCCATGCATCATTCTGCGACTCAACGTCGTCATTTTTAAGTATATCTTACAGCACAAAATGTGGTCATGGAAAGTTTTGTCATTTTTCCCGCTGTAATGGTCGTTGGATTATTGGCAGTCGCAATCGTTAAGATCAGACCGAGGGCTGTTTTACTTGGCAATTTGTACCAATCGATCATGTATGTTTGCTCGCCAACTTTTTTACACTGCTTTTCAGATAATGAAGAATCAAGAAAATGGTTATTAGTACTGATATCTCAATATTTGAAATTACCAAAAAAAAAACCACATGATTCATTACCTCTTCGATAAGAATTTCTCCAATGTAAGAATACAGGAAAATATTGAATACGAATGACGTTATTAAAATGACATACGTCAACATTGCTACTGGACCGCTGTGTTCCCATTCCTGTTTTTTCATTCGGTGACATGATAAAACGGCAATTAACATGAGAGAATAAATCGAGTCTAATATTTTGTCCAGTGTACATTTTTTAAAGCAATTTGTAATTACCATCAACAGATCAAATCCTAGTAAGCACAGATTCAAGGTAGAACCCAACAATTCGATAAGACAAATGTTACGTAAAATTCTTTCCGTCGAAGATATAAATCTGAAAGAAATGTATGACGTAGAAAAATTGATTTCTCTCACTCAGAAAAGCGCGTGAGTCTGAATCTTTTGTTCTCTACCTCAAAAATATTTAAAAAATTTCGCCCTTGATAGACTGTATATACAATGGTCTTTTGGAAATTACGAGGTCTTCGATATTTTCTGACATTTTATCGTAACGATTACATCGAATGGTTTATTCCAAATGCAACTTACCCCTGACCTTTTCCCAAACGCTAACTCGGAATAAATAAATGTTTGAGTATATACCTTAATGTTTTAACGTGATGATTGATTATAATTCCAAATCTCGTGTTGAGATCGTGATCCGAAATATTTTCATTTTCTTCATTGATCAAACGTTTCAGCCACAAGACGACGATTTCAAGTTGACTGCAAGCGTGCATAGCAAAAAGAACAGCCAAGCCGCACGCAGCTGTGGATGTCGAATGCATAACGAAGGAGGTACAACAGTGAGTTCCGTAAATGATCTCGTAAAAAGGACTAATTTGTGAATCGAATAGGACGAAATAACCGGGGTAGGGAAGTGGTTTTATAGTTGAATTGCTTTCCGGTATCACGATGTTGCCAACCAAAATTGGCATTACACCAACATAAAAAATTGAACCACCATACATGAAACAGGTACACATGATAGCTCCGTAACGTCCCAAAATGGCGTAATTAAACATGATAGCGCGTTCCTCATCGTCAAATAATCTTGCCCAATCACCAACGAGATGCTGGACGCAGCGACCAATAGCTAGACGTTCTTTCATTAACGAGGCATACTTAACGATCGTCATAACGCAAAAGCTCATTACACCGATCAGTTTGAGCCTTGTTTTCTGATTTTTCTCCACAACGAATGTATGAAGACTACCCGATACGAGAAATAATGCGAGCAAAAAGATAGACGTCAGTGAGAGAAATCTAGCACAATTTCTCTCAAGTACATTTCCATCAACGTAACTCATCGGCCAGAGTCCCAGCGACTTTAAAAGCCAACGGTTTATCTGCACAGCATGATTCACATCGGTCTCATAATTTTTATTTTTTATTATCGCAGATGTCTGTTTCCCGAGATTCTTTAAAATTGCATCATTCTTTCGTCTCGACATTGCACTATCGATGCTCAAAATTCACTGAGGTTGCAAGTCAACTCTGCGTTCGTGACTGCTCCCGGGTGTGTTGTTTGGATCGAACGATGACTCGACTTCACCGGGAGATTGCGCATGCCCATGATCTTTTTTTTGCCGACAATGACCAGCGACCAATGGACAGGACTAATAAAAAGGTGGTAGTTGTACACGGAACTGACATTAAAAATTCAATGGATGCAAAAAGTCGCGAACCCGCTATAAGCGAAGTACAGAAGGAAGAGTACGAATACTTAGTCTTGGCGAAACTCGTGCAATCGTCGTTACCCGTGCGTTCACTGCTCTTTTGGCTAATCGTAATGTATCTTGATCCTCGGTATTGTCAAATGTTTTTTTATGTTTAAGATTCGTGCGAGACAATAATGTATTCTTTATTTTTTCCCTTTCATGCCACCTACCCCCATTGTGGACTTTCAATTTCAATGTATTGTGAGACGTTATTCTTTGATATTTAAGGGTGTTTTTTTTTTCGTTTTCTCAATGTGTATAAGCTTATTATACTTTCATCTGCTAATTTCTGGTGGCGTATTGTTATAAACGTTATTGAGTGAGCTTGAATTACGAAAAAAACGAATTTCATCAGCTTGTTTTTTGATTGACATGCGCAAACTTCTGCGACACACGATCTCTTTAAATTCGTACATCAAACTATAGCTATACGATCATATTATTTACAAGTTTAGTCGCGGTGGTGACTGGAAACAAATACGTTTACTGCCTCATCGACATCTCACCGTAAAACTACCGAATCTCTCTAACGCCATATGGCTTTTTTTACATTTCCAGCATTGAATATATATGTTGAGAGAATTCGATTGCAAAAAAACAGAAAAATTCTAGATATAGGCATAGTCTGGCTATCTTATTTAATGATGCTACGATTTTGATTTTGATCATAAAATAAAATAAAATAAAATAAAATAGAATAGAATAGAATAGAATAAAATGATGAGAAATAGGTGATTAATTCAATATCTAGATGAAGATTCAACGTCACCATTCAAGACTGAGTTCTAATACATCGGTGTACTTATCCGGCCCACTTTTCATTAAAATTTTTCATCAAGTACAACAACGTTCCTACAATACTGAATGAAAAGTAATGGACAAGTACACCGATGTATAAACGCACAGTCTTGAATCGTAACGTTGAGTCTTCATCTAGATGTTGAGTCAATCACCTGTTTCTGATCATTTTATACCACATTAATCGGCAAAGTTATAAAGTGTATGTACTTGGCTCATAATACAAGATTTGCGATTTTTCTAGACCTCTCGCTTCTATGCTTCGCATAGAGAGAGAACTTCTTAAGCTACAAACCAATGATTTGGAGCATACTCGACTGAAAAAAGTAAACTTGGGAAATAATGGGCACTCTAATGTATATGTAGACATCATTGATGAAAAATTATATGATAAATCGAGAAATATAATTAGATGGCCTCAAGCGTTTACTTGAATCTGGATGGAAAAAAAGATGATGCAATTTTAACACCAAGAATATTTTATTTCAGAAAATGTTCGAAGCGTATCCTTTTTGTCGGAAAAAATGAAAAGCTAATTAGTTTTCCAATATTCTGAAAAATCTACGCTGTGAGAGTTCGTAAAATGTTGAGATAACCAACTGACGTCTTCAACACCTGAAAAAACATTTTCTCGACCATAAGCTATTTCGTGACTCCATACCCCAATCTCTAAATGAAAAATAATAATTTTGAAGTATATTTTACGGTACAAAATGTTGTCATGGAAAGTTTCGTCATTCTTCCGGCTGTAATCGTCGTCGGATTATTGGCAGTCGCAATTGTTAGGATGAGACCAAGGGCGGTTTTCGTAGGCAATTTGTACCAGTCGATCATGTACGTTTGTTCACCGACTTTTCTGCACTGGTGTTGAGATAATTTTGGATGAAAAAAATACTTGCCAGTACTAATAACGCGATGTTCAAAATCACTAAAGTTGCACCGTGATTACCTCTTCGATGAGAGTTTCTCCGATGTGAGAAAACAAGAAAATGTTGAATACGAATGACGTTATCAAAATAACATAAGTCAACATTGCTACTGGACCGCTGTGTTCCCATTCCTGTTTTTTCGTTCGATCGCATGATAAATTCAAAATTATTGGGGAAGAAAAAATCGACTGCAAAATTGAAATTATTGAACGCATTTGTAATTACCATTAGTAGATCAAATCCCAATAAGCATAGATTTAAGGTAGAGCCCAGCAATTCGATGAGACAAATGTCACGTAAAATTTCTTCCGTCCAGCCTATAAAACTGAAATGACCGTACGATTGAATATAAAAATAAAGATTATCATGACTTTTCCACTCGTGCATGAGTCTTAATGATTTATTCGCTACCTCAAAAATATTCTCTAAATTTCATGGTGCGCTTACTTTCAATGGGGTCCTCAATAGACTCTAGACCATGGATTTTTGAAAATTGCAAGGTCGGTGACATTCAACAAATGTAATAAATGCATCAAATAGCTTTTTTGAAGAAAAAAACTTTCCGCGAACTTTTGACGTTTTACATCACAGTAAAGCAATGTGTGATTACCTTAAAGTTCTGACGTGATGATTTATTATGAGTCCAAGCCTGACGTTGAGATCATTGCCCGAAGTGTTTTCATTTCCATCGTCAACCAAACGATTCAGCCATAAAACGATAATTTCAAGTTGGCTGCAAGCGTGCATAGCAAAAAGAACAGCCAAGCTGCAAGCAGCTGCGGATGTCGAGTGCATAACGAAGGAGGTACAACAGTGAATCGCGTAAATGATCTCGTAAAAAGGACTAATTTGTGGATCGAATAGAGCGAAATAGCCGGGAAGGGGAAGCGGTTTTATAGTAGAATTGGTTTCCGGTATAACTATGGTTCCGATTAAAATCGGCATTATACCGACATAAAAAATCGAACCACCGTACATGAAACACGTGCACACAATAGCTCCGTAACGTCCCAAATTAGCGTAGTTCAACATAATAGCGCGTTCCTCATTGTCAAACAATCCTGCCCAATCGGCAACGAGATGCTGTACGCAGCGACGGATCGCTTGACGTTCTTTCATCAATGACGTGTACTTAACGATCGTCATAACGCAAAAGCTCATCACACCGATTAGCTTGAGTCTCGTTTTCTCATTTTTCTCAATGATGAAAGTGTGAAAACTACCCGACACAAAAAAGACAGCGAGCAAAGAGATGGACGTCATCGAAAGAAAACGAGCTGAATATCTGTCGAGCAAACTGTCGTTATCGTAGCTCATTGGCCAGAGTCCCAGCAACTTGAAAAGACAACGGTTTATCCGCACAGAACGATTGACATCCGTTTCGTAATTCTTATTTTTTATTATGACAGATCTATTTTCTCCAATCTCCCTGAGGACTGCGTCATTTTTCGAAGTCGACATCGCACTATCGACGCTTAAAACTCACTGACGTCAAGCTTGCAAGCCAATTTTACGTTCATCACTGCGTTCTCGCGTATGTGACTTGCATTGCACGATTTGACTTTGCCGGAAGTTCGCGCATGCTCGTGATCATTCCTTCCAGCCAATCGGCAGAGACCAATGGGCAGGATAAACAAAAGTGGGCAGTTAAAGATGGAATTGTTAAGTGACATTGAAAAATCAATAGATGCAAAAGACGTAGCGAAGCCAGGTATGGGCAAAATACAGGAAAACGTCTACGAATTTTTAGTTTCTTCGAAGCTCATGCGATCTTCGTTTCTCGTGTCTACTTTTTTGCTTAGTCGTAATATAACTTGATTTTTAGTACGGTCACAAGTTTTTACATGTGCGTGTATCTGTCTATAATCGAGAAAATTTTTACTTTATGCAGCTACCGTCAATATCGACCCTCCCAATATTCAATGTATATCGTGCGACATTGAGGTGCGTTATTCGATCCAGCATGACGTCTGTTTTTTCCATTAGTAATACATTTTAATTATCGTGGAGAGACTGTTGGTGTAATAAGAGAATAAATACAAGCAATTGCGCTTTTCATGCCGCACATTTTAATATCATGAAAAATATGTATGAAAATGTTTCTCAGATGTCGTAAATACATTTTCTTGACTTTATATAAAACATTAAAAAACTTTTCAGTTGTTTTGCAAAAAAATAATACGGAATGTGTATAAGAAGTTCGTTCGACACTTTGATGTTTTGCGTAAGAATTCGAGCTAACCTAGTAACTAAAAAGTAAATAAAAGTAATGAAGGTAAATAAAAATCAAAAAATATTTTCAAGAATATAAAAGTTACACGCAATATGAAGGAAAAGCCTTCCCATTCTGTGCCACCACGATCTGTACTGAAATAGATGCGATGATAGTCGCACGTCCGTCGCGTACATAAGAGGATTGCTGATTTGTTTTTTTTATGAATATTAATGTTCTAATGAAGGTTTTGTTCTAATGAAGAATTATATCCGGCTTTCCATCAGTTATATCGCTTGATTTCAAACATGAAGACGTCGATGGTACAATATCTTATTCCATTTTGGGGTATACGAAAACAAAACCATGGTCTCGGGGAAGCAGATACTGGTGTGTGACGCTAGAATCACTCCAGCTGGGATTTCTATACTTCATTTTTTATTAACCGTTCCTGTTATCTGAGCGAAATTTCCCTTTGCAGAATTTCGCATCGTTTTCGATCAGATACTAACTTATAGCGTAAAATATAAAATATTTTGTACGTAATCGTGGTTTCATGATGTTTTTACAATTTTATAAAGTGATTTTACAGTCGCGAAATTGATCGTCTATAGATATTCTACCATTGAGTAATAAACGCAAAGTCCTTCAGGAATATCGAATACTAACCCAAAAGATCTGTCTTCGATAGTGCCTCGTTAATTTTCATTAAGTCATACATAATTTATTATGGTGAGAATACGAATAGTTTGCTTTTTATCACCTTTCATTGTATTATATTCGCTGTTTTACATGACAGTACGGAGTGCGTTTAAATATGCAAAAGATGCTTTCATTACCTGCAACAATAATGACGAATCGTCAAGTACATGTTCCCCTTCTTTTTATTCCATTCTTTAACTCACCGCTCCGAATGTCAGGAGAGACAAGGTCGCCATTTTCCCCGCTGTAAATTTTACTGGTATCTGAGACATTCTTATCACGAACATCAGGGCTCGCGTCTGATCTTTCGTCAGTCTCCACCAATTTGTCATGTAACAGGCTATTCCTACTTGCTCGCACTTTATTCGTTCAAGTAATCATAAACATGTCGTCAATTGTGTCGATAAATAATTGATAACGACGTACGTATGGGAGAATAAATTTATCCAACTTACCTGATCACTGAGGTGTTCACCAATGTAACAGAATACGAAAACGTTTGATACCATGGTCAACCATAACATGAAATAGGTGATGAGGCCGATAGCTTCACTGTTGTTCCACTCCTGATAATAAAAAAGGGAGTATTCATACGCATACGATATTCGAATTGTCTAAATAAATAATAAAAATCAGTTTTTATATAAACAGCCTGGATGAAGAAGAAATTTAGCCAAAGGTTTAGTCTAGAATTATCACATTGTGTTATTCAAATTTCGATTTTCATGAAAGTAAGTTTCGATTCTTCACGGATACATTAGCGTTTAAAAAAAACGTACGGAGGAGGAAAGTAAATAAAACTCATTCTTGGATTTTCGCCAATTGGGCAGAGGTCTTAACTCACATTTGGCCATCTCTCCTTCGTACCAACAAACGTGAGAATTTTTCAAACGTATTAACCCACGTTTGAGAAGTTGAGTTGAACCAACGTGAGTCAGGACCCTGCCACGATGGATTATTTATCAGTTTTTACTGAATTAATGATTAATTAGTGATACTACATATAATCAGAGTGTTTATCGATACATCATTAAGCACTTTGCTTACCGTAAGTAGATAATATCCGACAATGCATATATTAATCGTGCCACCAACAACATCGATGAGGCAAATCTCGTTCAAGACCTTGTCTAATCGTGACACAAATCTGAAACCCCTTCGGCATTTGAGTGAGAAAATTATGGTTTTTTTGTCATCGTTTCCCGGGTAAGAATGTATATAGCATGACGTGTGCTAGTCAATAAAATAGCCCTCCAGTAATTTTGCAAAATAAATATACTTTTTGAACGATCGGCGGATGCTGTTATTTTTTCATCTTTACTTTTTTAACTATCAAACCCAGCGTGCAACTTCTGTACTCATTTTCTTTCTTCAATTTCAACATGAACACTGTTACTCACGCAAGGGCGTACAAATGACGACTGACGACTTCGGCAATTTGTCTTTGAACAAACGTATCTTTCGTATGCGAATGTATTACGTTTCTTTCGTCGTTATTATAATCATCGATCGATTTAATGAAAACCACGACGATTTCAAACTGGCTGCACGCGTGCATAACCAATTTAACGGTTACGGTGCATATGCCGCAAGTTGCAGTGCAAACAACGCCGAGCATGCTTATCGAGTATCCAACGAAAATGATTTCATACATCGGCGAAGTTTGCGCATCGAATATAAAAAATTCAACGGGATAAGGCAGGGGTTTAACGCCTTTGTCATGATTATTAACAAATGGCAATATCCAGGTATAAAAAGCAACACCACCGTACATAACCGAGGCGTACAGTTTCGTGAACACTCTCGAAGCTCTGGTGTAACGTAACATAACAGACCGACAAATCGAGTTATTGGCACGACGCCAATCGTTTGCGATCGAATCGATGCAGAATTTCAGACTGTCGCGTCTTCTCAGTACAATAATATATCGGATAAATGCCATTGCTGTAAAACTCAATGGCCCGAATTCGCGTAATCTCATTGCCAAATCTTTCTCTACGAGAAATACATAACAGCTTTGCGGCAGGAAAAAAAACGTGAACAATATTATACACATCGTTGTAGCAAAGCGTGAGATTGCTCTCGAACGCCATGACGACGTCGCCGGCCATGCGCCGATTGTTCGCAGGAAAAGACGATTTAATTGAACGTCATACGAAAAGTCGCTTTTGTGATACTTGTTTGTTATCTCCGTGTGCATTTTCAGTGACTCGCAATCCGGCCAATTTTTCAATATCTATCTTTTCAACAAAGCAAATTCACTTCTCGATGTCTTGCTGATTACTGAATGAAGGATGACAATATCCGTTACGCCAGCAGTGAATTCCGGGTGGATCGAGGGGAAACTCGGATTCATGCAGGGTGGGGAATGATTGAGTGCATTTTGTATACACGTAAATTCACGTACGTGTGCAGGAGGCGAACTGGGAATCAAATATGAGAGAGCATGCGTGAAAGCGAATTGTTTTTCAACGTGCAGGTTTAGCGTTGCGGAAACTCACGATCTGTGTTATTTTGTTGCGAGAAGACGATGTGATTTTAACCGCTGAATCCGTCGCAAAGTGTTTAATTGAGTATCAAAAAAGGTCAACATTGACAGTTTAGATTGAACGAAAAAGGAAAAAAATACAAAACTAACAATCGATAATTCCGTACGTTGCAAATAAAATATATTCGAGCATATACACTCACAGAATACTGAATACCGATTTATTTTCGATTTGTCAACTCACATTGGCAGAGTTTCGGAGTTGTACAAAAATGTAAGATTTTATTGTGAATTTCATCTGCAACGTGCGGAAATTTGAAGAGATCATTTGTGCGATTAACAATCATTCTGTGGTGAAAAATGTATGTCTATACACTCGTTAAAGTACGTTCGTGTGATAAGTGGTGTTATCTGCGTAAAAGCGTGAAAATTTTCCCTCATTATTTCATCCGCGTGCAAAGAAAATCACCAATATAACGTACATCGGCCAACAATCTAGGATCCAATTTATTTCAGCCGAGTGATGTTTTAGATCGCTATATTCTGTGCTCGAAACTGTTTTTATCTCAAAACACTGTGTGCCTCGAGCTGTAATGTACTTTTTGATTCTCAGCATTCGGTACTTTGAGCGAAAAAAATCGTACTCTTATAAAGGATCCCAGAGTTCCGTTCGTTCTTCTGTCCGTCACATTCGATGTTCGGCTACTGCAATTATTCCTACGACCTCCGACAGTTTTTCAAGCTCATATATCGTGATGAAATGTATTATTTTTGTGAAATTGAAGTACACGCTGAATTTGAACATTTCAGATTTTGGAATATTTAGTATTTAAAGATTTAGCAGTGTCGTGATGCGAAAAAATATTTAAAAAATTCATAAATTCCGTCACTTTTATATATCACAATCAGCTTGTAGTGACTTTTATTGTACAAGGTTTGATAAGTATTTTGTTACATTTGAGAACGTCCACGCAGATTATGAAGTAATCTGATTATGGAAATAAAAATGCCTATGAGGGTAAATCATCGAGACATGTTATTATTGGCATAATTGTGTAAATGTCCGATAATCCGATTTCCAACAATACTCAATATTCTCTTAAACATCGAGCAAAATATTCTACTTCACAAAATGACAGTTCGCAACAAATTTAAATAAGTTACCGAAGTCCGGACAACCTAAAAAAAAACACAACTGCAGAGTATATTTTTAAATCTTACGCAATAAATAAATTACGCGAAAGGTGAAATGTGTGTGGATAAGCTTTATTTACTCACAGTGCAAAAACTTGCGAGTGACAAATCTACCAATCGTCCGGCGGTGATGGTTGATGGTCGATTAGCGGTTGCGATCGTCAGTATCAATCCTAAAGCATTTTTTGCCGGCAAACGGTACCAATCGATCATATAAGCCGTTTCGCCAACTTTTTCGCACTATCGTTGTAAAGTGGAAAAATCGAAATAAAATAAAATAACATGCGTAATCGTGAATCTAAAAAAAGGCGCGTAGATAAGAAAAAAAGTCGAGTGATTTTACCTTATCAGTGAGTAATTCACCGATATAACAGAACAAAAATATGTTGAATGTGAACGAAACTAGAAGAATCGTGTATGTCAGTATGGCTACAGCATCACTCTGTTCCCATTCCTAAAAATTATCATATTTTTTGTCGTCATTCATAAAATCGTGCGTGATGCCAATAATTTCATGCAAAAACGCCTCGAATTTTAACATTTGACTTGTCGTATCGTACCAACAGAAAATAATGACCCAGTAGACAAAGATTTAGTGTGCAGCCTGCCATTTCCACGAGGCATATATTCCGAAGTATTTTCTCTGTACAGGCAATAAACCTAAAATTCGTCAAAGTATTAAAAAAAATTCATAAAATTGTCTCCTTCAATTGTGAGTCACCGTAAACATAGCATAATAAACAATGAATTGGGAAATTTTGGATTCTATTGTTTATTCAAAAAATAAACATTTCTTTCGTGGTTCCTCATGAAAGACTTCATTTTGCATGACAGATCATTTTACTTTATATAGCTGAAAAATTGTCAATTGTCACACGTTTTACTCCCCCAAAAATGTTCACCACTAGAGCACATTTTCACAGTTTACCGGTAGCGCATCAAAATTTATCTCGAATGCGGTGCTTCCAAAATTCTGGCCGTCAATATCGGTCCACGCCTCTAAATTTCTTCGAGCTTATAAAAAAATCGAAACGTGAAAAATGGCATGTTTATGACCTTCGGTACGGTACTTGCGGTGATAACCTACGGTCGACGGAGTTTCCAAAAAAAAACTTGCCCTCGATAATTTAAAGAAACTTTTACAATTAATAACCCAAGATTTGAAAAAAAAACTCTTTGTACCTCAAAACTCGTACGTGCTGCTCGATAACTCGGGCAGCTCTTCTGTCGAGACTGTGTGCTCGACTTGGGTCGGAATCAACGAGGTCCTTAAGCCAGGTATTAAGAATTTCGAGTTGTCCACACGCGTGCATAACGAAAACAACAGCAATACCACAGCCGGCTGTGGCGATCGAGTGCATTACAAAAGCGCAACAGCAATGAGCCGCAAAAACAATTTCGTAGAACGGTTTCGCTTGTGGATCAAACAGAACGTAGTAGCTGGGATACGCGAGCGGCTTCAGAGTTAAATTTTTCTCAGGTATGAAAACATTGCCTCTCAATAAAGGCATGATAACAGCGTAAAAGAGTCCACCACCGTACATGAAAATGGCGCAAATAACTGTGCCGTAACGTCCGAACAAAGCGTGAGAGAGCATAGTATCGCGATCTTGAGACGTGGACACACGACGCCAATCGTCGACGAAATGGTCGAGGCAACGCCCGATTTCACCGTGTCCCGTCAACAAAGACATGTACTTAAGAATCGCCATAACGCAAAAGCTCAGTGCACCAACGAGCTTGACTCTCACGTCTGGTTGTTTCTCAATGACAAACGTGTACAAACTGCCGGGTAAAAGGATAAAACCGAGTAGAAACGTTGTGGCAGATACGAGAATTCCGCAGAGAAATTTTTCGATCCTGGCTGAATTGTTTCGAAATGACGGTGGCCAAACTCCTAGCGGTTTGAGTAGCCAACGGTTCATCTGTATCGCGTATTCAACGTCGATATCACATTTAACGTTAATCGGAGCCGGTGTTAATTCTCGTGCTCTATTCTCGTTATTGCTTTTGTCAGTTGATCGATGATCGAGCATGTTTTCAAAAAAAGTAAAACCCTAGAGAGCCCGGACTTCACACTGGTCACTGTTTCGTGGCTCCTCGAAGAATGAAAAATAACGTAGAGGGATCAAGCGATTCGCGCATGTTCCCCATTTAAAATTCAGTACTTGCACGAACGTTCGAAAAGTTCTCGAGATATCGATAAGTGCGGTTGTTGAACTGTTAGACATTGAGGAAGTTGTGGGCTGACGCATGCTGCGATTTACCCATTATTCCACAAGTCTTTGCGAAAATACCGGCTGCACTGGAGAGATGATGATTATCGTGTGGCTCTAAAAGTCTAAAAAACTGAAGAGCAGTTGGTAAATATTCTTCGGTTCAGTGACCGAAGAACCGTTGTCATTATTTTATCGTCCCTACGCTCGTTTCTACAATGTGGTATCTGAGTAAAAGATCCCATTGTACGTGAAATTAGCCGGAACCTCTGGAGTTCTACTGCCATTTTAGCAAAGTAAGAGATTTTGGTATTTGCCAGTGGTGTTGGCCCAAAATTCAAGCTTCGAGCCTTTGGCAACGTGAAGGCACTTCTCTTCATCCACGATTTCATCATTGAAAAATAAGTACTGAAATGTTGATACTTTCACGCTGAAAAATTGTTCTCGCCAATGATATTTTTAACATCGATTCATCTTATTTCATAAAACTATTTTTCGTGTAATTGACAACTATCGTTCGCGTCCGTTTACAGTGATGTTGACGAAAAACAACTTCTACCGCGTTTTGAAGATGGTTTCTTCGCGAAACGTCGGTCGAACACGCGTGTACAGCCTTCGGTGTGCGTATTTCATTATGTGACCATAGCTCGAAGAAAATTCAGATACGCAGCTGATGTCTTCACGACCTAGCAAAGTGGAGAAAACGTCATTGTCTCTTTTGTACTCATAGTCGGACTTTGGACGAAAAAATTACATCGATGTTTCGGGGAAGCATATTAAGACGAAGTATGACACTCGGGAATTCGCCGTGAATGCAAGAGAGACAGCTGTCAAACGCAAAATATATCGTCCTTAAAAATCTGAACGTGATTACTCGTGTTTTTTTTTGGAAAAAATAGATTTGGAAATTTCGCAGCGGTCGAAGCGTGTGATACATCGCTTTAATAGAACGAATGATTTTCAGGCACTCTCGTGGTCCTTTAACCGTTTGAGAAAAAACTTGCATAAACTAACCTCGCAAAATCCTTGCAGTGACAGATCGAATATTTTACCAGCAGTCAGGGTACAGGGTTTTCCCGCTCTAATTATCATGAGCATAAGATCAAAGGCTACGTTCTTTGGCAAGTCGAACCATTCTAGCCCATATGCCTGTTCTCCAACCTTTTCGCTCTTGAATGCAAGAAAAAATCATGGTTAACGATGAAAATTCGAATTTACATCCACGCTAGCTGCTACCCACGACTTTGTTCGCGTGAAAATATATTGTTTGCAATTCCGATCAGACGTCGATGACAGTAAACAAAATAACGTTTAGTTGTAATAAAAGTGCGTATAAGCTTTGAAAAATCGGGCCCGAAACACATGAATATAGAACAGATTTTTCATAAGGTAGGAAGCTGCGAAATTTCATCAATATCCTTTTAGCGGTTTCCCCGTGAAACGGTAACAAACAGACGGCGTTTCTTTTGCGTTTGTAATATTAGTCTGTCGGGAAGCCACTCTAAGCAAGTTGCTTCATTTCCGGTTTTCGGAAAATTGTTTTGAGTTTTTTATAGAATTTACACGGCAGATGAAAAGAACGATCGACAACTCCATCAAAATTTAATCACGCATAGAGGAAACAACTCTAAACAAGATGCTTCATGTCCGGTTTCCGGATATTTTTGTTCTACAGCAATGTCGGGCGGGTAAACAGTCTCGCAGGCACAGTGTTACCGCTCGACGCTGGCCCGGAGAGGCTATCTTTCCGCTCTACAGCAATGTCGGGCGGGTAAACAGTCCCGCAAGCGCAGTGTTACCGCTCGACGCTGGCCCGGAGAGGCTATCTTTCCGCTCTACAACAATGTCGGGCGGGTAAACAGTCCCGCAGGCGCAGTGTTACCGCTCGACGCTGGCCCGGAGAGGCTATCTTTCCGCTCTACAACAATGTCGGGCGGGTAAACAGTCTCGCAGGCGCAGTGTTACCGCTCGACGCTGGCCCGGAGAGGCTATCTTTCCGCTCTACAGCAATGTCGGGCGGGTAAACAGTCTCGCAGGCGCAGTACTACCGCTCGACGCTGTAGTACTCGAAAGTAATAGCAGATAAAAAGAACGATCGACAACTCCATGAAAATTTAACCACGCATAGAGGAAGCAATTCTAGAAAAGTTGCTTCATGCCCGGTTTCCGGAAAATTGGTTTCAGTTTTTTTCTAAAATTTACAAGAAATGAAAAGAACGATCGACAACTCCATGAAAATTTAACCACGCATAGAGGAAGCAATTCTAGAAAAGTTGCTTCATGCCCGGTTTCCGGAAAATTGGTTTCAGTTTTTTTCTAAAATTTACAAGAAATGAAAAGAACGATCGACAACTCCATGAAAATTTAACCACGCATAGAGGAAGCAATTCTAGAAAAGTTGGCACTGGTCCAGTCTCCGGAAAATTGGTTTCAGTTGGTTTTCTAAAATTTACGAGAAACAAAAAGAACGATCGACAACTCCATGAAAATTTAACCACGCATAGAGGAGACGATTCTAGAAAAGTTGGCACTGGTCCGGTCTCCGGAAAATTGGTTTCAGTTGTTTTTCTAAAATTTACGAGAAACAAAAAGAACGATCGACAACTCCATGAAAATTTAACCACGCATAGAGGAGACAATTCTAGAAAAGTTGGCACTGGTCCGGTCTCCGGAAAATTGGTTTCAGTTGGTTTTCTAAAATTTACGAGAAACAAAAAAGAACGATCGACAACTCCATGAAAATTTAACCACGCATAGAGGAGACAATTCTAGAAAAGTTGGCACTGGTCCGGTCTCCGGAAAATTGGTTTCAGTTGGTTTTCTAAAATTTACGAGAAACAAAAAGAACGATCGACAACTCCATGAAAATTTAACCACGCATAGAGGAGACAATTCTAGAAAAGTTGGCCCTGGTCCGGTCTCCGGAAAATTGGTTTCAGTTGGTTTTCTAAAATTTACGAGAAACAAAAAGAACGATCGACAACTCCATGAAAATTTAACCACGCATAGAGGAGACATTTCTAGAAAAGTTGGCACTGGTCCGGTCTCCGGAAAATTGGTTTCAGTTGTTTTTCTAAAATTTACGAGAAACAAAAAGAACGATCGACAACTCCATGAAAATTTAACCACGCATAGACGAGACAGTTCTAGAAAAGTTGCCACTGGTCCGGTCTCCGGAAAATTGGTTTCAGTTGTTTTTCTAAAATTTACAAGAAACAAAAAGAACGATCGACAACTCCATGAAAATTTAACCACGCATAGAGGAGACAGTTCTAGAAAAGTTGCCACTGGTCCGGTCTCCGGAAAATTGGTTTCAGTTGTTTTTCTAAAATTTAAAAGAAACAAAAAGAACGATCGACAACTCCACGAAAATTTAACCACGCATAGAGGATGCAACTCCAAGCAAGTTGCTTCATGTCCGGTTTTCGGAAATTTGGTTTTAGCTTTTTTCTAAAATTTACAAGAAACGAAAAGAACGATCGACAACTCCACGAAAATTTAACCACGCATAGAGGATGCAACTCCAAGCAAGTTGCTTCATGTCCGGTTTCCGGAAAATTGGTTTCAGTTTTTTTCTAAAATTTACAACAAATGAAAAGAACGATCGACAACTCCATGAAAATTTAACCACGCATAGAGGAAGCGATTCTAGAAAAGTTGCTTCATGTCCGGTTTCCGGAAAATTGGTTTCAGTTTTTTTCTAAAATTTACAAGAAATGAAAAGAACGATCGACAACTCCATGAAAATTTAACCACGCATAGAGGAAGCGATTCTAGAAAAGTTGCTTCATGTCCGGTTTCCGGAAAATTGGTTTCAGTTTTTTTCTAAAATTTACAAGAAATGAAAAGAACGATTGACAACTCCATGAAAATTTAACCACGCATAGAGGAAGCAATTCTAGAAAAGTTGCTTCATGCCCGGTTTCCGGAAAATTGGTTTCAGTTTTTTTCTAAAATTTACAAGAAATAAAAAGAACGATCGACAACTCCATGAAAATTTAACCACGCATAGAGGAAACACCTCTCAACAAGTTGCTTCATGTCCGGTTTTCGGAAATATTGATTCAGAATTTTTATAGAATTTACACGAAATGACTCTTCTATCGGTAATATATTGTCGAATCTAAAAATTTCTTGCTTTTCACCATTTGCTACTTATGCCGAATTATAATGTGTTCTGTAGGGGTCTATACTTAATTCAAAATGGAGCGCTGCAGCGCGGAAATGCATCCGGTCGCACGCGTCTCTAATCCCTATTCTTAAGAAAAATTGAAATAAAAGTGAAAAACCTGTTCCTTCAGCCGATCACCGGTGAACGAAAAAATGAATACATTCACGAATATCGAAGTCATCAAAACCGCATAAGTCAGCACGCCGATCATCTTCCCATCTTCCCAATCCTAGCAAAAAACAGAGTCCCAAATTAAGCAAATGTTATCCTGCAAAATTTATCTATGCTTTATCAAGTAATGCATACCTTAAGAACACCGAACTCGAGGAAACATATAATTACTGTACACCCGACCATTTCTGAGAGAAACACAACGTTTAAAGCTTTCTCGATCCTTTCGACGTACCTGCAAAAAGAGAAAGCATTATTTTAATTTTTTCAGTTCTGAGCCCTAGTTCTAGATCCGAATTAAATGATAAAAATCCATGGTATCAGAATAGGAACAACCTCTAGAAGGAAATAATGTAAGTATTGAAAAGGAGAATTAGTGGAATACAATATCAGGTACCATTTTCCGTGATAATGAGGTGACATGTTGAGGGTGGCCACCCCCTTTTATTCCTGCCCCCCTTCCCCGTAAAGACATTCGAACGGGTCGCGGGTGATTTTCAAAGGAAATAAAAGATTTTTGCAGGAAAAAAAGGGTTTTCACATTTTTTTCGCAGTGGCCACATTTGCAGCGGCAAGTACACGGCAGCTGTAACTAAGGCACCGAAGACAAAACGTGGGAAAAATTTCAAAACATTTCATCGGATAGTTTAAATTCATTTTGAATTCATTTGAATTTATTTGGATTCATTTTGAAATCAAGATACTTAACCCACAAGCTTTTTGACATGAGCGCTAACGAAACTTTCAGTCCAGAGTGTGTGTCTTTGACAATTAGGTCCATTCAGTGAAAAACGTGCAAAATGTGCAGAAAGTGATGGAGATTTCGAATATCCGAAAGAAATAAAAGTCACGATATGTTTCCGATAAATATCGACGATTGAAACGACAAACTTTCTCGTACGTAGGCTTTTTTCGCTGTCGTAGTGCACAGCCAAAGGCAAATCTGTCGATGTTTCGACAGCAATTTTCGTGATAAAAAGATGATGTACATGAGCTTGGATTAGATTTGTAAGATCACCTTTTGTAACACTATATTTACTTTCATTTGCAAAAATATCACATATGGCTTCTGTTTCATTCAAGAAAAAACCCGAACCGTCTCTTGACCGCGCGTAATACCCATACTTCCTTGATGAAAAAATGGATAAAATAAAAAAGGAGATTGAAAGAACGTATACACTCGATCTAACCTGATAGCTGCAGTGTGATTGTCAATAATGACTGAAAGTCTTCGAGTGAAAGCTTCCATGGTCTCGGAGTACTCAAAAATGGTGTCGAGCTGCCGCTGTACGACTTGAAATAAACAACACGCGTGCATAACGTAAATTGCGATTAAACTATAAACACCACAATTTGTCGATAGAATAATGCTGCTTATGAGAATTTGAGCAACGAATAACATTTCGTAGCCCGGTGAGTCTTCGGGAACGAAAAACACGTAATCGCTCGCATAAGGTAAGGGTATTTGCGTCGTGTTGTCTTCCTTGACGATTCTCTCAGCAACCAGCGGTAGAACAATGTGATACGGTAAAGCACCACCGTAAGACAATCCCAGATAAGCGATCGTGCAGAGACGTCCGACTTTCGCACTTTCCGTCATAACCGATCGGTCATCTTCGCACGAAACATCGCGCCAATGATTCTCCAATTCTTGGAGGCTGTGACGTAAGTCGTTCTTATTTATGATCATTATCCAAAATTTGATAATAGCCAGAAGACTGAATATCTGAGCAGCGATGACTTTCATCAAACGTCTGAGATCTTCGGCATCGAAGAACGTGTAAATGAAGTGTGGAATTAGTAAAAAACACATGAGACAAAATACAGCGATCGTTTGACATCGCGCCATTATTTGAGCTCTCAACGAATCGTTTCCGTATAATGGATAAATTCCGATTGGCGTGAGAAGAGTACGAGCTATTTTAACAACGTAATTAATGTCGCTTTGATAATTCTCATTGAAATAATTTTTTCGCTGATGATTTCCATCGTAACGTTTCTCATGTTCGTTAAGCGAATTGTCCATGTTCACAAACTGATATGTCGCTCGCGACTGAGGGCCGGTCATTTTTTTTTTACCGTTTACCGCTTTCGAAATTTTCCGTGGCTGCGCACCAGCTGTTGACTCACTCGATACCCACCGAGAAACTTTTTTAACGTATCATTACGCACACCCGGCCATTGGAAACCCCGGAAAAAGACGACACCGATCGTTGGAAAAATGTAGTTTCGGAAATGGGGTCGCACGTGTTCGGATAATACTGTAATCAGGATTGAACTTTTTGAGCTATCGCTGGACGCTCCCATTTATTGCGTACGATTGTACCTCGAAAAAATTGAGGGAAACATTGAAGATCATAAAATAACGTGGATAATTCAACGTGAATACAAGACAAATAATAAGTATGATGTCAAGAGTGTGTATAATTCGACTAATTTTCGGGCAAGACATTCTCAAATACGCTTGATATTTAATGCGAAAGCGAACGAATTGACCCTCATCAAGAAACGGTTTGCTTTTGCCTCAAGCATTAACGATCAGCTGGAATCGGTTGGTGGAAAATTTCATACCGATTTTTCGCCCTAATATGTTCACTGAAACATATACATACATTTTTAATATACATTTTTCCATATTGATTCATTGTGAATTTCACGATTTTATTATTTCATATGTTCCAAGACAAAAAGTGTATAAAGCAGTGTTTGACCTGAACAACATTTTTTACACGCTATCATGTACCTTAAAAATGTATTCCTCGCCTCTTAATAATAATAATAATAGTCTGTATCAGTAATTTAATTTGTAAGTAAACGTGAATAAATAAGCCATTTTGAACCATCGTAGTGTATCACGGAGTTTCAAAATAAGCGTCGTTACTGCAATCCCCGCAAATTCTCGTGTATTTTTTTTATTTGATCTTTCCGGATTTATTTATTCGAATATTTTTAGAGTCACAAACTTGAAGATCTTCGATGAATTTGTGATGCACTTTCCTGTGTAAACTTTTATAAATCGAGATTTTTGTCGATGTCCACAATCGTATTTCACCGAAGGAGAGAGGAAACCAGAGAAGCTTAGCACCGTATGATCAGGGAAACTTATCAGACAGTCAAGTGCAATACGATAAGGATTATAGATTTTTCACCAATCTATCACCTGTTTCCAATCTCAGTGATTTCTCGACAGCATCGACGAGAGCAGCGATCTCTGACTGCACGTAATTCATCGAGTTTTCACAAAGACCTTCGCTGATCGTTTTCATTTTATCGTAATCTAGATATTTATCAAAGTTTCTGTTTTGATATTATGAGCCTAGTAAGTGAAGGTGAGATACATCGAAAAACAGAGCTACTTTGAGAAAAAAAAATTTATTCATTTCACACTATATTTGATTAGTACTGTATCGCGACACTCGTATATAATCTATGATATTCAGAATCTTAAGACTGCGTATGATCCTCGATGGACGTTATTATGGTTTTAATTAGATCTTAAGCATAAGTAGCAACCACACAAAAATTTTCTTTGGAATATATGAAAGTGTGCTTTTCTTCATTCTTCATTCGTAATAAGAGCAAAGATGGAGAGTGCAAAAGGGTACGACAACGATGTTCCTGGCGGAAGTTATTGGCACAGGGGCTCTAATGTTCGTAGGCTGCATGGGTGCTGTTGGCATGTTGTCGCGTGTGCCTCCATCATCTCTACAATCTTCGCTAACTTTCGGCATGACAGTCAATCTTATCATCATGGCAAGTCAACTCACGTTAATTCCAACGGAGTTCTCGTATTTTCCGATCAAACTGTACTACGCTCTCGCGAAGGATTGTATTTTTGGTGAAAACACTCTTAATTTCTAAAAAAAAAAATTCCTACAATCTATCGTTATTTTATAGCACTTATACAAACCCACAGATTCATCTTGATATGTAAAAAAAGCAAAATATAGTATTCGAAAATAAGTTGGATTATAAATTTTTATACAATTAAAAATAGAGGTCAATTTTTCTAGACATCCATGATTGCCTCTATTCTAAAGTATATGTCCCTCACAGAGACAGTGAACTATTCGTTTAAATCGTTTATTTTCAATTATTCGTTTTTAATTTAGTAATTAATAATATCCGACAAAAGTAGTTCGGTTCTTTCGTTATTCGGTTTCGAAAATGACGAAAGAATCTTCAACAGCGATCATACATTTTTTCTTCGATCTTTTCAAGAACGTAATGTTTGAAGGAAAAATTAATGTAACAGATGCTCGGTCATGTGAGCGGTGCACATCTTAATCCAGCAGTTACGATAGGGGCTGTTATATGTGGTCTAAAAAGCATTCCAACGGGCGTCATCTATGTAATTGGACAATTTATCGGAGCCACCATCGGATACGGTGTACTCAAGGTCCGAAGAAAAATGGTGAAAATGTGAAAATTCAAGCGAAAGTCGCACATATCTTTTCTTTTTCTTTTTTTTTCGGGTTATTTGGGCCTGTCAGATGGTGACCCCGGTCGATTATTTCAACGATGGAAATCCAAATTCTACGATACCGCTGTGCGTTACAGCGATACATCCTGCAGTCACCACCGTGCAGGCTATCCTCGTTGAGGCTCTCTCAACGGCGATCATACTTTGCGCTGCATGCGCAACTTGGGATCCAAGATGTTCGCACACGACCGACTCGACAGCTCTCAGATTTGGTTTTTCCGTCGTAGCGGTTGGCTGCGCAGCAGTGAGTTTCATAATACTTTTAACTTTTTGTTTTCATTTTTCAATAACCACAGTATCTTAAGATAAACCTATCGCCAGGCTTCGACCCATAGCATTTTCATTGTTTTTTTTTTAAGTTTCAATAAATTAAAAAGTATCCAACATTTTTTAGTATTGGAAATGAATTTGAAAAATTGGATAATTGTGATGATTTGATTCCAAGCACTTGGAAACTGTTGCAACTATTTTTGCCTATCATCACTTGAATATAACATTGTCGAGGAATCTTGAGAAAAATATGTGAATGAGAAGCTTTTATATGATTTTTCATGTACAAAATGATAATCTAATTATATTGATCTTACGTTTATGAATGAGTCGATGATTTTTTTCACTATCCCGTGTACAGGGCCCTTATACAGGCTGCAGTCTCAATCCAGCGAGGACCTTTGGTCCAGCTTTCTGGAATAACATGTGGCAGGATCATTGGGTAAGTGTACGATGGCGAATAAAAAAAACACTCGCCTCGAACATCGTCTTTGTTTTTCTCAAATATGATCCTGAACCATCGTCAACTTACTGATTTTCTGATTATCCCTTATCGGCGCAATCTGCGCTATAAGTGCGATTAAACGACGGCGTATTTCCGTGTCAAACACATATACCGGGTGTCGAGACGATAAATGATGACAAATTTAATACATTCATCACATTCACTTAAATTCACGACGAAATTCTGAATGGAATAGAATTTAACTATTTGTCGATCGCATTATACTCTGCAGAATTATTAATTTGCCGATGGGTGCGTTCAAAGACATAACGTGGCCCTCTACAAATGGTAAAATACTTTTTCTCACGGATGGAGCGCCAAAAAAACCGATTTTACGTTCCGTATTCGGAATGCAATCAAGTACGCTTTTGTAATGTCAAAATTCAGGTTCTCATTGTTTTTTTAGATGATCACTCACTTTTTTCATGTAAAAGCTACGAAAGCCCACTGAGCGCCATAAATTTTATAAATTTGCAAACTTCCATTGAAAAAACAACCCTGATCCGTTCGATTATCTTCTCTCTATAATCGTGTCTATTATAATCGTCGCTCTGTATACGTATCTGTTCTTCGAACTTCATCGATAATGAATCAAGAACCGGGCATCAAACATTCGTACATTTTTTTCCTTCACTGCTGTTACAAAGAATCGATGCAATAAAAATAAGAGAATACTCGAGATACTTTCACGTTATTATACAGAAATTGAGTCAACCGAATCCACGTGCATTCCTACGAGTTTACGTACATGAGTACACAATATTTTTTTCAAATTTTATCTCGAGCATTTGACGGATAACGCGAAAAAGAAATCATTGTTTATCAGATGCCATTGCAGCTTTTTCGAATCTCTTTCCAATAGCGTTTATTAAGATCTTCGGGATATCTATGCGGTCGAGTTGTAAGGAAAGATTTTTT
The DNA here is from genome assembly GCA_959613375.1 of Heteropelma amictum. Classification (NCBI taxonomy): domain Eukaryota; kingdom Metazoa; phylum Arthropoda; class Insecta; order Hymenoptera; family Ichneumonidae; genus Heteropelma; species Heteropelma amictum. The sequence goes on from OY390725.1 coordinate 7,580,197, forward strand.
TAAATAGACAACATGAATCATAAACGAATCTTTTCTAAATCACAGTAACGATCGATCGGAACGATCGAACGATAAAAACTTGTAACGATTGAACGGAATTTGCGCTGTATACAAATCAATGCAACACTGTTTGCTACTTTGGACGATTCTCGAAATTGATTTTTGTTTCGATAATTTTCGATAAATATGAACCCTTGTGCCAGAACTGAAACTGTAGAAACAGAATATCCCGAGTTCTTGGCCCTTACAAATTCTAGTGAATATTTTCATTGGCATTATTTTTCAACGCATGACTTTGTCTCTTTCAGGTTTACTACGTAGGGCCAGTTATGGGTGCTCTATTGGGCACCTACACTTATCAGATACTCTTTGCTCTCCCGAAAGAGCCATTAAGTGGCAAACACTCACCATGTCCGTTGGAGCTCAAGAGTCTTGAATCTGCGGAACATTTGAATAGCAAGGGTACGATTGAAGCTTGAATTATATCGCGAATAAGGATAATCGCCTTTTTTCTGCCCTTCGATTTAAACTTTATATTCCTATTTTTTCTGCTGATAGCAGCTCAGAATTCAATATGACGACAGTTTATCTTGCGAGGATCTCCGACTATATATTCATATGTATACATCTTACGAACAATAAAAAGGACAAGGAAGAACCTGAGAAATGGACATAACAACGCAAACGAGTTTTATTTCAACCACTTTCAAGTTTATGCGAGTGAGGACTCCCCTAGGTTCTGTCGTTGCATACAGAATTATAAACTTTTTTTTTTGCTTTTTTTTTCTGTCATCGAAGAACCCCTTTGTCGATACTCGACCCTTTTCCCATCGAGAGGATCGTCAACTTTTCGCGAACTTATTCATGAGCAACAAACCAGAAAATCGTCGAGTTTGGCTCGGCCAGTTGTCAGACTACGTTGGTTTTTATTCCGTCGAGAGTTTCGAATGGCGCGTGGTTCAACGGTATAACGGCGTCGCACGGCCTGCAGAAGCTCGAAGGACAACCTCGACAACATGTGTTCAGTCGTTCGACAAATACACGTCCGACAAGACCAAGGGAAAGCCCTCTCTTATTCCTGTGTGAATTGCGAATAAAGGGTCCACCGCAGAGGAATCTATTGTCCATTTTTTCGTATTCATTGTCGATGAAGGTATCGTGTTTTTTCCTGATTGAATTTTGCGTCTCATTTTATTATTATTATCTTTGATATCTTGGTTATCATTTATTTTTTGTTTTATGTGAATCCAAGTATAGCAGAGTTTTAAGTGTTAACGGGAAACAAACGTTCCACGAGTGTTATTCGACGCTTGTGTGATTGAACAAAAATCTGGCGCGACGATTAAGACGAAACGACGAATTTATTGTTACCTTATATTATTATTTACGTTAAATTTTTCAAAAAAAAGGTCTGGCAAGCGCAAACTCATTGCCAATGGGTGAAATTTTGTTTTGATAAAAAAATAAATATCTTTGAAGTATTTGTGGAGCACCTTCCACTTTTTTTGCACGTTTAAAACCTTTTTATAGCATTTATAGTTACTGATTATTCTATTAAAGCAGACGGAAAAGTGGTGGATGTATCTCCTCAAATTTAATTTGACCAAATTCGTTGGAATGAAGCTCATTTTTTTCGGAATCAATCATGTACACTTGTACATGACATGACACAACCACACACTCGTATCACCACTCGGCTACCTTAACGCTATCTCTCTGCAATCCATGCTTATCGCGGATTAATCTTGTCCCTGGGAAACGGCTTCCGGTCTTTCAGGAACCGTAACTTTATCCGTCAAAAATCCCGTCTTACCCATCAAGAATTGGCAATCCTACCCCTCGGAAAACCTCGTCATTGCTCTGGAATTCCTTCCTAACCAGCTGTGATTTTCCTTATCCTTATAGGAAATCCTATCCTTCGAAAATGCTCATTTCCGGAGAATTCCGCTTCATCCTATATCACTACCTTCCTATCTGTCGGTAATTGAGAGTTTCATCCCTGGGAAATATTTCGCATCTATTAGGAATCTACTCCTACCCTGCTGAAATTCAATTTCGACATCATTTTTCACGAAAATCCCAACTACTTCCATACTGAGAATAACTTTAACTGAGAAACTTTTTCCTTTTGGGGTCTCCAATTCATCGGGAATCTCATCCCCATATCTTTGCAGTCTTTAACCTTCTGACCGTCGGCAGTTTTCTTTTGAAAAAATGCAACTGTATCGAAAAATTTCCATACAAGTGTTCTCCAACTGGTAATAGATATGTGACAATCACGGCACGACGCCACATGAGGTTTTGGCTAATTTTTATTACAAAATCCTCATTTAGACAAAAGAACCGTGTTTAGCACGTCATAATACGGCGAAAGTAATACATTTAGTCAAGAATTTACTGTTTTGATCTCTCGACGCCAATTGGCGACATCCCGGCTGTCAGAAGATTAACCATCGCGGATTTTCCTTATTTCCCACGAATCGAATTAATCCTTCAGGAATATCGTCTTATCCATCGAGAATGGGACATCCTGGTCCTCGGAAATCCTTCTTATTGACCGGAAATTCCGACCGCTCGAGAATAGCATTCTTCGTACACCCCCCCAAAGTGGAAAATGCCACTTTTTTTACGAATCGTTTGTACATCGTTTGTACACTCATTAAAAACGTTTGTGCATTTTTACGTTTTTTGAAAAACGAATGTTCAAAAATGGTCCCAAAGTTTTTTTACGAATCGTTTGTACATCGTTTGTACACGTTTGTACAAACGTGGGGGTTCTTCGTACACGGTCGAAATCAAGCCACCGATGATCATCCAATTTTTGTAACGATAGAATTTACGATTATATTTATCGCTTAAAATCCGGATGTGATATTACAATAACACAATCTGTTCGGCTACAAGGACTACTAAAATCATCCGGGATGAAAAGCATGCTGTATGTTATTGCTAAACAAAGTGTATGCTGAATTTCACAAAGCATGATCGGCACTCCATCGCCATTGTGTTAAAAAACCCAAAAGCAACGTACCAGCAAAAATTTATATTGATTTCCGTTTAAAAACGGATGAATTAATGTCTTATAATAAATGTAAGACGGCAGAAACGACGATGAGGTTATAACAGCGGCTAATGAAAAAAAAAAAACGTTTTTGTCTCCTAATAGAGCCCCTTTTACACTGACGGGCAGTATGCAATAGTTGAAAAAAGCGTGAATGCTACAGATATTGGATGTCGCTAGGTTACAGTACCAAGGACCGTACAGCCATCGACAAGGAAGTTTTCGGCTGAATGAGAATTCGTGTGTCGCGACATCTCACGAGTAAGTATCCACTTGACTGTGCATTTGTGACCCGACAATCTTTTGCGCTGCGTACTCCATTGCATGACCTTGAACTTGACCTCTAAATTCGGATGGGGGAAAGTAAAACGTGAGGTAAGGTTAGCTGTGTCTCTCTCGATCCACGCAATACGCAGGATATGGCCTCGAGCCACATATCCAGTGCGGTTTTAGGGAAGAAAGATAAACAGCTCTGCCGACATTTTGGTTTATTTTTAGGTAGACCAACGGGCTTCTCTTCTTTTATCTCCTTCGCTGTATGTTTTTTGTACGATGGTCGAAAACAATAATGCGAATCAAGAAATCATTAATTATTGTTTGCATCTAATTTTTTTAATGAATACACCACTTTTCGGTTTTATTAAAATGTGGGAAAAGCAATACGACCGGATATCCCATAGAGTTTTAATTGGGAACATGTTCAAATATTTGTCGTCCATAACGTATTTGCATGCACGTAGACATTGTCGTGCATTAATTGTGTTAACTGAAACATTGATCCATTGGTGATTCTCGCAATTTTCTAAAAATATAATAAATTTTCACCCGTCTGCAGTATTCAATTACAGCTCGCCGGAGAATCGATAAAACCCGTAGTTGAAGCCCGGGCATTGACGATACGTGTCTAGAACTTTCAGCGTACCTATAACATTCATACCCAAACGCGTTCACTAATACCCAATATCCTTTTTTGAACCAAATTGAAATTTTTATCTCACTAAACTGACATTTCCTAATATCTTGGTTAGTATTCTTTTCGTACAAAAGACATATTATGTACAAAAAAAACCATAAATTTATTTTCTACAGTTGGTCGTGGAATAAAAATAAGTCGACAGCATATTGCACGTTAGATATCAGATTTGTCTCGTCTGAACTATGTGTGCCACGGCTGACATGCTGAAAAAATATACTTCCACATGCTAACTGAACAGAATCATACATACATGCGCAAATTAGCTGGAGGCCAATGATTTTACCGTGTTCATTGCAATAATTTAAGTTCTTGTGTAAGCAGAACTTGCGTAAGTGATTAAATAACGAATAATTCAATGACAATGTGAGATAGATTGTACCGAACATTGTGGTTCTGCGACATACGCTGATCGTCGCCTTAGTAACAGAGTTCTATTTCAAAAGCGAGGAGAGATGCGACGCCATTTATCGATCCAGTGTGCTCCCCATCTCTCTTTCCACGCCGAGCCCGCTTCGAATGTTCCAGAAGCTGGTGCAACGTACCTTGTGTCAAGAGATCTGCGTTGTTGCATTGTTGCGTAACAAGCTTCAGTACAGAACAACAAGATATTAATTAACTTTAAAACGGTAATGTAAAAATGAACGATTTACCTGAAGTATAGTCGATTCGAAATTTTCATAGGAATGCGGTGTAGGTACTGTAACAGGCATGTTGCAGTACATTGGTGGTACACATTGGTGGTGTACATGTCGGTACAGTACATTTTTTTTCAACCATCTTGTAAAGCATCGCAAACTGCATAAAAAACATTCGAGGGTCAGAGTCGTTCAAGGTCATTCAGAATCAAAAAGTGACATGAACTTCATTTTTAAGTGGAATGAACTTTATTTAGAGAAGATGTTCAAGGTCATTGCCAATGGAATCAATGCAATATTGCAATCTCCTTATCACGGAGTCATGTCACTTTTTAAATCTTAAATGACCTTGAACGACAAAAAAATGGTCGCATTCGATGACCCCTTTCGCACCGTTCTTTGGAACATTTTTTGTGACGTCGATGATTACCGAGATATTTAAGGTGGCAACAGTTAGTGCCTCACCCTGTATAACGTCGTCTACTCAGTTGTTTGCTCTCAGTCGTTCCAAATTGCGTGAAAAAAGATAAAGTGCGCGCGTTCTCTTTTACTCTCACGGTCTGATCAAGCTGTACACGAAGCTGAGCTCGGCAAATATAATTCTTATCTCGGTTAAACATTTTTTATAACGATAAATAAAAGATCTGTAACGTGTAGTCGCGAAAAATGAATGTCGGAATACATCGATTGTCAAATACAAAACTCATGTCTCGTTATTATGCTCGAGTAGTTACGCAATACGACATAAAACCCTAGTGGCCGTTATGAGCCGGTGGTAACCGGCTTTTTTGGCACTTGGTGCGGGGTCCCATCAAGTTTTCATGATTATTATAATCATACCGGCAAATGTGTGGGAATCCAACCGTCGCGACGTATTTTGTGCTGGTAACAACTGCGCATAATATTGACCTGGAGACACCGGGAAGGCACCGCACAGTTTTTGCACGTTTTTCGGTGCTGCGTAGTTTCACTCTACAGCCACACACATTTATACACCCTATTGATTTACAATTCGCAGAGATAACTAATCGTGGCGACAAAAACGACGATTAGAATGAAAACACTAGAAGCGATACAAAGGAATTGCATTTAGAGGTGATTCCAAGGTTCTTCTTGTTCCTCGTGTTTGTTACCTAAAAACCTGCTACTTCTAGGCCGTTTTGCATGCAAATCGAGCTGATGAAAAATATCGCCCAGATTACGATACAATGACAATTCAAGGATGCGGTGAGGCATGACACGTAGATAAATCACTTTACCATTGCTGGTTGAATGCACCACAATTTTGAAATCGCAACATCGCCAAGACCAAAGCCATATTTGAGATTGAGTTTTCGTATTCAAAAAGTTCTCAGATAAAAATGACGATTATTATAACGTGTATTTATGGGGGTTCGAACGAAAAACGAACTTATTCAATCCCTAAATCTGCCATAACAATTGAAAACGCCGTATTGCATTCGGCGATACCCTTTTTCATGTATCCCATGAAAAATATTCCATTCCTCCATAAGATGACCATGATTCACCGGTTTGTTTTTTCCTACGATGTTCATATACATTAAAGCTTGTAAGAGTTGTATTTAGTCACTACGTACATGTATAACGTTCCAACCAAACCTGCGCCAGAAAGCCGGCTAACCGCCGGTTTCAACAGGAAAAAACGAGGATACCCGCTTTGTATACAAAGCACACACGTCCATCGGCGTATACATATAGACACGTAGTAACACCATCGCAAGAGGATCAAAACATGAGACTGGAAGGGAACTGAGCCAAGGCGTAGTACGGTGCATCGGCGGTCCGGGGTTCGGTGGGAAGACGCGGACTTCCATCTTCATCTCTGTCTCTCATTCTCTCGGTCTCTTCTGGTCTTTGTCCCTTCCGGTCTCTGGGTGAATGTGGTGGGGCCTATCGAACGCGCCAGAATTCTCCTCCGTACATCGTGTCGGATCAATACTCTCGGTTATTTTGTAATAACTATCAAAATTGTTGTTATTTCGCCAGAGACTTCGTCACAATGTTTTTATTCCGAAATCTGTAAAATACTTCATTGACGGAAGAAAATTATCGTTAGATCTCTGTGAAATTTGGGCTGGATTATCGTGTCAAAAAATTGTGCGCAGTTTGTTGTCAAGGGCCTTTGCAGGGCACGCGTGGCGGCTCCCTCTCCTCCTTTCCATCGCTCTGTGTATTTCTCTCAGGCTGTAGCTGCATCTCTCTTCCTCTTATTCTCTGCGGCGAGGTGGAACGTTCTAGAACGTTCCCGGCGAGCCGGCACGTAGTCCGATGTGCCGGTCTCGGCTGCCTATAAAAGCCGGCTTCGCCGGCAGCTCCGCGCATTCGTAAACAAACCTTCGTACCGTTCGGAATCACCGGAACTACAGAAGAGCCCCAGAATTCAACTTGAATCATCGCTTTTTTCATCAGTCGTCATTGCCTCATAAACGAAAAATAGGAGCAAGCAACAACACATTAATACCGCGGTAGCGTATATCGTGGCGGGAGGATCTCCGTTCTCGAGAGAATCACGACCTTCAAAGATGTAGAGACGTCGAGGGAGCGTTACGGAGCGCTTCATTTTACCGTAAGTGCAATGCTAAATACTTCATTTTGAAAATCGCATTTCTGTGTCATTGAACCGTTGTTTGTTCATCCGAAACTTGCGAATAACGCGATTGAAGTATATTTTTCATAATTTTCTTCGCAAAAAATGAAGCTACGTTTTACTTTCGGATCCATCAGCTCCGCAAGCTTACTGTATTTATCAAAAGTTTTGCAATATAAATATCCATGTACTGCTGATATATATTCCTCTTACAATATGCCTTAAACTCACATCCTCGTATGAAATACAATGAATTACTACGATCGTATCGCATAACCATTCAGCGAAGTATGAAGGTACATTTGAAGGAAAAACTAAACGAAAAAAACCGGTTTTGTACCTCAAAATATACAATGTTCTGTTTTATTTCTACATCAAGTGTGGTCGATTTTGGTCCGAATGCTCTAAAGAATACATTTATATTTGCAAAATACCAACTCGTCACGTACGTTTGATTGAATTCAACTCGAATTAAATAATACACCAAAGAAAATGCAAATGACGTATATTATCGAAAAAAAAGAAAGTCTGTTTGCTGAAAATCGAATTGCAGAGTTAAGACTCCTCCGTCGTTATTACGTGTTCCTTGGGTTTTTCTTCGGCTGGTGTAACTGACGGTACGCCGGTTTTTACTATGTTGATTATCCTTTCGGCACCAGTGTCATGGACCTTCTAAAATTGACAAGTACAACAATCAGGACCTTACACGATTATACGCACGCGATTTGGGTCGCCTAGATTTTCTAATTTACTTGAACAACTCTGAGGGTGTTAAAACAAAGAATCCTTAGTTAAATTCTTAGTGAGCGTTTACGTCATGATGGAGAAATATTTCTAAAAGTCCGTCTTAATAACCCCAAGGTTTTCAACTCTGCGATGGTTAATCAATCGGTCGGGAAATTGCTTAACGTGCGTAGGGAAAAGGCAATATCTAGAAATTCCAGTATTTTTTAAATACTGATCCCCGGTAAATTTCATCTTTTCCTACGGTTTTTGTATGAGCCGGTTTTTGTACACAATGAATAGTGTCCAGTAAACCGGTATTAAGGAGATCCGTCGATGCATATACCAGTCAAATGAAAGACTGTGATTTACATATCTAAACCAAGCTGTAATGGAGATTTTTTGAGAGTAATAAATCGCAAGATTTATACTTCGCGTGTACCAATCAGACAGAACATTATAACCGTTAACTGTAGCGAAAGATCGAAAGACTACCAAGCGATGCTTCCATTTCTTCAATTTGTATTGAACTGCATTTAATTAAACTCGGCAGGAATCTTATTTACAAAAAAATATTGGCTAATTTGATTGAAGCGAAAGAAATTTGAAAAAATCACGAAGGTCCAAAGTACCTCGAGCGCTGGTAGAATCCGTTCTAAAACCATGAGTGCTCATTGTGGCTTAGAAAAATCTCTAAGCGATATCAGAGAGCGCTTTTCAAAGCTAAAATATTATTTTTTCCGGTCAATATTCTACCACTGGTCAAATATTTCAAATCAATTTTTCGAAATTATGACACTTGTGAAGGGAAAAAAGCAGATACAATGAAAATTCGGGAAAATTCAATGTGGAAATCCAGAAATCTCAGAGTTTCGTTCAATCACTTCACTGTTTGAACATCCATCAATGAATATTATGTATGCGAACGTAAAGAAACTCGGCAAGGAAAAGGCCCGCATCTCCCGAAAGAACATAGGCTACTTTATAAAAATTCTTCTCGTTGTCTATATTTTCCGGTCCGGTTTTTATCAGATTTTTTCATTGCAAATTACGTGTTCTAACATGTCTCGGGGCCTCAGTGACCCACCATAACCTGACCGGGTTAATGGATACCCTTATGGCGAATTGTTATTTTGTTTTCGGCATTCTTGCTCGACATTATGCGGATATATTGTTAAACGCGCGGGAAGCTCCTAAAGTTCCCATGCAAGCGGTAAATTGACGCTTTAAAATGGTTTTTTTTTCTTCTTAGAGCGCCCTGCGGGGTTTATGGTGCTTGAAAAAGTCCGTAATGAGCATTATAACATCGGACGAGATAGATTCACCGAAATCTATTTTGTCATTCATCGCAGTCGGCTGTTGAAGAGAATTAGCTGAAGCTCTAGGTAAGTTGCGAATTAACGACGGTTGCGTTATTTCCGATACAATTTTTGGATAACACTTCGGTGGCAAAAACTCAGTCAAGTTTAGTAAATGAGATTTCATGGATTCAATATACCGCCGTTGATGTTTTGAATAAAAAATGTAAAAAAAAAACAAGACCAAGAATCTGTAATTAAAAGTAGATAATAACCGGGCGCTACGGGAATTAAAAACTTGTATTGTTTTTCCTTCGCGCACAGTCCGATCGTTATAATCGAAATGTAGCGTCGGTGCAATTCTCTCCATGGTGCGAGAGTGCAAGGAGAGTACAAAGTAAATGTTAAGAGAGCGAAAATAAGATCAAGACCGGCAACAAGGGAGGAGAGAAGAAACAAATCTGGCAGAGGAAAAGGACGGTTGAAGTAGTGGAAGACGAGTAGTGAGAACATTTCGTGAAATTGGAAAAGTGAAGATCTGCAAGTACAGGTGTAGTCGCGCGAGGGCGCCATCTGCGCTTTCCAGCTAAGCGCGAAGAGGAAGAGTCGGGCGACAGGTTCGCCGCTCGCTACGAGGCGACTTTTCTAACCTTTTTCGGCGCCGTTATCGTGAGTACACCGTCCGAGGAGAGGCTAGAAGTGACAGCCAATGGTTCGTGAGATGACGGAAGTACGTAACGTCTCACGAAGTGTCTGCTGATGTAACCGTGCTCGTCCTGCTTCTCCTCGTGTTTGGCTTCGACGATCACGCTGTTTCCGATCGTCTTCACCGTTATCTCCTCAGGTGAGAATTGCTGAACATCGAGTATAACCTTCGTGAGAGCAAAAAAGGAAATTAAGGAAAAAAAACATACAGAAACACAAAAAACAGGAGAAAATAGAAATTTACGAAAGAACCAAGTAAAACGACTAAGATCCAAAGAAAAAGTAGCACAGGTAGATAAAAAAAGAGCGCGAAGGCGGCGCTTCGAGCGCTGTGCCGCTTGAGGCTTGCGCGGGCTAGGACCTGTAACGAAAAAAAACTCGAAAAAAACGAAAAATGCAGACGCGAATGGCGCAATGTTTCTTTTCTTAATCTCACGACACTCGAGATACTGAGAAAGGAGTGCACGTCGAAATTCGCAACTTGATGACTGAAAATTGAAGTACAAAAGGTTTTTTTTTTTGCAAAGAAACAGAAAAGAAATAACGCGTTGAGGAGGGAAACAGCGTAAGGTGGAGAAGAGGGCGTATTGGCCCTTCGACGATCGAACAATTTCGATTTTTGAATTCGCGCTCGAATATTGTTTTTCTTTTGTTTTTACAATTCATTCGAGAGTTTTTCAAAAAAGCCAGTAGCTGCAGCGATTTTTTTTGTTTTCACACAAAGAATAAATAAATTAAAGGCAAATAAAAAAAGCAGCGCAACGGGCGAAGGTCGTGGATTTTCACGTCCTTCGTGGACGTTCCCCTTCGAACGATCGGCGTATCGATATTCATCGTTTTCACAGCATAGATCGATTTTTATAATTCCAAAGTTTACCGGTCGGAAGATCGAAGAGAGCAACGCAAGAATCCTTAGCCGATTGTGAGAGATCCGGAAAATTCATATTAATCAGAGTACAATCGAGTCGATTACGTTATACGTAAATTCCTTTTTTCGTTCCAAAAAGCGTTTCACAAACTCGAAAAAAGCCGATCGTTTAAACATACGAAGGTATATCCTTGTTTTCTCTTTTTTTTCTATTCTTTCCGTGTTTTTCTCTCCTGAAACTTATCGAATGAAGTAAAAAAACGATATCCCATGCGATATTCGAGCATTGATAAATAAATTTCGTCATATTTTTGTCTCATATTTCATCAGTAAGGATAATCGTCGTCAAATCGTTAAAGATGTAGCTGTGAGTCGCCCCTACTTGTGCGGAGAATGTTCTTATGTCGCAAGGACGTGGACGCTTACAAGTAGGTGGTCCTAACATGCCGATAATCCATAGTTACTTTGACAAAAACATCAATAACGCCGATTAACCTTGTTTCGGGAATAAACGATCTACACAGAAGAAGCAGAAGAAAAAGAGGTATGACCGTAAAAAAAGCTAGTCGGAAGATGAGCAGGGAACGAGGGTTTAATCGTGACGCTGTGCGCGATCATCGTGAATCAAGAGTAAAAAAGAACAACAGAAACGAAAAAAGTAAACTTTGAAAAAAAAGAGAAAAAAAAACGTAAAAATTCGCACACACGATACTGTACATAAAAGCAAAAGAGATTTAAAAAGAAGGAAAACAGATTTCGCTAACCTTACGTTTCCTTTTAGCGTAGGGGTCAGAGCATTTATTTTTTTAACTGCATAGAGAGTGAGACAAAAAAAGATAAAGAATAGTGAGACGAGCCTTTGTATTTTGAAATCCTTTTGACGTGACCACCCCCTGTCAAAGGGGGTGGGCCCTCGCGGGGGTCGGTTTTACCAGAGGTTCTTTATTAAGCTTGTTTGATGATATAAGCGTATATGTTTATATATATATACACACACATGTACGTATATATATAAATATATATATATATTTACAAAGAATACAGGAATAACGAGGATACTAAGTAATATATAACATTTCGATTTTTTTTAAGAAAGACTGAGAAAGATTCTGAAGCACTGATACTAAAAAAGCGAGAAAACCCCGCGCGTTTCATTTGAAATATCTATCGCTTTCGATTAGGGCGATTCCTCTAGAGTGATGCTCGAAAAAAAAGATGTTGAAACAAAAAAGATGCCATTGGGAGTCGTTGAAAGTAGCGGGAGAAAAAAAGAGAGAGTTGACATAAATTCAGTACTTCCGGTGCAGATGAGGTCGGGCTGAGACAGAGTCCAAAACAGAAAAAAATAACAATTAGACTGTGATGAATAGAGATTTTTCATCTTCACCCGAATTGCCGTTGAAAAATTTACAAGAGCACCAAACGAAAAAAAAACCGCGATAATAGAGGAGCGAGGCAGTACATAAACGGCGAAGGATCGTTTATTATATCGAGCGTGATCGTTGTGTCGAGGGAGAAAAATTCATAATTCGCGCGTGAAGCTTTTTCCGAGTTCCGATTTTTGAGTGGGCACACGACTTTTGCCCCCTCCCCGCGAGGGGGTGGTATTACCGATAACGCCAGAATGAGAAAGATACATGTCTCGAATCATCTACTCGGTCATTTATATCGAGCTTTGCGAAAATAATCAAGGAAATAATAAAGGCAAATTATCGTCATCACTAATCGCGAATTCGAACCGGTGAATGCTTCACGATCGCGCAAAATAACACCGCTCAAATAGGACGCTGAATCGCGGGCTTTTTGATGTTCCGGTTTATCATCGTACGTTGATTTTCTTTCGTAAAAACATTGCGTTAAGATTTTTCGAAACTTTTGTTTTTTTCTTTTTTCATTTCCGTATTTCCTCTATTGTCGATCCAAGCTTGAAGAAATAACGGAAGGAGGCGAGTAAATTAAGAGAGAAGAGCGTGGAAAAAGTGTCCCCCGGGCGGGACGGGGTGAGCGACCGTTAGTATTATTTTTTTTTAAATTTCTTTCAAACCGATCTTAACAATCAACGAAATTCACCCTCGAAGACTCAGAAAAATATGGTATTTTCGTTTTTCAAAATCGTTTCTCCCTTTTTTGTGGAATTCTTCGTTTATCAGCGAATGCCATTTGTCGTTTAATCGTTTCGGACCGGATGGTTCGGTCTTAAAACACCTTGGAAGCAAGAGGAAGGAATTACATATGTGAAAAAAAGGAGATATTATAAAAAACCTCAGGAAGCGGGGAGAAAACGAAAACGAGAGAGATAATTGTACTTTTATATGCAGCGATTGATGATACGATGTTTTTTTGTGACCATTTTTAAATCGAAGAAGGGAAAATAGCGAAGTTCTTTGTACAATTTTTGTCGATCGGTAAGATTTTTTTGACGGGATCACAGAGATAATATCCATTTATTTGTAGATACGTAAGAAAAGTATACAAGCAAAGAAGAGAGACAAACTTAAAAATAGATCCGGGCGGAAACGCCTGGATCGATTTTTGTTTTAATACGACCCAAGAATAATCAGCATTGAAGTGTCAACAATAGAGAGTAAAGAACAATAATGTACACACACACGCATGAAAAAAAGAAACTTTAGAGGGTAAACTATAAACAAGAATAATCGTAAGTTATAATTGAAATAGCGTTTAAGGTAATCGTCCGAAAGAGAAGGAACAAACGTGGCACGATATAAAATGGTAAAAAGACGTTTTATCCAGTAACGCGGTTTACGAAGAAACAAAAAAGATCACAAGTCGATCCAGCAAAGGCAAAATAATTTTAACGATTCAATCCCCGTAATATTACAACGTAATAATAATATTAATAACCCTTGCACGGTTGATCGTCCACTCATAAATTAGGGTTCTAGGGCACAAGGAACTCCACTTTTGTTTTCCTCATTTTACACTTGGTCCCAATTTTCTTTCTATTTTCTACATAATTATCTTTCTCATTAAGTTTTTCGTGATTAATCAGGACTACATTTTTTCAACTCGCTCGGCTCCTCGCGTCGTGGAAGTTTTCGGAGTACATAGCGTACTTCGTGCTTCCACGACACGAGTGCAATTTTCTCCTCGTCGATGTATTAAGTTTTAACATTATTCGATTTCGATCGATAGTAACGTTTGTTCGTCATTTTTCATTATACCTTTTCTTTAAACGAAAAACCTTCTTTTCATCCACGAACGATACATTTTTAAAATTACATTGTCTATGCTTTTTTTTTAATTGAGAAAGGACAGGCCGTCCAAAGGCTTCGTTGATTCCATCGATTCGCGAGGCACTTAGGTAATATCTAGATTTATACCTGCGTGTTTTTGTATACTTTTGAAATTTTGTTTCGAGTCGTTTTTTTTTACTTCCTTTCCAATTAAATTCGTGCTTTCTTAACCGACGAGATCACGTTTTTTCTCTCTCGTCCCTGTTAATCAGGAGATCATTTTGCTTTTCAACAATTGATTAAACTTTCATGAAAATTCACGATTTCATGATTTCATGATTTTTGAAAATTTCCCATTATTATCTTCGTAAATCGCAGTCCTTTTTCGTCATCCCTCCACTGAACTACCTCCGAAAAAGTACGATTGAAGATAACAAACTCTCCCGCTAGGGAGCAAGTTAAGCAGGAGGAAAATTGAATTCGCCATATTGGGACAATTTTCGATGTCTTTTTTTTTCTTTTGGTCGTATTACGAAAAAATATCATGTAAAATTTATGTCCGTTCCGCGTTTATGATTTAAACGACTCGATGAAAAAAAAAAGACATCGAAAATTGTCTCGATATCCAATTTTGCGTCAAAGTGAATTGAACGATAAATCGAACGAAACCTGGCACGAGAAATGAGTCAACTATTTCGTCGATGTGTAGTGGGAAAAGAATTATAATTCGACACGAACGTCGAACGATCCCCAAAATCGGTATTTACAAAAAAAAAAGGAGAAGCGTGACGGCCTAATAAGCAGGGTGCTGCAAGAGGGAGGAAAGTAAGGAAAAAAACAAGAATTCAAAAAATTTAATCCTCCAAAGATCCTATCGAATAAAATTTTTGAACAAATTACTCACAAGCGTCCGTGGAGCATCAGATTTTTCAGAAAAAAAAAGAAAGGACGAATTCCGTCTTTTTCCATATGTAACTCGTCTCGTCGAAGCATAATTACATACGGGAAAAGACGGAATTCGTCCTCGCCGAGTAAAATAATCAAGCATCATCGTTTTCTAACGAGAATTTTAGCGATGTTTTTGTGGGGTGATACAGAGAAAAACATCGTAAAAAGCGATTTTTGAAAATGCTCCAACTGTTTGCTATAATGCCCCGATTCGCGAGTTATATTTCATTAATTTCAGATTGCAAATACAAGAAAAAAATATATGAAACATTACTGCATTTTTTCGACATCCGATCAGTGAAGCATTTTTACTAATAGCTCGTTAGGAATTAGGGCGAAACGATGGTGGACCCACCGCACGGGCGCTTGAGGAAAATTATGAGAGATCGAAAAAGATGCGAAGGCGGAAAAAAAACGGTGGGAAGAAAACCCACAAAGACGTACAAATGCCAGTAAAGAAATAATGAGGGGAAGAAACAAGAAAAAAAATTACAAGATCAATCGAGACATCTTTGTTGATGGAAAAAATAGTGTCCAACGCGCTTTGGCGCTATGTGAAAAGAAATCTATGAAAAAACGAAAAGGAAGAACAACAAACCGGGAGAATTGTAACAATTAAACAGCCAAGAGACTCAAAATTTGCATTACGTGCGTGCTTCGATAGCCCATTTTTTTTTTCGTTCCATCAAACAAAAACTATGAGTGCGGCAAGATACATCGGGCAAAGAGATGATGACTAAAAACCAATTACAAAAAGAACTCGTCTGAGAAGCTCAGCGTTTTGCAAAAAAAAAAAAAAAGACAAAAAAATCTGCTCACCACTGTAGGGCGGAGAATAATAAGAATTTCATGAAAGATCATTCGCATCTAATTCGGAGATTGATGGGAAAAAAATGAGATTCGATCATAGAATTGCGTTCACCAAAAGCGCGCGTTAATTAACAATACAGAAAAACAAAATGGAAAAACAAACAACAAAATATGAAACGTTCTACTCAAGCATATATTTGCATAAGCATATATGTATACATATATGTTTATATTTATATACATATATGTCTATGTATCTCTGATAAATTCCTGACGTAGATATGCATAGATACGTGTCTGTAGTATACGAAAAAAAAACGATATTTAGATACTAACTACACGATAATAATTGCGCTTACATCGTGATGTTTAGAGCAAATTGTATTCGCGATAAATGATAACACTAATGATAATATCATAAATCTTCCGATCACGGTATAATTTCCTCTAAACGAAAGTTCCCCGATGAAAATTATTCAGCAGTTTTGTTGAATACGATAACACAGCATTTAATATCTGCCGTTAAAATCGTAAATACGGACTTTTCCATTAATCGAGAGGAAAAAAAAATGCAATCCGACGTGAAAACAAAATCAAGAAAAACATTTTTGAATGTTCACAATCGTAGTTGGTTCTCGTATGTTTCATCGAACAGCGTTGTCGTTTTCAAACGAATTCTTCGGCGAGTCGCGTAATTCACGAATGGAAATGCAAAATTAAACCAACAAGAATGAGAAAAACAATTAGAAAGTGAAAAAAAAGGACGAACGCGAGTAAACTCACCTCGAATCGATCCTTGTCGCAACTGATGGTACTGGCACCTCCAGAATTCGATCTGACGAGATTACGCCATGGTCGATAGTACGAATTTGCGGCAAATAAGGGACGTGGACGAGCTATGTTGAGCGATGAAAGTCCTGAGAGCAAATCGTCACGATGTAGTCCGCTGCCAAAGTGTTGATCCATTAAGCGTGATATCGGGCGATCAAAATCGTCCCACCAATCGCGGAACAGCATCGGTACGATAGACATGGCTCGATGATACTGCTGAAAAAAAAAAACATGAATGAAAGAGAACAAAAAAAAATTCAGAGAAAAAAGCATTATTCGATTCGTACGATAAATGAGTCTAATATTTCATCGCGTTCTTCTCGACTTTTCCTCTAGACATAAGAAACGCAGGAAAAAAAAACAAAGATCAGAGTAACATCGAGTAAAAAAAGATTCAAGAAAACTGATGGACGTAAATGTCGCATAAAATTATGTAGGGATTAAGCTTTTGACAATTTTTTTTTAAGAATAAATCTCAGCTGCTCCAACGCCTGTCCAATCTATGTAGGATCGAACACCTGTACTAATATAAGAGTAAGCTTAATTCACATCTACGGGATTACCTCTGACAAGCATAGCTTTCTTTCGTATAAGGTCGTTAACGGTTAAGAGGCGAGTCAAAAGTTAACACAACGATTAAGGAATATCGAGGCTATTAAAAAAAAATGGTAAAAAGAACGATAAATTTTGACATACAATATCAAGGGCAGCGACGTACATCTTCGTATAGGGTATTTGAAAGGAAAGAAGGACCGACGATTAAGACATTAAGATCCTTTGGGGATGAAACTCGAAGGGCATACTTTCGTGTTTTCTTTTTCTTTTCCTTTCGAAAATTAGTTTTATCGATAATTACAAAGCGTAATTACACCGTAGACTATAAATTACACCATAGGCTTTTAGAGTAGATGTCTCGCTGTTTAAGTCATCGCGTACGAGATTAGTACAGATAAGTTTTGAGAAGGATGCTGGAATCGTGTGAAAAAGAATCGAAATAATTGCTTCGTGACAATTCCATAGGCGTATAAAAGGAAAATCAGACATGTACTCAATGATGAAAAAAGAAAAAAAGAAGAACAAGACGACATAACTCTACGAGAAAAATACGTCAACGGTAGAACCACGCGAAAGTGATGGCAATCTTTTTGCGAGGCTTCGGATAAAGGGAAAGATTGAGAAATGCTGGGAAAAATCAGCTTTTGAAACGTTTGTATATACAACGACTTTCGTAATGAGAACATTTGTCATTCGCACAATAATTCGAGACTATATTAGTCGTAACTCTGTTTCAGTGCTTAGCGGCTAACAAGGACTGGCTAGATTAGTGGTTACGGGAAATTATGATTAATGCTAATAATAATTAAAGTGACAAAACACCTTGACGAATAAATAATCAGCGATCGTAAGAATAGGAGGATAATAATTATGAAAAGCCGTCAACTAACTCATTCGCGTTTGTAAAATTTCGACTCGCATTCTTTTAGCGTTTCGACAAAGTGTCCAATGATAATAAATGTTATATCGAGCATAGGAAGAGAACGAGTAGAGGCTACGGCTCTCGAAATAAAATCATGCGAGTAACAAAATTAACGATTTGAGAAACAGCTGAGGAAGATTAAAAACCAGTTACATCCGAAAAATCTTAAATCTACAACGCGAGTCTACGTTAAAGATACGCGGAAAACAGTAGCACGAACCCAATAGCAAGGAGACTAGAAACACGACGACGCGTCTGACGCGTCGTAGGCTATATTATTAAGGAGATAAGTAATTTAAAAAACAATGACTGCGTAACAATAAGCTTAGTACGGTTCCTATAGGATTCGAGCGATTGCGTGTCTCCATAATATCCAGAGAAGAATTTAAAGTCGAACGAGCAAACTAAGTCTGATCGAAAAGCGAAATCCTGAAAGGTTAAGAAAAAAAACCATTCAAAAAAAAAAGAGATAAGTAATCCGACGAAAGCAGGGAATGCGTCTAATATCAGGTAGCGGAAGGTATTATTCTAGACAGTATATACCGTATTGATAGATAAAAATATCGATAGAACCCTTCGTATGAATGATTTCATTTATCGTTAGCCATTTCACAGTCTCGAGAAGAACGATTGATAGAAAAGACTCATTTTGATGGAAGAAAAGAATAAATGTTCGAAGGAGTAAAACAGTCGGAAATAGTAACGAAAACGAAAGATCACCAGCAGAAAAAACAGCTAGAGAGCTGGAAAAACTCAGGGAAAACGAGGTGCAGAGAAACGAGGCGTAGCCTCGTAAGAAAATGATCGAGATAAAAAAGAAACGAAATGCGATGAAAAAGATCAACGTAACAACAATTTTCTTATTTCGATTTTCAATGAAATTGCAAAAACAACGGCAAACGCACCACAAACGTCAAGTCGAAATTTCGTAGCTAACTGCGAAGCGAAACTTACGCGGTGAGCTTTAAATAGTTGTTGGCCCAATCGTCAAACCCGCGAGCCCACGCGTTTCCTAAGTTTGCATACACATATTCGTGAGATATTTAGAGGGGATAAAACGCCTCCGTAAAAATACCAAAAGATCTCACTCATCTGGATTACCCTTCTCGCCCGAGAATACTCATCGGATAAGCAACACGCAGACACACGTACACAAGCGAATACACACGAGCACAATTCATCTCACATCCACAGTCATTGATGAAGGAAAGACGCGTGAGCTTTTTGACATTCCAGTGAAGCCTCAAGTTTTCCTCGAGCACTGCAACTTTGCAAGCTCTGATCATATTTTTAACCGGCAATTCTCAAAACTCACGTGATTGCACTCATCACAATATTCACGCACACTTAATACCCGAAGACGGGACATACGAGCCTTTTGGCTAAAAAGCCTTACTTTTTATTCGATGAATTCAACGCTTGAATTATTAATAGAGACCAAACGATTAACAGAGCAGAAAGGGTGTTTGGAAAATCGTCATGGGGAGGGCAGATTTTTGGGAAATGTAACTTCATGATAAACGTGTAGATGATACGAAAAAAAATGATAAATACAACTATCGTAATCGTCGTAAATGCCGCGAGCTTCGTGGTGATTGTCAGTATCGATGTCTCGAATTATTTTGTGTCGCGTGAGCGGAAAACAATTTATGAATCTTGATGTCAGTAACCCCGAGATCGTAGTTGGAAGACAGAAGGTTTCGATATCATACAAAAAAGAAAAAAAAAAAGAGTCCAGAAGGAAAATGAAAAAACGTATTAAAATAATATACGAGAGAAGGACATAAAAGGATAAAAATATAATTAATGAAATCATACTTACATCAATATGGTTTCAGTCGGTTGCATGGGACATCAACACCCGAAGTACGAAATTCTGTAACTTGGGTTTATCATTAATCGCTAAGATATAAGAGACATTCCGGACTCTATTTATTATTTTTTTCCTCAATGACTATCACAATAATGATTACTGCGATTAATATTATTATCGTAATTATATCATACTTAATATTCTTACGCGTTGCAAGTATTGCCGTATTCGACATTAAAATTGTCGACAATTCGAAGATCAACTAACTGGAATGACCCCGCATACGAATCAAAACGTCGAGAGTATTCATCGAGAGCATGTTTTGGCCGAAATATCGGAGCAATAAAATAAAATGCAGTTGGAATCCGCAAAAGTTGTGAATTGTGGACCAAGGGCCCAGCACAAGTTTAATTCACTCTCTACTGTTTTCTTCCCCGATTATGCGTCAGTTCTAAGATATACCACCCTTAAAATACAAGGCTGCAATCTCGAACTGCTAATGAAGATCACAATCTCGTTGTACAAGAGCAAAAATCATTATAGGAATAACGAAAGAAAACAAAAAACACAAAAAAGGGCGAATGATTTTTCAGAGGTGGCCATTTTCGGCGAAGAAATTACAGCTACCGAGTTCATGACTTGTAAGGGCCCTATTCGATCACAATGGTCAACATTTTGATGCAAAATTTTGCTCAGATGTTCGCATGCTGATATCAATGAATTTATGCGTTTGAAGTAATATCGCTGTTAGTTTTCCTACTCCGATTGATCGTTAATGGATTTAAAAAAATGTAAAGATAACGATAATACCTCGATTCACAAATGAAAATCTCCACGGACGGACGCGCTTTGAACAAACAGTACAAGAGTAAAAGGAAATAAAACGAAACGACCGTCGAGATCTGGTACAAGCTTCGATAAAGCGTCGATAAAGATGGCGCTCCGGCTTTCTCATTCAGTTAAACAATACGGTAAAAAGAAAGTAATAAGTAAATTAAAAAAAAACATTGCGAGGCATTATAGATTTTAAGGGTTACGCTAATGCTAGAGTTGTAACGTGCTTAAAACAAGTACTTCGTGGTATGCTGGTTAGTGTTTCATCAAGTACTTCGGTGGTACTACTTATACTCTATATTTTACGCGCCTTAATATAATTTAAAGCTATCACGATAATGTGCGTATAGCTTCCCATCAGGTTCCATCAAAAACAAAGAGAAAAAAACCCATAAAACACTTGTCATCGACGCGTTTGCGCAACAGCTGCGATTTTCGATCGTCATAGATGATGTAGAGTCGACGATATATATTTTACATATATACCAGACAAATCAATAATGAGGCATATTTAACAACTGTGTAAGTGTAACTAATCTGCGTGTATGGCCGCAACAAAAAATGAATTGGATTTTGTCTCTATAACTTTAACGATAAAGAGCCGTTCATGCGAGGCGAAGTTATAAGTCGCGATGTCTAGTGGTTTGAAAACCGGGAACTAGCCGGCCGCACCAACCTAACCGTTCCGAATAAAAACGGGAACTAGGCAGCCATGCCGACCCATCAGTTCCTCCGAGACTAGATGGCCAGGCTGCGAAGGTCTAGGATATACAGTAGCAATCCTGGTTTTCATTCTGCCGTGGATTAGTGGTACACGCAATGCGGACAAATGCATATGTACTTGGCCATGAATCTTCTCATACCCCCCGGGGCACAATAGCTCTCCCTTATGTTCTCCAGCATTTTCTCCGCTGCTTAGTGTTCCTGACCATCATGACACAATTTTTCTACATCTAATGCTATCTTGGGTTGTTTTGTCCTGGACCCTATCGCTCTCTTGAGGGCATACGAGTCTAAATATTACTCGGATTGTTCATTTAACTCGTATACCGATATACCAGTTTTTGTAGGATTGGTCACACATCACTAGGAGAGACCCTTTACAGCCTTGCTAATTGCTCTGATCCTGCGCAATCTCTGTTGGACGTTTGCCATTTACTCTTTTATTCATTCTAATTTTCTTTTTTTTTTACATTTATTTACTTTCTCAACTGTTTATTTTTAAATTCTCTCATTTATATATATTTTTCTATTATCAATCCGAGTCTGTTCGATAACTCCGTTAAGTTCGACTCGAGGCTCACGATCCGTTGAGACGAAAGTTGGTAAAGTTTTCTAAAAGATATTTATTCAACTATTATTGTTAACGTCTACAGAGCTGCGACGTGGTGCTTCGCACCATGAGATAATCGGGGTGGTTTTGGTACAAAAGAGAATGGTGCCTGGGCCCGTCAGTGACTTGAGGGGCTTTTCTTGGCCAGGTGATGTGTGGCTCCTGGGCAATAGCGGAGTTGCTAGACAGGCTGGAGTCGCTGATGGTTATTGCTTCTTGGGTGTCTACCACTCGCTGTCGGAGGCGGCGACACTTTGATGGACACGAGCTGGGACCAGATTTCGGTCCCAGTGGTCGTCCATACGAGCGTTGACGTCGGGAGGGGAGAGAGAACACGTGGTGGTGCACGAGACCAAGGCGGTGAAGACCATTGTCGAACTCGGAGGTCCCAGTCGTTCAAGAGTGAATAGGGAGGCCTTGTTAAAAGGAATTAGTAAGTTGAGGATTAGGATTCGATTTGGGAGCCACTCTTTCGTTAAATTCCGACAAAATCTTCTTCGTTCTGAGGCGGTCTTGATTTCTGTGAATCTGTCGCCACATGCCTGTCGGAACGTCGGCGCACATGGGTATATCCGAAACTTCTCCGTGCAGGATTCCTCTCGATGCGGATCGATGATAATACCGTGATCGATCGTAATCCTTATTATCTCCACGGTATCTTCGCCCAATTCGCACTTTACTCGGAGATCAGGCCCGCGCCTTCGCTTCTGCGCAAGTGAACACAAGACATCCAACTTTCGACTCGTAAGACATCCAATTCATCGGACGCAATGATTAGAGTTCGCGATATACATATTGAAATGTACGATTTAAAAAACATACATATAATACAAATCAATAATCAGACGTGCTTAAGAGCAGTGCAAGTCTAACAATGAAGAGCCGCTCATACAAGCGGAAGCTGTAAGTCGCAATGTTGTCCCGACGGTATCTCGAATCAAAGTCCCTTGTCCTCGGCCCATGGCGAGGGTCCTCGAGCCCTGAGACAAAGTCTGGACCGAGCCAAAGTCCCTTGTTCCCCTTAACAGCGAGGGGACGAGAATTTGCCGGAAAATAAAAATGATATCGGGATCTTTTCATGCCTCTCAGCCCGCATGGCGCACGCTGATCGGAAAAGGCTGCATTGTCCAAGCATCGTAAGGCGTGCAAAAGTTTTACGACTGCCTGTCGCCCTCGACGTTTAAGCGGTGTCGCCGAGCAAAGAGTTAAAATGAAAATGAAAATAAAGAAATGATCCGACGAAAAAATTGATCGCTTACAGGACAGAATTCTGCCTCAAGGATAGGAAAATCGACGCGTTTCACCGATACTGGATAAAGCGACTGTAATATTTACTATTTTAGCGAAGATCCTATATGATCGATATAAAACAAATGTTTCCACAATCTAACATACATGTATTTATATATATATATTAAACAGAGTGCGTACATATTGCTTGTACTAACAATGTTTTATATATATTTATATAAGTGTTTTATTCAATCATATCGTTACTTGTAACTTACCGACGTCGCGGCTTCGTCCTGCGAGAAGTTGGACCGCGTACGTAACTTACAATCCCTTCAAATATGCGTGTGTGTTTATTCTCTCATATAAGCGATCGTTGTACTCTCTTCCTTCAATGCTTCACGATTTTTCCGTAATGTCTCATGAGTGTCAACACCGAAATAAGATTAATCGTGTCACGATGGTAATACGTAGCGTAGTCAGCGGACCATCACTTTGTTTACATTATAATGATACTACCATTTTGTCCTGAATGATCCCATCGAGAATGTCTCATCGATACTCGAAGGCGAGAGCATTTTTTGGTTTTGATATTATAATACAAATGAAACAAAGAGAAAGAACACTGTAATTGTGCACCATTTAGGATTAAAAAACAGGAATGATATTGATTTATATACATCTGGTCGAAGGCGAAAAATACACAATAAAGAAAAATATAACAATGTGAAAAGTCTTACGGTTTATTTCGTCAAATCCTAATCCTCGACTTATTAATTCCTTATTCATTTTATTATTCCGATTGTTGAATATTATATCGATTCTGTCGAAATTCCAAGCGATCCAAAGATTTCCTTTATTTGACTAAAAAATGAGCTAAGGATTTCACTTTTTAATTCTCATGAACACTGGCGTTTTTTTGGAAAAATGTAATGCCCCGTGGAAGCACCGAAGCACGAAGCTTGGCTCTTTTTCATAAAACAGAACGTTTGGTTACGAAATAATTGTTCTTTTTTGCAAGAGCGAATGTAGTGTCTATGCAGCTGCGTTCGCCACTGCAGTTTATTTCATTACAATATATTCGTAATAAAAACATAATACAATCTTCACATTTTATTTGCTTCTTCGATTATAAACTGTTTTTTTTCAAGCAACGAATCAGCACTAGCTATCATATCAGTCGGAAAAGTGAAGGAGAGACAAGTTGAATGAAACTTTCTTCGATTTTTTAAATAATCCGTTCGCAACAAGATTTTTCACCGTGACAAGAGGGTGGACACTTTTAGATCCTGGTGAGTCTGCAATCTTTCAATGTCACTGAGAGTCGAGATGCCTTGTTCCTGAAAAAAAGTGTGCTTTAAAAAAAAAATTCACCCGACTTTTGTGAAGAAAATCCTCGCTGGGCCTTACGTGATATTCCTTCCATTTTTCATAGTTGTGTCTCATATGCGTTATCATTTCCGGCGCGTCGATGAAAGCTGCAAAAGAAAGCGAATTTTTTGCCTCCGACAAATATGGACGCACATTTTCGTAAGTGGAATAAAATGTTTTATGAACGAACGAAATGATCGCACCATCCCAAGCTTCGATCATGTCATTGATGATGTAATCCACGAATCCAATTTGCGATTTTGGTATCGAACACGTCATTCGATCGAACATTGGCATGAGCACCGGCAATCGTTTTTTTTTCTCTTCGTCAGTCTAAAAAAATTCGGAAAGTATATTTTGAAAAAGTTCCGGAAAATCTTGACCTTCGCGCGATAATATAATACGCGAGGTTCTATAATTATCACCTGATCGAAATACTCCTCGGCAATACGGCGCGCCCACTCGACGCAGAGGCGCAATGGCCTCGAGGGATTCGAAACGTCGGCGCATTTTATCATCATTATCTTCACAAGCGTCACATTTTCCGGTTGTAAGAGTATGGTCATGTCGAGAGCATCAGGAAAATGCTAAATTGTATTTCAATAAATAACGAACGATTAAACGAATTAATCATCGGCTGGTTTAAATGAAGAATCATTATTTTATACAAATAATTATCGCGTTTAATGCCATATTATGATATTTTTTTACCGAAAATGATCATGACATCAGCACGAAATCTTTTGATAAAAATTCAAGTGTATTCAAAACAATAAATCTTCCGAATGTACCCAATTTTGTTTTCAACAATTTTCTAACGACTCTTTAGTGTTGGTATTATTTTATTTCAATTTTTTTTGTGACTCTACGTGTCATAGATCCTCGAGTAAAATAGGAGTATTGTTCGTGAATGAAAATAAAGTAGATTCGTCATTGTTGAAATTTGGAGGCGGAAGAAACTCTTCGATGACGACTGATGATGAGTGTTTTACCTCGTTTTGAGCGTTGCTCACGCGGCTGCTGCAAACGTTCACGAATTTTGCCAAATGCTCAAAGTGCTTGGTCATTTCGGTAGCGAGAATCATGTCTATGATGTTTTCTCTCATAATTTTGTACGTGTCTCTGTCAAGATTTTTGAATATGTTTACACTGTCGTCGGACAACGTGAGCTT
Source organism: Heteropelma amictum (assembly GCA_959613375.1). Classification (NCBI taxonomy): domain Eukaryota; kingdom Metazoa; phylum Arthropoda; class Insecta; order Hymenoptera; family Ichneumonidae; genus Heteropelma; species Heteropelma amictum. Next base: position 7,606,087 of record OY390725.1, read on the forward strand.
GAATGTGAGAGCAGCGTGATGGAACTCGAGGACGGAAAGATCGTTGTAAAGAATCGCTAGTTTGTTGTCGGAGTTGCAGAGAAACTGGCTGAGAAAAATATTAATGAGTTATTCGTCAAATTACGAGCGAATAAAGGATATCGATTTTCCAGAAATTCGGCAAAGTTTTTATTAAACAAATGTTGAAATCGTAGGCTGCAAAGGAAGTTTAAGATTGGACAAAAATTACGAATATTTTACAATCAAGTTCGTCGGTAAGTACAGTTATAAATTTTCAGCATTTCCTTCGTGCTTTCGTACTTTTGAGAGGGAAAATTGTTGAAATAATCTCTATACGGCAATTTGCAAAAACCAAAAAACGCGTACTCGTCCGCGAGAAATTGAAATTTTCGATGAATAAATTCACCTCGATTTTCCGGGATGATCCACATCGTGAGCAGCTGCAGCTATCAGTGCAGCGACCTCGTCCAATGGATCCAGCATCATTTTTAGTCTCTCGGATTGCATGAATTTCGCGGTAGCTTGAAGGACGTCTGCGGCGTGTGTCGAATTGTGATAACTGTTGTTAAGATGATAATTGTATTCTATAACGGTGAGCCAATTACGTAGAGTCTTTTCGTCACAGCCCAGTCTCGCAGGAACGTGGTACAGGCACATAAGATGGCTTCCCAAATGAAGGAGTGGTCTAAACAAAGAATTAGACTCGATTATGATCATTAATCCGTAATTGAATTTCCAATTCAATTGTTTTCAAAGGTACGATAACTTTTGACAGTAAACAAACGTTGCTTGCCATGCCAGATCCAACGGATATACAACTATATTTTCGAAAAAAAATGAATAAATAACAAAGTACTTTCGGAAGTTATCGAATGAAAGATTTCAAGCGAGTCGAAGGGTCCAATTTTTGCAAAAAGCTGGGAATTGAATAATTGAGGTAATTTCGCGGTGGGAAAATTGAAGAATTACAAATGCCTCCATTTTTTTCGAGTGGAAATCAAGGTCACCACTGAATGTCCATCGTAATGTCATAATTACCGGCTTCTACGTGCAGTGTCGGTAATCAAAGGAACGTTCAAAAGAAGAGAGTTTCACCTTCTGCAGGAAAGAGCTTCCAGATGAAAAATGTCAAAGTCCCAGTCCAGGCTGTGATCCAATAATTCCTCGGTGGCGCTCAGTGTCTGAGGATTCTTCGAGTGAAGTTTGGTAGAAGATGGCACACTGAGCATCCTCAAGGCTGAACTCTTGATCGAATCGTTCGATGATCTTCGCGAGTCTCTTATGTAGTGTGAACTTTTCTGTCGTGCGAGATTGATTTTGCGAATTGTATCGATCATCAAAGTATACCATCAGTATTCATCAATTTTCTTACGGATAAAAGAGCCTCGATGAGATCGGATGCAACAGGATCGTTGTAGATTTTGGTATCCTCCCTCAAATATGGCCTGTACAATTCTGTCGTCTTCAGAGTCTCAATTGCCTCAAAAATAATAAATATACGTCAGGCACATTGCATGTATTTAGGACAAATGTAAAATTTTCGCTGGTGCCTACTTTATTTTGATCTTGCTTATTTATTTATTTTGAACTGTGTGTATATACTTTATCGATTTGCATAGCCATTTCCGGATGCGTCGCGGTGATTTCCGTCATCGCATTCGACAGAATAGTCATGACTTTCGTTATAGGTGCCTCGAGTGGTAAACTGTTCAACTTTTGTAAACTCGATCTTCGCGCAGCTGGAAAATGATGGCGAAAAAAGGGATTATATTTATTTGAAAAAACAACGATGAATTAAAGTTAAATAAGATAAGGTTCGTGAGTCGAGATGTATAGAATGTAAAAATTTATTTTACTTCCGATGTCACTGCCAGTCGACTTGACGTCGTAGGATCCTCGACGTAAGGAATGCAAGCTTCCTCGTGGATGTTGACCCCCGAGAGTTACTCCAGCGACGCCCATATTCTCCAAAAGATACATGGTATCGTGAACGTAAATGTAATGAGACGGTTTTCTGAATAAATAAACCATTAAATAATTACACACTGTTTTTTATTCATTTTATATTCGAAAAAAATAAACAAAGTAACTAAACAATACAGAACATGGCAACTTTATCGAAGAGTTTCCAAAAAGTGTTGGCGAACTTGTATGAAAAATTCCAAATTTTTTTCGCTAGAAAAATTGAAAAAAAGGCCGTTCAATCTATTCCAATCACATCCCTTGCAGGTTTTTGAGGTCGCAAAATTAAAATCCGATGTCGGCTGTCGAGTATCAATGTTGCAAAAAAAAAGGAAAGACATCGGGCATTTTCGGCTAATTTTTATTTTTAAAAATTCGTTTTTATGCACGAATAAAAAGCTTTAGGCTCATTCGGACGAAAGAGTCAAAACACGTCGAAAATCATACATTCGGTCAAGAATCAAGACGTCAATTTGCGTCATATCGGTTGTCAGAAGGTCAAAAATGAAGAAATTCTAATGCAATGAATAATCGTTCAGTGAAAAAAAAAACTACAAACTGAAAAAGTCTCACATGCCAGTGGCGCAAAACGGCACTATCCTGCAGTTAATGGTAATCGTGTCGTTGAACTTTCTCCTACAGTTCATGTTACCCTCGAATTCTCTTCCACGTTGCAGCTGCTGGTCCATCAGAGTGAAATTTTCGAACGTTATTATCTCCGAGAGATTCTTACCGAGCATCTCCTCGTACTTGTAGCCGAGCAACCTTTCACTGGCCTTATTCACGAACTGCCAGTCGGCATACAACAATGAAAATGTATTAATGAAGCAAAATGCAGGGAGAGAAAAGGAAACGGTCTCTTCGGTGTTTCCAAAGATACATCGTTACATCTCTATGTAAACGTCTCTGCAGTATTGCAAATAACAATGCTTGTACATGGCCGAAGGAACGAAATAAAAATGATCTCACTTGTATAACGTGCTGATCGTCGGTAACGTGCACCATGTCTCGGCACCTGTCAACAGCCACGTACAGAGCATGAGCTGCTGCCAATTGCCTTCGTGGCTCGACTTCACTCGCGTAAATACCTATGAGTTGATTGCTGAGCATAACGTCGTGAGAACACTCCATCATGGCCTGTCATCGTCAATGAAAAAAAATAGTCAATATTTGCAAAGCAAATAAATAAAAACATAATACTTTGTTAAGCATGTCGAAGTGAAATATCGAGCAAATAGTATTAAATACCGAAAGTAATTTCAATTTTTCAGTGTGACGATTCTCGGCAATCTGTTGGCACAAACTCACCCTGCTAAAGCCGGTGTTCAAGAGATCCAATGTTAAAAGCTCGTCCTTGTCGCTCGCCGTAAAGAATCTAAGCACAAACGAAAATTTGCAGAAGAATCGATCGATCGTTATTGAAGGAATCATCAAGAATTTTCATTTTCTTACGATTTTTTTACTAATGCTAAAATAAGACTGCTGTGATGACAGTTTGTGTCCCTCAGAGCTCTGGAAAAATAATTGAGAAAAATAATAAAATAATGACGATTGAGACGAAGGAGAACTTTTCGTACTCGAATGAACGACTCCAGTAAATCTTTCAGGAATTGACTATTTAATACTTTAGTGTTCGTGGCTTTAATACTTTAGCTGTATGGTTCAGTAAATCTCTATTTCTTCGTTGGTGAATCCTTTGATCACGGTGTGAAATACCCGATAAATGGGCAATTGTAAAAAGGATCGTCTGTACGACTGTCATTAAGGATGCTCGGAATTGAAAATTTGCAAAAATGAGATGGGCTTGATGAGTCAAGAGATCCGAATGAACGAACAGCGACTAACCGATGTGTAGACGTTCAAAAAAAAATAGCAGTACTTTTTTCTTGTGTCTTAAGGGTGTACAGTAGCCAAGAATCGTGTTCGTGCGCGGGTGACTTTTTAATACCTGCAAATAGCATCACCCTCGGTACCTCTCTGTCCTCTATGATCAATTATAACAAGATCGTGACATCGGCGTTGGAAGTCTTCCACTGCAACTTCCGCGTTCTTTGCGACGGTTACGTTCCATCCCAATTTTCGCGCCGCTGTGGCAAGACTTTCAACTTGTTGATCATCGCGAGGAAAAACCAACAGGACCTGGACGATTCGTATCGCGTCCCCAGAAGTTGAAGAAAAATCATGGTAAAATTGAAGGGTGGAAGAAAAATGATGATGAATCGGAATTAACCTCTTCCCGGCCATCGATAAATATTTGAAAAAAGGTAGAGAATACTCCATCGTGCGTTTGTGAATAATACGAAACTTCTAATATACCGGTGATTTCTGCACTCGCAGGTCCGTATGATAATGAAAAAATGTCAATCATCACAAAACTTTAAATATACGTTCACTGCAGCTATAAATATATTGTAAATAAACGCACTGTAAATATACCGTTAACTGTGAATATATATTCATGTTTATTTTCGATTGTAATTTTACACAGTTGTAAAAAAATATATCCTACAACTACACTCTCGAAATTATTTATGGATTCATCGTCAAGTTATTGATAAATCAAATTGTGGCTCAAGAAAACTAAAAAACAAGAACAATTTGTAGTTGAACCAAAAAGTTTAAATAGCTCAAGTTTTTCAATGGACTGAATAGAATAAGAATAAAATCATTGACCAAATGACTAACTTTAACGTGAAAAAAAAGAGAGGTGCCATTTACAAAAGAAATCCGCCCAAGGGCGGCACACTTTTTATGGGTCACAGTTGTTTTACATCAAATTGTTTGATCGATGATTTTAATTCCATTAATTTTAGTTCATTCAAAAAATTAAGTTATTTTGACTCTCTAGTTCGCGTTGCTACGAAAGCGCGTTTTTTAGCTGTTAAATCACCATTTTTTTAGCACAAGCAAATTGAAGATATCAGTGGTGAGTGATTCGAGTCTTTATTTGTGACAATGAACTTGAAATTATTATTAATTTTCAAATCATTCTTTCGAATGCATCATTCCAAAATCTTTACGCTAATTTCAAATCAATCGGACGTCGGGAAATGAGTAATAATTAAATTAAAAGATTCAATTACAAAGTTACATATAGCCATATATGCACAGATGGAGCTGATGAAAGCGTTTTCGAAAAATTCATAAAACTTTTCATTTTTGAAACTTTTATACACACGACCTTCTGGCAGAAATACTTTCCTTAACATGAACTTTTCCAACTTTGAGTAAACGCAAACGAATATAAGAAAATAAAATATGCGTAGAATACAACGATGTATTTGTAAAGACACATCACCGTAAAAAACGACTCAAAAAAAGAATACATTTTTTTTGTTAAGGTTAATCAGCGGTAACATTATTTATTTTTTATTTGTACTGTACGTACTACTACACACGTACTATAGCAAACAGTTTAAATAAATATCATCCACATAATATTAATAATAAAGTTCAACGATGCTGACTTTCGATTTTTTCATGAATTTGTAAAAAAAAATCCCCAGTATAGGTATAGCTTTCAACCAGGAAGAGGTTAATAGAAATTGATCCAGAAAGTTGCGATTAAATAATTTGTTTTCAACCGAAAAATTCACCTTGACAATTCTTGAGGCTGCAGTTATTGACAAAGTGGAATTAAAGTCCTGCGGACCTTTCTGTAATCGGGGAAAAATTAATCATAATTTTTCTCTCGTAAGATCGTAAATAGAAAACATTGTCATAAATAAAGGTGAGCATATACGATTGGACTTTGGTAAAATGAGAAATCTACCCCATAGTGAACGTGTGATATGTGACTTTGAAAATTATCGAGAGTTTTGTCGTCGAGTTCAGACTGCTTCCTGCGTCTTACACGAGCCCCTGTGCTTATCGCTTTGACACTCAAAAACTCCAACTCTTTCATGTCTATCTTCTTTTTTTTTGCTCCCCCACTTTATGTATGATATCGATACTTTAGAGTGTACCAGCAGAAGAGAGAGGATCGTAAAAACAAATGACGAGACGTGAATTTCATACGACGATGAAGTTGGCGTTCAATCGTAGCGGATATTTTTTTTTCTCTGTTTATTTGTGCATAAAAAAAAAGATTTCTTTCCATTTATGAAAAACATACATTTCTCCCATTAATCATGACAATATGAGCACAACGAAATTGAGCTCTTTAGATCAATTTATTGCACAGTATTCCGAAAAATTATTAAACTTCACTGTACGAAAAAACCCTTTTTAATGTTTTACCCATTCGAGCTAAGAAAGACAGTTTTTGCAATTCGTTTCAGGTCCGATTAAGCCATATTCCGAAATGCTAATTCCAAATTGTTACCGTCGAAATATTTGTAATATACAAGTGGAGAGTCATAAAAAAGGATTCAAATTTTCTGTAATAATAAAGCAAGTTGTGAAATGTTCGAGGAGCTATTTATCGTATAGGAAAATCCTTCCAGTGTCCGAAAAAATGGTACTGAAAGATACCTTGGTCGATTCAGGAGAAAATCCATTGGGGGATGGTTTCATTTTCCATTTTTGACCTAGCAAGCGACAGCAAAAAATGTAAGACAATCGAGAAGTCCAAGAGAGCGTTTCGACCTCGTTTGCACGCAAATTAGTGTCATCACTACCGATCGCACCCGAAATATAAAGTGTTCGGTGAGTCAAACGCCTCGTATTGTTTGCTGCAGCCAACACCATTGATACGATTTTTTAAATTCAGGCACCACTAATCGTAAACGAAAAAGGAACGAATTCTTTCTTCCTCAATGTAATTTTATCATTGTTATAAACGTTTACCCATGCCCATCACGGATTCTCACCGACAAATGAGAAAGAGAGAGAGTAGAAGAAGCAGAAGAATTACAGATGCTTCTGTTTATTTTGTTTTAGAACTAACAAATCATTAGACACACGTTTGACGATAAACTTCCACGATAACGATACAGAGTTACACTAGAAACGATACTGATCGATGATCGAAAACGTATAAAGATCATAGGAACGATACAATCTCCGATTCGATACGGGAATAAACTACTTATCCGTTCGATAAGACATCTCGAACTATGACGCGTCAAATCACTCATATACGGGGCGTTCTATGAAAAATCGCCAAGTCCGTAAAAAATCGGTACATTGCACCGTCAAATGTCAAATACGATATGGCATTTAACCCTAGAATGGTAGCCTGAAGCGATAAACTACGCCAATTTCAAAATTTTTCATGCAGAATCACGTGAGCCTTAAGTATAAACCTTAGTACGCCTACAAAATTACGAGGTAAAAAAAGTTTTTCCGATACGTTGTAAATTGATTTAGAGATAGATATAGCAGAGAAGTACTTTGTTTATTTATCGCAGACCACCTTTTCAAATTAATCTTAAAAATCATGTTATCCAAGTATTTTATCTAATATCGCAGTGAAGAGTCACCATGTACGTCTTCTCCTGTACTTATGTACCTACAAAATTTTTGTTGTACTATAATAATGAACGCAATCTACTGATCTAAATCCTTCAACTATGCCTACAATTGTTTTTTATTCAAAACTTATAAAAAATTATGTAAAATTTTGCAACGAAAAGTTCATGGCTCCGTTTGAAAATTCAATACGATCGAAGTTTATCAATACAAATAATGATATACACTCAGATTGAATTTTTGCGATATAAAGAGTAATCGGCTATGAATTTTTTCGTTCTTCTCATTTGGATACTTCAACATTTTTTCCCTGAAGTATCAACTTATGCTGGTAGCATAGAGCGATCAAGAACAAAAAAGATCTCGGTGAAGATCGATGATCCATTGACCTGCATCATATTCTATAGTCGTACGCTAATTCATCGAAGCGGGAGTTGGAGGGGTAGAATTGTAGGTACTTGGGGAGAACGGAATGAGCGTGACGAGCGCGACGACCGTCCGCGCATGCTCATTTTCCGTCAACCTTACGGCGCAAGACAATTTTTTTCAACGCAGAGCGCAGGACGTAGTTCCCCTTCCCGGCTTGTAATCTCTACCCCTTCCCTGAAGAAAAAAGATACATTCGATAATCACTCCCTACCCTTTTGTTTCAATCTTTTAATGTCTTGTTTAACAGCGAAGGCATTATGGTAAGAAAGGAAAGAAAGGAAAGGAGAGGAGAAAGCTCTTGGCATATGTTTCATTTCCCATCGCAACTTGCATGTCAAATCAGCGTCTATAGTAGTCTATAGAAATTGAAGCAATCTCCACAGTTTCGAGACCATAGAAAGCCTCGAGGCTATAAGCAAAGAAGAAAATAAATAGAGATGCAAACAAAGCTCACAAAGCTTGATAAACACTGACGAAGGGGTTATTGCACCCGCATGAGAATGAATTTTAAATGAATCTTTCGCGACGATATCCCAGGGTCTCGATCTCCCACTCCCGCTTAATTTCAACCCCGCGGCGAGAAACTTTGAAGCGGAAGGAAAACCAGCAATTTTTTTTCCTTCTCACACACCGATTCGAACATACGGTGTTTTCTCATCGGACAATTCGCATATAGACATAGGATTTCTCAGTAATTATCCAACGGAAGGGTTTCCCGATGTTTTTTCTTCTCCTCCATCGTTCCGAGTTCGTAACCTAGTGAATAAATAAACAGAAAAACGCTGCTCGAGCTTTGGGAAATTGCTCGCTCGCGTCTCGATCACGTAATTTATTCATCTCGCGCAGTCGCGCTTTACAATCTGTCCAGTGTTTTTCATTTTTATCTTCGTCGGGTTGCTCGGAACTCTCGACGGAACCTATAATTATCGTATCGCCGATGCAAGCAGCATGGAAAAAAGGGGCAAAAATTCGAAACTCGACACTTTACCCAGTGTGTTTCAACGATAGAAAGTTTGTTGCAAAAAACTACTGTAGTACTGTAGTTACGGTCTGCGATTAGCGAATCAATTATTTACGAAGTTCATCGCGAATTGTGCGAGCTTCAATGCGCATGCACAAGATTCTCACGAGGGGTTCACGTAGCTGAAGCTTTTTCACGGCTGCCAGTCAGCCACGAGACTATCGTAGAGTACAGTAGAAGTTTGGGAAAGATATAGACATTTCTCGTCGTACGACATCCCTCGCCCTCTTTGGACTCTGATTTTTATACCACTGTACTGCCGTGGTAGGAAAATTAAAAATCGCAATAAAAGGAGAATTAAGGCACATGCGTCTTGATCGAACAGAACAGTGAGTATGAATCGGTGAATAATTTTATTTATAATTTTCATGAACTCTTCCACCATACGTAACATTCAACAGACGTTCAAAGCTTCCTTCACTGTTGGTGGATAATTGCAAAAGAAAAAGTGTTTGAGGCCAGGTGAGATTATGAGGGTTGTTGGTGGACAAAATGTTATTTTATTATAAATATGAATAACGCATGTATTCATACAGGTTTACACAGTTTTTCTCATTAACTTTTCAGGATTGATTGGATCTTGATGAGTGACGACTCATCAAGGATGTTTGGGATTGCTTGATAAAAAATAATTATTGTTATGGAAAAATGATATAGGCTTTCCTTCAAATCATAACGATGACTTTGCATGTGTGTTTTAAGGACTTCTCGTTCGAAACCAGCGAATGTAGAATTAGCTTGCATGTGCATCAATATCACTCATTGCTTATCTATATAAATGTAAAACGCTTCTTTAGGAAACAACGTCGCCTGTGTAATTTGTAAGTTTGAGTGCGTTTCTTAGACTACGAACTCGACGAAATTATATAAATGATGGCTCGATGAATACAGCAATAAGCTATACGATTATATGCAAGGAAAACTTGTATCCCTCGCCTACTTTCCGCCATTAGCACTAATCGGAGAATTAGCGTTGTAACATTTTATTTTTATTCCAACAGGTCGCCCCTTTCGTAGCCCCAATCTTTACTCCGATTCTAAACGTCGATGATTTCTCATTAGTAAAAGATGCAACGCCTCGTATTATATATCGAATGTACTTTTTAAGACACGAAAAAACCGAGGAAAACTTGTGTCTCTCATACACAAGACTTTCCGCCATTAGCACTAATCAGAGAATTAGGATTGTAAGATTTTATTTTTATTCCAACAGGTTGCCCCTTTCGTAGCCCCAATCTTTACTCCGATTCTAAACGTCGATGTTTTCTGATGTGTAAAAGATCCAACTTTCCGTATTATGTATCGAATGCACTTTGTAAAACACGAAAAAACTGAGGAAAACTGGTATCCCTCATACACAAGACTTTCCTCCATTAGCATTGTAAGATTTTATTTTTATTCCAACAGGTTGCCCTTTTCGTAGCCCAAATCTTTACTCCAATTCTAAACGTCGATGTTTCCTGATTTGCAAAAGATCCAACGTCCCGTATTATATATCGAATGTACTTTTTAAGACACGAAAAAACTGAGGAAAACTGGTATCCCTCATACACAAGACTTTCCTCTATTAGCATTGTAACATTTTATTTTTATTCCAACAGGTTGCCCCTTTCACGGGTGCATGAAACCTTTTCATGTTGACACGAAAAACTGTTTAAAGACCTGCCAGTCCTTTGGGTGAGAAATTCCCATAGGAATATTTTTCCATTGGAAAAATGTTTGTCCAACTCAATGATCAATTGGATCATCAATCTTACGATGAACCGTTTGCGCATGCAACTAAAATTTATTTTGATTGAAATTAAACATTCCAGGAAAATAATATTGCGAATCAATCATTATTAAGCTTAAATTAAGGTACATTGTTAGGATCTGATTAAAGAAATCATTTATATATTGTTTTTTTTATTATAAGAATCTAAGCTAAACGTTCCCTGAAACGTTTTCCGATCTCCGCATACTTTCACAGAAACAACCTTTTTCCCCAATCAAACCCAGTAAATCTTTGAAAACCCCAGCCCTGCAGGGTGTAACAGCTCTTATGGAAGTTGTTGTTTCAAGTAGTTCTTATGAATCGAGATGAAATCCTTCAGTCTAAGAAAAACCCCCCCTCTCCACCCCTGAACATCAGCACGAGAGATTTGCAAACAACCCAATGAATTTTCCAACATTCCGACATTACACGAGGCTACAGGTGACAGGAAAGACTAATATACATCTCCAATTATAGCTATTAGCAATACCGCTTTCCTCGCCTCTGAACTGAAGCCCGAAGGAACTGTGAAAAATACCATTTTTCCCCGCTCCTCAACCTGGCTATGACGAAATTGTCAAAAACCCCAAAAATCTTCGAAAACCTTCAACTCTACCGGTTGCAACAACTGTAACGGAAGTACGGAAACCCAACATTCCAAAAAGTAACTGAAATCTGCAATTGCAGCTATATTAGGAAGGTCCCCGCTCCGGAACTTGGGTCCTAGGAAATCACGAAAAAACCAATGCATTTTCGGAAGCCTTATCGCTGCAGCTGTCATGAGTGACAGGTCTTCTCCTACCCTTTAACTCGTATACGGAAAAATTGCGATAAATCCAAAGAATCTATGACACCCTCGACTCTCGGTAGCGGTTGGTATGAAAGATGTTGTTTCAAGTAATTCACGAAGGCCCTGAAGAGTTCCAAGGTCGACGACTATCGCACTTTAATGATATCAGAGGAGAAAATTAACTACATGCATTAAATTGCCATTATTTTCGACCTTGGATATTACGTTGAATTTTCCGAAGGAAGAGGAAAAAGAGTATGTATACGTCGATTATATATAAAGTCGAACATTTCTTATCGAAACTGCGATGAAAGTGACTCAGATAAGTCATTAAAAAAACGCAGGAAAGACAAACATGCCTCAGCGTTGTACACGTCACGGTCAACGTCACAAGCGCGAGATTGATAAACACGAATGTATATAGCAATAATTTTTCTCGAATCGCGGAGGTGCCGATAAAAAAATGTCACTCTGAATGATCCCAGAGAAAATTAACCGTAATGGCATTGTAAATTGGACACTGAAGTAAAGCAAATGAAACGCGGCGTGCGTGGGTATCCTAAAATCTTACTCACAGCAATCGAGCACTCCGTGTCCTCATTAGGAGCGAACACAAGGCCACCGGAGCCCGTTTTGTCCCTCCAGAAATCGAGCTCCTGCATTCTCGACGAATCACCATTGTTGCCTAAAAAATAAACCCGAATAAACCATGAAGCCATCCAGAAAATGGTCCATTGAATTCTTAATACTGAAAAAAATTGTACAATTCATTGATACCACAAAAATCATGGGTGCATGCTGTTGTTTAGCATAAATCGTAATAGCCTTGTTTCACGCATACTTTGCTCCGTGATGAACGTACATCAAGCGACGAATAACTGAACGTTAATTAGCGATATAATTTTGTTAATGAACCTTCCAGAATACCGACTCAAACTTTTAATCTAGAAGAGTATGCTTCGTTTTTTAAATAATCGTTAGAAAAGAGGTATAGCCGAAGAGTGGAATTTCTCATTCTGACCGAATGATTCTGATGCGCCTTGTGTTTAGAAAAATTATGAATAAAATTATGAAAAACGGCTTAGCCGGGTTAATTAAAAAATGTTGGATAAAAGAATGATCAACGAACAATGCAATCTGCAGTGCATTCTTCGACGCTCTTTCTCTCCCGGCTCTTTTCGGATTGTGTGCGTATAACATGAGTATCGATGCACATCTACACGTATGCATGAACCTTGCGTCACCTTTTCCCTGTTTTCGAAAGAGTTGAACTTTCTACAAGATATCTTTAAGGCAATAAAAAAAAGAGAAACGAAAGCAGACACGTTAAAACTTTTGCGACAATCGTTCGGGCAGTTCGATCCTACCTTACGTTTAATCGCCTCAGGCATGACTTTCTTACGTTCTGGCTTATTTGGATTTCCTATACGTTTATCGTGCATTTGTACATTGAACATTTCATGTAAAAAATCATGACGAATCTACCCTTCTTATAATTTGCTTCTCTGATCGCATACGCTCAATGAGATTGAGGGAAAATAATCAAATTTTTTGCATCGAGTAAAAAATACATTCTATATTTCTTATGTGCAAAATGTGAGTTTTATCGCAAATCGTTTTAACGACGTTTGAAATTGTGCTCTTCGAAATATTATGAACCTCACCGACAGCGATGAATATGCCCAATCGGCGTCCGGCCTGGGCGAGCACACCAGGTACGCTGTATTGCGTGCGCAATACTGAGATGGGTGACCGCTCAGCCGTGCGTCGGCAGGTACGTCAGATCGCTGAGCGAGAGATCATTTTACCGAATCGTGGTGATTCCTACGTGGACCACCGAGTCCCGTCGAAAGGGCCGACTGTAGCGGCACGGGATTTTGGCAGTTTCCCCGTGCCCTCGTACAAATGCGATAGGTTAGGGGGGGGTTAAGACGTCTGCAGACGCACACCGGAGGAGAATAACGAAAAAATTGAAAAAGGAATAAAGAAAGTGAGGGAAGCAGAGAAGAATTGTAAAAACTAGAAAAGGGTATGAGCGATAAATTAAAAAAAATACATGAATCTCTTCCTGGCCAAGTTTTGTATAGTTGCACCTGGGAACCTTTTTCGTCATAAATTTATGTGAAGATCGAAAGGGAACCCAATGAGATAATAACCTTTTTTTTCCAAAGTTTTTGCACCAAGCAACAATACTACAATACGTGGTGAGGTGAAAATGCATGTGTCTTGGATGACCTTCACAATTCCATCGCTCTACTGCTGATTCACTGTGAAAAATTTTCCACTTGTAATAACTAGATCAAATTGTCACTAGATACCCTGTACAATCGATTGTGCGAAGGTCAAGTCGAAAACTCTCTCTCAAGAACGCGACGTTTCGATGTTACCCAAGATTTGACTGCTTTTTCTCGCCATAAAGGTCGCAATTGGTTCTCAAATGTAATATATCCGACTATGCATGTGTACTCTCCTTGAAAAACCGGACAAAAAAAACTAGGTAGCCATTGTGAAATTTCTGTAAGTATCGCTATACACGTGTAGAACGTGCAATTTTGATTTTTTTTTTCGCGCTAACGTATTTGGGAAAAAAAAACGTCATATAGCTGTCACTGTTTATAATTAATTAGGGAAATTAATTAGGAACGGTCGAGTATCGCATTATAATAGAGAATGCTAATTACCATTTTATAAGCATAAGGTTGAGACGAGTTGATCTATAAGGGTATAATCAATGTAGACAACAAATTTAATATCATTATTCCTTTTGAAATTTCTCGCTATTAATTCTTGACTTTCAATGTGACAGGTAATTTCCGGAGTACAACGGTAATATGCACAAAAATGTTTTAATTTTCAACTTTGTGACATACGTAATCAAATTTGGTTCTCAGCAGGTCTGATCCATACTGGTACTTTCTACTACGAGTCTTAAACTCGAAACCGCCACCATTTTTAGTGGAAGAACAATTTTCGGACTAAATAATAGTGACAGCTATCTTATTCTTCGTTAATTAATATCTACTTTTAAATTCAAGTTGTAACTAATAACTAACTAGTCGATCTAGTTCCAACTAATCGTCAGTAAGTTTGGTCATTAATGATCAGACAGGTATATAAAATTTTCATTTTTTTATCAGCTCTTCTTTACTTTACGGTCTTTTTCCCATTGCATTATCCTTCTACCGTTTATCAGGATCAAAACCGTGGAGATTACAAAGAATTTATAACCGACGGTATAAGACGTGCAGAACATATTCATGATTATAGCCGCGTGGGATTTGCGATATCTGTACCGAATATCTACTCAGCGTAGCGAAATTTTCGATAAACCATCAATATAATTTTTGTTAAACACACGAGAAGGCGAGGCGACGAAAAGATTAATGTTGATTACGCAAATCGTTGCCCAGGCGATGGGACGATTAAGAAGGGTGAGAGTCGAATGAAGAGTCAACTGATAATGGAATTCGAGCGATATTACGCTCTTCGACTAATGTTCCTTGCTTTTATGCATTTAAGATCGTTTTATTGCAATTCCGCGAACATTCTTATGTCTCTCGAGTGAGAAATGAAATTTCGAGAAATTTTACAGCAAATCCCCTGCTTCGTTGTTGATCTATCAATTTTTCATGAGTAAATACTAATTGTTAGTGTTAATTGCACAATTTACAAATGCATACTTGTTGCACTATTTTATTACGAGTACTCGAAGCACAAACATGGCTCAAAATGGAAATATATGTTTTTCTATACATTATTATTACAAAAAATTTGAAAAATGGTCTGAAAAAAATTAAAATCAGCGAAATACCATTTTGAACGACTTCCGAAGAGCCGTCGACCTCGTCGTCGCGATCGTTAGGCAGATAAAATTGGCCCAGAGGTGATGACATGTGGGAATCTGCCGGGATCTGGCAATCGTCTAACAACGCCAAATATTGAGCACTAATGATTCATTATTTTCGAAATTTTTTGTCCAAAGCACACAATTTGCCGGAACCTAGTGTGGATGGTCAAAGAGGTTTGAATCAAGTCGCACATTACTGCAATATGCTCCCTGATCACGTTAATTTTAGATATGCTTAATTATATATATAAACACGTGAATGAATTCACATACACGGATACGTTTATTCTTGACCTTAAGTATATGTATTTCATTACCGATTCACTTGCAAATAAGAAAAAACAGTCCGTTTTTATCGCATGTGTCGTTGACATTATAAAGTGCATCGCAAACAGCATTATAAAGCCCCCACCTGTTATTATCGTTACAATAAATAAAAATTACATTACTCGGAGTACCTCGAGTGTTTTTCAATATAAAATAACATATGCCTATATACCCGCAAAGTTTGCCTCTGCGAAAATGATGTTTTTGGCAGTTTATTCGATACATTCGTAATATGCATGTGTGTGGGGCAAGAATTTGTCTTGGAATTTCAATTTTGAAATGACGCGAAACTGAAACTACGCCCGCGAGCTAACTTGAAATATTTCATCCAATTAGTATCGAAAGTGCGCTGGTAAGCAGGGACCATCATTTTACTGTCAAAAATCAACGTACTCTCGTCACTAATTGGACCAAAAGTTTCGAGTGAGCCATCCCTCGCAAGACTCAAAACGCGAGCGCAAGTTGATTTTCGGCTTCACTTTAGCATTCCGTTTAAATTTACAGCCACATTGAAAATCCTCCGCAGTTGCTTTATAAAGTTACATTATCAGCTGAAAGATTTAATATCTTCTTCCATCGTGTTATCGCAATTAATTTTTCGTTGTTGTTTATGTATATATGTATATGAATAATGTAGCTGTTTTTCGTTTGTAAAGAAAACAAAAGCTTTTTCGTTTTAGATCGAATGTCGATTAAATTATCGTATCTTTCCGAGAACCATGACCGAAGAAAACATTTGCAATACTGGCAGTGAAAAACGAACGCACTACCGTCAATTATTTTCCATCGATCTAAAATTGGCATTAACGCGGTCGAAATTCCGCATCCGTTTACACGCTAAACTGTTTATGGCAGTTCCGACTTTCCGGCAACTCCCTCGTGCTAACGTTGAGGAAAATACGGTTTTCGATAAACTTAGCAACGTCGCACTTTTTTCAAAAAACGCTAATATTCTTTGTTACGAACGTGGCACGGAAAAAAAATGTATATACACAGAGTAACGACATCGATATCGTGTCAAAAGTTCGGCCGACGTTTCAATCAAGGGAAATCGATGTAAAACTTATTCGCGACTGACATTTCAGTCCTTGCGATGATTGGAAAACTTTTTTTTTGTGATGTCCAGACATATGTATTTTTATTGAAACCAGAACGAGGAATCGCGAACTGAAGGGATTTCAAACGATCTCGTCATTGGAACACGCGAAACCTTGAATTCTTATCGTATGGGGTGAGTGCAAGATGGACCATCGTCAGCGGTTTTACAACGACTGAAGCGAAAGTTCGATGTAACGTTGTGGCTGATGTATATTCGCCGGGGCTCGTGGCGAATGGCAATCGTGTTTGCTACCCACCGGATTTACTCGGTTAATTAAAACGTGCCCGCTCCCAGCTGGTCTGCTCGAGCTACATGCGGCCTCACACGTAAAAAGCGCACTTATATTTTCACCAATTTTCACGCATTTTTCCTCGTTTCTTCTCATGACACGATTTACAACAAATTCCTAAATCTATTTGCAATTGCACATACATTCATACAAACAATTTGACCTCGTCGACCTCGACGTCGCGATCGGCAGGCAGATAAATTGGGCCCGGAGGTGATGACAATGTTATTGACAATTGGTATTGACAATATTACAATATCAATTTGCAATTGCAAATAGATTTATAACAGTTCCAAATCGCATATTCGCAAATACAACGTGCGAATCGAATCAGTACAATATTCCGTCATATAAATATTACACTGATTTTACCCTGCATTTGTAAATACGACTTGATTCTGGTTTATTTCTCATACGGTTGTTACGAATTTTTCAATAATCGATTTCAGCTTTGAATGATCGAAAACGCGTCAGAGTACTTAACATGCTTTGACACGATTATTCAAAGCTTCGGAGTAATCTAGTAGTATTGTATAATTACAATACATTTTTTTACCATAATGACATGAAAAATCATATCGTTGGCACATGTTGAGAAAAATGCCCATGGCACAAAATCAATCAAATCCATCGATAACCATACTGTGTCTCGAAAATGATTTACATCGATCGATCAGAATTTAACAACAACTTTGCAGTTGCTCTTGTATTTAATTCATTGCTCTCTTTGTCAATCGCTGCCCGAGTACAAGAGCGTGATTGCCGCGTGAGTGGATCAACCTAGACGTGATCGACGTGTGATCGATCCGCTCAAACCGATCAAACTCGCGCGCGCGCGCCATTATTCTCGGTTCTTATTACATCGGAGGCACTCGTCGATTGGAAAGGTGATATTAGCACACTGGATTGAAATTTTTTAATACGTACGTATATCTAACCTAAATTTCGAATTGTAGTTCTTATATGTGTCTATTCCATACCCGTGAGCAGTCACCACCTTTTAGTGTCGGGCAACAGGTTGATTTTTGATTTCGTCGATTTTTGGTGAAAGTTCGACCGATTTCGAAAAACCGACAGAGTACTTTTTATCAAATTCAGCAACGAATCGAATGAGATTTTCAATTCGATCGAGAAATAACTAGCCAATTATTGCAACTCTGCGCTATACAATTTGTCGCAAATCAGGGTGTCACAAAAGATTTGTAAATTCAGATTTAATGTCGGATAGGTCTACGATGTCTTGTTTCAAACTAAAAGGACATCTCGCGACATTGAAAAATCCTCATTTCTACAAGCTATCAAAAAGCTGTCAAAAAATGTGCATTTATGTAAAAAAATGTTCAAGCAGTTTCGGTGGTAAATCTTTCGTCTGTATACTCAAACGTATACAGAAAATGATACATGTACGTTCATCAAAATTGTACCGTAAAAAATAATGTAAAATTATCCCACAAATGTATCAACTAACCGACTGGCGGATAAAAATCTGATCCCTCGAGAAAATTGAAATTTCGATAATCTTGTAGATCCGCAGCACTTGTATCGCCCAACGTCCCTTTCAGATCATCCGACAAATCTGCAAACAATCCGAAAAATATGAACCAGAACCGGAGAGTTTCAGAAATTTTGAGGAAATTACCGCTGTCATCTTGACATTCTTCCTGATTTCAATTTAAAAATATACACTGGTAAATATATTTGAAATCGCGACTCTTTCGAAAAATGCCGATTAATCTTTTATAACGATTCTCTTGCCTACTGGGTCATCGCCAATAGCGATAATAAAATACCGATTTTTTAACCTTTTTCGTGAATAAACAATGTTTTCTCAAGGAAATTTCAGGCTCCCACGAGCGATTATTATTAATCGTGATATTCCCTACGTGATGGAAAAGTTAAAAAAATGATATAAGCATTTTCGGAAAAGCCGCGATTCTAAATATTTACCTGCACACTTTTTCACAACAGGGACTTTTCTTTACACGTTGCAAACGCAGTTTGTATTGATAATTATGCTGACAGTGACAGCGTGAAACGTAACCATGAATTGCTCATTTTTATCGAAAAATCCTCTCGCAACGAGATATTTTATTCGACGCATTCATATACACACAAATGTATATAAATATACATGGAGGAGATGAGGAGATGAGGTATTATATGATATTAAAAAACTCACCGCTGGTGACCAGTGACTCGTCGGCTTTTTCGTTCTCATGTTTTTTGGCGTTTCTCACGTACGCGATAACCGTGCTTGGCGAACAGCCCATTTTTCTCCATTCAGGGTAAAAACTTGATCCAAATTTTATGTTCCTCGAGGCGTTCCATCGCTTTTAAACGCGACGTTACCGTTCGAGATTTATTTATCTTCGTTGACACTTTATCCATTTACACGGAAGGACTCCCCTGAATTTTTTTTTCTTCGAGTCAATTATTCAATTCCTGTCTATTCTATCAATTACGAAGTTAGCGTACAAGGGAATTAGGCGAAAAGGTACACTGTGTATACGGAGTAAAATGAAAAAAATGAATGGAACTTTTAGAATATATATTGAAAATGCCATTAATTATCTTTTTTTTCCTATGAAACGGAAGTAATTTCATTTCCACAATCTGAAAACTCGCTTAATTCGGATTGCATGAAATTTGTGAAGAATGCGAGTAAATAATTCGCACTTGTATTCGTTACCTAATTTGTACGAAACGAATCATCGAAACGGCGATGAAAATTTTTTTTTAACGACTCAATTACTATCTCATTGTGCGAATAAAACCGCTATCAGGCATCTTATCGAAGCGATCGTTTAACATTCGCATTTTTAGTGCACCGAGATATATACTCTCGGGTAATAGCAAATATTTATAACTCATTGTTTAATCGTAGAATCTTCACTAGATATATTAGCCACTGTAGGAAAAGTTGCACCAACGTGCGTTCTTCTATACATAAACATGTGTTCATTACAGCGAATACTTTCCCGATGTGCATTGCCATTATTTCCGTTAACGTAGCTTGTTAAAAAAAATATTTGTGTTTGTTTAGATTACGCTGTTGTTTGTTCAAAAGCGACAGCTTTTTCTCCCCGAGATGACATCTGCGGACGCTCCGTATTTTGTCCATTTTTTCCAACATTTTCAATATGTCCATCTGCGCAAAAATCGTAGATCCTACTCGAGGAAACCAAAAAAACAGGTAACCGGATGAAGCGAACGATATTTCAAAGTCGCACAGCGATTCAACGGTAAATAAGCGAGAGATGAAACGCTTTGGGTAAACAAAGTGCAATTATTTCAATTCAATGATGCACACAAATCTGTAGCATGCGTCTGAATATGAAATTACTATACATTTTTCAAGGAGCATCGAAATTTTTGCGAAAAACGTTCAAAACCAGCTTTGCTCGCGAAATTTCGAAAAAGTACGACTTTTTGTAACGGTATTCACATTTTTACGGAATATTTTTCATTCGAAGCAAGCACCCTCCGAAAATACACAAAGTTGCAGATTACTCTTTTTTTGAATCACTAGAATTTTATCCATCACGTTGATAGTTCCACCAGCACTGTTTAATTACATGAATTAAATCGTTGAGGTTTGAAGGGAAAGCTTGGGAATTTTTCGTTCGCACTCGCCAAATTAAAATGGACGTTCAAAAAAGTGTCCACTCAGATTGACTCTGAGCGTTCTCCGTGAATGAAAATAAAATAAATGTGTGGTCTCGGTTAACAGAGCACGCACAAAAATCCGTAATGATTATCAACGATTACTTTCTTTAAATATCTGTAATAATCTCTGAATATTTTTTTCTTCAGCTTCGAAATGCACAGCATGCCTCTACACGTCGACTAAACTTCGAGGTATGATTCTAATAAGACGAAGGCTGCTAACGAAGAGTCTAGCAAAATCATGACGTCGCGAACGCTTTGTAATACATATCAATGATATCACACTACCACTTTTCGGTTTCGAATGGCAAGCAAATCTGCACGTACCTATGCCACGCGCAATAATACGACTGACGAATACGAAATTGAATTTCATAAGGTCATTTCGTGTCCTATAATTCGCGAACATTCCTTGGATCCGAGGGACGCGATTGAATAATAAGGTATTCGCATTATTAAAAAATGTGAAAATTTGTATAAAGAGAAAATGATAAGCAGAGCTGATCTCTGCGAAATTGCGAATTAATTGGGAAAAAGCTTCGAAAAGACCCGAATTTGAAAATATAACGAAAGTTGATATCAAATTCTTGATTCTTGACGAATACGAAATTGAATTTCATAAGGTCATTTCATGTCCTATAATTCGCGAACATTCCTTGGATCCGAAGGACGCGATTGAATAATAAGGTATTCGCATCATTAAGAAATGTGAAAATTTGTATAAAGAGAAAATGATAAGCAGAGCTGATCTCTGTGAAATTGCAAATTAATTGGGAAAATGCTTCGAAAAGAATCGATGTTAAAAAATATAACAAAAGTTGATATTAAATTCTACAACGTTCGAGAATTCCATTTGAATCATTGCCAAAAAAAGAACTCCCAACAAAGTGCAACCGATGAAAAATTCAACGGCATATATCGCCTTGACAAATCTCATTAAATTCGCATACGTGGCGTAACGCACATTCCATGAACATAGGGCATACGCGTGAAGTGATAAATTACCATCGACAGCCTCAATTTCGAAATAACATCACAAGATTTATAAATTAGGAATGAAAATAATGAATTTTGAGATTGATGAGGGTAAATTTCTTCGTATGTCGGCCCTTTCTTTTTGCGACAATTAAATTGCTCATGTATGTAAAAACTCCAAAACTCCAAAATAAGACTTTACAAATAATCTTGGAATAAAATTGTCCATTTAACAATCGATCGTTTCTTCCCGCTTCCTTTCGTCATTGTAATCTGATTTTTTACGTCACTGACTACAATTTTATAAAAATACAATCTTATGACGAAAAAAAAAGTCGTATTTTCTCTTCGACAACGAAACGCGGTGTAATTATTTTACGTAGCATTACAGGCGCTGTAGAAACCGGATGTCTGAAAAGTTTCAACGACGTTTAAAGTTATCTCTTAGCGAAGGTTCTGCTTATCGTCATATGTAATATTTGTCGCTATGTTTGTCCGTGCAATTTTCATACACAATGCAATGCGCTGCGAAGCCAACACGTATATTTATAAAAAAAAATGCAAGCTTAATTGGCTTGTGAAAATATGTGTATGAGCCTATAAGTACGCGCTCGATATAAGTTCATGTTATCACAATGTTTCAAATACATAAAACTATGCGCTTTCGTTTTGTACCACCTTCGTACTGTACAGCTTGTGAATAATGAAAAGACGATTTGGCTGTGCACGGCCTGTTTGTTCGTCGATAAGAAAATTGCCATTGAGATCGATAATTCTATTGCTCCCTAGAGTTACACCTGACCACATATGAATGGATGTTAACATAGCTATGTTAACGCAAAGCTGCTATTTTAAGACGTTTCAGTTTATTTATAAAAAAAACAGACAGGAAAAAAACATGAATATTTTACAGAATCAATTGGAGTAAAAATCGCGCGATATAAAATGGGAACGATAAAATTTTCAAAAAAAAGAAAAGATCGATAATGACCGATGGTACATATTTATAACCGAGTGTTACTGCGTTTGTTTTCTTGCAGTGATGGCGAGATAGCAGAATGAGCCTTCTCGAGGTATCGGCTGAAGCGCCAAAAAAGCTCCGCCGTCCGGCGACATTTTCATCACGAGTGGTTTCTCCTCGACGTTGCAGGGATCTTTCTCGTCATCGTCCGAAAGATGTTCGTCGACGTTTATCGTATAATCGCTCCTGCCGGGCTTGATAATTGAACAAAACTTTTATCATCGAGTTCATTTTAACGAAATCATTAATACATCATTTAAAAAAAGTAGACCCAACAATGAGATGAGCAATGGCTGATAAAGGTCCGGTCGTAACCGGTGGAATATCGAAAGGTGGTCTAAGACGTCCCTCTTGAAGATTTTGTACCAAATAATAAAGAAAATCGTTTCTTAGTTGCATCTCTTCTATCGATTCGTTGGCTACCATTAAATAACGCAGCCACTCGACGGCGCTCTGACGTTCTAGCGAGAAAAAAATACATTTAGCTGGACCATAGGTCACAAAATAATTACGAAAAATAACGAGTGTTTGATATTCCCAATCATCATCGAATGAAATCAATCAATAAGTTGTCCATCTTCATTGATTGGTAATAATATTTATCGTAATTATTGTTGTCGCACGTGCGTCACGAAAAGCATGCATTTCATCACACGTACAAACGACGATTGATGAATCTTGAAGATTATCGCGTTCATCGACGATAAACAAATGATTCGTTTTTTTTTAGAATCGATTTTGAGTTTTTTCGTTGCGAATTGTGTACCTTGACTCTTTTTGATGTCCCTGATAAGTCGCTTCGCCAAAAGAAGGTTGTAATTGCAATCGTAATTCAAGGTGGATTTCTCGTCCTCCATCTTCGATTCTATACGATAATTCACATGTTTTCAAGGCAATTGAAGTTGCGTCTATGGTTGTTCAACTGTGCACAACCTTTTAAGAAAGTATCGCGATCTGATTAATGGTATTTTTGTTATTAATCGTTCCTGATGAGACTACCACTAGAACGCCAGGCAACAACTTGAACAGAGTCCACGACGGGTCGAGCTGCTCGATTTTGTTTTGTTTCTCGCTTAGTATAGAGACCGTTTAGTATTGTCGTTTTTTTTTGTAATTGCTTCTTAATTAATTAATATCGATTTCATACATGAAAAATAAATTACGCCAGAATGGGAGAAATTGGAAGATTCGATCGCCCGAACGACTTTGGCAAAATTTATGAAATAATCTGCAGGGAAAAGCGTGTTTCTCCGCTGTCAACGATTCAGGCACACTTGACGGAAAATCGTTTGAAATTTTGCTGCGATCGCATCAATTACGAGGACTGGTCACCGATTCTCAATGCTCTAGCTGCTGATCGGAGCCTCGTTGAGATTCATGCCTACAGCCGTGATAGCACGAGAAAAATTGCTGAAAGTATCGATACCGAGAAAAAACTCGACGAATACCGGTATAATTCCTCGTCGTAATGTCATAATCGTGAAAAACGAAATTTTGAGCACCTCGATGATTTGAAAAAAAAAAAATTGTAACTGAAGGACATTGTCTATTAATAAATTACGATTAATCATTTATAAAAAAAAAGGAAATGCAAAAAAACGAACTCACGAGGGCCGATAATTTACACGAATTTTTTGCTGAGATGTTTCGTGGATGCAGTGGCAGTTTGCTCGAGGGATTCCAGTATTTTGAGATCCTTGATCCTCGATGGAGTTCCGCTGGGCAGTCAAAAATATTTAGATATTCTTTCCACCGGGCTGTCGTACAATCGAAATATTCAGAATATTTCTCTCGCTAGATGCAAAATTGGTGATTCAGGTGAAACAAAAAATCTCTGCGTTCGGTTGTATCGATGGTGTCCTTAAAAGGGAATATATTTTTTCGCATTTTTCTTGAAATTACGTCATACCGATTTTTGTCATGCAACCAGGATGTGAACTCGTTCTTCGCGCTCTCCATGAAAATCCTAATCTTCGAGTAATCGATTTTACTTCCTGTTCACTTACATCGAAAAGTGCACACCTCATCGCGCTTTTTTTACGAAGAAGACGGATTAAACTTCTGGCGACCGAGTGGCATGAATCTGCACAAAATGAAGCTACGAATTCGGCACAAGTAACGTTTATAACTACTCGATTAAACATTATTGCAAATACCTGTGAAGGAAGTTGACAATGAATCGAAAAAGCGTGCAGAATTGATAAGAGCCATTTAATGAATTAACAAAAATCGACTTCCACAAATAACACGTTAAATTGTCCTATTCAGAAAATCATAATAAAAGATGTATCGTTAATATCGAATGTTCTCAGTTTGATCAATCAACAATTTCCTCGTAATTTTTAAGAAAAAACGAAGCAGCATTAATCGAATGTATGAATAATGAATATAAATAAAGATCGAAGCCGATTTCGATTTTGGGATATTGAATTTGGGGATTTCAGTTTCAGGGTGTTCGGACATTGATATTAAATAAAAATCGCAAATTCGGTGACGAAGGACTTTGTACCCTGATCGATACTCTCAAGGATGATTATTGGTTGAAATCATTGAGCGTACGTCGCTGTGGATTAACAAAAAAGAGTGGCGATATAATAATCAATCTGTTGGAGACGAATAGTACAATCGTCAACATGAATTTCGAAGACAACAAATTGCCGATTGAGATGTTGAAAAAAACGAGACACTTGTTCAAAAGGCGACTCGAAAAGGGCGAAAGGATTTCACTGAGACGACGATTAATCGATCGAAAAAAAGATCTCAGATTAAAGAGATCTCATTTATCGATCGGTAAATTAGAGAGAAATCGACGATCTGTATCAAATCGAGTTATAATTGTGAAAAATCGTCGTGGCGATTCTGTGAAAGTCGTCAATGACGAAAGATCAAATTTAAAAGAATTAAAAGATCGTTTGTCAAATTTGATCG
The DNA here is from genome assembly GCA_959613375.1 of Heteropelma amictum. Classification (NCBI taxonomy): domain Eukaryota; kingdom Metazoa; phylum Arthropoda; class Insecta; order Hymenoptera; family Ichneumonidae; genus Heteropelma; species Heteropelma amictum. Next base: position 7,631,606 of record OY390725.1, read on the forward strand.
ATTATAATCGCACGTTGAAGCGAGGTCTCTCGACTCAAAGACGTTTGATGATGGGTGAAAAGCATTTGAGAATCAATGCTGAAAAATCATGTAAATCGATGATTCCCGTTATTGAGAAACTTCGATGGGGAAATGAAAAACAAAATCGCATTCGATCGCGGGCGCTCTTTGAAAATTATTTGTGCACGGATATTCGTAAAATATTCCGAGATCTTGAGAATATATCGGCGATAAACGCTGGAAATATACAAGCGGAAAATCCCGATAACGAAACCGCCGGCGCAAAAGTGGTAGTGGAAAAATTGTCGATGGATGCCTTTGAGGAGAATAGAAAAATGATCTTTGGAGTTCAAAGAAGACCACATTGTCCACAAAGAAAAAGAGTATGAAAAAATAGGTCGAATGATGAATGTACGCTTTTTCAATAAATATACTTGTCTCTTCAGATTATTTACTTATTTCGGTGGAAAAAAATTTGGCGAAAAATATTCAAACGTTGGGGAAAAACCGCTGTGTCAATAAAAGTTTATACACGTTGTGTTAAGTAGCGATCTAAAATGTTTAAAACTACGCAGGTATGTCACGTGAGCGTGTAATTATCTTCACGCATCGTTGCAGCCCCCTAAATACGAAGGGTTGATAAATTTCTATGGTAACCCCATCATCACATCGAGTGCAGTCGCCAACGAGTTTACATTGTCCTCAAGCTCTCAACCTCACATTTTATTTGGCAATAAAAAACTGAAAAACAAATATTTTCAAGCCCGTATCATTTCGTTTTTTTTTTCGCCTAATTTTGATAGATATATTCGTTTTGAAAAACCTTACGATAGGAGGACTTTGCTTCGAGAACGAACAAATCTCGAAGGACTCGATAATTCGGACAAATTAGATGTTCTCTACTGGTTTATTTGTACGAGGTGAAAACGAAACGTCGAAGAAGAATGAGATCCTCCACCGGAAGTGAATGCGCGAAGTCACTGATTAAATTGAAACGACAGGAAGATATTATCGAGAAGACGTTGGATTATTTTTTCGATAATATGAAGTTGGAACCGGAAACGTTACGAGCCCTCACGAACGAACGAAATTCTCGAATGTTGGACAGGTGAGAAATATTTTTTATTCTTCATGTAACGTGAAAAATGTACGGTCATTATTTTTATTTATCATTTTATTTTATTTATAAATTATTTACGATCAATGGTCGTAGCTCGCACTCGGATTTTTGCACTATTTAATTTATTTACCATCGGATTCTCGTAATTATGATATATCACCATACTCTGTCAGAAGAAAATTGGAAAGTACGTTGCGAGGATCAGTCTTCGATATTAGAAAGCGTCTGAGGGAGATCAAATCGATGATAAAGCATATGCAGGAAGATCAACAGATAGGTAGTTTCGATTGATACGTCAAAAACATCATGGGTCCACCGGAATTGAAATAATCATATTTTCGTAAATAACTTTAAAGACGTTGATAGCTTGAGAGAAAAGCTGGTATCGCTGGCGAACAAAATACGCGAATTCAAGAACGAGTCCTCCATGGCGATTTTGGCGAACGAGGAAATCGAACTCGATCGAAACCTGGTCGTATTTTCTCTGGCATTGACGAAATATGAGAATCCTCCGTCGAACCAATGTGAAAAAAGTGTCAGGAACACTGTCGCGGACTTTCGAGATTACAAAGGGTCGAAAGATTTCGATTCCTTCATAGCTAAGACGGGTGAATGAAAAATCGATATTTTATAATGAATTTCTACTTTTTGGGAGCACGTGACTCGTTGCGTCTATAATTAATTGAAAATATCCTTTTTGTCCAATATTTCTTACTCCCCTATCAATCGTCCGCAGGTCATACCCAAGACTGGAGTGAACCCGATCACTTACTTTTCGTGAAAGTTCGAAAAACTAATAAGGATATCGAATCAATGGTATCGGCAATGACAAAAAAGTGTCCCGACCTCACCCCTGAACGTATCGTAAATCACGAAGCTTGGTACAAAATTTATCTCGATTTGCGTGAAAAGCAGAGAAACGCGATTCGAGAATGGCGCGAAAATCGTGTCGCGAAGAAACGCGAAGAAATTGACGACATTTCGGGCGTTAAAAGTTGCGATTTCGAGAAAAATGAAGGAACGAGGCGAGGGTCGGAAACGAATGATTGTATTTCGAATCCGTTGGGCTCGAAGGTAAATGGCCCTCGTGCGAAAAACAACGAAAGATGTACAAACGAAAGGAGAGAATCGATAAAAAAATGGAGAGAAGAGAGAGAAAGGAGAAATCGTATCGAAATCGAAAAATCAAAATCAGAGTTGGTGTCGCGGAGAGTCTGGAGAGAAAATCGCCGATTAACGCGTGCGAGGGCTGTAAAGACTGCCGCTCTCGCTTATAGAGAAAAAAAAATGGAAAATGCAGCATCGACCTCGTCCCCGACGAGCAGCTTTACGGATTTCGAACAAACTGCTTCAAAGTCAAACGTTAAAATGATCAGATGTTTCAGGTAATTTAGTTCCTTCATATTTCAACCCTTTGCGGCATGATGGCACATTCGCCATCCATCTTTTACCAAACCACACTTTCGCGATTTCACAGCATTTTTTACTCTGTTCAATGAGGTTTTTTTCATAATTCTATGCCTTTGACACTTCTTCTACTTTTTCTTTCGGTTTTGTTGATTTGTTTATAAGAAATGAAAAAAGAATCAGAAAAATACTATTCAGAAAAATTCGGTATTAAAGAACGATTCGAGAGAACCCTCACGGTTTTTGGTATACGACGGTTTTTCGAAATGGGCGATTCGGAATTCATTTGCAAAATTCAAATTACCGAAAAAATGCCATATTCGATATATACATATACGGTATACAGGGATTTTCAAATTTCAAAAATCTAGGAGCGGATTTGACATCCGCGATCTCGAGCACTTCTGTATACCAGTTTTCAAAAAAATTCAACAGCTTTTTGAATTTTCGTACGCCATACGAAGCTACAAGTTGTGTACAAAAATGTCAGCCGTAAAGGGTTAAAATAGGGTGATAAAACTTCCCTTTTGGAAAAACGAAAATGACAAATCTCACTTTTACCCAAGGAATCCTCTCTGAGAAACTTTGAAACTTTTTCATGACACTAAAACAGACATTCGGCATTACAAAAAAAGATGGCACTCAAAGACTTTTTTTTGCGGACTCAAAGCTGCATAATGACAATTGATAAAATTCTTTTCAAAGTTTCTTATCGCTGAGCAAAAGTGACGCGTTTCTGCACCGTTTTCTCACGCGAAATGTTTATAACACTGCCTCGATTTACTCTAATTTTTACTCAAAAGGCAACAGGATGAAGAATTCTTAAAAAGAAGAAAAACGATGATGGAACAAAAAAATTCACGTCCGCACAGTGCTTCATGCGCAAAGGTTGACAGTCGATGTAGCATCAAAACATCAACCCTGCTAAACCCTACGAAAGTTTGGCTGGAGAGATGCAAAGCTGCGAAAAATTCCGAGGGAGAAGTGCCGTCACAGACAATTTCTTACGTCAAATATATTCCAAAACTGTGAGTGCAAAAACCCCCCAAGATCGCGATAGTCACTGATTAGTACACAACTCGTGAGATTTACACTAAAGTTTATTCCATTTTTGACGCTGGATGCCATCGAGGATCAAATTCAAAATAGAAATAAGCAAGGCAAACTTTTGAACCGATCGGAAACATTAATATTCTCTTTTGTTTCAGAGGTTCGTGCAACTGGAAAAACCGAGAATCCAGATAATGAAATTTTCGTCAAATTTTGCCAACGAATTAACTTGCTTGAATTTACTGTACGTGTGGTAGAATGTAAGTAAGACTTCAATAAATTGTAGAATAAGTTTTTAACATACGGCTTTTCCCAATTGCCCAAGAATTGGTTTTCAAGGGATTGAAATCAAACGGACGTTGCAAATGAAACGATCACCTCGAGAAATTCAAAAGCATACAAAACTTTAATATGCGATACAAAAATACTCAGACTTTGACATAAAAAGTTGTGACCGAGTTATCGTACGAAATAATTATTCATTCGCTTGGAATGTGATAAAACTATAATTAGAAATGAAACTCTTTTTTTCTTTGGAAGCATAAAATAACGAATTTTCAGAAAATTTGATGTTTTTTTCTCAAATAGATTGTTTTCGTTTCAGAGAAAAAAGACATTCCTAGGATACTCAAGAGATGTATTCTCACTCCATTTGATCCAAGAAGGACGGCGGTATAAACGCAGCCTCCGACGTGAGCGACTCTTCGTCGATGACTATTTTTCCCTTAACTTTTTTGATCTTGTAGATCACCGTGTCACATTCTTTAACGACCCTTTCCGCGACAGTGTTGAAGAAATTCTCGCCGTCCTTTATGCAGGTCTGCAGATTCCAGTGAGGCTGAAACAAAGTTTTACGAAAATGAAGAGTTCCAATATGAGGAAATACATATGAAAATTTCACTAAAAGTGGATGTTGGATTACTTTGGACATTTCGAAAATTTGGTCGATAGTGTACTTGGTCAAATTCTCTATAATTCCGTTAGAATTGCGAAAACCGCACAACACGTCTTCAGTACCAGTGAGATGGCACTGTATCAACCATTTTAGTAGATGGAACTTTCCAACATTTTTGTTATGATCACGAGGGTCATAAACAACATTGTCTTCGACGATCTTTTGTTGGGTTTTCAGAGAAACGAATTTTAACTCCGTCAAAGGTAACGGATCATTTAGTATTGAGTTCGATTGAACAGCGTCAATCTTGGAGCTGAAGATGACGCTATGAGCACCAATGTGTTGTTTAAATACACAACGAAATTCAGCAGGCTCGATGACCGGGCGCGATGTATCCGGAGATTTCTCAGGATGATCTTTAACGAGAATTCAACGCATGTGAAATTGTTATAGCCTATACAATTGCCAAAAAAACATTGTTTCAAAAGTGTAACGACATATTTTCAAAATATGATTTCTTTCAATGAATTTTGTAAATACACCGTGGAAAATTAAGTACGACAGATCATCGTCCTCCGTTTGAAATAAAAGACCTCCAATTTCACCGTAAATCTTTTACTCTTAATAAAACGATGGTAAAAAGTTGCTTAAGGTGGATGTAAATGCAGTTTCGAGCAAGCATTCAAGTTGAAAGAAAAGATGAAAAAATTACAAATCAAAAACTTTAATTCTACTACCTGATTGAAAAAATTGCGAGAATTTATGGGACCAGGAGGTAAATTTTTGCGCTGCTTTTTCATCGTAATTTAACATTTGGTGAGACTCGGTACGGTGGAGATAAATTTTTCCCCTCCACCTAGACGCGTGTATTGTCCAATTGTCTTCATGCAGAATCGGGTTGCGCAAAACATTTTGCAATAATCCACTTGAACAGACGAATTCGGGCGGAATTCTAAAAGAAGTTTAATATTCACAGAGAGTTATGTTATATTTAAAAAAAAGACAAGTAATTCACGAATTTTACCTTTCATCAAATTCGGAAAAAATGTTAATTCTAGCTTTGTCCGATCCGATCCATTTCAGTAAATAATTAAGATGCGCCTCGGTATTTTCGGAATACAATACCGCCGATTCGATGCCTTCGTTTAAATCGAGAGAAACAGCCCCCAGCTTGCGCGGTTTGTAGTAAGAAATTTTCGACGAGTCGTTCAAATATTTGCCATCATCGCCGATACTGTAGTAACCGATGATCTCGGGCTTGGAAATCGAATGAGTACCGAAATAATTCATTTTTCTTGTCTTCGTACCGGAACTGCAATTAATCAAACTGACAATTATTTGCAGTCGCGATTTATTTCTTTTGTTCAGCGATAATTCAGCAAAGCACTGTTGCACGTTCGAAAAACACTCTTCACGACGTTCCACCGACGCACAAAAATGACGAATGAGCAAGCGAGCGCCCGAGTAGATGCATCCAGCAGCCGAGTTTATATCAACGTTTGATTCTTCGAAGTAATATCACTTTTTGAACATAAATAACTTTGTATAAGAGTTCATAAGCGAAAGCAGTGTTTTCGTTGCCACAGAGAGCTCTTTGACAATCGTAAGACGAATTCTTTTCCATAGGCATAGTCGGTATCGCTTGGTCCTTCCAACTTGGGAGGCTTTTGACGAAAGACATTCGAGCATGACTCAGTCAAATAATTCTCATCACGATCGACACTACTGGAACAATCTTGGGCTTGGAGACCAAATATTTATCGACATTACTTCTTATCCGAAACTCACATGGACTGCAATCGAGACGGTTTTTATAGACTAGTGTTTATTGAAACGGATGATTACTCATAACTTCAAGCAAGCGATAAATAAGATAAATAATAATTATTGCTGTGTCTGTAGCCGATAATGGATCGCTGCACGTGTAATAAAAAAACTTTAAAAAGTAAAAAATGTACACCAAGTAATTACAATAGTAATTTGCGTTGAAGTTTTTTTTTCAAATAGTGTGAAAAACAAAAGTAACACTTTTCAAAAAAAAAATCAAACTTGGCGTGCACGGACCCAAATAAAAGTAATATTTTCCAAAAAAAAAATGAACGGACGATGCTTATTCATTTTCTATCCACAATCAGTTCTCCTGCAATCACTTTTCCAACATATTTTTGACACAGGTGTATACACAATGATGTGAACAAAAAAGTATACATGTACATGGGCGAATTGCAATTCATTCGAAAAATGAAAAATTTAATACAACTTGTTTCACAATCAGTAATCAATAAAAAAAAATTATAACATTAAAATAAGATAAGGAGATCCTTTGGTCTCTTTGTGCGTTTCACTATCACAGCGAATTAGAAACAAATACAATGCTTCGCTGTATTTGACATGAATACGAAACAAATTAACGAAAAACAAAAACAATGTCCGTAATTAAAAATTATACAATGGAGATATACGAAGTATTAACTGCGACTATTCATACACTTAATGAATGAACGAGTCTGCATGTCCACGCTGATTATTGAATATAAACGCAAAAATATAAAATGACGTCATTTTAAAATCTCTAGCAAGCAAAATAGTTAAAATGAGATAACGAGGTATTAGAAATGTAGATTTTTATCTTCAGGCTCAATATGCCCGTTGTGCGGGGATCAGGAGTTCAGCAAAGACCTTGAGCATCAGCGTTATCCTGTTTTTTCCAGAAACGACGAGGGTACGAAGGCATCCGGTGACGTAGATGGCTCTTGCGTTGTGACCAAACGTCCATAAGCTTCTTTTTCGAACTTGTAAATTCTTTTATCACAATCGTCGACGACGACTTTTTCGACAAGACTCAAAAAGTTCTGGCAGTAATTGATGCAACTCTCTGGATTCCAGTATGACTAAAATGTAATTTTTACCAGAATTGACGATTGAATCATGAGAAAACAGAGTTCTGTTACGTATTTGTGTTGGAAAATTCGATGAAATATTACCTCGGACATTTCAACGATTTCCTCGAGGCTATAATTCGTCAAATCACGTACGATCCCCTCGGTGTCACGAAAACCGCAGAGAATGTTTTCGCTGCCGGAGATGAAACTTTGAGCCCACCATTGGACAAGATTGAGCTTACGAAAATTTGTCCTCTGGCCCTCGTACTGAATCATCTTCTTTGTTTTTAGCTCGATAAATTTCAAGCTATTGAGCGGTAACGGATCGTTGAGAACAGTTTTTGAGCATACTCCGTCAATTTCCGAGCTGTAGAGTATAACGTGGGTGCCAAATCGTCTCCTCGATATACAGCGAAATTCAGCCGGTTCAACGACTGGTCTTGTTGTATCCGGAGCTTTATCCGGCAAATCTTCATACAAATATGAACGTGTAAAATCAACATGTAGTGAAAAATATCCCAACGGCATTATTGGGCTTACGACATGAGGAATTAAAAAATGTTGCGTAAACATATTTTTCCAGTCCACGTTGACCCACACTTTTTCTATCTAAATTTTTTATACAGAAATTTTCGACCGAAAAGTGTTACTTGAGCGAATCAAAAAATAGAGAATCATATTACGATCAAATGATTGAATATGCAATTATTTCTGTCTCCAACATTTTTCTTGCAAATTCTGTACGAGAAAATATTTTGATGCGGTACATTTGATGTTGGCAACATCGGATAATGTAAATATTCATCAATTTGGATGATACACTTGGAGAAATATAGCAAAAAATATAAAAGCAGATATTGAATGATATTTGAAGAAAAAAGAAAGGCAAGTTCGTTGAACAGCAAGGTTTTTCAATTTCTTCTCATAAATTAAATGAAATTCAACTTCTATTTCTATATATACTTTGTCATGAAGAAAAAAATCTATTATTCAAAAAGTATTGCCCAAACCTGGTTAAGGAATCTGCAGTGCTACATTTGCAAACGCAAAAATTACGCAAGTCGGGGCAACAGCAATACAGAAAGGATAGAAAACGTGAAAAAAGACGCACAAAGAGAAGAAATGCCATCTTGGAATGAGAGTTATCTACATTACCTGCGATTATTATCTATATACCTGAAACAATGTATTGTTCAAATTTATATCCCCATGAAGAATATTTTTTTGGGATTCGAGCACGCTTATCTTTTTTTGCTTGTGTTTCAAAGCGACACAAATAAATCGTGCCTCTCCACTTAGCTGCCCGTATTATCCAATCTTCACTCGGCTTGAAAGGGGTGCACATGACGAGTGTAAGCAGCCCAGTCGAGCAAACAAAGTCAGGTTCGATCCTGACGATAAAGGAAACCCCGAAAAGATATTTCAAATCCATCGTACCGGTGAATTTTTAGATATATTCCGATGATTTATCATTTATTTTACCACTTGTCTGGTTCGGAAGCAAGAATCTTCTCGTTGTTACGCGTAATCCACTCCAGCATGTGGCTTATACCACCGCCATGATCACCATCAACCGGAAATTTCACCGCAAATTCTATACCTTGATTCAAATCCATATGAACTGATCCCAACTTTGGTGGATTATAATACGACATTTTTGACGAATTAGCCAAATATTTTCGATCGCCATCGACACTGTAATAACCGATAATCTCGGGCGGGGAAACGGAATATTTAACCGGCTTTATTTCTTCCGACTTTCGATCCATTTTTCGTGTTTGTTCCTCAAACTCTTACGCGGTCTATGATGATCGAGATAATTTGGTGTTGTTATACTTGTTTTACAAATGCTTAATCGAATCGATTCTTAATTGATATTACGCTGTTGTTCCCTCGATTGATCATGCAAATGTAAATGCGCGTTCCGTATTTTTGAACAAAGAAACGCCGGTGACGAGTCACAGAGTCAGAAAAACGGAAGTACACGAAACTACTGGCGCTGTAGTCGGTGGCTATCGCAGGATAAGCTTCCCGGAGGTGACATTTTTTTTTTATATTCAACTGCCATATTGAGTTTCGTAAACAACAAAGGCCTCTGTTCATTAAACAAAGCGACAAAGCGAAAGAATATCGATAGCTCATTTGCGAATGCCGATTCGATATCTACAGAATATTCTATTTCTTTTGCAGAATATATTTCTTTTATATCAAAAGATGCCAAACAAAACTCTATAATTTTAGGATCAATTATATACACATGTACCTATATTGGGGTGTCCGTTATGTCCCATGTTGACACTTTTTCACTTGCATGGGTATGCTAACTCATTAGTTTATAACCTAAAAACAATAATGGAAATTTTTTTTAATTTTTCAAATAGCATTAAATCCTTGCTTAAATGACGATACTTTTTCCGTTTGAATAACGTGGGATTTTTGCACTTTCTACGTTTTGATTCTTTCACGCTTATAGCATTCATTAAATTTAAAAAAATGGTCGATTCTCCTTCAACTATGATTGTTTTAGATGGACAAATTTCGATGAAGCTGACAAAGATTTTTTCATTAATTTCCAAATATTAGGAAACTTATTTGAAAATATCGTAAAAATAAATTTTAATCTTTTCAAATTTAGGGGAAAAATTTTTGTCAGCACTGTTAAAATTTGTCCATTTGAAATTTGAAGGAGAAATGACAAATTTTGAATATGAATAAGCGAGAAAAAATGAATATCTGACAATTACAAAAATCGTATGTTATTTAAATGGGCAAAGTATCGTTATTTAGGCAAATTTTTCAACATTTCCAACATTGTTTTTCGGCTATGAAGTATAGATTTGGCGCATATTCCAAGTGGAAAAAGTCATCTTGGAAAATAACGGACACCCTAATGTATATATCCAATGGTTTATCGCCTCATTTCTCGACATATCGCTGTTTCCGATTATTGGAGCCGTTAATGCGTCAAGTTTCGAGGAACTCGAATTCGTTCTGGAGAAGCGATAAATACATAACGAACGTCTATTTGATTCGACAAGGGTCTCTTGAAGCCAAAAGTCTCGATTAAATTGAGGACTGCCTAGATTTTCATCGCTAGAATGTATAATCAACGCTAAAGAGCGAATAAAAAATTTCCAGCAAATTTTACACTTCCAAAGGTTCTTTGGTCGTCATTTCAATCTCGATTAATCTCTAAATTCAATGATCGCCGGTATACAGCATTGAATGCATGCTAAAACGTTCGAAATTCCTTTGATACACGGAAAGATTCCGTCATTTTTCATCTACGTAAAAAAACCTATGACTCTCCAGTGCAATTGGGTAAAAACCGATAATCCCTCAGGATTCTTTGTGATTTCAACTCGTTAAAATGAAAGGATGACTGCTGAATAAATTCGCTCGAATTTGAAGCGTTTGTTGCGAACGAGTTATCCACCGAAATGTAATATCCGACATTATTGTGTTTGATATTGAATTTTCCGCTAGTATGACTTTTTATTCTAGGTCTAGTCAGCGGGATAGTCAAGTCAGTAATTGTACGACTATGATTTATTATTCGCCACGTACATCGATATCTCGCTATGATACATCTCTCTCTCTCTCTCTCTCCCCCTCCGTTTCCCTCGCCTCTTACATTTGTCTATATTTCTTTAGAGAGAGGTAATTATGTCAGAGTATTTTTTAATTTTACTGGCAATACTCATATCAACGTATTTATCACCGATTGATATAATCATACCACCGAGGATGGCGGGGTCCACTTTGGTGGTGAGTAGAATAGTTTGTCCCTGAGACAGGAACGATTTCAATGTAGCCTCCAATTTGGCTTTCATATCGGCATCCAGAGGTTTCGCGCTTGTTACTTCGCAAACGACTTCTCCTCGGTTGGCGGCCATGATGAGCTTAAAGGCGTTGACGACTTGATCCAACTTGTTCAAGCGACCATTCTCAGCCATGAGCTCCAAAAGATTTGTTGTCGCGGCGTTCAAACTAATCTTTCCGCCGATAGATTTGAAAGTTGCGGCCTTCGTTCGTCGTTTGATAGATGGATTCTTGATGAATTCCGCGAGGTCAGCATTTGTCTTCATGAAACCCTGATAAAAAATAGATGCCATGATACGTTGGCTATGTGAAAATGTTATAGTGTTACACCGGTGGTAATTAGTGGGGTGTTTAAATATATTTACTGAATAACAAACGTGCAAACTATGAATGTAATTTGTTGTTAATTGTATTGGCAAAAAATCGTACTACTGTACTTTAATTATGAAAATTGGCTGTTCTGAAAAGATAGAAAATTGATTAAATCTAGTCGCTTTTGTGATCATTGAAATTATGATAGCGACACAAAAACTGGCTATCCGTAAAGAACAAAGACCAATTCATTTTCAATGCCAATGGGCACTTTTACGTTACAAAACTCTGAATAATTTTTTATGACAATGGATTTCAATGTTTTTGTGTATACTTTTTCTGAATATTTCCACATTTGCTCCTTGGATCACAGCGATGAAAGATTATTGCTGGTCCAATTTGTGATAAAAATCGTAACAGTCAACGTTTATACCTGCAATTTGTTCAAATCCTGCTCTACCGCAGGCAACGACGATTGCTTGCTGGCTGCAGAAAAGAGTGCAGTTGCATATCGTCCTTCGACGCCAAACACCTGTATGGGGGGCTGTATGTGGCAAAGGAAAAATATCGGAACTTTATCATTAATAATTAAAGAAATAATCCCATGTTTATTCGTTAACTTTTTTTAGACATTGAAGCGGTTAGTAATCATTTTAAAAAAAATCGAACTACATCCAACACTTGACGATGATATTTTGACGGTTGACACAAAGTCGACGATAAACGATTATTCGACGAAATACACAAATGCAGTGCAACAATAATTTCGAAATCCGAAAAACCCTAATGGGTTACGACTTTTCGTAATTCTGTCATGACCGCTGATTAAAATTATGTAATAGACGTAAAGTCATTGAGCTACATACCTTGACCATCTGCAGCCGTGCGGCTGATGAGGAGAATGACCTTGCCTGTAAAGATCATTGACGAATATAACAATTCCAAAAATTTTACGTAATCGAACTCCAAAAAAATAACTGAAAAGTATCGACTTTTTCATGATCGGCTGGAGCAAATGCATTTTCTAATTTCGAGATGGACGAATCTAACTCCGTGTTATCATGTATATTTTTGTACAAAAAAGTACTCAACATTGATCCAATAGTTCGTTTGATATCTGAACAGTACAATTCAAACTAATTTTCGATAAAAAACATACGAAAAACACTTACGATAATGGTATTCATTTTGCTAGCGGCCATTCGGGTGGTTTGCTACACACACCAGCCCACGGTTTCACAAACCTTAAGGCAGTCACTCAACTTGTTTTCTCCTATACCGTGTTGGAAATTGAGTTTAAAGTTTAGTTGCCAAGCATCCCGGGCTGTGGCGCTTCCATCGTAGGTCTCCCATAACCTCACTATTTTGCGCAAGTCGTTTACGTTTTGTTGAACAAAAAAACAACACAGAGACGACAATTGCATAGAGAACAATAAAAATTCTACTTCGACAGAAACATGTCACAGCAACAAACGGTTTTATCGCAATCTGGTAACAGCAGTGGGTGCGACTCTACTGTAACATTAGGAAATTTACAATCGGTTGGACCAAGCAATCAAAGCTTTTCATCGATGAACTCGTCGCAAAACTCCAGTCCGCAACACTCGTCGCAAAACCAAACACAGAATCAACAAACATCGCAAAGTTCGCAATCATCGAAGGCTCATCAATCGTTAACATCTTCTACATCCGGATCCACGATCGATTTGTTACAGGTGTGATGATCATTGCGTTAATCAGAGACGCTGATCAAGGCGAATTTAATGGCATCTTTCTTGCGAGCATGTAAATTCGGATTCTTTTGTTTTCATTGATTCAAAGTGTCTAATACGAAATATGACTTGAAATGGAAAGATTCAAATAATAGTAGAGTAGCATGTACAGTAAATAGAGTATACACAGAGGAAAATACTGATACTCAACATGGAATTTTTTAATGACAATTTGGTGAATATTTTTAATAACGCTGCTTTTTCTTACAGTTTTTGTCAAAAGCTCGATTACAAGACCTCGTCAAAGAAGTTGATCCCACGGAGCAGTTGGATGAAGAGGTAGAAGAAATGCTTTTGCAATTGGCCGATGATTTTGTAGAAACCACGGTCAATGCGGCATGTTTAATAGCAAAGCATCGTCATGCAAACACCGTCGAAGTTAAGGACGTTCAACTACACTTAGGTATAATTCTTTCTAATAATTCAGCATAACTTCATGTCATTTTAACAGAGAATACTTATCTATTTCTTCATTTAAAGTTTCAAAGTTTCGGTTGATTGAAGATTCAGAGAAAAAACTCGGATAAACCTCACAAATTTATTTAGTACCGATGTTTTGTCTCTTTATTGAATTTTCGTAACAATTTTTGAATTGATGATTTAATAACATTCTGTATATTTAACAATTGTTGATTATCGCTGATGATTGCATGTTTTTTTTGTGTCATGTTCACAGAAACAAATTGGAATATGTGGATTCCGGGCTTTGGCACGGACGAAGTACGTCCGTACAAACGGGCAACAGTTACCGAAGCCCACAAGCAACGATTAGCTCTAATTCGAAAGTCTATAAGAAAGTACTGAAGCTAGAACAATCCAAATGTCTTTTCGTTTGATACGATTTTTCTTTCTAATTATAGTGTTCTAATTGTTAATGCATTGAAATAAATCGAAATTTCTATATACCTTTTTTGTGAATCGTCCATCATATTTTCTTGTCAACTGTTATGCCATTGTAGTACAATGCTACAAAATATATTTCGATACTTTGTGGTTTTTCACATTTATTCAGTCATGATAGGAAAAGTAATGGTTGTTTTGTGGATTTGCGAATCTAATATTGTCATCTAATCCAATTAAGACTCCTATCTAATAGTGCTATTCCATACGTGCAGAAACATGAAAATACGTACACAAAGATGTACATAACAATTAACCAATAGTTTTTCTTTTCCCAATTCTTGAACGTCAATTTTATCACCTACTCCACTTTTTACTAACGTTATTGAGTTTTCTACAGTACCTTTGCGAATCTATTTTCATTACTATGCTAAAAGTTTGTCGTATAACAAAATTCAAAAACAAAGCTAAAGAATTTCATGATCCATTTATTAGTTGAAAGTTCCACCACCAGTCGTCGATGGCGCGCGGTTTTCCCTCTCCGCATTCCACTCCCTCTCTCTTTGGCGGGAAGCGCCATCCGCGCCAGCTGTCCAATAACCCCCTTTTGTTTCCCTCCGTCGCACACGATCGCGATTACAAGTTTGAATCTTGAGGAAAGTAACGTATTTGTTTTGATATGCGTGTGCACTTCGTCGTTACAAATGTTGCTCGCCAGCCAAAAATTCGACAGTTTACGGACTTTGGAGCGCACCAAAATGAGTAACTACGAGGGTGAGTATTTTTTTCAATCTATCGAGGATATCCTTGATGCGTGATAAACATCAGAGAAGAAAAATACGAGTACAGGACCTGATGTTTATGTTTTCGACTTTCATTCATATCTTGCCTTTCCTTGAAAATTTACGATACTTTACGTTTCTAAGAGCAATAAATAATTTTAGGCAATAACGATGTTCGGCGATCTGCCGAAGAAATGGACCAACAGAGACAAAAGACAATGGCTTACGAGTACCTCTGTCACTTGGAGGAAGCAAAAAAGTAATTACACGCTTGCCAATATCATTGTCAAAGTATTGAATTTTATTCAATTTTTATTATAATTTTTTCTCCAGTTGGATCGAAGCTTGCATCAAAGAGAAACTTCCCCCTACCACGGAGCTGGAGGAAAATCTTAGAAACGGAGTGTATCTGGCCAAATTAGCGCATTTTATGGATCCAAAAATGTTACCTCTCAACAAAATTTATGATGCTCGACAGCAGAGATATCAGGCAGCCGGCTTGCAATTTCGTCATACCGATAACATTAATTATTTCCTGAAGTGCCTGAAGTCCATGCAGCTACCACTGGTATTTTGTCTCAGCGACTATCATTTTTGAAATTTTGAAATAATCTAGTATCCGATTCTACAGATGTGCAGTTTTTTACAAATACTTTTATTTTTCAATGTTTATATACCGCCACTGCAGCAATTTTTCTCAAAATCGGTATATCAGCCGTAAGAGTAATTAGAGTAATTGAAAACATGATTGGTGCATAAAGCTCTTTGACTATTCAAGCTCTTTAAAATAAATTATCGACAAAGTATCGAAAGAATAATGAGCAATTTTGATCAGTATTCTATCTTGTTTTGAAATCATTTTTCTTGTTGATTTCGACCGACGGAACTCGACCCGTTTTTGTTAATATTTATTCATATAACTAATCAACTGGAATTAAAAAAATTAAACATAATCTTCTATAATGGACGTAATTCTTTCACTCTCCGATGTATTATTTACAGACCTTCCAACCGGAAACAACGGACATTTATGACAAAAAAAATATGCCTCGTGTGATTTATTGCATTCACGCTTTGAGTACGCACTTGTTTAAACTTGGAAGAGCACCGCAGATACAAGACCTGTATGGAAAGGTCAACTTTACAGGTTTGAATCGAACAAAAACGATGAATAATTCGTGAAATTACCAGTATGTACGTAAATGAGTATCCATTTGAGTATTTTGAATAATTCCGCAGATGCCGAGATCGACGCTGTGAGCAAGGAATTGAAAAAGTATGGAATACAAATGCCAGCTTTCCAAAAAATCGGTGGCTTGATGACAAATTGTATGGCAGGGGATACAGCCGCTTTGCACGCTGCGACGATTGCGGTAAATCAATCTCTATTGTCCACCGATCCAAATGCGATACTGGAGAGTCTACAGAACGCCGCTGCTCGTTTGAAGAACGTCATTCCGAAACATGCGACGTGTTATTACGAGATATTGAAAGAAGCCAAAGAAATTAAGACACAAGCAGCTCTGAATCGGGTAAGGAAGAAAAAGAAGGCACTCTGAAACGTTCAAAATATTTGGGCCAAGTTGATAGACATTCGACGATACGATTCGATATTTTTCCATCCAACCATATCGGTTTTGAAAAGAACAATCTTGCGAAATCTATCTTTCTAAAAATTTGTCGGAATTTTCAAAGTTTTTCTTGTCGTAAAGTTATCAATTTTATTTCTGTCGGCTCGGAATCTTCGCACTTGGAATATTTTCGAGTAGATTCAGTCTTAATTCATCCGTTACCAGTTACAAATCCCTCAAAAACGGATAAAGATTAGGGACCTTTTAGTTCATGTGGTTTTTTAGCCTTTGTTTTATGATTATAAGACATTTAAGGTAGTCTCTGGGTTACATCGATAAAGTCACGTTTAACTCAGCTGAATCATATATTTCGTAGTCTCTCAACGACAGTTATGTGCCAGACGCGTACGATGAGTTGTTAACACCGGCGGAAATTCAGGGGCACATTAATAATGTTAATGGTAAGACTCACAGCAGCGTTTTACAACGTCAGCGCAATTCTACTATGCATCGAATTTGATTGAAAAAAAAAACGATATAAATTCTCAAAATTAAATCACAACCCCGACGATTATCCGATTAGCTCAATACGCGATTGAGGACATCGTTAATTCGATGGACGTCGGCGATTCCGAATTAATCACCGCACTCTCTACGGCGGTTCTCAAAATCCAGGTGAGTTTTGTAAATTAAACAAAAATTCAAAACTTTCGCAGAAATGGCAGGAATAAAAAAATTAATTTTTACTTTAGAATATCGTCCCCGATAATGCGAAATTCTACAAAGAAGAATTAGCGATTTTAAAAACGGCCCCGGAGGTTTATCACGAATGCGCGGACAATTATCGTCACTGCCAAGAATTCATACAAGAGAAGGTCAACATTGCCAATGAAGTTGCCGAAAAAACGCATAAAAGTGCGTTTTATCTTCAAAGTCATTAAGAAATTCGGTTTCACAATTGGAAAATTCAGAGCTAACGATTTTTTTCTTAGGACAAAAGGCTGTTGATTTGTTGAACGAAGCTCTGGAACATGAGAATCCTGAAAAATTCTCCGACGCTCTAACGAGTGTGGATCTCGGATTGAATGATTATATCGACAAATTCGCGCTGCCTCTGTACTACACCGAAATGAAAATCGATCGCACCGAGTCCCAGGTAATAACAAGTACCGTAAACTGGTGAAATGTCGACTCCCGACAATTGATACGTGCAGAATTTTGCATAATCCATCGAAATATTTTCAGAACAATTTATCGTACAGCGACATTGTCGTTAGTATCAGAGTTCTATCGGCAATTGCTTTCATCACAAAAGCCGTCGATACAGGCGATCCAGAGATGATTTATCAAGCCCTTTCCAACGCGGAAGCTCACATAATGGTGACAACTTTTGCTCGAATGACGAAAAATTCCTTAAATACTTTGAAAAAATAACTCGCGTCGCTTGTTTCTCAGGATTTGGACGTCGAAAATAAAATCAAGTATTACAGAGCCTTGGCCGCAATTCGCTCAGACAACAAACGCACGAAGGAAGATTGTGATTTACTGACTTACATGGATATTCAAGAGTGCGTGGATGTTGTTAACGAGCAATGCAGCAAAGATAACGAGGGTAATTAACGCAAATAATCGCCGCGCGAAACTTGCGAAGAAAAAGTTGAATTGATGCAAAATTCAGAAGAATTTTCCTTCAATTATCTTTTGACTCTTCACGCAATGGGTCCATCTTTGAAATTCTCTCTAGTTTTATCGAGAGTTGCTGCAATTTTTCTGCTTTTCACGTTTCAGTTATTATCGCATTGGAGAATTTGAACAGAGCTGTATTAGCCCACAGTCGTAATGGTTTAATATCCGCACTTACCAACGAATCACTCAAGCTACAAATACCGATATCCGAGGGTGACACGTCGCTCTATCTGAAAATGTTTGAGCAGTGTTTGAACGAAAAAAACGATGAGGGATCTGAGCTGTGGTTGCAGGATGTTGAAAATGTCGTACGGGACGTTGCTGCCGAAGCCGAACAAGCTCAAACGGGTACGAAATATTTTCATACTCGTCATCATGAGAACGCAACGAAAAAACACTTTTTCGCTACTTTTTTGTCGAGGAAAATAAGCAAATGCGTCATTCGACACGACGAAAGCCAAAATTTCAATTTCAGATTTTTTCGCGCTTAATAGAATCGATGGAGAAACTTTATTCAAACGAAAAAATCCATGTCTTTGAAAAGGAATTGTTTCAAGAGTTTTCATTAAAAATAACATTTTTCTAAATGGTTTCAAGGACCAAGAAAACTGAGTCGTTTTATCAACTTTAAACAATATTGTACTCGAATGTATTGTACATCCTTTGGGACGAAAAAAAAGTTAATTTCGCGCAATTGTTGCAGCGTGTACTCTCCTGTCGACCATCAATACGTGTCTGCAAAAAAATGATTTCCATGCCACCATACGGTATATCGAGGCGACTGGTCTACGAATATCACAAAAATGTCGACCCGAATTTTTGGTGAAATTGAAGAACTTGAGGGACTACAAGGTTGAATTTACATAATTACTTTAGTGCGGATAATTCACAAACACAAGCATTACGTCGTCTTTTTTTTCTCAATACAGAGAGCGAATTTCAAGTATCCTTACGTTCGATACGTTACTCCCAATGGATATGTATCGTACCTCGACCTTGAAAAGTGCAGTTACACCTGGGAATCGCCTAAAAATGTCGCCGAGAGTTTCCACATTACGAAAGAAGACATCGAGGTAAGTTACGTCAAAGTTCACTCCTTGAGAATATTTTAGGCGTGGAATCCCGACAAAACCGAAATAGCATACGAATTTCGAGTACTCAGCGGTGGTACAAAAATATGACGAATTTCTTTCCGATTTTTCTCATTGTTTCGACATTTTTACTGTAAATTTTGAAAAATTCATTTCGAGAAATATTCCTACGCGACGATATCGTTCAGAAAATGTTTGTCATTTGAATTTCTCGATTGTTTAACGTAATTCGCTACACTAAAAGTTTCGAAAAGTCGGCTGATGTTTTCGATAGAGAAGTAAGTTGAATTTCGTCCATCTTCATTCGTAGAACGTCATAAAAGATATCGAAGTGGAAGAGTGCAGTCGCGAAGATGCAGCATTGACTGAAAAAATGATCGTCAAGTTTCAAGGCATTGCACGAGGATTTCTTCTACGTAGACGGATATCTCAAAGATTTACTCATTTTCATGAGAATATTGATAAAATAATAAAAATACAAGCATGGTGGCGAGGGGTGGCAATGCGAAAGATTTACGCGAAAATACTTGAATCAAGATTCAGACGAACTCCTAAAAATGCAGCGAATTATCGCCGCGTTAAGGACAAATATCAACATGCATTTGATCTGTATCGAGAGCACGTAAGTACAAAGTCGTTTTCGATTATCGTTTTTGTCGGAAATTTGAGAGAACTTTTGACACTTGGAAAAATTGTGCGGATGATTCTACGTTTGCTCGGAATGCAGGAAGATAAAATTGTGAAGATACAAGCAATGTGGAGAGGACGTACAGCGAGACGAGCGTTTCGCTCGTTATTGCGATTGGAAAAACCCCCATTTCCGGTTGTTCGTCACTTCTCGTCGATTCTCAATTTCAATGCCGAGGATTACGACAAAGATCTTCAATTGCAGGTACGTTTCAATGCTAGTCGCGCAAGTGTGCACAGTTCTGTGATCTTTCGGGGCCTTTTGGATTCGATAAATTATGAAAATTTACAACTAGAAATAAATGATGATTAATTTGAAAGTAAATGTAATGATTCATCAAATTGTTTCAGCAACTCAAAAACGACGTCGTCCAGACCATTAGACACAATCAAACGCTTTCACAACAGTTGGATGAAATGGATATAAAAATTGGATTATTGATACAAAACAGAATTACCCTTCAAGTAAGATGATTATTGAATGTACCAGAGTGTAGTAAGATCCGTATAAAACAAAGCGTGCTGATTTAAAAAACAAAACGAATCGTGAACTCTCGTTTAAATCGTTTCGTAAATAAATCTGAGAAAATGGTGTTTATAAAAAAACATTGGTTCTTCAGGACGTCGTGGCTCATGGAAAAGATCTCGAATCACTGGCTAGAGATAAAAATGGCAACAGATCGAGAAAGAACTCAATGACCGAGCCGGCAACGTTGAGAGGGTTGAAATCGTTGAAATCGTTAACTAAAGAAGGACGAAGAATGCTCGACGGTTATCAACATTTGTTTTACGCTCTGCAAACGAATCCCACTTATTTGTCAAAACTACTACTTTGCTTGCCTCAGAGTAAAACGAACAAGTTTTTGCAAAACGTTATTTTCACGCTTTTCAATTTTGGCTCGAATCTGCGGGAGGAGTACTTGCTCCTAAAATTGTTCGGACGAGCGCTCGAGGAAGAAATAAAGTGAGTTTTTTTTTCACATCCGTTATCTACAGACGACAATCACAAATTTCGATAATTACGATTGTTATTCAAGGTCGAAATTCGAGAAACCATCGGAAGTTGTAACGGGCAATCCTCTCGTTTTGAAAATGGTCGTGAATTACGCGAGACAATTGAACGGACAAAGCGCTTTGCGCAAAATTCTCGGACCGATTATCGAAAAAGTTTTAGCGGACAAAACAATCAGCATCGAAACGAATCCGGTCGACATTTATAAATGTTGGCGCAACCAGTTGGAAATGGAGACAGGCGAGACTCTGTGAGTGACATTTCTTGGCTCGAAAAATGATTATTTTGTTATTTCGTTTTATATATTTCTTATATATATATATTATATATATATAAATTTAAAAAAATTTGTCAACAATGTCGAATACAAAGTCATTGATATTTTGGCTCAGAGTAAATGCAATTTTTTTTTTCAGCGATCTTCCGTATTCGGTATCACAGCACGAGGCTCTCACCTACGATCAAGTACGCAAACGATTATCAAGGGGTATAGAGGTGCTTCAGAACACTGTTCTTGAATTTCTTCAAAAAATAACTGATTCTCGCGATCTTATACCCTACGGAATGCTGTACATGGCTAAAGTTCTAAACGATACGCTGTCGAGAAAATTTCCACGCGCACCGGAAAAAGATATTCTGAAAGTCGTCGGTAATTTAATATACTATCATTTTATCAATGCCGCGATCGTTGCCCCCGATGCTTTCGAGATCGTCACGCTGCCGATCGATCGATCGCTTTCCACCGATCAGAGAAGAAATTTAGCGAGCATCGCCAAGATACTGCAATTTGCGGCGTCCAAAAAAGGGGTAAGAGTGTGAAGGCTTATCTAACTTTTTTTTTTCCCACACGAACGGTAATAATTTCATCATGACTGATGGTATTTAGAGTCACAACGAAAATATTCAAAGTTCCGGATTGCATTTTTCGATATTATTCGACGATTATTTGTTAAAAGTAAACAAGGGATATTCGAGAAAAACTCGTTTTCAAGTTTTCGCATCTAAAAGTGATAAAACGGAAACATCACAGAGTGATAGTTTTTCGTATTCTCTCGGTTTGCGACGGCCGATCTTCTCTGCACTGCTCAAACTTATCGAAAATAAAGAAAAGAAATTCTATAAATTTAAAGTTTGGTGCGAAAAGGATTCGTAAATTCCGGCAGATGTCGTGTCGTTCGGAAGCGATTGGTTCAGAGGCCTCAAGTGATTTTTTTTCAATTTATAGTTCCACAAGTGTTCAGGTTCATGTTTCATACTATACAGAAAAAAATTGGCGATCGAGACGTTTTCATACGCTTTTTTTTCAATGTTTGTAAACTATGATTTCAGTTTGGCGAGGAGGCTCCGCATCTCATGCGCCTCAATCCATTCATCATCGAGTGTCACGAGCGCTTCAAGAAATTCTTCCGTTCCTGCTGCCAGATCGAGGCACTGGAGGAACATTTCAGTATCCACGAATATACGGAAGCAACTTTGATACACAAGCCAGAAATTTGTATATCTCTGCAGGAAATATGCGACACCCATTCGCTGTTGCTGGAATACTGTGGAGATATCGTTTCCGGTCCGCATGATCCTCTGCACGAATTGTTAAACGATCTCGACTGTTTACCTACGGTAGCTTCTCTCTTGGGCATAAGTGAGTCACGAACGGAAAATCAAAAACAACGAGAAGCATTTTCGAGACATTTTGAATACAATTGTTAATACGATGTTTTTCGTTACAGCCGACAAAAAGTGCGAAGCGAATATCGCACGGATGGGAAAAACCGAATTATCCCTTGTACTGACGAACAAATTCGAAGTACCGGAAAGCGACGATCAAAATCTCAACAAGCTTTTCATTAAAACGAAAGAATTGTTGGTTTCAGTTTTACAATTTCTGAAAGGCGACACGCTCGTTGACGCGCTCGAGGCTACGTCATCGCCGATACAAGAGAGACTCTACGATGCGCAATGTTCTTCAATGACGCATGCGTTGAGTATCATAAATCGCAGGTAATTCTCGATCGGGGACAATTTTTTCTAAAAGAAAAATTTTCCTGATGCCAAAATTTTGTCTTTTATAATTGTGAGTATATCAGAGGAAGAGATATAACGAGAACACTGAAAATAAACTGATGAAATATTGCCCGCCCGTTGAAACGAGCAACAAATTTTGATTATCACAGTTTTTTTGTTTTCCGTCTCTGGGAATCCTCCCTTTGAATTCGTACCAGCAGCAGCTCGTCCTTGAACGATTGCAAGATTCAACTGCGCGCCTATCTGCACAAGTTAGAGCTGGGCAAATGGGTATCTCAAAGCGATGGTTATCAGACTATCGTTACAGCTGTGGCAAAAGATCTCTGCAACAAGGGCAGATATCGCGTCGTGAGGAACAAAGAGTTGCAAACTTTGCGAGCGACGAAGCAACGATTGCAGGAGAAAACCAAGTATTATCAAGAACAAGTGGATTATTACAACGAATACACTAAAAGATGTTTGGAAAATTTGCACACAGGAAAAGGGTCAGTAACGACTTTCTTCACCGTACGAGTAAGAAAAAAACCTGAGAAATCAAAGACTAACGTTCTCTTCTTTTTAACCTCGACAGTTCGCTGCGAGCTTTGAAAACTCTGCAGAAAAATAATCATGGAAAATTAAAATCGAAAACTACGTTGAAATATTCGGCGGCCAAGCTGCATGAGAAAGGCGTGCTGCTGGAAATCGATGGGTTGTCTCAAACGCAGTTTAAAAATGTTCTTTTTGAAATCAGCCCCACGGAGAGCAATGGTATTTTCACGATCAGAGGAAAATTCATGGGGGTGGAAATGGAAAAGATCGATATAGACATACAGAATTTGCTCAAGCTGCAGTTTGAGGGCGCGCCGATATTCGACATTTTCGGAAAGGCGAAAATCAACGTGAATCTCCTGCTGTATCTGCTGAATCGAAAATTTTACGGAAAAACATGATTCGCTCGTGTGCGACACGCGGGAAGGCAAAAATCAGCTCTACGGTGAATCACGGTGATTTTAACTTTGGAGAATAAACACTCGTCGTTTTTTTTATTCCACGCCTTTGGAGACTCCATACCGTCTATTGGACGAAAAGAAAACTTTTTATAAGGACTGATCGAACGAAACAAGACTCGCATTTTTGTTCCCCGATGATATTGTAACGTCGCATTATTTCATACTTGTAAATATCTCTATTATATTACTGAGAATTTGTATTTTTATACTACATGATGGTCTCATCCGAAAAAAAAAGAATCGTGATTAATCATCCGTATGGTAACGAGATTGCGACAGTTGCAACTCGAATCATTCTTACTAAACCAATATCATATTACAAACTGTATTTCTACATTGAATTCATTTCCTGTGGAAAAAAAACTATAAATATCGTTCGCAAAACAACTTATACAAAAAAAAAAGAATTTCGACATTTCCGGTATTCGAATAGCCTCACTCTACGATTCAGAACTTTCTCAAGATCGCACTGTTGGACGAAACCGAACGAGCGTTCGGTTCGCTCGTCGTCTCAATGATCATGATTACACCATTCCAGCGGAATAAAGCACATGTCGATTGTGTATGATGTATTAATTAATTTTAATGTTTAAATCATCGCATCATGTGATTGTACCTTTTTTTTAAAGATTTCATCCGAATATAGCACAGTTGGTTATTTCCGAATGTTTCTGTAACGATTTTCTACGGTTTTTGTAAAAATTTAAGGATGTATGACGTGACGGTGGAACTGGCAAACTTCCATCAATATTTATAACATGTATTCATACATATATATGTCCGTGTATATATATTTATTTGTTTTACCTTAATTCCGTATATATATACGTTTATCGGAGGCTTTCAAGTGGACGCTAGTAATCGAACTTGCACGCCTTCAGGCATTTATACGAATTAATATCCAACTTTGAACCGTGCCTGTTTTTTCCTTTTTCTATACAAGTGGACCAACATTATTCGATATTTATCATTTGTTTTTTCCATCAAATATGCATCGTACAACAGCGAAATAAGGCTTTTCAATGAAAGTTGCATCATTGTCACACGTTGAAACTGAATGATTATCATGTCGTCTAAGATACACTTTCGGAATATGATTTACAACTAAACATGTGCGAGTGTGTAACTTTTATGCCGAAGCCTCCATTGAACGGTGTTAGAGATTGCTTCATCTCATTGAAATTACAGACGTGACGTTTGCTCGCGCGTATGTCAAAGGTTCGTTAACGATATCCACAATAAATAGCACAATAATATTTATTTTTTTATTTATATACGTTGGATCTCCGATAAGATCACAGTCGCACAGTGTAGGTAATACGGGGTGCGCGCGCTTCAAGTTTTTCCGCAAGGGTTATCGTTTATTGAGAATATTCGCGAACTGCCTTACTTTTCCTTGAAACTCTGACATCTCGGACAGCGATTCCTCCATGACGTTGCGAATTTTACTCAAATCCGGCATCTCCTCGCAAGACTCGACGTTCAACAGCTTCGAGAAAAACATTTCCCACGCGGCTTTCTTGGCGTATCTGTCGAAATTTGAAAATGACACT
This sequence comes from Heteropelma amictum, assembly GCA_959613375.1. Classification (NCBI taxonomy): domain Eukaryota; kingdom Metazoa; phylum Arthropoda; class Insecta; order Hymenoptera; family Ichneumonidae; genus Heteropelma; species Heteropelma amictum. Next base: position 7,657,102 of record OY390725.1, read on the forward strand.
GCAACATACTTCATTTCATAGCAAAAACCGGATATTCTCCGCCCGAGGGGAAAAATCTTCGCATCAGTCCGAAAACCGCACGTTTCCGTTGGTTAAATAGGCATTGAAACTCGCGGTTTTTGCAACGCAGGTGATGTGAAAAAAAAAGTTCGAAGAACGTGCAATGTAATTTACAAATGCTTCCGGTTATCAAGATGCAATTTTTCGATCGGAAAATCGTTTTTGCACCGCGGTATTCGTTATCTGCGTGTTACGAGAATTTAATTTAGACGCTGATGTACCTTGGCAATTTCGAATTCATGTTCCAACGTGTACCATTATGAGAAACCCTCATGTAATTGCCAAAGAGCAAACAATGGCTTGAACCAGCAAGGCAATAAAGATCGGTTTGATAAGTCCACGGTCTTCCCGTTTGCATCTCGATGCAAGTGAAGTCCTGAGTTTCAATGATCTGTCGGAATTTGGTGCCGTCGGGCAACAGAGTCATGTCTATGCTGCATCCAAAGTCTATGAGCTGTATAGTTGGTCTAACGTCTTCCGTCGGCCTGTTGCGACAAATGAAAATGGTCAAAAATACGCAAATCATCTTGGATTCATAATTTCGAGGAGGTTCTACGAGTTGAAAGACGTACAAGTGCATAAGCAAAAAGTTATCGGGCTTTATATCGCCATGGATAATTTGGCATTTGTGCAGATATTCAACAATCTGCAGCATTTCGATGGTAAAGAAAATTGCCAATGATTCGACGAGCGGCTTCCCCGTTGCTATTTTCACTTGGTTCGTCACTGCCAATAGCGTTCCATATTTCGAGAATTGTGAAACCAGTACGCTTCCGTTATTCGTCACGTAGGCTTTCGTGATGTCCATGAAACCACGTAACTGAAAATTTTAAAACGTTTACAATCGACTGGCATTTTTTCGTCACTGTTGGTCGATAAATAGTAATAAAAATATCCGAATTCCGATAATTACTCGTTTCATGCAGTTACATAGTGTAAATATAATTGTGAGATTATTCTGTCGCTAGATATTACAACGGTTGCACGGGGCGTTTCAAAATACGGTCGATCGGGCATTGAACAGTCCCATTTGTTTCATCCAGAAACGACAATATTTTCTATTCCGAAACACGCCTCGAAAATTACCGAAAAAGAGAGGAAAACATGTGGAATAATTAACGGTCAGGTTTTGAAAAACTGTCGCGAATTGTGAAAAAAATGATGGGTCTCGTAGATCTCGTAGAAAAAGATGGCAATTGTTTCGATTAATCTCCAGATCACTCGTAGGAAAAACGAAGATTTGACTTCAAAGTTATTATTAAGTTTTTTGGTAGCGTTGATACTTTTCCGAAAATTGGGACAGTGTTTTTGAAACTTGTAATTTTTTTCATATTTCCAATTTGTTTCGACGAGTGACGTTCAGAAATCCGCAAAGTGATTTAGATTTCGGGCCAACCGCGTAAAATATAGCCTGAAACGATGCAAGACGGATGAGAAAAAAAAAAGTCGTTAAAAAGTGCGAGATCTTCACCATGTGAGGATTTGATAAGCGCGCCTTTATTTCACGCGCGATATAAAATTCCCACACCCAAGCGGGCTTTTCAGTTTTCAGTGCGACAATCTGTCGCGTTTGTTTGTCCGTCGCTTTGACCACTGTTCCGTAAGTTCCTTTTCCAAGGCACTTTTCAACGTCATACGCTTCCGTACCTGAAAAAGTTGTTCGAAAAATACAATTTTTTTCCCCCCCTCTTGCCTGAAAAATTCTATCATGGAAAAATATCCAGGAAGAGACACTCACCCAGCGTAATCATACTAGAAGGCACAATTTTGCTTAAATTTATATTCAATCGAACATATCCGTCAGAATGTTGCGGCTGAGGAAACTTAATTTTCCTTAATAGACCGGCAATCAAGCCTTTATCGAAAGGATTAATGTCGCCAGTTGGTAGCACGAATTCTTCCTCCTCGACTTGTTCCATCGGCTCTTGAAACTCGCAATCCATTGTATCGACTTTTGCCACATCGTTCGTTTCGCTGTTTAATTTAAACGGTATCCGTAAATCGCAGTTGTTCTTGATCTCCGATGTTATTTGATCCACGTTACGTTGAACCGTGCGTGGACTTTGCGCGTGAACAGCCTGTATCTTCGCTCGCATCTGGTCTTCGCAATTGTTATCCGGCAGGCGTAAAGTATCGCTGACTTCGATTTCTGTGATGGGAGAAAAAAAACGCAAAAGACGAGTTGATCCTATAGTTGAAGAAACGTGCAAATTTGTTAGAACGATAATAGGACCGTCCGTCGGTCGATTTTCCTCCGAGTCGGAAGATATTCCGTTGAGATTTCGCTCTGTTTCAAAGTTCGGCAGAGTTGAAAATAACATTTTTTGCAGATTTTAAGGGCCTTGTTTCCCCACCCACTCGAACCAAAAAAGACTATACTTTCATATCTTAGCACGAGGCGTATCATTTAAAAGTGTTTTTCGTTGCGAATTTTTCGTAATATTCCTCGAAATGTATTTTGAAAAGTATGCGTTCTACTGTTATTTCCCAATAGGAAAAGAATGTCGAAAAAAAATGATGGAGTTGGAGGTGCATATAAAAAACAATTTTCGTTTCGAGTCTTTCTCGTTTTCGAGGTTTCGCGGGTATAACACAGTACGCGAGTCAAACTCGCGCTCTTGCGCAACTAATAGTGGACAATACCTCGATTAGTAGATTGTTCCTTTATGGGCACAAGTTCTTCCCGGGTAGACGTAAAGCCAACGGTTCTCGTATGTGCACTACTTCCGGAACTGCTGGAAACGTATTCCCGCGTTGATTCCATGATAACGCTCAGTTTTTCAGTTTCACCAGCGGTCGAATCGCAAATTCTACATTCGGATCGAATGCGTGATTAAGAAAGACGGATTAATCAAATGATCGAATGCCCAATTTACTACCAGGGGAGTCATACATTTTTGTGTTTTACTAATTCGCACGTGACAAATTACGTTCATCGTGAAAATTAAAAAAAAAATCGTTCAAGTTCATAAAAACCGGCGTCCGACGGAAATAACAAGAGCGATGATGTTCGATATTTTGTGCTTGAATCGAGTTTTTGGACCTTAGAGTACGTAAATCCAACTTACCCCTGTTGCGGCATCATCGAAACATTTTGCACCGGAAACGGCGGTACAGTGTCTTTCGTTCGATACGAATGCTTAAATTGATTGGTCAACGGTGTCGAACTCAACAACGGCGTTGTAAAAGCTTCGGTAAAGCAAGTATCGTTGCCGCTCGCTAACGGTGCTGTACCGAGACTTTCGTCAACGTACGGATTATCATCCGGCTGTTTCGCCGTTGCGTTCTCCAGAGAGCTATTGTAATCGACGGGAACACTCGCGTTTTCCTTGTTATCGGCGTTTTCGAGATACTTCAAATCACGACGATTCATCCCCGGTGATTTGATGTAAGGCAGTTGATCGGGCATTCTGTACGATTTGTTCGAATCAACGTCAGACTCGATGTAGGGCGTAAAGTGCAACGATTGTTTGTCGTTATCAACGCCATGCTGATTAGACGAACATTGGAGATTCATCGAATAAGGTTGATGATAAGTGCCCATATTCGTAGATGGTACGCTGCTCGTTGGAGCATAAATGTGTTGCTGATGCACGTGAGACGCTTGCAAATGTTGCGAATGCGGCGATTCGAGGTTTTGATGAGAATGACGGGAATGATGCGCCTGCTGCTGCTGCTGCTGTATATGCTGCGAATGATGATGATGATGATGATGAATCTGGGGAGATTGATGAAGCTGCGGGGATTGATGAATCTGCGCTGACTGATGAATCCGAGGTGACTGATGAATCTGCGGTGGCTGATGAATCTGCGGCGACTGGTGAATCTGTTGCTGTTGATGATGAGATGGATTGTGAGATTGCTGGCCATGCGACGAATGATGATGCTGTTGAGATCCGTGTATTTGTATCGGCTGAACCGGACTGTGCTCCTGATGCATCAACGGATGCTGCTGATGCGTCGACAATATATGAGCTTGATGCTGCTGGGCCTGCAAAATGAAGGATGGAAAAAGTTGGTACAACGTCCGAAAAACTATGAAAAAATCGTTCTCGACACGAAAGTTTCATTTCGCGTTCTTTCCTTCGAAAAAATCGACATGTTAATTATAAAAAAAAATAGTCCATTTTTACGAAATTGATTCATATCTCCGCGAGCAAAACGAGTACCCGAGGAGTATCGGTATGAAATGAATTTATTAAAAAAGCAAAAAAGTATGGAAATAAAATCGAAGCAATACGAGGTTTGAGGGATTGAAGGGATTTGAATACTTGAAACTTTTTCTGAATGTAAATTACATAAAAATGCTGGTTGCTCGCGCGATCACTTTGAGCGCCGCAGCTGAATAAGATACACGAGTTTTTCTTAGCTTTCTCTTGCGATTGGATGATTCATAATTCGCTGGAACACAAAGATCAATTCTACTCGTTTTTTTTATTAAAAGCACCGTGACGTTCAACGTTTAAAAACAAGTCGCTCATTTTTTTAGAACATTGCGAACAGCGCGCCCTTTTGCGTCCGAAATATTCAAAGTTTAGGAGAAATCTCTTCAGCGGCCTTCTGTTCTGTATCTGTACCGAAGATGCAACAATTGTACCTGTAATAAAATAGTGAATGATCACTTACGTTTCGATCGTTGTGCTGATGATGATGGTGAACCCTGTGATCGTGATGTTGGAGAGGCACCTGATACTGATAAGGGTCAGGTATTCCATGTGGCGTGTAAGCCTGAGCCTCGTGATTGACGTAAGAGTTGTGATAATGATTCTCCTGTTCCTGATAGGACTGAACGTGATAATTCTGACTGCTCGAATGATGATCGTTCTTCGGTGCGGATATCGCGTGCTGTTGGGTCATTGAACTGTCCATGTGTATGTCGAAAGAGAGTTTGGTACGCGTTTCCGGCACTCTGTGCGTCGAAGAACGATTGATCATCGGCGCGGGACTCGGTAACGACGGCGAGTGCCAGAGATCTTGAACAACGGACATTGCCTCCTTTGTATTGACGGTCAAACTCTGTCCCAACAAATGCTCCTCGGATTCGGATTGTACGGACGATGTGTGATGCCGATGTAGCAAAAAACTCGGTGTTTGCTGTTTTCTCTGAGAGTTTTGCAGCTCGGCCTCCATTCTTTGGGCCTCGATGCGTTCGGCCTCGATCCTCTCAGCTTCGATGCGTACAGCTTCGAGCGCTTTCAGCTGTTTAGCCTCGTATCTCTGCCTCTCGAGTTCAGCCTCGCGTCTTTGCCTCTCGAGTTCCGCCTCGCATCTCTGCCGCTCGATTTCCGCCTCGCGTCTCTGCCTCGCGATTTCCGCCTCTCGTCTCTGTCTCTCCATCTCAGCCTCCCGTCTCTGTCTTTCCATCTCCAATTGTTCGTTCCTACGGCGCTCGAGCTCACGCTGCTCGGCCTCGCGTCTTTCCTTCTCCAGTTTCAAGCTGTCAGCCTCAAATCTTTGTCTCTGTAACAAGTGCTGCTCAGCCTGTAATCTTTGACGTTGCAGCTCGTACTGCTCCAATTCTCTTCTCTGCTGTTCCATCTGGCGTTGTTGCAGTCTCCGTTGCTGAGCTATTTCCTCTTGCTCGAATTTCCGTTTCTCCCGTCTTTCCATCTCTTGCAATTCAGCCTCGCACATCTGACGTACCGCGTTGACACCGTTTGATTCTCTCTCATGTCCTTGCGCCAAATCTTCCGCGATATTTTTGCTTTCGCGACTTCTCGAGTATCGTCATATGTGGGAAAAGCGATAACGATAAATAACTAAATAATGAGGGGGGAATAATTTATCCGAGCTTTTTTTTCGATTTACGGAGAATCAACGTACCTCTGTAAGTATCTTTCAGCGCGTATTTCTTCCATGCTACGATCAATGTTATTCACGTAAACTAATTCTTTGGGATAATGGGGTTTCAAGATGAAGCCGGTATTGACAGTTTCTGGCACGTAAACCGGCACCATCGCATGCTCGGGATATTTTCCACCGTCGAAGAATGGCGTGTGATTCGGAAATAACCGTACGTGCTCCGAGTCATAATTTTCGTCCAGTTGATCTTCGTGAACTGGAATAAATTAATTAATCAAGAGTCATCCCGTACCATTTTTCCTTTCAATTGATTTATTAGCGATACATTTATGAACAAAAGTGAATGCTTTCCCGAATGCTCTAAAAAAATCCCGGTAACGAGCCAATGTCGATGGAATAATGATTTACTTTGCGCTTTTATCGATTTTGCGAATGACGAAAAAATTAACGAAGAAGGGCCGTTTCTGTCTTGTAATGGTTCGTTTGAGAAGCTAACCGATATTTCAGAACAGTGACCGCGTAAAATTTGCAAAATTTCTTTTTGCACGTGGAAAAAAATTAGCACGTGGAAAAAAATTACCTTTAAACGCCGGTTTTACGCTGGATGAAATGAGTGGATGCTTTTTCGCTCCATTGTTCCACGGTCCTGGTTTTATCGTATTCTCTTTGTGCACCGTTTCTTCAATCGGTACATGATCCAATATACTTGCAGCTTTCGCATCCACGCTGGCGGATTCATCCTACAAAAAATAATTAAGATTTTTCAGAGGCATGAAAATATAAATTTGTATCAAAGTTGACGAGATCGATAAATCAATGATTACTTGATAAATCTGTATTCTCGAATTTGGTCGGGCGCCATGATTGTTCGGTGCGGTCTGTGGTACGACTCCCGGGAGATAATCACGCACGCGATTTCCGGTTCGTACATTGGTAACTCGTCTGCCTGCTTTAATGGCTCTCAGTGAACTGAACGCCTGTCGTTGTTCGGCCAATGGTATCTCGCTTCGATCCTCGCTACGACCAAGCATTCTTCGACCGAGGGATAATTGGAAATTTCTGCCATAGTGGAAACACAATTTTTTAAAATAATACCATCAATAAAACTGAACGAGAAAGGGCTGAATTTGCACAATTATTTTTAAACATTATCACGCATGTTGAAATCCGTATTTCAGGGATTGTGTGTAAATAAATTTTACCTGAAGAGGATTATCAGATTTTGTTAATTTAAATATACATACTTTACGATTTAACCACGCAGATTTGTTGTATTTATTTTCAATACGACATTTTTGACTAAGCAAAATGCGCGAAAAAGCCAGACAATTTTAGTTTGTCTTTAGTTATTTCTTTTTCCCCCATTATTCACATATATTGGCGGTGCGTTCATAATTTATTACCGTCGATGAGTGCACAAAAATTTGTAGAAATGGCGATGAAAATTGGATTTATGGAATTTGACAATATGTTATAAGGTAAATAAAATATTTTTCGAGAAACTGCATGAATGCACGAGAAGGAAAATTCAAAAGTAAATTTATTACTTGTGCGCATAATCCAGCTCGTCGCGGGGTTCGGCGAGCGCTGAAATTCCCAACAAGTAAACCTCATCCGCGCGTTTGTAATCCTCTATTTGTTCCAATTCGAATGCCCATGCTCGGTACATGTCAGCGACCATTGTTCCGATCCCATTGTTGTAAAGAAGCTGATAAAGCTCCAATGGATTTTTTTGCATGCTTATCTGCAAATTTTATGACGGAAAAAAAAACAAAAGTAGATTTATTCCAGCGCCGAACGAGATGTTTTTTCTCCTATTGTTCCTCGACAACTCACGTAATTTATCCAGAGTCTGACGTATCGTCGATCCTGATGGTACTTTGGATCTTTTTCGAAAGTCGCCAGGCATTGCTGCAGCGTTTTGCCTATGTGCGATTCGTGACCACTTTTCGGGTAACTCTGCTCTGTCCACAATATATATTCGTACCAGTTTTCCAAAGGATCATCGCCGATGTAATTTTTTATTGCATCTTCGTACATTCTAGAAATCGGTTTAAATAATCATTCATCGACTATTTTCAAGCATCGTACTATGGAATTACTATTTTTGCTTCTTTCTTTTCATCGAACTAGCCGTTACTTGGTCCGTGTGGAATTGATCTTTTTTTTCAACTGATCAGACTTGCATTCGCACTAAAATTGATACTAAAAATTGCCTAAAATACTCCAACATTAAAAGGGTAGCAGGGTTACTTTTGCAATTATAATATTATACGTGCAAAACAAAATACAAAGTCTTATTTTGTTCTTTTTCAACTTTTCAATGATAAGCCACAGTTTTCAGAGTAATTGAAGACAATTCCTATGAAAACTGATTTCAACTGCTTAATTTCCCATAATTCGGGTTTTTGACCGATCCTACCGTAAATTGGATCTCGATTTGCACACGTGAAATCAAAACGCTGACAAAGTTACGGGTTGATACTAAAAATTGCCTAAAATACTCCAATGAAAGAAATGTTGAGCAATTATTAAATTAAAAAAAAAAAAAAATTACTGTTTTTCCTGAAGAAGCATTTGCTGAGCCTCTGTGTCTTCTTGCGCTCTTAGCGCAGTGCCCAATTGCATGACATTACGACCGTGTCGCAGCGGTTGTATATTTTCTTTGCACAGCGCTATAGCCGTTGCTGGATCCATTTTTCAAGCGAGAACTATCGATCAGGTAGTTTTTTCTGAAATTTGTATCGTTGAGCCAACAAAAACTTTTCACATTTCTCAATTTGGATCGTTCGTCAAAAGATCGGGAAATCGAACCTCGCTTCGAGCCAGTCTTTGTGCAAATTTCGCCGAAACTCGAGTAGAATTTAAATCGTGATAAAAAACGAAGAGAAAACGATAAAGTGAGATTACGAATGATATTTTTGTCAACCAAGCGATAAAGCATTCACATACATTGAGAGTTTAAAGAGTATAAACGTGTATGGTGTGATAAGCGTTTAATTATAATGCCAAAGTGATTTATTATTCCCGTTAAACGTATACGCAACTGCAATGGGGTGAAAAACACTTTTTTAACGTACCCAAATTTCTCATAATATCCGTATTTTCGAGAGCTGCATGTACCGTTCGTTATAATCTTCAAGTTTGAACAATCAACTAGATTTTCGAACGAATTCGCAATGAGGACGCTATGTACTGACGAAAAGGTTATGTCGTTATACGCCTAACGGCCACCACTATACTGCTGATGTGCTGATGCTGCTTTCAAGTGCATGCTATACAGCTATACAGGCATACACATATGTATGGATCTATGCGAAATATATAATGACTTTAAGCGCCGTTTTAAACCGTCTTTCGTTACGGAATCCGAATGATAAATAATATCGGTTGTCTCGCAATTAAATTTTGTTAATCATATCGCGAAAGTCCTTTCCGTCAATCCTTATGGCCGAAAACTACGGACCTGGTGCCTTAAGCTAAACATACTATGTTCGTGTGAAATTTTTGCTGACACTATATACATATATACATATACATTTATGTAGTATATATATCAATATATGTATATGTATATATAGACAGCTCGAAGTATTATGAAATAGCAACGAAACAAAATGCTGCGTTCCTTTTCCTTCTCAATATTACTTTGAACCTCGTGAAATAATTCCGTATGTAAATTTTGAGGTGCTAATAATTCCCAAAAATGTTCGCGGAGCCTTTGATGCGACGGCCCTATACACCCCATACACTCTTACACTAGTATATACCTGCAGCTGTTGGTACAGTCGCGACAATCCTAACGGAGCAGCTGATTGGTTGAATAGAAGTATTCATCTCATAAATATATATGTGTATATGTATATGCGAAACGCAGGTAAAACGCGATACTGGAACGGAATTACAATGAACAAAAAAAAAGCCGTTGCTCATTTTCCTGTCACCGACTAAATGAAATGAGATGTTTTTTACGATCTTGTGTAGTTATTTTTGTTCTTCGAGAGAGAAAACACACGTATAGGAAGAAAAGCATGAAATCTTCTGCGGAATTCGATGCGAATGTCATTTATTGCTACGGATTGGCTACGCCATTGTAAACCGTTGAAATTTTATTACAGGAAACTTTTAGAGCTGTACAAGATCAATTTCATTTTTACTATGATTAATTCCATATAATGGTTTATATATTTTTACATTTAGGTCGTCGCAAATTTGATAAAATTATGAAGACAAATTAGGTGCTTATCAACTTTATATTGTTCATTCTCGCTTCCCACGTTCTATTTATGTGTTTTTCCTACTTCTAACGTTCCGTTGGTATCTTGATTTTTAACCACTTTTTTCCAAATTTACCCATCATTTACTGTTCGAAAACCCCGCGTTAAGATGCGATTGTAGCGCCGCGCCTATATGTGCGCTCGTCAAGCCCATTTCCATTCGAAAACTAAACACAGCACACAGCATACAGCACGACAGCAGGAGAATTATCGATGTGCGTACCACAAAGCTTGCGCCCCACTCCACGGCGGCAGCGCTGAAGAATTGGCACTGGAGGGGATACGAAAAGATTGACGGAGACGCAGTACAATACAATCTAAAATCGTGTTAGTTGGCATGGCACATGGCTGCGCACTGGTCGTAGAGTTTTGATTATTTCTCGTAAATGTGACTCTACTTTACATTATAAACGTGTTTATAAATGAAAACAAAACAAACATGCCGTAGTGGATTTTCCTGATTGAACATTTCTTTTCATTTCGAACGATTCATCTCTGCGCTTTTACGTGAGTTTAAATAATTTATAACATTTTTTATTCTTCAATTGCGAAACACATTGAAAGTATCGATCGCGTGGGTACTCTTCGTTAATAACATAACTGTGCAAATATCTTCGATTTCACCGGTACTCCAAATCAGAGAACGATCTTTTGTTGAGGTTATGCGAAAAACATTGTTCGTGATATTAACAATTCAGTGTATGAAATAGTATGGTTCGTTCGTGTATGTTTTGAACCGACAAATCGAGAGTCTGCTAATTGACGAATATAATCAAGTTTTTTATTATCGCGAGTTAACAATGAAATGACGATAATTTTCGGTAACACATGTGTTGATCCGCGTATCGATAATGTTGTGCCCTTGCAAACCGATGGATTATACGCGTCTCGCTTTTGTACAATAACCGAGCGATGTTTGTAAGTAAAAATTCAATACACATACAGTTTAACTTGTTTGACAACTTTTGAGCAAGTTATTCAAGTATTTTTTCAATAAAAAATGATTTAGCGGGAAATGTGACAAAAATACAGGTTGAAAACATAATAATAGCATTGTTTCCAAGAGAATAAAGGGAAAGTAAGAATATTCCAAAAACACGATTAATTATCGTTGCATCGCACATTTGCTGCGTTGAATCGTGCTTGCTTTCTTTTTCTCTCTTTTTCGGTTTGATTCGTGTTTCAGATTTTTGAAAAAATATATATACCGTCCTTAAAAACTCGTAAACACGAAATTCACACACACCGAAGTGAAAAACTTTTTTTTTCGTGCCACGAAATTAACATTGAAATTGATATTTTAATATGATACCGGTTGCTGATTTGACTTGCAGCATTCGTAACGAAACTTAAAATATATTGCGAATTCTTTCCCGATGGAAAACCTACCATTCATTGGGAGTACAAAAAACTGCGCTGTTTCTATTTTATTTTATACATCAAAACATTGTTCTTTTTTGTTCCGGTTTAAACATGTTGAGTAGTCGATATCAAAACCGATGACTGTGTTTAATATCTTTGAACAATTTCAATAGGGAAGAAACGTCAATACACCAAATGTATGACTAGAAGTTGGGTAATTGGCGTTTTTTAAAAGTACAGTCATGAGATAACAACTTGAGAATGTTGTACCGTCGTGGTCGCGTGCTCCGCGTGGGCGCCGAAACTACCGTAATCAAATCACAGCTAACAACCGATTCTCTCGATTGTCCGTTGCAATTTGACTACCGTAGTCGTAATTCAAGCGAGATACTCCAAACATTTTACCCAAAATGAAGTTTTTTTTGTGGAGTATACGAAGTTTATTGCCCGCAGTTTCCACAAACATTCGAGTCAATGTCTTTGAAAAATAAAAAGCTCTGTATTTTCGCCAAAAATATTTATAACACTGCCGAGCCGAAGGCTAAAGTAGTTCCTCTAACATAAATGTTCCAACATCCTTGTTGGAGATTGATCAAGTCTGATTGGCGTTGTAATTCTTGCGTCACATTTTTCCTCGTTTGAATGAAATAGTACATGAATTTTCCTGCACGGAGTATACCAAATTCGTTGGTGGTAATTACGTCGCGACGAGGACGCATTTTAATATGTCAATAAGTGCAGTTTTCCGCCAAGGTTACAGGTCCATGGTTATGTTCGGTGCTATTACAGTTTAACAGTGCAGTGAAAATATGTTATAGTTTCATTCCCGTGAACCACAAGCTTTTCAATTACTCTGCCAATTTGCATACAGAAATATGCATATAATTATCCATTTCTTTCGTTGACTCGGTGTAAGCTCAATCTTTCATTATATTTTTATCAGTTAAGAAGAATTTAAACAGTTAAAAAAAACGAATTTTCAAAAATTGGCCAAAGATTCGTACTCTGTATTTCATTAAATTTTCAGTACAAAACAAAATAGGAACAGCCCAGTTTTTTCCTCTTAATTATTCGGCATCAAACCGGCGCCGAATTTCTCTTTTTCTTTTCTCTTACTCCTATTGAAGTGTAGGTTTTTCATTGAGGAAGAATTCGCGATATATTTTGAGTATTTCAAATTTTCATAGCTAAGGTGTTTGATCTCTTCAAGAAATAACGCTCGCGGAATAATTCGAAACAAGTATTACAACGTGATGTAATTTGTAAAAGTCGATGTTATTCGTGATTTTTTTTCACCAACTTTAATTTATATAAATATACCATGCGAGCTGAAGATGAGCTTCTAGTACCGTCCACCAGATGGATGCACCCCAGAACTGGAGCAAACGCAAGCACCTCGCTACAATATTTGGAATTAAAAAATATTTTGCAAAACAAGATTTATGGACAAAGATGAGAAAAATTGTACCTCGACGTAAAGAAACGTTGAGAATTTTTCTTTTTTAATTATCGTCATCGACGCGCGTTTCAGACATCTTTTCACAGTTTCCCGCAAATTGTCGATTCAATGGTCTCTCGATATATAAGGAAGAAAAGTACGATTACACGACGGATAGTCCGATTCTTCTCAGGTACCCTTTGCCTGTCCGTTAGGTTTGACATTGTTAAACTTGGCGGTCATGAAACTCGTTCAAACAATTACATGGAAGATTCCCACCAGGAAGATTCATCCACCTGTAGGAGAGACTCTGACTATCTTTTGCAGTTTTTTTTAAATAATTTTTTTCATCCTACTTTTCCACTGCCTACTTTTCCTGTCTATAAAAGTGGAATGAACTCTGCATTTTTAAAATCGCTCGAGTTGTATGATTTGAAGAATTTTCGGACGGGCTATCATATCCTGCTAGGGATCCGACCGGAAATTGACAATTTGAAAAAAATTAATCTAAACGGAAATACATATACACACAGCTGTTGACATTTCATCAGGATATTGCGATTGTTTTAATTACTTCATAACATTTTCTCCCGAAAGTTTATTGTTTCTAATACTTCAAGTGATATTATATTATTGTCTCGCTTTTATAAAATATTAGTATTAAGGATTATTTGCATTGAAACTTATTCATTATTCAACTCAGTGATTGACGTTGAAGTAAAGCACACTGATCATTTGACTTTACGGTCAACGCGGTAAGAGGTCGTCTGCTCTACAAAAGCGAATTAATCCCCCAAATTAATATTTTTTTCGTCGGTATTTTAGGTGTCGAAAATTTCAAACTTTCGCTAAATCTGATTCGACGTAGAGAGTTAATTTCTTTTATACGTTTCACATTTACGGTAAAATCAATTTCCGGATCTCTTCATATACGAATTATCGAAAAAAAAGAAAGCTGCAGAATGTAAAATTTGAGAATCATTTAAAAACTAAAAATATAATTCCAATTTTTTACGTTGATTTTTACCATCTTCTCTGCTGAAAGTTTTGTCAGCAAAGAGGGTCACATGTAGGGTGATAAGGATTGGAATTTATTGTTTGAGAATTCATTATTTATTGTCGACAATCGTTAGAGAACTCTTAAATTTCGCTCATCAGACGTTATTGGCTTCGCTCCGATTGAGTTGGAGGATGTCTAAGAAAATATACATTTTTATCTACAGTAATGAGATACGCGCATGTACGCAGAATACTTTCAACATAAGGGAGTGAATAACATAGTAGCTAAGTGTACACACATACATCGTTATAAATGGACTTGGGAATTAGGAAGAAATTATCGTATATTCGATAACGATTTTGCACAGGCTGAAGCATTATTTTTGCTGCGCTGAGAAAAATGTATATCTTCAGCGAGATAAGCTTTATAAAAAATGAAGTTAATTGATTGTTTGGCAGCCAATTAGGATTTCGAAGAAATTTTCTCCCAAATTTATTCGCTCTTAACTCGATCCTTCTTTTTTTTCCTCATTTCCAAAGATAACGTCGAAATTATCTGCAGGCTAAATAACGCAGTACAGTGTGTCTATTCGAATTTCGAACGAAGAATCGACGACTCGAGTGACTAGAATCGGTTCGACCACTCGAACGATCGAAAAAAAACGTGAATTTCATTACGATGAAATGTTATTAACATTATCATGCACTCTGATTACGACTTACTAATTTTATTAATCGTAACTTTATCATGATCATTGACTAGTGTGGTGGGCTGAATCATTGACATAAATAAACAAAAATGGAGGGGAATATGGAAGACGAGTTTAACGAGGATATCGCCTTACCCTCGCCTTTGATACCGGAGGAACAAGATGTACAGGACATGAAGAGAAAAACGAGTATCTTCAAGTTTTATTCCCAAAGATCCGAAGGTAAGATTCGAAAGTGCGCGAATACATTATCGGTTTACCGTTGATTTAATGAATTATGAAAAAGTCAATTTCGTCTCTTTTTCTTTCTTTCATTTTTTCGAAATCCTTTTTCGCGTTTGCCTCCGATGGCTCTCCTCGGTATACATATTTAAATAAATATTTTGCCAACCGTCTTTCTCACGTCGTTACGTTTTCCCCGAGTGTTGCTTTGTTTTCGTATGCTCGAAACTCGCACTCTCGAAAACGTTTTTTTTTCAATGTAAATATTTATTTTACATTTTTTCGTGATTTTTTTCCTGTTTTTTTGTCGGGCTTCGTTGGTTCGATATGACGCTTGTTTTCTTGTGGCGCGCATGGTTCGAGCATCGAATATATCGATATTTTCGTTTCCTGCTGGCTGTTGTTCTTTTTATTGTTTTTTATCGTTGGAAATTCAAGTTTAAGGTCGAACTTGAATCGACGTCAGTCATCTGATAATCGTATATGGGGGCTTGGTTGCTCACGTCGTACGGTTTTGCGCAATCTGTTGCAGGATCAAAGTCCCGAGAGATTAAGCACGAAAGATAGTCATTTCTTAAGCATGTGTGCATAACGATAAGCGCTTATTGGTATCAGAGAAATTGTGTGACGTGAATAATGGCTCTATTAATGATCCCTGACAATTTATGTCTAAATCATCTCG